>CM028131.1:1381415000-1382665000 GCA_016271365.2 Neoceratodus forsteri | reverse complement strand
TTTGTGGGGATATGGGAAGGGTTAATCCAGCATCTAAAGGTTCACTTCTTGCTGGATGGTCCAGTGTAGTCAGTTTTGTCATGTCACAGCGGGCAGAGAGGCCTAAGCAGGGCTCAGAGCCCACTCCACGGGGGGGGGGGTGCTGCAGCTGACACACTGGTAGCTGTCAGAGATGTCCCTTTGTAGATACCTGTAAACCAGCTGCCTGGAGGACAGTTCACACATTTACCAAACATTACAGCCTGGACATGCAGGTTAGGGCTGATGCCCAGTTGGTACAGCTGTCCTGCAGAGCCTGTTTCCAAAATAGGTTCTGTTCCCACCTCCAAAGGAACTGCTTTTCAGCCTGCAGAAGAGTCAGGAATATTGGAGTATTCCTGGGGTGAGAAGAAAAAGTTACTTACCATAGTAACCTTGTTTCTCCCAGGGGATACTCCAATATTCATAACTCTCCTTCCCTGCCTCCCCTTCCAGAACCAGTGGCTTCTGCATTCCATGCTGTACCTTAAGGGTATGTATGCCACATTCTGGTTTTTTATTGAAACCAGTTTCAGTGTTTTTTCACCTTTCAGGTGATTCTGACATTGGAGAATGCATTGTTTGTGAATATATCTTGCTATATTCTTCCTTCAGTTGAAAGCTAGTTGTGGGAGTCCTAAAATTGCTAAATTTTACTGATTTTAAATCTTTTGGGCCCTGTCTTTACAGGCATCCACTAAATCTGAGGGTTAGAATGTAGGCAGTTGAGTAGTGGCAGCATTTGAAAAGTGGCACATGCCAGTGATTCCATCATTAGCATATCATTCTATCTCCAGGCAGATCTGGCTTAGAGGCATACTCATACCCTGAAGTGTCTTATTGCTCTTATAAAATGGGAAACAACTATTTCTATAACAATTAAACAAAACTCTGGACACAATATTAAAGATTTAATAATAATATGTTATTTTATTTAAATATGGTGAAACATAGTCCCCAGACTTGGGTAGAGGAGTGGTAAAATTTATTGAATAGCAACTCACTGAAAAACGCTGAATCAGTGAGCTGGAGGGACAGCAATGTGTTATTTGAGCAGTTTGGGTCTGCCTCTACCTATGTAACTGTGTTTTTCCACCATTTCTCTTTGTTTATAAAGTATTACTGTATTACCTACTTTATTCATCCTGTTTTTTTTCTGTTTTTCTGTTCATTCATGACATAGAATGTTTATCATGGAATACAGGGATTCAAAATTCTGCTCAGTTCAGCTGGTAGAATGTTACTTTCCTAACACACTGTACACACAGACAGCAAAGGCCTGTTTTAGAGCCAGTGACTCCATTATTTCACTGTCAGGACAAGCAGAAGAGAGTTCCTTGATGAGCAGGTAAAAGACAGAAGGCGGATTTTTCACTGTTAGTAAAGAAACAGTTGTAATGAAAACTTTAAACAATACTTAATGTTTCTAATTTGTTTATGTGTGTAAGGAAAGTGTGATGATCAGGGAAACAACGTTAAATTAATTTGTTTTATTTTTTATTTATGGTAATTTTATTTCTAGGGCCCAGTTGAAGGTTTTTACAGTGTAAAGGTAGCAGCCATGTTTGTGATGGAAGATCAGTTCTGGTTGTAGAGGGGCTGATGGAAGATAGTTCTGGTTGTAGGACGACTAATTTGCTCATTGTGTAATGTGGTTTAGGACCAGGATGACTGTGTGTATATAAAGCTTTACTGTACAGTCAGCTGATGTCTCTTGGCCAATGAGATATCTAGATTTTTCCTGCCATTTTATAATCGAAGATAAACTACAAAACAATAAAACTGAAAACTGAGTTGCTAGTTTGAAGTTTGACTCCCGGAGGGCGAGCAATATCATCACTGTAGCGCACTCGACGGTGGGAAAAAAGGAACTGAGGGGGTTGGAGGGTCAACGTCATGATGGTCTTTACCGCACAAGCCGGGGCTTGTGGTGCTGCTCCTCACGGCACCATCTCTGACGCTCCTGCTGGGTCCTAGCACCTCCGGTGTAGATCCCATTAGTGTGAATGCGTGGTGGAGACTTTATGTTCAAGAAGATCTTGGGAAACTCCTGATACAGAGTCAAGAAGGACACACTTTGGAGCAGGTTGACACATTTAAATACCTGGGGATACACCTGGATATAGCATTCTCCTACATTACTCATGTGGACCATGTTGTCAACTCGGCCAATGCAAAATTAGGTGTTCTGTACAGAGACCGCCTTTACATGTCCCCAGAGGCTCTAAAACTTGTCACCTCCTGCTCAGTACTGTCTACCATTGACTATGGCCTGATAATCTAAAGCGTAGGCACTGATACTGCCCTAAAAAGGGCAAAAACCCTTATAAACAAAGCATGCAGGTTGGTACTGGGTGCAGATCACTGGACACACACTTGTGACCTCTATGAAGGAACGGGATAGCTACCCCTTTACCTCAGAGCCCAATTCCAGGCCTGCCTACTGACTAAGAAAGCCTTGCTTAGGCTAACTCCTGAATCCACCTCATGTCTTTTCATGGTAGACCAACCGTCATACTCGGAGGGCTTCCAGATGTGGGCTCAGGGTACCTTTCAAGTGCACCTCAATCGCCCAAAGATCTCTGTCTTTCCGAGGACCCACATGGACAAATGACCTCCCACCAGACCTCACTGAATGCAAGAAGATTGGACAATTCAAAGCTGGGCTACGGTCACACCTAGCCCGAGGTCAGATTTGTGATTCCCTTGCCTACCATGATGTCATTACTTACGCTAGAATCATCCTGAACACTTACACAATCTTCTTTTGAAGGATTTAATTAAGATAACCCCTCAATCCTATTCCTCTCCACCCCCATTTCTCCTCAGCACCTCCCTTACCACCCCTTCCTACTTCCTCACCCTCTTGCCCCCATTACTGTCCTTCCTCCTCCCTCCTCCTCACCCCTTGGCTAGCCTTCCACCATTGTCTCCTCCCTCCTCTACACCTTCCCCTCCATCACCCCCTCCCCTCCCTCCTTCTACCTTTTCTCTCCCATGGATAATATTTCCACCCCCAGTTACACCGCACCTCCCTCAGCCATCCCTCCTTATACTCTCTATATCCTCCCATCTCTCCTTTCCCCCCCAGTCTGCCTGTCTTGCATTTTCGTACAAAACCTATCTCTGGCTGCTATCTCTACCCTACCCCTCTTTCTAGTCTTACCATGGTTTGCAGGTTGCAAGTGCTACTAGCCCAGAGCTGCTTATTTTCACATCTCTCTCTCTCTATTTTTCCTATCCCTCTAGATCATAAGTGACGACGAATTTCTCCTAGAGAACTTCTAACTTATGGTGATAATCCTGTGCATCTATCTTAGGCCGAGGTATTATCCTCCATTCCTAATGTCTGTTCAACTTCCAAACATAATGTAATCCTGCTGTATGAAAATGTTATTTCCTATACAACTCAATGTATTTATTCTTTCTCTTGAAACCTTGTACTCAATTGTTGTCTAGTCGTGTTTTGTACTGTACTTTGCTTGACGCAGGACCTTTGTAAACAAGCCTAGATGCAAAGGTCATTAATCCTAAACTGAAATAAATAAATAAAATATATTCATCACCGCCATTCCATGGTCAGAAAGTGTCCTAGGTATAATTCTAGAAGCTTCCTCTCTGTGGAGCAAATTCATTGACATGAAAAATTAATTCAGTCTCGAGTATGCCTTTGTAGGGTGCCAATCAACAAGAATAATCCCTAACTCTGGGGTTAATGTGATACTACACCTCTGCGAGACCTAGTTCTTGCGATATCTTCCCCAGGCATTTTGATGCCCTAGATGGTGGATCTATCCTTACCTTAGTTCTATTCAGGGAAGGGTTCAAGACAGTGTTGAAATCCCTTCCCCAATAATAAACAGGTGCTCATCACAGGAGCAATGAACAATTCCACACAATGCATAAAATCAGCAGCATTGGCTAAAAAAATGCTGGGGTGCATTGCAAGGGGAATTATCTCGGGAAGAAGGGAGGTTATTCTACTGTTGTACAGATCATTGGTTAGACCCCACCTGGAATACTGTGTGCAGTACTAATGCCTGTACCTACAAAGGGACATTAGGCTGCTGGAGGGGGTGCAGCATGGGGCAACGAAGATGATTCAGGGCCTGGGGGAATTGCTATATGAGGTCAGACTAGGAGAATTAAACATGTACACACTGGAGGAGAGGAGGGATGGAGGATATGATTACGACCTTCAAAAACGTGAAAGGGATAATCAAAATGAACACAGAGGGTCTATTCAGGAGGAGGGGAGATACACTAGGGGCCATGACATGAGACTGGAGGGAGGTAGATTCAGGAGGGAGGTAATGAGGCATTTCTTTATAGAGAGGATGGTGGCAAAGTGGAATGCACTACCAGCTGAAGTGGTGGCATGTACCACAGTGGAATGCTTCAAGAAGGGGTGGGACTGGGCAAAGAGGAGTGAAAGGGAGATAAGGGGGTGGGGCAGCTGCTGAATAAGGAGATAGCTGCATTCACGTGCAGCCTAGACAGACCATGATGGCCTTTTGCTGCTGGCAATTTTCGTATGTTGGTAGGTTACCTGTAGGGAGAGCGGCATTCAGAATAGTATTTTTTAGAAAGAGGTCATTCTCTTTATCCCCATTTGGGATGAATAAATTTAGAAGGGTGCAGGGAGATGACCTGTAGGTGCCCTTCAAGACAAGGAACCTCCCCCCTGGCTCTTGCTGGACTTCTTGTATTTCAAAGGGGCAATCTCTATGTATCAGGGTAGCCACCCACCTCCTGTGAGGATTGTTGTTGTAGGTCACTTAGAACACCTGTCCCACCCAAGATCTTTTCAATTTCTTATTTGCTGTAAAAGTTAGGCGTGTCTCCTGCAAAAACACCATCTCAGCCTTCTGCTTTCTTAATTCATTAAGACCTCTGGTTCTCTTTATAGGGCTGTTAAGGCCCCAGACATCATATGTAACTATGGTACCTGCAGCCACCTTACCAGCAACAAGAAAGGTATTCTCACATTTGTAGGTGACAGTAACCCCCAACAAACAACCAACACAAGAAAATGTTTTGAACAACCAACACTATGCAACTTACTGTATCTACACTTCCAAGGGCTACAAAACACCCTGCCCAGCTGCCAGGTGTTTCACAACAGGCAGGATGTGGCACCCTACAAGGGGGCCTTGCGCTAAACTTGTGCTTGGGAATTGCCCAGCTCATGACCTCCTCGCTAGGCAATTCTGGAAGAAACTCAACCTCTGCCCTCATTGGCAGCACTCTCCATCACTAATAGAGAGACCTTGCCTATAGATAAGTTTCTTAACTTCCCCTTCTCTCCCTCCCTCCCCCAGGAAGCAATGTGGCCATGGAGCAGCTCAGTCCTGCCACAGAGGCCCAAATCGGAGGTGCTTATTAACCCCCCCCCCCACAGGCTTCCTTCTAATCCCTAAGATTTATTGTTAAAGGGCTCTTTGGTCTCCCATCCACCTAATTCTCTTTCATTAGTGATTGTAATTTTAGTCATTATTCCTGATTCTTTAGTACTCTCTCCCATCTTTGCCTCCTACAACCACCTCAGATTCCTCTGAAAAACTCATATTTTGTCATTACTTTCCACTGCTGAATGTAGTCCAATCCAGTATTTCTTAGACTCCCTTCTCAATTTCCACAGGAAAAAAATTAAAATGACATACCTACCGTAATTCTTGATCTTCTCTTGTATCTTCACCATTCATTACTGCTGGGTGTAAGCTGGAGGCGCACACCTGTACGGGAGCTTTTTTGTCTTTTTGAGGGGGGTTGTCAATGCTGATGGCACCACCCACAAGGCCGACGTATTGTATGGCACACAAGGGTTGGTCGTTAGGCTCCACAGACTCCTCCTCCTCCACCCCAGTTCTGTTCTGCTGGAGAGGATAAAACAAAGGGGGGGTAGAGAAAATCAAGGCGAGGCAAGAGGGCCGAGGGATTGGAATAGGAAAGGATATAAACTTGAAAAGGAAAGAAGCTGACCAGAGGATGGAGAGATTGGACTTTTTGCCCTAAGAGGCCATAGGGCCCCAACCCTTGGGCGGCAGCACAGGAAAAGGAGAAAGAAGGAGAGGAAGAGAAGAGAGAGAAAGATACAGTATACATAGGGGAGTAAGAGGGGCCCTCAGCCATGCTGAGTTGGAAGACCATTGACTTATTTTTGCCTCAAAAAACTGAAAAGTATGAAGACACAGGTGCAAGGATCTGGTCAACTTCAGGGACCACTGGACGGAGGTCCAGAACAAGAGAATTTGAAATGGTCTTGAAGAATATAAAACATGGTGGAGTCAGCAACCCCCCACCCCTAAACCCACATCTGGGATGAAAGTCCTGGAACATGGCCCTCTATAGCTTAATACCTGATGGCTTAGTTGGGGGGGGGAAACCCTTAAAGCAGAGAGGACTATGTCCAGAATGATCTCTAAGGTAGAGGGGAGTGAGAAAGACAGAGGGGGAGGAAAATCCCTACGGGTTCTCCCACGAGATGCACTGATGCCGTCCCCACTTCAAAAAGAGGAAAGCAAAACAGAATATCCATGTCAGAAAAGAAGCAACCACAGTGCACCCCACTGAGAATCTCAGGGAGTTCCCTCCAAGGCCAGGGTGAAGACCCTACTTGCCACCCTCCTAGGATGGATGCTCTGTGTCTTTTAGAGAAGGAAACAGAGGACCCTGAGGAACCAGGGGGATTCTGCCCCCAATTGGCCTGAAGAAGGGGGGGAGGCAAGCAGGCTGGAGGCGGTGCCCATGAGCTCAGGCCAAGAGGGGAAGGTGGGTGGGAATCAGTAATGAATGGTGAAGATACAAGAGAAGATCACGAATTAGGGTATGTACGTCATTTTTATATCTTCCCTTGTCAATCTTCACCATTCATTACTGCTGGATGAGTACCAAGCCCCCCAAAGGGACCTAGCACTGCACTGAGGGAACAGATTCCCTCAGCCTCCTGTGGGGAAACGAAGGGGAGGGAGACCCTGTTGCCATTCTAGGTCAATATGGCTTAAGGCTGGTCAGGCTGAGGAGGTGTCCCCTGTGGCCAGAAGATGCCCTTGAAGATTCCTCCTTGCCCTGTGGAAGAAAAGACGGGTTCCCCGGAAAGCGGAAGAAATTACCCTACGCCAGGCAATGGGTGACAATCTTAGACAGGCAAAGCCATGCTATCTGCCTGATGCAGATCGTTGCCCCTGCCAGTCTGGAGGCCACCTCGTTGGCATCGTATGATGCCCTTGCTTGGTGCCTTGCAAGCTACAGAGCCTGTGCAGAGAGGGTAATGACTTGCCTAGATTCTTCTGAATCAGTCAAGGATGCTAAGACCTGCGCCAGCATTGACCACAGGTGCCTGTTGTAGGCAGCGTGGAGAGCCTGATGTGAGCTGATGCAGAGTAATACAAGAGCTGACGAGAAAAATCTTTTTCCACACTGGTCGAACGCAGCAGAATCTGGATCCGGTGGTCGGTCATGTGCCAGGCGTTGAAGCCCAGAAGGAGTGTCTAAAGCTGTAAGCCCTGAGGGTGGGTGAGGCAGAGAACCAAGAGACTCCTGGGGAGTGCAATACCCCCTCCTGCAGTCTGCTGGGGCTGAGGATGTGGTGGCTGGTGACTGCCAGGTGCGGACAGATGCTTCCTGGAAGGGAATAGGCCAGGAAGGCACCACTAGGTGGTTGACATGAAATTCGCTCAGAAAAGAGCGCGTCTCTTGCTTGGTATTGCGTCTTACCACATGGGAGATGTGGAGCTCCTGAACTAAACTTGAGACGACCCACTGATATTTGGTGGCATCAGTATCAGAAGAAAGATGGACAGAATGTTCCCCTTCCTCAGATGAGGTGTGGTGGGGGAGACAGGCAAAAGATCTGCTCATCCATAGTGCTAACATACCCAGGGAAGGCTGCCTCAGTGGCCCTGAACGTCTCCCAGGTTAAAGGACCCATAGGGACCACATGGCCTGGGGGGGGGGGTTGTCTGCAGAGGGATTGGGAAAGGGCACCTCATGGAAAGTGCCTGGCCTCTGAGACCCCAGAGAAGGTCCGCCCACACGGGGGAGACCCAGGAGTCGATCCAGTCAACGAACACTGTAAATATGTGAACCAAACCTGGCTGAGCCCTGAGGGAGAATCTCCACTGTGGTGCAACTGAGGTTGCATGATTCCAGAAGGGCAACCCTTAGTGCTGCCCACTAAGGATGCCCCTGAAGTCTCAGAGGAGGAGAAGCGGGGCTCAGCGCTTCAGCTCCTCCCCACTCCCCATAGGGTAGTGGAAGAAGGCCTCTACACCTCACCCCGGCCCCTCAACCTCTTGGACTCCGAGGCCACCCTCTTCCTCGAACCCAGTGCCAAGGGTTCCCCCAATCCCACCAGCCCCCTGAGGAAGGCCCCAGAAGAGGAGGTCCCCATCCCCACCAAAGAGGCCATGGCAGCACCAGAAATGACAGTTGCCCCGGACCCCGTAGTCAAGACCACCACATCACGCCCCTCGAGACTGCTATCCACTGCAGTGCCCCCAACACCAGCATCAGGGTGGGGGGGGCCACAGGGACTGCAGACTCCAAGGAGTCCAGTCCGTCACAGAAAAATGCCAGCTACAGGGACACTGACGCATGGGGGCATGGACCACTTTGGATTCTCTCTTAGCCCACAAACCAGACATGACATGAAAATAACTCACAAAATTTACAAAAAAAGGACCGGGCGCTATCGGTAGTAAAAATAAATGGAGCGGGCTTATCGGTTTCCAGACGGCACTGGGTGAAAATCAGAACCGGGATGGAGAAGCAGTAACACGGCATTGAAATTCGGAGAAGGCCCAATGACGCAGCAACTCTGACACTCATACAGCAGGTGTGACCTCAATGGCAGGAGAAACAGAACTGGGGTGGAGAATGAGTCTGCGGCGCCTAATGGCCAACCTTCGTGTGCCACATAATGTGCAGCCTTGTGGGTGGCGCCGTGGCCGCCGACTCCTCCCACAAAAAAAAAGCTCCCGTACAGGTGCGCGCCTCCAGCATACACACAGCAGTAATGAATGGTGAAGATTAACAAGGAAAGATCTGCAACCAGTGCTCGATGCATTATTTCTTTTTCACTCAAACCCTTCCTTCTTTCATGCCTTTCTGCCATTTATTTTTATTTATTTATTTATTAGATCATCGGTTTACAGACCTTTGAGTCAAAGACTCATTTACAAAGGCACCTCATCAAGAGAGCAATACATCACAGCAAAAAAAAACAGTACAGTACATGACGCTTAGATTAAAAAAGCAACCAGTGTTACAGGCATCTTCATGGCTATGTCCTGTGTTCGCACTTCACTTACTGTAAATTATTTTATAATACCTTGTATGAATGAGTGAATATAACATACTTTTTAAGTTTTTGTTCTGTATTGTATAATTCAGTTACACCTTGAATTACTAACTAATCTATTGTTTAGAGCAGAGTTATCCATTTTCTACATTTATACCAAATTGAGGGCGGTACAATGTTTTTACATGACATCTCTTGTGAACCATTCTTTCTGGCAAACAAGCAGCGTACTAAACCAAAACTGTCATAAATTTTCTAGACCAAATATGCAGACTAATGAGTTTGTCTTTTTAAAATAAATAAAACATTTGCAATTACATACATTTTCTCCCGTGTAATGACTCCTGATTGTCTTATTTCCTCAAGAGCTTCCTCTATTTCTTCAGAGTTTTGGATTAAAGCAAGGTTCTGTTCCTCCAGCTCAGTGAAGATGTCAAGCATCTGCTGAGGGTCTGTGAAGTATATCTCACACTCCTTTAAATTAGAATGATATTAAACATTTATTACAGTAACAGTTATGCTACACAAGTTTAAATCTTTACATATAGTCCATACACTGTAACATTAAGAGCCACTGTCACCTCTGGGAACACTGTGGAAAACCTAATAAGTTATACACAATTCAGCTTGTATTTCATAAAGTCTTTCATATATTTTTCCTTCCCTTTTTATTGCTGAGGACAGTTTCACAGAAACAGAAATACATATATATATATATATATATATATATATATATATATATACTGTATATATTTTAAAGTTAATTTTTCTTATAGCTTATTCCCAACTTGAAGCCATAATTCTCTGTGAGTGACATCACAGTCTGCTGCCAAGGGAATGACAGAGCCTACAAGGAATAGCAGCAGGTAGAGAGTTTTGTCTGGGGGAATGCCCTGGATGATGCTGGAATGGACAGATAGAAATCTGCCCACAAGGGACAGGGTTAGGAACAGGTGGAGGGGGGATAGTTTTCCCAAGAGGTGGGACTGGTGGTTGCTGTAGGTGTGGAAAGGTTATTTAAAAAGTTGCTTCAGGGGCTTTGCCTTTATTTGCCCTTTCCTGTATCCTACGTATCTTAGGCAAAGGATAACTTTCTGATACAGAACACCAGTCGGTGACACCATCCAAAAGGGGGAGGGTGTCAGTAGGAATGGCCCATTTAGAGTCAACCCTTATGCCTCGGTGGTCTAGAGACCTTGTGAGGTGGCTTATCAATAGATTGGACCCATCCAACTGGGGGGTGGCAAATACTGTTTTGGGGAACAAAAGAGTTAATTATGAGCTGTGACTATCTTGCTACGCACAGCACGCCAGCGTACAAATTTATATGATGTTGAATACCAATTTGATAAAATTTTAATTGGTATATTAATAAACGCATGGCTGTGATCATTTCCTCCAAGTAAATTGTTTGTTGGGGTGAAGGAAGGGATGTGACTTATAAGACAATAAGAACAAGCATTTGTCAACGCCGAATGTTGATTGCGTTGGTGTGCGTTTGGTGTGTTGACCATGCTCACTGGTCTTCTGTCAGTCGCTCAGTCTGTTTCGTCCGGTGCTGCAGGCTGCTGTTTTGTACTGGGCTCCTGCCTGCGTTGGCACCTTGTTCTGGCCACTAAGAGATCTGCAGCTGTCCCGACAGAACTCCGTTGAGGTGGCTCACTCCCAATCTCTCACTCGTGCATTCTGTTTCTCTTGGTGCTGCAGGCTGCCCTTTTGTATTGGGCTCCTGCCTCTGTTGGGGGCTTTTTCTGCCCACAAAGAAATCTGCAGCAGTCCCGACACAGGTCTGTTGAGCCTGCTGACTCCCCCTCTCTCACTCACTCATTCCATTTCTGCCAGCACTGTAGGGTGGCCTTTTGTACTGGGCTCTTGCCTGCATTGGCACCTTTTCCTGCCAACAAAGAAATCCACAGCAGTCACGACAGAGCTCCGTTAAGGTCACACACTCCCCCTGTGTCACTCACTCTTTCTGTCTGTCCTGGCGCTGTAGGTTGCCCTTTTGTACTGGGCTCCTGCCTCTGTTGGCGCCTTTGCCTGCCCACAAAGACATCTGCAGCAGTCCTGACAAAGCTCCGTTTAGCTCGCTCATGCACTCCCCTTCTCTCACTCACTCATTCCGTTTCTACCGGCACTGCAGGCTGCCCTTTTTCATTGGACTCCTGCCTGCGTTACCACCTTCTTCTGCCCACAAAGAAATTTGCAGCACTTACAATACAGCTCTGTTGAGCTCGCTTACTCCCCCTCTGTCACTGGCTCATTCTGGTTTCCCCGCCAGTGCAGGCTGCCCATTTGTACTGGGCCCCTGCATGCACTGGCACCTTTGTCTGCCCACAAACAAATCCGCAGCTGTCCCAACAGAGCTCTGTTGAGGTCACTCAGTCTTCCTGTCTGTCTCACACACTCATTCTGTTTGTCCTGGCTCTGCAAGCGGCCCTTTTGTACAGGACTCCTGCCTGCACTGGTGCCTTTTTCTGCCCACAAAGAAATCTGCAGCAGTTCTGACAGAGCTCCGTTGAGCTAACTCAGTCCCCCTGTCTCAGTCGCTCATACTGTTTCTCCCACTGCTGCAGGCTGGCCTTTGTACTGGGCCCCTGCCTGCATTGATGCCTTCTTCTGCCCACAAGGAAATCCACAGCAGTCCTGAAAGAGCTCCGGTGAATTCGCTGACTCCCCCTCCATCACTCGCTGTCTCATTCTGTTTCTCCCAGTGCTGCAGGCTGCTCTTTTGTACTGAACTCTTATGTTGCGCCCTTTCTCTGCCCACAAACAAATCCACAGCTGTCCCGACAGAGCTGTGTTGAGGTCGCTCAGTCTCCCTCTCTCATACGCTCAGTCTGTTTGTCCTGGTGCTGCGAGCGGCCCTTTTGTATGGGACTCCTGCCTGCATTGGCGCCTTTTTCTCACACAATAAAGAAATCAGGCAGTCCTGACGGAGTTCGCTGAGCTCACTCAGTCCCCGTGTCTCACTCGCTCATACTGTTTCTCCCACCACTGCAGGCTGACCTTTTGTGCTGGGCCCCTGCCTGCATTGATGCCTTTTTCTGCCCACAAAGAAATCTGCAGCAGTCCTGAAACAGATCCGGTGAGTTTGCTCACTCCCCCTCCCTCACTCGATCTCTCGTTCTGTTTCTCCCAGTGCTGCAGGCTGCCCTTTTGTACTGGGCTCTTGCATTGGGCCCTTTCTCTGCCCACAAACAAATCCATAGCAGTCCCGACAGAGCTCAGTTGAGCGCGGTCACTCCCCCCCTCACTCGTTCGATCTTAGTGTGTCCCACACAATGATTTCCCACAGTGACCGTGCTATTCTGTGGCAGGAGTGCAAAAACACATTGTAGCCACGATGTGAAACATGGCAGCTGTACTGTTCATAAGGAGGTGTGGAAATATGCCACTGTTGAAAATGTGGGGTGAAAATATCAAAAAATTGCGAAGTTACAAGGGTATGTGGAAACAGGTCAATGCACGCTTGTAACACAGTCGTGTCATGGAGTTTCATCACCTGATTTTCAGCATAGGCATTTTAGGACCTCTACTCATGAACAGTGCCACTGTCATTTTCTTAATCTGTCCCGATCAGTGATTTCCCACAGCGACTGCATTATTCTGCACCGAACTGTGAAAACATTTCGGTCAGGATGTGGAAAATGACAGCTGTGCTGCTCATAAGGAGGTGTGGAAAAATTCCACTGGTGAAAATGTAGGCGTGAAATATTACAAATCCGCGAGTTATAGTGGTGCATGGAAAGTGTGCAACGACACTTGTAACACAGTCATCTGATGGGGTATTATCACAAATGTTCAACATAGGCATTTTAGGACCTCTGCTCATGAACACTATCACTCTCATTTTCTTAATCTGTCCTGGACAGTGATTTCCCACAGCGGCCACTCTATTCTGCGCCGGAAGTGCGAAAACACATTTTGGCCAGGATGGGAAAAATGACAGCTTTATTGTTCATAAGTAGGTGTGGGAAAATGGCAATGTTGTAAATCTGGAGTGAAAATATTATGAATTTGCAAACTTACAAGCGTGCGTACAAACTGCGCAACGCACGCTCGTACCACAGTCATTTTATGGAGTATCATTACCAAATTTTCAACATAGCCATTTCAGGGCCTCTACTCATGAACAGTCTCACTGTCATTTTTTGAATCTGTCCCGAACACTGATTTCCCACAGCGACTGTGCTATTCCGCGCTGGAAGTATGAAAACACATTTCTGCCAGGATGTGAACAATGACAGCTGTACTGTCCACAAGGAGGTGTGACAAAATGCCAATGTTGCAAATCTGGCATGAAAATATTGCAAATTCACGAGAAGTTATGGCGTGCGTAGAAACTGCACGAGCACCGCTCTAAAACAGTCATTTTTGATATTTTCACCAAATTTGTAACATATAGGCTTTTTATCCACCTCATGAACATTGGCACTGTCATTTTCATTAACCAGTCCCAAAAGGTGATTCCGCAGTGACCGCGAAATCACCTTCCGCCCACTCAACACCATGACAGTTCAAGAATTCATGAGGAGGGGTCCCAAAAACCCCATGTTGAAAATTTGGTGAAAAAATTCCCAAAAATTCCCGAGATATGCAGTAAAGTTGAAAAACCCCTATGTATTACATTATACAGCTTACCGGCATTTCGTCAGTTCGCGGTCGGCTTTGAAGAGTGCAGACGTGTTCTCGGTCCACCGAAGATCATCGTGCCGAGCTCCTAAAGTAAGTATGGGGTGGGAGGGGTGTGGAGAGGCAGGGCATGCAGTGGGTGGGTGGGTGGGAGGCAGGGCAGCGCCGAGGGACGGTTTCCAGCTTTCAGGGAAAAAAAACGGACATCGCGACCGTTTTCACTTTGCAGGGGCCTCTGGCACACTGGGGTGGGCTCCCAGTGTGCCAGCAGTGGCTTTCATATTCGGGGGCAGCAGTAGCTGACGGGGGATTGAGCACCCCCGTCGGCGCGGGGAAAGGGTTATCGTTATGCCGATGGGGATTGGGCACTCCGTCGGCAGTAACAAAAAGGAGGGGGGTGAAAGAATGCCGAAGGGGTGTGGCTCCTCCGTCGGCAACAAAAACAGGGGCACTACAGCCGATGGGGATTGGGCACCCCATCGGCAGGAACAGAAAGGTGGTTAGAGATGCCGACGAGGGATTGGGGCCCGTGCCGCAACTAAACATGGTGGGGATAGTTATATTGTTTGTGAACACAGCAGCAAGCCACCGCCATGTTCACAAACAATCGGGGTTTACATCCCGCCTGCAATGACAGGTCGCTCCCTCATTGCAGCGCATGACTGACGCTGCAATGACGAGGCGGCCCCTGATTGCAGCGGTTGTCTTTTTAGAAAGTTGTGGCACACTGGCTGAACTAGTGTCAGCAGCAGCGTGCCACAGCATTGGGGGAACAGGGGCAAGCCTCTGCAGGCTGTGGGGGCATTGGCCACAACAGTGCCGCGCTTCCACAACCTGCTTCTGTACAAACCTGTCGCAACATGTTTCTTGCACATGTGCACAATCAACATAAAAAATTACTCACCTTAGTAATTGTTTCTTCTAATAGAGTCTTGCCGTATTCTGACATATGCAGTTAGCCCTAGCAGTTCAAGTGCTGGGGCTAACTGCATATGTCAGAATACAGCAAGATTTCATGTTGTTTGAACTGTGATTTCACAAGCAGAGTATTATGCCATCATGTAGGCAATAAGCAACAGGAAATGAAAATTACGTACCTACCATAATTCTTGATCTTTCTGTGTATCTTCACCATTCATCACTGGTGGGTTCTGTCCAGAGGAGTAGGACCCCACGGGAGCATTTTTTTGTATAGGGGAGGAGTTGATGTTGTGACACCATCAAGGTCAATGCACTGTGTGGCGCTCGTGGGTTGGCCAGTAACCGACACCGACTCCTTCTCCATCCCAGTTTTGCATGCCGGAGGGCGAAGTTAGGAAAGAGAAAAAGGGAGGGTGGGGCAAGGGAGCCTGAGAGACAGGAAAAGGAAAGGATATAAACAGAACAAGGAATAAAACTGACTTAAGAGGACAGAAAAAGTAACCTAAGGGTCTGGGACAGGGGGTCCCAAACCTCTGAGCAGGCAAGGGAGGGAAAGAGAAAGGGAGAAAAAGTAAGAGGATAGGAAAGATAGGGAAGAGAGGACAGGGAGACAGTGAGCCACCCCTGAAGAAGTCCGGAGGACTCTCTGGGGCTCTGGATAAGGGGACCGCTGTCTTCAGTTGTATCATTTTTTTTTTTACATCTCCACTGAAATGAAGCAGAAGAGAACATCCTCGGGTTGAGAAGAAACCCAAGGGGGAGGCTAGATAGGCAACAGCCTAGAAGACAGACCAAGTCAGGAACCAGACTTGAAAAGACTGTCACAGTCAGGCCAACAGAGGTGGAAAAAAACAGGGAAGTGAGTGTCTCCCACTCCTGCCATTAACAAATCCCCTAAGGACAGGACAAGACCCATGCCGCTGCAGAGTCCCCTAGAAGAGGGATTCCCTTCAATAGAATGTAGAGACAGAACATCTCACTGAGACTGAAGGGGAAAAGATGCCAGGAGGAAAATCTCTAAGACATAGGCTCACCATCCCGTCAGGGACCCTGCATAGGGACAGAGATAGCTGCAAACAGCAGAAAAGAGGGAGATCAATCCTGAAGGAAGAATTTAAGGGGTCACCTGGGCCCTCAACAGTTACAGACCTGAGGAGGACCCCACAGTTCGAAAATTTGAGTTGGCAATTCAAGCTCAGGGGGCTTGAAGCAGCCAGAGGAAGGTCTTTATCAGGGATGCATGAAAAAAGCCCAGGTGAGCCCTCATTTGAAAGGACAAGTGCCCCTGCTTGTTCTCCCCCAATGGCGAACCTCTGTCACTTCACTTGAAAGAGCAGAGAGTTCAGAGGTACCAGTAGGACCCAGCCCACAGTTGGCCTCAATTGGGGAAGACAAGCAGGGAGGAGGCACTGCCCAGAGGCTGAGGTTCTAGTGGGGAAGGAGGGTGAGAAGCAGTGAGGAATGGTGAAGATACACAGAAAGATCAAGAATTACGGTAGTTACATAATTTTCATATCTGATCTGTGTCAATCTTCACCATTCATCACTGGTGGGTGATTACCAAGGCCCCCCAAAGGGGACCTGGTACCTCTCTGATGGAAGAGTGTCCCTCAGCCTCCTGTGGAGGAGACACAGGGTGGTGGGGAACCCCTTACAGGCCTAACTAGGCCTGGGACTGATCTGGATGAGGTGATGTTTCCCTCTGGCTGGGAGAAGGAATTCGCCCCTGAAGTTCCCGTCTCACCCTGTGGGAAAAAAGGTGGGTTCCTCAGAAGGAGGAGGCAATAACCCTTCGCTGGGCCATGGCTGATAACAAGGACAGATGAAATCATGCCATCTGCCTTATGCAGATCGCTGTCCCCGCTAGCCTAGACGCCACCTCACTGGTGCCATACAATGCTCTTGCTTGGTGCCTTGCTAGCTCCAGGCCACATGTGGAGAGGGCAACGGCTTGTCTGGTTGCCTCCGTATTGGACATAGATGCTAGGATTTGCCCTTACAAAGACCATAAGTGCCTGTTGTAGGCAGCAATCTTTGGCACATTGCAAAATCATCTGGAACTCCTACGTCACTCATTGCCTACAGGGCAGCTAGAAATGCCTGCACCAAGCTCAATCGGCAGGCAAAAGCTTCCTACGATAAGGACATCTTAAGCAAGAGTTGGGGCTCTGGTAGGGAATTCTGGACCTCCATCAAATCCCTAACAGGAAAGACCCCTAAGGCCCCACCCGATCTACTAGTAACAGGGGAGGGTCCCCTACAGGAACCCATTGACATCGCAAATGAGCTCAACCATGCTTTCACAGACCTATCTGTAGTACTCCCTGCTGACTACTTTAAAGATCAGCTCAGGCAACAACACCCCACTACTCCTCTTAACCCCCACAAAGGATGCAATACCACCATTCTACTTTAAGCAGGTCACCAAGTCCAAAACCACCAAGCACATTAAGAGGGTTCTTGGCAAGACCAGGATGGGGGCTGATCATCTGGATATGAAACTCGTGGGTCTTCTCCTAAATGAATTGGCCGGTCCCCTCTTGATGGTGTTTAATGCATCTCTAAGAACAGGGGTGTTTTCCAAACTATGGAAGTCAGCCAATGTCACACCTGTCTTTAAAGCCAGGGACAAAACTCTAATGTCCAACTACAGACCAAAATCCTTTCTACCACCCCTCTCTAAAGCACTTGAAAGAATGGTCTCGGAGCAGCTTACAGGGTATCTTGATAAATATAACCTGCTTTGCCCACAGCAGCATGGGTTCCAAAAAAAAAAGCACTCCACACTTACCGCCCTTGTTGATTACCCTTCCCAGCTTTATGATGCCTTAGATAATGGGGAGGCAGTTGGCTCAGTCTTCATCGACCTTACGAAGGCCTTTGACTCTGTTAACCACAAACTTCTCATAAACTGCCTCTATTCAACAGGTCTATCCCCAGACACGGTACTGTGGTTCAGAAGCTACCTCACAAACAGGTCACAACGAGTCAAAATTGGAGACACCCTATCATCTGCTAGGGAAGTGTCCCTCGGGGTCCCACAGTGCTCTATTCTTGGCCCATTGCTTTTCAGCCTTTTCATCAACTCTGCACCATCTGCATGTACAGCACACACTATTCTCTATGCTGACGATACAGTGATATCGGTCACTGGGAAAGATCACAACTACATCACAACCAAACTCCAAGACAGCTTTCTCAAGCTTGAATCCTGGTTCACACAAAACAAACTACTACTAAACCTTAAAAAATGAAAAGTCTGCTCTTCTCTACCTCACAAAGCAAAATGAAATACCAGCCTTTGCTCATCTAGAACCATAATGGGAAACACTGGAACAAGTAACAAAGTTCAAATACTTGGGCAACATCTTTGACGATACGCTAACCTTCTCCAGCCATATAGACTCAGTTGTCAAGTCAGCGAATACAAAACTTGTGGTCCTCTACCATCATAGGCACTCTATGACACCAGATGCTCTGAAACTTGCCATTGATAGTTCAGTGATGTCCTCCATAGATTATGGGCTGCCTATCTATGCGGCAGGCACTAAAACTGCCCTAAACAGGGTCAGTACACTACTAAATAAGGCCTGTTGACGAGCCATAGGGGCTGCCCAGGACACCCACACCTGCACGCCGTACACCGAAACTGAGTGGCTCCCAATCCATCTTAAAGCACAATACCAAACCTGCCTACTTCTGAAAAAAATTCTTCTTGGGCTTCCCCCCTGCACTGGGCTACCTCTTTACACCGGCAGTTCTCACCAAATCAACAAGAAGCACGACTACAGACAGGTTGGTGATTCCCTTCAAAAGGACGAAACTCGCCCAGAACTCTATCCTGTACCAAGGACCAAAATGGTACAATGAGTTACCTGCTAACCTTACAGAATCACCCAAGATTAGTACCTTCAAATCAGGGCTCAGATCCCTTCTTGACACAAAAAAGAATTGTGCTTGCATGCACTAATATGGGAGAATTTCAGCCACCCAACCCTTTTCCTTTCACCCCCCCTTTTTATCTCATCAACCCCCCATCCCCGAACGAGGCCCACTCGGCTGACAAACTACTTCCACCATAATGACGCCATCCCTGGCTGACCCCCTACCCCCCTTAGGCTAGATTGACTGACTAAATAGTGAACTACAAGGCTGAACCCTATTTACCCTATCCTCGTCAACCTTTAGTTGGATATATAAGATTTCTTTGGTATTTGAATGTCTGTGTAACTGTTTTCTGTTCACTGCAAACACTGTTATATTTGTAATATTTGTTCAACAATGACCTGGAACCTTTGAAAACGAGTCCTGGACTCAAACATATTAATCCTAAACTGAAATAAATAAATAAAATAAATGATGGGCCTGATGTGCTGTGATTGACAGAGAAAGACGTGACGAGGAAAACATTCTCCTCCCCCAGGAGTCAAACTCTGCAGAGTCCGCATCCAGGGGCCAGTCACGTCTTGGGATTTTATGCCCGGAAGGAGTGTCCAGGAGTGTCACGCTTGAAGAGGGGTGAGGTAGATCTCCCAGAGAACCTTGGTGTCTGCAATACCTGCGCTGGCAGTCCATCAGAGCTGGGAAGGGGACTGATAGACACTGCCCAGCACAGTACGATGCCTCCCTTAAGGGAGAGGGACAGGCAGGTACCACCAGGTTGCCCGCACTGTATTCGCTTAAAAAAGTGCATGCCGCCCACTCAGGATTGCGTCCTGCCAGTCTAGATATGTGGAGCTCGTCGACTAACCTCGAAAGGAAGTGTTGGTAGCTGGTCTGGTCAGCGTCTGAGGAAAGGTGGACAGAAAGATCCTCTCCCTCATGTGAGGAAGATGAGGAAGCTGACAAGTCCAGAGAGTCAGAGACCGGCTGGAGAGTGGTGAAACACCTGCTCGTCCATGGATCTAATGTAGGCTGGGAATAGAGCAGCCGTGGCTCTAAACTGTTCCCAGGTTAGGCCCCGTAGGATCAGAGGAGCCCGGGAGAGAGGGAGGGGTTGGCAGAAGTAGAAGGGTCAACACCTATGAGGAAGAGAATGACCTCTGCCAGGGCTCGGGGACCAAACAGGTGAACCAACACCCTGGAAGGATCCATTGGTTGAGGCAGTTAGTGGCCGTTCAACCATTCTGAAATGGTCAAGACTTAGTCCTGAAGGGGAATCCCCACCCCGCGAGACAGCTTAGGTCCAGAAGGGCGGCCCCTAACCTCGGAAGATGAGATCCCCTCTGGGGGGGACCTCGGGGAGTACTGCGGCTCCTACCCAAACCCTTGTGGGTCATGAGGAAAGGACACTGCTCCTTATGCTGTCCCATCAACCCCTCAGTCTCAGAAACCTCTTCTTCAGGACCAACCAAGGAAGCTCAACCTCACCCATCAACTCCTCAGAGGTGGCAGATGAGGGAACATCCTCCCCCTGTCCCAGACATCCTAGCAGGTCCAGACATGGGCTCAGCCTGGACACCCAAAACAGGGAGTTCGCCTCCTCCAAGTCCAGAGGCACCACCAGCTCCGGTGGACTCTCTGTTGCTGCCACAAGCATCGGAAGATCCGTTGGAGCCGCAAGCGACCCTGATACCAGTGCCAGTAGAATCCACCAGTCCTGAAGGAGGGGGTTGGACAGACGCCTAACTGTTGGGCGGAGGGGGGGTCTGAGGACTCCAAAGAATCCGGAACCAGTCCGGATGCACCTCCAAATCACTGTCATCCCTGGAGGAGGCAGGGATCCAGACAACTTTACAAACTCCCCCCCCGCTCATGGCACCACAAGCAGCACCACGAGCTGGCCCCGCACTGCCCATGGCGCTGCCCCGATCACTGGTGCCTAACATGGTGCTGGGATCTGAAGCGGTGCTGATGGGTGACACCAAGGAAACTGCTGGGCCGGGCCTGACAGACACAGGCCACGACACCAGGGGAGCCTCCACCTCCGAAGAGGTGATTGCCAAAAACAGTGCCTCCAGCCCAACTCCTGGAGAAGTCGGACTGGGCCTCCTGCACCATGAGAGGGGTTCCCACCAAGGCGAGGCTATGGGTGGAAGCTCCCCTCCTCCGTGGTCCATATAGAACCGGGCAAGGACCTGGAGGAAGGGTCAAGGGACCTACATCTGGTGTCCTTAGTGCGCGCCTGCCCTCCAAAAGTCAGTGGCGTACAGCCGACTTTAAACATGCAGGTTTCTAGAACTCTGCAATCCGTAGAAAAACAAGCATCACAACGGTCCATATTGTGGTTAGGGCCCAGGCAGGTCAAACAACAATCTTGCTGATCTAAGATGGAATAAAGCTGGCCACAGGGACACCGCCGCTTCAAGGGCTGGCCCGTCTTTGAAGTCTTCTTTTTCTTGTCCTCTGGATGAGACATGACTGGATGGAAAAATAAACAACAATAGCAAAAAGGTCTCAGCACCATAGAAAATAAAAGGTAAGGTCTTACCGGGTCAACGGTGCCAAGAACAGGTGGCTTTCAGCAGAACTAGGACAGACGGATGAACTTGCGAATGGACTAGGCCCGATGACGCAGCTATAAAATGCTCCACACATGAGGTCATGCTTGCTCAATGGAGGGAGAAGCAGAACTGGGTTAGAGGAGAAGTCTGCATCGGTTACTGGCCAACCCGCGATCACCACGCAGTGCATCAGCCTCAAAATCAGTGGTGGAATTCAAGCATGCATGGGACAGTCATAAGGCCATTCTAGGGGTTGGGGGTAGGAAGAAGTAGGCTGCTGGTTAACTAGGATCTGCAGCTTATCCAGTAGGTAGGGAAATGGGCAGACTGGGTGGGCCAAGCGGTCCTTATCTGCCGTCAAATTCTATGTTTCTATGTCTATGTTTCTATGTAAGAGCAGTGGCAGCACTGAGTCCTCCCACTTTACAAAATAAAAATAAAAAATGCTCCCACGGGGTCCTGTTCCTCCGGCCCGAACCCACCAGTGATGAATGGTGAAGACTGACACAGATAAGATCTGATAAATTCTCAATAAGTAAAGATCCTGGTTTATGCATATAACCACAATAAAGTATAGTTATGTAAGAACTTACCATAACAGTAGGTCTTCAAGAGAAGCTCTTGCAGCAGGTAACATCAGTAGGACTGAAGCCAGCAGGTGGCAGGACCCCACAGAAAACTTCTAGATAGCAGTCTATAGCAGGGACCACCCCCGACGTAGGCCCACCCCTGATGTCACGCATGGTATAAAGGGAGGGCGATCCCCTGCATACCTCAGTTCTCCTGCTGGAGACACCGGCATCAAGGATGGATGGTGATCTAGACAGAGAACTGAGGTGAATTCTACATAGGGCAAGAACAGCGTTGCTAAGTAACGCATAATGCAGAAACAGTCTTCAAGGGGGAAGATGGGTGGGAAGCAGTACCTGCTGCAAGAGCTTCTCTCGAAGGTCTACTGTTACCATACGTTCTTAGTAACTGCACTATCTTACTTCAAAAGTCAGCTCTCGGAGCAGGTAACACCGGTAGGACTGTGTCCCAAGCAGTAGAGGAGACCCAAACTAATCCTGGGTAGAGGAAACAGAGACAAAGAGGGCAATGCCCTCAGGAGGGCAGGCCCTGTAGAACAGCAAGGCCAAAACCCGCTCTGTGTCTGGAGGCAATGTCAAGACTATAACGCCTCATGAACATATGGACCAAGTTCCATGTGTCAGCCATACATATGTCAGCCGTGGACACATTCCTTAAAGCAGCAAAAGTCACCGCCACTCACCTCGTGGAGTGACCCTTGACCAAGCCTGGCAAGAGTTTGTCGAATTTCTCGTAACAGAAGTAAATAGTTTACCAGCCATTTGGCAAGAGTCTGTTAGGCTACAGGAGCCTCACGGATTCTGGGGGCAAAGGAAACAAAAAGCTGGTCAGAGCGTCTAAACTCCCATGTTTTAGAGAGGTAGTAACACAAAATACAGTGGACATCCAATGTGTGGAGACTAGCCTTACCCTGGTTTGAACATTCCGGATAGTACACCGGAAGGTGTATGTCCTGATTCAGGGTCAACTCGGACTGACACCACCTTTGGTAAGAACTTATGATTGGTCCTCAGGGCCACCTGGTCCTTGTGGAACACAAAATAAGGCTCTTTACACATCAGAGACTGTAGCTCATAAATCCTCTGAGCTGAAGTAACGGCAAAGAAAAATGAAAATTATGTACCTACCGTAATTCTTGATCTTCTCTTCTATCTTCACCATTCATTACTGCTGAGCGTAAGATGGAGGCATGCACCCAACACAAGAGGTTTTTTTTTTTCAGAGGAGTTGGCACCGATGGCGCCGCCCCCAAGAGGGACACATTGCATGATGTGTGAGGGGTGGCCGTTAGGTGCCACAGACTCCTCCTCCATCCCAGTTCTGTTAGCCGGAGAGGCAAAATAACGATAAGAAAAAGAGAGCGAGGCAAGAGATCCAAGGGATAGAAAAAAAGGAAAGGATATAAACTGAAAAAGGAATAAGCCGGAAAAGGACAGAAAAAAGAAGGAAATGCCTACCCTAAGGGACCACAAGGCCTCACTTCTGGGGCGGCTCCAAGGGAGGAACAGATAGAGGAGAGAAAGAAGGAAAAGGGAAGAGAGGGAAGAGAAAGAGGGATGTTGGGAGGGAAGAACTCTGCCCGTTGAAAGATTGGTTTAAGGCTTATAAACTCGGAACCAAAAACAAGGGAGCAAGGATCCCACATGATAAAATTGGAGAGAAGGTTCAACCGAACTGCTTGCACAGCTTGGACACAAAAGGCAGATTCTCTACACCTCCCGCCATCCCTAACCCTTTAAACTCTAGCTGAGAGCTCACAAACTTCCAAGGCAGAAATTCTGTTCCAAAAGGAGGGCACCCAACTAGGAAGGGAAAAGAAGCCCATTAGTTAAGTTAAGTGCTAACACAGAAGTGTGTGTGGAAGGGGGAGAGCCCTACAGAGAGCATCCCTTTACATAATGGATAGAGTGGGAACTCAGTTGGACTCCCTGAAGGCAAGGCAAAGAACACTCACTCAAGGTAATTGTAGTGCCAGGACAGCGCCAAACCAGCAGAAGCTGACATAATAGGAGATTAAGACCAGCCAGAGGGGACCTGGAAAAAGGGGACTGAGCCATTTAAGGGATGGTCTCTTTAACTGTGAATTGAATAACATGGCTAAGGATGAGCCAAGAGGTCACTCCTAAGGGCAATCAGAAAGAGTTCCCTCAGGACAGATACATTTAGCTTGTTCCTCCTTTTCCCAGAGGGAAGGGATCCATTCAGAAGAATGGAAAAAAAAAACAAGATATGTTGGGTTTTTTTTGGCTTAAAGGCTAAGGGAGAAGGGGTAGTAATGAGCAGGGAGGGGGAGATGCAGAAGAAGGAGGCCTGCGAGGGGATGGTGGGCGGGAATCAGTAATGAATGGTGAAGATACAAGAGAAGATCAAGAATTACGGTTGGTACACAATTTTCATATCTTCCCTTGTCAATCTTCACCATTCATCACTGCTGGGTGAGTACCAAGCCCCCCCCAAAGGGGGCCCTGAATAAACCCTGAGGAAACAGGACCCTCAGCCTCCTACTGGTGGAAAGTAGGAAGAGGAGACTCTGACCAACAGACTGGAACAGTCTAAGCTTGATGAGGACGAGGAGGTGTCCCTCGTTGGCTGGGGAAGGGAGGTTGCATCTGAAGAAGCCTCCTTGCCCTGCAGGAGAACAGGCGGGTCCCCCAGAAGGCAGAGCTAGTCACCCTATGCCAGGCAATGGGTGATAGTCTGGAGAGATGAAGCCATGCCATCTGCCTGATGCAGATCGCTGTCCTTGCTAGTCTGGACGCTACCTCATTGGCATCGTAAGATGCCCTCACTTGGTGCCTTGCAAGCTCCAGACCTTGTGCAGAGAGGGCAATGGCTTGTCTAGACTGCTCTGAGTCAGGCAAAGATGCCAGGGCCTGTGATAGCATCACCCACAGATGTCTGTTGTAAGAAGTGTGGTGTGCCTGATGAGAACTGATACACATCAACACTTGACTTATACAGAAAACCCTTCATCCCCACCGGTCGAATTTAGCAAAGTCCAGATCCAGGGGTCTGTCATATGCCAAGCACCGAGGCCCAGAAGGAGTGTCCAGGGACGTCAAGCCCAAAGGTGGGTGAGGCAGAGAACCTAGAGACTCATGGGGGACACAATACCGTCTCCTGCAGTGTGTTGGGGCTGGAGAAGGAGTGGCTGGAGACTGCCAGGTGCGGATAGACGCTTCCTGGAAAGGGACTGGCCAGGAAGGCACCACTAGGTGGCGAGCACTGAATCCGCTAAGGAATGCACGCATCTGTCGCTCAGTATTATCCCTACGAATGTAGGAGATGTGAAGCTCCGAAACCAACCTCAAAAGGAACCGCTGATATTCAGTGAAATCAGCATCAGAGGAAAGGTGGAAGGAAAATTCCTCTTCCTCAGATGAGGAAGTCGAGGAGGAAGTGGCGCCCGAATGCTCAGAGGACTCCTGTGGCGGAGGGGACAGGTGGAAAACCTGTTTGTCCGTGGTCCTGATGTAAGATGGGAAGGCCGCCGCAGTAGTTCTGAATGTCTCCCAAGTTAACGGTCCCATGGGGCCCACATGGCCTGGGAGAGAGGGTGGTGGTTGCAGAGGGATGGGCGAAGGGCACCTATTAGCACGTGCCTGGCCTCTGCCAAGGCTCTGAGATCCAGGTAGTGACGCCGCCAGACTTGGGGACCCTGAGATTATATCGGGTTGCGAAGAGACAAGAGGAGGAGGCAACTCCTTAAAGAGCCCTGAAGGGGGATCTCCCCTGTGACGCACCTGGGATTGCATGAGTCCAGAAGGAAAACCCTCAGAACCGCCACTAGAAGGTGCTCTAGAGACCTTAAGAGAAAGGCGGGGATCAGCGCTGCGACTCCTCCCTGTGCCCCCCAGAGCAGTGGGGGCTCACCGCCACTCTTCACCCCAACCTCTCAATCCCTCACACTCCAAAGCAGCCCTCTTCCTCGATAATAGTGTGGGAGATCCCTGTTGAGTGAACTCCCAAAGGGAACTTACTGTGACAGGATCCTCCACCCTTCCCTGAAGGACCCCAGCAGCACCAGTGATGGCAGTTGCCTGGGACCAATGGGAAGAGGGCTTCCTCTTCGGGCCTCCTGAAGGGTCCACCACAGAAGACACCAGGCCACCCCGAAACATGGAATCATCCGGGCTAACCAGCTCCGGGGACTCAGGGAGAGGAATACTGGATTGCCTAGCGCTGCAGCCCACTGGAGGTTCCAAGTCAGAAGACTGAGGATGCCAGACAGGGCCCTCCCCTGAGTCATTCTCCTCCAAAGAGGGCTCAACCAGAGCAGACTCCATCGGAGCAACTGGAGGAACCTCCGTCAGAACGGCACCAGGCCTGGCATCATCGAAGACCACAACGCTGACAGCGCCAGAGGAGTCAGCCGCACCTCAGTTGGCACCGGAAACCAGGGCCACACAGCAAACAGTGCCACCTGAGTCACTGGTGCTGCGGACGGCACTGAGAACTAAAATGGCACCGCCAACAGCACCTCAATTCCCGGCACCCACAACGGCGCCCAGAACCTAAAAGCCAGCACTCGCGACCGCGCCTAAGTCCCCGGCGCTGCATACAGCACCATAACCCAAAGAGCGGTGCCACCCGAGTCGTCAGTGCTGCGGACGGCGCCAAGACCCACGGCGACACCGCCGACAGCAACGCCAGAGCCCCCGGAACCGCAGATGGCACCAGGCTCCACAGTAAGGTCAGGGGAGATCGAGGGTCCACCAGCTCTGGGCCCCACCACCTGGGGCCGCGACACTGGGGGACCCTGCACCTCCGTGGAGGTGACTGCTGGGACGGTGCCAACGGAGTGACCCCAGGAAGAATCACCCCGTTCCTCCAGCGCTGGAGAAGAAACCTCCTCCTCGGCAAGACTAGAACTGTAGGAGGTTTCCTCCTCGCCGAGCCATACAGACCCAGGAGGGGACCTGGAGGAAGGCTCAAGAGATCTGGCCTGGGAGGACCTCAGGTGACGCCATCCCCCAAAAGTCAGCAGAGTTCTTCCGACTTTAAACACGCGGATTTCTAACATGCGGCGATCCATGGAGAGACAGGCGTCGCAATGATCCATATCATGGTAGGATCCCAGGCACCGAAGACATACATCATGATGGTCCATGATGGAAAACTGCCAGCCACAGGGGCACTGACGCATACGGGCACGGCCCACCTTAGTCTTCTGTTTTGCCCCCGAACCTGACATGATGTAAAATTAATACAATAAAAAGCAAAGCTCCCATTGCCGTTGAAATATCAAATAAAGGAACAATCTTACCAGTCAACGACATCGGGAACGAACCGGGATGAAAGAGTGGCGTAGAAAAACACTATGCGGCCTATGACACAGAAACAATTCAGTGACTCTGCACAGCAGGTGCAGCCTCGACAGCAGGAGAAACAGAACTGGGATGGAGGAGGAGTCTGCGGTGCCTAACGGCCGCCCCTCGCACATCATGCAATGCGTCACTCTCAGGGGCGGCGCCATCGATGCCAACTCCTCTGGAAAAAAAAAAAAAAACTCCCATGGCGGGTGTGCATCTCTGGCTTACACCCAGCAGTAATGAATGGTGAAGATTGACAAGGGAAGATATAACACTTTCCAGGAAAGGAAGCTAAGCTCACATTCCACAGCTGGCTCAAACGGGGGTAAGGTGAGCTTTTACAGCATGAACAGAAGGTCCCAAGGAAGGACAGAGTCCCTGATGGGGGGGGGCTTCATGTGGAGAATGCCCCACAGAAAGGTGTGTGCCAGGTCCAGCTGTGCCACAGTTCTGCTTTGAACAGGGGCATGGTAGGCAGAAATGACAGACAAATGGACTTTAATGGATGAGTAGCCCAACCTGAATCCGAGAGTTCAAGTTCAAGTTTATTGCAGGAAAACTCCATTGAGCAAGCTCATTCACAAGGAGGTCCTGTGACATGTACATTGATAACGAATATACATAAATACAAAATAAAAAATAATTGATAGATAATAATATAACGTATGCATGTGATCATATAATACAAGCAAGATATTACATACGAGGACACTACATCAGATGATGAGCAAATAAGTGGTACGAAGTGATGAACTTTCTAGTTAGTATACTAACAATGCAAGACATCATAACCGGTATTTGCAATACATACATTTTAGTAAATTGAGTAAATTGAGCAGCAACAGAAAATATAAGGTAAGGGAGGTATTCAAGGCTTGGTAGGGTGAGCGGAGTAGTATATGCATAGACAGACCCAAGAGTAGGACGGGGAAGGGGTTCAGGAGTGGGATTGCTTCAGTAAAGATAGCAGTTATAAAGTCAGGAGCAGGAGAATGAAATAGTGTCTTAGATTAAATAATTGTGTGAACAATAAGCAGTTAACATGCGCAAGGCAAATAAGGTCTTACGCAGAATGTGCATAGCACACATAGGGATAAAAAAGGGCTTAATGACAGTTGCAGATATCTTTTATCTTAGCTGCACTTAGCACTTTATAGAAGTTAATTGAAACTGTGCTAGTTAGTTTCAGCACGGTTTGTAGTTGGTTCCAAATAGAGGGAAGGGCATGCGTAATAGCATGTTTACCAAAGGAGGTCCGTGTCCTAGGTATGTCAAGCAGAATGAAATCAGATTTCCTTAGAGAGTATGTACTATGCGAAATACTAATGAGAGATGAAAGATAACTCAGTAGTTTGTGCAGGAGCACCTTAAGGGTCCAAAGGCCAGCATGGAGCAAGTGTCTAGCAGTGAGAGATGCCCATCCAACAGCTGCATATAGGTCACAGTGGTGTGAACGGTAGGGGGAGATGGTAATAAACCGTAACGCACGGTGGTAGAGGATGTCCAATTTACTTAGGTTTGTGAGAGTAGTAGAGGATTAAATTACATTGCCATAGTCAAGAAGGGGGAGAAAAGTGGCCTGGATGAGCTTATTTCGAGTTTCAAGGGGGAGAGGGGCCTATTTCTAAAGAAGAAACCTAATCTGGCTTTAAGCCTTCTGGAAACGTCCTCGATATGGTCATTGAAAGAGAGTTTGTTGTCGATCCAGATGCACAGATATTTGAATTTGGAGACGACTTCCAATGGTTCGTTTAACGTGGTAACAATAAAGTCTTTGGGCGGGGTATGGGAGGTACCTGTGTCGGTACTACTAGAGAATATCATAGCTTTGGTCTTCTTTGCATTAAGCAGGAGCTTTGCTTTTATTAGATTATGTTCGAGTTGGACAAAGTCCGCTTGAAGCACTCCCTTAATTTTGGATAACGTTGAGCCAGAGGTATACAGCACAGCGTCATCCATGTAGAAATGCAGATTGGACGTGGATATGTTGGAATCAAGATCATTAATGTATAATGAAAACAAGATAGGGCCTAGGATGGAGCCTTGGGGGACACCTCTAACAACTGGCAAGGAAGCAGAGTAAAAGCTGTCTGCTTTTACTTTCTGGGATGTCCCTGATAGATAACTAGAGAACCACTGGGTAGTAAGGTACGTGGCACCCAAATTAGTGAGGCAATTGACTAGTAGGTTGTGATCAACAGTATGAAAAAATTACTCACCTTAGTAATGTTGTTTCTTCTAATGGAGTCTTGCTGTATTCTGACATATTGCAGTGATGTCCAACCTTTGAACTGTCCTGGAGATGAAAGAGTTAACTTTCCATGCCAGGCATGGAACGCTGAGCTCAAGCTCGGTTGAGACTCTGTCTGCTGCTGTTTGAAAACAAACTGTCAGATCTTTACGAGCTAAACTCACTGGGTGCCCTGTGTGGAAACTGTAAACTTACACTAGCCAACTGGCTATTAAATATAATAAAGAGATTTTTTTGGTCCCAAAGCAAAGACTCAAGTCAGGACCCCCCCAAAAAAAAAAAATAAACAAAACACAACACCCACACACCCAAACCAAAGGGATGAGAAAGAAGGGTGGGGCCACCTCCCGAGTGCTAACACTGCTACTGCCCACCCACATCCCAAAACCCAAGGTTTTGAGAGGAAGGCGGGGGGGAGGTCAGAATACAGCAAGACTCCATTAGAAGAAACAACATTACTAAGGTGAGTAATTTTTTCTTCAAATAACATGAAGTCTTGCTGTATTCTGACATATTGCAGACTACCAAGCAGTACCTCCATGGAGGAGGGACAGAACCTACTTAGGAAATAGGCTCTGAAGCACTGCTGTGCCAAACCTAGCATCACTCCTAGCCTGGATGTTCAGAGAGTAATGCTTGGTAAAAGTGTGTACTGTTTTCCAGGTCGCTGCTTGACAAATCTCTAAGATAGGAATATCCCTGGCAGCAGCCAGGGAAGCAGCTGTACCTCTGATAGAGTGAGACCTCAGGCCTGAGGGTGGGATCCTACCTAGTTTTTCATAGCAAAACTGAATGCAAGAGACAATCCACCTGGCAATAGATCTCTTAGTGGCAGGTTTTCCCTTACTAACCTCACCATAAGTAACGAACAGTTGGAGGGAGTCAAACCTGTGACCCTTGGTGCACTCTATGTAGTAGCTAAGGGCCCTTTTCACATCCAAACTGTGCAGCCTCCTCTCCCCAGAGGAGGAATGGTCAGTGAAGAAAACAGGAAGGGACACAGAATGGTTAAGGTGGAAATCTGAAACCACCTTAGGAAAAAACTTCCTATTAGTCCTGAGGACCACCTTATCCCTATGGAAAGAGATAAAATCAGGCTCCACTGACAGGGCCTGTAACTCACTTATGCATTTGGCAGAAGTGATGGCCACCAAGAAAACAGTTTTCCAAGTCAAGTACTTAAGCTCTGCTGAGGACAAAGGCTCAAAAGGGGGTTGCATAAGCTGAGCAATGCAAACATTAAGGTCCCAAGCAGGGGCAGGGTCCTTGAAGGGAGGATTGGTATGAAGTAATCCCTTGAAAAATTTAGAAAATACAGGATGAGCGGAAAGGGAAGAGTGTTTGCTTGCTGAAAGGAAGGCAGAGACAACAGCCAGATGCACTTTTAGTGTAGCTGGTCTGAATCCCAAGCTATTAAGATGAACCATGTAGTCAAGGACTGTGGGAAGGCCAGCAGACTCTGGAGAAATGTGCTTGCCAGAGCACCATATAGAAAATCTTTTCCACTTAGAGTTGTAAGTGTTTCTGGTGGAAGGTTTACTGAAGCCTTCAAGATATCCAGAACACCTTGAGAGAGGTAAGTCAGCAAACTCTAATTCTTCAAGAGCCAGGCCTTGAGGTTGAGAGATTTGAGATCGGATACCAAACCCTCTCCTGAGCATATGTTAACTGGTTGTAATTCCTGGGAAGAGATAGGGAAAGGTGGACTGCTAAGGACAACAAGAGAGGGTACCAGGGCTGTCTGGCCCAGTCTGGAGCTATCAGAATCACCTTGCAGGGTTGAGACCTGGTTTTGACTAACACCTTGAACAGGAGAGGGAAGGGGGGAAAAGCATACAGGAACTTCCCCTCCCAATTGAGAACTAGGGCATCCAGGGGGACTGAGCCCAACACTAGGGGCCTGCAGCAATAGAGAGGGAGTTGGTGATTGTCTGGGGCTGCAAAAAGATCTATCTGTGGAGTGCCCCATCTGGAGAAAATCACCTTCAAAACTAGGGGATCCAGGGACCATTCATGATGGCCTTGAGATATCCTGCTGAGAGCATCTGCCAGGACATTGTCTTTGCCTGGGAGGTGTACTGCTGTAAGAAAGGTGTTCAGGGAATAGGCCAGAGACCATAACTTCATTGCCTCTGTGCACAAGGCCATAGATCGAGTGCCCCCTTGCTTGTTGAAATACCACATTGTGGTGGTATTGTCCATTCTGATCTGAACTACTTTGTTCTGATCAGACTTGGAAAAAGCTTGAAGTGCTAGAAACACTGCTCTGAGTTCTAATAGATTGATGTGAAGCAGAGATTCCTGACAAGACCACAACCCTTGGGTGGTCAGGTCCCCCAAGTGGGCTTCCCAGCCCAAGAGGGAGGCATCTGTAGTAAGGATTAGAGAATGAGACTGAATGACAAAAGGAACTCCCTGTCTTAGATTGTCCTGATCCTGCCACCACTGTAATGCCTGGATCAGGGTTCAAGTCACTGGAATCAGCTTGGTCAGAGGGTCCTTTTTCTGAGACCAAAAGGCTCTCAAGTGGAACTGAATGTCCCTCATCTGAAATCTTGCTCCCTGCACCACGGCTATAGAAGCAGCCATGTGCCCCAGGAGCTGTAGAAAATGCCTTGCTGATTGAGACACCTGGAGGGTGAATGAAGAGGCCAGTGAAATAAGGGTCCTTGCCCTGTCATGGGGAAGGAAGGCTCTTGCTCTTACTGTATCTAGCTCTGCGCCTATGAAGGTGAGGAGCTGTACAGGCTCTAGAACTGACTTTGAAAGATTCAGAAGGAAACCTGGAAAAGTGAGCAGTTGCTGAGTTATCTGTAGGTGTAACTTGACTTCTGTCTGAGACTGGCCTACTATGAGCCAGTCGTCCAGGTATGGGAAGATGGAGATCCTTTTTCTTCTTAGGAAGGCAACTACTACTGCCAGGCATTTTGTGAACAGCCTTGGAGCAGAGGTTAGGCTGAAGGGCATTGCTCTGAATTGGTAGTGGCCTGAGGCAGCTCAACCTGAAATATTTTCGGTGGGAGCTTCTGATGAGAATATGGAAATAGGCATCCTTGAGGTCCAGGAAGACTAGCCAGTTCCCTGGCCTTAGAGAGGGTAGAATTATTCCCAGAGTCACATTTTGAACTTTGGCTTTAAAAGGTGCTTGTTTAAATATCTGAGGTCCAGGATGGGCCGCCATTCTCTTGTCTTTTTGGGGTTAGAAGTACCTGGAGTACAATCCTTTCCCTTTGTGTAGGGTGGAACCTCTCTATGGCTCTCAGAGCCAAGAGGAAGAGACCTATGCCTCTAGAGCCAGAGTCTCTGAGGAATTTGCAGGTGGAAAGGATCTGGTTCTTATCTTTGGAAATTTTTGAAGCTGAGAACAGTCCTCGGTTTACTACTTCCAGGACCCATTTGATGTTAAAGACATCCAGTCCTGGAAAAGTGCTCAGCCTGCCCCTACAGGTGGTGGAGAATCGGCCCTGGCAATCCCATCAGGGTGCCTGTTTGGCAGGGGCCTTAGGCTGGGGGGGTGGAAGCAGGCCTGCTTGTACCCCGTCTGCCTCTCCCTCTGAAGAACCCCCTATGAGCATAAGCAGAAGAGGAGGCCTGGGCTTGGTAGAAAGGCCTATGAAAAGGCCTACCCCTACCCCTGGAATGCTGCCTCTGGGGAGTGGCTTGCCTTTCCTTGGCCTGAGCACTCCTATAGGTGGTCCTGTATTCATCCATTTACTTCATGTAATTCTCTGTTTGCTCCCCAAACAGAGAATTACCCACAACAGGAAAATCCATGGACTTAGTCTGAGTATCCTGAGACAGGCTAGTACATCTGAGCCAAGCCATCCTACGAAGGGCCACAGATGTAGCCATGACTCTAGATGAAACATCACTGGAGTCCACTGCAGCATGGAATTGCACCTTGGATGCCTCAATACCATCTGCAGCCACCTGCTCCAGCTCCTTGGCAAGCTGTCCAGGGACCTGTTTTGCTAAAGCCATTACAGTGTCCCATCTAGATTTATGATATATAGCTGTATAGGCCATATAATTAGCCTGCCTGAGTCCCAAGGATGCTGCCATGTGCTTTTTGCCACGGCATCAATCCTCCTGGAGTCCTTATCTGGGGGCAAGGGTATATTTGCCTTATCACAGGCAGCAGCCTGCACTACCCCAACATGGCTGCATTGCTGGGTAAGGAACTCCGTATCTGAGCCTGAGAGAGTATACCTCTTGTCCATTCTCTTGTCCACAGGAGGTATAGAATTAGGAGTCTTTAAAATTTTCATTGTCTGTTTCCCAAAGGACTTATGAAGGGGAATAGACAGCCTCCTGGACACTGGGATATCCATCATTTCAACATAGTCAGGCTCCTCCTGATTGTCCACAGCTTCTTCCATAGGAAGCTGCAGAGTTTCAGCCACTTTTTTTAGAACATAAAATGGGAAGGGGACTCTGAAAGCCTAGGAGGAGAAACCCCTGAAGGTCTGTCTGGGGAGATGTCCAGGTCAATAGGTACATCCAGACTTTCGTAATCACCATCACTATCCTCATACTCTCCTTCCTCCTCCTCCTCCTCCTCCTCCAGTTCATAAAAATCTTCTAAATTATAATCTGGAACCGGGGGAACCGACCGAACCGAGCCCCTTCCCAATGGTGCCGGTTCGGTCAGAACCGGGGTTAGCTATTGAACAATCCTTATCGCATTGGCTATTTCATCAGCGTCGGAGAAAGAATTTGTGGATCTGCACCGCTGATTTATCCTTCTTTTCTTTTAACCTGAAGAAGTTTCGCCCTGGTCAGAGGGCACTCCTTCTGGTTCTGTTGGAACCGAATCGGCTGGCCATCTGGGTCAGCGGACTTTGCCTCTCATCCCTGAGCCTACCAACCTCTTTTCCAGGGTAGCTGCAAGGAAATTCTTGCAAATCTGGCAGTCTAAATCGAGGTGGTCAAACCCTCAGACAATAAACACAGGTGGCGTGGGGATCAGCCTTAGCAAAGACTTCCCACACACTACAGTGTTGAAACCCAGTGGGCCGGTTTTTCTTTGGTTTCTCAGACATGGCCAGACCCTAACAAGAAAGCACTCTTTTTCGCAATCTGCCGGCAAGACACCCTTATCGTTCCTGACCGTGTTACGGGTCGTGGAAAACCTTAATGAAATCCGCTTTTTAGAACCGATAAGACCGGTTACCACACCTAAAAGTAGAATAAACTTTTTGAACAACCTGATCGGTTCAAACCAAACCAATCCCACGTTTACAAGTTCCACAGAGAAGAAAAAGAAAAAAAAACTATCTAGTACTCACAATACCACACACAAAGTCTGAACCGACAGGTAAACGGTTAAATTCGGTCGAAAACCGAGAAAAACGGTACTTTAACCGACAACTTGAACCGAGCAAAGGAGAACTCTCCGGAGCGACTGTTCAGTGAGGTGGAGTAAAGAATCTGACGGTTTAATTTCAAACAGCAGCAGACAGAGTCTCAACCAAGCTCGAGCTCAGCGTTCCATGCCTGGCATGGAAAGTTAACTCTTTCATCTCCAGGGCAGTTCAAAGGTTGGACATCACTGCAGTATGTCAGAATACAGCAAGACTTCATGTTGTTTGAACAAAAGCTTTACTAAGATCCAAGAAGACTGCTCCAGTTACCTTCTTAGCATCTATAGCAGAGATCCAGTCATTGGTTACTTTTGCTAAAGCAGAGATTGTGCTGTGATTTGCCCGGAAGCCAGATTGAGCTGGGTTAATGAAAGAGAAGGTTTCCAAGTGAGATTTTAACTGATTGTGGATCAGTTTTTCAAAAACTTTAAAGAGGATGGGCAAGATGGAGATAGGCATGTAGTTATTCACATCGCAAGGGTCACCAGATTTGAACAGAGGGAGGATATGTGCTGATTTCCAGCAGGACGGCACAGTAGCAGACGTAATGGAGAGATTGAAGATATGAAGAATGGGGGCAGTGAGATGAGCATAACCTAACCTTAGGAAGAATGGTTCCAGACCATCATCCCCAGCACTTTTTTTGATATCTAAATTAAGGAGAGAATCTTCTACTTCTTTAAAATTTATCTCATGCAGTTGAAATGGGCTGGATGCAGAGCTAGATATCGGGGGAGATTAGGTTGGTTCATCGCAGTACCAGCATAAGGGGAAGAGTCAAAAGCTAGTCCAGCCGTGGCAAAGTGAGAGTTAAGTTCTTCGAGGATTAAGGACTTATTTTCCACTATCTTGCCACTTGCGATTATCTTTGTTGGAATGGAAGGGCAGTAGGCTGCCCTTCTATAGATTTAATTGCCCTCCATATTTTGTGTGGGTTACCTTCGCTTGTTCAAGGGTAAAGATGTACAACAGAGTGACAACAGGTACTGAGGATTGAGCTCACCAGACGGGCAAAGGATCAGACGGCAGGCAGTAGCTCAGAGGCAAAACGCCCATTTCATGGTGTAGGTAGTTCTGGTAGAGGTTTTCTGGCTGCCACCAGAATACTGACAACCCTGTCCGAGACCCCAAAGCATGACATGGCTAGGTCCTCAGGAGCCATGCATGGAGATGCAATGACCACAGGTCTGGGTGCACCAAGGTCCCATTGTCCTGGGCGAGCAAGTGAGAAGTCAGTGGCAGAGGTAGTGGTGGTTCAGCTGCCAGCTGTTGCAGCAGGGAAATCCAAATCTGCTGTGGCCACAATGGGACCGCCAGGATCATTACTGCTCCCTCTGCCTGTAGCTTGAGAAGTACCTTCTGCAGGAGCAAGAAAAGAGGAACGTGTAGAGGAACCTCCCCACCAGGAGAGGGACAACACGCCTTGCCAGAAAACTCCAGGCCTGGGATCTATTGAGCAAAAATTGGGCAACTTTGTGCTAATAGGGGATGCAAAGAGGTCCAGTTCTAGTCTGCCCCATCTGTTGAAGAGATCTTCTATGACAGACTGTAGCAGGGCCCATTAGTGTACTCTGCACCTTGTCCTGCTGAGTGTGTTGGCCAGGTATTTTCAAAACCTCTGGGACATGAGCCGCCAAAATATCCAGGTGGCGAGCTGTGGCTTAATTCCATAACCACATTGCTTCTCGACAAAGGGGGTATGAGTGGGTGCCACCCTGTTTGTTAAGGTAGAACACCACTGCCATGTTGTCCGTCTGTATTAAGAGGTGTCCCAGGAGAAGCATGTTACTCAATGTCTGCAAGACGTAGAGAACAGCTCTCATCTCCAAGACGTTGATGTGTAAGAGCTCCTCAGACATGAACCAAGTGCCCTGTGTCCTGTGGATGCCCAGATGTGCACCCTAACCCATGCCGGAAGCATCCAATGTCAGGATTTGGTCAGGAGGCATTCTTTAGAAAGGCAGACCCTCTGCGAGAGAAAGGGATGTTGTCCACCAGTTGAGCTCTTGATGGACTGGTTCTGGGATAGAGACCTGTTGGTCCAGAACATCCCATCGCTGGTCCCACTGTACCTCAGAGTCCACTGAATTGTCCTCATATGCAGTCCGGCTAGGGAACTGTAATGATAGAGGCAGCCATGTGGCCCAAGAGTTTGAGAAGTGTCCTGGCTGGTACCCTTGAGAGGGATGAGATGTGGTGGGCTAGATCATGAGTCAAAGTGCCCTGTCCTCTGGGAGAAGGCCTTTCTCAATGGGTCGAGAAATGCCCCAATGAACTGGAAGGATTGGGTCAGAAGCAAGGAGGACTTTGCTGCACTGATCGTAATTCCCAGTTCCCTGAAAGGAGAACAGGTGTCCTGGATTGTGCGCTGCAGCTGCTCGCTGGACGGGGCTGTCAAGAGCCAGTCATCCAGGTAAGGGAAGACATAGCGCCCTTTCCTCCAAAGGGCTGCTGCAACCACCGCCAGGCATTTGGTAAAAACCCCTGGGGCTGAGGATAGGCTGAAGGGCACCGCTCTGAATTGGTAGTGCCTTCCTTGAAACTTGAACCTGAGGAACCTCCTGTGAGGTTTGGCTATTAGAATGTGAAGATAGGCATCTGGCATATCCAGTGATGCTAGCCAATCCCCTGATGCATCAGGCAGTAAGCTCTTGCAGGGTGACCATCCGGAAACATTTGTACTCAACAAACTGATAGAGGTCACTGAGGTCCAAGATGGGGGCGAGGTCCCCACCCCTCTTTTGGGCATGAGGAAGAAGTGTGAATATAATTCTGTTCCCTTCTGAGAGGGGGACAGGTTATATTGCCCTCTTGAGTAGGAGAGCTTGAATTTCCAATTAACTCTGTAAGTCGGAGAATAATGGGGGTGGTGGTAGCTTGTCCGTGGCATCTGTAAGAATTGATGGAGTGCCCTCTGCACGATCATCTGCAGGACCCATTGGTCATAGGTGACCATTCGCCAACCTGAGGCGAAAGAGAAAGCGACTCGAATGCCTCCTCCCGCTGACTACGGAAGGAGTGGTCCAGCAAAGAATCAGACTGTGGTGGGAGGGGATATTGGTCTGGCTGGTTTGGAGGCCCCAGACCCAGAGCCTGTTGAGCCTTGTAAGACGCTTTGCGCCATAGCTACCTCTTTGCTGTTGCTGTGGCTGGAAGAAAAAATTACTCACCTTAGTAATTGCTTTTCTTCTCATGGAGTCTTGCTATATTATGACAGAAGCAGTTAGCCACAGCACTTGAACTGCCCCGGAGAGGAAACAGTTAACTCCAGGCAGACTGGAGTTCTAAAGCGCGAGCGCTGTACCCAAAGCTCTATCTGGCTAGTTTCAAACTGAAACTGTCAGATCTTTACGTAGCTAACACTAAGCAACAAGTCTGTGTGGAAAAACCCTACACTAGCCAAGTGGCTACCTACTAGTAGGAAAAAACAATAACAGAAACAACAACAATAATAATAATAATAATACTAATAATACCACCAACAAGCACTATTAGGCCCCTTCTCCAAAGACTCAAGTCCAGGAGGAGGCCAACATATTGCCAAAACAGAAATACCTAGCTCCCTAACCCTAAAGAAAAGGGGAAAGGGAAAGAACTAAAATGGCATGACACAGTGCTTGCACTAATTTGCCAACCCCTTACCCAAGTAGAAGTTCTGAGAGGGCAGGAGGAGTGGTCATAATATAGCAAGACTCCATGAGAAGAAAAGCAATTACTAAGGTGAGTAATTTTTCTTCAAACACCATGAAGTCTTGCTATATTATGACAGAAGCAGATTACACAGCAGTACCTCCATGGAGGAGGGTCAGAACCTACTTAGGAAATAGGCTCTGAAGCACAGCTTGTGCCAAACCGAGCACTCTCCTGGACTGGACATCCAGGGAATAATGCTTGGTAAAAGTGTGAACTGTCTTCCAGGTAGCAGCTTGACAAATTTCCAGAATGGGATATCCCTAGCAGCCGCTAGAGATGCAGCTGTACCCCTGGTGGAGTGGGCCCTCAGTCCTGAGGTGGGTTCTCTACCTAGTTTTTGGTAACAGAACTGGATACAAGACACAATCCACCTTGCAATTGTCCTCTTAGTGGCAGGTTTCCCTTGCCAACCTCGCCATAGGTAAGGAAGAGTTGGAGGATTTGAACCTCAGACCCTTGGTGCTCCAAATAGTAGCTTAGGCTCTTTTGACGTCCAAACTGTGCAATCTCCTCTCACCCGAGGAAGAGTGCCTCAGTAAAAATACTGAAGGGAGATGGATTGGTTCAGATGGAAATCTGAAACCACTTTAGGTAAAAACTTTCTGTTAGTCCTGAGGACTACCTTATCTCTGTGAAAAGAAATAAAATCCTTTTCCACTGACAGGGCTTGTAATTCACTTATGCATCTGGCAGAAGTGATGGCCACTAGGAAAACAGTTTTCCAAGTTAGAAACTTGAGATCTGCTGAAGACAGAGGTTCAAAAGGGGGCTGCATTAACTGAGCAATGCAGACATTCAGGTCCAAGGCAGGAGCTGGGTCCCGAAAAGGAGGGTTAGTGTGAAGTAACCCCTTAAAAAACTTGGAAAACACAGGGTGAGAAGAAAAGGGGGCAGGCTTCCTGCTGATACAAAAGCAGAGACAGCTGCCAGATGAACCTTTAAGGTAGCTGGCCTAAGGCCTATGGAATTTAGATGGACCAAATAGTCCAGTAAATGGGCAAATCAGCAGATTCTGGGACAATTTGCTTCCAGAACACCAGATGGAAAACCTCTTCCATTTGGAATTATAAGTGGTTCTAGTGGAAGGCTTCCTTGAAGCCTTTAAATATCAAGGACACCTTGAGAAAGGTGTAAATCAGCAAATTCTAATTCCTCAAGAGCCAAGCCTTGAGGTGGAGGGATTTGAGGCCCGGATACCACACTCTCCCCTGGGTACAGGCCAGCAAGTTGTGGACCCTGGGCAGGCTCAGGGGAGGGTGGACTGAAAGGGACAGAAGCAGTGGGTACCAGGGCTGTCTGGCCCAGTCTGGTGCAATCAGGATCACTTTGCAGGGCTGGGATCTGATTTTTACTAATACCCTGAAGAGAAGGGGGAAGGGGGAAAGGCATATAGGAACTTCCCTTCCAATCCAACAGAAAGGCGTCCAGAGGGACTGAGCCCAGCACTGGAGGCCTGCAACAAAATAGAGGAAGTTGGTGGTTGTCTGGGGCTGCGAAAGATCTATCTGAGGAGTGCCCCATCTGGCAAAGACTGACCCCAGCACCAGAGGATTCAGAGACGCATTCGTGATGGCCTTGAGAAATCCTGCTGAGGGCATCCACCAGGACATTGTCTTTCCTGGAAGGTGAACTGCTATTAGGGAGGTGTTCAGGAATAAGCCAGAGACTACAACTTCATTGCTTCTGGTGCACAAGGCTGATGACCGAGTGCCCCTGCTTGTTGATGTACCACATTGTCGTGGTGTTGTCTGTCCTGACCTGAACTACCTTGTTCTGGACAGATGCTGAGAAAACCTGAAGAGCTAAAAAGACAGCTCTGAGTTCCAATAGGTTGATGTGAGCAGAGATTCCTGAGGGACCACACTCCCTGAGTGGAAAGGTCGCCTAGTGAGCCCCCACCCTAGCAAGGAGGCATCCGTGGTGAGGTGAGAGAGTGGGAAGCAGGACTGAAGGGACTCCTTGTCTAGTTGCTCTGATCCTGCCACCACTGGAGAGCCAGAATCAGAGTTTGGGTCACTGGAACCAATTTGGAAAGGGGGTCCCTCCTTTGAGATCAATAGGCCTCAAATGGAACTGAATGTCCCTCATCTGGAATCTTGCTCCTTGCACTACAGCTGTGGAAGCAGCCATGTGTCCTAGGAGTTGCAGAAAATGCCTTGCTGGTCGAGAGACCCGCAGGGTGAAAGAGGATGCCAGGGCAATGAGTCTCTACCCTTTCCGAGGGGAGAAATGCCTGGCCAACTTTGTGTTCAATTCCACCTATGAAAGTTAGTACCTGAACTGGTTCTAGAACTGACTTTGGTAAATTCAGCAGGAATCCCAGGAAGTGAGAAGCTGCTGGGTGACTTGCAAGGGGATTTTACCTGATCTGAGACTGACCCACAATGAGCCAGTCGTCCAGGTAGGGAAACACAGCAATCCTTGCTTTCTTAAATGAGCCACTACCACAGCTAGACATTTTGTGAATACCCTTGGAGCAGAGGTAAGGTCAAGGGCATTGCTCTGAACTGGTAGTGGCCTGAGGGCAGTTCGAACCTGAGGTATTTCGGTGAGAAGGCCTGATCAGGACATGAAAATAGGCATCCTTGAGGTCCAGGGAGGCTAGCCAGTCCCCTGGCCTCAGGGAGGGCAAAATCATTGCCAGAGTTAACATTTTGAACTTTGGTTTCAAAAGATGCTTGTTCAGGTACCTTAAATCTAGAATGGGCCGCCATTCTCCTGTCTTTTTTGGGGTAAGAAAGTATCTGGAGTACAGCCCCTTGCCCTGGTGACAAGGAGGAACCCTTTCCACTGCTTTTCAGTCTAGAAGAGAAGAAACCTCTGCTTCCAAGGCAAGGGTTTCTGAAGGATTTGCAGGTGGAAAATGTCTGGTTCTCATCTTTGGAAAATGTTTGAAGCTGAGAACCAGACCCTGGCTTACTACCTCCAGAACCAATTTGTCCGAGTTAGGGACACCCAGTTCTGGCTGAAATAAGCCAACCTGCCTCCCACCGGTACAGGAGAATCGGCCCTGGGCACCACATCAGGATGCCTGCTTGGCGCAGCAGCCTTAGGCTGAGGGAGGGGACGGTTTACCTCGCGCCGCCTACCTCTCTGCCTCTGAAAACCCTCTGTGCAAAAGCAGAGGAGGCTTGAGATTGATAAAAGGCCTGTGGAAAGGCCTGCCCCTACCTCTGGAGTGTGCTTTGTGGAGTGGCATGTCTCTCTAGCCTGGGCACTTTTGTAGGTAGTTCTGTACTATCCATCTTTTTTATATAATTTTCTGTTTGCTCTCCAAACAGAAAATTTCCACTACAGGAAAATCCATAGCTTTTGACTGAGTATCTTGGGATAGATTAGTGCACCTGAGCCATGCCAACCTACGGAAAGCTACAGAAGTGGCCATGACCCTAGAGGAAACATCATTAACATCCACAGCAGTATGAAATTGAACTTTAGAGGCTTCAATGCCATCAGCAGCCACCTGTTCAACTCACTAGCCAGCTGGCCATGGCCTGCTTGGCTAACTGCAATACTGTGTCCCATCTAGATTTCTGATATCTAGCCACATAAGCCATATAATTTGCCTGCCTGAGTCCCAAAGAAGCTGCCATATATTGTTTTTTGCCATGGCATCAATCTTCCTGGAATCCTTATCAGGAGGATGTGAGGCCAGGGAATATTAGCCTTGTCACAGGCTGCAGCTTTTACCACAACTACATGACTACACTGCTCAGTGAGGAAGTCTATATCAGGGCCTGATAAAGTATACCTTCTGTCCATTTTTTATCTACAGGAGGGACAGAATGAGGATTTTTAAAATTTTGTTGTTTGCTTCCTAAATGACTTATGCAAAGGAATAGACAACCTCCTAGACTCTGGTATATCCATCATTTCTACATAATCAGGCTCCTCTTGCTCATCCACAGCCTCTTCTAAAGGAAGCTGGAGGGTTTCTGCAACCTTTTGTAAAACATAAAATGAGAAGGGACTCAGACAACATAGGGGAGATTCTAAAGGTCTGTCTGGAGAAATGTCCGTTCAATGGGCACATCCAGACCCTCCCAGCCACATACATAATGATCAAAATCTTCCTCCCCTCCTGTGGTTCATAAAATTCCTCAACATCATACTTGAACCACTGGAACCGAACGAACCAACCTTTGCCAACTGTTGGTGGTCTCGACCGTCCCTGAGACAGTGACTGGACAATCTGTATGGCTTTAGCTATCTCTGCAGCAGTTGGAGAGGCAATTTTGGACTCAGACCTGCTGATTTCTTTGACTTTTACTGGGACTGGTTCCTCTGAACCAGCCTTCCTTTGCCCGAGGAAGTCTCGTCCCTGGTCAGAGGGCACTCCCCTGGTCCAGTGGGTGCTGGACCGGCTGGCCATCCGGGTCAGCGGACTTTTGCCTCTGTTCCCTGAGCCGCCCAATCTCTTCTCCAGGGTGGCTGCAGGAAATTTTTACACACCTGGCAGTCTGACAGGAGGTGGTCAGCCCTCAGACAAAAAACAAGTGGTGTGTGGATCAGCCTTGGCAAAGGCTTCCCCAGACATCACAGTGTTGAAACCCAGTGGGCCCGGTTTTTCTTTTGGGTTTCTCAGACATAATGCCAGCCTATCCAAAACTTGCCCTTTTTATGGCGAGTGCCAGGCAGACAACCTTATTGGTTCCTAACTGTCACTGGTGTATTTGAAAAACCCACTGAAATAAATAGTTTTTAGAACCGATAAGAACCGGAACCGACTCTAAAAGCCCAATATAATGTTTTAAATACTTTTTTTAGCAAACCGATCGGTTCAAAACCGAACCGATAATTAATTTCCACACAGACTTTGAAATCCTGTACTTACGGTTTACCAGATAGAGCTTTGAACCGAAATGCGGTAAAATAAAATACTTATTGCCGGTTCGAATGAACCAAAAATACTCGCTTTAACCGAGAAATGAACCGAGATGAAGGAGCTCATCTCCGGAGCGACTGTTCAGTGAAGCAGAGTAAAGAATCTGACAGTTTCAGTTTGAAACTAGCCAGATAGAGCTTTGGGTACAGCGCTCGCGCTTTAGAACTCCAGTCTGCCTGGAGTTAACTGTTTCCTCTCCGGGGCAGTTCAAGTGCTGTGGCTAACGCTTCTGTCATAATATAGCAAGACTTCATGGTGTTTGAATCTGGGCTGTTGTCCCCCTTTGCCACGAAAGAAAAAATTACTCACTGTAGTAATCTTCTTTCTTCCAAGGGGTTCTTTAGCATCAGTAACTATAGCAGTTAGCTGACTAGGTGCAACTGCCCCGGAGGAATGCCTTTAAGAGAATTATAATGAGCTATGGCATCAGCCAATCAAAACATAGGAGGGGAGTATGCTGAGTAAGAGCAGCCTGAAGGGCTTCAGAATTTTTTTCAAAGAAAATGGACAGATGCCCCGAAAAGTGAACCAACAGGATTCGAAAAACATGCAAATGTCTGAAAACTGAAAACAGATTAATGGAAATTACGTACTTACTGTAATTGTTGATCTTCTTGGACACAGTCTCCATCACTCATTCACACTAGTGGGATAGTGCCGGAAGTGCTAGGACCAAATGGGAGCCAAAAATTTTCTGAAGGGTCGGTGCCGAGAAAGGACCACGCATGCTCGGCACCGCAAGACTAGCTCGCACCTGTGTAGGCTATCTCGGCGTCAACCCTCCAACCACCTCAGTACCTTTTCGACTGTGGAGGTGCAGCATAAATAATGAAAATAACTTATCCTGACTTTCTGGGCCTGAGAGGGCCTGGATGGCCCTTGCAAGAAGGGTCCAAGAAGAAAAAATTACTCACCATAGTAATGTTGTTTCTTCTAATGGAGTCTTGCTGTATTCCGACACAATGCAGTTAGACCCAGCACTTGAACTGCCCTGGAGAGAAAAGAGTTAACTCTATGCAGAAGCATAGGACGTTGAGTTTGAGCTCACTTTTCAAACCTCTGTCTGTGGTACTTCCAGTGTAACCGTCATATTCTTACGAGTAAATTAACTAACTGAGTACTATACCATGGAAATTGTTCAAAATACATATAGCAGGGGCAACAATTTGGGTCCAAAAGACTCAAGTCGAGAACCCAAAAGGAAAGGTAGTGACAATATTTAAATATAAAACACAAGGAAGGTAACAACAAAACTACCCCACCCTTAAGAGGGAGGGTACAAGGTACACCCTGAGGTGCAACACTGTACCTGCCAGCCCACTTCCCAAAAACTAGGTTCTGAGAGGGAGGGGGGAGAGAATACAGCAAGACTCCATTAGAAGAAACAACATTACTATTGTGAGTAATTTTACTCAAACAACATGAAGTCTTGCTGTATTCTGACATAATGTAGACTACTAAGCAGTTCCCTATGGAGGAGGGAATGCAAACCTACTTGGGAACAGGCTCTGCAGTACTGTTGTGTTAAATCTAGCATCACTCCTAGCCTGGATGTCCAAGAGTAATGCTTGGTGAATGTATGGACTGCTTTCCAGGTGGCTGCTTTACAGATCTCTAACAAGGGTATATCTCTGGCTGCAGCCAGAGTAGCAGCTGTACCCTAGTCGAGTGAGCCCTCAGGGCCTGAAGGGTGTTTACCCAATTTTTCATAGCAGAATTGTATACAAGAGACAATCCACCTGGCAATAGTTCGTTTAGTGGCAGACTTACCTTTCCTCACTTCACCATAAGTGAGAAACAATTGAAGACAGTCATTCCTGTGTGCCTTAGTATGCCCTATGTAGTAGCTAAGAGCCCTTTTAACATCCAAACTGTGTAATCTTCTTTCTCCTGAAGAAGAATGGTCAGTGAAAATCACAGGGAGAGACATAGATTGGTTCAGATGAAAATCTGATACCACTTTGGGCAAGAACCTCTTATCGGTTCTTAGGACCACTTTATCCCTATGGAAGGATATGAAGTCAGGTTCCACTGACAGGGTCTGTAATTCACTAATCCGCCTGGCAGAAGTAATAGCTACCAGGAACGCAGTTTTCCAGGACAAGTACTTCAACTTGGCCGAAGCCAGAGGTTCAAAGGGTGGCTGCATAAGCTGAGCAATGCAGACATTAAGATCCCAAGGTGGAGTAGGCTCTCTAAAGGGAGGGTTAATATGAACCAGACCTTTGAAAAACTTACTGAAAAAGGATGAGGTGCCAGGGAAGAGCCCTTCCCTGCTGAAAGGAATGCAGAAACAGCTGTTAGGTGAACCTTCAAAGTTGCAGGCCTAAGGCCTAGACCATTAAGATGAACAAGATAATCTAAGGCTGTGGAGATGTCTGCAGAATCAGGCATAATGCCTTTCTGAGAACACCAAATACTGAACCTCTTCTATTTGGAATTATAAGTTTTTCTAGTAGAAGGTTTCTTGGAAACCTTCAAAATATCCAGAACTCCCTGAGAAAGATGCAGGCCTGCATATTCTAACTCTTCAAGAGCCAGGCCTTGAGGTTGAGAGACTGGAGATTGGGGTACCAGATCCTCCCCTGGGAGGAGGACAGGAGATTGTATCTCCTGGGAAGAGACAGGCGACGTGACACTGTAAAGGACAGCAACAGAGGATACCAAGGCTATCTGGCCCAATCTGGAGCCACTAGTATCACTGTGCAGGGTTGGGTTCTGATTTTGATCATACCCTAAGTTACTGTGGGTGACTCCACAACAAATACTGTAACTGCTGCCCTGAGATGGGCATATAAGCAGTTTTTAAGAGGCTTGTTGAACCGGCTGACTCTGGTTCCTCAGTGAAATTGTAAAAACTACACGATAACCCCTGCTGACAGCATTTTGGGACTTCTGTGTCTGCTATAAAGCCTGCCAGTTCCTTCAGAAATTGCAGGCTGTTCTGATTGGGGAAGTATTTGCCAAGGCAGGTTAGCACAGCTGTGTATTGCTTCCCTTGGCTATGATCACCTAAATGAATATTGTGAAATCTATAAACTTTCCCAGGGGGAAAAGTGTGGAGAAATGCCTGAAACGGCTGAAGAAAACACTTTCAGACTTACAAGGGCTGTCTCTCAGCAACAGACCGTTGCAAAGCAGTCTTCCTAATATTTAAAGGGAAGAATATGTAATTATTATGAAATGGAGGAGAACCTATTGAATCTGAGGTTCCTCTGAACATGAGTTTGTCTCTCCCACAGAACATCTGAGGATTATTCTCATTCTTCCCATTGGTGAGAAAGACTGGGCTGACACCACTAAAAGCTTCCCATTCCTGTGAATAAATTCTTCAGGAAGATATTTAAAGATTTTACAAACTCAAGCTCTGTTCCCCTCTGGATAAGAGGATGTATAATAAATTTCAGCTGGACAGGGAGGAACTGAAATTTATTCCCTCACCCTGTCCACCAAGGAGTGATTAAAGTGACAGCCTGTGACAAGGCAAAGATACCCTGGCATCCTATCCTCTTAACAAGGATTCTGGGAAAACTGACAACATGGCTTAAAAATATATTTATTTAGCAGGTGTTTAGCTATCCGCAGGCACACATCTCAAGCCTATGTCAATACCAAAGTCACTGTGGTAGTCAGCTTCTGCTATGTCAGCCAAGGCCCAGACTCCCCTGACAGATGATCTAGCTGAAAATAGAAATTACGTACCTACCGTAATTATGATCTTTCTGTGTATCTTCACCATTCATCACAGATGGCTACTGGCCGGAGGTCAGGACCCCGCGGGAGCCTTTTTTTTTTTTTTTTAAAGGATAGCCGGAGCCAACGCAGCCCCGGTGCCACCCTCGAGGCCGACGTACTACGTGGCGCTCGAGGATTAGCCGTTAGGCTGTGTCAACTCCGCCTGCCTACTAGTTCTGAGTCGCCGGAGAGGTAAGAGGAAGGGATGGAGGGTGGGACAAGAGAGTCCAAGGGACAGAAAAAGGAAAGGAAAAACTGAACTAAAAGGAAAAATAATGATGAGAGGACAGCATAGAAGAGATGAGACTAAGGGGATTGGGTAGGGGTCCCAATCTCTGAAGTGGAAGAAGGAGGGAAGGAGGGAGAAAATTTAGGACAGAGTGAGAGGTAACAAGGATCCAGGACCCTTGCCCGTCACCAGACTGTATAGGAACTGCAAGGAGTAGCAAAGCTTTCTTCAAAATCCAAGGCACAGAATATGTGGCAATACCCAAAAGCAGAGTCGGCTATACTGGAGAGGGACAGGCTACAGGATTAGTACTACTCTGTAAAGACATTTGGTGAAAAAAGAGATCCTTTTTTTTTTTTTTTTGAAACAGTTGGATAACAGGAGGAGGGCAGCCACCAACTCCCACCCTGTTAGGGTGGAGATATACAAAAGAGAAGGAGTGCCACTCGAGCTATACCCTTTTAAGGGAAAAAATTTACACCCCCCTGTGTGTCCCTACTTTACCCTGCTCCAAATAGAGGGAGAAGGAGAGGCACAGAGGAAGGGGGACCCAGAGACTGAGGCCCCAGTGGGATGGTGGGCGGGGTTGTGATGAATGGTGAAGATACACAGAAAGATCATAATTACGGTAGGTATGTAATTTCTATATCTTATCTGTGTCAATCTTCACCATTCATCACAGATGGGTGAGTACCAAGCCCCTCCGAAGGGGTTGATTCAATATACCCTAAGGGACAGGGTCCCTTAGCCCTCAGTGGGTGACACACTAAGGGGAACCTTCTGGGCCTGAGAGGCCCGAGGTGGGAGAGAGACGGGTCCCCGGAGGGAAGGAAGTTGCCCCGACAAACGGCGTCTCACCCTACTGGAAAAGAGATAGGTTCCCTGGTGAGCGGAGCAAATCACCCTACGCCGGGCCAAGGGTGACAATCAGGAAAGGCGAAGCCACGCCGATCTCCTGGAGCAGATCGCTGTCCCTACGACTCTGATAGCTACCTCGTTGGCATCGTAAGATGCCCTTGCTTGGTGCCTTGCTAGCTCCAGGCCACGTGCAGAAAGTGCGATGGCTTGCCTGATTTGCTCCGAGTCAGGCAAGGCGGCTAGGATCTGACCTAGCGCTGACCACAAGAACCTGTTGTAGGCTGCATGGTGGGCCTGATGAGCAGAGATGGAGAGAAGCAACCGTGCCGAGTAGAAAGTCCTCCTCCCCCAGAAGTAAAAATCCAAGGAGTCTTGATCTGGGGGCCAGTCACGGTGGAGGGCGCGAAGCCCGTCAGGGGTGTCCAGGTGCGTGAATCCGGACTGTGGATGAGGCATAGAACCTGGAGACTCTGGGGGAGCGCAATACCTCTGGCTGAGGTCCCTAGGGGCAGGAACTCCAGAGAAGGGCCTCTACCAGAAATGCATGGATGCCTCCCGAAAGGGAACAGGCCAGGGTGGCACCACAAGGGTGGCCGCACCGAAATCGCCTAGAAAGGCGCGCGTGACATGCCGGATTGCTCACGGACAGGGAGAGAGGTGAAGGTCCTCCAGCATCCTCATGAGGAAACACTGATATTCAGAGACGTCAGCGGCAGGAGAGATATGGACAGACGGTTCCTCTCCCCCTGAAGAGGGGAATGAGGAGCTGGAGGTCACCATGCATTCCGAGAGTGGCTGCTTGGGGGGAGGTTGAAAAACCTGGCTGTCCATGGCCCTAACGTAGGCAGGGAACCGAGCAGCCACCACTCTGAACTGTTCCCAGGTAAGAGGGCTGCTAGGACCAAGAATACCTGGGAACGCAGGAGAAGGCAGCAGAGGGGAGGGAGCAGAGCCGAGAGAGGAAGTCAGCTGACCTCTATCAGGGCTAGGGAGTGGACCATGGACCCCCACGGAGGGTGTCCTGGGAGACTCCGCAGCCGACAGCTGTACAGCCACATTGGTACTGCCTAGGCTGCACCCAGAAGAATCCCCCAAGTGAGGTGACCGGGGCCGTATAGGTCCAGAAGGACGGTCCCCTGCCTCCAAATAATGAGACCCCCTAAAGGAACCAGAAGGGGAAGGGCGGAAGTCCGCACTTCGGCTTCCTCCAGGGCCCGGGTGGGTCACAGAGAAAGGCCGATGCGCCGACCCCACACCCCTCGATCCCTCGGAGTCCGAGAGGGTCCTAGTCCTCGAAAGGGCCAGACAAGAAAACTGGCAACTCTGGGCTGCCCCCGAAGGGGAGACCCAGGGAGCAGCACCTTCCCCTCCCGTGGCCTTCCCGATAGGCCCCAAAGTTGGGCGATCGAGACACACCACCGAAGGGGGTACCACCACCGAGGGGTCAAGGAACCCCCTAAGGCCAGGTTGCATGGCAATGGTGGCACGCACCACAGCCTGCTGGTCAGTACCACTGACCCTAACCTTGGGGGGAACCAGATGCACCTCAGTAGGGGGCTGACTAAGACCCATCGTGGAGACCACTGGCTCATCCTCCTCTGCAGACAACCCCGAAGGGTGTGACTGCCCGTCCAACTCCGAGCCCGACTCTGACTCCGAAGAGGTAGAGTCTGAGGCCCTAAGCCAAACGGTAGGAGGGCGAGGGAAAGCAACCTTACCAAAGAGCCCAGAAGTCAAAGCAGTGGCCAAGGCGGCACCTGCACCCTCCACAGCCCCGCAAGCGGCGCTGGCAGAAGGCGGCAGGGCAGCTCGGGCCAGAGGTCCTGAACTAGGGCCAGCTGTGGCACCATCAGGTCCACCGGCACCAGGGGCGGTACCAGGAACAGAGACGGCCCTGACAGAAGCCCCAGCAACAGCCTCGGCACCGACGCCGCCACCAAGCGAAGTGGTGCCGACGACTCTGAGGGCGGACTCAGTGCCGCCAGGCCCCTCGGCGCCACAAGTGGCCCCGATAGCACCAATGGCGCCGAGGATGGCACCGACGGACGACCCCGAAGGCTCCAAGGTGCCATGCTCAACCTCAGCGCCGAGGCGAGACATGGTGAAAGGCGACGCTGAATCCAGGGTCACGGCGCTGCGAGTAGAGTCGGCGCCGCAAACGGCACCGGCAAGGCCCACGGCGCCGTGAGACGAGTCGGCGCCGACAGGGCCCACAGCACTGCGGACGGCGACGAAGGCCCCGACGGCACTGAGTGACGGTGTCGAGGACGGCGTCAACCCGGGCCTTCTGGACTGCGGGAGTAACACCGGGGAAGCCTTCACCCCGAAAGGGTGATTGCCATAGCGGCGCCTCCCGCCCGCTCCTGGGAGGAAGCGGGACGGGCCTCCTGCGCCGCGGAAGGAGCCTCGGCCAAGGCTAGGCTAGAAAAGGCCGAGGTTCCCTCCTCCTCGGTCCATATAGAACCGGGAGGGGACCCGGAGGAAAGGCCGAGAGAGTGCGGCTTGGCCCGACGAGTGCGAATCCTACCCCCCGAAAGTCGGGCGGAGCTCGCTTTACTTTAAATGCTGCCGCTGTTCGAGGACGCCGGTCCATGGAGAAGCTGACATCGCACAAATCCATGTCGTGAAGCGGGCCAAGACACGCGAGACACCGGTCATGCTGGTCGGTAACGGAGTACTTGCGGCCGCACGGGCACCGACGCATAGGGGGCTGCCCCACTTTAGATGACTTCCTGCACTCTGACCACGACATGACCTGTGGAAAAAAACACCAAAAACAGACTCGACATCGCTATACTGTAAAATAAATGGAAAGATCTTACCAGCGACGTCGAGTAGTGGCAGACTAGAACTAGCAGAGAACGACCGGACTGTCGGCCGAAAAGGCTAAGGCCTAAATTTTAATCTCTTCAGCTGACTTCCACTAGCGACCTCGGCAGGTGGGAGACAAAGAACTGGTAGGCAGCTGAGTCGACACAGCCCAACTGGCTAATCCTTGAGCGCCACGTGAGTACGCCGGCTCGAGGGCGGCGCCTGGCCGCGCTGGCCTGCCTATCCTTTAAAAAAAAGAGCCTCGAGTCCTGACCTCCGCCAGTACCCATCTGTGATGAATGGTGAAGATTGACACAGACAAGATCAACTAAATTTGTTTGAGAGCAGCCAACTAACAGTTCAAGTGGCTGCTGCAGAATGGATGGCAAGTACAAAGGTTTAGAGGAGGTTTGCCTGGCTCCAAGTTACAGACCTCACTCAGGATACCCAAAGTAAGGTTATAGACTTCCTAGTTGAAGGTATTTTCTTTGGAGAAAGATAAAGGCTTACATGAAAGCACCCTGGGAGCTTTTCAACAGGTCACTTGAGACAGGGAGGGTACCTAGGGATTGGCGAGAGGCACATGTGGTACCAATCCATAAAGGGGTCAAGGAAGTACCAGGAAACTATAGACCCATCAGTTTAACCTCGGTGGTGGGAAAATTAATGGAGAGTATACTAAAGGAACGATTGGGGTTTACTTGGGGAGGTGGGAGGTCTGGATAGTCGGCAGCATGGGTTTGTGCCAGGTAGATCATGTCAAACCAACCTTGTGGAGTTCTATGAATGGGTAACATCAGAACTGTACAGGGGTAAGCCTGTGGATGTATTATTCGTGGACTTCAGCAAGGCATTTGACTCTGTCCCCCACAATGGTCTGGTGGAGAAACTGATGGGGTTAGGAGTAGGCCCTTTGATGGTCAGATGGATTGAAAACTGGATAGCTGGACGCACTCAGAGAGTAGTGGTCTGTGGGGAGCTCTCGAACCCTACAGAGGTTGGTAGTGGGGTACCACAGGGCTCGGTCCTGGGTCCAATCTTGTTTAATGCATACATATCAGACATCAGGGATGGTATAGGGTGTGAAATGAGTCTCTTCATGGATGACTCCAAGATGGGAGCAGTAGTTGAGGGAGAAGAGGGAGGTTGGCCCTGCAAGGGACCTGGACACCCTGGAAAGCTGGGCTCACACATGGAAATTAAATTTCAATATCACCAAGTGCAAGGTGTTGCATCTTGGTTGGGAAACCCTAAACACAGGTACACCCTGGGAGGGAGGTGCTGGAAGCCTCAACAGGGAAAAAGACCTAGGGGTCATGGTGGATACATGTATGAATAACTCTGAGCAGTGCAGGAGAGCAGCTAGCAAGGCAAACAGGATGTTGGGATGCATCGCAAGGGGATCACCTCTAGGAGCAAGGAAGTGATTCTGCCGCTGTACAATGGACTGGTTAGACCACACCTTGAGTACTGTGTACAGTACTGGAGACCACACTTGAAGAGGGACACAGCCCTGGAGAGGGTACAGAGGAGGGCAACAAAGATGATACGAGGGCTAGGATTTGACTTACGAGGACAGACTTGAGGAGCTCTGCCTGTTTTCATTGGAGGAGAGGAGACAGGGGGACATGATTGAGGTCTCAAGTACCTCAAGGGAATAAATAGGGTAAACATGGAGGGATCTTTAGACTAAAGCAGGGAGGCATCACCAGAGGGCATGGTTTGAAGTTGGAAGGTGGAAGGGTGAGGGGGAAAGAGGAGGAGGTTTTCACTGAGAGGGTGGTGGACCCTTGGAATGCTCTGCCTGGTGAGCTGGTTCAGAGATCCACAGTGGAGGGCTTTAAGAGAGGGTGGGACAGACACAGAAAGTGGATGTATCAGATGATGGCCTGTCCGGGGGGGTGGGGATGGATGATAGGGGTTTCTGGAGCACAAGGGATGGGAGGGTCTCTGCACCCAACTAAGGATCTAGGTTCGAGCAGACTTAATAGACCATAAGGCCTAATCTGCTGGCAAATAGTATGTTAGTATGTTATGTTAGTATATATATATATATATATATACACCACAGCAAGACTCCTTTTTTTCTATCAGGCTGGGGCTGCGCCTCAGTATCGGCAGGGATATTTCTGGCACCACAAACAAGTGGTCCTGGATGTAGTGAGTCAGTGATTGTCTCTGAATTCAAATTCCTTCCACTAACAACAGTGGAAAAAGGACTAGAAAGGTTGCAAACAGACCAAACAGGAGCTTCAGGCTGTAACCAGCCAACACCTCCAAATCTGCATATAAAATGCTGTCTGTCTTACACACCCCTGAGAAGTGTGATTCAGGTTTAAAAAAAAAAAGGTGGGTGAGTGGTCCAGCTGTTTCTCCAGTCCCCTCCACAAAAAACAAAAAGACAAAGCATGTCAAACCCCAGGAAAAACCTAAAGGGGTTCCTGGCATTACTGTACTTAAATTATTTCCACACTCCCATAAAGGAGTCTCACAGAAAGTACTTCAGGTTCAGACTCTCATCAGGTCACTTTCTGAGAGTGTACACAGGGATTGGATCACCTTCAAAGATAACGTGTCACAGTTTCCCCATATCTAGATGACTGGCTGGTGGTGGTAGAATCACTCCAGTAAGTGAGTCTGCAACTCACCTAAGGTCTTCTGGACTCTCTAGGGTCCTTGGTAAATCTAAAGAAAGTCTGATCTTCAGCCTGCTCAAACACTCCAGTTCATCGGAGCAGAGCTAAATACCCTGCAAGGTAGGGTCAACCTGCCCCAACGGAGGGCAAGAAGTATTCCACTAATAGTGAGCTCATTCAGGCTGAATGAACCAAAAAACTGCAAGACAGTTTTCTTCAGCTACTGGCCACATGGCATCTGCCACTGGCACATTCTTTGAATCCAGGTTACAGATCAGGACCATTCAGTGTCACCTCATGGCTCACTGGTGTCAGAGACAGGATCCTCTTTTAAAACCTAATTCTAGTAACAAGGACATTGTTACGTGCCTCCAGTAGAGGAAAAGAGGAACCTATCTAAGGCAGGGCTTCTTCTTTTCAGCAAAGAGCCCTGTCAGTTGTCTGACAACAGATGCATCCCTACTAGAGTGGGGCTCTCATCTGGGGTTCACACCACCCAAGACACCTGCAGGGGTTACTGCTAAAGATCTTCACACAAATACTACAAAGATGGTACAGGTCAGAACAGACAATACCACCACAATGTATTACATCCATAAATAGGGAGGGACAAGTTTAAGCCCTCCCTGCTCAGATCTTATGAAAATATGGAGTCTAGTATGTCATGGGTCCCTGCAGGATGTTCATTTGCCAGGTAGAGACACTATCTTGGCATATACCTTGACACAGACCAACCAGTCCCATCAGGAATGGGCCTTGAATAGTCAGGTGGTGCAAGTTATCTTCAGGAGGGGGGCATACCGGAGGTAGGCTTGTTCGTATCCCACCACAACCACCACCTGCCACAGTACTAAGTCAATCAGAGATCTGGGACAAATCCCCCTGGATTCTCTGGTTCTGAGTTGGCCAGGGAAGCATCTGTATGCTTTTCTTCCTTCCCTTTGGCATACAATACATTTCTCAAGCTCAGGTCTCAGCCAGCATCAATGGTCTTGATAACGCCAGACTGGTCCAGGCAGACATGGTTCTCTCTACTACTCTCCATGTCTGGGCCCAAACCAATACACCTTTTCTCAGAGGCACAACCTGCTAATCTCCAACCAGGAGGCATTTGTACCCAAACCTTGGGTCACTCAGGCCCAAATCATGCCTCGAGGCTCTACTGTACAATATGCAGCCTTGCAGCTTTTTCACAGTGTCTAGACATTGCATGTGGTTACAGGAGCCCTCCATAAGTGAAAAGTATACCATTGGTGTTCAACCAGAAAACTGTTTCCAGCACACGATGGGGTTAAGCAGTGCTTGACTAACCTATTTATATTCATTGGACTTGCAGTCCAGCATCCTCAAAGTCCACCTAGCTGCAGTATCTGCTTGCATATTGGCTGGACAAAGTGTTTTAATGGCTCCAGATCCTAGTCTTACAGAAATTCTTTTAGGGCCTGGTACATGTCAGCATAGGCTGGTGTTCCAACTGTGCTGGACTATTTTACCTATTTGCTTTCACTGGGCTTGCAGACTATACCTTACAGGTACACCTGGTCTCAGTATTTATTCACGCCTCAGTTGGACAGAATGTTTTTCAAGCCTCAGAACCTATCTTCAAAGGGTTCTTTAAAGGCCTATTCCATTTGCACCCCTCACGGGAACCAGTGCCAGCATGGGACCTAGATGTGTGCATTAGGCTCATGGGTCCCCTTTTTGAGCCTATGTTTTCAGCTTATTTGAAATATCTAAAATATATATATATATATATATATATATATATATATATATATATGTGTTAGGTACTGTATATGTACATTTTTCCTTGTGGTAATGATTTCTGCCACAAGAATCAGTGGCCTCAAGTCTCTCTGCATTGAAAAGGACCACATTTCACTTCACAGAGACAAAATAATTCTGAGAACAAATAAGAAGTTCCTCTTTTAAATGACTTCTGATTCCCATTTGAATCAAACCAATATGCATAAATGCATAGATACATAGACAGTGTCTGCAGATAAGGGCCTACAGCCCATCGTATCTGTCTTTTTCACTGAACACTTTTGTTCTGGTGAAAACAGTCTTCATGGTCTGGATGTCAAAGGAGCTTTTAGCTATTACTTGACAACCACTAAAGTCCATAGGCAGGACAGAAAAATGAAAATTACGTACCTGCCGTAATTATGATCTCTCTGTGCAAATTCACCATTCATCACCTTGTGTATATGGTCGGTGGTCATGACCCCACAGGACACTTTTTTTTTTGATGGGTGGAGCTGACACCATCAGCGCCACCCCGAGGTCATACTGCATGACAAAGCCACAGGTTGGCCATTAGGTGCTGTCAATTCCGCCTCCTGCTGCCCTGAGTCACTATAGAGAGGAGGAAAGGGTTGGAGGGTGGGACAAGAAAGTCCAAGGACAGATAAAGGAAAAGAAATACAACATAAAGGAGAAATAAACGACTGAGAGAACAGAATAAGAAGGAAGTCTAAGGGATTGGGTAGATGCCCAATCTCCGGAAATAGGAAAAAGAGAGCAGAAAGATTTAGGATAAGCGTAGAGGGGGAGGAGAAAGGTAACAACTATACCCTGGACCTTGACTTATCTCCAGATTGTATAGGAACTGCAAAGAGTATCCAAAGGCTCATTGTCAGAATTCAAGGCATGGAATCACTGGCAATAACTCAAAAAGCAGAAAATGGCTATTTTGGAAGAAAGACAGGACACAGAATTCTTTCCATCTCAGGGGAATAGATTTTTGGTGAAAGAAAATGTAGTTTTTTTTTCCTTTTTTTTTTTTAAAATAAATGATATGTCCAACAGACAAAGAAAATTAAAGATGGACGGGAACAAGGAGGAGGAGGAGAGAATGGAGGGCAACTGCCAACTCTGACCCCACGGGGTGGAGCTAGAAGATTGGAGAAGGAGTGCCCCCATGCTGACCACTCTCCCCTTAGAAACATCATCCCCTTATGTGCCCCTGTTTACCCCACTCCTGACAAAGAAAGGAGGGGGGAGGCTAGACATAGAGAGGAAGGGGGACCCAGAGACTGAGGCCCAAGGGGTATGGAGGGAGGGATTGTGATGAATGGTGAAGACACATAGAAAGATCATAATTACGGTAGGTACGTAAGAAAAAATTACTCAGCTTAGCAATGTTGTTTCTTCTAATGGAGTCTTGCTGTATTCCGACTATTGCAGTGATTGCCAACCTTTGAACTGCCCCGGAGAACAAAGAGTTAACTTTCCATGCAGAGCGTGGAACGCTGAGCTCGAGCTCGGTTGAAGCCTCTGTCTGCTGTTGTTTAAACTCCAAACGTCAGATCTTTATGAGCAATACTCACTAGAAGTTCTGTGTGGAAACTTTAAGACTCACACTAGCCAACTGGCAACTAAATTTATTAAAAACGTTTTTTTTTTGTTTCAAAGCAAAGACTCAAGTCAGGAAACCCAAAAACAAACTACAACACACACCCAAAATAAAGGAGGGTGAGAAAGGGCACCTCTAGGTGCCAACACTGCTCCTGCCCACCCACATCCCAAAAAACAGGTTCTGAGAGGGAGGTGAATACAGCAAGACTCCATTAGAAGAAACAACATTACTAAGGTGAGTAGTTTTTCTTCAAACAACATGAAGTCTTGCTGTATTCTGACTATTGCAGACTACCAAGCAGTACTCCATGGAGGAGGGCAGAACCCACTTTGGGAATAGGCTCTAAGTACTGCTGTGTTAGAAACCGAGCATCACTCCTAGCCTGGATATCCAGAGAGTGATGCTTGGTGAATGTATGGACTGTTTTCCAGGTGGCTGCTTGACAGATTTCTAAGATAGAATATCCTGGCAGCAGCCAGGAAGCAGCTGTACCTCTGTAGAGTGAGCCCTCAGGCCTGAGGGTGGGGTTCTATCCAGTTTTTCATAGCAGAATTGTATACAAGAGACAATCCACCTGGCAATAGATCTTTTAGTGGCAGGTTTGCCCTTACCGACTTCTCCAAGTGAGGGAACAACTGGAGGGACCAAACCCAGGATCCTTCTTGGTGCGCCTATGTAGCAGCTAAGGGCCCTTTTTACGCCTAGGTTGTGCAACCTCCTCTCGCCAGAGGAGGAATGGTCAGTGAAGAAAAACAGGGAGAGACATAGATTGATTAAGGTGGAAATCTGAAACCACCTTTGGCAAAAACTCTGCTAGTTCTTAAGACCACTTTATCTCTATGGAAAGAGATGAAATCAGGCTCCACTGACAGTGCTTGCAATTCACTGATACGCCTGGCAGAGGTAATGGCTACCAAAAACACAGTTTTCCAAGTCAAGTACTTAAACTCTGCAGAGGACAAAGGCTCAAAGGGTGGTTGCATAAGCTGAGCAATGCAAACATTAAGGTCCCAAGCAGAAGCAGGGTCCCTAAAGGGGGATTGTGCAGCAATCCTTAAAGAACTTACAAAACACAGGATGGGCTGACAGAGGAGAGGGCTTGCCTACTGACAAGAAGGCAGAAACAGCTGCCAGATGCACTTTAAGTGTAGCTGGTCTAAGTCCCAAGCCATTAAGATGAACCATATAGTCCAGGACTGTAGGCAATCCAGCAGATTCTGAAGAAATATGCTTATTAGAGCACCAAATAGTGAACCTTTTCCATTTGGAGTTTTAAGTCTTTCTGGTGGAAGGCTTTCGAGAAGCCTTAAGGATACCCAGAACCCCTTGAGAGAGGTGCAGATCAGCAAACTCTAACTCGTCAAGAGCCAGGCCTTGAGATTGAGAGATTTGAGGTTCGGATACCAAATCCTTCCCTGAGAGGATGTCAACAGGTTGCAATTCCTGGGAAGAGACAGGGGAAGGTGGACTGCTAAGGACAGCAACAGTGGGTACCAGGGCTGTCTGACCCAGTCTGGAGCAATCAGAATCACTTTGCATGGTTGAGACCTGATCTTGACTAGCACTTTGAACAGGAGAGGGAAGGGGGGAAAAGCATACAGGAACTTCCCTTCTCAATTCAGAATCAGAGCATCCAGGGGGTCTGAGCCCAAGACTGGGGGTCTGCAACCAAAGAGAGGAAGTTGGTGATTGTCTGGGGCTGCAAAAAGATCTATCTGTCGAGTGCCCCATCTGGAGAAAATCACTTCCAAAACTAGGGGATCTGGGGTCCATTCGTGATGGCCCTGAGATATCCTGCTGAGAGCATCTGCTAGGACATTGTCCTTCCCTGGGAGGTGAACTGCTATCAGAGAGGTTTGCAGGGAATAGGCCAGAGACCACAACTTCATTGCTTCTGTGCACAAGGCCGTAGACCGAGTGCCTCCTTGCTTGTTGATGTACCACATTGTGGTGGTATTGTCTGTTCTGATCTGGACCACCTTGTTCTGTACAGATTTGGAAAAGGCTTGCAGTGCCAGAAACACTGCTCTGAGTTCCAAGAGATTGATGTGAAGCAGAGATTCTTGAGGTGACCACAGCCCTTGGGTGGTAAGATTCCCCCAAGTGGTCTCCCCAGTCCAGCAGGGAGGCATCTGTGGTGAGGATTACTGAATGAGACTGAGTGACAAAAGGAACTCCCTGTCTTAAATTGTCCTGATCCCGCCACCATTGCAAAGCCTGGATCAGGGTTCGAGTCACTCTGACTAGTTTAGTAAGGGAATCCTTTCTTTGGGACCAGAAGGCTCTAAAGTGGAACTGAATGTCCCTCATCTGGAATCTTGCCCCCAGACCACTGCTGTAGAGGCTGCCATGTGGCCCAGGAGCTGCAAGAAATGCCTTGCTGGTCAAGACACCTGAAGGGTAAATGAAGAGGCCAGTTCTATAAGGGTCCTTGCCCTGTCCAGGGAAGGAAGGCTTTTGCTCTTATTGTATCCAGCTCTGCCCCTATAAAGGTGAGGAGCTGTACTGGTTTGAGAACTGACTTTGGAAGGTTGAGGAGGAATCCTAAGGAAGTGAGCAGTTGCTGAGTTATTTGAAGATGTGACTTGACTTGGTCTGGAGACTGACCCACTATGAGCCAGTTGTCCAAGTATGGAAAGATGGAGATCTTTTTTCTCCTTAAGAAAGCTACCACTACTGCCAGGCACTTTGTGAACACCCTTGGGGCTGATGTTAGGCCAAAGGACATTGCTCTGAATTGATAGTGGCCGGAGGGCAACTCGAACCTGAGGTACTTTCTGTGGGAGCACCTGATGGGAGTGTGAAAATAGGCATCTTTGAGGTCCAGGGAGGCTAGCCAGTCCCCTGGTCTTAGAGAGGGTAGAATTATTCCCAGAGTCACCATTTTGAATTTTGGTTTTAAAAGGTGCTTGTTCAGATATCTTAGATCCAGGATGGGCCACCATTCTCCTGTCTTTCTGGGGGTTAGGAAGTACCTGGAGTACAATTCTTTGCCCCTGCATAGGGTAGGAACCCTTTCTATGGCTCTGAGAGCCAGGAGGGAAGAAACCTCTGCCTCTAGGGCAAGGGTCTCTGATGGATTTGCAGGTGGAAAGGATCTGGTTCTCATCTTGGGAAATTGTTTGAAGCTGAGACCCAGTCCCTGGCTTACTACTTCCTGGACCCACTTGTCTGATGTTAAAGACTTCCAGTCCTGGACAAAGTAAGCCAGCCTGCCCCCTACAGGTACTGGAGAATTGGCCCAGGCAGACCCATCAGGGTGTCTGCTTGGCAGGGGCCTTAGGCTGAGGGGTGAAGCAGCCTGCTCATTCCCGCCTGCCTCTCCCTCTGAAGAACCTCCTCTGAGCATAAGCAGAAGAGGAGGCCTGGCTTGGTCAAACGGCCTTGGAAAGGGCCTGCCCTGCCCTTGAATGCTGTCTCTAGGAGTGGCTTGCCTTTCTTTGGCCTGAGCACCCTGTAGATGGTCCTCTACTCGTCCATCTCTTCATGTAGTTCTCTGTCTGCTCCCAAACAGAGAATTACCAATGACAGGGAAATCCATGGCCTTAGCCTGGGTATCCTGTGATAGGCTAGTACATCAGAGCCAAGCCATCCTCCGAAGGGCCACAGATGTAGCCATGACTCTAGATGAAACATTAGTGGAGTCCACAGCAGCATGAAATTGCACCTTGGATGCCTCAATCCCATCCACAGCCACCCGCTTCAGCTCCTTGGCAAGCTGGTCAGAGGCCTGTTTAGCCAGAGCCAGCACAGTGTCCCACCTGGACTTCTGGTATCTAGCTGTGTAGGCCATATAGTGAGCCTGCCTGAATCCCAAAGATGCTGCCATGTACTGTTTCTTTGCCATGGTATCAATCCTCCTGGAGTCCTTATCTGGGGGGTGTGAAGCCAAGGGAACATTTGCCTTATCACAGGCAGCAGCCTGCACTACCCCAACATGGCTGCATTGCTGGGAAAGGAACTCTGTGTCCGAGCCTGAAAGGGTATACCTCTTGTCCATTCTTCTGTCCACAGGAGGTATGGAATTAGAACTTTTTAAAATTTTAAATGTCTGCTTCCCAAAAGATTTATGGAGGGGAATAGACAATCTCCTGGACTCTGGGATGTCCATCATCTCTACAAAATCAGGCTCCTCTTGATCCTCTACTGCTTCTTCCATTGGAAGCTGGAGGGTTTCAGCCACTTTCTTGTAAAACATAAAGTGGGAAGGGGACTCAGAAAGCCTAGGAGGACAAACACCTGAAGGTCTGTCTGGGGAGATGTCCGGGTCAATAGGCACATCCAGACTTTCATAATCACCATCATCATCATCACCATTATCTTCATACTCTCCTCCTCCTCCTCCGGTTCATAAAATTCTTCTAAAGTATAATCCGGAAGCAGGGAACTGACCAAACTGAGTCCCTGACAGATGGTGCCAGTTCGCCAGAACCGAGGTAGCGGTTGAACTATCCTTATCGCTTTGGCTATTTCATCTGCGGTCGGAGAAAGAACTTGTGGATCCGAACTGGATGATTTTTCCTTTTCTTTCTTTTAACCGAATCGACCTCAGAATCGGTTCTCCTTTGCCTGAAGAAGTTTCGCCTGGTCAGAGGGCACTCTTCTGGTTCGGTCGGAACCGAACTGGCTGGCCATCCGGTCAGCAGACTTTCGGCCTCCTTTCCTCAGTCTACCTACTTCTTATCCAGGGTAGCATTGGGAAAACTTTACAAATTTGGCAGTCTGAATTGAGGTGGTCAAACCCCAGATAATAAACACAGGTGGTGTGGGGATCAGCCTCAGCAAAGGCTTCCCACAAACACTACAGTGTTGAAACCCAGTGGCCCATTTTTTTGGGGGTTTCAGACACGGCCAATCCTATCCACAACTTACCCTTTTTGGCAATCCACCAGGCAAGACACCCTGTCGGTTCCTGACCATTTACATGGTCTTGAAAAAACGTAATTAAATCTGTTTTTTAGCACCGATCACGGACCGCTACCACACTCTAATAAATTCTGAAGTTTTTCAAAACCAAACTGATCGATTCAAACTGAACCGATCCAATGTTTACAAGTTCCACACAGAAACTAAATACAAAACCTATCTAGTACTCACGGTACCACAGACAGAGACTTAAACCAACAGGTTCAGTAGCAGAAATTCAGTAGAAACCGAGCGAAAAAGCAACACTTTAACCGACTTTTTTGAACCGAGCAAAGGAGAAATCTCCGGAGCTACTGTTCAGTGAGGCGGAGTAAAGAATCTGACAGTTGGAGTTTGAACAACAGCAGACAGAGGCTTCAACTGAGCTCGAGCTTAGTGTTCCATGCCCTGCATGGAAAGTTAACTCTTTGTTCTTCGGGGCAGTTCAAAAGTTGGCAATCACTGCAATAGTCAGAATACAGCAAGACTTCATGTTGTTTGAATTTTCATATCTTATCTGTGTCAGTCTTCACCATTCATCACCTTTGGGTGAGTGCCAAGCTCCCCCGAAGGAGGTTTTCTTTTTAACCCTAAGGGACAGAGTCCCTTAGCTCTCAGTGGGCGACGCACTAAGAGGGAGAACCTTCAGGGCCTGGAGAGGCCCAAGCATGGGGAGAGTGAAACGGGGACCACCCGGAGGGGGAAGGAAGTTGCCCCAACAAACACCGTCTCACTCTACTTGAGAAGAGATAGGTTCTCTGGTGAGCGGAGTTAATGACCCTACGCTGGGCAAAGGGTGACAACCGGGAAAGACGTAGCCATGCCGCCCGCCTAGTGCAGATCGCTGTCTCTACGACCCTGGTAGCTACCTTGTTGGCATCGTACGATGCCCTTGCTTGGTGCCTTGCCATCTCCAGGCCACATGTAGAGAGTGCAATGGCTTGTCTGGTTTGCTCCATGTCAGGCATTGAGGCTACGAACTGACAGAGCCTGGACACAGGAACCTGTCATAGATTGTGTAGTGGGCCTGATGTGCTGCGATACAGAGCAGCAACCATGTCGCTGTAGAAAGTCCTCCTACCCTGAAGTCAAAATCTGAGGAGTCTTGATCTGGGGCTGGTCATGGTGAAGGCGCGAGCCCATCGGAAGTGTCTAGTTGCATCAATACTGACTGAGGATGAGGCATGGAACCTGGAGACTTCGGGGTGTAATACCACTGGCAGAGATCCCTGGGGCAGGACTCTGGAAAAGGTCTCTGCCAGGATCAAAACGATGCCTCCTGAAGGAGCAGGCCAGGGGACACCACAAGGGTGTCCTCCTGAAATCACCTAAAAGGCATGCGCCGAGTACTCTGGATTGCTTTGAGTGGGAAGGGTGATATGCAGGTCCTCCAACATCCTCACGAGGAATCGCTGATACTCCGTGATCTCAGCAGCTGGAGAAATGTGGACAGATATTTCCTCTCCTCCAGAAGAGGGGGATGAGGAGTCAGAGGACCTTGGCTGTTCGGAGCACGGCTGATCAGAGGGAGGTTGAAAAATCTGTCTGTCCATGGCACTGACGTAAGTGGGGAACTGAGCAGCCATGGCTCTGAACTGCTCCCAGGAGAGAGGCCCGGAAGAACCAAAAATACCTGGGAGCACAGGAGAATGTGGCAGACGGATGGGGACACAGCCGAGAAGAGAAGTCGACTGACCTTCGCCTGGGCTAGGGAGTGGACCAAGAGCTCCAGAAGAAGAAGGAGCTCTGGAAGACTCCATAGCCGACAGCTGAACAACCATATCAGAACTGCCTTGGCTTCACCCGGAAGCTTCCCCCCTGTGACCGGGGCCATGTAGATCCAGAAGGACTGTCCCTCACCTCCAAAGAATAGGGCCTCTCAAAGAAACTGAGGGGAAGAGGAGATCTGCATTACAGCTCCTCCCACAGCCCAGGCGGGTTCCGGAAAAGGGCCACCGAACAGAACTTGCACCCCTCGACCCCTCAGAATCCGAGAGTGCCCTCCTCCTTGAAAGAGAGCCAGCCTAGGCAGCTGCCAATCCTGGTCAGCCCTCAAAGGAGCTATCCAAGGAGCACTACCTTCCCCTCCTGTGGGTGCTCCGATCAGCTCCAAAGTTGGGCACTCTAGGCATGCCACTAGAGGGGGTACCACCACTGAGGCATCAGCAAACCCTCCGAAGCCAGACTGCAGAGCAATGGTGGCCTGTACCACTGCCCGCTGGTCAGCACCCCTGACCCTGGCCATGGCAGTCGCTGTCCAGTCCTCAGAGGGGGTCTGGTTGTGGCCTGTTGAGGAAACTACTAGAGTGCCCAACTGGGCAACTAGTTCCAAGGAGCCAGACTGCCTGTCCGATTCAGAGTCCGACTCCTCCTCCGAAGAAGTGGAGACCAAAGTTTGGTGCCAGACAGTGGGTGGGCGCTCTCCACCATCTTGACCAAACAGGGCACCAGAAAAGGAGACTGCACCTGAGACATTTCCAGTGCCCCCCTCAGCACCGCGAATGGTGGCAGAAGGCAGCATGGCTCCAGCAAAGGCAACAATCCTGGTGCCAGAACCTGACACGGCGCCGTCCGGCCCCATGGCACCATGAGCTGCTCCGGGACAGAGACAGCATTGATGTCGGCTCTGACAGCCCCATTGGCACCGAGAATGGCACTGCCCAGCACCACAATGCTGCAAGCAGCACCAAGAGCAGAGGCAGTGCTGACGACGGTGTTGATAGCGGTCTTGGCGCCGTGAACGGTGCCGAGATCTGGAACCCCCACAGCACTGTGACCTCACTCGGAGCCGCGAATGACTCCAGAGCTGGACACGGCACCATGCTCAACCTCGGCGCCACAAATGGTGCTGAGGTGAGAGAATGATGAAGATTGTCCCATAGAAACTCCCACCGCTACCGCTAGTATTATTGGCACCACGAATGGCACCGACAGCAGCCACGGCACTGAGCGACTGGCTGGCACTGATGATGGCACCATCAGAGCCTACAGCGCTGAAGCACAAAATGGTGCAGACCAACTGGCGCCGAGGATGGCACCGACCCAGGCCTTCCAAGCCATGGGTCCGACACCAGGGGAGCCTTCACCCCAAAGGGCGATTGCCATAACGGTGATTCCTGTCTGTCCCCTGGGGACAGACTGGGCCTCCTGCACTGTGGGAGGAGCCTCGCCATGGCTAGGCTGGGAAAAGCCGAGGCTCCTCCTCCTCGGTTAGTATAGAACCAGGAGGGACCCGAGAAGGCAAGAGAACGCGGGTTGGCCCGATGAGCGTAACCCACCCCTGAAAGTCGACAGACCCCGCCTACTTTCCACGCGCGTTGTTCCATTGCTCTCCGGTCCATGGAGAAACAGGCATTGCATGAATCCATGTCGTGAAGTGGGCCAAGACGCTGTAAGGCAACAGTCGGTTGGTCGGTGATGGAATATTTTCGTCCGCATGGGCACTGCCACATGGGGGCCATCCCATCCTGGAAGTATTCTTGCCCTCTGACCGAGACATGACCTCTCGGAGAAAAAAACACCCAAAGCAGGCTCAATGTTGCAGAAAATAGAATAATTGGAAAGGTCTTACCAGGCGACTTTGAGTATGGCAAACAGAACCAGAGGGAAGGAACCGACGGACTTTGGCACTGACTTGAGAGAGAAAATGAGGGAGTCGCGTAAACTGCAAAGCAGGTAGGCCTCAAAGTCTTCTTCTAGCTTCCCACAAGGTAAGCTCGACAGCGGGAGACGAAGAACTGGTGGGAGGGTGGAGTCAATAGCACCTAACAGCCAACCTGTGAGCGCCACGCAGTGCATCAGCCTCGAGGGTGGCGCCGATGGTGCGTTGGCTCCACCCATCAAAAAAAAAAGTTCACGCGGGGTCATGACCTCTGGCCATATACCCAAAGGTGATGAATGGTGAAGACTGACACAGATAAGATCAGCTGTTCCTGACCTATGAGAATGTGGGAAAGGGTAACCCAGCATCAAAAAGATACATTTCTCGCTGGATAGTACAGCTTTTTCAGTTTTTGTTATTCTAAGGCTGGAAAGGAGCCCCAACAGGGTTGAGGGCCCATTCCACAAGGGGCACAGCTGCTACTATAGCAGCTGCTGGGGATGTTCTCCTGGTGGACATCTGTAATGCAGCTACCAGGAAACAGTACACACCTTTACAATGCATTATGGTCTGGATATTCTCTCCAGGGGTGATGCTAGGTTCGGCACAGTAGTCCTGCAAAGTCGGTTCCCAAAATAAGGTTCTGTGCCCACCTCCAAAGGTACTGCTTAGTAGTCTGCATAAAGTTATGAATACCTGAGTATTACTAGGGTTAGAAGAAAAAAATACTTACAATAGTAATCTTGTTTCTTCCAAGTGATACTCAGGTATTCACAACTTTCCCTCCCTCCTCCCCTTCTGGAACCTTTGGCCTCTGAACTCCTGAATACTGTGCTCTCAGGGGTAGAAATGCTATTTCTGGCACACATGTTGTGACTGTGATCACTACTGTTGTCCTCCTCCCCTTTTTAGGTGATCTGGACATTCAAGTGTATCCTTTCATATGTTATGCCCTTCAGTTGGAGGCCCCTTTTTTCGGAGTGTTAAGGAAGTTCCTATTATTATTATTATGATTAATAGTGTTATTATTATTGCTATTATTATTATTGTAATTATCATTATTACACTTAGTCCCCATGGGCCTGTCTTTCCAGGCTTCCAGGAAATCTGAGGGGTTTAGAACAAAGGCAGTTAGTATAAGGCAGCATTTGAAAAGTGGCTCATACAAAAGATTCCATTATTTGCATATGTTCCAAATTATCTCTGGGCAGTTCTACTTGCCAGGATGACTGCATAAAGTTATGAATACCTGAGTAGTGCTGGGGTTAGAACCTCCTATTGGTTCTTAGGACCACTTTATCCCTATGTAAGGATATGAACTCAGGTTCCACTGACAGGGCCTGTAATTCATTTATCTGCCTGGCAGAAGTAATAGCTACCAGGAACACAGTTTTCCAGGACAAGTACTTCAACTTGGCCGAAGCCAGAGGTTCAAAGGGTGGCTGCATAAGCTGAGCAATGCAGACAATAAGAACCCAAGCCGGAGTAGGCTCTCTAAAGGGAGGGTTAATATGAACCAGACCTTTGAAAAACTTACTGAAAACAGGATGAGATGCCAGGGAAGAGCCCTTCCCTGCTGAAAGGAATGCAGAAACAGCTGCTAGGTAAATCTTCAAAGTTGCAGGCCTAAGGCCTAGACCATTAAGGTGAAGCAGATAATCTAAGGTTGTGGAGATGTCTGCAGAATCAGGCACAATGCCTATCTGAGAACACCAAATACTGAACCTCTTCTATTTGGAATTATAAGTTTTCTAGTAGAAGGTTTCCTGGAAACCTTCAAAATATCCTGAACTCCCTGAGAAAGATGCAGGCCTGCATAATCTAACTCTGAGAGCCAGGCCTTGAGGTTGAGAGACTGGAGATTGGGGTACCAAATCCTCCCCTGGGAGGAGGACAGGAGATCGTATCTCCTGGGAAGAGACAGGGAATGTGACACTGTCATGGACAGCAGCAGTGGATACCAAGGCTGTCTGGCCCAATCTGGAGCCTCTAGTATCACAGTGCAGGGTTGGGTTCTGATTTTGATCAGGACTCTGTACAGCAGAGGGAAGGGAGGGAAGGCATAGAGAAACCTGTCCTTCCAATCCAAAATGCGAGCACCCAGGGGCACAGTCCTCAGGACTGGAGGTCTGCAACAAAACAGAGGAAGTTGATGATTGTCCGGTGCTGCAAAGAGAGTGCCCCATCTGGAGAAGATGACCTGCAGTGTGTGAGGATCCAGGGACCATTTGTGATGTCCCTGGGAGATTCTGCTCAGAGCATCTGCTAGTACATTGTCCTTCCCTGGAAGATGAACTACTACCAGGGAAGTCTGAAGAGAATAGGCCAGAGACCACAGCTTCATGGCTTCTGTGCACAAGGCCGTGGACTGAGTGCCTCCCTGCTTGCTGATGTACCACATTGTGGTGGAGTTGTCTGTTCTGACTTGGACCACCTTGCCCTTGACTGAGTCTGAGAAGCACTGAAGGGCTAGGAAAACTGCTCTGAGTTCCAGGAGATTGATATGAAGGAGAGACTCCTGGAGACCAGGCTTCTTGAGCTGTCAGGGCTCCCAAGTGTGCTCCCAACCTAGAAGAGAAGCATCCGTAGTTAGAACTACTGAGGGGACTTGAGCCAGAAATGGAAATACTTGTCTGAGGTTGTCCTGGTCCAACCACCACTGGAGAGCTTGGACCAGAGTCTGAGTCAGTGGAATCAATTTGGTGTGAGAGTCTTTTCTCTGTGACCAAAAGGACCTTAGGTGGAACTGAATGTCCCTCATCTGAAATCTGGCTCCCTGTACCACCGCAGTGGAAGCTGCCATGTGGCCCAGGAGTTGGAGGAACTGTCTTGCTGGACAAGAGACCCGAGGTCGAAAAGAGGAAGCAAGGTCTACTAAGGCCCTCACCATTGCCAGGGGAAGGAAAGATTTTGCTTGGATAGTATCCAATTCTATTCCTATGAAAGTAAGAAATTGAACTGGTTCGAGGACAGACTTTGGAAGATTGAGAAGAAACCCCAGAGAACTGAGCAAGTCCTGGGTTGTTTGCAGAGCTGACCTGACCTGGTCTGATGACTGACCTACAATTAGCCAGTCATCCAGATATGGGAAAATGGTCATACCCTGTCTTCTGAGGTAAGCCACCACTACTGCAAGGCACTTTGTGAACACCCTTGGAGCTGATGTTAGGCCGAATGGCATGGCCCTGAACTGGTAATGGCCTGAAGGCAACTCAACCTGAGGTATTTTCTGTGGGAGCACCTGATAGGGATATGGAAGTAGGCATCCCTGAGGTCCAGGGATGCTAGCCAACTCCGGCCTTAAAGAGGAAGGATTATTTCCAGAGTTACCATTTTGAATTTGGGTTTTTAAATGTGTTTGTTTAAATACCTTAGGTCCAGGATGGGTCACCACTCCCCTGTTTTCTTTGGGGTAAGGAAGTACCTGGAGTATAGGCCTTTTCCCCTGTGTTGAGTAGGAACCTTCTCTACAGCTCTGAGAGCCAGAAAAGAGGAAACCTCTGCCTCTAGGGCAAGGGTTTCTGAGATTGATGCAGGTGGAAAAGACTTGGCCCTCTTTTTTGGGAACATTTTGAAGCTGAGGGCCAGTCCCTAGCTCACTACTTCCAGGACCCACTTGTCTGAGGTCACAGACTTCCAGGCCTGAAAGTAGTAAGCCAGCCTGCCTCATACTGGGATTGGGGAGTCGACCTGGGCTGACACATCAGGGTGTTGCTGGGCAGGAGCCTTAGACTGGGAGGAGGAAGCAGCCCTGTTCACCCCCCTCCTGCCCCTCCCTCAGAAAAAAACCCTCTATGGGAAGGGAGAAGAGGACTGGGCTTGATAAGAAGGCCGGAAAAAAGGCCTGCCCCTGCCCCTAGACTGCTGCTTTTGTGGAGTCGCTTGCCTTTCCTTGGCCTGCGCACTCTTGTAAGTGGTCCTGTATTCATCCATTTTCTTCATGTAAACCTCTGTCTGCTCCCCAGACAGAGAGTTACCCACTACAGGAAAATCCATAGCCTTGGTCTGGGTATCATGTGAAAGGCTAGTACATCTGAGCCAAGCATGTCTTCTGAGAGACACAGATGTAGCCATGACTGTTGGTGCCACATCACTGGAGTCCACAGCAGCATGCAATTGTACTTTAGATGCCTCAATTCCTTCCGCAGCCACCTCCTCCAGCTCCTTGGCTAGCTGGGGGGAGGCCTGTTTAGCCAGTTCCAGAACAGTATTCCATCTAGACTCCTGGTACCTGGCTGTGTAGGTCATGTAGTTTGCCTGCCTGAGTCCCAAAGAGGTTGCCAAATATTGTGTTTTGGCCATGGCATCAACTTTCCTGGAGTCCTTGTCTAGGGGGTGTGAAGCCAAAGGAATGTTAGCCCTGTCACAGGCTGCAGCCTGCACTACCCCAGCATGGCTGCTATGAGCATAAAGGAACTCCGTACCAGAACCTGATAACATATACCTCCTGATCATTCTTTTATCCACAGGAGGTAAGGAGTTAGGAATTTGTAAAATTTTTTGTGTCTGTTTCCCCAAGGACTTATGAAGAGGGATAGACAATCTTTTGGACTCTGGGATGTCCATCATTTCCACAAAATTAGGCTCTTCCTCCTCCTCAGCAGCTTCAATCATAGGGAGCCAGAGGGTTTCAGCCACCTTCTTGTAGAACAAGAAGTGTGAAGGGGACTCAGAAAGCGTGGAAGGGGAGACATCAGACGGCCTGTCTGGGGAGATATCCGGTTCAATGGGCACATCCAGACCCCCAGGTCATCATCTTCGTCTTCATCATCAGGATAGTCTTCATCTCACTCCCACTCCTCATAGAAAGCATCGGGATTGTAATCCGAAGGAGACGGATCCGACCGAACCAACCACCTAACCAGTGGCACCAGTTCAGATGGAACGGACAAAGCGATCGAACAATGCTAATCGCTTTGGCTATCTCGTCTGTGCTTGGAGTATGTGGCACTGGATCCGAACCAGCAGACTTGCATTTCCTTTTTGATGAAACCGGCCCCTCAGAGTCAGCTCTCCTTTTGCCCGAGGAGGTATCACCTAGGTCAGTAGGCACCTCCTCAGGTTCGGCCACAACTGAACTGGGCTGGCCATCCAGATCTATGGACTTCTCAGCCTCCCTTTCCTTCAGCCTACTCAGTCTTTTTTCTAGAGTGGCTTTTGGAAAGTTTTTGCAAATTTGGCAGTTCTGACTTGAGATGGTCAAACCCAGACATTAAACACAGATGAGGTGGGGGTCGGCCTTGGCAAAGGCCTCCCCACACTAGCATGTGTGTTGAAACCCAGTGGACTGGTTTTCTTCTTGGGTTTTTCAGACATGTCCAACCTACCAAATTACCCTATAGCAGCTTTCAAGCCAGGTAATGAATCACCAATCGGTTACAAACCGTGTCACGGGTTTTGAAAAAGAACCAGAAAAGGCACGGTTCTTTTGAAACTGATCAGTACAGGAACACCACTCTAATCCCAGAAAATTTTAAACAGAAGAAAAACAAGGTTGGTTCCTAACTGGACCGACTGATAAGAAACCGAAGGAAAGAACAATTTCCACACTTTTCCAAAATAAATCACAGTCACTACCTATCTACTACACTACCTGTACCATAGACAGAGGCTGGAAATCTGAAAAAATAAATAGAACGGTTTAAACCAAATGCTTTTTAAAACTTTACTGAACCGAGCAGAGGAATCTCCGGAGTGACTTTACTGTTAGGCGGAGTAAAGAATCTGATGGTTACACTGGGAAGTACCACAAACAGAGGTTTGAAAACCAAGCTCGAGCTCAATGTTCTATGCTTCTGCATAGAGTAAAATCTCTCCTCTCCGGGGCAGTTCTAGTGTTGGGGCTAACTGCATTATGTCAGAATACAGCAAAACTTCATGTTGTTTGAACAATGTCTTCACAGCTTGAACTATAGAACCGTGAAGATCAGGAAAAGAAAATGAGTGAGTTCAGGGATAGAGGATGCAGTGTGAATAGTGATGGAGACTGTGTCCAAGAAGATCAACAATTACGGTAAGTACATAATTTCCATCTCTTCCTGGACCCAGGTCTCACCATTCATTCACACTAGTGGGAGAGTACCAGCTAAAACCAACAACCCTGAGTAGGGTGGTAGGTGATAGGGCTCACTCAGAAAGGACAGCCAAGGACTGTCCTGCTAATAAAAATAGCTGTCTTGGAAAGATCATCTAGAACATAGTGCTTACAAGATAAGCACTTGAGTTCTAACTCACCACTGTACAGAATACTGCGATGGACACAAATTGAAACTCTGCCAGGAGGCCACAATAACTCTAGGAAAGCAGAGAGAACTTGACCCCACAATTTGGTCTAGGACAAAAACTGTATTGTAGGAGTCAGTCCGGTAATCTTGGAAGGAAGTGATGGCGGGCTGCTGTGCTATCAGTGTGCAGTATACAGTCATGAGTCATGACAGTAAATTTGTCCCTGGCCTGTGGGTGGGAGTCATCAGAAGGACATCATGTTAGTTAGAGGGATCTTTTGTTACAGGTTAGAATACTATTAAAAAATGGATCAAAGTGTTGATGAGGTGCATTCTGTTTCTTAGGCAGGCAGTGGCACTGCAAAAGGCAGCAATCAGCCTGAAAAGGGAAAACAAAATCAAACCCCCAAAAGTGATTTTTTTTCACGTCTAAGGTTTTGTCTTCCAAGTGAATGCTTGAATCCAAAAAAGGTAAATGTCTTGGATCATCATCAGTCCCAAGTAAAAAAAAGGTATGTAGTTAAAAAAAAAATAAAGGCATGGTGGGTACCACCCATAGAGGCACCCAACGGTATGGAACAATAGCATACTGTGCTACTGCTAGTCCCTCATCCAATTCTTCTGAGGTTGAACTCGAAAGGGTAATAATAAAGATGAACAGAATGATCAGGCAGCACAAGGTTTACTGGAGGGATGGAAATTGCAGATGAGGAAGAAACAGACAGAAATGTTTTGGTTGTGGAGGGCAGTGAATAAACCACAAGAGGAACAGGCCCAAGAAAAATCCTGAAAAGGTGACCAAGGTGCCATGCCTTCCTGGAGAAAAACTAAAAAATATATTTTATTGGGCATACGTCTCCATTAGTGCTTCCAATGAGTTGGTAACAACATGCTATTTGTAAACAGCCAATCAGCAGGGGTAAAAAGAAAGGAGCATTGGGAACTTCAGCACTGAAAAGGCACCTAGACAGATGTCATAACATTACTGAGAAGTCCAGGTGTGAGTCTCAAACAGAAAGTGACTGTGATAGCTCACTACACTCAGGGGTAACTCCCATAGATGAAAGCAGTGGCAGCCACCGGAGCACTACTGAAATGCCTCCACCACCACTTCCTGCCATTCAAAGGACTTCACTGACTGTTACTGAAAGTTACCATGTGTTCAAAAGCCCTTCTCCTTCAAGGAGACAGCTTACCATCTCAGAAGCATATGAGCGTAAAGCCAATTATATGCCTCTACTCACTCTGTTGCTGTTACAATAACCCAAAACAATTCAGAAATGATAGCTGTTGATTTGCTACCACATAACATGGTTGAACATATAGGATTCAGGCAGTTGCTTGAGTACCTCGAACATCAATATAGTATATCATCATGGAAATACTTCTCGACAACAGGGATTCCAGATCTTACGATGTAGGTCAAAATTAAGATGAGTCTTGTGTAATGCTCTTGGGAGGGTGGTGCATCTCACAACAGATATCTGGACAAGCTGTCAGCCTGAACCTTGATTGGGATATTCAAAAAGGTTCGCCAGCGCAATAGGGTTGTGCCTGCATAAGACACAAAGTGCGCCATTCTGCGATATTCAGCAGGAGGCAGTTGCGCCACCGAAAACATGCTGAGCAACAGTGCAATGCAAAGGAAGGCATGCTGCAACCGGCGGGGTGGAGCATGCATAAAGAGCGAATGCTAAATTCAAAGACTTGCACATTGCGCAAGAGCGGAACTGCCGGAAATTGCGCACTAGCGGAAATGAGCCAAAATAAAAAGGCTCAAGGAAGCGGCGCAAGAACGCTACAAGGATGCCAAGTGGTAGAGAGAGAGAGAGAGACAGACAGACAGACAGTGACAGGCTAGGGCAGGCAAGGCAAGGCAAGCATTGTGGGCCATAGGCTGCAGAGGCCAGCGGGGGGTGCCCGGTGCAGTGGAAGTAGCAGTCAGGACAGCGGGGGTAACACAGCAACACCAGCCGGGGGGGAGAAGCCAGGGAGATGGACAGTGCCAGCTTCCACATGGAAGCTGTAATGAGGGGGGTGAGAATGCAAGCTGCAGGGGGACGAGGCCGTGGAAGGGCCCGTCGGTACACCCCCAACAGGCAGTACCATGCCCGCATCAGCTATGAGCTGTATACAGATGTAGAGATCGTGGGCCGGTACCGCCTGAACAGGGCAATACTGAGGCTGCGAGAGCTGCATGTGCTGCCCACGGGCACCTTCCAGAGGCCGACAGGGGACACCACAGGCATCACACAGTCGGCCACGTCACGCATCCTCACCCAATTCCTCAGCGCACTGCTGCCACATGCTGTGGAGCACATCCATTTCCCCAGCACCGCAGCAGAGCGTACAGCAAACATGCGGGAGTTCCACAGGGTAGCACGTATGCCTGGCATGCTAGGGGCCATAGACTGCACCCATGTGGCCATTCGCACACCACCTGGCCCCGATGGGGCAGTGTATAGGAACCGAAAGGGATACTCCAGTGTCAACTGCCAGGTGGTGTGTGATGCCACTGGGCGAATAATCAATGTCTGTGCCACACACCCTGGTGGAGCACATGATGCCTTCATATGGCATCAGTCCGCACTGTGCCATCGATTTGAGAGTGGGGACATCCCCACAGGACATCTAGTGGGTGAGTACGCGGTATGGAATGCAAACTTGGGGCAAGGGTGGAATGCCACAGGTGCCATGGTAGTGGCACACAGGGATATGGGCAAATGGACCTGAACATGACACTGATCTCCACTATCTCCACACAGGTGACAGCGGGTACCCACTCCGTCCCTGGCTGCTCACACCGTACCGGCGCCCCATGACCCCATCGCAGCAACGCTATAATGAGGCACATGCTGCCACATGCAACATCATAGAGCGGGTGTTTGGGATGCTCAAGGCACGCTTCCGATGCCTAGTCACCTCTGGCAGTGCCCTACAGTACAGCCCCCCCAAAGGCCTGTGGGATATTCCTGGCCTGTTGCATCCTGCACAACATGGCCAAGGACTGTGGGATAGCCGTACAGGTTGAAGAGGGGGACAGCGATGGGGACGCCAGTGGCGCCGGTGTTGATGTTATGAGCAGCCCACCCCAGGACGGCGGGACCCCGACTGATCCGCAGGCCCAGCTGCACCGGACACCATCACAGAGGAGCACTATGCACAACACAGGTAAGTCAAGGGACATGTGCAACCAACACTGTCCATGCGCAAACCACAGGCACACAGGGTAACACACAGGGTGCATGACGGCCAGGGAGTGGAAGGGTCCAGGCATACAAACACACCATCAGGAGGGGTGAGCACTCATATGGTCACACACACACCAGGCACAGAGCGACATGGGCAGATGCACAGCACAGCAGAACCGACATTGCTAACACACAGCACCACCGACCACCCCCACCACCTGTACTGTCCAAGTACGGTGTCAGATGCTGGGCACCTTGCACCTTGGTGTACAGTACAATGCAGGCATCATCATGCACACGCACCTGTGGGCAACAGTTGGGAGGGTGTAGGTGGTCCGTGTCGGCGTGTTGAGCAGAGCACCAGCAGTGCACTGCCCACCATGACACACATTGCACACAGGGCAACACCAGACAGGGTCCGCACTGGGAGACAGATCAGTCATGTAGCACTGTCCCATGGCCACTGCGGATGCGTGGGCGGCCCCACTGTGACCCAACAGCACTGGCAGGCTGAGCAGGGGCCACATGGGGTGGCACTGTTGGACCAGCAGGGGTCCCACTGCACAGACGCGACCTTGCCCGCACAGGGGTCTGCAACATGCTGAACACACCTGCACCAGGGGTGCTCGGGATGCCCACAGCAGAACCCGGCGTCGACAGGCCTGGTGTCGCACAATGCCGGGAACGGGGAGTGGAGCGTGAACTGTGTGGGGTGTGCAGTACAGGGTCACCTGACTGTGTGCCCAATGCGTCCACGACAGAGACCACTGCCTGGGTCAGCCTGTCAATGGCGGCAGTCACATCCATCCGCATGTGGACCATCTCTGCATGGTCCAGAGCACACTCCCTGCTGTGCCGCTCCACAGCCACACACAGTGCCTCCACGGACACTGCAACCCGCCTCTGCTGCTGTACTGATTCCCGCAGCAGGCAGGTGTGCTCATCCAATGGATACTCTACCACAACGGCAGCCTGTCCCCCAGGGTGTTGAAGGTCCTGATGCACAACACCCCTTGAGGGTGGGTGCTGTTCGCCAGGACCAGGAATGGGCGTATCACAGGGCGGTGGGCATGTGCCACCACTGGACACTATACCCCCATACCTGGTGGGTGACTGCTGCTGCTGCCCCTCCAACCGCTGTGCCACAGAGTCCACTCGTTCCACCACTGTGGCCGCAACAGTGCCAGACACCTGCACAGCCACCGGTGCTGCCCCACCGGTGCTGACAGGCACAGCCTGGGACTGTGCCGACATGCTGGCGCACAAGTTGGAACCAGCAAGGCCCAGGGGCATGTGATGGCCTGCTGCGTGTCCGTCATGGGACACACACATGTCACTGCCCATTGCAGTCCTTGCATCATCAATGGTGCAGGTACGTGCTACAGCCACAGTCACAGCGTGATGGCATGCTTGCATGCCAGACTGCTGAGACACAGGCTGTGCACCCCCCACACCTGAATCACCGACACCAGAGTTGGCAGCCCAGCGTGCATGCTGGTGCAGTGCATGCTGGCTGGTGACAGAGGTGGATGGACCCTCCTCCATGTCCAGCAGGTCATCCTCACTGCCTGGTCCCACCACCACCATCTCCTGAAGACGAACAGGATCTGCAACAGAAAGAGAGGACATGTGAGTGCATGTGAACAACCTTCCTCCCCCCCCAACACCACCACCATGTCATACCGTGCAGTGATGGGCTTCCACCTGTCTGGAATCCACCTCCTGGTACGCCCTCAATAGCACTGCACTGCATAGTTGCAGCCAGTCGGTTCTCAGCCAGGGTCAGCTCCACCACCGCTGGCTGGCCCCAGCCAGTGCCAGCACGTGCCGCCCTGAGGGCTGCCACCTTCTCCTTCACCTTCCTGCGGTCTGTCCCAGTCTTTTTCTTGCATTCCTGCACAGAGCGCTGGTGGCTTCCATGCAGGTTCACTGCCCGGGCTACCCCCTCCCATGCAGCTGCATGGGCCTGAGGGGTGCCCCGGCTTCCAGGCAGTAGTACCTCATCCTCCAGGTAGGCCTGGAAGAGGGCCTCAGTCTCTGCCGTGGTGAAGTTGGGCCTCCTCCTTCGCCCACCATCCTCACCCTCACCTTGTCTCTGCTTGGTCATGGCGATCTGTATGGGTGTAAGTGGACACCTGTCACTGTGCAGTCTACAGCATTATCCCATGCCCATTGTCCAGAACATCCCACAGCATGCAACTCACCTCTCACCTGCAGTAACCGACTCTGTCCAGCACAGCCCACTGTCGCACTTTTATAGTGCAATGCATGCAAATTAGGAGAGGAGCGACTGTAATGAGATGCAAATTAGCCTATGCGCTTTGAATGGCTGATCAGATGATTTGCAGTGTCGGCTGAATATCGCGCCATTGCACTTTTCAGAAGACGGTGATCCGCTGAGCCAATAGCGCAGATCTGTGCCTGTGCGGTACACTGCATTGGCATGCCCAGGTAGCTTATGCAGGCGTCTGCGGCGCTGATGACGTGCTGTCGCGATCGGCAATTCGGGCCATGGCCACCATTGTGCCAGTGGCGCCACAGCACTGGGCACTATATGGCTGTGGCACTACTGCGCAATAGTCCACTGTGGCACTGGCACGCAGGTGGTCGGTCGCGCAGGATGCGTATACGTCAGATGGCGCTGTGCGTGGCCTTGCGTCATAGATCCCTGACCTGGTGTCCGACCTTTGCCCCCTGGCGCTGTTCGGCTGCCATGTGTACGGCCCTATTGCGCTGTCTGGTGACAGCACTATGTGGACTGACGGTGCTGTTCGAACAGCGCGATTGGTACCTATGGTGGTCTATTGCACAACATCTCCATGTGGGGTTGCCGCACAGCGGGGCGCCATATTTCCTGCTGTAAACTTGGTAGCATGGCACGCAGGAGGGCAGTGCAATGGAGCCCCATGGAGGTGGCCAACTTGGTGGCCCTGGTGGAGCCCCACTATGGGGCACTGTATGGTGAGGTGCCCCTCACCATGGCTAGGACCCAGGTCTGGCTGCAAGTGGCCAGTGACCTGGTGGGGGTCACTGGGCAGTGCCGGTCTGCTGAGCAATGCCGGCACATATACAGGACCTCCGGGAGGGAGTCTGAGCTGCATGAGCGGCTACGGTCACGTGCCAGGAGGGGCATGGTGCCTAGGCCAGGTGGGTGTACCGTCTATGCACCTGTATTCTCTGTAGGGGTGTGAGTGTGTTTTGGTGGCTGTGCATAGGTGATGGCTCTGACATGGTTGGCTGTGTCAGTGTGTGTAGGTGTGAGATGCATGGGGCTGGCTGTGTGGGCAGGCACTCTCACTGGGGCAGGGGGCAGTCAGCTTTGGAGTCACACTGATGTTTTTCTTAACATATGTCTCCCACAGGCCGGGCTGTGAGGATGCAGGCACATGCTGAGGAGGGCTGTGACAGGGCCCTGGTGCCAGTCGGTGGTGCAGCAGGAGGTGGGCCACAACAACAGCAGCAGCAGCAGCAGCAGTAGACATCGCTTCTTGCGGAATGTGAGTATCATTACATCATGGATGCTATTGCATGCTGGAGGGGGTGGGCATGACCACCAGCCATGCACAACACAGCCATGCACGACACAGGCGACATTCATCACTGTCCAGTGTCACTGCACGTCTGTGTGTGCATCACTGGTGGTCCATGCATGCACTGGGCACATGGCTGTGTAACTGGCATCGCACCACATTGCCACATCACTTGACAGCCTTGTTTGTGCTGTGATGGACATGGGCAGTGTGTGTGTGTGTGCAGTGGTGCACATAGCTGGTGCCGCCTGTTTGTGATGGCCATGTGCATGTTCACTGTGGGTGGGTGCATGCCATCACAGGTGCGGGACATTGGGCTATATGGCTTGCAGGTTGGGTGGTGTTCAGGGTTGTGGTCAGTCACAGCCATTGACTGTGTTCCCATTTTCCTAGGCCTCAGTGTTCTCAGGAGGATACAGCGCGAACTGCATGAGCTGACACAAGTGTCCTTGGACAACCGGGCTATCCTCAGGAACATCCAGCGCCATAGCCTGAGGAGGAGGCATGGCCAGGCACAGCGGCACCGGGCGGAGGAGGACCAGCCTGCTGGGCCTTAGGCCGGATTCCCCTTCCCACTTCACCCATCCCTCCCACCCTGCCTTCCCTCTCTAAGTTGTTCGTCTCCTACCCTTGCACACCCCTACCTTGTACCCCTACCCCCCCTTGTAAATAGTTATGGTGTTGTTTGTTTTGTGATTTACATTTTTATAATACATTTATATTTTGTTATGAATACTGTGTTGGTCTCTGATTTGCAGCTGGCTATGGTTGCTCAGTTGCAGTGGTGTGCATGCCATCTGGGGTGGTATGATCCTGGGTATGTGTGTGTGTGTGTGCATGTGTGTGCATGGGGAGGTATCTCCAGCATGGCAGTGACTTTCTGTTGGTCTTGCCATCTGCTGCCACCCACTGCTGGGTGCACAGGGTGGGTCTGGCTTGTATGCTTCTCTGCTGCACGGGGTTGACGTGTGCGGGGATGCATGGTGTTTCCTGCAGTGCCAGTCACTGCACATGGGTGGTGTCTTGGGGTCACGGTGCAGGGTGTGCTGTGCGTACGGGGGGCTGATGTGCACTGTGGTTGTCAACCCCCTGTGTGTGGCAGTCTCAGCCTGCCAGTGGTTGTGCTGGGGCGTCATGGCTCTGCTGTGCTTTGTTGGCTTGTCCCCATGGGCCAGTAGATCATCCATCCCACCCCCAGTGATGCTGTGCTTGGGGTGTGCAGGTGTCTTGTTGGTTCTGCAGTGTGTTCCTGTGCCCATGTGTGGCATGGCTGGCGGTGGGCCCCAGCCTGCCTCCCTGGTTGTGCACTTCCATTGCTCTGCTGAGGGGGGGCGCTGTGCTTGCGCTATGGCACCTCTGGACTGCTCAGCTGGGCTGCCCTTGTTACGTTATGGCGCAACCTTACTGCTCAGCTTCCCCTTCCTGGTTGCGCTATGGCGCAGTTAGTGCGATATTCAGACGTTGGCTGCTTGTGCAATTTGTTCTGCTCATGTTTGAATATCACGCCTGCTGGCGCATATGCGCGCATTGATTTGAGCTTTGCTCCTGCTGTTGCACACATTTTGGACGTAGTTTGAATATCTGGCCCTTCATGTCTATCACGGCACATTGGGCATGCTTTGATAATTCATGTGGGACTGGGGACAGTGAAGCATTGCGGTTGCTGTTCCAATAATGTTTTATTTTCATCTGAACATACCTCATACACAGCGCCCCTGGTGTTCTGCGGCAGAATTTTCTGATTTCTGCGGCAGGGCTCTTTGACTTCTGCAGCAGCATTTTCTGATTTCTGCGGCATGACTTATTCATTTCTCTGGCAGAATGCAGTCCTGTAATTGGCTAAATATTATGTGATGTCATCGATGACATCATATGCTGAGCATAGAGGAGGGGCTTCAGGATAAACGAGGTGGGAAAGAAAGCCTGACACTATGGAAAAACAGTATATTTATATGAAAAGTCACAAAAAACAATGAATTCTGCGGCACTGTATATATTCTGCAGCATGATGCAAATTCGGCAACCGCAGAACCACAGAATTCCAGGGGCCTTGCTCATACAACATCAATGAAGAGCTCCAAAAACCAATATAGCCATGGCTCACTTCACAGGGCCTGTCAGTTGGCTTTATAGTTGCAGATAATGGGTCCAACATAAAGAAGGCCTTGGAGGAGGGCGCCTTTGTTCAGATCTGCTGCTTTGTGCATTGCTTAAATTTAATAGTTCATGGTTTTCTCGATGACAACAGGGAGATTAAGGCTCTCATTAGCACTGATAAAAGAATATGCATTCATTTCAGTCACTCAAAGCCCATCACTTTGTTTGAAAAAAAATACAGCAAGAGCACAGTTTACCTTTGCACAGACTGATCCAAGACATTTCTACTCGATGGAATTTGACCTTTTATATGTTCCAAAGTCTGCTGGAACAAAAGAAAGCTGACAGGCAGTACACCTTATAAAATAAAATTGGTGATGCAGTCATCTATATTACTCCACCACAGTGGGCCATGCTAGAGTTTCTAATTTTCCTGCTCCAGCCATTTGAGGAAACCACCAGGGAGGTTAGTGCAAACACAGCAACTCTCAGCCAGGTGATACCCCTAATAAACAAGCATTTATCAATGGCAAATATTTGCTTGCTGGCATTGGCAGTGGTAGTGTAGAAGTTACAGAGCTGCGTAATAAGAATGGCAGTGAAGTACTGAACTGAAGCCAACCCCACCACCACCCTGCAGAGAGTGACAGGCATTGGGGTGTGCGTTTGGGTCGTCAGGCATAACGGCCACGCCATTTCACCACACCCCACTGCAGAGACTGACAAGTGTCCGGTGTGCTTGGGGTCTTTGGTCCTTATCGCACCCCATTTCCATTAGGAAATACAGTGAGATGGGTGCGGTATAGGAGAATGGGTGAATTTGGGGCGAAGAGTCCAAGGCACACCTCAATGCCTCTCAGTGACTGCAGGGTGTGGAATGGTATGAGCATCACAGGCAAGAATCCCAAGTCACACCCCTGATTCCTGTCATTCTCTATAGGGTTGGGCGATTTAGTTGAAAAGTCTAATACCTCAAGCATTCGTTGGTATGTTAACTCCAAATTTTCAACATGTTTGTTTTGTGACCCCACCTCATGAACAGGGGGAATATCAGTTTGGTAGCCAAAAGCTGCTTATGCACAGTGACTACAGCATTTAACACCACAGGTGCAAAAATATTCTGAACAGGATGTAAAAAATGACAGCTGTACTGTTTCATGGGGAGGTGTAAAAATGGCTATGTTGCAAATGTGTAGTAAAAATATTTAAAAAAATGGTGAAGTCACGAGCGTACATAGAAACTGTGCAACGCACACCTGTTATATAATTAGGTTGGGGATTTTTATAGCAGATTGTCAACTCAGGCATTTTGGTGCCTCCGATCATGAACAGTGTCACTGTGATTTTCTTTATCTGTGCCGAACAATGATTTCCCACAGCGACCACGCATCTCAGCACTGAAAGTGTGAAAACACACTTCGGCCATGTCGCGAAAAATGGCAGCTGTACTGTTCATAAGGAAGTGTTGAAAAATGCCACTAGTGAAAATCTGGACTGAAAATATTACAAAGTCATGAACTAACGAGGATGCGTGGAAACTGCACAATGCTCACTCGTAACACAGTTATTTTATGGACTTTTGTCACCAAATTTTCAACATAGCCATTTTAAGACCTCTGCTCATGAACAGTGTAACTGTGATTTTCTTAAGCTGTCCTAAACATTGCTTTCGCACACCAACAGCACCATTGTGTGCTACATGGGCGGAAACATGGTTTGGGCAGGATGTGAAAAATGACAGCTGTACTGCTCATAAGAAGGTGTGGAAAATGGCAATGTTGAAAATCTGGAGTGGAAATATTGAAAATTCGTAAACCTATGAGCGTGCGTGGAACTGTGCAACGCACGCTTGTAAAACAGTCATTTTTAGGAATTTTTTCACCAAATTTTCAACATAGCCATTTCAAGACCTCTGCTCATGAACAGTGTCACTGTGATTTTCTTAATTGTCCTGTACATTGATTTGCAGCACACTGACTCGCCATTCTGCGCTACATGGTGGAAACACATTTGGGTGAGATGTGAAAATGACAGCTGTACTACTCATAAGAAGGTGTGGTGAAATGGCAATGTTAAAATCTGGAGTGAAAATATTGAAATTTCACGAACTTACGAGCCTGCGTGAGGAACTGCATAGCATAGCTCGTTAAACAGTCATTTTGGAATTTTGGCACCAAATTTTCAACATGGGGGTTTTGGCCTCCTTCTCATGAATGATGTCACTGTCATGGCGGTATTTCAGTATTTCAATTAAAATATCCCTTCCTAACATGTCTTCCTTTAAATTGATTGGCTGTTATAGACCCCCCTCTGCAGGCCTCAAACTCCTATCCCACCTAGGATCAATACTCAGTCTAGGCCCTGAAGATACCATCATCCTTGGTGATTTGAATTTAAATTGGTTATCTAATGCATCTGCACCCTAGTAACCTTCTGTGACATCTATGGATTCACTCAATTAATCAAAGATCCAACAAGGATTAACCTAAAAATACTACCAACAGCTCACTCCTGGATATTATGATGGTAAACAAGCCTCACTTATATTCTCATGCTGGAGTGCTACCCAGTGATGTAAGTGATCATTGTCCTATAGCTGGCATAAGATCTACCTCAAGCCATCAATCCTGCAAAATTTCTCCATAAAGGTCAAAAAGAATTTCAACATCTCAGGATATCTCCATGATTTGTGCAATACAACATATTGGCAAGATTTTTACCTTACAACCTCAGTTGAGACAGCTCTTCAGATCTTAAAGGACATTATCACTAATGCCCTCAATATACATGCACCAATCACCAGTGTCAGAACTAAAGTAAAATCTTGTCGTTGGTTCACTGCTGACCTTAAATCAGCTTTGTTAGCCAGAGACAAACTCTGGAAAAGGCAAGAAAAACAAAGGATACTAGAGACTGGCTTCAATTCAGAAAAGCAAGAAACTCATGCACAAAACAAATAAGAAATGCCAAAGCTGCCTACTATAGAGCTGAATTGGATGCATCCTATACTAACCTATCCAGATTCTGGGGTACTATAAAGGGAATTCTAGGCCAAAATTCTACCCCTGCCTTACCCTCCAAACTGCTACTAAGTGACATAGAAATCACTGACAAGCAAGAAATCTTAAATACCTTCAATGACCATTTCACCACAGCTGGCCTAGCATTTGACTCTTCACCTGCAAATCTCTTGAGATCATCATTAAACCTTCAATCCACTGTGGGACAAAAGGCTGCTTCAACATTCTCCTTGAACCAATATCCTTAAAAGAAGTAAGACCTCCTATCCAATTTAGATACTTCTAAGAGTGCAGGTGCAGACTCCTGGACCCCTACTTTCTTAAAGTAGCATTGCACGCCTATCTGCCCCCTCACTCACCTCTTCAATCTTTCCCTAGCTACTGGTTCCATCCCCTCCATATGGAAAACAGCTCAAGTAGTTCCACTACTTAAATCAGGTGATCCCATGGACCTTAACAATTACAGGCCCATTTCCATCCTACCGGTACTATCCAAGATGCTTGAAAAATTAGTAAATTCACAGTTAGGGGCCTATCTGGACACCAACAACCTCCTAAATCCAGCACAATCTGGATTTAGATCAATGCATAGCACCATCTCTGCCCTAGCCAAAGTCACTAACGATTGGCAGACTGCCTTGGATAAAAAGAATAGTACCTGTGCTGTGTTCCTGGATTTGAGTAAAGCATTTGATACAGTGGATCATGAATCATTAATCTCTCTCTTAGCTCTGTAGGCCTTGATTCACTCTCACTCAATTGGTTTAGGTGCTATCTCTCTGGAAGGTTACAATTGGTAAAAAATGAAAATTACCTATCTACCTCTAAACCACTGCTAAGAGGTGTATCGCAAGGCTCTATCCTAGGCCCCATCCTCTTTGCCACTTATATTAATAACATTGATGCCAACCTCTCTCAATCTAACATTCATCTGTTTGCTGATGATACTGTATTATATGTCAGCAATCCCTCACCATCAAAAGCCTGTGAACTGTTACAGTCAGAATTCTCCATCCTACAACACAACCTATTGGAAAAAAAATTACTTCTAAATGCCAAAAAAACAAAAGCTATGTTCTTTGCAACAAAGAATTGCTCTGCCACTACCCCATCATTCATCACCCCACAATTATCCACCTTATTTGGAGAAAAGCTGGAATTTGTGGATAATTTCAAATATCTTGGAGTCTGGATTGACAATATGCTTGACTACTCTGTCCACATTGAAGAGCTATTAAAAAAGTTGAGACAAAGGCTTGGCCTATTTTACAGAATAAAACACTACCTTACCAGAGACTCCAAACAAAGATTAATCCAGGCATCATTCCTATCCCTTATTGACTATGCTGTCTTTCTCTACGCCATTGCTCACTCTCCTCTTAAATAAGCTGGACACCCTGTATCATAGAGCCATCAGATTTATTACAGACCTTCCCTCCAGCACCCATCATTGCTCTCTTTACATGGCAGTCAATTGGACATCCCTACAGCACAGAAGAAAAAGGAATGCTGCAATCTGGATCTTTAAAGCTTTATCAGGCAAACCCCCCTCCTATATCTCAGACTGTTTCACCCGAATCACATCTAGGCCATATACTTTAAGGATCAATAAGCTCATTATGCTAAAGATTCCCAATACCTGCACCCGGTTTGGGAGGGCTGCTATCAGCTATTCTAGCATTTGTCTGGAACTCACTCCAAAATCTATGAATCTGAATACCCTCTTACCCTTATCATCCTTCAAAGATTATACACCCTATTTCCAGAGTTGTGCAACTGCTTCCATAAGGCCTAGTCTCCCATCCAACCTACACCCTCCCTTCTGTAATCCACTATGTTTAGTTTCCTTCTTCTACCCAGTCAGTTATCACATTTCATATAAAAGCCTACAAAAGCCCTATTATTTGATTATTATCCCTGCTATATCTATTATCCTCTTCATTTTACAGGTTAAGTTATTTTACTGTGCCTTGTATATCTGTAAATTTTGTATATATCTCTTATTTATTTGATTGTACTAATGTTATGCTATTCTCATGTCTTTGTAAAAAAACTTGTACCCTTATTTGTATGACCACTCAGGTCCATCTTGTAAATGAGCTACGCTCAATGATGTTCGCCTGAATAAATAAAGATTTTGATTGATTGATTGATTGATTCGGGCCTGAAGGGTGATTTCGCAGTCACTGCGCAGTCACTGCGCGAAATCACCCTTCGGGCCCGAATAACGCCATGACAGTGACATCATTCATGAGAAAGGGTCCCAAAAACCCCATGTTGAAAATTTGGTGCAAAAATTCCCAAAAATGGCTGAGATATGCAATAAAGCTGAAACCCCCCTATCTAGCCCATTATACAGCTTACCGGCATTTCCTCAGTTCGTGGTCGGCTTTGAAGAGTGCAGACGTGTTCCAGGTCCACCGAAGATCGTCGTCGCGGAGTCGGAGAGGTAAGTATGGGGTGGGGGTGTGGGGAAGCTGGAGTGCGCGGTGGGTGGGTGCGGGTTGTGGGAGGGTCGGGAGATGCACCGCTGGACCGTTTTCTTACAGGTAAAAAAAAAACAAAAAGGCGTCGTGGGACCATTTGCCACGCTGGGGTGGGCTCCCAGCGTAGCTACCAAGGACACAGGGCGTTTCAGCCGGGCGGAGGATTGGGCACCCCCGGCCGGCAAAAAAAATAAAAAATCGGGCGATCGCTTTGCCACGCTGGGTGGGCTCCCAGCATGGCACAAGGACTTTGGGGAGGGGGGCTCAGCCGCCGGGGGATTGGGCACCCCCGTCTGCAACATGACTGATTGCCACTGGCTCCCATCATGGCATCAACTACTGGGAGGGGGGGAGGAGACAGATGCAGCTCAGCCAATGGGGATTGGGCACCCCGTCGGCTATACACTGCATGCGGGGGCGCGCACGCCTGCGGCTGGGGGACTGCGCGTGAGCAGCTTCTTATCGCTGCTCACTCAAGCGTAGCTCCCCCTTTCAACTGTATGCCACTGCATTTTGGAGCGTGTCATAGACAGCTCCAAAATGCATTGGCTTACAGGGGCCGCGCCTGCCAGCACACTGCCAGAATTGGAGGAGGAGGTGACACACCTCCGAAATCTCCGATGATGACACTATGTTTCTTGCACATGCATGCAAGCAAACATAAAAATGTTAAATTCAGATTGAATCTGATTAGGGAAAAGTCAGAGAAGCCAGACAGTTCCATGATCACACAGGCTGCCAGTGGTGCTGTTGACACATGCAGGTTACCCCCCAGAATACAACAAGATCTAATGAGACATATGATCAAAAAAGTTGAAGAAGATGACAAACTATGTAAAATGCTTCATTCTGAATACTACACTAAAGCCACAATCTTGGACCCATGATACAAATCAAAGCAACTATTGAGTGATGATGATGATGATGACACTTGTTTCGAGATAAAAAAGAAATACTTGACGAGGTGCGTGCTGTCATGGAACAGAGTACAACAGCAGCATCACATTCAGAATCTTCTTCATGACACAGCATAGCATCAGGTGGCCCATCCTCTACTGTTGCGCCATTTTCTCCCTCTTCTTCCTCAGCCACTGCAGCTGAATCTTCTTCACCACCAGCCAAGCATAGCAATGTCCCACAGTAACTTGGTTCAGCTTCATGTCTCTGAAATCAATCACTTAGAAGATGTAATTGTATCATCTTCTTCATCTGCTTCTTGTAACACAGCCTCAGCACAGACCATTGTTGAAATGTACCTGGCAGAGCCCAATATCAGCTGGAATGCTGATCCTTTGCAATACTGCAAATCCAAACAAAATATGTGGCTTGCTTTAGTAAACATTCCAATGAAGTACATGAATTGCTCTCTGACTAGCATGTGTTCAGAACGATTATTTAGTTCAGCTAGTAACATCATTACTGACACACGCTCCTGTCTGACACCAGAAAATGCTGAGCACCTCACATTTCTCAAAGTCAACATTCCTCACTTTAATTTCAGACATGATACTTGAATAAAACATACACTGACTGCTCTGAGCAGGCCCTAGCCACAAAACACTTTCAAGAATTTGTGCCTGTGGTGAAAATCTTTTGTGAATAGGGTCTACTACATGAGGCAGCAATTAATTGCAGTAAGTCAGGTCAGGACGGACTAGGCCAGGCCACTATTACTTGAATGATCCATGAGCAGCACAGAATAGAAAAAAAAAAAAACAACAGCATCAGTGGGTTCAGAGTCCAAATACAGCAAGAAATTGCATTTTATTTATTTATTTAGTTTGTGTTGACCTGGTAAGTGCACTAGACAGATCCTGCCTATTTTCAGGCACAACGCAGGGGAGAGGGACACAGATGAATGCCAACTGACCTTGAACCAGATTAAGCTATTGGTGGTATTTTTTTTTTTTTAGTGAATGAGGGAAATTTGGCCAGGACAAAAGGGAAATTCCCCTACTCTCTTCGATAAGTGCCATGGGATCTTTAACATCCACCTGAACTACCACCAATCCAAGCAGATGGGACCTCGATTTTAACATCTCATCTGAAAGACAGCACCTCAGAAGTGCAGCACCTCTCTCATGCTGCACTACAGTGTCAGTACTGGGATATTAACCCAAGTGCCAGATGTGGGAACTGAACCCACAGTCCTCTGATCTCCCGGCCTCAGAGGCGAGTGTGCTACCTACTAAGCCACTGTCACAAACTCACTTGGTGGTACCTGGTACCACTGTCTGATCTTGAAGGTAGGATACTGCTGTCTACTACTACCACTGCTATCAGTTTTTGTCCTCACGAGTCATGACTACTGCTTATCACTTTTTGTCCTTACTCCAGTCCTTACTACTACTACTGCCTGTCACTTTTTGCCCTCAGCAACTGATTCTGACTGGACTGTTTCCATTTCGTACAGTGCATGGCTTAGCAGATGCCTGAAACCCAGAAACTGAATACTTTTGTATATTTCTCATGTCCCCATATTTGCCTGCAAATACTTCACAGAAAAAATGCTACTTAACTGAAAATTTATATAATTTCTTTATTGTTTGTGTGTGCGTGGTATGCTAGCCTGGTTACATCTCACTTACAGTAACGAAGCTGAGATTATTATATTACTATATTTTATTTTTGATACTTAAATTACTGGCGGACCTCCCTATAAATGAGGGTTCCTAAATGTCTTCCTGGGCTTGCCCAATGCTCACTGCCAGGATAGTGTCCTATGTCTACAGTAGTTTCAGGGGCGTAGCTACAAGGGTGCAGGGTGCAGTCGCACCTGGGCCCATGAGGTTTGAGGGGCCCAAATCATAATTTGAAGTAATCCCTTGAAAAATTTAGAAAATACAGGATGAGCGGAAAGGGAAGAGTGTTTGCTTGCTGAAAGGAAGGCAGAGACAACAGCCAGATGCACTTTTAGTGTAGCTGGTCTGAATCCCAAGCTATTAAGATGAACCATGTAGTCAAGGACTGTGGGAAGGCCAGCAGACTCTGGAGAAATGTGCTTGCCAGAGCACCATATAGAAAATCTTTTCCACTTAGAGTTGTAAGTGTTTCTGGTGGAAGGTTTACGAGAAGCCTTCAAGATATCCAGAACACCTTGAGAGAGGTGTAAGTCAGCAAACTCTAATTCTTCAAGAGCCAGGCCTTGAGGTTGAGAGATTTGAGATTCGGATACCAAACCCTCTCCTGAGCATATGTTAACTGGTTGTAATTCCTGGGAAGAGATAGGGAAAGGTGGACTGCTAAGGACAACAAGAGAGGGTACCAGGGCTGTCTGGCCCAGTCTGGAGCTATCAGAATCACCTTGCAGGGTTGAGACCTGGTTTTGACTAACACCTTGAACAGGAGAGGGAAGGGGGGAAAAGCATACAGGAACTTCCCCTCCCAATTGAGAACTAGGGCATCCAGGGGGACTGAGCCCAACACTAGGGGCCTGCAGCAATAGAGAGGGAGTTGGTGATTGTCTGGGGCTGCAAAAAGATCTATCTGTGGAGTGCCCCATCTGGAGAAAATCACCTTCAAAACTAGGGGATCCAGGGACCATTCATGATGGCCTTGAGATATCCTGCTGAGAGCATCTGCCAGGACATTGTCTTTGCCTGGGAGGTGTACTGCTGTAAGAAAGGTGTTCAGGGAATAGGCCAGAGACCATAACTTCATTGCCTCTGTGCACAAGGCCATAGATCGAGTGCCCCTTGCTTGTTGAAATACCACATTGTGGTGGTATTGTCCATTCTGATCTGAACTACTTTGTTCTGATCAGACTTGAAAAAGCTTGAAGTGCTAGAAACACTGCTCTGAGTTCTAATAGATTGATGTGAAGCAGAGATTCCTGACAAGACCACAACCTTGGGTGGTCAGGTCCCAAGTGGGCTTCCCAGCCCAAGAGGGAGGCATCTGTAGTAAGGATTAGAGAATGAGACTGAATGACAAAAGGAACTCCCTGTCTTAGATTGTCCTGATCCTGCCACCACTGTAATGCCTGGATCAGGTTCAAGTCACTGGAATCAGCTTGGTCAGAGGGTCCTTTTCTGAGACCAAAAGGCTCTCAAGTGGAACTGAATGTCCCTCATCTGAAATCTTGCTCCCTGCACCACGGCTATAGAAGCAGCCATGTGCCCCAGGAGCTGTAGAAAATGCCTTGCTGATTGAGACACCTGGAGGGTGAATGAAGAGGCCAGTGAAATAAGGGTCCTTGCCCTGTCATGGGGAAGGAAGGCTCTTGCTCTTACTGTATCTAGCTCTGCGCCTATGAAGGTGAGGAGCTGTACAGGCTCTAGAACTGACTTTGAAAGATTCAGAAGGAAACCTGGAAAAGTGAGCAGTTGCTGAGTTATCTGTAGGTGTAACTTGACTTGGTCTGGAGACTGGCCTACTATGAGCCAGTCGTCCAGGTATGGAAAGATGGAGATCCTTTTTCTTCTTAGGAAGGCAACTACTACTGCCAGGCATTTTGTGAACAGCCTTGGAGCAGAGGTTAGGCTGAAGGGCATTGCTCTGAATTGGTAGTGGCCTGAGGGCAGCTCGAACCTGAAATATTTTCGGTGGGAGCTTCTGATGAGAATATGGAAATAGGCATCCTTGAGGTCCAGGAAGACTAGCCAGTTCCCTGGCCTTAGAGAGGGTAGAATTATTCCCAGAGTCACCATTTTGAACTTTGGCTTTAAAAGGTGCTTGTTTAAATATCTGAGGTCCAGGATGGGCCGCCATTCTCTTGTCTTTTTGGGGGTTAGGAAGTACCTGGAGTACAATCCTTTCCCTTTGTGTAGGGGTGGAACCCTCTCTATGGCTCTCAGAGCCAAGAGGGAAGAGACCTATGCCTCTAGAGCCAGAGTCTCTGAGGAATTTGCAGGTGGAAAGGATCTGGTTCTTATCTTTGGAAATTTTTTGAAGCTGAGAACCAGTCCCTGGCTTACTACTTCCAGGACCCATTTGATGTTAAAGACATCCAGTCCTGGAAAAGTAAGCCAGCCTGCCCCCTACAGGTGGTGGAGAATCGGCCCTGGCAATCCCATCAGGGTGCCTGTTTGGCAGGGGCCTTAGGCTGGGGGGGTGGAAGCAGGCCTGCTTGTACCCCGTCTGCCTCTCCCTCTGAAGAACCCCCTATGAGCATAAGCAGAAGAGGAGGCCTGGGCTTGGTAGAAAGGCCTATGAAAAGGCCTACCCCTACCCCTGGAATGCTGCCTCTGGGGAGTGGCTTGCCTTTCCTTGGCCTGAGCACTCCTATAGGTGGTCCTGTATTCATCCATTTACTTCATGTAATTCTCTGTTTGCTCCCCAAACAGAGAATTACCCACAACAGGAAAATCCATGGACTTAGTCTGAGTATCCTGAGACAGGCTAGTACATCTGAGCCAAGCCATCCTACGAAGGGCCACAGATGTAGCCATGACTCTAGATGAAACATCACTGGAGTCCACTGCAGCATGGAATTGCACCTTGGGATGCCTCAATACCATCTGCAGCCACCTGCTCCAGCTCCTTGGCAAGCTGTCCAGGGACCTGTTTTGCTAAAGCCATTACAGTGTCCCATCTAGATTTATGATATATAGCTGTATAGGCCATATAATTAGCCTGCCTGAGTCCCAAGGATGCTGCCATGTACTGCTTTTTTGCCACGGCATCAATCCTCCTGGAGTCCTTATCTGGGGGGGGGCAAGGGTATATTTGCCTTATCATAGGCAGCAGCCTGCACTACCCCAACATGGCTGCATTACTGGGTAAGGAACTCCGTATCTGAGCCTGAGAGAGTATACCTCTTGTCCATTCTCTTGTCCACAGGAGGTATAGAATTAGGAGTCTTTAAAATTTTCATTGTCTGTTTCCCAAAGGACTTATGAAGGGGGAATAGACAGCCTCCTGGACACTGGGATATCCATCATTTCAACATAGTCAGGCTCCTCCTGATTGTCCACAGCTTCTTCCATAGGAAGCTGCAGAGTTTCAGCCACTTTTTAGAACATAAAATGGGAAGGGACTCTGAAAGCCTAGGAGGAGAAACCCTGAAGGTCTGTCGGGGAGATGTCCAGGTCAATAGGTACATCCAGACTTTCGTAATCACCATCACTATCCTCATACTCTCCTTCCTCCTCCTCCTCCTCCTCCTCCAGTTCATAAAAATCTTCTAAATTATAATCTGGAACCGGGGGAACCGACCGAACCGAGCCCCTTCCCAATGGTGCCGGTTCGGTCAGAACCGGGGTTAGCTATTGAACAATCCTTATCGCATTGGCTATTTCATCAGCGGTCGGAGAAAGAATTTGTGGATCTGCACCGGCTGATTTATCCCTTCTTTTTCTTTTAACCTGAAGAAGTTTCGCCCTGGTCAGAGGGCACTCCTTCTGGTTCTGTTGGAACCGAATCGGGCTGGCCATCTGGGTCAGCGGACTTCTTGGCCTCTCATCCCTGAGCCTACCAACTCTCTTTTCCAGGGTAGCTGCAGGGAAATTCTTGCAAATCTGGCAGTCTAAATCGAGGTGGTCAAACCCCAGACAATAAACACAGGTGGCGTGGGGATCAGCCTTAGCAAAGACTTCCCCACACACTACAGTGTTGAAACCCAGTGGGCCGGTTTTTCTTTTGGGTTTCTCAGACATGGCCAGACCTATAAGCGTGCAACTTTGATCGCAATCTGCCAGGCAAGACACCCTTATCGGTTCCTGACCGTGTTACGGGTCGTGGAAAAAACCTTAATGAAATCCGTTTTTTTAGAACCGATAAGGACCGGTTACCACACTCTAAAAGTAGAATAAACTTTTTTTTGAACAACCTGATCGGTTCAAACCAAACCAATCCCACGTTTACAAGTTCCACAGAGAAGAAAAGGAAAAAAAAACTATCTAGTACTCACAATACCACACACAAAGTCTGAACCGACAGGTAAACGGTTAAATTCGGTCGAAAACCGAGAAAAACGGTACTTTAACCGACAACTTGAACCGAGCAAAGGAGAACTCTCCGGAGCGACTGTTCAGTGAGGTGGAGTAAAGAATCTGACGGTTTAATTTCAAACAGCAGCAGACAGAGTCTCAACCAAGCTCGAGCTCAGCGTTCCATGCCTGGCATGGAAAGTTAACTCTTTCATCTCCAGGGCAGTTCAAAGGTTGGACATCACTGCAGTATGTCAGAATACAGCAAGACTTCATGTTGTTTGAACAAAAGCTTTACTAAGATCCAAGAAGACTGCTCCAGTTACCTTCTTAGCATCTATAGCAGAGATCCAGTCATTGGTTACTTTTGCTAAAGCAGAGATTGTGCTGTGATTTGCCCGGAAGCCAGATTGAGCTGGGTTAATGAAAGAGAAGGTTTCCAAGTGAGATTTTAACTGATTGTGGATCAGTTTTTCAAAAACTTTAAAGAGGATGGGCAAGATGGAGATAGGCATGTAGTTATTCACATCGCAAGGGTCACCAGATTTGAACAGAGGGAGGATATGTGCTGATTTCCAGCAGGACGGCACAGTAGCAGACGTAATGGAGAGATTGAAGATATGAAGAATGGGGGCAGTGAGATGAGCATAACCTAACCTTAGGAAGAATGGTTCCAGACCATCATCCCCAGCACTTTTTTTGATATCTAAATTAAGGAGAGAATCTTCTACTTCTTTAAAATTTATCTCATGCAGTTGAAATGGGCTGGATGCAGAGCTGAATATCGGGGAGATTAGGTTGGTTCATCGCAGTACCAGCATAAGGGGAAGAGTCAAAAGCTAGTCCAGCCGTGGCAAAGTGAGAGTTAAGTTCTTGAGGATTAAGGACTTATTTTCCACTATCTTGCCACTTGCGATTATCTTTGCTGGAATGGAAGGGGCAGTAGGCTGCCCTTCTATAGATTTAATTGCCCTCCATATTTTGTGTGGGTTACCTTTCGCTTGTTCAAGGGTAAAGATGTACAACAGAGTGACAACAGGTACTCGAGGATTGAGCTCACCAGACAGGCCAAAGGATCTAGACGGCAGGCAGTAGCTCAGAGGCAAAAACGCTTCCATTTCATGGTGTAGGTAGTTCTGGTAGAGGGTTTTCTGGCTGCCACCAGAATACTGACAACCCTGTCCGAGACCCCAAAGCATGACATGGCTAGGTCCTCAGGAGCCATGCATGGAGATGCAATGACCACAGGTCTGGGTGCACCAAGGTCCCATTGTCCTGGGCGAGCAAGTGAGAAGTCAGTGGCAGAGGTAGTGGTGGTTCAGCTGCCAGCTGTTGCAGCAGGGGAAATCCAAATCTGCTGTGGCCACAATGGGACCGCCAGGATCATTACTGCTCCCTCTGCCTGTAGCTTGAGAAGTACCTTCTGCAGGAGCAAGAAAAGAGGGAACGTGTAGAGGAACCTCCCCCACCAGGAGAGGGACAACACGTCTTGCCAGAAAACTCCAGGCCTGGGATCTATTGAGCAAAAATTGGGCAACTTTGTGCTAATAGGGGATGCAAAGAGGTCCAGTTCTAGTCTGCCCCATCTGTTGAAGAGATCTTCTATGACAGACTGTAGCAGGGCCCATTAGTGTACTCTGCACCTTGTCCTGCTGAGTGTGTTGGCCAGGGTATTTTCAAAACCTCTGGGACATGAGCCGCCAAAATATCCAGGTGGCGAGCTGTGGCTTAATTCCATAACCACATTGCTTCTCGACAAAGGGGGTATGAGTGGGTGCCACCCTGTTTGTTAAGGTAGAACACCACTGCCATGTTGTCCGTCTGTATTAAGAGGTGTCCCAGGAGAAGCATGTTACTCAATGTCTGCAAGCGTGAGAGAACAGCTCCATCTCCAAGACGTTGATGTGTAGAGCTCCTCAGACATGAACCAAGTGCCCTGTGTCCTGTGGATGCCCAGATGTGCACCTAACCCATGCCGGAAGCATCCAATGTCAGGATTTGGTCAGGAGGCATTCTTTAGAAAGGCAGACCCTCTGCGAGAGAAAGGGATGTTGTCCACCAGTTGAGCTCTTGATGGACTGGTTCTGGGATAGAGACCTGTTGGTCCAGAACATCCCATCGCTGGTCCCACTGTACTCTCAGAGTCCACTGAATTGTCCTCATATGCAGTCCGGCTAGGGGAACTGTAATGATAGAGGCAGCCATGTGGCCCAAGAGTTTGAGAAGTGTCCTGGCTGGTACCCTTGAGAGGGATGAGATGTGGTGGGCTAGACTGCGGAGTCAAAGTGCCCTGTCCTCTGGGAGGAAGGCCTTTCCTCGAATGGTATCGAGAAATGCCCCAATGAACTGGAGGGATTGGGTCAGAAGCAAGGAGGACTTTGCTGCACTGATCGTAATTCCCAGTTCCCTGAAAGGAGAACAGGTGTCCTGGATTGTGCGCTGCAGCTGCTCGCTGGACGGGGCTGTCAAGAGCCAGTCATCCAGGTAAGGGAAGACATAGCGCCCTTTCCTCCAAAGGGCTGCTGCAACCACCGCCAGGCATTTGGTAAAAACCCCTGGGGCTGAGGATAGGCTGAAGGGCACCGCTCTGAATTGGTAGTGCCTTCCTTGAAACTTGAACCTGAGGAACCTCCTGTGAGGTTTGGCTATTAGAATGTGAAGATAGGCATCTGGCATATCCAGTGATGCTAGCCAATCCCCCTGATGCATCATAGGCAGTAAGCCTTGCAGGGTGACCATCCGGAAACATTTGTACTCAACAAACTGATAGAGGTCACTGAGGTCCAAGATGGGGGCGTAGGTCCCCACCCCTCTTTTTGGGCATGAGGAAGAAGTGTGAATATAATTCTGTTCCCTTCTGAGAGGGGGGACAGGTTATATTGCCCTCTTGAGTAGGAGAGCTTGAATTTCCCCCCGAATTAACTCTGCGTAAGTCGGAGAATAATGGGGCGGGTGGTGGTAGCTTGTCCGGTGGCATCTGTAAGAATTCGATGGAGTGCCCTCTGTCGATCATCTGCAGGACCCATTGGTCATAGGTGACCATTCGCCAACCTGAGGCGTAAAGAGAAAAGCGACCTCCGAATGCCTCCTCCGTCGGGACTACGGAAGGAGTGGGTCCAGCAAAGAATCAGACTGTGGTGGGAGGGGGATATTGGTCTGGGCTGGTTTGGAGGCCCCAGACCCAGAGCCTGTTGAGCCTTGTAAGACGTCTTTGCGGCCATAGCTACCTCTTTGCTGTTGCTGTGGCTGGAAGAAAAAATTACTCACCTTAGTAATTGCTTTTCTTCTCATGGAGTCTTGCTATATTATGACAGAAGCAGTTAGCCACAGCATTGAACTGCCCGGAGAGAAACAGTTAACTCAGGCAGACTGGAGTTCTAAAAGCGCGGCGCTGTACCCAAAGCTCTATCTGGCTAGTTTCAAACTGAAACTGTCAGATCTTTACGTAACTAACACTAAGCAACAAGTCTGTGTGGAAAAACCTACACTAGCCAAGTGGCTACCTACTAGTAGGAAAACAATAACAGAAACAACAACAATAATAATAATAATAATACTAATAATACTCTCCAACTTAAGCATATTAGGCCCCTTCTCCAAAGACTCAAGTCCAGGAGGAGGCAACATATACCCAAAACAGAAATACCTAGCTCCCTAACCCTAAAGAAAAGGGGAAAGGAAAAGAACTAAATGGCATGACACAGTGCTTGCACTAATTTGCCAACCCTTACCCAAGTAGAAGTTCTGAGAGGGGCAGGATGGGTGGTCATAATATAGCAAGACTCCATGAGAAGAAAAGCAATTACTAAGGTGAGTAATTTTTCTTCAAACACCATGAAGTCTTGCTATATTATGACAGAAGCAGATTACACAGCAGTACCTCCATGGAGGAGGGTCAGAACCTACTTGGAAATAGGCTCTGAAGCACAGCTGTGCCAAACCGACATCTCTCCTGGACTGGACATCCAGGAATAATGCTTGGTAAAAGTGTGAACTGTCTTCCAGGTAGCAGCTTGACAAATTTCCAGAATGGGAATATCCCTAGCAGCCGCTAGAGATGCAGCTGTACCCCTGGTGGAGTGGGCCCTCAGTCCTGAGGTGGGTTCTCTACCTAGTTTTTGGTAACAGAACTGGATACAAGACACAATCCACCTTGCAATTGTCCTCTTAGTGGCAGGTTTCCCTTTGCCAACCTCGCCATAGGTAAGGAAGAGTTGGAGGGATTTGAACCTGTGACCCTTGGTGCGTTCCAAATAGTAGCTTAAGGCTCTTTTGACGTCCAAACTGTGCAATCTCCTCTCACCCGAGGAAGAGTGCTCAGTAAAAAATACTGGAAGGGAGATGGATTGGTTCAGATGGAAATCTGAAACCACTTTAGGTAAAAACTTTCTGTTAGTCCTGAGGACTACCTTATCTCTGTGAAAAGAAATAAAATCCTTTTCCACTGACAGGGCTTGTAATTCACTTATGCATCTGGCAGAAGTGATGGCCACTAGGAAAACAGTTTTCCAAGTTAGAAACTTGAGATCTGCTGAAGACAGAGGTTCAAAAGGGGGCTGCATTAACTGAGCAATGCAGACATTCAGGTCCAAGGCAGGAGCTGGGTCCCAAAAGGAGGGTTAGTGTGAAGTAACCCTTAAAAACTTGGAAAACACAGGGTGAGAAGAAAGGGGCAGGCTTCCTGCTGATACAAAAGCAGAGACAGCTGCCAGATGAACCTTTAAGGTAGCTGGCCTAAGGCCTAGGAATTTAGATGGACCAAATAGTCCAGTAAATGGCAAATCAGCAGATTCTGGGACAATTTGCTTCCCAGAACACCAGATGGAAAACCTCTTCCATTTGGAATTATAAGTGGTTCTAGTGGAAGGCTTCCTTGAAGCCTTTAAATATCAAGGACACCTTGAGAAAGGTGTAAATCAGCAATTCTAATTCCTCAAGAGCCAAGCCTTGAGGTGGAGGGATTGAGGCCCGGATACCACACTCTCCCTGGGTACAGGCCAGCAAGTTGTGGACCCTGGGCAGGCTCAGGGAGGTGGACTGAAAGGACAGAAGCAGTGGGTACCAGGGCTGTCTGGCCCAGTCTGGTGCAATCAGGATCACTTTGCAGGGCTGGGATCTGATTTTACTAATACCCTGAAGAGAAGGGGGAAGGGGGAAAGGCATATAGGAACTTCCCCTTCCAATCCAACAGAAAGGCGTCCAGAGGGACTGAGCCCAGCACTGGAGGCCTGCAACAAAATAGAGGAAGTTGGTGGTTGTCTGGGGCTGCGAAAAGATCTATCTGAGGAGTGCCCCATCTGGCAAAGACTGACCCCAGCACCAGAGGATTCAGAGACGATTCGTGATGGCCTTGAGAAATCCTGCTGAGGGCATCCACCAGGACATTGTCTTTCCCTGGAAGGTGAACTGCTATTAGGGAGGTGTTCAGGGAATAAGCCAGAGACTACAACTTCATTGCTTCGGTGCACAAGGCTGATGACCGAGTGCCCCTGCTTGTGATGTACCACATTGTCGTGGTGTTGTCTGTCCTGACCTGAACTACCTTGTTCTGGACAGATGCTGAGAAAACCTGAAGAGCTAAAAGACAGCTCTGAGTTCCAATAGGTTGATGTGGAGCAGAGATTCCTGAGGGGACCACACTCCCTGAGTGGAAAGGTCGCTCAAGTGAGCCCCCCACCCTAGCAAGGAGGCATCCGTGGTGAGGGTGAGAGAGTGGGAAGCAGGACTGAAGGGGACTCCTTGTCTTAAGTTGCTCTGATCCTGCCACCACTGGAGAGCCAGAATCAGAGTTTGGGTCACTGGAACCAATTTGGAAAGGGGGTCCCTCCTTTGAGATCAATAGGCCCTCAAATGGAACTGAATGTCCCTCATCTGGAATCTTGCTCCTTGCACTACAGCTGTGGAAGCAGCCATGTGTCCTAGGAGTTGCAGAAAATGCCTTGCTGGTCGAGAGACCCGCAGGGTGAAAGAGGATGCCAGGGCAATGAGTCTCTACCCTTTCCGAGGGAGAAATGCCTGGCCAACTTTGTGTTCAATTCCGCACCTATGAAAGTTAGTACCTGAACTGGTTCTAGAACTGACTTTGCAAATTCAGCAGGAATCCCAGGAAGTGAGAAGCTGCTGGGTGACTTGCAAGGGGATTTACCTGATCTGAGACTGACCCACAATGAGCCAGTCGTCCAGGTAGGGAAACACAGCAATCCTCGTTTTCTAAATGAGCCACTACCACAGCTAGACATTTTGTGAATACCCTTGGAGCAGAGGTAAGGTCAAGGGCATTGCTCTGAACTGGTAGTGGCCTGAGGGCAGTTCGAACCTGAGGTATTTTCGGTGAGAAGGCCTGATCAGGACATGAAAATAGGCATCCTTGAGGTCCAGGGAGGCTAGCCAGTCCCCTGGCCTCAGGGAGGGCAAAATCATTGCCAGAGTTAACATTTTGAACTTTGGTTTCAAAAGATGCTTGTTCAGGTACCTTAAATCTAGAATGGGCCGCCATTCTCCTGTCTTTTTTGGGGTAAGAAAGTATCTGGAGTACAGCCCCTTGCCCTGGTGACAAGGAGGAACCCTTTCCACTGCTTTTCAGTCTAGAAGAGAAGAAACCTCTGCTTCCAAGGCAAGGGTTTCTGAAGGATTTGCAGGTGGAAAATGTCTGGTTCTCATCTTTGGAAAATGTTTGAAGCTGAGAACCAGACCCTGGCTTACTACCTCCAGAACCAATTTGTCCGAAGTTAGGGACACCCAGTTCTGGCTGAAATAAGCCAACCTGCCTCCCACCGGTACAGGAGAATCGCCCTGGGCACCACATCAGGATGCCTGCTTGGCAGCAGCCTTAGGCTGAGGGAGGGGACGGCTTACCCGCGCCTGCCTACCTCTCTCTGCCTCTGAAAACCTCTGTGCAAAAGCAGAGGAGGCTTGAGATTGATAAAAGGCCTGTGGAAAGGCCTGCCCTACCTCTGGGAGTGTGCTTTGTGGAGTGGCATGTCTCTCCTTAGCCTGGGCACTTTTGTAGGTAGTTCTGTACTCATCCATCTTTTTCATATAATTTTCTGTTTGCTCTCCAAACAGAAAATTTCCCACTACAGGAAAATCCATAGCTTTTGACTGAGTATCTTGGGATAGATTAGTGCACCTGAGCCATGCCAACCTACGGAAAGCTACAGAAGTGGCCATGACCCTAGAGGAAACATCATTAACATCCACAGCAGTATGAAATTGAACTTTAGAGGCTTCAATGCCATCAGCAGCCACCTGTTCCAACTCACTAGCCAGCTGGCCATGGGCCTGCTTGGCTAACTGAATACTGTGTCCCATCTAGATTTCTGATATCTAGCCACATAAGCCATATAATTTGCCTGCCTGAGTCCCAAAGAAGCTGCCATATATTGTTTTTTGCCATGGCATCAATCTTCCTGGAATCCTTATCAGGAGGATGTGAGGCCAGGGAATATTAGCCTTGTCACAGGCTGCAGCTTTTACCACAACTACATGACTACACTGCTCAGTGAGGAAGTCTATATCAGGGCCTGATAAAGTATACCTTCTGTCCATTTTTTTATCTACAGGAGGGACAGAATGAGGATTTTTTAAAATTTTTGTTGTTTGCTTCCTAAATGACTTATGCAAAGGAATAGACAACCTCCTAGACTCTGGTATATCCATCATTTCTACATAATCAGGCTCCTCTTGCTCATCCACAGCCTCTTCTAAAGGAAGCTGGAGGGTTTCTGCAACCTTTTTGTAAAACATAAAATGAGAAGGGGACTCAGACAACATAGGGGGAGATTCTAAAGGTCTGTCTGGAGAAATGTCCGGTTCAATGGGCACATCCAGACCCTCCCAGCCACATACATAATGATCAAAATCTTCCTCCCCCTCCTGTGGTTCATAAAATTCCTCAACATCATACTCTTGAACCACTGGAACCGAACGAACCAACCTTTGCCAACTGTTGGTGGTTCGACCGGTCCCTGAGACAGTGACTGGACAATCTGTATGGCTTTAGCTATCTCTGCAGCAGTTGGAGAGCAATTTTGGACTCAGACCTGCTGATTTCTTTGACTTTTACTGGGACTGGTTCCTCTGAACCAGCCTTCCTTTGCCCGAGGAAGTCTCGTCCTGGTCAGAGGGCACTCCCTCTGGTCCAGTGGGTGCTGGACCGGGCTGGCCATCGGGTCAGCGGACTTTTGGCCTCTCGTTCCCTGAGCCGGCCCAATCTCTTCTCCAGGGTGGCTGCAGGAAATTTTTACACACCTGGCAGTCTGACAGAGGTGGTCAGCCCCAGACACACAAACACAAGTGGTGTGTGGATCAGCCTTGGCAAAGGCTTCCCCAGAACATCACAGTGTTGAAACCCAGTGGGCCCGGTTTTTCTTTTGGGTTTCTCAGACATAATGCCAGCCTATCCAAAACTTGCCCTTTTTATGGTGCCAGGCAAGACAACCTTATTGGTTCCTAACCGTGTCACGGGTATTTGAAAAACCCACTGAAATAAATAGTTTTTAGAACCGATAAGAACCGGAACCGCCTCTAAAAGCCCAATATAATGTTTTAAATACTTTTTTAAACCGATCGGTTCAAAACCGAACCGATAATTAATTTCCACACAGACTTTGAAATCCTGTACTTACGGTTTACCAGATAGAGCTTTGAACCGAAATGCGGTAAAATAAAATACTTATTGCGGTTCGAATGAACCAAAAATACTCGCTTTAACCGAGAAATGAACCGAGATGAAGGAGCTCATCTCCGGAGCGACTGTTCAGTGAAGCAGAGTAAAGAATCTGACAGTTTCAGTTTGAAACTAGCCAGATAGAGCTTTGGGTACAGCGCTCGCGCTTTAGAACTCCAGTCTGCCTGGAGTTAACTGTTTCCTCTCCGGGGCAGTTCAAGTGCTGTGGCTAACTGCTTCTGTCATAATATAGCAAGACTTCATGGTGTTTGAATCTGGGCTGTTGTCCCCCTTTGCCACGAAAGAAAAAATTACTCACTGTAGTAATCTTCTTTCTTCCAAGGGTTCTTTAGCATCAGTAACTATAGCAGTTAGCTGACAGAGTGCAACTGCCCGGAGGAATGCCTTTAAGAGAATTATAATGAGCTATGGCATCAGCCAATCAAAACATAGGAGGGAGTATGCTGAGTAAGAGCAGCCTGAAGGGCTTCAAATTTTTCAAAGAAAATGGACAGATGCCCGAAAGTGAACCAACAGGATTGAAAAACATGCAAATGTCTGAAAACTGAAAACAGATTAATGGAAATTACGTACTTACTGTAATTGTTGATCTTCTTGGACACAGTCTCCATCACTCATTCACACTAGTGGGATAGTGCCGGAAGTGCTAGGACCAAATGGGAGCCAAAAATTTTCTGAAGGGTCGGTGCCGAGAAAGGACCACGCATGCGCGGCACCGCAAGACTAGCTCGCACCTGTGTAGGCTATCTCGGCGTCAACCCTCCAACCACCTCAGTACCTTTTCGACTGTGGAGGTGCAGCATAAATAATGAAAATAACTTATCCTGACTTTCTGGGCCTGAGAGGGCCTGGATGGCCCTTGCAAGAAGGGTCCAAGAAGAAAAAATTACTCACCATAGTAATGTTGTTTCTTCTAATGGAGTCTTGCTGTATTCCGACACAATGCAGTTAGACCCAGCACTTGAACTGCCCTGGAGAGAAAAGAGTTAACTCTATGCAGAAGCATAGGACGTTGAGTTTGAGCTCACTTTTCAAACCTCTGTCTGTGGTACTTCCAGTGTAACCGTCATATTCTTACGAGTAAATTAACTAACTGAGTACTATACCATGGAAATTGTTCAAAATACATATAGCCAAAAGGCAACAATTTGGGTCCAAAAGACTCAAGTCGAGAACCCAAAAAGGAAAGGTAGTGACAATATTTAAATATAAAACACAAGGAAGGTAACAACAAAACTACCCCACCCTTAAGAGGGAGGGTACAAGGTACACCCCTGAGGTGCAACACTGTACCTGCCAGCCCACTTCCCAAAAACTAGGTTCTGAGAGGGGAGGCAGGGGGGAGGTCAGAATACAGCAAGACTCCATTAGAAGAAACAACATTACTATTGTGAGTAATTTTTACTTCAAACAACATGAAGTCTTGCTGTATTCTGACATAATGCAGACTACTAAGCAGTTCCCTATGGAGGAGGGAATGCAAAACCTACTTTGGGAACAGGCTCTGCAGTACTGCTGTGCCAAATCTAGCATCACTCCTAGCCTGGATGTCCAGAGAGTAATGCTTGGTGAATGTATGGACTGCTTTCCAGGTGGCTGCTTTACAGATCTCTAACAAGGGTATATCTCTGGCTGCAGCCAGAGTAGCAGCTGTACCCTAGTCGAGTGAGCCCTCAGGCCTGAAGGGGGTGTTTTACCCAATTTTTCATAGCAGAATTGTATACAAGAGACAATCCACCTGGCAATAGTTCGTTTAGTGGCAGACTTACCTTTCCTCACTTCACCATAAGTGAGAAACAATTGAAGACAGTCATTCCTGTGTGCCTTAGTATGCCCTATGTAGTAGCTAAGAGCCCTTTTAACATCCAAACTGTGTAATCTTCTTTCTCCTGAAGAAGAATGGTCAGTGAAAATCACAGGGAGAGACATAGATTGGTTCAGATGAAAATCTGATACCACTTTGGCAAGAACCTCTTATCGGTTCTTAGGACCACTTTATCCCTATGGAAGGATATGAAGTCAGGTTCCACTGACAGGGTCTGTAATTCACTAATCCGCCTGGCAGAAGTAATAGCTACCAGGAGCAAGGTTTCCAGGACAAGTGCTTCAACTTGGCGAAGCCAGAGGTTCAAAGGGTGGCTGCATAAGCTGAGCAATGCAGACATTAAGATCCAAGGTGGAGTAGGCTCTCTAAAGGGAGGGTTAATATGAACCAGACCTTTGAAAAACTTACTGAAAAAGGATGAGGTGCCAGGGAAGAGCCCTTCCCTGCTGAAAGGAATGCAGAAACAGCTGTTAGGTGAACCTTCAAAGTTGCAGGCCTAAGGCCTAGACCATTAAGATGAACAAGATAATCTAAGGCTGTGGAGATGTCTGCAGAATCAGGCATAATGCCTTTCTGAGAACACCAAATACTGAACCTCTTCTATTTGGAATTATAAGTTTTTCTAGTAGAAGGTTTCCTGGAAACCTTCAAAATATCCAGAACTCCCTGAGAAAGATGCAGGCCTGCATATTCTAACTCTTCAAGAGCCAGGCCTTGAGGTTGAGAGACTGGAGATTGGGGTACCAGATCCTCCCTGGAGGAGGACAGGAGATTGTATCTCCTGGGGAAGAGACAGACGACGTGACACTGTAAAGGACAGCAACAGAGGATACCAAGGCTATCTGGCCCAATCTGGAGCCACTAGTATCACTGTGCAGGGTTGGGTTCTGATTTTGATCATACCCTAAGTTACTGTGGGTGACTCCACAACAAATACTGTAACTGCTGCCCTGAGATGGGCATATAAGCAGTTTTTAAGAGGCTTGTTGAACCGGCTGACTCTGGTTCCCTCAGTGAAATTGTAAAAAACTAAGCACGCATAACCCCCCCTGCTGACAGCATTTTGGGGACTTCTGTGTCTGCTATAAAGCCTGCCAGTTCCTTCAGAAATTGCAGGCTGTTCTGATTGGGGAAGTATTTGCCAAGGCAGGTTAGCACAGCTGTGTATTGCTTCCCTTGGCTATGATCACCTAAATGAATATTGTGAAATCTATAAACTTTCCCAGGGGGAAAAGTGTGGAGAAATGCCTGAAACGGCTGAAGAAAACACTTTCAGACTTACAAGGGCTGTCTCTCAGCAACAGACCGTTGCAAAGCAGTCTTCCTAATATTTAAAGGGAAGAATATGTAATTATTATGAAATGGAGGAGAACCTATTGAATCTGAGGTTCCTCTGAACATGAGTTTGTCTCTCCCCACAGAACATCTGAGGATTATTCCTCATTCTTCCCATTGGTGAGAAAGACTGGGCTGACACCCACTAAAAGCTTCCCATTCCTGTGAATAAATTCTTCAGGGAAGATATTTAAAGATTTTACAAACTCCAAGCTCTGTTCCCCCTCTGGATAAGAGGATGTATAATAAATTTCAGCTGGACAGGGAGGGAACTGAAATTTATTCCCTCACCCTGTCCACCAAGGAGTGATTAAAGTGACAGCCTGTGACAAGGCAAAGATACCCCTGGCATCCTATCCTCTTAACAAGGATTCTGGGAAAAACTGACAACATGGCTTAAAAATATATTTATTTAGCAGGTGCTTTGGCCATCCGGCAGGCACACATCTCAAGCCTATGTCAATACCAAAGTCACTGTGGTAGTCAGCTTCTGCTATGTCAGCCAAGGCCCAGACTCCCCTGACAGATGATCTAGCTGAAAATAGAAATTACGTACCTACCGTAATTATGATCTTTCTGTGTATCTTCACCATTCATCACAGATGGCTACTGGCCGGAGGTCAGGACCCCGCGGGAGCCTTTTTTTTTTTTTTTAAAGGATGGTAGACCAACGCAGCCCGGTGCCACCTCGAGGCCGGCGTATCACGTGGCGCCGAGGATTAGCTGCTAGGTTGTGTCAACCCGCCTGCCTACTAGTTCCTGAGTCGCTGGAGAGGTAAGAGGAAGGGATGGAGGGTGGGACAAGAGAGTCCAAGGGACAGAAAAAGGAAAGGAAAAACTGAACTAAAAGGAAAAATAATGATGAGAGGACAGCATAGAAGAGATGAGACTAAGGGGATTGGGTAGGGGTCCCAATCTCTGGAAGTGGAAGAAGGGAGGGAAGGAAGGGGAGAAAATTTAGGACAGAGTGAGAGGTAACAAGGATCCAGGACCCTTGCCCGTCACCAGACTGTATAGGAACTGCAAGGAGTAGCAAAGCTTTCTTGCCAAAATCCAAGGCACAGAATATGTGGCAATACCCTAAAAGCAGAGTCGGCTATACTGGAGAGGGACAGGCTACAGGGATTAGTACTCTCTCTGTAAAGACATTTGGTGAAAAAAAGAGATTCTTTTTTTTTTTTTTTTGAAACAGTTGGATAACAGGAGGAGGGCAGCCACCAACTCCCACCCTGTTAGGGTGGAGATATACAAAAGAGAAGGAGTGCCACTCGAGCTATACCCTTTAAGGAAAAATTTACACCCCCTGTGTGTCCCTACTTTACCCTGCTCCAAATATAGGGAAGGAGGCACAGAGGAGGGGACCAGAACTGAGGCCCCAGTGGGATGGTGGGCGGGTTGTGATGAATGGTGAAGATACACAGAAAGATCATAATTACGGTAGGTATGTAATTTCTATATCTTATCTGTGTCAATCTTCACCATTCATCTGAATAGATGAGTACCAAGCCCCTGAAGGGGTTGATTCAATATACCCTAAGGGACAGGGTCCCTTAGCCCTCAGTGGGTGACACACTAGGGGAACCTTCTGGGCCTGAGAGGCCCGAGGTGGGAGAGAGGCGGGTCCCCGGAGGAAGGAAGTTGCCCGACAAGCGGCGTCTCACCCTACTGGAAAGATAGGTTCCCTGGTGGTGAACCAATCACCCTCGCCGGGCCAAGGGTGACAATCAGGAAAGCGAATACGCCCGATCTCCTGGAGCAGATCGCTGTCCCTACGACTCCTGATAGCTACCTCGTTGGCATCGTAAGATGCCCCTGCTTAGTGCCTTGCTAGCTCAGGCCACGTGCAGAAAGTGCGATGGCTTGCCTGATTTGCTCCGAGTCAGGCAAGGCGGCTAGAGATCTGACCTAGCGCTGACCACAGAACCTGTTGTAGGCTGCATGGTGGGCCTGATGAGCAGAGATGGAAGAAGCAACCGTGCGAGTGAAGTCCTCCTCCCCAGAAGTAAAAATCCAAGGAGTCTTGATCTGGGGCCAGTCACGGTGGAGGCGCGGAGTCTGGCTCAGGGGTGTCCAGGTGCGTGAATCCGGACTGTGGATGAGGCATAGAACCTGGAGACTTTGGGGGAGCGCAATACCTCTGGCTGAGGTCCCTAGGGGCAGGAACTCCAGAGAAGGGCCTCTACCAGAAATGCATGGATGCCTCCCGAAAGGGAACAGGCCAGGGTGGCACCACAAGGGTGGCAGCACCGAAATCGCCTAGAAAGGCGTGCGCCGCATGCGCCGGATTGCTCACGGACAGGGGAGAGAGGTGAAGGTCCTCCAGCATCCTCATGAGGAAACACTGATATTCAGAGACGTCAGCGGCAGGAGAGATATGGACAGACGGTTCCTCTCCCCCTGAAGAGGGGAATGAGGAGCTGGAGGTCACCATGCATTCCGAGAGTGGCTGCTTGGGGGGAGGTTGAAAAACCTGGCTGTCCATGGCCCTAACGTAGGGCAGGGAACCGAGCAGCCACCACTCTGAACTGTTCCCAGGTAAGAGGGCTGCTAGGGACCAAGAATACCTGGGAACGAGGAGAAGGCAGCAGAGGGAGGGAGCAGAGCCGAGAGGGAAGTCAGCTGACCTCTATCAGGGCTAGGGTGGACCATGGACCCCACGGAGGGTGTCCTGGGAGACTCCATGACGACAGCTGTACAGCCACATTGGTACTGCCTAGGCTGCACCCAGAAGAATCCCAAGTGAGGTGACCCGGGGCGTATGGGTCCAGAAGGACGGTCCCCTGCCTCCAAATAATGAGACCCCCAAGGAACCAGAAGGAAGGGAAGTCCGCACTCGGCCTCCCCAGGCCCGGTGGGTCACAGAGAAAGGCCGATGCGCCGACCCCACACCCCTCGATCCCTCGGAGTCCGAGAGGGTCCTAGTCCTCGAAAGGGCCAGACAAGAAAACTGGCAACTCTGGGCTGCCCCCGAAGGGGAGACCCAGGGAGCAGCACCCTCCCCTCCCGTGGCCTTCCCGATAGGCCCCAAAGTTGGGCGATCGAGACACACCACCGAAGGGGGTACCACCACCGAGGGGTCAAGGAACCCCCCAAGGCCAGGTTGCATGGCAATGGTGGCACGCACCACAGCCTGCTGGTCAGTACCACTGACCCTAACCTTGGGGGGAACCAGATGCACCTCAGTAGGGGGCTGACTAAGACCCATCGTGGAGACCACTGGCTCATCCTCCTCTGCAGACAACCCCGAAGGGTGTGACTGCCCGTCCAACTCCGAGCCCGACTCTGACTCCGAAGAGGTAGAGTCTGAGGCCCTAAGCCAAACGGTAGGAGGGCGAGGGAAAGCAACCTTACCAAAGAGCCCAGAAGTCAAAGCAGTGGCCAAGGCGGCACCTGCACCCTCCACAGCCCCGCAAGCGGCGCTGGCAGAAGGCGGCAGGGCAGCTCGGGCCAGAGGTCCTGAACTAGGGCCAGCTGTGGCACCATCAGGTCCACCGGCACCAGGGGCGGTACCAGGAACAGAGGCGCCCTGACAGAAGCCCCAGCAACAGCCTCGGCACGGCGCGCCACCAAGCGAGTGGTGCCGGCGACTCTGAGTACGGACTCAGTGCCGCCAGGCCCTCGGCGCCACAAGTGGCCCCGATAGCACCAATGGCGCCGAGGATGGCACCGACGACGACTCCGAAGGCTCCAAGGTGCCATGCTCAACCTCAGCGCCGAGGCGAGACATGGTGAAAGGCGACGCTGAATCCAGGGTCACGGGCGCTAAAGTCGGTCGGCGCACGCAAACGGCACCGACAGGCCCACGGCGCCGTGGAGACGCAGTCGGCGGCCGACAGGGCCCACAGCACTGCGGACGGCACGAAGGCCCCGACGGCACTGAGGACGGTGTCGGGACGGCGCCAACCCGGCCTTCTGGACTGCGGGAGTAACACGGGAAGCCTTCACCCAGGGGTGATTGCCATGCGGCGCCTCCCGCCCGCTCCTGGGAGGAAGCGGGACGGGCCCTCCTGCGCGCGGAGAGGAGCCTCGGCCAAGGCTAGGCTAGAAAAGGCGAGTTCCTCCTCCTCGGTCCATATAGAACCGGAGGGGACCCGGAGGAAAGGCCGAGAGAGTGCGGCTTGGCCAGACAGAGTCTGAATCTACCCCGAAAGTCGGGCGGAGCTCGCCTACTTTAAAGCTGCCGCTGTTCGAGGACGCGTCCATGGAAGAAGCTGACATCGCACAAATCCAGTCGGAAGCGGGCCAAGACACGCGAGACACCGCCATGCTGGTCGGCTAACGGAGTACTTAGTGCCACACGGGCACCGACGCATAGGGGCTGCCCCACTTAGATGACTTCGCACTCTGACCATGACATGACCTGTGGAAAAACACCAAAAACAGACTCGACATCGCTTATACTGTAAAATAAATGGAAAGATCTTACCAGCGACGTCCGAGTAGTGGCAGACTAGAACTAGCAGAATCGACCGGACTGTCGGCCGAAAAGGCTAAGGCCTAAATTTTAAATCTCTTCAGCTGACTTCCCACTCGCGACCTGAGCAGTGGGAGACAAAAGAACTGGTAGGCAAGCTGAGTCGACACAGCCTAACGGCTAATCCTTGAGCGCCACGTGAGTACGCCGGCTCGAGGGCGGCGCCTGGCCGCGCTGGCCTGCCTATCCTTTAAAAAAAGAGCCTCCTGGTCCTGACCCGCCAGTACCCATCTGTGATGAATGGTGAAGATGACACAGACAAGATCAACTAAATTTGGTTTGAGAGCAGCCAACTAACAGTTCAAGTGGCTGCTGCTAGAATGGATGGCAAGTACAAAGGTTTAGAGGAGGTTTGCCTGGCTCCAAGTTACAGACCTCACTCAGGATACCCAAAGTAAGGTTATAGACTTCCTAGTTGAAGGTATTTTCTCTTTGGAGAAAGATAAAGGCTTACATGAAAAAGCACCCCTGGCGGAGCTTTTCAACAGGTCACTTGAGACAGGGAGGGTACCTAGGGATTGGCGAGAGGCACATGTGGTACCAATCCATAAAGGGGGGTCGAAGGAAGTACCAGGAAACTATAGACCCATCAGTTTAACCTCGGTGGTGGGAAAATTAATGGAGAGTATACTAAAGGAACGATTGGGGTTTACTTGGGGAGGTGGGAGGTCTGGATAGTCGGCAGCATGGGTTTGTGCCAGGTAGATCATGTCAAACCAACCTTGTGGAGTTCTATGAATGGGTAACATCAGAACTGTACAGGGTAAGCCTGTGGATGTATTTTCGTGGACTTCAGCAAGGCATTTGACTCTGTCCCCCACAATGGTCTGGTGGAGAAACTGATGGGGTTAGGAGTAGGCCCTTTGATGGTCAGATGGATTGAAAACTGGATAGCTGGACGCACTCAGAGAGTAGTGGTCTGTGGGGAGCTCTCGAACCCTACAGAGGTTGGTAGTGGGGTACCACAGGGCTCGGTCCTGGGTCCAATCCTGTTTAATGCATACATATCAGACATCAGGGATGGTATAGGGTGTGAAATGAGTCTCTTCGCGGATGACTCCAAGATGGGAGCAGTAGTTGAGGGAGAAGAGGGGAGGTTGGCCCTGCAAGGGGACCTGGACACCCTGGAAGCTGGGCTCACACATGGAAATTAAATTTCAATATCACCAAGTGCAAGGTGTTGCATCTTGGTTGGGAAACCCTAAACACAGGTACACCCTGGGAGGGAGGTGCTGGAAGCCTCAACAGGGAAAAAGACCTAGGGGTCATGGTGGATACATGTATGAATAACTCTGAGCAGTGCAGGAGGCAGCTAGCAAGGCAAACAGGATGTTGGGATGCATCAAGAGGGGATCACCTCTAGGAGCAAGGAAGTGATTCTGCCGCTGTACAATGGACTGGTTAGACCACACCTTGAGTACTGTGTACAGTACTGGAGACCACACTTGAAGAGGGACATACAGCTCCTGGAGAGGGTACAGAGGAGGGCAACAAAGATGATACGAGGGCTAGGGATTTGACTTACGAGGACAGACTTGAGGAGCTCTGCCTGTTTTCATTGGAGGAGAGGAGAGACAGGGGGACATGATTGAGGTCTTCAAGTACCTCAAGGGAATAAATAGGGTAAACATGGAGGGATCTTAGACTAAAGCAGGGAGGCATCACCAGAGGGCATGGTTTGAAGTTGGAAGGTGGAAGGGTGAGGGGAAAAGAGGAGGAGGTTTTCACTGAGAGGGTGGTGGACCCTTGGAATGCTCTGCCTGGTGAGCTGGTTCAGAGATCCACAGTGGAGGGCTTTAAGAGGTGGGACAGACACAGAAAGTGGATGTATCAGATGATGGCCTGTCGGGGGGGGGTGGGGATGGATAGGGGTTTCTGGAGCACAAGGGATGGAGGGTCTCTGCACCCAACTAAGGATCTAGGTTCGAGCAGACTTAATAGACCATAAGGCCTAATCTGCTGGCAAATAGTATGTTAGTATGTTATGTTAGTATATATATATATATATATACACCACAGCAAGACCTTTTTTCTATCAGGCTGGGGCTGCGCCTCAGTATCGGCAGGGATATTTCTGGCACCACAAACAAGTGGTCCTGGATGTAGTGAGTCAGTGATTGTCTCTGAATTCAAATTCCTTCCACTAACAACAGTGGAAAAAAGGACTAGAAAGGTTGCAAAACAGACCAAATAAGGGCGCTTCAGGCTGTAACCAGCCAACACCCTCCAAATCTGCATATAAAATGCTGTCTGTCTTACACACCCCTGAGAAGTGTGATTCAGGTTTAAAAAAAAAAAGGTGGGTGAGTGGTCCAGCTGTTTCTCCAGTCCCCTCCACAAAAAACAAAAAGACAAAGCATGTCAAACCCCAGGAAAAACCTAAAGGGGTTCCTGGCATTACTGTACTTAAATTATTTCCACACTCCCATAAAGGAGTCTCACAGAAAGTACTTCAGGTTCAGACTCTCATCAGGTCACTTTCTGAGAGTGTACACAGGGATTGGATCACCTTCAAAGATAACGTGTCACAGTTTCCCCATATCTAGATGACTGGCTGGTGGTGGTAGAATCACTCCAGTAAGTGAGTCTGCAACTCACCTAAGGTCTTCTGGACTCTCTAGGGTCCTTGGTAAATCTAAAGAAAGTCTGATCTTCAGCCTGCTCAAACACTCCAGTTCATCGGAGCAGAGCTAAATACCCTGCAAGGTAGGGTCAACCTGCCCCAACGGAGGGCAAGAAGTATTCCACTAATAGTGAGCTCATTCAGGCTGAATGAACCAAAAAACTGCAAGACAGTTTTCTTCAGCTACTGGCCACATGGCATCTGCCACTGGCACATTCTTTGAATCCAGGTTACAGATCAGGACCATTCAGTGTCACCTCATGGCTCACTGGTGTCAGAGACAGGATCCTCTTTTAAAACTAATTCTAGTAACAAGGACATTGTTACGTGCCTCCAGTAGAGGAAAAGAGGGAACCTATCTAAGGCAGGGGCTTCTTCTTTTTCAGCAAAGAGCCCCTGTCAGTTGTCTGACAACAGATGCATCCCTACTAGAGTGGGGCTCCCATCTGGGGGTTCACACCACCCAAGACACCTGCAGGGGTTACTGCGCTAAAGATCTTCACACAAATACTACAAAGATGGTACAGGTCAGAACAGACAATACCACCACAATGTATTACATCCATAAATAGGGAGGGACAAGTTTAAGCCCTCCCTGCTCAGATCTTATGAAAATATGGAGTCTAGTATGCTCCATGGGTCCCTGCAGGATGTTCATTTGCCAGGTAGAGACACTATCTTGGCATATACCTTGACACAGACCAACCAGTCCCATCAGGAATGGGCCTTGAATAGTCAGGTGGTGCAAGTTATCTTCAGGAGGGGGGCATACCGGAGGTAGGCTTGTTCGTATCCCACCACAACCACCACCTGCCACAGTACTAAGTCAATCAGAGATCTGGGACAAATCCCCCTGGATTCTCTGGTTCTGAGTTGGCCAGGAAGCATCTGTATGCTTTTCTTCCTTCCTTTGGCATACAATACATTTCTCAAGCTCAGGTCTCAGCCAGCATCAATGGTCTTGATAACGCCAGACTGGTCCAGGCAGACATGGTTCTCTCTACTACTCTCCATGTCTGGGCCCAAACCAATACACCTTTTCTCAGAGGCACAACCTGCTAATCTCCAACCAGGAGGCATTTGTACCCAAACCTTGGGTCACTCAGGCCCAAATCATGCCTCGAGGCTCTACTGTACAATATGCAGCCTTGCAGCTTTTTCACAGTGTCTAGACATTGCATGTGGTTACAGGAGCCCTCCATAAGTGAAAAAGTATACTATTGGTGTTCAACCAGAAAACTGTTTCCAGCACACGATGGGGTTAAGCAGTGCTTGACTAACCTATTTATATTCATTGGACTTGCAGTCCAGCATCCTCAAAGTCCACCTAGCTGCAGTATCTGCTTGCATATTGGCTGGACAAAGTGTTTTAATGGCTCCAGATCCTAGTCTTACAGAAATTCTTTTAGGGCCTGGTACATGTCAGCATAGGCTGGTGTTCCAACTGTGCTGGACTATTTTACCTATTTGCTTTCACTGGGCTTGCAGACTCATACCTTACAGGTACACCTGGTCTCAGTATTTATTCACGTCTCAGTTGGACAGAATGTTTTTTCAAGCCTCAGAACCTATCTTCAAAGGGTTCTTTAAAGGCCTATTCCATTTGCACCCCCTCACAGGGAACCAGTGCCAGCATGGGACCTAGATGTGTGCATAGTTAGGCTCATGGGTCCCCCTTTTTGAGCCTATGTTTTCAGCTTATTTGAAATATCTAAAATATATATATATATATATATATATATATATATGTGTGTATAGGTACTGTATATGTACATTTTTCCTTGTGAATGATTTCTGCCACAAGAATCAGTGCCTCAAGTCTCTGCATTGAAAAGGACCACATTTCACTTCACAGACAAAATAATTCTGAGAACAAATAAGAAGTTCCTCTTTTAAATGACTTCTGATTCCATTTGAATCAAACCAATATGCATAAATGCATAATACATGAACAGTGTCTGCAGATAAGGGCCTACAGCCCATCGTATCTGTCTTTTTCACTGAACACTTTTGTTCTGGTGAAAACAGTCTTCATGGTCTGGATGTCAAAGGAGCTTTTAGCTATTACTTGACAACCACTAAAGTCCATAGGCAGGACAGAAAAATGAAAATTACGTACCTGCCGTAATTATGATCTCTCTGTGCAAATTCACCATTCATCACCTTTGGGTATATGGCCGGTGGTCATGACCCCACAGGACACTTTTTTTTTTGGATGGGTGGAGCTGACACACCATCAGCGCCACCCTCGAGGCCGACACATTGCATGGCGCTCACAGGTTGGCCATTAGGTGCTGTCAATTCCGCCCTCCTGCCAGTTCTGAGTCGCCAGAGAGGTGAGGAAAAGGGTTGGGAGGGTGGTACAAGAAAGTCCAAGGGACAGATAAAGGAAAAGAAATACAACATAAAGGAGAAATAAACGACTGAGAGAACAGAATAAGAAGGAAGTCTAAGGGGATTGGGTAGATGCCCCAATCTCCGGAAATAGGAAAAAGAGAGCAGAAAGATTTAGGATAAGCGTAAGAGGGGGAGGAGAAAGGTAACAACTATACCCTGGACCTTGACTTATCTCCAGATTGTATAGGAACTGCAAAGAGTATCCAAAAGGCTCATTGTCAGAATTCAAGGCATGGAATCACTGGCAATAACTCAAAAAGCAGAAAATGGCTATTTTGGAAGAAAGACAGGACACAGAATTCTTTCCATCTCAGGGGAATAGATTTTTGGTGAAAGAAAATGTAGTTTTTTTTTCCTTTTTTTTTAAAATAAATGATATGTCCAACAGACAAAGAAATTAAAGATGGACGGGAACAAGGAGGAGGAGGAGAGAATGGAGGGCAACTGCCAACTCGTGCCCAGGGGTGGAGCTAGAAGATTGGAAGGAGTGCCCCATGCTGACCACTCTCCCTTAGAAACATCATCCCTATGTGCCTCTGTTTACCCCACTCCTGACAAAGAAAGGAGGGGGGAGGCTAGACATAGAGAGGGAGGGGGACCCAGAGACTGAGGCCCCAGGGGTATGGAGGGAGGGATTGTGATGAATGGTGAAGACACATAGAAAGATCATAATTACGGTAGGTACGTAAGAAAAAATTACTCAGCTTAGCAATGTTGTTTCTTCTAATGGAGTCTTGCTGTATTCCGACTATTGCAGTGATTGCCAACCTTTGAACTGCCCGGAGAACAAAGAGTTAACTTTCCATGCAGGCGTGGGCAGCTGAGCTCGAGCTCGGTTGAAGCCTCTGTCTGCTGTTGTTTAAACTCCAAACGTCAGATCTTTATGAGCAATACTCACTAGAAGTTCTGTGTGGAAACTTTAAGACTCACACTAGCCAACTGGCAACTAAATTTATTAAAAACGTTTTTTTTTTGTTTCAAAGCAAAGACTCAAGTCAGGAAACCCAAAAAACAAACTACAACACACACCCAAAATAAAGGAGGGTGAGAAAGGGGCACCTCTAGGTGCCAACACTGCTCCTGCCCACCCACATCCCAAAAAACAGGTTCTGAGAGGGGAGGGGAGGTCAGAATACAGCAAGACTCCATTAGAAGAAACAACATTACTAAGGTGAGTAGTTTTTTCTTCAAACAACATGAAGTCTTGCTGTATTCTGACTATTGCAGACTACCAAGCAGTACCTCCATGGAGGAGGGGCAGAACCTACTTTGGGAATAGGCTCTGAAGTACTGCTGTGCCAAACCGAGCATCACTCCTAGCCTGGATATCCAGAGAGTGATGCTTGGTGAATGTATGGACTGTTTTCCAGGTGGCTGCTTGACAGATTTCTAAGATAGGAATATCCCTGGCAGCAGCCAGGGAAGCAGCTGTACCTCTAGTAGAGTGAGCCCTCAGGCCTGAGGGTGGGGTTCTATCCAGTTTTTCATAGCAGAATTGTATACAAGAGACAATCCACCTGGCAATAGATCTTTTAGTGGCAGGTTTGCCCTTACCGACCTCTCCTTAAGTGAGGAACAACTGGAGGGACTCAAACCTGTGATCCTTGGTGCGCTCTATGTAGTAGCTAAGGGCCCTTTTTACGTCCAGGCTGTGCAACCTCCTCTCGCCAGAGGAGGAATGGTCAGTGAAGAAAACAGGGAGAGACATAGACTGATTAAGGTGGAAATCTGAAACCACCTTTGGCAAAAACTCCCTGCTAGTTCTTAAGACCACTTTATCTCTATGGAAAGAGATGAAATCAGGCTCCACTGACAGTGCTTGCAATTCACTGATACGCCTGGCAGAGGTAATGGCTACCAAAAACACAGTTTTCCAAGTCAAGTACTTAAACTCTGCAGAGGACAAAGGCTCAAAGGGTGGTTGCATAAGCTGAGCAATGCAAACATTAAGGTCCCAAGCAGAAGCAGGGTCCCTAAAGGGGGGATTGGTGTGCAGCAATCCCTTAAAGAACTTACAAAACACAGGATGGGCTGACAGAGGAGAGGGCTTGCCTACTGACAAGAAGGCAGAAACAGCTGCCAGATGCACTTTAAGTGTAGCTGGTCTAAGTCCCAAGCCATTAAGATGAACCATATAGTCCAGGACTGTAGGCAATCAGCAGATTCTGAAGAATATGCTTATTAGAGCACCAAATAGTGAACCTTTCCATTTGGAGTTTTAAGTCTTTCTGGTGGAAGGCTTTCGAAGCCTTAGGATACCCAGAACCCCTTGAGAGGTGCAGATCAGCAAACTCTAACTCGTCAAGAGCCAGGCCTTGAGATTGAGAGATTTGAGGTTCGGATACCAAATCCTTCCCTGAGAGGATGTCAACAGGTTGCAATTCCTGGGAAGAGACAGGGGAAGGTGGACTGCTAAGGACAGCAACAGTGGGTACCAGGGCTGTCTGACCCAGTCTGGAGCAATCAGAATCACTTTGCATGGTTGAGACCTGATCTTGACTAGCACTTTGAACAGGAGAGGGAAGGGGGGAAAAGCATACAGGAACTTCCCTTCTCAATTCAGAATCAGAGCATCCAGGGGGTCTGAGCCCAAGACTGGGGGTCTGCAACCAAAGAGAGGAAGTTGGTGATTGTCTGGGGCTGCAAAAAGATCTATCTGTCGAGTGCCCCATCTGGAGAAAATCACTTCCAAAACTGGGGATCTGGGGTCCATCTGTGATGGCCCTGAGATATCCTGCTGAGAGCATCTGCTAGGACATTGTCCTTCCCTGGGAGGTGAACTGCTATCAGAGAGGTTTGCAGGGAATAGGCCAGAGACCACAACTTCATTGCTTCTGTGCACAAGGCCGTAGACCGAGTGCCTCCTTGCTTGTTGATGTACCACATTGTGGTGGTATTGTCTGTTCTGATCTGGACCACCTTGTTCTGTACAGATTTGGAAAAGGCTTGCAGTGCCAGAAACACTGCTCTGAGTTCCAAGAGATTGATGTGAAGCAGAGATTCTTGAGGTGACCACAGCCCTTGGGTGGTAAGATTCCCCAAGTGGTCTCCCAGTCCAGCAGGAGGCATCTGTGGTGAGGATTACTGAATGAGACTGAGTGACAAAAGGAACTCCCTGTCTTAAATTGTCCTGATCCCGCCACCATTGCAAAGCCTGGATCAGGGTTCGAGTCACTCTGACTAGTTTAGTAAGGGAATCCTTTCTTTGGGACCAGAAGGCTCTTAAGTGGAACTGAATGTCCCTCATCTGGAATCTTGCCCCCAGACCACTGCTGTAGAGGCTGCCATGTGGCCCAGGAGCTGCAAGAAATGCCTTGCTGGTCAAGACACCTGAAGGGTAAATGAAGAGGCCAGTTCTATAAGGGTCCTTGCCCTGTCCAGGGGAAGGAAGGCTTTTGCTCTTATTGTATCCAGCTCTGCCCCTATAAAGGTGAGGAGCTGTACTGGTTTGAGAACTGACTTTGGAAGGTTGAGGAGGAATCCTAAGGAAGTGAGCAGTTGCTGAGTTATTTGAAGATGTGACTTGACTTGGTCTGGAGACTGACCCACTATGAGCCAGTTGTCCAAGTATGGAAAGATGGAGATCTTTTTTCTCCTTAAGAAAGCTACCACTACTGCCAGGCACTTTGTGAACACCCTTGGGGCTGATGTTAGGCCAAAGGACATTGCTCTGAATTGATAGTGGCGGAGGGCACTCGAACCTGAGGTACTTTCTGTGGGAGCACCTGATGGGAGTGTGAAAATAGGCATCTTTGAGGTCCAGGGAGGCTAGCCAGTCCCCTGGTCTTAGAGAGGGTAGAATTATTCCCAGAGTCACCATTTTGAATTTTGGTTTTAAAAGGTGCTTGTTCAGATATCTTAGATCCAGGATGGGCCACCATTCTCCTGTCTTTCTGGGGGTTAGGAAGTACCTGGAGTACAATTCTTTGCCCCTGCATAGGGTAGGAACCCTTTCTATGGCTCTGAGAGCCAGGAGGGAAGAAACCTCTGCCTCTAGGGCAAGGGTCTCTGATGGATTTGCAGGTGGAAAGGATCTGGTTCTCATCTTGGGAAATTGTTTGAAGCTGAGACCCAGTCCCTGGCTTACTACTTCCTGGACCCACTTGTCTGATGTTAAAGACTTCCAGTCCTGGACAAAGTAAGCCAGCCTGCCCCCTACAGGTACTGGAGAATTGGCCCAGGCAGACCCATCAGGGTGTCTGCTTGGCAGGGGCCTTAGGCTGAGGGGTGGAAGCAGGCCTGCTCATTCCCCGTCTGCCTCTCCCTCTGAAGAACCTCCTCTGAGCATAAGCAGAAGAGGAGGCCTGGGCTTGGTCAAACGGCCTTTGAAAGGGCCTGCCCCTGCCCTTGGAATGCTGTCTCTTAGGAGTGGCTTGCCTTTCTTTGGCCTGAGCACTCCTGTAGATGGTCCTCTACTCGTCCATCTTCTTCATGTAGTTCTCTGTCTGCTCCCCAAACAGAGAATTACCAATGACAGGGAAATCCATGGCCTTAGCCTGGGTATCCTGTGATAGGCTAGTACATCAGAGCCATCCATCCGAAGACACAGATGTAACATGACTCTAGATGAAACATTAGTGGAGTCCACAGCAGCATGAAATTGCACCTTGGATGCCTCAATCCCATCCACAGCCACCCGCTTCAGCTCCTTGGCAAGCTGGTCAGAGGCCTGTTTAGCCAGAGCCAGCACAGTGTCCCACCTGGACTTCTGGTATCTAGCTGTGTAGGCCATATAGTGAGCCTGCCTGAATCCCAAAGATGCTGCCATGTACTGTTTCTTTGCCATGGTATCAATCCTCCTGGAGTCCTTATCTGGGGGTGTAGCCAAGGGAACATTTGCTTTATCACAGGCAGCAGCCTGCACTACCCCAACATGGCTGCATTGCTGGGAAAGGAACTCTGTGTCCGAGCCTGAAAGGGTATACCTCTTGTCCATTCTTCTGTCCACAGGAGGTATGGAATTAGAACTTTTAAAATTTTAAATGTCTGCTTCCCAAAAGATTTATGGAGGAATAGACAATCTCCTGGACTCTGGGATGTCCATCATCTCTACAAAATCAGGCTCCTCTTGATCCTCTACTGCTTCTTCCATTGGAAGCTGGAGGGTTTCAGCCACTTTCTTGTAAAACATAAAGTGGGAAGGGACTCAGAAAGCCTAGGAGGACAAACACCTGAAGGTCTGTCTGGGGAGATGTCCGGGTCAATAGGCACATCCAGACTTTCATAATCACCATCATCATCATCACCATTATCTTCATACTCTCCCTCCTCCTCCTCCTCCGGTTCATAAAATTCTTCTAAAGTATAATCCGGAAGCAGGGGAACTGACCAAACTGAGTCCCTGACAGATGGTGCCAGTTCGGCCAGAACCGAAGGTAGCGGTTGAACTATCCTTATCGCTTTGGCTATTTCATCTGCGGTCGGAGAAAGAACTTGTGGATCCGAACTGGATGATTTTTCCCTTTTCTTTCTTTTAACCGGAATCGACTCCTCAGAATCGGTTCTCCTTTTGCCTGAAGAAGTTTCGCCCTGGTCAGAGGGCACTCCTTCTGGTTCGGTCGGAACCGAACTGGGGCTGGCCATCCGGGTCAGCAGACTTCTCGGCCTCCCTTTCCCCTCAGTCTACCTACTCTCTTATCCAGGGTAGCATTGGGAAAACTTTTACAAATTTGGCAGTCTGAATTGAGGTGGTCAAACCCCAGATAATAAACACAGGTGGTGTGGGGATCAGCCTCAGCAAAGGCTTCCCCACAAACACTACAGTGTTGAAACCCAGTGGGCCCATTTTTTTTTTGGGGGGGGTTTCTCAGACACGGCCAATCCTATCCACAACTTACCCTTTTTTTGGCAATCCACCAGGCAAGACACCCCTGTCGGTTCCTGACCATGTTACGGGTCTTGAAAAAAAACGTAATTAAATCTGTTTTTTTTAGCACCGATACGGACCGGCTACCACACTCTAATAAATTCTGAAGTTTTTCAAAACCAAACTGATCGATTCAAACTGAACCGATCCAATGTTTACAAGTTCCACACAGAAACTAAATACAAAACCTATCTAGTACTCACGGTACCACAGACAGAGACTTAAACCAACAGGTTCAGTAGCAGAAATTCGGTAGAAACCGAGCGAAAAAACAACACTTTAACTGACTTTTTTGAACCGAGCAAAGGAGAAATCTCCGGAGCTACTGTTCAGTGAGGCGGAGTAAAGAATCTGACAGTTGGAGTTTGAACAACAGCAGACAGAGGCTAACTGAGCTCGAGTTAGTGTTCCATGCCCTGCATGGAAAGTTAACTCTTTGTTCTTCGGGGCAGTTCAAAAGTTGGCAATCACTGCAATAGTCAGAATACAGCAAGACTTCATGTTGTTTGAATTTTCATATCTTATCTGTGTCAGTCTTCACCATTCATCACCTTTGGGTGAGTGCCAAGCTCCCCCGAAGGAGGTTTTCTTTTTAACCCTAAGGGACAGAGTCCCTTAGCTCTCAGTGGGCGACGCACTAAGAGGGAGAACCTTCAGGGCCTGGAGAGGCCCAAGCATGGGGAGAGTGAACGGGACCACCCGGAGGGGAGGAAGTTGCCCAACAAACACCGCCTCACTCTACTTGAGAAGAGATAGGTTCTCGGTGAGCGGAGTTAATGACCCTAAGCTGGGCAAGGGTGACAACGGGAAGAGCGTAGCCATACCGCCCGCCTAGTGCAGATCGCTGTCTCTACTTACCCTGGTAGCTACCTTGTTGGCATCGTACGATGCCCTTGCTTGGTGCCTTGCCATCTCCAGGCCACATGTAGAGAGTGCAATGGCTTGTCTGGTTTGCTCCATGTCAGGCATTGAGGCTACGAACTGACAGAGCCTGGACACAGGAACCTGTCATAGATTGTGTAGTGGGCCTGATGTGCTGCGATACAGAGCAGCAACCATGTCGCGTAGAAAGTCCTCCTACCCTGGAAGTCAAAATCTGAGGAGTCTTGATCTGGGGGCTGGTCATGGTGAAGGGCGCGAAGCCCATCGGAAGTGTCTAGTTGCATCAATACTGACTGAGGATGAGGCATGGAACCTGGAGACTTCGGGGGGGTGCAATACCACTGGCAGAGATCCCTGGGGGCAGGAACTCTGGAAAAAGGTCTCTGCCAGGATCAAAACGATGCCTCCTGAAAGGGAGCAGGCCAGGGGGACACCACAAGGGTGTCCTCCCTGAAATCACCTAAAAAGGCATGCGCCGAGTACTCTGGATTGCTTTGAGTGGGAAGGGTGATATGCAGGTCCTCCAACATCCTCACGAGGAATCGCTGATACTCCGTGATCTCAGCAGCTGGAGAAATGTGGACAGATATTTCCTCTCCTCCAGAAGAGGGGGATGAGGAGTCAGAGGACCTTGGCTGTTCGGAGCACGGCTGATCAGAGGGAGGTTGAAAAATCTGTCTGTCCATGGCACTGACGTGAAGTGGGGAACTGAGCAGCCATGGCTCTGAACTGCTCCCAGGAGAGGCCCGAAGAACCAAAATACCTGGGAGCACAGGAGAATGTGGCAGACGGATGGGGACACAGCCGAGAAGAGAAGTCGACTGACCTTCGCCTGGGCTAGGGAGTGGACCAAGAGCTCCAGAAGAAGAAGGAGCTCTGGAAGACTCCATAGCCGACAGCTGAACAACCATATCAGAACTGCCTTGGCTTCACCCGGAAGCTTCCCCCCTGTGACCGGGGCCATGTAGATCCAGAAGGACGGTCCCCTACCTCCAAAGAATAGGGCCCTCTCAAAGAAACTGAGGGGGAAGAGCGGAGATCTGCATTACAGCTCCTCCCACAGCCCAGGCGGGTTCCGGAAAAGGGCCACCGAACAGAACTTGCACCCCTCGACCCCTCAGAATCCGAGAGTGCCCTCCTCCTTGAAAGAGAGCCAGCCTAGGCAGCTGCCAATCCTGGTCAGCCCTCAAAGGAGCTATCCAAGGAGCACTACCTTCCCCTCCTGTGGGTGCTCCGATCAGCTCCAAAGTTGGGCACTCTAGGCATGCCACACTAGAGGGTACCACCACTGAGGCATCCAGCAAACCCTCCAGCCAGACTGCAGAGCAATGGTGGCCTGTACCACTGCCCGCTGGTCAGCACCCTGACCCTGGCCATGGCAGTCGCTGTCCAGTCCTCAGAGGGGTCTGGTTGTGGCCTGTTGAGGAAACTACTAGAGTGCCCAACTGGGCAACTAGTTCCAAGGAGCCAGACTGCCTGTCCGATTCAGAGTCCGACTCTCCTCGAAGAAGTGGAGACCAAAGTTTGGTGCCAGACAGTGGGTGGGCGCCTCACCATCTTGACCAAACAGGGCACCAGAAAAGGAGACTGCACCTGAGACATTTCCAGTGCCCCCCTCAGCACCGCGAATGGTGGCAGAAGGCAGCATGGCTCCAGCAAAGGCAACAATCCTGGTGCCAGAACCTGACACGGCGCCGTCCGGCCCCATGGCACCATGAGCTGCTCCGGGGACAGAGACAGCATTGATGTCGGCTCTGACAGCCCCATTGGCACCGAGAATGGCACTGCCCAGCACCACAATGCTGCAAGCAGCACCAAGAGCAGAGGCAGTGCTGACGACGGTGTTGATAGCGGTCTTGGCGCCGTGAACGGTGCCGAGATCTGGAACCCCCACAGCACTGTGACCTCACTCGGAGCCGCGAATGACTCCAGAGCTGGACACGGCACCATGCTCAACCTCGGCGCCACAAATGGTGCTGAGGTGAGAGAATGATGAAGATTGTCCCATAGAAACTCCCACCGCGCCGCTAGTATTATTGGCACCACGAATGGCACCGACAGCAGCCACGGCACTGAGCGACTGGCTGGCACTGATGATGGCACCATCAGAGCCCACAGCGCTGAAGCACAAAATGGTGCAGACCAATGGCGTCGAGGATGGCACCGACCCAGGCCTTCCAAGCCATGGGTCCGACACCAGGGGAGCCTTCACCCCCAAAGGGGCGATTGCCATAACGGTGATTCCTGTCTGTCCCCTGGGGGGACAGACTGGGCCTCCTGCACTGTGGGAGGAGCCTCGGCCATGGCTAGGCTGGGAAAAGCCGAGGCTCCCTCCTCCTCGGTTAGTATAGAACCAGGAGGGAACCCGGAGGAAAGGCAGAGAGAACGTGGCTTGGCCCGATGAGTGCGAACCCGACCCCTGAAAGTCGACAGACCCCGCTCTACTTTCCACGTGCGTTGTTCCATTGCTCTCCGGTCCATGGAGAAACAGGCATTGCATGAATCCATGTCGTGAAGTGGGCCAAGACGCGTAAGGCAACAGTCGTGCTGGTCGGTGATGGAATATTTTCGTCCGCATGGGCACCGTCACATGGGGGGCCATCCCATCCTGGAAGTATTCTTGCCCTCTGACCGAGACATGACCTACGGAGAAAAAAAACACCCAAAGCAGGCTCAATGTTGCAGAAAATAGAATAATTGGAAAGGTCTTACCAGGCGACTTTGAGTATGGCAAACAGAACCAGAGGGAAGGAACCGACGGACTTTGGCACTGACTTGAGAGAGAAAATGAGGGAGTCGCGTAAACTGCAAAGCAGGTAGGCCTCAAAGTCTTCTTCTAGCTTCCACAAGGTAAGCTCGACAGCCGGAGACGAAGAACTGGTGGGAGGGTGGAGTCAATAGCACCTAACAGCCAACCTGTGAGCCACGCAGTGCATCAGCCTCGAGGGTGCGCCGATGGTGCGCTGGCTCCACCCATCAAAAAAAAACTACGCGGGTCATGACCTCTGGCCATATACCCAAAGGTGATGAATGGTGAAGACTGACACAGATAAGATCAGCTGTTCCTGACCTATGAGAATGTGGGAAAGGTGACCCAGCATCAAAAAGATACATTTCTCGCTGGATAGTACAGCTTTTTCAGTTTTTGTTATTCTAAGGCTGGAAAGGAGCCCCAACAGGGTTGAGGGCCCATTCCACAAGGGGCACAGCTGCTACTATAGCAGCTGCTGGGGATGTTCTCCTGGTGGACATCTGTAATGCAGCTACCAGGAAACAGTACACACCTTTACAATGCATTATGGTCTGGATATTCTCTCCAGGGGTGATGCTAGGTTCGGCACAGTAGTCCTGCAAAGTCGGTTCCCAAAATAAGGTTCTGTGCCCACCTCCAAAGGTACTGCTTAGTAGTTCTGCATAGTTATGAATACCTGAGTATTACTAGGGTTAGAAGAAAAATACTTACAATAGTAATCTTGTTTCTTCCAAGTGATACTCAGGTATTCACAACTTTCCCTCCCTCCTCCCCTTCTGGAACCTTTGGCCTCTGAACTCCTGAATACTGTGCTCTCAGGGGTAGAAATGCTATTTCTGGCACACATGTTGTGACTGTGATCACTACTGTTGTCCTCCTCCCCTTTTTAGGTGATCTGGACATTCAAGTGTATCCTTTCATATGTTATGCCCTTCAGTTGGAGGCCCCTTTTTTCGGAGTGTTAAGGAAGTTCCTCTATTATTATTATTATGATTAATAGTGTTATTATTATTGCTATTATTATTATTGTAATTATCATTATTACACTTAGTCCCCATGGGCCTGTCTTTCCAGGCTTCCAGGAAATCTGAGGGGTTTAGAACAAAGGCAGTTAGTATAAGGCAGCATTTGAAAAGTGGCTCATACAAAAGATTCCATTATTTGCATATGTTCCAAATTATCTCTGGGCAGTTCTACTTGCCAGGATGACTGCATAAAGTTATGAATACCTGAGTAGTGCTGGGGTTAGAACCTCCTATTGGTTCTTAGGACCACTTTATCCTATGTAAGGATATGAACTCAGGTTCCACTGACAGGGCCTGTAATTCATTTATCTGCCTGGCAGAAGTAATAGCTACCAGGAACACAGTTTTCCAGGACAAGTACTTCCAACTTGGCGAAGCCAGAGGTTCAAAGGGTGGCTGCATAAGCTGAGCAATGCAGACAATAAGAACAAGCCGAGTAGGCTCTCTAAAGGAGGTTAATATGAACCAGACCTTTGAAAACTTACTGAAAACAGGATGAGATGCCAGGAAGAGCCCTTCCTGCTGAAAGAATGCAGAAACAGCTGCTAGGTAAATCTTCAAAGTTGCAGGCCTAAGGCCTAGACCATTAAGGTGAAGCAGATAATCTAAGGTTGTGGAGATGTCTGCAGAATCAGGCACAATGCCTATCTGAGAACACCAAATACTGAACCTCTTCTATTTGGAATTATAAGTTTTCTAGTAGAAGGTTTCCTGGAAACCTTCAAAATATCCTGAACTCCTGAGAAAGATGCAGGCCTGCATAATCTAACTCTGAGAGCCAGGCCTTGAGGTTGAGAGACTGGAGATTGGGGTACCAAATCCTCCCTGAGGAGGACAGGAAGATCGTATCTCCTGGGAAGAGACAGGGAATGTGACACTGTCATGGACAGCAGCAGTGGATACCAAGGCTGTCTGGCCCAATCTGAACCTCTAGTATCACAGTGCAGGGTTGGGTTCTGATTTTGATCAGGACTCTGTACAGCAGAGGGAAGGGAGGAAGGCATAGAAACCTGTCCTTCCAATCAAAATGCGAGCACCCAGGGCACAGTCCCTCAGGACTGGAGGTCTGCAACAAAACAGAGGAAGTTGATGATTGTCGGTGCTGCAAGAGAGTGCCCATCTGGAGAAGATGACCTGCAGTGTGTGGGGATCCAGGGACCATTTGTGATGTCCCTGGGAGATTCTGCTCAGAGCATCTGCTAGTACATTGTCCTTCCCTGGAAGATGAACTACTACCAGGGAAGTCTGAAGAGAATAGGCCAGAGACCACAGCTTCATGGCTTCTGTGCACAAGGCCGTGGACTGAGTGCCTCCCTGCTTGCTGATGTACCACATTGTGGTGGAGTTGTCTGTTCTGACTTGGACCACCTTGCCCTTGACTGAGTCTGAGAAGCACTGAAGGGCTAGGAAAACTGCTCTGAGTTCCAGGAGATTGATATGAAGGAGAGACTCCTGTGGAGACCAGGCTTCTTGAGCTGTCAGGGCTCCCAAGTGTGCTCCCCAACCTAGAAGAGAAGCATCCGTAGTTAGAACTACTGAGGGGACTTGAGCCAGAAATGGAAATACTTGTCTGAGGTTGTCCTGGTCCAACCACCACTGGAGAGCTTGGACCAGAGTCTGAGTCAGTGGAATCAATTTGGTGTGAGAGTCTTTTCTGTGACCAAAAGGACCTTAGGTGGAACTGAATGTCCCTCATCTGAAATCTGGCTCCCTGTACCACCGCAGTGGAAGCTGCCATGTGGCCCAGGAGTTGGAGGAACTGTCTTGCTGGACAAGAGACCCGAGGTCGAAAAGAGGAAGCAAGGTCTACTAAGGCCCTCACCATTGCCAGGGGAAGGAAAGATTTTGCTTGGATAGTATCCAATTCTATTCCTATGAAAGTAAGAAATTGAACTGGTTCGAGGACAGACTTTGGAAGATTGAGAAGAAACCCCAGAGAACTGAGCAAGTCCTGGGTTGTTTGCAGAGCTGACCTGACCTGGTCTGATGACTGACCTACAATTAGCAAGTCATCCAGATATGGGAAAATGGTCATACCCTGTCTTCTGAGGTAAGCCACCACTACTGCAAGGCACTTTGTGAACACCCTTGGAGCTGATGTTAGGCCGAATGGCATGGCCCTGAACTGGTAATGGCCTGAAGGCAACTCGAACCTGAGGTATTTTCTGTGGGAGCACCTGATAGGGATATGGAAGTAGGCATCCCTGAGGTCCAGGGATGCTAGCCAATCCCCGGGCCTTAAAGAGGGAAGGATTATTTCCAGAGTTACCATTTTGAATTTGGGTTTTTAAATGTGTTTGTTTAAATACCTTAGGTCCAGGATGGGTCACCACTCCCCTGTTTTCTTTGGGGTAAGGAAGTACCTGGAGTATAGGCCTTTTCCCCTGTGTTGAGTAGGAACCTTCTCTACAGCTCTGAGAGCCAGAAAAGAGGAAACCTCTGCCTCTAGGGCAAGGGTTTCTGAGATTGATGCAGGTGGAAAAGACTTGGCCCTCTTTTTTGGGAACATTTTGAAGCTGAGGGCCAGTCCCTAGCTCACTACTTCCAGGACCCACTTGTCTGAGGTCACAGACTTCCAGGCCTGAAAGTAGTAAGCCAGCCTGCCTCATACTGGGATTGGGGAGTCGACCTGGGCTGACACATCAGGGTGTTGCTGGGCAGGAGCCTTAGACTGGGAGGAGGAAGCAGCCCTGTTCACCCCCCTCCTGCCCCTCCCTCAGAAAAAAACCCTCTATGGGAAGGGAGAAGAGGACTGGGCTTGATAAGAAGGCCCGAAAAAAGGCCTGCCCCTGCCCCTAGACTGCTGCTTTTGTGGAGTCGCTTGCCTTTCCTTGGCCTCGCACTCTTGTAAGTGGTCCTGTATTCATCCATTTTCTTCATGTAAACCTCTGTCTGCTCCCCAGACAGAGAGTTACCACTACAGGAAAATCCATAGCCTTGGTCTGGGTATCATGTGAAAGGCTAGTACATCTGAGCAAGCATGTCTTCTGGAGACACACAGATGTAGCCATGACTGTTGGTGCCACATCACTGGAGTCCACAGCAGCATGCAATTGTCACTTTAGATGCCTCAATTCCTTCATACAGCCACCTCCTCCAGCTCCTTGGCTAGCTGGGGAGGCCTGTTTAGCCAGTTCCAGAACAGTATTCCATCTAGACTCCTGGTACCTGGCTGTGTAGGTCATGTAGTTTGCCTGCCTGAGTCCCAAGAGGTTGCCAAATATTGTGTTTTGGCCATGGCATCAACTTTCCTGGAGTCCTTGTCTAGGGGTGTGAAGCCAAGGAATGTTAGCCTGTCACAGGCTGCAGCCTGCACTACTCCAACATGGCTGCTATGAGCATAAAGGAACTCCGTGCCAGAACCTGATAACATATACCTCCTGATCATTCTTTTTATCCACAGGAGGTAAGGAGTTAGAATTTATGTAAATTTTGTGTCTGTTTCCCCAAGGACTTATGAAGAGGGATAGACAATCTTTTGGACTCTGGGATGTCCATCATTTCCACAAAATTAGGCTCTTCCTCCTCCTCAGCAGCTTCAATCATAGGGAGCCAGAGGGTTTCAGCCACCTTCTTGTAGAACAAGAATGTGAGAGGGGACTCAGAAAGCGTGGAAGGGAGACATCAGGCGGCCTGTCTGGGGAGATATCCGTTCAATGGGCACATCCAGACCCCAGGTCATCATCTTCGTCTTCATCATCAGGATAGTCTTCATCTCACTCCCACTCCTCATAGAAAGCATCGGGATTGTAATCCGAAGGAGCGGATCCGACCGAACCAACCACCTAACCAGTGGCACCAGTTCAGATGGAACGGACAAAGCGATCGAACAATGCTAATCGCTTTGGCTATCTCGTCTGTGCTTGGAGTATGTGGCACTGGATCCGAACCAGCAGACTTGCATTTCCTTTTTGATGAAACCGGCCCCTCAGAGTCAGCTCTCCTTTTGCCCGAGGAGGTATCACCTAGGTCAGTAGGCACCTCCTCAGGTTCGGCCACAACTGAACTGGGCTGGCCATCCAGATCTATGGACTTCTCAGCCTCCCTTTCCTTCAGCCTACTCAGTCTTTTTTCTAGAGTGGCTTTTGGAAAGTTTTTGCAAATTTGGCAGTTCTGACTTGAGATGGTCAAACCCCAGACATTAAACACAGATGAGGTGGGGGTCGGCCTTGGCAAAGGCCTCCCCACACTCAGTACGGTGTTGAAACCCAGTGGGACTGGTTTTCTTCTTGGGTTTTTCAGACATGTCCAACCTACCAAATTACCCTATAGCAGCTTTCAAGCCAGGTAATGAATCACCAATCGGTTACAAACCGTGTCACGGGTTTTGAAAAGAACCAGAAAAGGCGGTTCTTTGAAACTGATCAGTACAGGAACACCACTCTAATCCCAGAAAATTTTAAACAGAAGAAAAACAAGGTTGGTTCCTAACTGGACCGACTGATAAGAAACGAAGGAAAGAACAATTTCCACACTTTTCCAAAATAAATCACAGTCACTACCTATCTACTACACTACCTGTACCATAGACAGAGGCTGGAAATCTGAAAAAATAAATAGAACGGTTTAAACCAAATGCTTTTTAAAACTTTACTGAACCGAGCAGAGGAATCTCCGGAGTGACTTTACTGTTAGGCGGAGTAAAGAATCTGATGGTTACACTGGGAAGTACCACAAACAGAGGTTTGAAAACCAAGCTCGAGCTCAATGTTCTATGCTTCTGCATAGAGTAAAATCTCTCCTCTCCGGGGCAGTTCTAGTGTTGGGGCTAACTGCATTATGTCAGAATACAGCAAAACTTCATGTTGTTTGAACAATGTCTTCACAGCTTGAACTATAGAACCGTGAAGATCAGGAAAGAAAATGAGTGAGTTCAGGGGATAGAGGGCAGGCGTGTGAATGAGTGATGGAGACTGTGTCCAAGAAGATCAACAATTACGGTAAGTACATAATTTCCATCTCTTCCTGGACCCAGGTCTCCACCATTCATTCACACTAGTGGGAGAGTACCAAGCTAAAACCAACAACCCTGAGTAGGGTGGTAGGTGATAGGGCTCACTCAGAAAGGACAGCCAAGGACTGTCCTGCTAATAAAAATAGCTGTCTTGGAAAGATCATCTAGAACATAGTGCTTACAAGATAAGCACTTGAGTTCTAACTCACCACTGTACAGAATACTGCGATGGACACAAATTGAAACTCTGCCAGGAGGCCACAATAACTCTAGGAAAGCAGAGAGAACTTGACCCCACAATTTGGTCTAGGACAAAAACTGTATTGTAGGAGTCAGTCCGGTAATCTTGGAAGGAAGTGATGGCGGGCTGCTGTGCTATCAGTGTGCAGTATACAGTCATGAGTCATGACAGTAAATTTGTCCCTGGCCTGTGGGTGGGAGTCATCAGAAGGACATCATGTTAGTTAGAGGGATCTTTTGTTACAGGTTAGAATACTATTAAAAAATGGATCAAAGTGTTGATGAGGTGCATTCTGTTTCTTAGGCAGGCAGTGGCACTGCAAAAGGCAGCAATCAGCCTGAAAAGGAAAACAAAATCAAACCCCAAAAGTGATTTTTTTCACGTCTAAGGTTTTGTCTTCCAAGTGAATGCTTGAATCCAAAAAAGGTAAATGTCTTGGATCATCATCAGTCCCAAGTAAAAAAAAGGTATGTAGTTAAAAAAAAATTAAAGGCATGGTGGGTACCACCCATAGAGGCACCCAACGGTATGGAACAATAGCATACTGTGCTACTGCTAGTCCCTCATCCAATTCTTCTGAGGTTGAACTCGACAAGGGTAATAATAAAGATGAACAGAATGATCAGGCAGCACAAGGTTTACTGGAGGGGATGGAAATTGCAGATGAGGAAGAAACAGACAGAAATGTTTTGGTTGTGGAGGGGGGCAGTGGGAATAAACCACAAGAGGAACAGGCCCAAGAAAAATCCTGAAAAGGTGACCAAGGTGCCATGCCTTCCTGGGAGAAAAACTAAAAAAATATATTTTATTGGGCATACGTCTCCATTAGTGCTTCCAATGAGTTGGTAACAACATGTGCTATTTGTAAACAGCCAATCAGCAGGGGTAAAAAGAAAGGAGCATTGGGAACTTCAGCACTGAAAAGGCACCTAGACAGATGTCATAACATTACTGAGAAGTCCAGGTGTGAGTCTCAAACAGAAAGTGACTGTGATAGCTCACTACACTCAAGGGTAACTCCCATAGATGAAAGCAGTGGCAGCCGGAGCACTACTGAAATGCCTCCACCACCACTTCCTGCCATTCAAAGGACTTCACTGACTGTTACTGAAAGTTACCATGTGTTCAAAAGCCCTTCTCCTTCAAGGAGACAGCTTACCATCTCAGAAGCATATGGCGTAAAGCCAATTATATGCCTCTACTCACTCTGTTGCTGTTACAATAACCCAAAACAATTCAGAAATGATAGCTGTTGATTTGCTACCACATAACATGGTTGAACATATAGGATTCAGGCAGTTGCTTGAGTACCTCGAACATCAATATAGTATATCATCATGGAAATACTTCTCGACAACAGGGATTCCAGATCTTTACGATGTATGTCAAAAATTAAGATGAGTCTTGTGTAATGCTCTTGGGAGGGTGGTGCATCTCACAACAGATATCTGGACAAGCTGTCAGCCTGAACCCTTCGGGTGGGATATTCAAAAGGGTTACGCCACGCGCAATAGGGTTGTGCCTGCGCAAGACCAAAAGTGCGCCATTCTGCGATATTCAGCAGGAGGCAGTTGCGCCACCGAAAACATGCTGAGCAACAGTGCAATGCAAAGGAAGGCATGCGCAACCGACGGGGGTGGAGCCATGCATAAAGAGCGCAATGCGAAATTCAAAGACTTGCACATTGCGCAAGAGCGGAACTGCCGGAAATTGCACACTAGCGGAAATGAGCCAAAATAAAAAGGCTCAAGGAAGCGGCGCAAGAACGCTACAAGGATGCCAAGTGGGGTAGAGAGAGAGAGACAGACAGACAGACAGACAGTGACAGGCTAGGGCAGGCAAGGCAAGCATTGTGGGCCATAGGCTGCAGAGGCCAGTGGGGGGTGCCCGGTGCAGTGGAAGTAGCAGTCAGGACAGCGGGGGTAACACAGCAACACCAGCCGGGGGGCAGAAGCCAGGGAGATGGACAGTGCCAGCTTCCACATGGAAGCTGTAATGAGGGGGTGAGAATGCAAGCTGCAGGGGGACGAGGCCGTGGAAGGGCCCGTCGGCGGTACACCCCCAACAGGCAGTACCGTGCCCGCATCAGCTATGAGCTGTATACAGATGTAGAGATCGTGGGCCGGTACCGCCTGAACAGGGCAATACTGAGGCTGCAAGGTGACAGCCTGCATGTGCCTGCTCGCCACGGGCACCTTCCAGAGGCCGACAGGGGACACCACAGGCATCACACAGTCGGCCACGTCACGCATCCTCACCCAATTCCTCAGCGCACTGCTGCCACATGCTGTGGAGCACATCCATTTCCCCAGCACCGCAGCAGAGCGTACAGCAAACATGCGGGAGTTCCACAGGGTAGCACGTATGCCTGGCATGCTAGGGGCCATAGACTGCACCCATGTAGCCATTCGCACACCACCTGGCCCCGATGGGGCAGTGTATAGGAACCGAAAGGGATACTCCAGTGTCAACTGCCAGGTGGTGTGTGATGCCACTGGGCGAATAAGCAATGTCTGTGCCACACACCCTGGTGGAGCACATGATGCCTTCATATGGCATCAGTCCGCACTGTGCCATCGATTTGCGAGTGGGGACATCCCCACAGGACATCTAGTGGGTGAGTACGCAGGTATGGAATGCAAACTTGGGGCAAGGGTGGGAATGCCACAGGTGCCATGGTAGTGGCACACAGGGATATGGGCAAAATGGACCTGAACATGACACTGATCTCCACTATCTCCACACAGGTGACAGCGGGTACCCACTCCGTCCCTGGCTGCTCACACCGTACCGGCGCCCCATGACCCCATCGCAGCAGCTATATTGAGGCACATGCTGCCACATGCAACATCATAGAGGCGGGTGTTTGGGATGCTCAAGGCACGCTTCGATGCCTAGTCACCTCTGGCAGTGCCCTACAGTACAGCCCCCAAAGGCCTGTGGGATATTCCTGGCCTGTTGCATCCTGCACAACATGGCCAAGGACTGTGGGATAACCGTACAGGTTGAAGAGGGGACAGCGATGGGACGCCAGTGGCGCCGTGTTGATGTTGATGAGCAGCCCACCCCAGACGGCGGGACCCCGACTGATCCGGCAGGCCCAGCTGCACGGGACACCATCACAGAGGAGCACTATGCACAACACAGGTAAGTCAAGGGGACATGTGCAACCAACACTGTCCATGCGCATAAACCACAGGCACACAGGGTAACACACCAGGGTGCATGACGGCCAGGGAGTGGAAGGGTCCAGGCATACAAACACACCATCAGGGAGGGGTGAGCACTCATATGGTCACACACACACCAGGCACAGAGTACATGGGCAGATGCACAGCACAGCAGAACCGACATTGCTAACACACAGCACCACCGACCACCCCACCACCTGTACTGTCCAAGTACGTGTGTCAGATGCTGGGCACCTTGCACCTTGGTGTACAGTACAATGCAGGCATCATCATGCACACGCACCTGTGGGCAACAGTTGGGAGGGTGTGCAGGTGGTCCGTGTGTCGGCGTGTTGAGCAGAGCACCCAGCAGTGCACTGCCCACCATGACACACATTGCACACAGGGCAACACCAGACAGGGTCCGCACTGGGAGACAGATCAGTCATGTAGCACTGTCCCATGGCCACTGCGGATGCGTGGGCGGCCCCACTGTGACCCAACAGCACTGGCAGGCTGAGCAGGGGCCACATGGGGTGGCACTGTTGGACCTGGGAGGTCCCACTGCGAGCAGCGACCTTGCCCGCACAGGGGTCTGCAACATGCGAACACACCTGCACCAGGGGTGCTCGGGATGCCCACAGCAGAACCCGGCGTCGACAGGCCTGGTGTCGCACAATGCCGGGAACGGGGAGTGGAGCGTGAACTGTGTGGGGTGTGCAGTACAGGGTCACCTGACTGTGTGCCAATGCGTCCACGACAGAGACCACTGCCTGGGTCAGCCTGTCAATGGCGGCAGTCACATCCATCCGCATGTGGACCATCTCTGCATGGTCCAGAGCACACTCCCTGCTGTGCCGCTCCACAGCCACACACAGTGCCTCCACGGACACTGCAACCCGCCTCTGCTGCTGTACTGATTCCCGCAGCAGGCAGGTGTGCTCATCCAATGGATACTCTACCACAACGGCAGCCTGTCCCCCAGGGTGTTGAAGGTCCTGATGCACAACACCCCTTGAGGGTGGGTGCTGTTCGCCAGGACCAGGAATGGGCGTATCACAGGGCGGTGGGCATGTGCCACCACTGGACACTATACCCCCATACCTGGTGGGTGACTGCTGCTGCTGCCCCTCCAACCGCTGTGCCACAGAGTCCACTCGTTCCACCACTGTGGCCGCAACAGTGCCAGACACCTGCACAGCCACCGGTGCTGCCCCACCGGTGCTGACAGGCACAGCCTGGGACTGTGCCGACATGCTGGCGCACAAGTTGGAACCAGCAAGGCCCAGGGGCATGTGATGGCCTGCTGCGTGTCCGTCATGGGACACACACATGTCACTGCCCATTGCAGTCCTTGCATCATCAATGGTGCAGGTGCGTGCTGCAGCCACAGTCACAGCGTGATGGCATGCTTGCATGCCAGACTGCTGAACACAGGCTGTGCACCCCACACCTGAATCACCCGACACCAGGTTGGCGGCCCAGCGTGCATGCTGGTGCAGTGCATGCTGGCTGGTGACAGAGGTGGATGGACCCTCCTCCATGTCCAGCAGGTCATCCTCCTGCCTGGTCCCACCACCACCATCTCCTGAAGACAGAACAGGATCTGCAACAGAAAGAGAGGACATGTGAGTGCATGTGAACAACCTTCCTCCCCAACACCACCACCATGTCATACCGTGCAGTGATGGGCTTCCACCTGTCTGGAATCCACCTCCAAATGCGCCCTCAATAGCACTGCACTGCATAGTTGCAGCCAGTCGGTTCTCAGCCAGGGTCCAGCTCCACCACCGCTGGCTGGCCCCCCCCAGTGCCAGCACGTGCCGCCCTGAGGGCTGCCACCTTCTCCTTCACCTTCCCTGCGGTCTGTCCCAGTCTTTTCTTGCATTCCTGCACAGGCGCTGGTGGCTTCCATGCAGGTTCACTGCCGGGCTACCCCTCCCATGCAGCTGCATGGGCCTGAGAGTGCCCGGCTTCCAGGACAGTAGTACCTCATCCTCCAGGTAGGCCTGGAAGAGGGCCTCAGTCTCTGCCGTGGTGAAGTTGGGCCTCCTCCTTCGCCCACCATCCTCACCCCTCACCTTGTCTCTGCTTGGTCATGGCGATCTGTAGGGTGTAGTGGACACCTGTCACTGTGCAGTCTACAGCATTATCCCATGCCCATTGTCAGAACATCCCACAGCATGCAACTCACCTCTCACCTGCAGTAACCGACTCTGTCCAGCACAGCCCACTGTCGCCTTTATAGTGCAATGCATGCAAATTAGGAGGGAGCGACTGTAATGAGATGCAAATTGCGCCTCGCCTTTGAATGGCTGATCAGATGATTTGCATGTCGGCTGATATAGCGCCATTGCACTTTTAGTCAAGACGGTAGATCGGCTGAGCCAATAGCGCAGATCTGTGCCTGTGCGGTACACTGCATTGCGCATGCCCAGGTAGCTTATGCAGGCGTCTGCCGCGCTGATGACGTGCTGTGCGCGATCGGCAATTCAGGCCATGGCCACCATTGTGCCAGTGGCGCTACAGCACTGGGCACTATATGGCGCTGTGGCACTACTGCGCAATAGTCCACTGTGGCACTGGCACGCAGGTGGTCGGTCGCGCAGGATGCGTATACGTCAGATGGCGCTGTGCGTGGCCTTGCGTCATAGATCCCTGACCTGGTGTCCGACCTTTGCCCCCTGGCGCTGTTCGGCTGCCATGTGTACGGCCCTATTGCGCTGTCTGGTGACAGCACTATGTGGACTGACGGCGCTGTTCGAACAGCGCGATTGGTACCTATGGTGGTCTATTGCACAACATCTCCATGTGGGTTGCCGCAGCGCGGGCCATATTTCCTGCTGTAAACTTGGTAGCATAGCGCGCGGGAGGGCAGTGCAATGGAGCCCCATGGAGGTGGCCAACTTGGTGGCCTGGTGGAGCCCACTATAGGGGCACTGTGAGGTGAGGTGCCCCTCACCATGGCTAGAACCAGGTCTGGCTGCAAGTGGCCAGTGACCTGGTGGGGGTCACTGGGCAGTGCCGGTCTGCTGAGCAATGCTGGCACATATACAGTGACCTCCGCAGGAGGGAGTCTGAGCTGCATGAGCGGCTACGGTCACGTGCCAGGAGGGGCATGGTGCCTAGGCCAGGTGGGTGTACCGTCTTATGCACCTGTATTCTCTGTAGGGGTGTGAGTGTGTTTTGGTGGCTGTGCATAGGTGATGGCTCTGACATGGTTGGCTGTGTCAGTGTGTGTAGGTGTGAGATGCATGGGGCTGGCTGTGTGGGCAGGCACTCTCACTGGGGCAGGGGGCAGTCAGCTTTGGAGTCACACTGATGTTTTCTTAACATATGTCTCCCACAGGCCGGGCTGTGAGGATGCAGGCACATGCTGAGGAGGGCTGTGACAGGGCCCTGGTGCCAGTCGGTGGTGCAGCAGGAGGTGGGCCACAACAACAGCAGCAGCAGCAGCAGCAGTAGACATCGCTTCTTGCGGAATGTGAGTATCATTACATCATGGATGCTATTGCATGCTGGAGGGGGTGGGCATGACCACCAGCCATGCACAACACAGCCATGCACGACACAGGCGACATTCATCACTGTCCAGTGTCACTGCACGTCTGTGTGTGCATCACTGGTGGTCCATGCATGCACTGGGCACATGGCTGTGTAACTGGCATCGCACCACATTGCCACATCACTTGACAGCCTTGTTTGTGCTGTGATGGACATGGGCAGTGTGTGTGTGTGTGTGCAGTGGTGCACATAGCTGGTGCCGCCTGTTTGTGATGGCCATGTGCATGTTCACTGTGGGTGGGTGCATGCCATCACAGGTGCCGGGACATTGGGCTATATGGCTTGCAGGTTGGGTGGTGTTCAGGGTTGTGGTCAGTCACAGCCATTGACTGTGTTCCCATTTTCCTAGGCCTCAGTGTTCTCAGGAGGATACAGCGGGAACTGCATGAGCTGACACAAGTGTCCTTGGACAACCGGGCTATCCTCAGGAACATCCAGCGCCATAGCCTGAGGAGGAGGCATGGCCAGGCACAGCGGCACCGGGCGGAGGAGGACCAGCCTGCTGGGCCTTAGGCCGGATTCCCCTTCCCACTTCACCCATCCCTCCCACCCTGCCTTCCCTCTCTAAGTTGTTCGTCCCTACCCCTTGCACACCCCTACCTTGTACCCCTACCCCCCCTTGTAAATAGTTATGGTGTTGTTTGTTTTGTGATTTACATTTTATAATACATTTATATTTTGTTATGAATACTGTGTTGGTCTCTGATTTGCAGCTGCTATGGTTGCTCAGTTGCAGTGGTGTGCATGCCATCTGGGGTGGTATGATCCTGGGTATGTGTGTGTGTGTGTGCATGTGTGTGCATGGGGAGGTATCTCCAGCATGGCAGTGACTTTCTGTTGGTCTTGCCATCTGCTGCCACCCACTGCTGGGTGCACAGGGTGGGTCTGGCTTGTATGCTTCTCTGCTGCACAGGGTTGATGTGTGCCGGGGGATGCATGGTGTTTCCTGCAGTGCCAGTCACTGCACATGGGTGGTGTCTTGGGGTCACGGTGCAGGGTGTGCTGTGTGCACGGGGGGCTGATGTGCACTGTGGTTGTCAACCCCCTGTGTGTGGCAGTCTCAGCCTGCCAGTGGTTGTGCTGGGGCGTCATGGCTCTGCTGTGCTTTGTTGGCTTGTCCCCATGGGCCAGTAGATCATCCATCCCACCCCCAGTGATACTGTGCTTGGGGTGTGCAGGTGTCTTGTTGGTTCTGCAGTGTGTTCCTGTGCCCATGTGTGGCATGGCTGGCGGTGGGCCCCAGCCTGCCTCCCTGGTTGTGCACTTCCATTGCTCTGCTGAGGGGCGCTGTGCTTGCGCTTGGCACCTCTGGACTGCTCAGCTGGGCTGCCTTGTTTACGTTATGGCGCAACCTTACTGCTCAGCTTCCCCTTCCTGGTTGCGCTATGGCGCAGTTAGTGCGATATTCAGACGTTGGCTGCTTGTGCAATTTGTTCTGCTCCATGTTTGAATATCACGTCTGTTGCGCATATGCGCAATTGATTTGAGCTTGCTCCTGCTGTTGCACACATTTTGAGCGTAGTTTGAATATCTGGCCCTTCATGTCTATCACGGCACATTGGGCATGCTTTGATAATTCATGTGGGACTGGGGACAGTGAAGCATTGCAGTTTGCTGTTCCAATAATGTTTTATTTTCATCTGAACATACCTCATACACAGCGCCCCTGGTGTTCTGCGGCAGAATTTTCTGATTTCTGCGGCAGGGCTCTTTGACTTCTGCAGCAGCATTTTCTGATTTCTGCGGCATGACTTATTCATTTCTCTGGCAGAATGCAGTCCTGTAATTGGCTAAATATTATGTGATGTCATCGATGACATCATATGCTGAGCATAGAGGAGGGGCTTCAGGATAAACGAGGTGGGAAAGAAAGCCTGACACTATGGAAAAACAGTATATTTATATGAAAAGTCACAAAAAACAATGAATTCTGCGGCACTGTATATATTCTGCAGCATGATGCAAATTCCGCAACCGCAGAACCACAGAATTCCAGGGGCCTTGCTCATACAACATCAATGAAGAGCTCAAAACCAATATAGCCATGGCTCACTTCACAGGGCCTGTCAGTTGGCTTTATAGTTGCAGATAATGGGTCCAACATAAAGAAGGCCTTGGAGGGCGCCTTTGTTCAGATCTGCTGCTTTGTGCATTGCTTAAATTTAATAGTTCATGGTTTTCTGATGACAACAGGAGATTAAGGCTCTCATTAGCACTGATAAAAGAATATGCATTCATTTCAGTCACTCAAAGCCCATCACTTTGTTTGAAAAAAAATACAGCAAGAGCACAGTTTACCTTTGCACAGACTGATCCAAGACATTTCTACTCGATGGAATTTGACCTTTTATATGTTCCAAAGTCTGCTGGAACAAAAGAAAGCTGACAGGCAGTACACCTTATAAAATAAAATTGGTGATGCAGTCATCTATATTACTCCACCACAGTGGGCCATGCTAGAGTTTCTAATTTTCCTGCTCCAGCCATTTGAGGAAACCACCAGGGAGGTTAGTGCAAACACAGCAACTCTCAGCCAGGTGATACCCCTAATAAACAAGCATTTATCAATGGCAAATATTTGCTTGCTGGCATTGGCAGTGGTAGTGTAGAAGTTACAGAGCTGCGTAATAAGAATGGCAGTGAAGTACTGAACTGAAACCAACCACCACCACCCTGCAGAGAGTGACAGGCATTGGGGTGTGCGTTTGGGTCGTCAGGCATAGCGCACGCCATTTCACCACACCCTCCTGCAGAGACTGACAAGTGTCACGTGTTCCTTGGGGTCTTTGGCCCTTATCGCACCCATTTCATTAGGAAATACGGTGAGATGGAGTGCGATATAGGAGAATGGGGTGAAGTTTGGGCCGAAGAGTCCAAGGCATACCCTGATGCCTCTCAGTGACTGCAGGGTGTGGAATGGTATGAGCATCACAGGCAAGAATCCCAAGTCACACCCCTGATTCCTGTCATTCTCTATAGGGTTAGGCGATTTAGTTGAAAAGTCTAATACCTCAAGCATTCGTTGGTATGTTAACTCCAAATTTTCAACATGTTTGTTTTGTGACCCCACCCATGAACAGGGGAATATCAGTTTGGTAGCCAAAAGCTGCTTATGCACAGTGACTACAGCATTTAACACCACAGGTGCAAAAATATTCTGAACAGGATGTAAAAAATGACAGCTGTACTGTTTCATGGGGAGGTGTAAAAATGGCTATGTTGCAAATGTGTAGTAAAAATATTTAAAAAAATGGTGAAGTCACGAGCGTACATAGAAACTGTGCAACGCACACCTGTTATATAATTAGGTTGGGGATTTTTTATAGCAGATTGTCAACTCAGGCATTTTGGTGCCTCCGATCATGAACAGTGTCACTGTGATTTTCTTTATCTGTGCCGAACAATGATTTCCCACAGCGACCACGCATCTCAGCACTGAAAGTGTGAAAACACACTTCGGCCATGTCGCGAAAAATGGCAGCTGTACTGTTCATAAGAAGTGTTGAAAATGCCACTAGTGAAAATCTGGACTGAAAATATTACAAAGTCATGAACTAACGAGGATGCGTGGAAACTGCACAATGCTCACTCGTAACACAGTTATTTTATGGACTTTTGTCACCAAATTTTCAACATAGCCATTTTAAGACCTCTGCTCATGAACAGTGTAACTGTGATTTTCTTAAGCTGTCCTAAACATTGCTTTCGCACACCAACAGCACCATTGTGGCTACATGGGCGGAAACATGGTTTGGGCAGGATGTGAAAAATGACAGCTGTACTGCTCATACGGAGGTGTGGAAACACGGCAATGTTGGAAATCTGGAGTGGAAATATTGAAAATTTGCAAACCTACGAGCGTGCGTGGGAACTGTGCAACGCACACTCGTAAAACAGTCATTTTTAGGAATTCTGTCACCAAATTTTCAACATTGCCATTTTAAGATCTCTGCTCATGAACAGTGACACTGTGATTTTCTTAATGTGTCCCATACACTGAGTTTGCACAAAGACTGCGCCATTGTGCGCTACATGGGCGGAAACATGTTTTGGGTGAGATGTGAAAAATGACAGCTACTACTCATAAGAAGGTGTGGAAAAATGGCAATGTTGAAAATCTGGAGTGGAAATATTGAAAATTCGCAAACCTATGAGCGTGCGTAGGAACTGTGCAGCACACTTGTAAAACAGTCATTTTTAGGATTTTTTCACCAAATTTTCAACATAGCCATTTCAAGACCTCTGCTCATGAACAGTGTCACTGTGATTTTCTTAATTTGTCCCGTACATTGATTTCGCACACTGACTGCGCCATTCTGCGCTACATGGTGGAAACACATTTTGGGTGAGATGTGAAAAATGACAGCTGTACTACTCATAAGAAGGTGTGGTGAAATGGCAATGTTAAAAATCTGGAGTGAAAATATTGAAATTTCACGAACTTACGAGCCTGCGTAGGAACTGCGCAACACACGCTCGTTAAACAGTCATTTTTTGGAATTTTGGCACCAAATTTTCAACATGGGGGTTTTGGGCCTCCTTCTCATGAATGATGTCACTGTCATGGCGGTATTTCAGTATTTCAATTAAAATATCCCTTCCTAACATGTCTTCCTTTAAATTGATTGGCTGTTATAGACCCCCCTCTGCAGGCCTCAAACTCCTATCCCACCTAGGATCAATACTCAGTCTAGGCCCTGAAGATACCATCATCCTTGGTGATTTGAATTTAAATTGGTTATCTAATGCATCTGCACCTAGTAACCTTCTGTGACATCTATGGATTCACTCAATTAATCAAAGATCCAACAAGGATTAACCTAAAAATACTACCAACAGCTCACTCCTGGATATTATGATGGTAAACAAGCCTCACTTATATTCTCATGCTGGAGTGCTACCCAGTGATGTAAGTGATCATTGTCCTATAGCTGGCATAAGATCTACACTCAAAGCCATCCAATCCTGCAAAATTTCTCCATAAAAGGTCAAAAAGAATTTCAACATCTCAGGATATCTCCATGATTTGTGCAATACAACATATTGGCAAGATTTTTACCTTACAACCTCAGTTGAGACAGCTCTTCAGATCTTAAAGGACATTATCACTAATGCCCTCAATATACATGCACCAATCACCAGTGTCAGAACTAAAGTAAAATCTTGTCGTTGGTTCCTGCTGACCTTAAATCAGCTTTGTTAGCCAGAGACAAACTCTGGAAAAAGGCAAGAAAAACAAAGGATACTAGAGACTGGCTTCAATTCAGAAAAGCAAGAAACTCATGCACAAAACAAATAAGAAATGCCAAAGCTGCCTACTATAGAGCTGAATTGGATGCATCCTATACTAACCTATCCAGATTCTGGGGTACTATAAAGGGATTCTAGGCCAAAATTCTACCCCTGCCTTACCCTCCAAACTGCTACTAAGTGACATAGAAATCACTGACAAGCAAGAAATCTTAAATACCTTCAATGACCATTTCACCACAGCTGGCCTAGCATTTGACTCTTCACCTGCAAATCTCTTGAGATCATCATTAAACCTTCAATCCACTGTGGGACAAAAGGCTGCTTCAACATTCTCCTTGAACCAATATCCTTAAAAAGTAGAAGACCTCCTATCCAATTTAGATACTTCTAAGAGTGCAGGTGCAGACTCCTGGACCCCTACTTTCTTAAAGTAGCATTGCATATATCTGCCCCCTCACTCACCTCTTCAATCTTTCCTAGCTACTGGTTCCATCCCTCCATATGGAAAACAGCTCAAGTAGTTCCACTACTTAAATCAGGTGATCCCATGGACCTTAACAATTACAGGCCCATTTCCATCCTACGTACTATCCAAGATGCTTGAAAAATTAGTAAATTCACAGTTAGGGGCCTATCTGGACACAACAACCTCCTAAATCCAGCACAATCTGGATTTAGATCAATCATAACACCATCTCTGCCTAGCCAAAGTCACTAACGATTGGCAGACTGCCTTGGATAAAAGAATAGTACCTGTGCTGTGTTCCTGGATTTGAGTAAAGCATTTGATACAGTGGATCATGAATCATTAATCTCTCTCTTAGCTCTGTAGGCCTTGATTCACTCTCACTCAATTGGTTTAGGTGCTATCTCTCTGGAAGGTTACAATTGGTAAAAATGAAAATTACCTATCTACCTCTAAACCACTGCTAAGAGGTGTATGCAAGGCTCTATCCTAGGCCCCATCCTCTTTGCCACTTATATTAATAACATTGATGCCAACCTCTCTCAATCTAACATTCATCTGTTTGCTGATGATACTGTATTATATGTCAGCAATCCCTCACCATCAAAAGCCTGTGAACTGTTACAGTCAGAATTCTCCATCCTACAACACAACCTATTGGAAAAAATTACTTCTAAATGCCAAAAAACAAAGCTATGTTCTTTGCAACAAAGAATTGCTCTGCCACTACCCCATCATTCATCACCCCACAATTATCCACCTTATTTGGAGAAAAGCTGGAATTTGTGGATAATTTCAAATATCTTGGAGTCTGGATTGACAATATGCTTGACTACTCTGTCCACATTGAAGAGCTATTAAAAAGTTGAGACAAAGGCTTGGCCTATTTTACAGAATAAACACTACCTTACCAGAGACTCCAAACAAAGATTAATCCAGGCATCATTCCTATCCCTTATTGACTATGCTGTCTTTCTCTCACCATTGCTCACTCTCCTCTTAAATAAGCTGGACACCCTGTATCATAGAGCCATCAGATTTATTACAGACCTTCCCTCCAGCACCCATCATTTCTCTTTACATGGCAGTCAATTGGACATCCCTACAGCACAGAAGAAAAAGGAATGCTGCAATCTGGATCTTTAAAGCTTTATCAGGCAAACCCCTCCTATATCTCAGACTGTTTCACCGAATCACATCTAGGCCATATACTTTAAGGATCAATAAGCTCATTATGCTAAGATTCCCAATACCTGCACCCGGTTTGGGAGGGCTGCTATCAGCTATTCCCTAGCATTTGTCTGGAACTCACTCCAAAATCTATGAATCTGAATACCCTCTTACCCTTATCATCCTTCAAAGATTATACGCCCTATTTCCAGAGTTGTGCAACTGCTTCCATAAGGCCTAGTCTCCCATCCAACCTACACCCCTCCCTTCTGTAATCCACTATGTTTAGTTTCCTTCTTCTACCCAGTCAGTTATCACATTTCATATAAAAGCCTACAAAAGCCCTATTATTTGATTATTATCCTGCTATATCTATTATCCTCTTCATTTTACAGGTTAAGTTATTTTACTGTGCCTTGTATATCTGTAAATTTTGTATATATCTCTTATTTATTTGATTGTACTAATGTTATGCTATTCTCATGTCTTTGTAAAAACTTGTACCCTTATTTGTATGACCACTCAGGTCCATCTTGTAAATGAGCTACGCTCAATGATGTTCGCCTGAATAAATAAAGATTTTGATTGATTGATTGATTGATTCGGGCCTGAAGGGTGATTTCGCAGTCACTGCGCAGTCACTGTGCCGAAATCACCCTTCGGCCCGAATAACGCCATGACAGTGACATCATTCATGAGAAGGGGTCCCAAAAACCCCATGTTGAAAATTTGGTGCAAAAATTCCCAAAAATGGCTGAGATATGCAATAAAGCTGAAACCCCTATCTAGCCCATTATACAGCTTACGGCATTTCCTCAGTTAGGTAGTCGGCTTTGAAGAGTGCAGAGCGTGTTCCAGGTCCACCGAAGATCGTCGCGCGGAGTCGGAGAGTAAGTATGGGGTGGGGGGTGTGGGAAGCTGGAGTGCGCGGTGGGTGGGTGCGGGTTGTGGGAGGAGTCCGGAGATGCACCGCTGGACCGTTTTCTTACAGGTAAAAAAAAAACAAAAAGGCGTCGTGGGACCATTTGCCACGCTGGGGTGGGCTCCCAGCGTAGCTACCAAGAACACAGAGGCGTTCAGCCGGCGGAGGATTGGGCACCCCCGGCCGGCAAAAAAAATAAAAAATCGGGCGATCGCTTTGCCACGCTGGGTGGGCTCCCAGCATGGCACAAGGACTTTGGGGGAGGCGCGTTCAGCCGGCGGGATTGGGCACCCCGTCTGCAACATGACTGATTGCCACTGGCTCCCATCATGGCATCAACTACTGGGAGGAGGAGACAGATGCAGCTCAGCCAATGGGGATTGGGCACCCGTCGGCTATACACTGCATGCGGGGGGGCGCACGCCTGCGGCTGGGGGGGAGCTGCGTGAGCAGCTTCTTATCGCTGCTCACTCAAGCGTAGCTCCCCCTTTCAACTGTATGCCACTGCATTTTGGAGCGTGTCATAGACAGCTCCAAAATGCATGGGCTTACAGGGGCCGCGCCTGCCAGCACACTGCCAGAATTGGAGGAGGAGGTGACACACCTCCGAAATCTCCGATGATGACACTATGTTTCTTGCACATGCATGCAAGCAAACATAAAAATGTTAAATTCAGATTGAATCTGATTAGGGAAAAGTCAGAGAAGCCAGACAGTTCCATGATCACACAGGCTGCCAGTGGTGCTGTTGACACATGCAGGTTACCCCCAGAATACAACAAGATCTAATGAGACATATGATCAAAAAGTTGAAGAGATGACAAACTATGTAAAATGCTTCATTCTGAATACTACACTAAAGCCACAATCTTGGACCCATGATACAAATCAAAGCAACTATTGAGTGATGATGATGATGATGACACTTGTTTCGAGATAAAAAAGAAATACTTGACGAGGTGCGTGCTGTCATGGAACAGAGTACAACAGCAGCATCACATTCAGAATCTTCTTCATGACACAGCATAGCATCAGGTGGCCCATCCTCTACTGTTGCGCCATTTTCTCCCTCTTCTTCCTCAGCCACTGCAGCTGAATCTTCTTCACCACCAGCCAAGCATAGCAATGTCCCACAGTAACTTGGTTCAGCTTCATGTCTCTGAAATCAATCACTTAGAAGATGTAATTGTATCATCTTCTTCATCTGCTTCTTGTAACACAGCCTCAGCACAGACCATTGTTGAAATGTACCTGGCAGAGCTAATATCAGCTGGAATGCTGATCCTTTGCAATACTGCAAATCCAAACAAAATATGTGGCTTGCTTTAGTAAACATTCCAATGAAGTACATGAATTGCTCTCTGACTAGCATGTGTTCAGAACGATTATTTAGTTCAGCTAGTAACATCATTACTGACACACGCTCCTGTCTGACACCAGAAAATGCTGAGCACCTCACATTTCTCAAAGTCAACATTCCTCACTTTAATTTCAGACATGATACTTGAATAAAACATACACTGACTGCTCTGAGCAGGCCCTAGCCACAAAACACTTTCAAGAATTTGTGCCTGTGGTGAAAATCTTTTGTGAATAGGGTCTACTACATGAGGCAGCAATTAATTGCAGTAAGTCAGGTCAGGACGGACTAGGCCAGGCCACTATTACTTGAATGATCACATGAGCAGCACAGAATAGAAAAAAAAAAAAACAACAGCATCAGTGGGTTCAGAGTCCAAATACAGCAAGAAATTGCATTTTATTTATTTATTTAGTTTGTGTTGACCTGGTAAGTGCACTAGACAGATCCTGCCTATTTTCAGGCACAACGCGGGGAGAGGGACACAGATGAATGCCAACTGACCTTGAACCAGATTAAGCTATTGGTGGTATTTTTTTTTTAGTGAATGAGGAAATTTGGCCAGGACAAAGGAAATTCCCTACTCTCTTGATAAGTGCCATGGGATCTTTAACATCCACCTGAACTACCACCAATCCAAGCAGATGGGACCTCGATTTTAACATCTCATCTGAAAGACAGCACCTCAGAAGTGCAGCACCTCTCTCATGCTGCACTACAGTGTCAGTACTGGGATATTAACCAAGTGCCAGATGTGGGAACTGAACCCACAGTCCTCTGATCTCCCGGCCTCAGAGGCGAGTGTGCTACCTACTAAGCCACTGTCACAAACTCACTTGGTGGTACCTGGTACCACTGTCTGATCTTGAAGGTAGGATACTGCTGTCTACTACTACCACTGCTATCAGTTTTTGTCCTCACGAGTCATGACTACTGCTTATCACTTTTTGTCCTTACTCCAGTCCTTACTACTACTACTGCCTGTCACTTTTTTTGCCCTCAGCAACTGATTCTGACTGGACTGTTTCCATTTTCGTACAGTGCATGGCTTAGCAGATGCCTGAAACCCAGAAACTGAATACTCTTTGTATATTTCTCATGTCCCCCATATTTGCCTGCAAATACTTCACAGAAAAAAATGCTACTTAACTGAAAATTTATATAATTTCTTTATTGTTTGTGTGTGCGTGGTATGCTAGCCTGGTTACATCTCACTTACAGTAACGAAGCTGAGATTATTATATTACTATATTTTATTTTTGATACTTAAATTACTGGCGTGACCCCCCCTCCCTATAAATGAGGGTTCCTAAAATGTCTTCCTGGGCTTGCCCAATGCTCACTGCCAGGATAGTGTCCTATGTCTACAGTAGTTTCAGGGGCGTAGCTACAAGGGTGCAGGGGGTGCAGTCGCACCTGGGCCCATGAGGTTTGAGGGGCCCAAATCATAATTTTGATGTTTATACAAAACCGGGGGCCTATAACATACCCTTTGAAAATTTGCTACGCTACTGAGTAGTTTTGATTGCCTGCATGTGAGTGCCGTGATTGACTTCCATGCCTGTCTCTTCAAGAGCTGTCTTCTTTTGTAGGATATAGTTAGTCTGGGTTGAGACCGAGTGGTTTCAGGCTCGAGTCCCGCCCAGAGTTTAGTACTGCTGCTCCATTCTGCTGTCGCTATATGCACAGGGGGAGCCCTTGTAGGATCTGTGATTGTTTGCTGATTATCTGCTTTAATAATAATAATATAGAAGTTTGTCTAACCTGCCGTCCTTTGCAGCATGGACTGTTTTGCTTAGAGACACCATTTTGGTTCTGGACTGCCAGTCTGGACCAATCGGTACCTCGGGGGACCGTAAAATGGAGACTGTCCCCAGAGGTCTTCTGGGATTGAATTTCTGTAGGAATTGTAGTTGTTAGTGTTTGGCGCCTAAATGGACCTGGAGGGGGAGCCCTTTCTGTGACAGACAGATGGATCAACCAACCAAACCTTTTGGATCACTGGGAAATCCCAGAGCTGCCTGCAGCAATGCGTCAGTCGAGAGTTGGAGTTTGGAGAGTGAACAGCTTGAGCCACTCGAGCAGCTGCTTCTGCGTGGTAGCACGGGGATTCGGCCAGAAGGCTATGTCTGGCCTGCCTGCTACCATCTTCCAGTGTGAAGAAGCTTGTGCAAAACTGAATCAGACTAAATCTGAACATCTGTATTTGAGACCTGAATCCCAAATTGAAAGAGAGTGAATTTTGCCTGAGTGTGGACCGAAGACTTGCTCCAGAAGCAGTCGGCCTGTCAGATACTGGAGAGAGCCTCAGAATGAAAGGTTTGCTCAGAACCTCTGCTTATTTGCAACTGGACTTAATCTGAACTGTGGTGATTTGTTATATTACGTTTGTGTGCTGAATGTGTTGTGTGGGTCGTGATTTGGTTCCCCACCATTGAATGTGTTATGCTAGCTGCAAGCTGCTCCAGCAGTTGTACGGACTAAATCCAAATTGTCTGCTCTGGTTTGGGCACTGCCATCTCGGTCTAGACTGCTGCTCCCACTGCAGAGACTTTTCCGATGAAAGACCCACTTGGGGATTCGGCTCCCTGCTCAACACCATCGAACAGGCATCGACCACCGCGGTACGTTGTGTGGGCCCTGCTTCCCCTGGCAAGCCAGAACAACATCCAGAGGTCTTCATCTCGTCAGTCCTGCCTTCTGGTCTGGGTAGCATAAGTAACCAAAAAGTAGCTCCCTGCAACAAAGCTGCAATCACTGTGTGTTATCTGATGTAATTGTTTGGGTTTGTCATCATGAACTGAGCCATCCGGTTCCGGAATACAAATTTTGGGTTAACGTGCATGTTGATTGTTTTGTTTCCTAAGGGCCCCAACAACAGCTGCAACACTGGCCTGCCCTGGGCAATGCTTCAGGCTAACCTGAGTAACAAATGGGTACCCAGAGTGTGTGACTGTGACAGAACGACTCTTAGTGCATGCATTCTCAGCCTGAATAAATCAGATCTAAAATTGATTGCTAGATTGCTGCCCCACCCTTGTTTATGCCCCCTGAATAAATCAGATTCTATTCTTTCTGCATCTAACTTGGCTAGTGTGTACCTTTGTGGAGGAGATACTGTATTGCCATTGAACTATTACATTGCAGGTCTTATTTTACAGGGGTCTCCAGGGCCTTTGAGCTGATCCAGCCCTGTTGGTAAATGTACCGAGTGTGGGTTCAATACTTTATTCGTATGTGATTGTTTATTTGCTGACCTGGTTAAGCCACTAGAGGGGTTAGAGGGGGGGTAATAGTGTCCCAGAGGGCTATACCCACAGCAGTTACACTACCCCAAAAAACAACCCTCTGGGTGAAGGCTCGCATTCGCCGAGCTCAGGCACCTCAACCTGTGCCTAGTCAAGCAGGCAGGGGTAGTAGCCCTTGGGATAGCGACACCTAGGGGTTACACTTGGCAGTGGCTGGCAACAATTGTGGAACTAGGAAGGATGTAATTGTGTTGTGTGTTTTTCATCAGGTTTTCAGGTGGCAGTGACAAACTTTTTTATGACTGCACTGCACTTGACCGACGCGATGTGTGAGTGGCTGCTTGCCTGGGTGGTGGTGATCACTATGTCTTTTGTTTTTTTTTTCTTTAAGGATTCAGTGCGTTGATCAGATTCAGTAGAAGTAGTCATAGTACTAGAAAACATTACCACCTCTTGGACCAGGTAGTGTACCATATACCACAGCACACCGGGCATGCTGAAGCAGTTGCAGCATTCACATGGGTAGGGTGGGTGGGCTCTCTTAGTGCTGCTCATTTGATCATTCATAACCATTTCTTTGGCCTGTTCAGCTCTGACTGGAGCATCCATCAAAATAATACCCACACAGCATCATTAATAAAACAAAAAATCTTAGCTGCTTGGCAGTGCCTGCAGTGCTTGGTGGTACTATGATATAGTTATTTCCATCTGTCTGTCTGTCTGTCTGTCTCTGTCTGTCTCTCCTAGCACACTCATGTCATGGACCGAGCAGGATATGCCACCCCACCATTATAGGCCAGCAATGAAGGGGCTAGTAGTGAGTGATTGCTTTTTTTATTTAGCAGTTTTACATTACGTTTTATACAAATAATCCATTAAATTATTTCCGTTGGGCCTCTGTGTCAAATGTGACCAGCTTTGGCCACATTTATGCATTTTATCAAATATTTTTCAATAAATCAGAACTAATCACAACAAATCAGAACTTCAACGTGTTCCGGTTCTTATTTAATAAGGGTCAGAACTTTACTGAGTTCTCCCAGCCCTAATGTCCAAACAGTAATGTTTTGTGAAGGTATGTACTGTTTTCCAGGTAGCTGCTTTGCAAATGTCTAACAAAGGGCTGCCCCCTAAGGATGCCAAAATGAAATCCAGAAGATACCTGCGAACTCGTGGTGTGGTGCAGTGCAAAACCAGGGGCTGGCCAGCTCAGGAGCTACAGACATGCCTCCAAGTGGTAATGCATGCAACAAAATTGAATACTGCACCAAACCAACTTTAAATCACCATGTGCTGCTTTACTGCAAAGTAAATAATGGTAAGTGCAGACGGACGTGTGGAGTACCACAGCTTGCCCTAGCACTTTGGGCAAACTAACCCTTCGTCAGGGGACACCCCTTGACAAAGGGTTGGTTACCTGAAGTGCCAGAGCAAGTTGTGGTACTCCACACATCTATCTGCACTTACCTTTATTTACTTTGCAGTAAAGCAGCACATGCTGATTTAAAGTTGGTTTGGTGCAGTATTCCTTTTCTTTGAGTGCATTACTGCTTGGAGGAGTGCACTTCAGGATGCCACAGAGACAGAGGTACCCCTTGTGGAGTGTGCCCATAAGCTTGTTGGTGGCATTTTTATAGCTTTTTCATTGCAGAACTGAATGCAAGAAACTATCCAGTGAGAGACTGAGTTCTTTGTAGCTGGTTTGCCTTTGCCAGCTTCACTATGGGTAGCGAAAAGCTGGATACTGTGGAAAGTAACATCTTTTGTACAATCCGTGTTGACAGACAGGACTCGCTTTAAGTACAGGCTATGCAACTTTTCCCCACCTGGACTGGAATGCTCTGGCTAGAGTACCAGGAGGGTCACTGATTGATTCAGGTGGCACTCAGACACCACCTTAAGAAGGAATTTTCTGTTGGTTCTAAGAACTATGTTATCCCTGTGTGGGAGTACGTAATTTGGCTCCATGCAGAGGGCTTGCAATTCACTTACTTTCCTAGCAGAGGTCATTGCAACCAGGAATATGGTTTCCCATGTGACATACAGTACTTCAGTTGAAAAAAAAAAGAAATTGAAAAACTCCACACTCGCAAAATAACAGACAGGCTGAACAAATGAGTTTAAAAGGTATTTATTCCAACACCCAAGGCCCTGTTGTTGAGGCACAGGTCAGGAAGCATGGGAAAACCAGAAGCAGTTATAAAATTTGCAAGTAGCATTTAATTATCATCAATATCAGTAAAATAAAAAATAAAAACTATTCAGTATAACTATTTACAAAGCAGTACAAACAGGGAAAACAGAGTCCTTCGTCTGAGGGTATCTCTAATTCCAAGTTTCAGTTTCTCCTCAGCTGCTCTTGTTGTAATAAGTCTTTGCCTGGTAAATAACTTCTGCAACTTCAGTTCGTTAACAGACATCCTAGGCCTGATCTTCAAAGAGTCAATGCAAGCCGTGCTAAAGGTGGCCTGTGCCGACTGCTGGTGTACCAGGGACCCTGCACCCGATTCCATAACATCGGGAGTCCCTGCACCCAAATAAATGGGATACACCACAAAGGCAGGCTTTGCTGAACACTAGGAGCACCAGCGGGACTTGCTGCATGGATCCACCCCCCACACCCGGTGCAAGAAAGTGAACAAGGCCAGAAGGGGTCCTGGGGCAGAAGTGGCACAGGGGATGCCATGAGGGTATGAGGGAGCGAGTGGGTATGCTGGGGGGATGATCAGGCACCCGGCAGGGGTGCCCTTGTCAGCGCCAGTCATGTAATGTTGTATGGCATGCTATAACAATGTCACCCTCATCATGTGCCTGATCCCCCCGGCATACCCACTTGCTCCCCAACAACCCTATGGTACACCTCTGTCCCTTCTGCCCCTGGACCCCACATACAGTGCCTCACCACCAGGTTCCCACCTTGTGGGGCAATGATGCAAGGGGCGTAGACCACCTCCTGGCTGGTCTAAAGTGACCCCCTTGCTATGGTCATGTCGGGGCTTTCAGAATACCAGTGGAGGGGATGTTGCAGCACCACCATGGTGCAACCTGGCATACTGTGATGTAAGTTGCAAGTGTGACACAGTACCCATTTGGAGCAGCAGCTTCCCATTCCGACGCAGGCCACATTTTGAAATAGGGAATGCCACAAAATATAATGCAAGGTGCAACTTGCGTCATTGTTTTTTTTAAGCACCTTGCGTCCATCTAGCGGCTTCTGGATTTGGGCCCCCTGTTTCTCATAAAATGTATTAGAACTTAGTCAATTTCCTTGCAGGTGCAACAAAATAGAACATGGTGTTCCAGAACTGACCTCCTGTTGACAGCTCTGCAAAAGTTTGTGCAGCATCTCAAGGTTAACCCCTTGAGTACCAAATAGTTTTTTTTGCAATCATTTGAACAATATAACCATATACAGTTTCAAACAAAGTGATCCCAGAATCACTTATAGTTTCATACATATTTTATAACTGCAGACATGCAAGGGTGAAGAAAAGACAGAAACAGCAAGTGACAGCAGACAGATAGTGAGAGGCTCGATTTGCATAGTTCCATCACAACTGATCATGAGATGGGGTTCCAAAAAAGGCCACGTTGAAAATCTGGGGTCAAAATATTGAAAAATTACATAGTTATGCATCAAAGTTCAAAACCCCATTGAAATACATTGAACTGCATTTACCTTAGTTTCTCATACTGCAGTTGGCGGTTCCAGAACAAGATGTGTCTTCGAACAGAGAGAGGATCTTTGCCCTGTGACCTGTTCAGCTGAATGAGGGTGTGTGGGGGTGCACTGGGGGTGTGGGGTGGTGGATGCTGAATGGGATGTAGGGATGGGGGGTCAGATCGGTGAGGGACCGTTTAATTTTTTTGCAGGTAAAAAAAAAAAACATTGAAGGACAGTTTTTTTTATTTCAGACCAGGATGATAATCAGAGGGTCAGAGGTGCCACTATACACTAGGGAAAGGGAAATATATTACAGGGACAGTGATCAGAGGGTGGGGAAATGAAAATGATGTACCTACCGTAATTCTTGATCTTCTCTTGTATCTTCACCATTCAGTACTGCTTGGGGTGTAGCCGGAGGCACGCACCCTACAGGAGGTTTTTTTTTTCTTTGTTAGAGAGTCAGCGCGACCCGCGAGAAGGCACTGAGCAGTGCGTAAGGGGTGGCCGTTAGGCACCACAGACTCCTCCTACATCCCAGTTCTGTTAGCCGGAGAGGCGAAATAAAGGCAAGAATAAAAAGAGTGAGGCAAGAGAGCCAAGGGATAGAAAAAGGAAAGGATATAAACAGAAAAAGGCATAAGCTGGTAGAGGACAGAAACAAGAGAGGGGATCTACCTAAAGGGGCCGCAGGGCCTCACTGCTGGGGTGGCTCCAAGGAAGGAACAGGTAAAGAAGGGAAAGAAGAGGAGAAAGAAGAAGAAGAAAAGGAAAAAGAAGACAGAGGGATGTTGGGAGGGAGAACTCTGCCAAATCAGAGGTTGGTTTGAGGCTTATAAGCTCGGAACCAAGAACAACGGAGCAAGGATCCCACTGGATGGAATTTGAGAGAAGGTTCAACAGAGCCATTTGAACAGTTTGGATACAAAAGGCAGATTCTCTACACATCTTTCGTCATCCGTCACCCTTTAATCTGTAGCTGAGAGCTCACAGACTGCCAAAGCAGAAAGTCTGTTCGGAAAGGAGAGCACCCAATTTAGCAAGGGAAAAAGCATATCTAACACTTTGTTAAGTGTTAACACCAAGTGTGTGTGTGTGTGTGTGTGTGTGTGTATATGGGGGGGGTAATGCCCTAAGAAGGCACCCCTTTAGATAAAGAAAGAATGGGAACTCAATCCGACTCCCTAAAGACAAAGCAAAGATCACCAACTCCAGAAGAGTAATATCAGGACACAGAAGTAATAGAGACTGACATAGGAGATCATGGCTTGCCAGAGGGGGCCTTGAAAGAAAACAGAGCCAGAAACTGGCTGATCTCCTAAACTGTGAATTGAACAGCATGGCCAAGAGAAAGACCAATAAGTCACCCTTAGGGGTAGTCAGAAAGAGTTCTCTAAGAATAGCATAAGTCCCACTCGTTCCCCTTCTCCCTCACAACAGGTATGTGTTCAGATGATCAGACACGCAGGTTTGTTTGTTTTTTGGCATAAAGACCAACAAAGAAGAGGTTAGGAATGAGCAGGAAGGGGGAGACGGCGAAGTAGGAGGCCCTAGAGGGAAGGTGGGCGGGTAGTAATGAATGGTAAGATACAGAGAAGATCAAAAAATTACGTTAGGTACATAATTTTCATATCTTCCCTTGTCAGTCTTCACCATTCATTACTGACTGGGTAATCTGTAAGCCCTCAAGGGGACAAGAAGAAAAAATTACTCACCTTAGTAATGTTGTTTCTTCTAATGGAGTCTTGCTATATTATGACAAGTGCAGTTTGTCCCACCACTAGAACTGCTCCGGAGGTGAAAGTTAACTTCCATGCAGAGCATGGAGCTTAAAACACGGCTCGGTTAGAAGCTCTGTTGGGTGGTTTCAAATCGAAACCGTCAGATCTTCTGAGCAAAACTCACTAAGGTTCTGTGTGGAAGCTGTAACTCACTAGCCAACTGGCTACTAAAATATTCAGACATTTTCCTGGTCCCAACACCAAGACTCAAGTCAGTGGACCAGAAAATGAGATAAAATAACTAAATAAGCACAAACCCAAACATGAAAGGGGCATCAATAAATGCCAACAGTGGACTGCCCACACCATATCCAAAGTAGAAGTTCTGAGAGGGGCAGGCAGGCGGGGAGGTCATAATATAGCAAGACTCCATTAGAAGAAACAACATTACTAAGGTGAGTAATTTTTTCTTCAAACAACATGAAGTCTTGCTATATTATGACAAGTGCAGACTACACAGCAGTACCTCCATGGAGGAGGGACAGAACCTACTTAGGGAATAGGCTCTGAAGCACGGCTGTGCCAAACCAAGCATCCCTCCTGGCCTGAATATCCAGGGAGTAATGCTTGGTGAAAGTGTGTACTGTTTTCCAAGTAGCTGCTTGACATATCTCCAAGATAGGGATGTCTCTAGCAGCAGCTAGAGATGCAGCTGTACCTCTGGTAGAGTGATCCCTCAGGCCTGAGGGGGGAACCTTACCCAGATTTTGATAGCAAAATTGGATACAAGAAACGATCCACCTGGCAATGGATCTCTTAGTGGCAGGTCTCCCTTTCCCAACCTCACCATAAGTGAGAAACAGTTGGAGGGAGTCAAACCTGTGACCCTTGGTACGCTCTATGTAGTAACTTAGGGCCCTCTTAACATCTAGGCTGTGCAGCCTCCTCTCACTAGAGGAGGAATGGTCAGTGAAGAACACTGGAAGTGAAATAGATTGGTTAAGGTGGAAATCTGAAACCACCTTAGGCAAAAACTTCCTGTTAGTCCTGAGGACTACTTTATCCCTGTGAAAGGAAATAAAGTCAGTCTCTACTGATAAAGCCTGTAACTCACTTATGCGCCTGGCAGAAGTGATGGCTACCAGAAATACAGTTTTCCAAGTCAAATACTTAAGCTCTGCCGAAGACAGAGGCTCAAAGGGGGGTTGCATCAGCTGAGCAATGCATACATTAAGATCCCAAGCCGGAGCAGGGTCCCTGAATGGAGGATTGGTATGAAGCAATCCTTTAAAAAACTTGGAAAATACAGGGTGAGCAGAAAGAGAAGAGGGCTTCCCTGCTGAAATGAAGGCAGAGACAGCTGCCAAGTGCACTTTCAGGGTAGCTGGTCTCAGTCTCAAAGAATTAAGATGGACCATATAGTCCAATACAGTGGGTAGATCAGCAGATTCTGGGGAAACATGCTTCCCAGAACACCATATGGAAAACCTTTTCCACTTGGAGTTATAGGTAGCCCTGGTGGAAGACTTCCTAGCAGCCTTCAGGATTTCGAGAACACTTTGAGAAAGTTGTAGATCAGCAAACTCTAACTGCTCAAGAGCCAAGCCTTGAGGTTGAGGGATTTGAGATTCGGATACCAAACTCTCCCTGAGCACAGGTTAACAGATTGTGGTTCCTGGGGAGCACACAGGAAGATGGACTGCTAAGGACAGAAGGAGTGGGTACCAGGGCTGCCTGGCCCAGTCTGGAGCAATCAGGATCATTTGCAGGGCTGAGACCTGATTTTGACTAGTACTTTGAACAGGAGAGGGAAGGGAAGGCATAGAAACTTCCTTCCCAATCGAGGAGAAAGGCATCCAGGGACTGAGCCCAACACTGGGGCCTGCAACAAACAGTGGAAGTTGATGATTGTCTGGGGCTGCAAAAGATCTATCTGAGGGTGCCCCATCTGGCAAACTCTATCCCCAGTACTAGGGATCCAGTGACCATTCGTGATGGCCCTGGAAATCCTGCTGAGAGCATCTGCCAGGACATTGTCCTTGCCTGGGAGGTGAACTGCTATGAGGGAGTGTTCAGGGAATAAGCCAGAGACCACAACTTCATCGCCTCGGTGCACAAGGCCGAAGACCGAGTGCCCCTTGTTCTTTTGATGTACCACATTGTAGTGGTGTTGTCTGTTCTGACCTGTACCACCTTGTTCTGAACAGATGCAGAAAAACCTGAAGTGCTAGAAAACAGCTCTGAGTTCCAACAGATTGATGTGGAGCAGAGATTCCTGGGGGACCATAACCCTGGGTGGAGAGGTCGCCCATGTGAGCTCCCATCCCAAGAGGGATGCATCTGTAGTAAGGGTCAAGGAGTGGGACAGAGGATGAAAGGCACCCCTTGTCTCAGAGATTGCTCTGATCCTGCCACCACTGGAGAGCCAGAATCAGAGTTTGGGTCACTGGAACCAATTTGGAAAGGGTCCCTCCTTTGAGACCAATAGGCCCTCAAATGGAACTGAATGTCCCTCATCTGGAATCTTGCTCCTTGCACTACAGCTGTGGAAGCAGCCATGTGTCCTAGGAGTTGCAGAAAATGCCTTGCTGGTCGAGAGACCCGCAGGGTGAAGAGGATGCCAGGGAAATGAGTCTCTCTACCTTTCAAGGGAGAAATGCCTAGCCAACTTTGTGTTCAATTCCGCACCTATGAAAGTTAGTACCTGAACTGGTTCTAGAACTGACTTTGGTAAATTCAGCAGGAATCCCAGGAAGTGAAGCTGCTGGGTGACTTGCAAGTGGGATTTTACCTGATCTGGAGACTGACCACAATGAGCCAGTCGTCCAGGTAGGGAAACACAGCAATCCTTGCCTTCTTAAATGAGCCACTACCACAGCTAGACATTTGTGAATACCCTGGGAGCAGAGGTAAGCCAAGGGCATTGCTCTGAACTGGTAGTGGCCTGAGGGCAGTTCGAACCTGAGGTATTTTCGGTGAGAAGGCCTGATCAGGACATGAAAATAGGCATCCTTGAGGTCCAGGAGGCTGCCAGTCCCCTGGCCTCAGGGAGGGCAAATCATTGCCAGAGTTAACATTTTGAACTTTGGTTTCAAAGATGCTTGTTCAGGTACCTTAAATCTAGAATGGGCCACCATTCTCCTGTCTTTTGGGGTAAGAAAGTATCTGAGTACAGCCCTTGCCCTGGTGACAAGGAGGAACTCCTTTCCACTTGCTTTGCAGTCAGGAGAAGAGAACCTCTGCTTCCAAGGCAAGGGCTTCTGAAGGATTTGCAGGTGGAAAATGTCTGGTTCTCATCTTTGGAAACTGTTTGAAGCTGAGAACCAGACCCTGGCTTACTACCTCCAGAACCCATTTGTCCGAAGTTAGGGACACCCAGTTCTGGCTGAAATAAGCCAACCTGCCTCCCACCGGTACAGGAGAATCAGCCCTGGGCACCACATCAGGATGCCTGCTTGGCAGCAGCCTTAGGCTGAGGGGAGGGGGACAGTTTACCTGCGCCCCGTCTACCTCTGCCTCTGAAAAAAACCCTCTGTGCAAAAGCAGAGGAGGCTTGAGATTGATAAAAAGGCCTATGGAAAGGCCTGCCCCTACCTCTGGGAGTGTGCCTTTGTGGAGTGGCATGTCTCTCCTTAGCCTGGGCACTTTTGTAGGTAGTTCTGTACTCATCCATCTTTTTCATATAATTTTCTGTTTGCTCTCCAAACAGAGAATTTCCCACTACAGGAAAATCATAGCTTTTGACTGAGTATCTTGGGACAGATTAGTGCACCTGAGCCATGCCAACCTACGGAAAGCTACAGAAGTGGCCATGATCCTAGAGGAAACATCATTAACATCCACAGCAGTATGAAATTGAACTTTAGAGGCTTCAATGCCATCAGCAGCCACCTGTTCCAACTCACTAGCCAGCTGGCCATGGGCCTGCTTGGCTAACTGCAATCTGTGTCCCATCTAGATTTCTGATATCTAGCCACATAAGCCATATAATTTGCCTGCCTGAGTCCCAAAGAAGCTGCCATATATTGTTTTTTCTTCTATGGCATCAATCCTCCTGAATCCTTATCAGAGGATGTGAGGCCAGGGAATATTAGCCTTGTCACAGGCTGCAGCTTGTACCACACCTACATGACTACACTGCTCAGTGAGGAAGTCTATATCAGGGCCTGATAAAGTATACCTTCTGTCCATTTTTATCTACAGGAGGGACAGAATGAGGATTTTTAAAATTTTGTTGTTTGCTTCCTAAATGACTTATGCAAAGGAATAGACAACCTCCTAGACTCTGGTATATCCATCATTTCTACATAATCAGGCTCCTCTTGCTCATCCACAGCCTCTTCTAAAGGAAGCTGGAGGGTTTCTGCAACCTTTTTGTAAAACATAAAATGAGAAGGGGACTCAGACAGCATAGGGGGAGATTCTAAAGGTCTGTCTGGAGAAATGTCCGGTTCAATGGGCACATCCAGACCCTCCCAGCCACATACATAATGATCAAAATCTTCCTCCCCCTCCTGTGGTTCATAAAATTCCTCAACATCATACTCTTGAACCACTAGAACCGAACGAACCAACCTTTTGCCAACTGTTGGTGGTTCGACCGGTCCCTGAGACAGTGACTGGACAATCTGTATGGCTTTAGCTATCTCTGCAGCAGTTGGAGAGGCAATTTTGGACTCCAGACCTGCTGATTTCTTTGACTTTTTTACTGGGACTGATTCCTCTGAACCAGCCTTCCTTTGGCCCGAGGAAGTCTCGCCATGGTCAGAGGGCACTCCCTCTGGTCCAGTGGGTGCTGGACCGGGCTGGCCATCCAGGTCAGCGGACTTTTTGGCCTCTCGTTCCCTGAGCCGGCCCAATCTCTTCTCCAGGGTGGCTGCAGGAATTTTACACACCTGGCAGTCTGACAGGGGTGGAGCCCCAGACAATAAACACAAGTGGTGTTGGATCAGCCTTGGCAAAGGCTTCCCACAGACATCACAGTGTTGAAACCCAGTGGGCCGGTTTTCTTTGGGTTTCTCAGACATAATGCCAGCCTATCCAAAACTTGCCCTTTTATGGCAGTGCAGAGCAAGACAACCTTATCGGTTCCTAACTTACCGTGTCACAGGTATTTGAAAAACCCACTGAAATAATTAGGTTTTTTTTAGAACCGATAAGAACGGAACCGTGACTCTAAAAGCCCAATATAATGTTTAAATATTTTTTAAGAACCGATCGGTTCAAACCGAACCGATAATTAATTTCACACAGACTTTGAAATCCTGTACTTACGGTTTACCAGATAGAGCTTTGAACCGAAATGCAGTAAAATAAAATATTTATTGCGGTTGAATGAACTCAAAATACTAGCTTTAACCGAAAATGAACCGAGATGAAGGAGCTGATCTCCGGGCGACTGTTCAGTGAAGCGGAGTAAAGAATCTGACAGTTTCAGTTTGAAACTAGCCAGATAGAGCTTTGGGTACAGCGCTCGCGCTTTAGAACTCCAGTCTGCCTGGAGTTAACTGTTTCCTCTCCGGGGCAGTTCAAGTGCTGTGGCTAACTGCTTCTGTCATAATATAGCAAGACTTCATGGTGTTTGAAAACTAAGTTTTAGTACAATTCGATCGGTTCAAACCGAACCGATAACAATTCACAAGTTCCACACAGAAAAAACCTATCTATCACTTACAATACCATAGACAGAGCTGGAACCGATCAGTTTTGCAGTTAAAATAATTAAATCGCGGTTAAATTCAACCGAGAAATAGCGTTTTAAACCGAGGAAATGAACCGAGCAACAGGAGGAATCTCCGAGCGACTGTTCAGTGAAGCAGAGTAAAGAATCTACTAAGTCAAGTTTGAAACCACCAACAGTAAGTTTTACCGAGTTGGCTTAAGCTCCATGCCTGCATGGAAGTTAACTCTTTCACCTCCGGAGCAGTTCTAGTGGTGGGACAAACTGCACTTGTCATAATATAGCAAGACTTCATGTTGTTTGAAAAACCCTGAAGGAACAAGACCCACAGCCTCCTGTTGGTGGAAAACAGAAGGGAGAGACCCTGGGCTAATCAAACGAAAAGCTTAAGGCTGAGGAGAGCTAAGAGGTGTCCCTTGAAGATGAAGAGACGGAGGAAGCCCCTGCAGAAGTCTCCTAGCTCTGGTGGAAAACAAGCGGGTCCCTCGGAAGGCAGAGCAAATCACTCCACGTCGGGCCAGGGGTGACAACCAAGATAGACGAAGCCATACCGTCCGCCTCCTTACAGAAGCCCTTGCCTGGTGCCTTGTCAGCTCCAGGCCTATAGCAGAGAGGGCAATGGCCTGTCTAGATTGCTCCCAGTCAGGCATTGATGCTAGGAGCTGAGATAGCATCGACCATAGATGCCTGTTGTAGGCAGCATGGTGTGCCTGATGAGATGTGATGCAGAGCATCACATGAGAGGAAGAGAACACTCTTCTCCCCAACTGGTCAAACTGTAGAGAATCTAAGTCCGGTGGTCAGTCATGCACCAGGCGGCTACACCCGGAAAGAGTCTCTAGGTATGTCAATTGAGGAGGTGTGTTGGGAAGAGAACCTAGGGACTCAGAAGGGGCACAATACCTCCTCCTGCAGTCTGCCAGAGCTAGGATAGGGTTGGTTGGAGACTGCCGGGAATGGATAGACACCTCCTGGAAAGAAATAGGCCAGGATGGCACCATCAAATGTTGGGCACTGAATTCACTGAGGAATTCACACGTCTCCCACTTGGTATTGTCTTGCCTAACAAAGGAAATGCGAAGATCCCTCACCATCCTCGACAGGAAGCGCTGATATTCGGTGAAATCAGCATCGGAAAAGAGGTGAGCAGAAGGTTCCTCTCCCTCCAAGGAGGGAGACGAGGATAATGGGGAACTCAAATGTCCAGAGGACTCCTGTGGTGGTGGGGATAGGTGAAACACCCACTCATGCATGCATCTAATATATGAAGGGAAGGCTGCCGCAGTGCCTCTGAACATTTCCCAGGATAATGGGCCCATAGGACCGACATGGCCTGGGGGGGGGTGACTGCAGAGGAATGGGAGAGGGGCACCTATCTAGGGCTCTGAAATCCGGAAAATGGAGCCCGAGCTTGCAGGGTCCCAGATAACAAACCAGGTCGCAGAACGGAACCCTTGGGATGCAAACCTTGGCAGAACCTGGAAGGGGGTCCTCCTCTGTGACGTGCCTGGGGCTGTATGGATCCGGAAGGATGGCCTACAGCAACATCACTGTAGGGATCCACTGAACCCATGAAGGAGAGGCGTGGCTCAGTGCTACAGCTCCTACCCATACCCCGAGGGGTGGCAAGCAGAAGCCGGTTCACCTCACCACGCCCCCTCAACCCCTCAGACTCAGAGGATGCCCTCCTCCTCAATGTCAGTGACAGGGCCCGTCGATCCAGGAGTCTGCCCGGGGAGCCCCCCGAAGACAGGGCCTCGAGTCCACCCCGAGAGGGCGCGGCGGCACCAGAGACGGTAGCTGCCACAGCCCCCTGTGGAAGAACAACCCTCTCCCCAACCTCCATGCCATCTCCTCCCAAAGGCTTCGAGCCACCCCCAGCCTGGGGGTCCTCAGAAGAAGACTGTGTGGAGACTGAGGATTGAGCGTGCTGGGCCACCTGACACCATGTCCCTCAGAAGACTCCGATCTCGAAGAATCGGGGAGCCAGGATGGATCCACATCCAAATCGTCCTCTTCCAAGGAAGAGATGATCAGCAGGATCTCTATACTGGCCACCCCAGGAGTCTCCTGGAAAACTGCACTGCGGGCAGCACCGGTGCCACACATGGTGCTGGTCGACACTCCAGCACCTGAGACAACGCCTGAACCTGGTCCCGACCCGCCCGCAGCCCTGGATGGGTCCCCGGCACTGCCCTCGGTGCCAGGACCCATCATGACAATGCCGGCGGAGTCGACCGGGCCCATGATGCTGCCAGTGGCGCCGAGAGCCAACACAGCGATCACTGGTGCTGTGAGCGGCACTGGGAACCGAGATGGCATCAGAAAGCCATGTTAAGGGTCCACCCACGCCGGGCCTGGCAACCACGGACTGCAACACTGGGGGAGCCTGCACCTCCAAAGAGGTGACTGCTGAGGCAGTGCCTCCATCGCGGCCCCGGGAGGGACCATGGTGTTCCTCTGACACCACAAAAGAGGCCTTTCCCTCGGCAAGACTTGAAGATGAGGAGGCCTCCTCATCTCCAGACCATATAGACCTGGGAGGGGACCCGGAGGAAGGGTCTAAAGTTCTTACCTGGGAGGCCTGAGAGCGATGCCATCCTCCAAAACTCTGCGGTGCCTTGCCAATCTTGAAAGCGTGGACTTCGAGAACACGGCAGTCCATCGAGAAACAGGCGTTGCATCTGTCCATATTATGGTTAGGTCCCAGGCAATGAGGACAAACATCATGTCGGTCCATGAAGAAAAAAAGGCCGGCCACAGGAGCACCGACGCATGGGGGCACAGCCCGCTTTCCACTTACATTTAGCTCCCAAACCAGACATATTGTGAAATTAACACTCTAAACAGAAAAGCTCCCGGTGTTGTCAGTAAAATAATAAGGAATGATCTTACTGGGAGATGACGCCGGGAAACCTGATTCTCTCAAATGGAGATGAAGAGAGGATCACAGATGTAGAAGTGGGTAGCCATCTGGGAACTAGTGACCATCAAACAGTATGGTTCACAATAAACACAGCAATAGAGTCAAGCCATACAAAGGCAAAAGTACTGGACTTTAGGAGGCTAACTTTGCCAAAATGGGTGAATGCCTAAGGAATGCACTAGCAAATGGGCAGGAAGGAGGGTGGAAGAACAATGGGGAATAATAAAACTGCCATCACAGAGGTAACAAGCCTTTGTGTGAAGCAAATAAACAAAGAAACGATGTAAGAAACCACTATGGTTCTCAAAGGAAGTAGCAGTGAAGGTTCAAGAGAAAAGAAAGCATTCAGGAAGTACAAGAAATCACAGAAGGAGCAGGACAGAGAACTGTATCAGTTAAAGCAAAGGAAGCTGGGAAGGCAGTCAGAACAGCAAAGGCCCAAACCAAGGAAAAGATGGCCAACTCAGTTAAGAGGGGATAAACTTTTTATAGGTACATCAGGGCGAAGGAAGACCAAGGGAGGGATAGTGAGGCTTAATAAAGGGAGGGAGGGTGGGCAGAGAGGTGACTGTGAAAAGGCAGAGATACTAAATACAGGTTACTCACCTGTAACAGGAGTTCTAGGAATGGTATATGTTGTTCATCCACACTTATTGGCAGGTCCCTTGCCGCTTTAAATCTTGCCGGAAGGTCTTCAAGCTGGCTCCTCCCACCCACCCGGGTGGTAAAACTCTCGGCTCCGCCCCATGATGCCAGATCTAGCCCGCTGGAAGCCAGGTTGTGCGTCGAAGCCGGGGAGGCCGGGTGGGTCGTGTGGATGAACAACATATACCATTCCTAGAACTCCTGTTACAGGTGAGTAACCTGTATTTCTAGGGACATGGATATGTTGTTCATCCACACTTACGAACTCCTAGCAGTTCTCCGGGAGGAGGAGGAAAGGCGCACACCCCTACTTAGGTAGAAAGACTGGAGAACCGAGGCCCGACCAGCACTTGGCGTGACCCAAGGTCGATGTGGAGGAAGCGGTAAAGCCTGCTTCCGGGCAGAAGCCCTTGGATATCCTGGACGGGTCTGGAAGCAACCACCGATGCAGCGGAAGGATGGGTTAAAGGCGCTTATCCCTCAGGGAGGCTCCATGCCCGCCCGCCTAAGTGGAGACCTTGCAGGGGTGACCCGCCCGCTCGTCTTCCACTGGGCTGCAATCTGCCAGATCTTGGGTTTCAGCGAAGTGGACGGACAGCTGGCGGAACCTCTCCTGAATTTAAGCTCTACGCTCTCCACGAGGTGGTGTTAAAAGCAGTTCCCACGGAACCTGAATCACGACCTCCGAGGTGAATGGGGATAAACCCGGCGAGACAAAACCCCGAAGAAGACTCCACCACGCCTCCTGGAGGAACTTGGGTGGGGCGCAGGACAACCTAGTCCCTGTGGAAGACGGACAGGGAGGTTAAGGGAGCCTGGAACTCTCCCAGCCTTCTGGATGGCAGAGTAGCCCCAAGAAGGTGTTCTTCCACAACAGGTGGGAAAAGCACCTGTGCAAAGGTTCAGATGGCTTGCTCATGAGCTAAGCCCATACCAGCAAGGATCCTGCAGAAGCAGGATACTCTCCCAAAGGAGGCGTGATCGAGGCCTAGAGTGCCAGACCACCTTCTCCGACCACCAGCTACCCTCGGCCGCGCCCGGAAGACAGTGGTGACCACAGAAGCACCCAGAGAGTTAAATGGGTCAAAGCCCTGGTCTAAGGATGGACGCCAAATGGTCCAGAATGCTATGCCAGGGACGGGAAGGGCACCGCCCTATCCCATCATCGGAAGAAGGAAAACTTCTCCCAAAGGACAAGCATCTTGGCTGACTTCTTAGCAGGATGCCTCGAAGGTCGAGGACCTTGCCGAAAGACCGTAGGCCTGGTCCCTAGCCGCACAGGGGACGGCCAACAGGTGCAGGGATTGAAGGTCCAGATGGATAACCTTCCCCTGAAAAGGAAAGACAGGACCGGCGGACTAGAGACCATCTCGGGAGCCTGGGGCTGAGACTGAGGAGAGCTGGATACCAGCACTGGCAATCCAGTCTGGGGCTACCAGCATCACCTGCGCCAAATCCCTCCTCGCCTTGCCCGTAGGTCAAGGGAAATGGGGGAGAGGCACGGAGGGGCCCGGGGTCCGTGGCCCGATGGCATTCCCTACAGCAAGCCTTGCTGAGGGGCAGGCAAAAAAACAGTCTCGGCCTAGTATTCTCCCGGAGGAAAAGGAGAAGATCCTGTGCTACCCGGCAGAGACACTCATGAGAGCCTCATGCCCGACTCAGGACGCAGTCAGGGAATTGGGCTCCCGCCATGAAATGGCTAGGAAGCCTCGACTGCACAACCACCCAATGCGGAGAACCTCCTTGCACCGAGACAAGGGGATAGACCAAACCTGGCGGAGTAGGTAGCACATGGTCTTGGAATAATCCAACTTGGACTTAGACCACTAGACCCCGTACCAGCGGAGCAAGCAGTGCCGGCTAATCGGACTGTCTCCAGCGAGCGGGAAGGACATCGGGACTCAGAAGAGGACCAGAGGCGACGCACTCTGCATTCCCCAAGATGGGCACCCCACCCATCCGAGAAGCATCGGTCGGAGAACACCGGCAACTCAGGGCGAACAAGCAGGATAGTCTCCTGCCGAGTTAAACGGTCAAGGGGCGTTCTCTAACTCCTGGGCTGTAAGTCGAACTGGTCCATGGGACTGAGCGTTGTGACCTCTGGTCTGGCCTTCCACTAAGGAAGGCCGCCTGAGGCCCAGGAGGAGCAGGAAGGTCCCTGGCAGGACTTAATTCCCTGGCCAACCGACCGGCAAGGAGGAAGAACTCGCCCTGTTAGCCGGGCTGAGCTCGGACTCAAGAGTCGAGCTAGTCCGAAGAAGCTTCACCGCTAAGATACGAGTTCTCCACTCGGCTCCGAAGCAGGAGACCAGTCTGCCTTCCGGGTGGGGTGACATCCGGACCCTTCCATGCATGAGACTGCTAAGCAAGGAAGTGTTAGGAACTTGCAAGCAGCTCCCGCAAGAAGGTGCAGCCTCCCAAAATGGACGGAACGAGGAGTAGATACATCCTGGAGACCAGGAAACAGCTACACACCACGTTCTGAGGATGGAATGTCTGCAGAAGAGAGACCATCTAGGCGTGCGGGAGGATGGGCGCAAGCCCCCGTCCGTAAGAGACCAGGAATACCTGGACACGAACCCAGGGTTGAATGGGGGGGTGGTCTACGGCCTTCCTGATCATCTCTAACTAGAGAGCCAGGCATGTCAGATGACAGACACAGGGGCAGTGAACTCAAATTCCCCATGGGGCAACGGCTCAAAGGGGATCCGCTCGCAACTTACGACAGGATCCACCCTAAATACCTCCAGAATGAGGTGCGGAGCCGTCCCCCCACGGGAAAACCCGGGCTGGGACAACAGAGCCGGAGCAATGCCCCTTGGCCCGTCACTGAGCAGGCTTAGAGGGGGAGGGAGCTGAGGAGCCCCTCGGTTTCCTGCCTCTCCGCTTCCTTTTGGAGGAAGATGCTGGTTTGGCAACAAGCCTCCCAGCGCATGCCTGCTGGCCCTCATGCTGGGCCAGGGGGGGCCCCAGGGCTCAGGGGGCAAAGGGGCTTACACAAAGGCTGACAGCTGCCCTTGACCCCATGGGCGAGAGTGACCGAGTCAGAGTGGCATGGGGCTTCTCGGGCCCATGGATGTATCCCTCCACTCCAGGGCGAAAAGGTCAGTCCCCAAGAAGGGGATGTCCGCCAACTCGTGCTGGATTTCAAGGAAAGGATGTTAACCTCAGCCCCGCCCTGCAGGCGCATGGCCACTGCGGCCGCCCCGATCTGGCACAGGAGTCGCCTAGATCCAGAGCCGTCTGGAGCTGCTGCTTCGCCACTGCCCTACCCTGGTCCTGCATCTGTCGAACCATGGTCTGCAGGTCACCTGGGAGATGAAGGAGAACCTCGTCCAGGGAGCCCAAAAGGGTGTGGGAGAAATGTGCCATCAGTGCAACCGAGCTGGCCTGACGGAGGCCTAGGGAGGGCGGCGTAAACCACCGCCCGACATAGTCCATCCTTCTGGACTCCTTGTTGGAGGTCTGTCCACATCCCAGGCGTTTCCAAGACGCAGGAAGCGTGGTGATGATACCCCCTTCAGCGAGGGTGCTCCGAGAAGCCGGGCAGAGAACCGACCGGGGATGGGATACCTCTGAGCTACCCTGGCTGAAGAGGCGCGGATGTAACAAGTAGGCCGCCATGACTCCAAGGCTGGGCCACAATAGCCTCAGCCACTGGGAAGGCCTCCATGGAGGAACCCCTTGATCCAGAATCTCCAGAAGGGAAGAGGCCAGATGGGAGATGGGCTTAGCTGCATTCAGTAAACTCTGAAATGAGCTGAAGTAGACCCTTGAAGGCGATGGGCTGTTGTCTACTGGATGTTCCTGGGAAGCCAGGGTCCTCCGTCAGAAAAACATGGCAGAGCCTGCTCCAGGCTCTGAAGGGTCTGTAAAGCTGCCGCGGTCGAGAGCACTCTTCCGTCCGCCCGGGGCGGGCAGAGTGAGGAACTGAGTGACCTGAAGGACAGGCCATGGTCCGGCCTGGACTCCGCCCGGCGGAGGGGCAGCAGTCGGCAAACAACCAGTCCTGGAGAAACTCTCGACCGATCGAGCGGCTTCCAACCAAGCGGCGACTGCTTGCTATCTGGAAGAATGAATCGGTGTCGATTGAAACCCAGACAGCTGCTGTGCGCCATATAGTTCCTCGTAACACAGCGTAACAGCATCGAAACTGCTCCTCATCCGAGGAGGGGCGAAGAAACGGCCAACCAGCCACCCAGTGCTCCGACCGAGAAGCGCCGGGATCGGTGTGGCACTAGATGAGAGAGAGTAGACCGGACCAAGACCCAAATCCTCGGGGTAACCTGGAAGAAACAGGAGCACCAGCTCCTCCCTCGGCTTCGGAAGAATGGACCGAGAGCTGTCAGCAAGTGGAGGACAGAGCCTCAACTTCCGCGAAGGTGGCGGGAAGAACAGCCTCAGCAGACCCCCTGAAAGATGGGTAGAAAACTTGACAGCGATCAAAGGGGATTTTGGCGGCTGACCTGGCAGGACCGTGAGGCCAGAGGCTGAAGCGAAACCTCGACACGAAGTCGAGCCGCTAGCCGAGGGAGGAGAAAAGAAAGTACGTACCATACCGTAATTCATGATCTTCTTAGACGAGTCTCCACCACTCATTCACACTAGTGGGATTGGCGCGGAGGCACTAAGACCATCAGAACAAACTTTTGCTGGAGGGTGGTATGAGGGCAGGCGCCCATGAGACACGGCGCTGTAGCAGGCAGCTAGGCGGTAATGACCATCTGCGGCGACCCTCTAACACGCCTCAGTACCTTTTTACCAAGGAGGTGCAGGCAGCTAACGAAAGATGAAGCCCAACATTAGCGGACATAAGATAGTCATTATGACCCGTGTGAAGAGGTCAGCAAAGTCCTCACAGCCTAAGATTTGAGGGTGAAGACCAATACAGCGGTGAGCTCGAGGGATGGAGGGTGGGTGTGTGTGAATGAGTGGGTGGAGACTTCGTCCAAGAAGATCAAGGATACGGTGAGTACGTAATGTTTTCCTATCTTCTGGACATAGTCTCCACCACTCATTCACACTAGTGGGAGAGTACCTAGCTGATAATCCCCAAAGAGGCGGCAGGAAAGCCAGAGCTCAGCGTCTAAGATAGAAGCCCATTAAGGATAGTTCTGCGAATCGCGAATGTCGCCTGGCATGAACATCCAGTGCATGGTGCTTCATGATGCACTGAGCTCCAGGTAGCGTTGCATATATCTGCAATTGGAACATCTAAGATTTCCGCTTAGGGATCGCGACCGCCCTAGTAGAGTGAGCGTACACTCTACCTTCTAATTTAACTTGGCCATGGAATAGCAATGGCGAAGGCATGCCACTAACCATGAAGAGATACATCTAATAGCGACAGGTTGACCCAGCCGGGTGTGCTGAAAAACGAACAGTTGCTGAGTATTATGAACATCCTTGGTTCTATCTAAATAGAACATAAGGCTCTCTTAACATCAAAGAAATGAAGAGCTGTTCCCCTTCATTTTGGAAATTAAGCAGTAAGCGGGGAAGTACCAGAGGTTGGTTCAGATAGATTCTGACTGACAACTTGGGAAGAAAATTAGGATGAGTACGGAGAACTACCTTGTCCTTATGGAATACAGTATACGGAGGTCCGTAACCAGTGCATGTATCTCAGAGACCCTGGGGCTGAGTATGGCCACCAGAAGGCAGTCTTCCAGGTGAAATTTTAGCTCACAGTAGCTAAGGGTTGAAAGGCTTCGGTGAGCATGTCAGCACCAGGTTAATGTCCCCAGGCTGCAACTGGGCGGCAACGAGGGGTCTGGTATGGAGAATCCCCTTAAGAAATCTCTTCACCATAGGTAGCAGGCAGAGTTAAGGAAGAAACCGGCTCATGGGCAGCTGAGATGGCACTAAGGTGAACTTTAACTGTGGAGTATTGAAGACCTAAGTTTGATAGGTCCAAATACTCCAGAACCTTCCAGGAGGACAGGAAAAGGATTCCAAGAGGATTTTGCACACCAGAGAGAAACATTTCCATTTGAGCGTCGTTTTATTGGCTGGCTTCGAGCAGCCAGAAGGATGTCTGAGAACTCTGAGGAGCGTTGAACCGATTCACTTCTATCTCTTCAGGAGCCAAGCATGAAGGTGAAGTGATTTCAGGTTGAGTTGGACCAACGAACCATCAGAAGACGGTTGCAAAGAAGTGGTCTCGGAGGCTGCCAACATACTGTTGAGTGAGAAACCATAGTTGCGAGGCCAGGAAGGAGCAATGAGAATCATCTTGGTCCCCTGAGACTCGAACTTGAGGTACTCTCTGGATTAGAGGAAGTGGTGGAAGAGGCGTAAAGCGTTTTATCTACACGCAGCCTGAACGCATCCTGACAGAAAATGCCAGGCCCTGGATTTCTGGAGCAGAAGAGAGGCAGTTTTGCGTTGAGTGGGGATGCAAAAAGGTCCAGGTCTGGAGTCCCCCACTCTTTGAACAGGGACTGAGCTACGGCTGGATCGAGAGACCACTCGTGAGGGTCTGCCTCCGTTCTGCTGAGGTGATCTGCTAGGTGGTTTTGTATACCTGGCAGATAAACCGCTATGAATCAGAGACTTGTGCTCCAAGCACCACTCCACACCCTCATTGCTTCCCTGCAAAGGGATAAGAATGAACACCGCCTTGCTTGTTGATGTAATACATCACTGCTTTGTTGTCCGTTTGAAGGAGAATGTTCTTGTGACAAAGGACATCCTTCAGAGCTCGGATTGCATAGAGACCGCTCTCATCTCCAGGACATTTATGTGGAGATGAGTTTGGAACTAGTCCATACACCTTGGGTGTGGAGGGAGAGACAGTGAGCTCCCCATCCCAGTGGCGATGCATCTGTGGTGATGGAATCTGATGATCGGGGAGCAAAGGGAATCCTTCCAGGAGATTGTCTCTTGAGACCACCAGGTGGGGGAACCTTAGAGAAGGGCTCCGTCACCTTGATGGGATAAGACTGGGGTGAGAGGTGGGGGACCACTGGTGGAGAGCATCCACTGGGTGGTTCTCATGTGCAGGCTGGCCAGAGGACAGTGAAGACCGAGGACGCCATGAGACCCAACATGCGTTGCATCGAGAGAGCTGTAACGATTGGTTCTCCCTGATGTAAGGCCATCTGAAGGATGTGAGTCTTCTGTCCTCTGGAGAGAAGCCTTCGCTGAAGAGGTGTCTAGAAGCGTCCCTATGAAAAGGAGCCTCTGGGAGGCTGCAGTTGAGATTTTCAAATTCAGCAGAACTCCCATGGGCTATTCGGAAGGCGAGAAGTGGGTTACGGCTTCAGAATCCCTTGGCGGAAGAGGGAGCTTGCTGAAGCCAATCGTCCGGGTAGGGGAAACACTCGAGTCCGACTTTCCTGAGATGCGCTTGTGAGAACTGCACAACACTTTGTAAAACTCGCGGGCGCCGAGAAGCACCAAGGGCAGGACTCTGAACTGATAATGCTGACCCAAAGCTACAAACCTAGAGAATTTGCGGTGGGTCGGGTGGATGAGGATATGCTGGTAAGCATCCTGCATATCAGAGAGGCCAGCCAGTCGTGCTGATGCAGCAAGGGTAACAGGGTACCTAGAAATCATCTTGAATTTCTCCCTGGGAGGAATTTGTTTAACTTTCTGAGGTCTAGAATGGAGCATCCCCAGATTTCTTTGGAACCAGAAAGTAATGGGAGTAGAACCCTGTGTTTCGCAAGATCTGGGGGCACCAGTTCTATTGCCCTGTTGTTCAGAGGCCCTGGATCTCCTGGTGAGGAGATCTGACTGAGAGGCGACAACCTGGGTTGTCATATGGGAGGACAATCAGGGGGTTCCAAGAAATTGAGAGTAACCCTCGCGGATTATCCAGAAGAACCATTGTCTGAGGTTATGGACTTCCACTGGTTGTAGAAGTACATCAGACGACCTCCACCGGAGGAAAGTTCCACCTCGGGCAGAGTGGATGGAACTTGGGCCAGCGACTCATAAGGTGGCGCTGGGGCTTTGGGTCCTCACGCTCTTCTCACGTCTTCTTTTTGAGGTTGGGCAGGTTGGCTTTTATGGGCTTCCCTGCCTCTGCCTCGAAAGGACTGGCGACTATGAAACTGGCGTCTGTTCACATGCCCCGAGGAGGGAGGCAGAGAATCTGGCCAACTTAATGGCGATCTAGTCTTCTGAGTGGCCTCTAGGCTTACTCCACCTGAGGGCCAAAAGAAAGGCCATCAAAGGCAGCGCCCATCACCTGCTACTGAGCATCACATTAGTGAAGCCAAAATGCATGACAGGAATGGCGCAGGTACCAATCCCATGACTGCTGAGCGAGAAGCAGTGTCGGCGTCCATGGCGGCTTTGACCTGTTGGTTATTGGACTCATTCGCCTCTAATAGCGGTCAAGAAGCTCTGACTTGGAATCCGAATCTGGAAGAGCTTCAAACCATTCTTTTCATAGAGTGCCACAGGATATACTCATACTGAAAAATAGCCTTGATAACTGGCAATACGCATACTTAGAGTGGAGGCAGCAAAGACTCTCTTACCTAATGTATCAATCTTACGAGACTCTTTGTTAATAGGTCGAGCTGGTAATAGTTGGGAAGAAACGACCTTGTCATTTCTCTGCCAGGACTACAATAGGATCCATAAAGGCTTGGGATGCCAAAATGGGGCGATCCTTGGGAGCTGAATACTTCTTATCAATGGATTTAGCCACTGAGGGAATAAAACAGGGATTATTCATACCAATTTGAGACAGCGTCTCGAAGGAAAGCTGAATCGGAGAGTCAAATCCAGTAGGATCTCGAACATGAAGATACTAGAGTCTTAATATCTTCCCAGGATCGATGTCTGTAGTCTGGAGAAGAAGTGGATCCCAGGTTCTTCAACAGAGACTTAAAGGACAGGTCCTCGACCACAGGCTCTGTAAAGAAAGATCCTGTTCCTCCACTTCATCACCGAAGAAGGTCTGGGTCAGGCTCAAATCATCTCCTGATGGTCCAGAAAGGACTGTTTGGACAGGAAAGGGTGAAAATTAGGAGAGGAGAATGGCAGAAAAACAAGGAGAGTCCCCAAAGGGCTGCGCGCCCGAGGCGGCAAAGCGGGCTGAAAGGCGGCACCCGAGGGCGCAGGCGCCCGAAGAGCCTGTGACCCCTCGCCCAGCCCGAGCGCGCCCTTGAACTGACGCCCGCTTGGCGCGTGTGGCGCCTGGAACTGACGCTGTGACGGCGCGCGGACAGCGCCCGTGAAACGGCATACCGCAGGCAGCGCGCCCGAGCGGGCGCCGCCTGATCAGCGGCACCACCCGGCGGGCGCCCGCGGAGATAGCGGGCGCCTGCCTGGCGCCGAGGGCCATGCAGCACCGCCAGCGGGCGCCAGCAAGCTCAGCGGCCCCAAAAAGCGGCGCCCGACCACGGCCCTGAACCCGCAGAAGGCGCGGAAAAGCCCGGGAACCTGGAAAACAAGAGAAGAAAATACCAGGAGATAAGGGCATCGGTGGGGCCCCTGCGCGCAGCCATGTGAGGGGAAACACCTAAGCACGAAGTCGCTAGCACCGAAGAAGGCGCCGCGACTAGGAAGGTCCAACCGCCTACCTGATCGCCGGAGGAGCCCGAGGGTTCCGAAAATCGAGCCAGGCAGAAGAACCAACCTCCGAGCCCATCGGCCCATAGAGCTGCCCACTGATGAAACTGCTCATCTGGAGCCCTACCTATAGGCGGGAGGGGCTCCGATATCGAGGACGACGATTATCGGAAGTTGGCGACTCGAAAAAGGAGACCGGCAACTAGCAACGATAACCGACCGTCGACGCGCAGACATACCAGAGGGCGACCTCGAGTGATGCCTTCTCTTTTTTGACCTGTGGGCGAAGAAGAGCTCGAGGCGAACGGCACCGAATCCGACCGTTTATTTTTATGCCGCGGGGAGCCATCCCCCGGCATCGGACTGACCGTGATCGGAACCCCGCTGAGGAGAAGGAGGCTGACCGGACCAACCCGGCTGACTGAAAAGCTTTCATCGAAGTCTCCCTACCGTCACCTGACCTGCTCATGGTCGACTCCGTCCAAGTAGGCGAGACTTCTTCAAGTAAGTTAAATTTAAATATTAGAAAAATTTTACGAAAAATAGAATAAAACTAAGCGATACTACTATCGTGATAATGTTACAAAAAACAAACTGAAAACTATGCGCTAGTTTGAAGTTTGACTCCCGATAGCGGCGGCGTGTAGTCACTGAAGCGCACTCGACGGCGGGAAAAAGAACTAACAGGCGGTTGGAGGTGAGTCGCCCAGAGATGGTCGTACCGCTCGAGCGCTGCTCGCAGCGCCCGTGTCTCATGGCGGCCGTCTCTCGCCGACCCTCCAGCAAAGTTGTCTCGATGGGTCTTAGTGCCTCCGGCGCCAATCCCACTAGTGTGAATGAGTGGTGGAGACTTATGTCAGGAAGATCTTCCTCCCGATGAAGGACCCGCTCGCGCCCTTTGAACATAGGCGAGACAGGCCAGATTCCCTCCCTTGGAGGAGAGGGAATGTCGAAGCTCCCTGAACGAAGCTGAATGTAAGGAATCCAAGGAGAGCGTGATAAGCTCCGCAACCAAAGGAGAGGGAATGGGAACCCCCGTCCCTTCCCTGGCAGGATAAGACTGCAGAGAAACAGTCGAAGCGGGCACCCGCCAGTCCAATGGAGACTCCGGAGCGGAGAAAACTACCGGATGTCCATGCCCCAATCTCTAGTATCCGAATAAAAAACAAATCCTGTCATTGGTTTACAGCTGACCTCAAAGCTGCACTGCTGGAGAGAGACAAACTCTGGGAAATGGCAAGAAAAACCAAGAATGCAAATGACTGGATGATCTTTAGGAAAGCCAGGAATAGATGCACCAAGAAAGTTAGGGATGCAAAGGCTGCCTTCTACTTGGCCGAACTCGACTCTTCCTACCATAATCCTGCTAGGTTTTGGGGCACCATCAAGGGTATGGTGGGGCAGGGGCATCTTACACCTTCAACTCAATTACACAACAGTTATGGCCCTATCACTGGCAAAATGGAAATTCTGGGCCTTCAATAACCACTTCACGCGGCTGGCCTTGCCTTTGACACCTCTCCAGCTAACCTGCTGAGGGAACAATTAAGCTCCCATTACACTGGTGATCAGAGAGTTGACTCTTCCTTCAGCTTCAAATCTATACTGTTGAAACAAGTAGAGGATCTATTATGGCAACTGGATACCAAAAAAAGCACAGGGGCAGACTCTCTGGACCCCTACTTTCTAAAGATTGCATGCCATGTACTTGCAGTCCCCCTAACACACCTCTTTAACCTATCCCTAAACTCTGGCTCTATTCCCACACTGTGGAAGACAGCCCAAGTGGTTCCCCTTCTAAAATCAGGGGACCCTATGGATCTTAATAATTACAGGCCCATTTCCATTCTACCAGTGCTATCCAAGATGCTGGAGAAATTAGTGAGTAATCAGTTAAGGGAGTATCTTGACAATGCTAACCTCCTAAACCCAGCTCAATCTGGATTCAGAGCTAAGCATAGCACTATCACTGCACTAGCCAAGGTCACAAATGATTGGCAATCCGAATTAGATAAAAAGAATAATGTCTGTGCAGTATTCCTGGACCTGAGCAAAGCATTCAATACTGTGGACCACGAGCTACTACTTTCATCCCTGTACTCCACTGGCCTAGATCCATCCTCCCTTAAGTGGTTCAGATGCTATCTCACCAGTAGGTTACAGCAGGTAAAAGCTGAAGGTGACCTATCCCCATTAAAACCACTGTCAAGAAGAGTCCCCCAAGGTTCTATTCTGGGTCCTATCCTTTTTGCCATTTATATAAATAACATTGATTCAACCCTTACCAATTCCTCTGTACACCTCTTTGCTGATGACACTGTTCTGTATGTCAGCAACCCTTCATGCAGCTGCCTCAAAATCCTACAAACAGAATTCTCCTTGCTACAATATCAGCTACTCGAGAAAAAGCTTCTGTTAAATGCAAAGAAAACTAAAGCAATGATGTTCACAAATCAAAGCTCCACCAGCACATCCTTTCCAATCATTCTCCCCAGCTATGCACTATACTTGAGAAAATCTGGAGTATGTAGAAAACTTCAAATACCTAGGTGTGTGGATTGACAACAGACTTGACTTCACTCATCATTTAGAAGAACTGTTAAAAACCGCCAAAGACTTGGCCTTCTCTATAGATTAAAACCCTCCTAAACAGATACTCAAAGATGAGGTTAGTCCAGGCCATTTTTCTATCAGTTGTTGACTATGCAGACTTCTTTTATAGTCACTGCCCGTCTCCTACCATCACAAGTTGGATACCTTATATCATAGAGCAATAAGGTTCATTACAGATCTGCCATCTAATACTCATCATTGCTGTCTTTATGCTGCAGTTGGGTGGGTTTCCCTTCACCTCAGAAGGGACAGAAATGCAGCACTATGGATTTACAGAGCGTTGTCAAAAAACTTCCAAACTATATCCTGGACTGCTTCACCCAGACCTCTCCTAGCTCCTATGCCCTAAGAAATAACAACATCATCCTGTTCAAATTACCCAAATTCAACACCAGGCTAGGGAGGGCAGCATTCAGCTATTCTCTAGCTATAGCATGGAACACCCTACAAAAATCCCTAAAACTGTCCAATATCATTCCATTTGCATCCTTTAAACAGCATTGTACAGTCTTCTTCAAAGAAAAATGCAATTGCTACCACTAGAGCATTGTCATCTCACAAATCTCCTTCAAACCATATATGGCATATTCCTTCCAGACAGACACCCCATCTTATGGCACCAGTAATACCTTCACCATCCTAGTATTACATTATGTTGAGTATCTGCCATGCCCCCACTGGGATATGTATATACTGTACCTACTGTAAATATTAGCTTAACTTTCCTGTCACCGTTTTTATCATGTGAATTTACTGTACATCACTGTGTTTATAAACGTTATTTTCCCCTGTATGTATAACTGTCTTATATAAGTGTATGATGTATCTGTCGTGTATCAACTATTGAACCTTGACCTTATCAGGTCCATCTTGTAAATGAGCCTTGCTCAATGATGTTCGCCTGAATAAATAAAGATTTGATGATAATGATGATGATGGTCCTCCGGAGAGCTGACCGAAAGGTCAGAACAAAAATTGCAAGCCCGAGGATCGTGATCCAAGTCTAGGCAAAAAGAGCACGTGGAGTGCGAGTCCCTCCTGGAGGAACTAACCGTACATCTCCCGGGGCCGGAAAAAGCCATCGCCGCAGCGAAGAAGAAAGATCGAAGATTCAAGGATACTTTAGTAAATTTGAAGACCGAACTTTTCAGGAACCAGTCAAAAACGCAGAGCGCTAAGGAGGGAACCTGAGCTTCCAAGCGGTAAGGAAGATCTGGCATCATGGGGCGGAGCCGAGAGTTTTACCACCCAGGTGGGTGGGAGGAGCCAGCTTGAAGACCTTCCGGCAAGATTTAAAGCGGCAAGGGACCTGCCAATAAGTGTGGATGAACAACATATCCATGTCCCTAGAAACAAATATTTTTGCTCAGTATTTACAAAGGAAGAGGGGGAGGTACCTAAAACAAAGAGTAGAAACACTCTGGATACAGAAGTTGATACCAGCCCATTTACAGAAGAAAGGGTTCTGAAAGAACTCTTAAAACTGAAGGTAGACAAAGCAATGGGGCCTGATGGGATTCATCCCAGAATTCTAAAAGAACTAAGGGTAGAACTAGTGACACCACTGACTACCCTCTTTAACAAATCATGGGAGGATGGGGTGGTACCCGAGGACTGGAGGAGGGCAGATGTGATTCCCCTTCACAAAAGTGGGAGCAAGGCAGAAGCAGGAAACTACAGACCTGTTAGTTTAACCTCAGTGGTAGGGAAAAGAAAAAAATTACTCATCTTAGTAATGTTGTTTCTTCTAATGGAGTCTTGCTATATTATGACAATTGCAGTTTGTCCCACCATTAGAACTGCTCCGGAGGTGAAAGGGTTAACTACCATTCTGAGAATGGAGTTTAGAGCGTGAGCTCGGTTAGAGAAGCTCTGTCTGGATAATTTCAAACTGAAACTGTCAGATCTTTACGAGCAAAAACTCACTAAGGTTCTGTGTGGAAGCTGTAACCTACACTAGCCAACTGGCTACCTAAATATTAACACATATTCCTGGTCCCAACAAAAAGACTCAAGTCAGGGAACCAGAAAATAATAAAACAAGGTAGAATAAAACACCACACCCCAAAAGGGGTGAAAAACATATAATGGGCATAACCGGTGCCCAGACTGCCCACCCCATACCCAAGTAGAAGTTCTGAGAGGGCAGGCTGGGGGAGGTCATAATATAGCAGACTCCATTAGAAAAACAACATTACTAAGGCAATTTTTCTTCAAACAACATGAAGTCTTGCTATATTATGACAATTGCAGAAATACAGCAGTACCTCCATGGAGGAGGGACAGAACCTACTTAGGGAATAGGCTCTGAAGCACGGCTGTGCAAATCTAGCATCCTCCTGGCCTGGATATCCAAGGAGTAATGCTTGGGTGAAAGTGTTACCGTTTTCCAGGTAGCTGCTTGACATATCTCTAAAATAGGATGTCTCTGGCAGCAGCTATAGACAGCTGTACCTCTGGTAGAGTGAGCCCTCAGGCCTGAAGGGAACCTTTCCAGTTTTGATAGCAAATTGGATACAAGAGACAATCCACCTGGCAATGGATCTCTTAGTAGCAGGTTTACCTTTCCAACCTCACCAAAAGTGAGAAAAAGTTGGAGGATTCGAACCTATGACCCTTTGGTACACTCTATATAGTAACTAAGGGCCCTCTTAACATCTAAACTGTGCAACCTCCTCTCACCAGAGGAGGAATGGTCAGTAAAGAACACTGGAAGGAGATAGATTGGTTAAGATGGAAGTCGAAACCACCTTAGCAAAAACTTCCTGTTAGTCCTAAGGACTACTTTATCCCTGTGAAAGGAAATAAAGTCAGTGTCCACTGACAAGGCTTGTAACTCACTTATGCGCCTGGAAGAAGTGATGGCTACTAGAAAACAGTTTTCCAAGTCAAATACTTGAGCTCTGCAGAAGACAGAGGCTCAAAGGGAGGTTGCATCAACTGAGCAATGCAAACATTAAGATCCCAGGCAGGGGCCGGGTCCCTGAAAGGTGGATTAGTATGAAGTAATCCCTTGAAAAACTTGGAAAAAACAGGGTGAGTGGAAAGAGAAGAGGGCTTTCCTGCTGAAATAAAAGCAGAGACAGCTGCCAAATGAACTTTCAAGGTAGCTGGTCTCAGGCCCAAAGAATTAAGATGGACCATATAGTCCAGAACAATGGGCAAATCAGCAGATTCCGGGGAAATATGCTTCCCCGAGCACCAGATGGAAAACCTTTTCCATTTAGAATTATAAGTGGCCCTAGTGGAAGGCTTCCTGGAAGCCTTCAGGATGTCGAGAACACCTTGAGAAAGGTGTAGGTCAGCAAACTCTAACTCCTCAAGAGCCAGGCCTTGAGGTTGAGGGATTTGAGATCGGATACCAAACCCTCCCTGGGCACAAGATAACAGATTGTGTCTCCTGGGGAGGCACAAGGAAAGATGGACTGCTAAGGACAGAAGGAGTGGTACCAGGGCTGCCTGGCCCAATCTGGAGCAATCAGAATCATCCTGCAAGGCTGGGATCTGATTTTGACTAGCACCTTGAATAGGAGAGGAAGGGAGGAAAAGCATATAGAAACTTCCCTTCCAATCTAGGAGAAAGGCATCCAGAGGGCTGAGCCATCACTGAGGTCTGCAACAAAACAGTGGAGTTGGTGATTGTCTGGGGCTGCGAAAGATCTATCTGAGGGTGCCCCATCTGGCAAAAACTATCCCAGTACTTGAGGATCCAGTGACCATTCGTGATGGCCCTGGGAAATCCTGCTGAGAGCATCTGCCAGGACATTGTCCTTCCTGGGAGGTGAACTGCTATGAGGAAGTGTTCAGGAATAAGCCAGAGACCATAACTTCATTGCTTGCACAAGGCAAGACCGGAGTGCCCCCTTGTTTGTTGATGTACCACATTGTGGTGGTGTTGTCTGTTCTGACTTGTACCACTTTGTTCTTAACAGATGCAGAAAACACTTGAAGTGCTAGAAAGACAGCTCTGAGTTCCAGCAAATTGATGTGGAGCAGAGATTCCTGAGGGACCACACTCCCTGAGTGGAGGTCGCCCATGTGAGCTCCCCATCCCAGAAGGGATGCATCCGTAGTGAGGGTCAAGGAATGCGACAGAGGGATGAAGGGACCCCTAGTCTTAAATTGCTCTGATCCTGCCACCACTGAAGGGCCTGGATCAGGGTTCGAGAATCACTGGGACCAACTTGGAAGGGGATCTTTTCTCTGAGACCAAAAGGCTCTCAAGTGAAACTGAATGTCCCTCATCTGAAATCTTGCTCCTTGCACTACAGCTGTGGAAGCAGCCATGTGCCCTAGGAGCTGTAAGAAGTGCCTTGCTGGTCGAGACCTGCAGAGTGAAGGAGGAGGCCAGGGACACCAGGTTCCTTACCTCTCTAAAGGGTAGGAAGGCTCTGGCCTGCTTTGTGTCCATTCTGCACCTATGAAGGTGAGTACCTGAACAGGTTCAGAACTGACTTTGGAAGATTGAGCAAGAAGCCCAGAGAGGTGAGCAGCTGCTGGGTAACTTGCAGGTGTGATTTGACCTGTTCTGGAGACTGGCCTACAATAAGCCAGTCATCTAGATAGGGAAAAAACAGCAATCCTTTGCCTTCTTAAATGAGCAACTGCTACTGCCAGACATTTTGTGAATACCCTTGGGGCAGAGGTGAGGCCGAAGGGCATTGCTCTGAACTGGTAGTGACCTGAGGGCAGTTCGAATCTGAGGTACTTTCGGTGGGAGCTTCTGAGTTAGAACATGGAAATAGGCATTCTTGAGGTCCAGGAAGCTAGCCAGTCTCCTGGCCTTAGAGAAGGTAAAATCATTGCCAGAGTCACCATTTTGAACTTTGGTTTCAAAAGGTGCTTGTTCAGATATCTTAGGTCTAAAATGGGCACCATTCTCCTGTCTTTTGGGGTAAGAAATCTGGGTACAGACCCTTGCCCTGGTGTGGGAAACCCTTTCTACAGCTCTGAGAGCTAGGAGGGTTGAGACTTCTGTTTCTAAGGTAAAAAGTCTCTAGAGGGTTTGTAGGTGGAAAAAATCTGGCTCTCATCTTTGGAAATGTTTTGAAGCTGAGGGACCAGACCCTGACTTACTACTTCCAGGACCCATTTGTCTGATGTTAGAGACTCCCAGTCCTGGGCGAAGTAAGCCAGCCTGCCAGGTAGTGGAGAACCGGCCCTGGGCACCCCATCAGGGTGCCTGTTTGTGAGGCTTTAGTCTGAGGGTGGAAGCAGACCTACTTGCACCCGTCTGCCTCTGCCTCTGAAGAACCTCTGAGCATAAGCAGAAGAAGCCTGGGTTTGGTAAAAGGCCTGTGAAAGAACCTACTTCACCCTGAGGGTCTGCTTCTGAGGGTGGCTTGCCGCTCCTTGGCTTGTGCACTCCTATAAGTTGTTCTGTATTCATCCATTTCTTCAGGTAATTCTCTGTTTGCTCCCCAAACAGGATTCCTCCCTGAGAAAATCCATAGCCTTAGACTGGGTATCCTGTGACAAGTTAGTACACCTGAGCCAAGCTAACCTACTAAAGGCCACAGATGTAGCCATGACTCTAGAGGATACATCATTAGAATCCACAGCAGCATGGAATTGCACCTTGGAAGCCTCAATACCATCAGAAGCCACCTGCTCCAGCTCCTTGGCAAGCTGGCCAGGGGCCTGTTGCAAAGCCATGACAGTGTCCCATCTAGATTTTTGGTATCTTGCCACATAAGCCATGTAATTTGCTTGTCTGAGTCCCAAGGATGCTGCCATGTATTGTTTTTAGCCATGGCATCAATCTTCCTGGAGTCTTGTCAGGAGGATGTGAAGCCAGAGAGAATTAAGCTTTATCACAGGCTGCAGCCTGAACTACTAACATGACTGCATTGCTGTGAAAGAAAGTCTGTATCAGGACCTGACAAAATGTACCTCCTGTCCATCTTTTTGTCAACAGGAGGCACAGAATTAGGGGCTTTTAGAATTTTTATTGTTTGCTTCCTAAAAGACTTATGTAAGGGGATAGATAATCCCCTTGACTCTGGGATATCCATCATTTCCACAAAATCAGGTTCCTCTTGCTCATCCACAGCTTCCTCTAATGGGAGCTGGAGGGTTTCAGCAACCTTTTTATAAAACAAAAAATGAGAAGGGGACTCAGAAAGCATAGGGGGAGATTCTAAAGGTCTGTCTGGGGAGATGTCCGGTTCAATGGGCACATCCAGACTCTCAAAGTCACATTCACACTGTTCATAATCCTCCTCCCCCTCCTCTGGTTCATAAAAATCTCCAATATCATATTCTTGAACCGGTGGAACCGACCGAACCGACCTCCTACCAGACAGTGGTGGTTCGGACGGAACCAGAGAAAGTGACTGTACAATTTGTATAGCTTTTGCTATTTCTGCAGCAGTTGGAGAAGGAATTTTGGACTCCATACTTGCTGATTTTTTAGTTTTCTTTGCTGGAACTGGCTCCTCAGAGCCAGCTTTACATTGGCCCGAGGAAGTCTCGCCCTGGTCAGAGGGCACTCCCTCCGGTTCGGTTGGCAACGAACCGGGCTGGCCATCCGGGTCAGCGGACTTTTTGGCCTCTCGTTCCCTGAGCCTGCCCACTCTCTTATCCAGGGTGGCTGCAGGGAAATTCTTACAAATCTGGCAGTCTGAATTGAGGTGGTCAAACCCCAGACAATAAACACATGTAGTGTGTGGGTCAGCCTTGGCAAAGGCTTCCCCACAGACACTACAGTGTTGAAACCCAGTGGGCCCGGTTTTTCTTTTGGGTTTCTCAGACATGATGCCAGCCTAACCAACAAACTTGCCCTTTTAACGGCAGTGCCAGGCAAGACACCCTTATCGGTTCCCAACCATGTCATGGGTCGTGGAAAAAACCGTAATGAAATCTGTTTTTTTTAGAACCGATAAGAACCTGGAACTGCACTCTAAAAGCTTTAAAATGCTTAAACTTTAAAGTTTTAACCAACCTGATCGGTTCGAGCGAACCGATAAACATTTACAAGTTCCACACAGAAATAAACCTATCTATTACTTACAATACCACAGACAGCGCATGAACCGATCGGTTTGCGGTTAAAATAATAATAATCGAGTTGAATTTAACCGAGAAAATACTGTTTAAACCGAGAAATGAACGAGCAGTAGGAGAAATCTCCGGAGCGACTGTTCAGTGAGGCGGAGTAAAGAATCTGACAGTTTCAGTTTGAAATTATCCAGACAGAGCTTCTCTAACCGAGCTCACGCTCTAAACTCCATTCTCAGAATGGTAGTTAACCCTTTCACCTCCGGAGCAGTTCTAATGGTGGGACAAACTGCAATTGTCATAATATAGCAAGACTTCATGTTGTTTGAATGATGGAATCACTTCTGAAGGAAAGAACTGTCGAGTATCTAGAGGCCAGAGGGGCACAGGACCCAAGGCAGCATGGATTCACAGCGGGAAGGTCGTGCCAGACAAATCTGATAGATTTATTTGACTGGGTGACCAAAGCAGTAGATCAGGGAGGGGCTGTGGACATGGCCTACCTAGACTTTAGCAAGGCATTTGACACAGTCCCACACAAAAGATTAATATACAAGTTAGCCAGCCTGGGAGTGGGTCCCAAGATGACAGCCTGGGTAAAGAATTGGCTGGAGAATAGGACACAGAGAGTAATAGTAAATGGAGTCCACTATGAAGAAAGGGGGGTTACTAGTGGGTACCATGAGGGTTCAGTATTAGGACTGGTCCTCTTCAATGTCTTTATAGCGACATTGCAGAGGGACTGGAAGAAAAGTTTGTCTCTTTGCAGATGACACAAAGATCTGCAACAGAGTTGATGCACAAGGTGGGTGGAAAGGATGAGAAGGGACTTGGCAAGGTTAGAGGAATAGTCAAATGTAAGGCAGCTTAGATTCAATGCTAAGAAGTGCAGGAATGCACCTGGGAAACAAAAACCCAGGAAGAGTACACAATGGGAGTGAGATACTAACAACAACAAAAATGGAAAGGGACCTGGGGTAGTCATATCAGATTACCTAAAGGTGGGCAAGCAATGTGAGAGGGCAGCAAGGAGGGCTGGGGGATACTGGGATGCATAGGAGAGGCATCACCAGTAAAAACAAGGAAGTTATTATCCCTCTGTACAGACAGCTGGTAAGACCCCATCTGGAGTACTGCATGCAGTTCTGGAGACCCAGTCTCCATAAAGACATAGACAGGATGGAAGCTGTCCAGAGAGGGCAACTAAAATGGTGCAGGGTCTGCACCAGAAGACATATGAAGAGAGACTTAAGGAGCTTAATATGTATAGCCTCAAGGAAAGGAGGAGGGGGGACATGATAGAAACTATCAAGTACCTCAAGGGAATCAACAAAGTCCAAGAGGTAGCATCTTTCAAAAAAGAGGTGTGCTAGAACAAGAGGCACAATTTGAAGATGGGGGTGGCTCAGAGGTAATTTAAAGAGTATTTTTTCACAGAGAGGGTTGTGGATGCATGGAGCGGCCTTCCGGAGGAAGGTTGTGGAGTCAAAAACAGTGGTGGAATTCAAGCATGCATGGGACAGTCATAAGGCAATTCTAGGGGGTGGGGGTAGGAAGAAGTAGGTTGCTGGTTAACTAGGATCTGCAGCTTATCCATTAGGTAGGGAAATGGTCAGACTGGGTGGGCCAAGCGGTCCTTATATGTTGTCAAATTCTATGTTTCTATGTTAAACAGCGAACAGGATGCAGGACACGGCGCCCGAAGAACGGCGAACCAGGCCAGTGGCGCCCAGTATTTCTACGCTCCATGTAGCAGGTGCAGCGCGGCGGCGGAGCAGGGGTGGGATGTGGGAGGAGTCTGCGGCGCCTAACAGCCACCCCTCACGCACCATGTAGTGTGTCTCTTTCGGGGGTGGCATCATCGACGCCGACTCCTTGAACAAAAAAAAACTCCTGTGGTGGGTGCGCGCCTCCGGCTACACCCCAACCAGTAATGAATGGTGAAGACTGACAAGGGAAGAGTGCCACTAGACACCAGGGAAAGAGAAACATATTATGGGGACAGCAATCAGAGGATGGGGGCACCACTAGACACCAGGGAAACATAATACATAAGGGCATGGCGATCAGAGGATGGGGGGGGCGCCATTAAACACCAGAAACACAATACATAAGGGAAGGAAATCAGAGGGTGGGGGGCACCACTAGACACCAGGGATACATAGCGGGATGAAGATGGGAGGGTGGGGGGCGCCACTAGACACCAGGGAAACATATAGGTAAGGGGTGATTGGAGGGTGGGGGGTAACACTAGACATCAGGGAAACATTATATAAGTAAGCGGGTGATTGGAGGGTGGAGGGCACCACTAGACACCAGGGAAACATTATATAAATATAAGGTGGTGATGGGAGGGTGGGGGTGCCTCCAGACACCAGGGAAACAATATAAATTCAGGGACAGCAATCAGAGGGTGGAGGGTGCCATTAGACATCAGGGAAACATATAAATGCAGGGACGATAATCAGAGGGTGGGGGGTGCCACTAGACACCAGGTAAACCTAACATACTTAATGAGACGGCAATTGGAGGGTGGCAGGCATTACTAGACACCAGGGAAACATTACATACTGTACATAAAGGGACAGCAGTGGGAAGGGGTGCCACTAGATACCAGGGAAACAGCGGCTCAGTGCTCTCAGAACAGCCTGCAGCATAAGCTCCAGCTGTGGCTGCAGAACTCAAGAAAGTCCAGCTGTTCTCATACAGAGAATGCAGGTGAATGGCTCCTCTCGCTAAGTGGGGACCCTGGATTTTGGGTGCCCAGAAAACATATTTCTGCCAACTTATTAAAAAACAAACACCAGAATCTAGCAAAACGCATCACATTTAGCTAGGTTCAGGTGTTTTATTTTTTTAAAAAAAGGCATTATTTTTATATACTTTGTAAAGGCGGCTACCTCGACTGTTTTTCCCCCATGACAAGTGAACCACGCAAATGATCACTCGTGATATGGGTGTTTTTTACCTTTTGCGATAGTTTTTTTTTGTTTTTTTTACCAGTCGCACTGGAATGTTAACTCAACAATCGGTATGACTTTAAGCAGTATAATATTTTTTCGACAAACCTTCCTAAGGCACATCCTTGGGATGGGCCTCTTCTAAAGTGAACATTTCATGAAAAAATTGTACAGGGTCTAGGTTGTAAGTGAGAGCAAAAAATACCCAGTGCTAAGTATAGGGAAACCAAATGTGATTTTTTTCCATTTTTTGGCGCTCTGTATGTCAAAAACCGTACAAGATGCCTTCATGAAACTTTACATGTCCTGAGACTCTGACAGCCTGACCACACATGCCAAATTTTGGGCTATTTTGTCAAATAACGCTAAAGTTATTAATGTGCAAAATGTGGGATTTAACATTAACAGCCTACTCAATCCTAACTATAGCGGCATTACAGAGCCCCTATAATGTATATGAAGACTTGGACCAGCGCTGGACCAGCTTAGTGAGTGAATAAGCAAGTGTGCTTTTAGCATCATATAGAACCATTAAGTACTGTACAGTAGATGCCGGCATTTTTATTTTCTTTCTTTTATTTAAACTGTCTTGGTTTCTGAAGTTTAACAGAGTGAATGAGTGAGTGGCAGGCAGTGGCTGAGTGCAGAGCGCAGTTTGTGTCTGGCAGCCAGGGAGCGAGTTAGAGTGCAACAGCAAGAGAAAGAGCAAATGGGTGGCAAGCGGTAAAGTCGACCTGCGCTGAAGCAGAGATGCAAGCTGCTAAATTGTACTGGAAACTTGGTAAGTGATTAAAAAAATAGCATACAAACTGCTTATCTGCAATGTCTTTTCTTCTGAGCTGAGAAGTAATTTGTAGGACAGCATGTGCATCACTGAACAGAGGACAGTTGGCGGTGGTGGCGGGAAGTGTTGCCAGTACTGGCTTGTGATATGCGATTTATTCTTTATGTTAACTGGTGGCTTGATAGCAATTTCTTCTGGACCATCAACTGTTCCGTGAACAGAGGATGTTAGAAAACTGTTTTGGTAACTGGTATTTTCTTCAACAGGATTTGAAAAAAAAAAATAAGATGGCGGTTGATTGAAAATTGAACGTTCTACAGGTTGGCACAGTGATTTCAAAGACGTACTGTGTCCTGGTTGCCAGGACTAGTTGTTAGCTGTGTACTAGATACTTCATGACTAAGAACCAATCAGGATGCAGGATGCAGGATTTTTCCCTTCTCATTTTATAAATGGGACTCAATGGTGAAGACTGATTCTTGACAGATACTTAGTATTGGTCTCAGGTTTTAAAGAATCTTTTAGTAAAAAATAATTTTCTTTTATAAATACATTTGGGAGCCACAGCATTACAGCGTCTGCATAGAAATATAGACTTTGTCGGCAGATAAGGACCGCTTGGCCCACCTAGTCTGCCCGTTTCCCTACCTAGAGGATAAGCTGCAGATCCTATTTAATCAACAGCCTATTTCTTCGTACCCCCCACAAAAATTGCCTTATGTCTGTCCAATTCATTCTTGAATTCTCCCACAGTTTTAGACCCTACAACCTCTTCAGGAAGGCTGTTCCATGCGTCCACCACCCTCTCTGTGAAAAAATACTTTTTCACATTGCCCCTGAGCTGTCCCCCTTCTATTTTCAAATTGTGTCCCCTTGTTCTTGCACATCTCTTTTTCTGAAAGATGCTACCCTCTTGGACTTTATTGATTCCACTGAGGTACTTAAACATTTCTATCACGTCCCCCCCTCCCTCCTTTCCTCAAGGGTATACATATTAAGCTCCTTTAGTCTCTCCTCGTATGGCTTCTCTTGCAGACCCTGCACCATTTTAGTTGCCCTCCTCTGAACTGCCTCCATCCTGTCTATGACCTTGCGGAGATGGGGTCTCCAGAACTGGACACAGTACTCCAGATGGGGTCTCACCAACTGTTTGTACAAGGGAATAACAACTTCCTGATTTCTGCAGGTGATGCCTCTCCCTATACATCCTAGTATTCCCCCAGCCCTCCCTCCCACCTTCTCACATTGCTTGCCAACCTTAAGGTCATCTGATATGATTACCCCCAGGTCCCTTTCCGTTTTTGTTACTACCTCCTCCCCATTGTGTAATCTTCCCCATAACTGAACTTAAAATGCACAAGATATATATACATTTGAGAAATATGGATCTTTATTGGGCTATAAGCGTAATGACACCAAAACAGAAGTACTGGCAATACAAGTATGTTCCTAGCACAGCAGTAAAAGCCCAATACCCCTTGTGCTGGGATTTGTCATGGATGAAATATCTTGGGATAAAGCTCATGGCTTCAGTGTCACACTCTGTGAGGCCAATTAGGCCCCACTACAGGCGCGGCTGCAGCAGGCTTTTGACCAATGGACAGTGCTACCCTTCTCCCTGGAAAGAAGGGTAGCAACAGTTAAATGCTGGTTCTTCCCAAATTTTTCTATTTATTTCAGAACCTGGCACACACAATTTCCCAGAAGGTATGGGTGTGCTGGACCAGGCAGGTTTTATGCTTTCTCTGGCAAGGGCACCAACCAAGAGTTGCTTTTTCACTGCAGTGTAGACCAAAAGAGCAGGTTGGTCTAGCATTGGCAGACCTTAAGTTGTATTATGAGGCAGCGCAGCTGCAACCCTTGATGTACTGCAGGCTCAGGAACTCCCCTGACCAACAATGGACCCAGCCTGATTTGCTGGCTGCTCTGCAATTTTATATCTACCATAGATGCATGTCCACGTTTGTCCTCATCCCATTACAAGTTTGTAAGAAATGGATCCTCAAAAGGGACCTATCTCAGCAATTGTTGTGGCTGCTTCTCCTACACATGCACATGGATTTTATTCCTGCTATCCATCCCCCCCTACCAGGCCCTCCCTTGCATCAGCTCCACCAGCCCTGTCACCTGGCTTCTCATGGACTTACCTTCCCACTCTGTCCTCCATGTCTCTCCCTCTTGACAGGGGGTGGCAGTCTAGGCCTGTCACCACATGGACGAGGTCCCAGATTGGAGAAATGCCACGTTCTGGTGCAGGGCCTGCTGAGAGCCACTGCTCATCCTGCCTGGCCAGGGTTTTTCCACTTTCTGGCTCCCTTCCCTTGGGACACAGACAGCAAGGATGCGCATGCATGTGACCATGCTTAGCATGGCACCAGCCTTCATTCCCCCCTTCCCAATGCCTCTCCAATTGCACTACCACCTGTGGTCACCCAAGTGGCAGTGAAGCAGCAGACCTGGCAGCCCTCACTTCCCGAAGAAGAACAGCATCCAATGGGATGCTCGATCCTCCTCCTCCCCTAGAAAGCCCCTGATGGCCCATGCTCATTTCCACACACAGGGCAACGGCGTTATGAATGGTAGCGCTACTGTTGTGCTGATGGGCCGCATTCCTGCTACCTGTGATATGGGGTATAAAAATTGGTATAATAGAGGATTATGGTTCCCATTTCAACTGATGCAGAGACAGGATGCTAAATCCTTCCAAATGGTGAAAGACTTGTTAGGAATTCCTCAAAACGGACATGTTTCAGTATTTTCAAGTGCGAGCCTACTTAACTAGGATGGTTAGAAGAGACACATGGTTAGACTATACTAATCTGTTTGCACAGATACTTAAGGAAGAAAAAAATTACTCACCTTAGTAATGTTGTTTCTTCTAATGGAGTGTTGCTATATTATGACAATTGCAGTGAGTCCCAACCTTCGAACTGCTCCGGAGGTGAAAGAGTTAACAGTCCATGCCAGGCTTGGTTGAAAACCCTATCTGTTATTCTTCAAACTCAAACTGTCAGATCTTTATGAGCAAAACTCACTAAGACTCTGTGTGGAAGCTGTAAACCTACACTAGCCAACTGGCTACTAATTATATAAATACATTTTTTGGTGCCACAACGAAGACTCAAGTCGGGAGACCCATAAAATGACAAACACAACACAGATCACCCTGAAAAGGAGGGGTGAAAACAAGGTGGGCATCTAAAAGGTGCCAACACTGACCTGCCCACCCACATCCCCAAAAGTAAGGTTCTGAGAGGGGCAGGCGGGGGGGGGGGGTCAGAATATAGCAAGACTCCATTAGAAGAAACAACATTACTAAGGTGAGTAATTTTTTCTTCAAACAACATGAAGTCTTGCTATATTATGACAACTGCAGACTATACAGCATTACCTTCATGGATGAGGGACAGAACCTACTTAGGAAATAGGCTCTGAAGCACAGCTGTGCCAAATCGAGCATCACTCCTAGCCTGGATGTCCAGGGAGTAATGCTTGGTAAAAGTGTGAACTGTTTTCCAGGTAGCTGCTTGACATATCTCTAGGATAGGGATGTCCCTGGCAGCAGCCAGAGACGCAGCTGTACCTCTGGTAGAGTGAGCCCTCAGGCCTGAGGGAGGAACTTAACCCAGTTTTTCATAGCAGAATTGGATACAAGAGACGATCCACCTGGCAATGGATCTTTTAGTGGCAGGTTTCCCTTTGCCGACCTCACCATAAGTGAGGAACAGTTGGAGGGAGTCAAACCTGTGACCCTTGGTACGATTTATGTAGTAGCTAAGGGATCTTTTGACATCTAAACTGTGCAACCTCCTCTCACCAGAGGAGGAATGGTCAGTAAAGTACACAGGGAGAGACATAGATTGATTAAGGTGGAAATCTGAGAACACCTTAGGCAAGAACTTTCTGTTAGTCCTGAGGACTACCTTATCTCTGTGAAAGGAGATAAAATCAGGCTCCACTGACAATGCTTGTAACTCACTTATGCGCCTGGCAGAAGTGATGGCTACCAAAAACACAGTTTTCCAAGTCAAGTACTTAAGCTCTGCTGAAGACAAGGGCTCAGAAGGGTGTTGCATAAGCTGGGCAATACAAATATTAAGATCCCAGGCAGGGGTAGGATCCCTGAATGGGGGGTTGGTGTGAAGCAACCCTTTGAAAAACTTGGAGAATACAGGATGAGCTGAAAGAGAAGAGGGTTTACCTGCTGATAAGAAAGCAGACACGGCTGCCAGGTGCACTTTTAGGGTAGCTGGTCTCAGCCCCAAAGAATTTAAATGGACCATATAATCCAGGACTGTGGGTAAGTCAGCAGATTCTGGGGAAATATGCTTCCCAGAGCACCATATGGAAAATCTCTTCCATTTGGAATAATAAGTAGCCCTGGTGGAAGGCTTCCTAGAAGCCTTCAGGATATCCAATACACCTTGGGAGAGGTGTAGGTCAGCAAACTCTAACTCTTCAAGAGCCAGGCCTTGAGATTGAGAGATTTGAGGTTCGGGTACCAAACTCTCCAATGAGCACAGGATAACAGATTGTGATTCCTGGGAAGACACAGGGGAAGGTGGACTGCTAAGGACATAAGGAGTGGGTACCAGGGCTGTCTGGCCCAGTCTGGAGCAATCAGGATCATCTTGCAGGGTTGAGATCTGATTTGTACTAGCACTTTGAACAGGAGAGGGAAGGGGAAGGCATAAGAAACTTCCTTCCCAACTGAGAAGGAAGGCATCCAGGGGACTGAACCCAACACTGGGGCCTGCACAACAAAAAGGGGAAGTTGGTGATTGTCTGGGGCTGCAAAAAGATCTATCTGGGGTGTGCTCCATCTGGCAAATACCACCTCCAGAACTAGGGGATCCAGAGCCCATTCGTGATGGCCCTGGGAAATCCTGCTGAGAGCATCTGCCAGGACATTGTCCTTGCCTGGGAGGTGAACTGCTACAAGGGAAGTGTTCATGGAGTAAGCCAGAGACCACAACTTCATTGCTTCGGTGCACAAGGCCATAGACCGAGTGCCCCCTTGCTTGTTGATGTACCACATTGTGGTGGTATTGTCTGTTCTGACCTGAATAACCTTGTTCTGAACAGATTTGGAAAAAGCTTGAAGTGCTAGAAAAACTGCTCTGAGCTCCAACAGATTGATGTGGAGCAGAGATTCCTGAGGGGACCACAATCCCTGGGTGAGTGAGGTCGCCCATGTGAGCTCCCACCCCAAAGGGTTGCATCTGTAGTAAGGAGTGAGACTGAGAGGTGAAGGGACCCCTGTCTCAAATTGTCCTGGTCCTGCCACCACTGAAGGGCCTGGATCAGGGTTCGAGTCACTGGAATTAATTTGGTTAGAGAGTCCTTCTTTGAGACCAAAAGGCTCTCAAATGGAACTGGATGTCCCTCATCTGAAATCTGGCTCCTGCACTACTGCTGTCGAAGCAGCCATGTGTCCCAGGAGCTGTAGAAAGTGCCTTGTTGGTCGAGAGACCTGGTAGGGTGAAGGAGGAAGCCAGAGAAATCAGGGTCCTGCTCTTTCCAGAGGAAGGAAGGTCTGGCTTTTGTGTTCAGTTCTGCACCTATGAAGGTGAGAAGCTGGACAGGTTCTAGGACTGACTTTGGGAGATTGAGAAGGAAACCTAGAGAGTTAGCAGTTGCTGAGTTACTTGAAGATGTAACCTGACTTGGTCTGGAGACTGGCCTACTATGAGCCAGTCGTCCAGGTAAGGAAAAAATGGCAATTTTTTGCCTTCTTAAATGGGCAACTGCTACTGCGAGGCATTTTGTGAATACCCTTGGGGCAGATGTGAGGCCGAAGGGCATTGCTCTGAATTGGTAATGGCCTGAGGGCAGTTCGAATCTGAGGTACTTTCGATGAGAGCTTCTGATCAGAACATGAAAAGAGGCATCCTTGAGGTCCAGGGACACTAGCCAGTCCCCTGGCCTTAAAGAGGGTAAAATAATTCCCAGAGTCACCATTTTGAATTTTGGTTTTAAAAGGTGCTTGTTTAGATACCTGAGATCCAGGATGGGCGGCCATTCTCCTCTTTTTTGGGGTAAGGAAGTACCTGGAGTACAATCCTTTGCCTTGGTATAGGGGTGGAACCCTTTCCAGAGCTCTGAGAGCCAGGAGGGTAGAGACTTCTGCTTCCAGGGCAAGAGCCTCTGAAGGATTTGCAGGTGGAAAGGATCTGGTTCTCATCTTTGGAAATTTTTGAGCTGAGAACCAGTCCCTGGCTTACTACTCCAGGACCCACTTGTCTGATGTTAGAGACTCCCAGTCCTGGACAAAGTAAGCCAGCCTGCCCCCACAGGTAGTGGAGAATCGGCCCTGGGCACCTCATCAGGATGCCTGCTTGGCAGGGGTTTTGGCTGAGGGGTGGAAGCAGGTCTGCTTGCACCCCATCTGCCCTCTCCTCTAAAGAACCCCTGTGCATAAGCTGAAGAGGAGGCCTGGGCTTGGTAAAGGCCTATGAAAAGGCCTGCCCCTGCCCCTGGAGGCTGCCTTTGGGGAGTGACTTGCCTTTCCTTGGCCTGTGCACTCCTAGGTGGTCCTATATTCATCCATTTTCTTCATGTAATTCTCTGTTTGCTCCCCAAACAGAGAGTTGCCCACAACAGGGAAATCCATGACCTTAGTCTGGGTATCCTGTGACAGGCTAGTACATCTGAGCCAAGCCATTCTACAGAGAGCCACAGATGTAGCCATGACTCTGGATGATACATCATTAGAGTCCACTGCAGCATGGAATTGCACCCTAGATGCCTCAATACCATCAGCGGCCACCTGCTCCAGCTCCTGTGCCAGCTGACCAGGGACCTGCTTTGCTAGAGCCAAAACAGTATCCCATCTGGATTTTTGATATCTAGCAACATAACCCATATAATTTGCCTGTCTGAGTCCTAAGGATGCTGCCATGTACTGTTTCTTTGCCATGGCATCTATCTTTCTGGAGTCCTTGTCAGAGGGGTGAGAGGCTAAGGGGATATTTGCCTTGTCACAGGCTGCAGCCTGACCCACCCCCACGTGGCTGCATTGTTGTGTAAGGAACTCCGTATCAGAGCCTGATAATGCATACCTTTTGTCCATTCTTTTATCAACAGGAGGTATGGTGTGAGGAGCGTTTAAAATCTTTACTGTCTGTTTCCAAAAAGATTTATGCAGAGGAATAGACAGTCTCCTAGATTCTGGGATATCCATCATTTCTACAAAATCAGGCTCTTCTTGACCATCCACAGCTTCCTCCATAGGGAGCTGGAGGGTTTCAGCCACTTTTTTATAAAACATGAAATGAGAAGGGGACTCAGAAAGCCTAGGGGGAGACACTCCTGAAGGTCTGTCTGGAGAGATGTCCGGTTCAATGGGCACATCCAGACTTTCAAAACCACATTCACTCTCCTCATACTCCTCTTCCCCCTCCTCTGGTTCATAAAATTCCTCTAACTCATACTCTTGAACCGGTGGAACCAACCGAACCGAATGCTTACCTGATGGTGCCGGTTCTGTCGGAACCGAGGACAGTGACTGAACAATTTTTATTGCTTTAGCTATTTCTTCAGCGGTTGGAGAGGGAAGTTTTGGCTCCACACCAGCTGATTTTCTAGTTCTCTTTGTTGGAACTGACTCCTCAGAGTCGGCTCTCCTTTTGCCCAAGGAAGTATCGCCCTGGTTAGAGGGCACTCCCTCCGGTTCGGTTTCAACCGAACCCGGCTGGCCATCCGGTTCAGCGGACTTCTTGGCCTCCCGCTCCCTGAGTCTACCAACTCTCTTATCCAGGGTAGCTGCAGGAAAACTCTTACAAATCTGGCAGTCTGAATTGAGGTGGTCAAACCCCAGACAATAAACACATGTGGTGTGGGGGTCAGCCTTGGCAAAGGCTTCCCCACAGACAACACAGTGTTGAAACCCAGTGGGCCTGGTTTTTCTTTTGGGTTTCTCAGACATAGTGTCAGCCTAACCAAAAACTTGCCCGTTTATGGCAATCCGCCAAGCATGGGTGTAGCCAGGCATACTCCAAGTACTCCATGGTGTGCAGTTATATTTAAGGGGGGTAGCAAATAGACTCCGAACTGCTTCCTTTTTCCATGAAAACTAACAGAAAATGCTGAACCTTTCTGTAATTTTATTCATAGGAGTTGAAACTAGAAGGACTGGTCACTAATACTGTCTTTGAATCCCAAGGACAATATAACTTTACAGGCTCTAATCTGGTATGTGGGTCTTATGGAGCAATGCATGGCATTTGTATTTACCCATGCATGGCAACAACCACTGTCATGAGATACAAAAGTTGTATTTATTGTGCCAAATGAGGCAACAAACATGGTCCTGGTGTACATCTGTATATTGTCTGGCTACACCCCGGGGGGGGCGGGGTAGCTCACCCCAATGGGGGGGTAGCAGTGAGCCCACTTGGTGTGCAGCTCTGATCCCTGGCTACACCTCTGCCGCCAAGCAAGACTCCCTTATTGGTTCCCAACTGTGTCATGGGTCGTGGAAAAAAACGTAATGAAATCTGTTTTTTTTAGAACCGATAAGAACCAGGAACCACACTTCTAAAAGACAGTAATGTAATAGAAATAACTTGATCGGTTCAAACCGAACCGATGAAATCATTTACAAGTTCCACACAGAAAGTAAATGTAAAACCTATCTAGTACTTACAAATACCACAGATAGAGCTTGAACCAACCGGTTGCGGTTTAATTTCGGTTAAAAAACCAAAAAACATTATACTTTAACCGACAAAATGAAGCAGAAGGAGAAATCTCCGGAGTGACTGTTCACTGAGGCGGAGTAAAGAATCTGACAGTTTGAGTTTGAAGAACAACAGATAGAGTTTTCAACCGAGCTCAAGCTCTAAATTCAATGCCTGGCATGGACTGTTAACTCTTTCACCTCCGGAGCAGTTCGAAGGTTGGGACTCACTGCAATTGTTATAATATAGCAAGACTTCATGTTGTTTGAAGCCTTGTGGGGGAATCCTTATCACATCTTATTTTGTACCTTTATAGTGCACTTCAGGAATTAAGTACTGTAACTGCCCTCTATTACAGGCCTTTAGATTGTGAGAACGGAAGTTTGGCCACCATCTAGAACAGTCCAAATGGGAAACAGCCTGTCAGAATACACAGTGTCCTTTTCAGTTACATGGAAGGAGATTAACTGGAATTGTTTGGTGCATTACTTCATTACTCCAGTTGAGCAGGTTCACAGGGGGACAGCCCCAATGGTGCACTGCTGGTGTCAGTGCAGAGAATCTAATGGCACCCACTTCCATGTTCTGTGGGACTGCCCCAGACTTTCTCCTTTCTCTCAAGAGATTGAGGGGCGTTATGTGAAATGTTCCTTCCCCAAATAATCATTTCTAAAGAATTGTTCATTTTAACACTATACCCACCGAGTATGAGGGATCCTACCACCAATTATTTGATGGACATATTGTTGGAAGTGGCAAAGAAGTGTATAACGAAACAATGTCTGACGGTAGAGATACCTACACTGGCATAATGGATGGCACTGGTAACTCTATTAATACTTTAGAAATCTTGATCTATACTACCCAGAACCAAGAAGATAAAGCTCAGAATAGGTGGAACCGCTGGGTTGTGCATGTCATGGCGCGAGACCCCTTTTTTTTTTACCATAAACTATAGAAAGTGATACATATGGACAGGGCTCCAGATTAGATTTTTTGGGATGAGTACTGTACTCCTCATTTTGAAAGTGGGGTGAGTAAAACCAAATTCAAATGTGCACAAATGCCTGGACTGAGTGAAGTGAGGAGCACATTTTTAAAAACGATGTCGTTTTTTTTTCTAGATAAGACCTGATCAGGTGTCAACAGCGCTCCAGCTACTCACCAGTTTTAATATATAGTGAGTAAAACAAAACTGAGATGTGTACAAGTGCTGTAAATCTGGAAAAAAAATGCTCCTTTTGAATCACCAGTTATGTTATGAAGGACTGTTCTATGGAGTGTGGCACATTTACAAATGTTGGGTTAGTATTGGTACTCATTAAAAACATTTTCCGAAGAGTATTTCCAAAAATTAGGTGAGTAAAATAGGTTGGTACTCACCTTATCTGGAGCCTTGCATATCGTATTGGTGAAGAAAGGGAGAGTTTTCAGGCAGAGGAATAGGTTGTATTGCCTGCCTGGTGGCTTTCTTTCGGACACTACACATACACTTACAGGGTACAAATAGGTGGCAGGCGCTGGAACCTGTATGACATCACCATGAAGCTGCTACACTTTTTAATGTAGTGCAGTGCATACTGACAATCATATTTGTTTTTGTTGTTACTTTGTTCTGTGTATTAAGCAAAACTTTAATAAAATATGATTATATATAAATTTTAACTTTGTTCTTTCCTTGCAACAGAAGGTTACATGGCAGATTGATGTTCACCATAGATGTTGAATGACATCCATTTAATATCAGCAGATCTGAAGTTAACAAGGAATCCAATAAACACTACCAGAGGTACAAGGTACTGTACGTTGTCACTTTAAGTCAGCTGTCGCTAGATAAATACTGTGATCTCATATCTCCCCTCCCCCAAGTAGTGGTCCAAACATACAAAGATAAGTTCTCTTTCTCAAAAGACATAACTCACAAGTAACTACCACTCCTTAATTTCTTTACAGTGTTTCTAAACCAATCCTTAATTTCTTTACAGTGTTTCTAAGCCAGTATATATGTGGGATGTATCTTATGTTATGCTTGTTAAAATTTCAAAAAAAACATTTAACAAAAAAAGACATAACTCACCTCGTCAGTGTCAAAAATTGAAGCTTTTTCATCCTCAGAAACAATAGCAGTACTCCTGTTGTAAGAAAAATGTATTTATATCCAATTATATGGCTGGAAACAGATCTGTGATTGACTAACTTGTATTCTAAAGGGTCACTGTAAGTTAATGGCTGTAAACCATCACGTGGAATATAACAATTAGAACGCAAACTGCAAAAACGTTAAAAAAGGAAAAAATGTTGTTTAATAATAGCATCAAGGTGTTTCACGTGTTTGAACCCCTTTGTTAAACTAACAGTAGGGTATACGGTACTTAACTTTGCCTCGTACATGCCTTATATTATCTGACAGTACTGCAACACAGCCCCTGGTCATGCTAAACTGATTCTATCCTGACATGACAAAAGCAATGTGTAAACTGTTCTTAACATTCACTAAACAAGAGCACCATTTTACAACACTTCAATCATCTTCTGCTTGTCAGTTTCTCTTCTGAAACTATATGGCGCATGAACTGTTATTGAACAGAGCCATTAAAGAGCCCTGACACTGCTGCATAAACTTTTTAAGACGGTAAGATTATGACAAGATTCAGTTTAAACATCACATATTTTCTGTAAGTTTGCCCCCTGGTTTCCTTATTTCTAATGAGAGTGGCATGAAAACAAGGTCACTGTGTCCCCTAGGCTTTACCTGCTCTGGCTGCTTGTCTACACCTGACATCATAATCCCCTGCTTATGACATCATACTTACTTTCGCAGCAACATATTGCGATGTCATAAAAAGAATTGTGATGACAGGTGTAGACAAGCAGCCAGAGCATATAGGGCTGACATCCTATCTTCATGCAAATGTCCTTAGTAATAAAGAAATAAGGGGTGAGAATAAAAGAAACAAATATGAAATATAACCTGAATTGTGTCTAAATTTTACATTTTTCTAAAGTTGCCCCAATGGCGTCAGGAGCTCTTAAACAGAACTTAGAAAATGGGCAAGTCAAATGCTGTATTCTGAGTGGCTGCTACCATTTAATTGCCCTATGATTATGTGCCAATACCAACCATAAACAAAAAGGTCAACAAATGATCTGGAATTTGAACACATCACATGTGGAGTTCATGAGCCACGTCCCTCATTCTTAATTTCCACCCCAAACATAGCTACCATCCTAACTCTTAATAAAGACCTTCAACTAGGCCTTAAAAATGAATCTCACTTAAAATTAAAAAAAAAAATCATAAATAATTGAATGTTCTTTCTACTCATGATTCCTTTCTTACACACATAAACAAATAATTAAAACAAGATCTGGCAGAGCCACTACAACTGTGAATGCATTAGCTAGATAAGGGTGTTACATGGGCATAAACATTTATTTATTTAAAAAATATCAGATTTACAAACCTTTGAGTCAGAGACTCATTTACAAAGGCACCTCGTCGAAACTAATACAAAGACAGCACAGTTAACAAGTCAAAAAACAAAGGCTCAGAGATCAGACACTTATAACAATCATTCACTGGAGATACATGGGTAGCAGTAGATAAACAGATTACATAGTTTAGGCACACAGACACCACATCAAGAAGACCAAAGCAGTTCAAACAATATATAATAACTAAAGCAAATAGACATCAGGGCCTGGATAGTTAGACTGCGTCACAAAGTAGCGCAACAGTAGGAGCAGGCGCAAGTGCAGTGCATCCATGCCCAACACATGCAATATTCAAACACAGCGCAGGCCTAGGTGCGCTTGTGCAACACAACTGAATATCGTGCCAACTGTACCACTGCACAACCAGAGATGTGCAGTGGCGCAGGGCTGATGCACAGTAGCACGAACAGGGATGCACAGTGGAGCAGGGTGGTAGCACAGCGGCACAACCAGGGATGCGCAGGGACAAGGACAGGATGCAGGGGTGCACCACCCATGGAAGCCATTGGCGGAGGAGCACGCAGCAGACCAGACAGTACCCCCTGCACCCCATGAACTGCATAACCTGTGGTGAGCTGGATGAACCACCAACCCATGAACACCAGCACCGAATCCACAGCTGGGGCACTGTGCCCCAGCACACCCCCTGGCAAGCAGTGACCGCAACACAAGGAGGGACGGCCACCCAGTACCACCCCATCCAACCAATGCAGAGCACAACCTGCACAGCGCTCCCCAGACACCCTGCCCAGGAGCAGCGCCCAACAGTGCATGGTACTGAATGCATGCCACCACCCCCACTGTGACAATGCAACCCTGTGCACCATGGAGCCATGCATGGCAGCCCCACTGTGAGCACCCCACAGCGGGTGGCACCAGCCACCGACGCAACAACTGCAGGCACAGTGCTGCCCTGCACGGCCCCCTGTGGTACAGCAGAGAGGTCAACCCTGCATCGGTACCCAAGGGACCCCGCATGCTACAAGGCCTGCCCTGGACCCCACCACCAGCAGGACAGCACTCCGCACACCCATCCAAGCACACACCCTGTCCCAGCACTGGCCCCAACAGCCAGCACACACACCCACAGTGGTGCATGGAGGCATGCACCACACAGGATGCGACACAGGGCACGGACAAACACCCATCCAGACCCAAGGGCACCCCAACACAGGGACACAATAGTGGGGCAACAAATGCCACTGGCGTGCGACCACTGATGCTGTGTATCCACAGCCTGCACCCCACCATGGCACAGTTGTACCAGCCATCCTGCACTTGCACCATGAAGCCATCCGCCACCAGCATGCGGCCGGAGCACAAGTGACAGACATCAGAACACAGACCCCGCAACAGACACCAGCGACAGCATGGAGGGGGGACAACAACAGCATAGGCCACAGTGCCACCCGAGGCAGACGTGCACCATACAGGTGACAGGAGGCAAGCCACCATTGCGCCATGGCCAGAGGGTGGCCAGCATGGACAGCCACCAATGACATGCCAGCAGACCATGCATACCACAGACATGCAAGGGGGCCAGCTGCATGGGCCATGGACATACTGACAGGGGTGCCAGGGACACAGCGCATGCACCAGGGACCACTGCACACAGGCATCCAGTGCACACAGGGAATAACACACATATCACAGACAGGGACTGAGTCCCCCACCCATATCATAGGTGGGTCCCTGCCGGACACACACACACCCAGGCCTGCACCACCCACGACGCCATGCACACCACTGCAGCCAAGCACCATAAGCCCGCTGCAAATCAGAGACCACCATAGATGTCATAACAAATAAGTGTGTATTATAGTAGTGAACAATATACAAAACAGAAAAAAAACTATTTACAATGTGGGGGGAGGGCCACATACCAGGTGGGGGTGGGCATGGGGCAACGGTGAACAACTGGAAGTGGGATGAAGGGGTGTGAGGGTTAGTCCAGGGGGGGAATGCACACCAGAGGCATAGTGGGCCCTAACGTCGACCCCTATCCCCACTACAATCTCGGTGTCTCCGCCAGTGATGCCGTCCTCTGCTCTGTTCCATCCTCTGGAGCAGCTCAAGGGTGGCCCTCACCAGCTGCAGCAGCTCCTGGACACTCCACTCCAGTGCAGTCCAGCGTTGTCCACCTAGGACAAGGGAGCAGAGTCATTACACATGACTGGCCAGTCCCCTGCAGCCCACCCAATGTGCACGGCATACAGCCGTGGGCCACGCCCCTGTGATGGCATGCAACCACCCACAGTGTCCGTGCCCACATGGCCTGCCTTTCCAGGCACCCACAGCCATGCAGAACGCTGCACACACCCACCGTCCATGTCCCGCAGAGCACCACCATGGCCGTACAGTGATATGGCTATGCAGTGCGAAGGCAGTGGCACAGCCATGTACCCAGTGCACATACGGACCACCTGCAACACCCACCCACACAAGCACTGCCACAGGACAGTGCTGAGTGCACCGTGTGGTGTGCACGGCAGTGGGGCCAAGTGCTGGTGGCCACAACCCGCCACCACCCCTACAACCCAGCACGCACAGATGTAAGGGGAAACACGGCACTCACCTGCATCCAGGCCAGCAGGGTGCTGCTGGCCCATGGCCCCTCCACCGTGTCGCTGCTACATCAGCAGTGCACCCACTCGGTCCTGCTCCGCCTGTACATGGGCCTGCCTTGCCCTACGGTGCTCCTCCGGGCCTAGGGTACAAACATGGAGAGGGAAACCTCAGTACAAGCCAGTAGCAAAGCCCGCCCGGTGTGTGCGTACCCGCACAGCCCAGCCATGACGTACCCCCACCACCACTCCCACTAGACGGCCCCCACCTCCCTGCGGGGTGGACTTATGCACACCGCGATACCCGCACAGATGGACACTACCAGTGTATGGATGAAGCACCTACCTGGCCATAGCACGGCACCTCGCCGGGCGCATGCCTGCAGATGCCCCAGTCAGTCAGGGTCCCTCCGCTGTAGGTTGCCATACCTGTGGCAACACTGCTCCACTGTCTGGGTGATCCCGGTCGCCTCCTCCAGGCTGTCAGCCACCTCCTGCCACACAGCACTATGTGGCCTGTCCAGGGGATCCTGCCCAAATAGGGCACCAGCATGTGGCTCAACTATGGCCACCAAGTTGGCAAGCTCAATAGCGCTCCACATCTGCGCTCTCCGATGAGGCATCCTTCAGTTTGTATCACAATCAACATGGCGCTCTGTAGCACACGTGCCCCACGTGCGGAGGCAGAGCGGTACTGCGCTGCCAGTCTCTATCGTGCTGTCACCGAACTGCATGATGGGGTGCACCCATGCGGATGCATGGTGCCTAGGGTCAAAGGTCGACCGCAGGGTCAAGGGTCTGTCCGTGCATGGAGCACCACAGCACTATTGGGACGCTCTGCGTGTAGCATGGTAGGGTGCTTGTGTGTGACGTGCCCTGTTCAAGGCATATCTTGACAGGGAACCGCTGCTCAGTGGACAGCGGGGAATGCCACAGGCCCGTGCTGTGGCATGGGGTGAGGTGGTGCGTGCCATGAACCAGCATGGCAGCCACCAGCAGTCCATGCAGGAGTGTAAGAAGAAGGTTGGCACAGACAGGAGGTGGATCAAAGACAAGGTGGCTGCCATCAGGGCTGCACATGCTGCCACCGGTGGGGGCCAGCCGGATGTACCACGCCTGACGCCACAGGAGGATCGGGTGGCCAGCAGCATGCAGCATTGTGCCATCGAGGGTGTTCCTGGTGGTGGCTTCCAAACGGGTGGCAGCCCATCACTGCATGGTAGGTCCTGTGCTGTCACTGTGTGGGTGGTGGAGGGAATGCCACAGGGCAGGGCAGAGCCACTAATGCTAATGTGTTCCCTTACAGCTCCTGAGCGTCTACATGGGTCAGCGGTGGTGAGTGTGTCCACCGAGGGGGATGCCCTGGACACGGAGAATCACCCATCCACCTCCACAGGTGTCCGAGCGACTGGACTAGTGCATACCTCTACATCTGTCCGGACTGATGAGGGTGGTGCGTGTGTGGACGAGGCCCTGCCTGTGTCCCAGCGTGACAGCACTCATGGTCTCCAGCATGCTGGGAGACGGACTGGTGCTGGATCCAGCACCAATGATGATGGATCACATGTCCCGGACAGTGATACGTGTGGGACACAGGATGGTCACACAGCAGGCAACGGCACGGGCGTTGCCGTGGGTGGTGCCGCCGTGGAGGCCTAAGTAACAACACAGTCCCAGCCTGTGCCTGTATGCCCCAGTGGGGCAGCACTGGTGTGCGTCCAGGGTGGTGGGGCTGTTATGGCCGCCGTGGTGGCGCCGGTGAGCCCTGGCGATCTGCAGCCAGAGGGCAGCACCACCAGTCGGCCAATGGTGATGGGGGGACAGTGTCGGGGGGGCGGTGGCAGTGCACTGCATGTGGATATGCCCCGGCATGGTTCTGGTGTGCAGCACCCATCATCAAGGGGTGCTGGCCAGCAGGGCCAGAAACACCATGAGGGACAGCATGCCGGACCAGTGGATGACCTCTCTGATGAGCACAGCTGTCTACTCCAGGCTTCAGTAGATCAGCAGATGTGGCTCGTGATGGCGGTGGATGCACTCAGTGTGGTTCTACGCCAGGCAGAGGAGCGACGCAGCAGGGACCACGGTCTGCTCCTGACAGAGATGGCCCGGCAGCAGGCGGATGTGACTGCTGCCATTGACAGGCAGACCAATGCATTGACAGCTGTCATGGCCACATTGGGCACCCAGTTCGGTGCCAATCCGCCGCAGACACTGTGCAGTGTCATGTCCAGCCCCGCTCCCGGCGCCATGCGACACCTGGGCATGTTCGGTGGGCTGCAGACCCCTGCACGAACATGGTCGCGTTCACGCAGCGTCATCCCTGGGGGACCATCAGTGCTACCCCATGAGGCCAATGGTCAGCCTGGCATGGCTAGCAGGTCTCGGCAGGGCCGCCCACGCAGCCGTGGTGGCTGTGGTACTGTGCCGTATGACTGACCAGTCTCCAACCATGGCCACTGTCTGCCGCTGCCCTATATGCGGTGTGGTGTGCAATGTGCGATGCACGGGTGGGGTACCCGGCCCTGCACACACACGGTCCCTGTGCACACCATCCCGGCTGCTGGCCACTGCTGCGTGTGCATGATGATGCCTGTGTTGCGCTGTCCACCAGTGTGCAATGGTGCCCAGTGTCTGAGGCACGCACAGTGGCGGCCACAGGGTATGGTCGTGTGTGGACCTGTGTGGGGTTGGGGGTGGTAATTCGGGTTGGCGTGCCATCTACCCCTTGTGCATGTCTTGTGGTGTGTGTGCACGTGTTGTGTTCGGCCCTGCCCATCCCTGATGCCGTGTGCGGTGTCAAACTCAGACCCATTCCCTTACCGCCGTCCGCTCCTGGTGTCCTGCTCTGCCTGTCTGTGGGCTGTGCCCTTGCTCTTGGTGGTTGTGCATGGCCCCGTGACTTACCTGTGTTGACCAAAGTGCTCTTCTGTAATGGTGTCCCGGTGCAGCTGTGACATCCGGATCAGGTGGGGGTCTCTTCGCCCAGGGGGTGGCTGCCCATCACCAGCTGGACCGGCGTCCTCATAGTCCCCACCGCCGTCCCCCTCTTCAACCTCTACGGCTATCCCACAGTCGGTGGCCATGTTGTACTGGATACAGTATGCCAGGAATAGCCCGTAGGCCTGCAAGGGGCTGTATTGTAGGGCACCGCCAGATGTGTCCAGGCACCAGGACCATGCCTTCAGCATCCCAAACACCCGCTCGATGACATTCCGGGTTGTGGCGTGTGCCTCATTGTACCATAGCTGTGATGGGGTCATGGGGCGCCAGTATGGTGTGAGCAGCCAGGGACATAGTGGGTAACCACTGTCACCTGTGTGTAGAGGGTGGACATTAGAATGGTGGTCTGCATCGCTATGCCATGGGCCAACAAGGCCAGTACCCATGGCACCTCTGACTATGCATCCCCCCACGTCTGCTCATGTTGTCCTGCGTGATATACATACTCACCCACTAGATGGCCAGTGGGGATGTCCCCACTCTCAAACCTGTGGCACAGTGCAGACTGGGGCCAGATGAAGGCATCATGTGCTCTCCCAGGGTGCGTGGCACAGACATTGGTAATGCACCCCATGGCATCGCACACCACCTGGCAGTTTATGCTTGCATACCACTTGCGATTGATGTATGCCACTCCCTCCGGGCCAGGTGGCGTGCAGATGGCCACATGGGTGCAGTCAATGGCCCTGAGCATGCCAGGCAACTGTGCTACCCTGTGGAACTCCTGTATGTGTGCTGTGCGCTCCGCCTGTGTGCTGGGGAAAACAGATGCACTCCGCAGCATGTGGCAGCAGTGCGCTGAGGAATTGGGTGAGTAGGCATGACACGGCCAACTGGGTTATGCCTGTCATGTCCCCTGTTGGTCTCTGGAAGGTGCCCATGGTGAGCAGGCACATGATGGCTGTCACCTTCGTCTCCACTGACAGAGCATGGCTCTGTCGTGTGGGTGCCTGCATCTCATCACTGCACAGCTCACAGAGCTGCCTCAGGATTGCCCGGTTCAGGTGGTACTGGCCCACAATCTCTGTGTCAGAGTAGTGTTCGAAGCTGGTGTGGGCTCAGTACTGCCTGTTCTGGGCATACCGCTGACGGGCCCTTCCATGGCCGCACCCCCCCCGCTGCCTGCCTTCTCACACCCCTCATTACCGCCTCCATCTGGAAGGTGAGCTGGCCATGTCCCTGGCTGGTGTTCCCCCCCTGGCGACTGTTGTCCCGTTCCCCCCGCTGTCCATTCCTGATGCTCCCCCTGCACCGGGTACACCTCCGGCCTTTGGCTGTGGCTGTCCTGCCTCCTGCCACTGCCCTCAGTCCACTATGGCATTCCACAGCCTTTGCTGCACAGCAGCACAGGCTCACCCACTCCTACCCTGTCTACGGCTCAGTTCTGGTGGGCTCTGTCCTGCTCCTGCCCAGTCCTGCACACTGCTACCTTCTGTACCACCCTGGCTCTCTGTCACCATGCTCCCACCTGTGGCTTCCCTTTTGCATTCTTGCTCCCCTCTCTTGCTCCCTTTTATTTTGGATCATTTCCGCTGTCGCGCAACTTCTGCTTGTTCCCCTATTGCACATGGCGCATGCTGTTGAATATCACACTGCGCATGTTATTCATGTTTCTGCCCCCTACGGTTGTGCATGCATTCATTACTATTGCACTCTGGCGCATTGCTTATTGCGCTGCGCAGCCACCTCCTGCTGAATATCGCACAATGGTGCATATCCATACTTGCGCTGGTGCATCCCTGTTGCACATGGCACAACCTGAATATCCGGGCCCAGGAGTCAAAGAGAAGCCCAGAATGTTCACATGAAGGCTGTTGCATATACTAACTGAATCAAAGTACAGTACATTGAGAAAGGGCATATTTAAGCAATAAGGCATGACAGGGTGTGTGTTATCATGTAATAACATCACTCCTGGGGTGGGCTGAAGCAAGGCAAAGCCGAGTGCTTCCACCACCCCAGGAGTGACGTTATTACATGATAACATACACCCTGGAGTGCCTTAATGCAATTATACAATGGCTTGTTGTTATATACAGAATAAAAAATAAATTTTAAAGGATGTTTTTGTTAGTGTGGGAAAATATTTCTTAAGAGAAAATACAAGGAATGATACAAATCCAAAGCTACGGTGATGTTAATGTGTAATAACATCACTGTTTCAATGGGTCAGCAGCCAATCAGCTTCTTACATTTTTCCTTGCCATTGTATAATTAAAAATAATGCCACCATATGTATTACAGTTACCTATATGTTTTGCATTTTAATCTATGCACTGTTATAGCAATAAACTCAACAGAACCATGCCATCATATACAAGAAGGTACTGTACCCTAACTGAAAACACTGCTGAGAAAACTGTATGTTGCGACAAGGTAGAAGATAAACACAATGTTGAGACAAGTTTTTGAAGACATTTGATGTGTTTAATTGTTTTTTTTTTTAGAGACTGACATACAGTTCACACACAAAATTCACATAATATAAAAGTGTATATGCCCAAATGCTAATGTAAATTGGACACATTTCACTACAAGCTATTCTCTTGAAGGAAGACATTACTAATATAAGGCCTAAAAGAGAAAATTACTCACCTTAGTAATTATGTTTCTTCTAATTGATTTATTCATTACAAATCGGTTTACAACCTTTGTGTCAGAGACTCATTTACAAAGGCACCTCGTCACGGGGGGGGGGGCAGACATCAAGACAGTTATTACAGTGCAGATTAAAACAGAGGATGACATTACAGATGCAGTAAAAGGAACATTTAACATAGATACACTTAGGTTACATAATGTAGTAGTTTGTATGTTACTTAGGTTACATAATGTTACAAAATATGGAAATTACGCACTTACTGTAATTATTGATCTTCTTGGATAGTCTCCATGACTCATTCACACTAGTTGGATAGTAGGACCAAGCGGGAGCCTAAAATTTTCTGAAGATGTCGACACCAAGACAGGACCACGCATGCAAGCAACATGCGAGACTAGCCTGCACTTGTAGACTATCCTCGCGCCGACCCTCCAACCACCTCGTATTTTGACCAAGGAGTGCAGCATAACTAATAAGAATAACTCATCCTGAGTTTCTGGGCCCTTAGAGGTCGGATGGCCTTGCAAGAAAGGCCAAAGAATAATGTCCTCACAGTCTGAACCATAGGACCATGAAGACCAGGAAAGAAAACGAGTGAACCCAGGGGATGGTGGGTGGGCGTGTGAATGAGTGATGGAGACTGTCCAAGAAGATCAATAATTACGGTAAGTACGTAAGAAAAAATTACTCACCTTAGTAATGTTGCTTCTTCTAATGGAGTCTTGCTATATTATGACAATTGCAGTGAGTCCCCATCTTCGAACTGCTCCGGAGGTGAAATAGTTAACTTTCCATGCAGGCATGGAACTCTGAGCACGAGCTCGGTTGGAAACTCTGTCTGTTGTTATTCAAACAGAAACTGTCAGATCTTTACGAGCTAAAACTCACTAAGGTTCTGTGTGGAAGCTGTAAACGTACACTAGCCAACTGCCTACTAACATAAACTCACATTTTTTGGTCCCAAAGCAAAGACTCAAGTCAGGAGACCCAAAAAATGAAAAACACAACACCAATTCACCCCGAAAAAGGGAGGGATGAAAACAACAAGGTGGGCATCAAATAAGTGCCAACACTGTACAGCCCACCCACATCCCAAAAACAGAGGTTCTGAGAGGGGCAGGCAGGGAGGGAGGTCATAATATAGCAAGACTCCATTAGAAGAAACAACATTACTAAGGTGAGTAATTTTTCCTTCAAACATCATGAAGTCTTGCTACATTATGACAATTGCAGACTACACAGCAGTACCTCCATGGAGGAGGGACAGAACCTACATAGGGAACAGGCTCTGAAGCACAGCTGTGCCAAACCGAGCATCACTCCTAGCCTGGATGTCCAGCGAGTAATGCTTGGTAAAAGTGTGAACTGTTTTCCAGGTAGCTGCTTGACATATCTCTAGAATAGGGATGTCCCTGGCAGCAGCCACAGAAGCAGCGGTACCTCTGGTAGAGTGAGCCCTCAGGCCTGAGGGAGGAACCTTACCCAGTTTTTCATAACAATATTGGATACAAGAGACAATCCACCTGGTAATGGATCTTTTAGTGGCAGGTTTCCCTTTACCGACCTCACCATAAGTGAGGAATAGTTGGAGGGAGTCAAACCTGTGACCTTTGGTACGGTCAATATAGTAGCTAAGGGCTCTCTTCACATCTAGACTGTGTAACCTCCTCTCGCCAGAGGAGGAATGGTCAGTGAAGTACACTAGAAGAGATATAGATTGGTTAAGGTGGAAATCTGAAACCACCTTAGGCAAAAACTTTCTGTTAGTCCTGAGTACCACCTTGTCTCTATGAAAGGAGATAAAATCAGGCTCCACTGACAAAGCTTGTAATTCACTTATGCGTCTGGCAGAAGTGATAGCTACCAGAAACACAGTCTTCCAAGTCAAGTACTTAAGCTCTGCTGAAGACAAGGGCTCAAAGGAGGGGTTGCATGAGCTCAGCAATGCAAACATTAAGATCCCAGGCAGGGGCAGGGTCCCTGAATGGGGGGTTGGTGTGAAGCAATCTCTTAAAAAACTTGGAAAATACAGGATGAGCTGAAAGAGGAGAGGGTTTATCTACCGAAATGAAAGCAGACACAGCTGCCAAATGCACCTTTAGTGTAGCTGGTCTCAGCCCTAAAGTGTTTAAATGGACCATATGAAAAAATTACTCACCTTAGTAATGTTGTTTCTTCTAATGGAGTCTTGCTATATTATGACAGTAGCAGTTTGTCCCACCACTAGAACTGCTCCGGAGGTGAAATGGTTAATACCATTCCAAAATAGAACTTTGAGCACAAGCTCTAAGAAGCAGCTCTATCTGTGTAATTTCAAACCTGAACTGTCAGATCTTTACGAGCAAAAACTCACTAAGGTCTGTGTGGAAGCTGTAACCTACACTAGCCAAATGGCTACCTAAATATTAACAACCATTGCTGGCCCCAACACCCAAGACTCAAGTCAGGGGACCAGAACTACTAACACAATTCTAACAACATGAGAATAAAACAACAGTATAATAAAACACACACCCCAAACTCCCAAAAGGAGAAACGCTAAAGGGCATAAAATAGTGCCCACACTGATGCCCGCACCCCACCCAAGTAGAAGTTCTGAGAGGGGATTGGGAGGAGTCATAATATAAAGACTCCATTAGAAGAAACAACATTACTAAGGTGAGTAATTTTTTCTTCAAACAACATGAAGTCTTGCTATATTATGACAGTAGCAGACTACACAGCAGTACCTCCATGGAGGAGGGTCAGAACCTACTTAGGGAATAGGCTCTGAAGAACAGCTGTGCCAAACTGAGCATCTCTCCTGGCCTGGACATCCAGGGAGTAATGCTTGGTAAAAGAGCGTACCATTTTCCAAGTAGCAGCCTGGCATATCTCTAATATAGGGATGTCTCTGGCAGCAACTAGAGACGCAGCTGTACCCCTGGTAGAATGAGCCCTCAAGCCAGAGGGGGAATCTCTGCCCAGTTTCTGATAACAAAATTGGATACAAGAGACAATCCACCTGGCAATTGATCTCTTAGTGGCAGGTTTGCCTTTCCCAACTTCACCATAGGTAAGGAAAAGTTGGAGGATTCAACCTGTGACCTTGGTACGCCTATATAGTAACTAAGAGCTCTCTTAACATCCAGGTTGTGCAATCTCCTCTCACCAGAAGAGGAGTGATCAGTGAAAAATACTGGAAGGAGATAGATTGGTTAAGATGGAAATCTGAAACCACCTTAGGTAAAACTTCCTATTAATCCTAAGGACTACCTTATCCCTGTGGAAAGAAATAAAGTCAGTTTCCACTGACAAGGCTTGCAACTCACTTATGCGTCTAGCAGAAGTGATAGCCACCAGAAAAACAGTTTTCCAAGTTAGATACTTAAGCTCTGCGAGAAAACAGAGGTTCAAAGGGGTTGCATTAACTGGGCAATAAACATTAAGGTCCCAGGCAGGAGCGTTCTCGAAAGGGTGGATTAGTATGGAGTAATCCCTTAAAAACTTGGAAAACACAGGGTGAGTGGAAAGAGGATGACTTTCCTGCTGACACAAAAGCAGATACAGCTGCCAAATGGACTCTCAGGGTAGCTGGCCTGAGACCCAAGGAATTAAGATGGACCATGTAATCTAATACAATGGGCAAATCAGCAGATTCTGGGGAAATATTTTTCCAGCACACCAAATGGAAAACCTTTTCCATTTAGAACTATAAGTAGCTCTAGTGGAAGGCTTTCTGGAAGCCTTTAAGATTTCAAGAACACCTGAGAGAGGTGTAAATCAGCAAACTCTAACTCCTCAAGAGCCAGGCCTTGAGGTTGAGGGATTTGAGGTCCGATACCAAACCCTTCCTGGGCACAAGTTAACAGGTTGTGAATTCTGGGAGGCAAAGGAAGATGGATTATCAGTGACAGAAGGAGTGGGTACCAGGGCTGCATGGCCCATCCAGGGCAATCAGAATCACCCTGCAAGGCTGAGATCTGATTTTGACTAATACTTTGAATAGGAGAGGGAAGGAGGGAAAGCATAAAGAAACTTCCCTCCCAATCCAGGAGAAGGGCATCCAGGGGACTGAGCCCAACACTGGAGGCCTGCAACAAAACAGAGGAAGTTTGTGATTGTCTGGGGCTGCAAAAAGATCTATCTGAGGGGTGCCCCATCTGGCAAAGACTATCCCCAGCACTTGAGGATCCAGGACCATTCGTGATGGCCCTGGGAAATCCTGCTGAGAGCATCCGCTAGGACATTGTCCTTCCCTGGAAGATGAACTGCTATGAGGGAAGTGTTCAGGAATAGGTCAGAGACCACAACTTCATTGCCCGGTGCACAAGGCCAAGACCAGTGCCCCCTGCTTGTTGATGTACCACATTGTTGTGGTGTTGTCTGTTCTGACTTGTATCACCTTGTTGTGGACAGATGCAGAAAATGCTTGAAGAGCTAAAAGACAGCTCTGAATTCCAGCAAATTGATGTGGAGCAGAGATTCCTGGGGGACCACTCCCTGAGTAGAAAGGTCGCCCATGTGGGCTCCCCAACCCAGAAGGAAGCATCTGTAATGAGAGTCAAATTGTGAGCAGGGAATGAAGGGCCCCAATCTTAATTGCTCTGATCCTGCCACCACTGGAGGGCCTGGATCAAGGTTCGGTCACTGGGACCAACTTGGAAAGGGGTCTCTTCTCTAGACCAATAGGTTCTCAAGTGAAACTGAATGTCTCTCATCTGAAATCTTGCTCCCTGCACAACAGCTGTGGATGCAGCCATGTGTCTCAGGAGCTGCAGAAAGTGTCTTGCTGGTCGAGAGACCTGCAGGGTGAAGGAGGAGGCCAGAGTCACTAAATTGTCACCCTTTCTAAGGGAAGAAAAGCTCTGGCTAGCTTTGTGTCCAACTCTGCCCCTATAAAGGTGAGTACCTGGACTGGTTCCAGAACCGACTTTGGTAGATTTAGCAGAAAGCCCAGGGAGGTGAGAAGCTGCTGGGTAACTTGCAGGTGAGATTTTACCTGTTCTGGGGACTGGCCTACAATGAGCCAATCGTCTAGATAGGGAAAAACAGCAATCCTTTGCCTTCTTAAGTGAGCCACTGCCACTGTTAGACACTTTGTGAATACCCTTGGGGCAGAGGTAAGGCCGAAGGGCATTGCTCTGAACTGGTAATGACCTGAGGGTAGTTCAATCTGAGGTACTTTGATGGGAGCTTCTGATTAGGACGTGGAAATAGGCATCCTTGAGGTCCAGGGGACTAACCAGTCCCTGGCCTTGGGGAGGTAAAATCATTGCCAGAATTACCATTTTGAACTTTGGTTTCAAAAGATGCTTGTTCAGATATCTGAGATCTAAGATGGGCCGCCATTCTCCTGTCTTTTTTGGGGTAAGGAAGTATCTGGAATACAGACCCCTGCCCTGGTGCAGGGGAGGAACCCTTTCCACTGCTCTGAGAGCCAACAGGGTTGAGACCTCTGCTTCCAGAGCAAAGGTCTCTGAAGCACTTGCAGGTAGAAAAAGTCTGGTTCTCAACTTGGAAACTTTTGAAGCTGAGAACCAGACCCTGGCTTACTACTTCCCAGAACCCACTTATCTGAGGTTAAAGAAGCCCAGTTCTAACTGAAGTAAGCCAGCCTGCCCCCACCGTAAAGGATAATCGCCCTGGCACCCCATCAGGGTGCCTGCTTAGCAGGAGCTTTAGGCTGAGGGGTGGGAGCAGGCCTGCCCACCCTCGTCTGCCTCTGCCTCTGCCTCTGAAGAAGCCCTCTGAGCATAGGGCAGAGGAGGCCTGAGTCTGGTAAAAGGCCTGTGAAAAGGCTCACCTCACCCCTGGGGGTATGCCTCTGAGGAGTGGCTTGTGCCTCCTAGCTTGGGCACTTTTGTAAGTAGTCCAATATTAATCCATCTTTTTCATGTAATTCTCTGTCTGCTCCCCAAACAGAATTTTCCACCACAGGAAAATCCATAGCCTTAGTCTGGGTATCCTGTGACAGACTAGTACACCTGAGCCAGGCCAACCTACAAAAGCTGCTACAGATGTGGCCATGACCCTAGAGGAAACATCATTAACATCCACAGCAGCATGAAACTGTACCTTAGAAGCCTCAATGCCATCAGCAGCCACCTTTTCTAGTTCGCTAGCCAGCTGGCCATGGGCTTGTTTACATTCCATAACAGTATCCCATCTAGATTTCTGATACCCAGCTACATAAGCCATATAATTTGCTTGCCTGAGTCCCAGAGAGGCTGCCATATACTGTTTTTTCGCCATGGCATCAATCTTCCTGGAACCTTTGTCAGGAGGATGTGAAGCCAGGGGATATTAGCTATCACAGGCTGCAGCCTGAACTACCCCAACATGACTGCATTGCTGAGAAAGGAATTCTGTATCAGACCTGACAATGTGTACTTTCTGTCCATCTTTTATCTACAGGAGGCACAGAATTAGAGCTTTAAAATTTTTATTGTTTGCTTCCTAAAAGACTTATGCAAAGGAATAGACAATCTCCTAGACTCTGGAATATCCATCATTTCTACAAAATCAGGCTCTTCTTGCTCATCCACAGCTTCTTCCAAGGGAAGCTGGAGGGTTTCAGCAACTTTTTTGTAAAACATAAAATGAGATGGGGACTCAGATAGCATAGGGGGAGATTCTAGAGGTCTGTCTGGGGAAATGTCCGGTTCAATGGGCACACCCAGACCTTCCCAGCCTGAACCACTGGAACCGGACGAACCGACCTTTTGCCAGATAGTGGCGGTTCGGACGGAACCTGAGACAGTGACTGGACAATCTGTATGGCTTTTGCTATCTTTGCAGCAGTTGGAGAAGGGGTTTTGGACTCCAAACCTGCTGACTTTCTTGTTTTCTTTACTGGAATTGGTTCCTCAGAGCCAGCTTTTCTTTTGCCCGAGGAAGTCTCGCCCTGGTCAGAGGGCACTCCCTCAGGTTCGGTTGGCACCGAACCGGGCTGGCCATCCGGGTCAGCGGACTTTTTGGCCTCTCGTTCCCTGAGCCTGCCCAATCTCTTTTCCAGGGTGGCTGCAGGGAAATCTTCATATCTGGCAGTCTGACTGGAGGTGGTCAAACCTCAGACAATAGACATAGGGTGTGTGGCAGCCTTGGAAGACTTCCCACAGACATCACAGTGTTGAAACCCAGTGGGCCCGGTTTTCTTTTGGGTTTCTCAGACATAATGCCAGCCTAACCAGAAAAACTTGCCCTTTAAACGGCAGTGCTAGGCAAGACACCTTTTATCGGTTCCTAACCGTGTCACGGTATTGAAAACCGGAATAAAATCCAGTTGTTTTAGAACCGATAAGAACCGGAACCGCACTCTAAAATGTTAAAATTTAAAGTTAATAAGTTTTAAACTCAGTTGATCGGTTCAAAACCGAACCGATAAACTTACAAGTTCCACACAGACAAAACCTTAATTTACTTACGACTTACACAGACAGAGCTTGAACCAAACGTTTTATGTTAAAATAAAACTATTCTCGTTGAATCGAACTCAGAAAACACTGTTTAAACCGAAATGAACCGAGCAGTAGGAGAAATCTCCGGAGCGACTGTTCACTGAGGCGGAGTAAAGAATCTGACAGTTCAGGTTTGAAATTACACAGATAGAGCTGCTTCTTAGAGCTCGTGCTCAAAGTTCTATTTTGGAATGGTATTAACCATTTCACCTCCAGAGCAGTTCTAGTGGTGGGACAAACTGCTACTGTCATAATATAGCAAGACTTCATGTTGTTTGAAAGTCCAGGACAGTGGGTAAATCAGCCAAATCTGGGGAAATATGCTTCCCGGAGCACAATATGGAAAACCTTTTCCATTTAGAATTGTAAGTAGCCCTGGTGGAAGGCTTCCTAGAAGCCCTTAAAATATCCATTACACCTTGGGAGAGGTGTAAATCAGCAAACTCTAACTCTTCAAGAGCCAGGCCTTGAGATTGAGAGAGTTGAGGTTGGTACCAAATCCTTCCCTGAGCACAGGTTAACAGATTGTGATTCCTGGAAGACACAGGGAAGATGGACTGCTAAGGACAGTAGGAGTGGATACCAGGGCCGTCTGGCCCAATCTGGAGCAATCAGAATCACTTTGCAGGGTTGAGATCTGATTTTGACTAACACTTTGAACAGGAGAGGAAAGGGGGGAAAGGCATAAAGAAACGTCCCTTCCCAGTTGAGAATTAAGGCGTCCAGAGGGACTGAGCCCAACACTGGGAGCCTGCAGCAAAAAAGGGGGAGTTGGTGATTGTCTGGGGCTGCAAAAAGATCTATCTGCGGGGTGCCCCATCTGGCAAATATTACCCCCAAAATCAGGGGATCCAGTGACCATTTGTGATGGCCCTGGGAAATCCTGCTGAGAGCATCTGCCAGGACATTGTCCTTGCCTGGGAGGTGAACTTCCATAAGGGAGGTGTTCAGGGTGTAAGCCAGAGACCACAACTTCATTGCTTCGGTGCACAAGGCCGTAGACCGAGTGCCTCCTTGCTTGTTGATGTACCACATAGTAGTGGTGTTGTCTGTTCTGACCTGTAGAGCTTTGTTCTGAACAGATTTGGAAAAAGCTTGAAGTGCTAGAAAAACTGCTCTGAGCTCCAACAGATTGATGTGGAGCAGAGATTCCTGAGAGGACCACAGTCCCTGGGTAGTGAGTTCGCCCATGTGAGCTCCCCACCCTAAGAGGGATGCATCTGTAGTAAGGATTAAAGAGTGAGACTGAGTGACAAAGGGAACCCCTTGTCTCAGGTTGCTCTGATCCTGCCACCACTGTAGGGCTTGGATCAGGGTTCGAGTTACTGGGATCAACTTGGTTAGAGGGTCCTTTCTTTGAGACCAAAGGCTCTCAAATGGAACTGGATGTCCCTCATTTGAAATCTGCTCCTTGCACCACTGCTGCAGAAGCAGCCATGTGTCCCAGGAGCTGCAGAAAATGCCTTGCTGGATGAGAGACCCGAGGGTGAATGAGGAGGCCAGAGACACCAGGGTCCTTGCCCTGTCCAGGGGAAGGAAAGCTCTGGCTTCCTCTGTGTTCAGTTCTGCACCTATGAAGGTGAGGAGCTGGACAGGCTCTAGAACTGACTTTGGAAGATTCAGAATGAAACCTAGGGAGGTAAGCAGTTGCTGAGTTATCTGAAGATGTAACTTGACTTGGTCTGGGGACTGGCCTACTATGAGCCAGTCGTCCAGGTAAGGAAAGATGGCAATTATTTGCCTCCTTAGGTAGGCAACTGCTACTGCCAGGCATTTTGTGAATACCCTTGGAGCAGACGTGAGGCCAAAGGGCATTGCTCTGAACTGGTAATGGCCTGAGGGCAGCTTGAACCTGAGGTACTTTCGATGGGAGTTTCTGATGAGAATATGGAAGTAGGCATCCTTGAGGTCCAGGGACACTAGCCAGTCCCCTGGTCTTAGAGAGGGTAAAATAATTCCCAGAGTCACCATTTCGAATTTTGGTTTTAAAAGGTGCTTGTTTAGGTATCTGAGATCCAGGATGGGCCGCCATTCTCCTGTCTTTTTTGGGGTAAGGAAGTACCTGGAGTACAAACCCTTGCCCTGATGTAGGGGTGGAACCCTTTCCACGACTCTGAGAGCCAGGAGGGAAGAGACTTCTGCCTCTAGGGCAAGTGCCTCTGAAGGATTTGCAGGTGGAAAGGATCTGGTTCTCATCTTTGGAAACTTTTTGACGCTGAGAACCAATCCCTGGCTTACCACTTCCAGGACCCACTTGTCTGATGTTAGAGACTTCCAGTCCTGGACAAAGTAAGCCAGCCTGCCCCCTACGGGTAGAGGAGAATCGGCCCTGGCAACCCCATCAGGGTGCCTGCTTTGCAGGGGCTTTGAGCTGAGGGGTGGAAGCAGGCTTGCTTGTACCCCGTCTGCCTCTCCCTCTAAAGAACCCCCTCTGGGCATAAGCAGAAGAGGAGGCCTGGGGTTGGTAAAAAGGCCTATGAAAAGGCCTGCCCCTGCCCCTAGGAAGCTGCCTTTGAGGAGTGGCCTGCCTTTCCTTGGCCTGCGCACTCCTATAGGTGGTCCTATATTCATCCATTTTCTTCATGTAATTCTGTCTGCTCCCCAAACAGAGAATTGCCCACAACAGGAAAATCCATGGCCTTAGACTGGGTATCCTGTGACAGGGTAGTACATCTCAGCCAAGCCATTCTGCGAAGTGCCACAGATGTAGCCATGACCCTTGATGATACATCATTAGAGTCTACTGCAGCTTGAAATTGCACCTTGGATGCCTCAATACCATCTGCAGCCACCTGTTCCAGCTCTCTGGCCAGCTGGTCAGAGGCCTGTTTTGCTAGAGCCAGCACAGTATCCCATCTGGATTTCTGGTACCTAGCAGCATAAGCCATATAATTTGCCTGTCTGAGTCCCAAAGATGCTGCCATGTATTGTTTCTTTGCCATGGCATCAATCCTCCTGGAATCCTTTTCAGGGGGGTGTGAAGCTAGGGGAATGTTTGCCTTATCACAGGCTGCAGCCTGCACTACCCCCACATGGCTGCATTGTTGTGTGAGGAATTCCATATCAGAGCCTGATAATGTAAACCTCCTGTCCATCCTTTTATCAACAGGAGGTATAGTGTGAGGAGTTTTTAAAATTTTTATTGTCTGTTTCTGAAAAGATTTATGCAAAGGAATAGACAGTCTCCTAGACTCTGGAATATCCATCATTTCTACATAATCAGGCTCCTCTTGGTCACCAACAGCTTCCTCAACAGGGAGCTGGAGAGTTTCAGCAACTTTTTTATAGAACATAAAATGAGAAGGGGACTCAGAGAGCCTGGGAGGAGAAACCCCTGACGGTCTGTCTGGAGAGATGTCCGGTTCAATGGGCACATCCAGACCTTCAAATCCACATTCACTCTCCTCATAATCTCTTCCCTCCTCTGGTTCATAAAAACTCCTAAAATCATAATCTTGAACGGTGGAACCGCCGAACCGAGCGCTTCCCTGATGGTGTCGGTTCGGTCGGAACCGGGGAAAGTGACTGGACAATTTGAATTGCTTTAGCTATTTCCTCAGTGGTTGGAGAGATAACTTTTGGCTCCACACTAGCTGACTTCCTAGTCCTTTTTGTTGGAACCCGCTTCTCAGAACTGGCTCTTCATTTGCCCGAGGAAGTATTGCCCTGGTCAGAGGGCACTCCCTCCGGTTCGGTTGGGACTGAACCAGGCTGGCCATCTGGGTCAGCGGACATTTTGGCCTCCCTTTCCCTAAGCCTACCAACTCTCTTCTCTATGGTGGCAGCAGGAATTTTTACAAATCTGGCAGTCTGCACTGAGGTGGTCAAACCCCAGACAATAAACACAGGTGGTGTGGGGGTCAGCCTTAGCAAAGGCTTCCCCACAGACACCACAGTGTTGAAACCCAGTGGGCCCTGTTTTTCTTTTGGGTTTCTCAGACATAGTGCCAGCCTAACCAAACTTGCCCGTTTATGGCAATCCGCCCAGCAAAACTCCCTTATCTGTTCCCAACCGTGTCACAGGTCGTGGAAAAAACCGTAATGAAATCCGTTTTTTTTAGAACCGATAAGAACCGGGAACCGCACTCTAAATAAGGACTAGTAAGTTTTAAACAACCTGATCGGTTCAAACCGAACCATAACCGCTACAAGTCCCACACAGAAAAAGAAATGTAAAACCTATCTATTACTTACAATACACAGACAGAGCTTGAACTGACCGTTATGTTTAATTTCGGTCAAAAAAACGATAAAATAATACTTTAACCGACAAAATGAACCGAGCAGAAGGAGAAATCTCCGGAGCGACTGTTCAGTGAGGCGGAGTAAAGAATCTGACAGTTTCTGTTTGAATAACAACAGACAGAGTTTCCAACCGAGCTCGTGCTCAGAGTTCCATGCCTGCATGGAAAGTTAACTATTTCACCTCCGAAGCAGTTTGAAGATGGGGACTCACTGCAATTGTCATAATATAGCAAGACTTCATGTTGGTTGAATTTCCATTTCTTCCTGGACTAAGTCTCCATCACTCATTCACACTTGTGGGAGAGTACCGAGCTAAAACCAACAACCCTGAGTAGGTCGGTAGGAGATAGGGTTCCCTCAGAAAGGACAGCCAAGGGCAGTCCTGCTAATAAAAAGAGCTGTCTTGTAAAGAGCAACTAGAACACAGTGCCTACAAGATAAGCGCTTGAGTTGTAACTCACCACTTTGCAGACGACTGCAATGGACACAGAATGAAAGTCTACCGGGAAGCCGCAACCACTCTAGGAGAGCAGCAAAAACCTGGCCTCTCAATTTGGTCTATGACCAAAATTAATAGTGTCAAAGACATGTACTAATGTAACATAAAGGGACCTCAGGAACTGAAAGAGTCGGAGGTAAAGTCTACTGGTTCAGGGTAGACCGGAAAGTGTAGATGGAAACCCCCACTATCAAGTATGGCTGACCCGTAAACAACAGGTCCAGGAGCACTTGAATCCCTTACTTGGTGAGCAAGGGGGTCCAGGTGGGGTTAGCTCATCAAGGAGAATGGTCTCCACTTAGTCACAGGAACCTTCCTGATGGAAGGCCAAGCATGACTTAGAAGCCTCTTGTGGTGGTCTAGTAGAACTAGATCCTACCCACTACATATTCCAAAAGGAATCATCTTGCCCCTGTGTGTACAACTGTAGTAGCAGTCTCAGAACTCAGGGAAGAAAGGAAAAAGTGTACAGGAGGATGTGTCCACTGCAGAAAAAACATTCCGACAGAAAAAAAACGGGCTGGATTTCAAAGGCAAATAGAGGCAGATGTGCACCGAGGAGGGACACAGGACGACCTAGTTAGGGCTAACCCATTTGTTGAAGTGACTGAAAGAGGCAGTGACTCAGTGCACTGAGGCACTACCCACTCTGGCCTCCCTGAAAGGAGTAGGAAAGGATTCTAGTTTGTTTGCTGAAAAACAAACATCATAACTCCATCACACACTTGAAGAGGATAGCTTCATGAGCGACTGGCATGGACCAGTGCGCAGGAACCGAAGGTGTGTGTTTTTGAGAAGCTACCTCAGAAAAAAGACCTACTTGACCTTCTGTCAAGAAGGAGAAAATCTCCTGTTAAGTTAAGCAAGCAAGGAAGTAGGAACCTGAGTTCTGACTCGGTGGAGAGTCGCTTCTGCTGTTGCAAGGCTCTGCTCAAGAGAAGAAAGCCTGATAAAAAGAAAGGGGGAATTAACAGACTGGGCAGTCACCTAGGTCTAGGAAATGTCTCTGAATGAGAGAAATCTCTCTTAGAGAAAGAGAGGACCCATACCGCTGCCGGATCAGACTCCGCCTGAGGAAGAAGAAGTCAGGTACTCTTCACCGTACTCTGGAGACAGCGCCTCAGGGGCTGAGGCAGAACCTGACCAGATCCAAAAGGGGGTCTCGGTAATTTCAGCTAGGCCAGTACTATGATAAAATATTTTTTTGTGCCGCCCAGTGGCGCTTGAGGGTTGAGGCGCTGGACGCCACATCTCACGCCATGCCAGCAACCCGGGTTCGGGAATGAGCCCAGGCCATTGGGGGTCAGCAGGGGAGGGAGAGGATTGATCGTCTGGAGGACAGCTCTCCTCTCCCGGGAGGGTGGGGGATGTAGACTTGGCACTTGTCTGGCCTCTGGCGGAAGCCAGAGGCACAACAAGCACACGAGCACACAGAGAGGGCTGAGAGTGAGGACGTCAGCGGGGATGCCTTGACGTCTGAGCGTAGCCACTCCCCTAGAACAAGGAAAAAACAAACCGGAGCGCCGAGGGGAAGGAGCGCTGGGGTATAGGCCCTAATGACTGCTCCCTGCCTGACCGCCGGAAGGGACCTAACAAAAGCTGATTGATCGGGGTGTACCTGCCCCATCTCGTACCTGCCTGGGGGACATATCCACGGCTCCATGGGGGTCTACTGGAGTTCCAGGTAAGGCAGTAAGCGGGGGTAATACCCTTAGCGACTCCCGATAGAGTGGGGCTCCGATGTCGAGAGGAGAGATAAACTACAATTTCAAAAAAAAAAAATATATATATATATAAATTTTTTTAGTCCGAACCTAACAAGGCTTTCAGGCTGCTATTTCGCAAGGATTGTCTTGATACCAAATGATGAAGATGTTCTCCTTCTCAGTGCAGAAGAAGTCTAAGCATCCATACTGAAATCATGACCGGACTAATAATCACTGCTGGAGAGATGTTAACCACCTGTGCGGAAGAAGTCACTGAAGGGGCAATATCACAAGGGGGCTATATACCCCTATCAAAGGAGCGGAAGAGCCTGAGCGGCTCCCGACTGTTAAATTAGAATGTTCCACAGAGTGTAACTGTCTTGACTATTGAAAAAGTCTAGACGCAGAAGTGTATGGTCCACAGACGCAGTGTGAAATGCTATAGTGGACCCCATTACTGAGGAACTACTAAAAAGATTTTCCATCACGGACTCTGATGATAGAGAGGACATGCCCTTCAGTATATAAAATGAATTGTCCTCTGTATTACTGACCAGAAGAACAGGGAAGACCCATCTAGATGCACTTCTACCCTAGAAGGACCTCCAAGAGAGGTCTAGGTCAGAGCCACTAGATACTCCGCCATCAGGAAGGATGTCGAGGAGCTTGGTACCAGGTAGGGAGCCGAGAAAGTGCTGAGCAGAATGAGATTCTGCTGGCACAGTAGTACAGCAGAGTTCCATCAGCAGAAAACTGCTGGATGACACAAGATCCCACATAGACCGCCACTCACTACGATGTGTGGAAAAAAATCCGCAGAACAGGAGTTCATTCTGCGATAAACATCCTGCCACAAGTTCTGTGGAAAGGAAGTCCAAAAAGGAAAAATGTTTCAATAATTCTGCTATACAGCACCCACTAGCACCTGTGCAGCATCAGCATCACTCGTGGCACAGGAGGGCACCAAGCAGTGCTTATACCAACCTAGGCGATACCTGAGGGCAGCCGCGGCAGTACCCACAGGTACCCCCCACACCCATGTAGCAATGGCACCTGAGGGCACCCCCAACACCCACGGTACCATGGCACCCATGGCACCATGGTACCCATGACACCCATGGCAAGAATGGCACCCGAGGGCACCAGTGGCACCCAAGGGCACCATTGGCATCCATGGGTCCCTGTGGAGCCACCCGTGGCACCCACGGGTGCCACGCATGGTGCTCATGGCACCAGTGGCACCCATGGGTGCTCAAGGTGCCACCTGCAGCACCCACAGGTGCTCCCAGCACCACCCACAGCACCCCTGGCACCTGCGGGTGCCCAGCACTGCTGCGGGTGCTCGGCACTGCCCGTGGGTGCACAGCACCACTCAGACACCTGCAGAACCACTGACGGCACTGACAACCAACGGCAGCAACAAGAGCACCCATAGCACCGCACAGAGCAATGGTGCCGACCCACAGTGCTAAGGCATGGCGCCGACCAAGGCACCGAGGCTCGCTACTGACCAAGGCACTGAGCCACGGCACCGACCAAGGCACCCGAGCCACGCCGCCGAACCATGGCACCAAAGGAAAATGCCAATGGAAATCCTGAGAAGGGGAGAAGGGAAAAGATGGTGCCCGTGCCGGACCCTGTATGGAAAAGGGAGGGGGGGTAGGCACGAGGGGTCGACACGATGGCAGAGGCACCAAGAGGGATCCTCACCATTCGTGATCCAATCAACCTGGCTCCGGTCCCAGGGCTCCAAGGCCCAGAGGTCCCAAAATCAGGAATAGAGCCAGGAAAAACTGGAAAGTCAAACCCCCTGCTCCATAGGAGCAGCCCAGAGGTGAAACTGCCCACCGGAGCTCCAATGAGGACAGAGATGGAGCTCGGAGTCGAGAATGCAGCCTTTAGGAGCGGGGCCAAGAGGAACCCACCAGAGTCAGTTCAGGCCTATTGCCCCTCCTGATGAACAATCCTCATGCAGACGTACCAATGGGCAACCCCAAGCGGCACCGATTCTTCTTCCCCCAATGAGGAAGAGGAGCTCGAAGTTAAATGGAGCCAAATCCCTGGAACCACTAGATTTGTGCTTCAGAGGACGGTCCTCCCTCCCCCAAGCACAGGACTGTCCGTAGTCAGACCCCCCCCCCCGTTAATTAAGGGCGGCGGACCGGACACAGCCCCTCTGCCATAAAAACTTTCAAACAAAGTCCTCCTACCATCACCGCTACCATCTAAGGAAGACTCCGTTGATGGCAGGAAATCATTTCTTTTTCTTCTTCTTCATAATTTTCTTCTTGTTCGTAAAATAAGAAATTACTACTTAAAATATTAAATTTAACATTAAAAGCTGCTGTTGTATAGGTGAAAACTTAGACTCTGGCAGATGAGCGATGTCGATATCCAAGCGCACTCGACGGCAGGAGAAAAGCAACTGAGGCGGTTGGAGGGTCGACGCCAAGATAGCCTACACAGGCGTGAGCTAGTCTTGCGGTGCCGCGCATGTGTGGTCCTGTCTCGGCGCTGACCCTTCAGAAAATTTTAGGCTCCCACTTGGTCCTAGTGCCTCCAGTGATATCCCACTAGTGTGAATGAGTGATGGAGACTTAGTCCAGGAAGATTGGGAGTTACACTCATGGATATAGTAGGTCCTCAGAGAAGACAGTGGGTTACATCCCTGTTTGGACCTAGTAGTGAAGGGTAGGTCTGGGGAGGGAGAGGCTGTCCAGTGGACTTTGTCAAGCCAGGGGCAAGGCGGGCGGGAACCACAGGTTACAACAGGGGGTTAGCTGCACCTACAACAGCGGGTATTAAAGATTTGGTTTTGAAGGGCTGTTTCAAAGGAGCCAATTTTTGGCAAGTTGGAGATGCAGCTAGGAAGGGAGTTGAACCAGGTGGGGACTTGGTAGTGGAAGGATCTCTGGGCAAGAGAGGTCTTGGTTCTGGGCACCTTGAAAGTGGCCTTAACAGAGCTATGGGTGGTGACGGATGAAGATGGCTGCTATAGGGAGGTGGAGACCCCTTGGGGGGGGAGAGTCCTAGCAGTGATTTCTTAGCAAGAAGGCAGGCCTGGTAGAGCAGTCGCTCCTCAAAGTTGAGAAGATTGGTGGTAGTGTAGAGAAGGCAGGTGTGAGTTCGGCTGGGGCACCGGTCAGGAGCCTACAGGCCTTATTGATAGAGAGTTGGATTTTGGAGAGGGCAGTATTGTCAGCTGCAGCGTAGATGGGCAAGCCATAGTCCACGAGGGACAAGACGGAGGAGGTGATGGCCAGCCTGAGGGCAACCTGAACCAGGCAGTCCCTGTGCCAGTATAGCAGGCCAATCTGAGAGTTAATGGCAGCTGTTAGGGCATTAATGTGGGTGTGGAAGGAGACGGCAATATCGAACGTGATGCCTAGGTACTTGTATGTGGTCACTTGTTCTAGCTGGTGCTGAGTCCTGGGGATAATCAAGAGGGGTTATTTTTAGTTTTATTTTAGTGGTGGGAGAAGAGCATTGATTTGGTTTTCTTTAGGTTAACGACCAGTCTGCGGTCGCCGAACCACCTTTCGGCTTGGTTGTAAGCTTGCTGGAGGGATAATTGGAGGGAGGTGGGATTGGGATGTGAGGCAACGAGGACTGCATCATCGGCATAGAGGAGCATTTTACCGGTACATGAGCTGGGGAGGGTGTTGAGGTAGAGACTAAAAAGTATTGGACCCAGGATGGAGCCCTGAGGGACCACGGAGTGAATGGGAAGAGTGCTGGAGAGGGAGCTGCTTATCTTGACACACTGGGATCTAGCAGAGAGGTAACTAGAGAACCAGGAAATGTGACCTCCAGAGAAGCCAAGTTGGTGGAGAGAGTCTAGTAGAAGGGGATGACAGACAGTGTCAAAGGCCTTGGAGAGGTCAAAGAACACTGCTCCTGCAAGGCTGCCAGAGTTGACAGCAGCATGCAGGTGTTGGGAGAATTCCAGGAGAGCCATGGTTGTACTGTGTCCTGGGCGGAAACCGTGCTGCTCTGGGCACATAAGGTCATACTTGGTTAGGTATTCAGAGTGCTGGATCAACACCACTTTTTCAAGGGCTTTAGAGAGTAGGGGGAGGATGGAGATCGGTAATTGTTGGGGGTGGATTGGTCCCCACTCTTATGTATGGGTGTGATTTCAGCAGTTTTCCAAGCACTTGGGAACTGACCCAGGCATAGAGACTGGTTTAAAAGGTCAGTCAGGGGGACTAGGACTTCGTCCAAGACCATACGGAGGATCCTGGAGTCAAGGGGGTCACTGCTGGGGTTATTGCTGCCTAAGGCTTTCAGCAGGTGCAGCCTGGCTTCTTGAGGGGATAGGGTGCGCGGGTAGAATGGTGAGTGATGCAGGACTGGAGGGAGAGAGGTGGGGATTGGGTCAAAGAAGCTGCTGGGGAGGACCGAGCTTAGGTCAGAGGAGGCAGTGTTAAGGCAATCGGCTATGAGGAGTGGATCTGTGGTGGGGGTACCATTGATGAAGAGCTGAGATGGTGGGGGGGAGCAGGACTTCCCATTTAGCTCTTTCATATTATCCCAGAAGGTCCGGGCTGAACCCCAAGTGGAAGTGAGGGTGGTCTGGTAGTGCTCTGCCTTGGCCCGCCTAATGGCCCAAGTGCACTTATTGCATTCTGCATTGTAGGCCTGTCTGTCAGATGCCTTTCCAGATTCTACAGCAATGTGCCAGAGATTATCTCTGTTTTTGAGTCTCTGGAGGAGGGGTGGGGTGATCCATGGGGCATTTCATTTTTTGGAGCGGATTCTGGTGAGGGGGGTGAAAAGGTCACAAGCCTTACAGAAGACATTTATGAAGTGGTCAAGAGCTGAGTCAGTGTTAGGGGTGTGCTGGATAGGGGACCAGTCTAGCTGGGCTAGGTAATGTTTTAATTTTCTGAGGCCACTAGGGCATAAACGGTGGCGTAGAGTAGCCTGGGACACTGGCTTCAGAGTGGAGGATGAACAGAGACAGAGGACTGGGGAGTGATCACTAAGAGAGTTGGGGAGGACAGTGACATCCCAGATGTTGTAGGGGCAGTTAGCTATAACAACATCTAGGAGAGTGCTGGTGCCAGTAGAGTGGTTGAATCTGGTGGGCTGGGTGACTAACTGGGACATATCCAGGGCAGCAAAGGAGTCCCTTATATGGGAGGCAGTGGAGGCAAGACAGTTAACATTGAGATCACCTAGGATGACTTTCTCCCACTTTGAGAGGGAGAGATGTGAGATAGTCAATGAGGGACTGGACTGCTTGGTTTTGATTCCTCGGGGGTACCTAGGAGACTGTGAGGAAGCAAGGGCCTCGGGCAGGGTCAGGTGTGATTTTTTTTTTACTTTCTATTTTTTCTGCCTTCCTCTGCTTCCTGCACTCCACTTCTTCGGGAGCACCTGGCATCTGCCTCGGTTCCTTCCGTACCTGGAGTCCTGCAGCGGTCCCCCCAATGCCTTGAATTCCCCCCAGGCGGGGACAAGGTGGGGCCCTAAGCACCCCGAACTAACGGCACTTCATCGGGCAATGCATGGGACAGACAGGGGTCCATTGAGGTCTGTGCTGGCGCTCCGTCTACCCGGAGCGAAGGAGGTGTTTTTTTCCCCCTGTTTTTCCTGGGCATGCCATGCACCCTGATGTCAAGGCGGAGCTCCACCGATGTCTGGCATGCCCGACCCTCCTGGGAATGGCCAAGCACTTGCTGTACCCCAGGCTTCCACCTGGGGTCAGTCAAGTACCAAACCTTGTCCCCCCTCCCTCCCTGGAGAAGGCGAGCAGTCCACGGATGCTCAGCCTTCTCTCCCCGGCCAGCCCTCCAGCTCCCCAGGCTCATTCCCAAACCCGGGTCACCAGTGTTGCAAGCGGTAGCGCTACCACTGTGCTGACTGGCCAGCCTCAGGTGTGATTTTTAAGGTGAGGGCTTGGGCTCCATAATCAAGTTTAGGAGTTAGGAGGGCAGCAGATTTCTTTAGGAGACTGCAGATGTTTAAGGATGCAAAGCAGAGGCCAGTTGCAGTGCAGGGTTTAGAAGGGCTGCAAACAATAGGTCCTGGGTTTGGGTGTACTTTACCAGATAATAATAATAGCAGTGTAATTATTCTGGTTAGAAGCTGGTGGCGATGGAGACCCTTGGGTCGACACCCAGCTGAAGACTTTACAATCAGGGTGCATGGGATAGATAAAGTGTGAAGGGGGGGAATGGCAGGGGAGAGCTGGGTCCAGATCAGGCCTTGGAGGGCGGAGGGAGTGGGGGTGTTGGCAGGGTGGGGGTGTTGGGGAGTCACGAGTGTGTCGAGGGTGGGGGAGGGCCGAGTCACTGTGGGGTAGTCTGGGGATGAGGTGTCTAGTGTGGAGGAAAGGTGCTCCAGTCGGTGTGAGGTCTGTACCAAGAGGGTGAAGGAGAGCAGACTTAATAAAGGAGTGTAGGTACCCATAGCAGCTGAGCAGCAAAGGAAGAGTGCCAGGAGTAGTAGAGAGTAAGGAGATGTAGAGCAGCTTTGGAATGGTTGGGGAAAAACCCCTCTAGTGGGCGAAAAGACTATAAGCTGCAAATGGGAAAAATCAGTATCAATCAGTAGAAGAGGGAGAGGCAAAGACAGATGAATAGTGATAGACTGACCACACAATAAGTGAAATGAGACAGGAACTATATTGTGTTGGCTTGGGTAAGTGTGCTTAAAACTGGGCCCTCTAGTGGCTAAAGGATATAATCTGCTAATGGAAAAGTCAGCAGGCAGGGAGGTTCTGAAGCAAGTTTTTTTTTTTTTGGGGGGTGCACTGCATCAGCCTCAATGGAACACCACGGTCAAGGGTGCAGCCCATAGACTTACAGCTCTAAGAGAAGAGGCACAGCGCTCAAGGCAGATAGCAAAATCACAGTACTTTAAGACCTCTCTCAAAACTTAAATCAACTCTTAAGAAATCTCTACATCAGACTAAACATTACTTAAAGTGAGAAATCAAGAACATGTCAAGCAGAGGTCAGTCCTAACATTAATTTCTTGGCAGCAGTTCCTAGAAGACTTCTGGATTGCTGCACAAAGTGTGAGGAAACACTGGCAAACAGGGGCAAGTGAGATTCCTCCAGGGGTAAATGCCAAAATTCAGGGTTCCAACCCATACCTTGCTTGGAGGATGAGCGTCGGGCAGCTTCTCTTGTTCTGCTTACCAAACTGCAGAATGCAGTTTGTTTGAGAGGAGAGAGCCCGAAAGAGTCTTGCTGTATTCTGACAATATGCAGTTAGCCCCAGCACTTGAACTGCTCCGGAGAAGAAAGAGTTAACTCTATGCAGAGAGCATAGAACGTTGAGCTCATGCTCGGTTCAAACCTCTGTCTGCTGCACTTTCAAGTGTAACCGTCAGATTCTTACGAGCCAAGACTAACTAAGTACACCTATAGTGTGGAAATTGTAAAACAAACACTAGCCATAAGGGCAACCAAAAGTTTTGGAATCCCAAAGACTCAAGTCGAGAACCCCAAAACAAAAAACTCTGGTAGTGAACTTAACATAACCTTATAATAACAAACAAACAAAAAGCCACTATGCCCAGCTCCTCCCAAAGGAGAGGGAGCCAATGCACCTCTGGGGTACAGCACTGTATCTGCCAGCCTACTTCCCAAAAACCAGGTTCTGAGAGGTAAGGCAGGGGGGAGATCAGAATACAGCAAGACTCCATTAGAAGAAACATAATTACTAAGGTGAGTATTTTTTTCTTCAAACAACATGAAGTCTTGCTGTATTCTGACAATATGCAGACTACCAAGCAGTACCTCCCAGGAGGAGGGTACAGAACCTACTTAGGAAATAGGCTCTGCAGCACTGCTGTACCAAACCTAGCATCACTCCTAGCCTGGATGTCCAGAGAGTAATGCTTCGTAAAAGTATAAACTGTTTTCCAGGTAGCTGCTTTACAGATCTCTAAGAGGGGAATATCTCTGGCCACAGCCAAAGAAGCAGCTGTACCTCTAGTCGAATGAGCCCTCAGGCCTGAGGGAGGCAGCTTGCCCAGCTTTTCATAGCAGAATTGTATACAAGAGACAATCCACCTAGCAATAGTCCATTTAGTAGCAGGTTTACCCTTTCCCACTTCACCATAAGTGAGAAACAACTGAGAACAGTCAAACCTAAGTGCCTTAGTGCACTCAATATACAGTAGTAGCTAAGTGACCTCTTAACATCCAAACTGTGTAATCTTCTCTCTCCTGAAGAAAAATTAAGCAATAAGACACGACAGGGTGTGTGTTATTGTCTAACAGCGTCACTCCTGGGGTGGGTTGAAGCACAAGGGCGGCCGAAAGTGCTTCCACCACCAGGAGATATGTTATCAGACAATAACACACTCCCTGGAGTGCCTTATTGCTATTATACAATGGCTCATTTTAGAATAATAATAAAAGTAAAAAAACTTTTTTTAAATATTTGTGTTGTTTTTTGTATGACATGCATATTTTACAAATACAAGAAAAAGTAGTCCACTAGGGCGTGTGTTGCTAATACATGCCTTTCTTGTGCATGGTCATCCTGCCCCGCCCGCACACACACAGTCGTCATGTGGTATCTTTTAGTTTTGGTATTATATTTTATCACTGCGCTGCCTCTGCTTGTTCTGAGAACAGTTGAACATGTTATTTTCTTTAATTTTGTTAACCATGAACAGCGAAAAAAAACCCATAGAAGCCGAGTGGTTACTTCCAGTTTCTCGCTCTGCTCTGTAACTGCTCATTAGAACAAGCTGTAAGTTACTCGTCTTTTATTTTAGTACAATTGTTTGTTTTGGGAAAAGCGTCAAATTGTGGGGTTGGTGAGAAGCTGGCAAAGGTTTAAAACGTAATTGCCACTGTTTCACTTTTGTTGAAACGGCCATGCGCGCACGCAGTTTCATACTCAGAGGCAGCTACAGTGAAGTTGAAAATGGACAGCTCCCGTTTTTTTGTTTAAATCTTGTTGGTTTTGTTTGGTTGACTGAAGGAGCAAGGCAGGCAGAGAATGTGTGTTTGGTTGAGGGGGTGAGGTGGTCTAAGCTGTGACGGCTTCAGGGACTGTCGGCTTCTTGGTGGCTTGCGTGGGCAGGAGGGATTTTTCACTGTTGTCCGGTCAGTTGTGTGCCTGAACTTAATACAGTGATGTTATAACTTAATATCATCACTGTCCGAGGCAAACACTGACCAATCAGAGAACAGAATTTTTTCTTGCCATTGTATAATGATCAGTGAAAAACACAGGAAGGGACACGGATTGGTTCAGAAGAAAATTTGAAACCACTTTGGGTAAAAACCTCCTGTTGATTCTAAGGACCACCTTATCTCTATGGAAAGAAATAAAATTAGGCTCCACTGACAGAGCTTGTAATTCATTGATACGCCTGGCAGATGTAATAGCTACCAGAAACACAGTTTTCCAAGTCAAGTACTTAAGTTCTGCTGAGGCCAAAGGCTCAAATGGTGGTTGCATAAGCTGAGCAATGCAAACATTAAGATCTCAAACAGGGGGTAGGATCCTTAAAAGGGGGATTAGTATGAAGTAGCCCCTTAAAAAATTTACAGAACACAGGGTGAGAAGCTAGAGAAGAAGGCTTTCCCACTGATAAAAATGCAGAAACAGCAGAAAGATGCACCTTGAGGCCTAAACTATTGAGATGAACCATATTGTCCAGAACTGCAGACAAGTCAGCAGAGTCTGGTGATATCTGCTTACTAGAACACCAAATACCAAACCTTTTCCATTTGGAGTTGTAGGTTTTTCTAGTGGCAGGTTTACGAGAAGCCTTGAGTATGTCCAGAACCCCCTAAGACAGATTCATCTTTGCATATTCTAGCTCTTCAAGAGCCAAGCTTTAAGATTGAGAAACTGAAGATTGGGATACCAAATTCTCCTGAGAGGAAGTTAACAGATTGTGTTTTTTGGGGGGAGCCAATGGAAGATGGACCGCCAGAGACAGTAATAGAGGATACCAAGGCTGCCTGGCCCAGTCTGGCACAATCAGGATCACCTTGCAAGATTGTGACCTTATCTTGACCAGAACTCTGAACAATAGAGGAAAGGGGGGAAGGCATACATAAATTTCCCTGACCAATCCAACAGTAGAGCATCTAGGGGGACTGAGCCCAATACTGGGGGTCTGCAACAAAAGAGAGGAAGTTGGTGATTGCCTGGGGCTGCAAAGAGGTCTACCTGAGGAGTGCTCCATCTTAGAAATATCACTTTTAGCACTAGAGGATCCAGGGACCATTCGTGATGGCCCTGAGAAATCCTGTTCAAAGCATCTGCTAACACATTGTCCTTCCCTGGAAGGTGGACTGCTACCAGGGATGTCTGTACAGGATCAGCCGGAGACCAGACTTTCATGGCTTACGTGCACAAGGCAGTCGACCGAGTGGCTCCCTGCTTGTTGATGTACTACATGGTGGTGGTGGTGTTGTCTGTCCTCACCTGAACCACCTTGTTTTGTACTGCATTTGCGAAAGCCTGTAAGGCTAAGTGTACTGCCCTGAGTTATAGAAGGTTGATATGAAGGAGAAACTCCTGAGGGGACCACACTCCTTGTGCTGTGAGGGCTCCCAGATGAGCCCCCCATCCCAGGAGAGAAGCATCTGTGGTCAGAACCACAGAATGAGTCTGAGATATGAATGGGACTACTTGTCTGAGGTTGTCCTGATCCAACCACTACTGGGGAGCATGGATCAAGCTCTAAGTCACCGGAATCAGTTTGGTGAGAGGGTCTTTTTCTGGGACCAAAAAGCCCTCAAGTGAAACTGGATGTCCCTCATCTGAAACCTGGACCCTGGAACCACTGCAGTGGCAGCTGCCATGTGGCCCAGTAGTTGGAAGAAATGTCTTGCTGGACGAGAAACCAGGAGACGAAATGAGGAAGCTAGGTCTGTAAGGGCCCTTACCCTTGACAAGGGAAGAAAGGCCTTTGCCTGGACAGTGTCCAACTCCACTCCTATGAAGGTGAGGAGCTGCACTGGTTCAAGAACTGATTTGGAAGATTGAGGAGGAATCCCAGGGAGGTGAGCACTTGCTGGATCACTTGTAGTTTTGACTTGACTTGGTCTGGAGACTGCCCCATAATGAGCCAGTCATCAAGATATGGGAAAATAGAGATGTTCTGCCTCCTTAAAAAAGGCAACTACTACTGCTAGGCATTTTGTAAAGACCCTTGGTGCTGATGTTGGGTCAAAAGGCAATGCCCCGAACTGATAATGGTCTGAAGGCAGTTCAAAGCGGAGATACTTTCTATGGGAACACCTGATGGGAATGTGAAAGTAGGCATCCTTGAGGTCGAGGGAAGCTAGCCAACCTCCTGGCCTTAGAGAGGGAAGAATTATTCCCAGAGTCACAATTTTGAACTTTGGCTTCAGTAGATGCTAGTTTAAGTATCTTAGGTCTAGGATGGGCCGCCACTCCTCTGTCTTTTTTGGGGTAAGGAAGTATCTGGAGTACAGACCCTTACCCCTGAGGGATGTAGAAACTCTCTCTATGGCTCTGAGAGCCAACAGAGAGGAAACCTCTGCCTCAAGGGCAGTGGTTTCGAAGATGTTTGCAGGTGAAAAAGACCTGACCCTCAGCTTTGGGAACTTTTTGAAGCTGAGGGCCAGTCCCTGGCTTACTACCTGCAGGACCCACTTGTCTGAGGTCACAGACTTCCAGGCCTGGAAGTAGTAAGCCAGCCTGCCTCCAACAGGGACTGGGGAGTCGACCCGGGCTGACACCTCAGGGTGTCTGCTTGGCAGAAGCCTTAGACTGAGAGGTGGATGCAGCCCTACTCATCCCCCTCCTACCTCTCCCTCTAAAGAAACCCCTCTGGGAAAAAGGAGAGGAGGCCTGTGCCTGGTAGAAAGGCCTGTGAAAAGGCCTGCCCCTGCCCCTAGCCTGCTACTTCTGAGGAGTTGACTGACTTTCCTTGGCTTGAGCACTCCTATAGGAGTCCTGTACTCATCCACCTTTTTCATGTAGTCCTCTGCCTGCTCCCCAAACAGAGAATTACCTTCAACAGGAAAATCCATTGTCTTAGTCTGGGCATCCTGCGAGAGACTAGTACACCTGAGCCGAAGCCATCCTCCGAAGAGCCACAGATGTAACCATGACTCATGATGAAACATCACTGGAGTCCACAGCAGCATGAAACTGAACCTTAGATGCTGCTATCCCATCAGCAGCCACCTCCTCCAGCTCCTTGGCTAGCTGGGGGCACACCTGCTTAGCCAGATCCAAAACAGACTCCCACCTGGACTTTTGGTATCTAGCTGCATAGGCCATGTACAGTAGTTAGCCTGTCTGAGTCTCAGAGAAGATACCAGGTACTGCTTCTTAGCCATAGCATCTATCTTCCTGGAGTCCTTATCCTGGGGGTGTGAAGCCAAGGGTATGCTAGCCTTGTCACAGGCTGCAGTCTGCACAACCCCAACATGGCTGCAATACTGGTATAGGAACTTTGTAGCTGAGCCTGACAGCATGTACCTCTTGTTCATTTGTTTGTCCACTGGAGGCAATGAATTTGGAGCTTTTAGAAGCTTATGAGTCTCTTTCCCAAAACATTTGTGTAGGGGAATAGACAGTCTCTTGGACTCTGGGATGTCCATCATCTCCACAAAATCAGGCTCCTCCTGCTCCTCAACAGCTTCATCCACAGGAAGCTGGAGGATGTCAGCCACTTTCCTGTAAAACATAAAGTGGGAAGGGGACTCAGAAAGCCTGGGAGGTGAAGCTCCTGAAGGTCTGTCTGGGGAGATGTCCGGTTCATTGGGCTCATCCAGACCTTCCCCACCATCCTCTTCCTCATCATCATCAAACTCTTCTTCCCCCTCCCATTCCAGCTCATAGTGTTCTTCTATAGAATAATCAGAAACTGGGGGAACCGACCAAACCGAGCACCTACTGAGAGGCGCCGGATCGGTCAGAACCGAATGGAGCGATTCCACAATACTAATCGCCCTGGCAATTTCCTCGGCAGTTGGATAGTGGGGATCCAAATCCGAACCAGCTGACTTTTCCTTCTTTTTCTTCTTTGCAGGAACTGGCCCCTCAGGGTCGGCTCTCCTCTTGCCCGAGGAAGTCTGGCCTGTTCAGAGGGCACTCCCTCAGGTTCGGTTGGAACCGAACCGGGCTGGCCATCCGGGTCAGCGGACTTCTCGGCATGTTTCTCCCTAAGCCTGCCCAACCTTTTCTCTAGAGTGGCCTTAGGAAAATTTTTGCATATTTGGCAGTCTGAATCAAGGTGGTCAAACCCCAGACACTAAACACAAGTGATGTGGGGATCAGCCTTGGCAAAGGCCTCCCCACACATACACTACAGTGCTGAAGCCCAGTGGGACCGGTTTTTCATTTGGGTTTCTCAGACATGGCCACAGTAAATCAGAAAAACTTACCCTTTATACAGCTTCAGGCCAGGTAAGACAAACTAACTGGTTCCTAACCGTGTCAAGGGTATTGGAAAAAAACGTTAAACATGTTTTTTTTGGAACTGATAAGCACAGGAATCACCACAGAATCAAAGAGTGATCAGTTCAGTCGAACCGACCATAACAATTTTAAAATTTTACAATTTCCACAGTATTTACTACAGTTCACTACCTCTACTTCTTACTGTACCACAGACAGGGATCTGAACCAAGGAAAATTATAAAATTTGCGGATTAAACCGACGATTTTCACTAACGCGAACCGAAAGCAACAGGAGAAACTCCAGAGCGACTGTTCAGTTTAGCGGAGTAAAGAATGAAAAAATTACTCACCTTAGTAATGTTGTTTCTTCTAATGGAGTCTTGCTATATTATGACATATGCAGTATAACCCCAGGTTAGAACTGCTCCGGAGGTGAAAGAGTTAAGTTTCATGCAGTGCATGGAATCTTGAGCACGAGCTCGGTTGAAACACTCTGTCTGTTGTGCTTTAAACCTTAACTGTCAGATCTTTACGAGCAAAACTCACTAAAGGTTCTGTGTGGAAGCTATAAACCTACACTAGCCAACTGGCTACTAAATAGTAACACATTTTATGGTCCCAACAACAAGACTCAAGTCAGGGGACCAAAAAATGAAATATAACAGAATGGCAAACACTAGGTGCCAACAGGTCACTACCCACCCACATCCCAAAAAACAAGAAGAGGTTCTGAGAGGGGCAGGTAGGGGGGGAGGTCATAATATAGCAGACTCCATTAGAAGAAACAACATTACTAAGGTGAGTAATTTTTTCTTCAAACAACATGAAGTCTTGCTATATTATGACATATGCAGACTACACAGCAGTACCCCCATGGAGGAGGGCAGAACCTACTTAGAAAATAGGCTCTGAAGCACAGCTGTGCCAAACCGAGCATCACTCCTAGCCTGGGTGTCCAGGGAGTAATGCTTTGTGAAGGTGTGAACTGTTTTCCAAGTAGCTGCTTGACATATCTCTAAGATAGGAATGTCCCTGGCAGCAGCCAAGGACGCAGCTGTACCTCTTGTAGAATGAGCCCTCAGACCTGAAGGGGGAACCTTACCCAGTTTTTGGTAACAAAATTGGATACAAGAAACAATCCACCTGGCAATGGATCTTTTAGTGGCAGGTTTCCCTTTACCTACCTCACCGTAAGTAAGGAAGAGTTGGAGGGAATCAAACCTGTGACCCTTGGTACGCTCTATATAGTAGCTAAGGGCCCTTTTGACATCTAGACTGTGCAATCTCCTCTCACCAGAGGAGGAATGGTCAGTGAAATACACAGGAAGAGACATAGATTGATTCAGGTGAAAGTCCGAGACCACCTTAGGCAAGAACTTTCTATTAGTCCTGAGGACCACTTTATCTCTATGAAAGGAGATAAAATCAGGCTCCACTGACAATGTTTGTAGTTCACTTGCGCCTAGCAGAAGTGATGGCTACCAAAACACAGTCTTCCAAGTCAGATACTTAAGCTCTGCTGAAGACATGGATTCAAAGGGAGGTTGCATAAGCTGGCCAATGCAAATATTAAGATCCCATGCGGAAGCAGGATCCCTGAAAGGAGGGTTGATGTGAAGCAACCCTTTGAAAAACTTGGAGAACATCGGATGAGCTGAAAGAGAAGAGGGTTTACCTGCTGATAAAAAAGCAGACACTGCTGCCAGGTGCACTTTTAGGGTAGCTGTTCTCAGCCCCAAAGCATTTAAATGCACCGTGATAATTCAGAACAACGGACAAGTCGGCAGACCTGGAGAAATACCTTGCCAGAGCACCATATAGAAAACCTCTTCCATTTAGAGTTATAAGTAGCTCTGGTGGAAGGCTTCCTTGAGGCCTTCAAAACATTGAGCACACCCTGAGAACGTAGTAAGTCAACAAACTCTAACTCTTCAAGAACCAGGCCTTGAGATTGAGAGATTTGAGATCTGGTATTAAAACCCTCCCTGTGCACAGGTTAACAAATTGTAATTCCTGGGAAGGCACAGGGAAGTTGGACTGCTAGGGATAGCAGAAGTGGATACCAGGGTTGTCTCGCCCAGTCTGGAGCAATCAGGATCATCCTGCAAGGTTGAGATCTGACCTTGACTAGCACCTTGAACAGGAGGGGGAAGGGGGAACGCATAGAGAAACTTCCCTTCCCAGTTGAGAAGGAAGGCATCCAGAGGGACTGAGCCCAACACTGGGGGCCTGCAACAGAAAAGAAGAAGTTGGTGATTGTCTGGGGCTGCAAAAAGATCTATCTGAGGAATGCCCCACCTGGCAAACACCACCTCCAGGATAAGGGGATCCAGAGTCCATTCGTGATGGCCCTGGGAAATCCTGCTGAGAGCATCTGCCAGGACATTGTCTTTGCCTGGGAGGTGAACTGCCAAAAGGGAGGTGTTCAGGGAATAAGCCAGAGACCACAACTTCATTACTTCGGTGCACTAGGCCATAGACCGAGTGCCCCCTTGCTTGTTGATGTACCACATTGTAGTGGTGTTGCCTGTTCTGACTTGTACCACTTTGTTCTGAACAGATGTGGAAAAAGCTTGAAGTGCTAGAAAAACTGCTCTGAGTTCCAACAGATTGATGTGGAGCAGAGATTCCTGAGGGGACCACAATCCCTGAGTGGTGAGGTTGCCCATGTGGGCTCCCCACCCCAAGAGGGATGCACCTGTAGTAAGGGTCAAGGAATGAGACTGCAGGATAAAAGGTACCCCTTGTCTCAGGTTGGTCTGATCCTGCCACCATTGTAGGGCCTGGATCAAGGTTCGAGTTACTGGGATCAACTTGTTAGAGGATCTCCTTTGAGACCAGAAGGCTCTCAAATGGAACTGAATGTCCCTCATTTGAAATCTTGCTCCCTGCACTACTGCTGTGGAAGCAGCCATGTGTCCTAGGAGCTGCAGAAAATGCCTTGCTGGCCGAGAGACCTGCAGAGTGAAGGACGAGGCTAGAGAAACCAGGGTCTTTGCCCTTTCCAGAGGAAGGAAGGCTCTGGCCTGTTGTGTGTTCAGTTCTGCACCTATGAAGGCGAGAAGCTGAACAGGCTGTAGAACTGATTTTTGGAAGATTGAGAAGAAAACCTAAAGATGTGAGCAGCTGCTGGGTGACTTGAAGGTGTACTTTGACTTGTTCTGGGGACTGGCCCACTATGAGCCAGTCGTCCAGGTAAGGAAAGATGGCACTCTTTTGCCTTCTTAAATGAGCAACTGCTACTGCCAGGCATTTTGTGAATACCCTTGGGGCAGAGGTGAGACCAAAGGGCATTGCTCTGAACTGGTAATGGCCTGAGGGCAGTTAGAATCTGAGGTACTTTCAGTGGGAGCTTCTGATGAGGACATGGAAGTAGGCATCCTTGAGGTCCAGGGACGCTAGCCAGTCCCCTGGCCTTAGAGAGGGTAAAATAACTCCCAGAGTCACCATTTTGAATTTTGGTTTTAAAAGGTGCTTGTTTAAGTATCTGAGATCCAGGATGGACCGCCATTCTCCTGTCTTTTTGGGATAAGGAAGTACCTGGAATACAACCCTTGCCCTGGTGTAGGGGAGGAACCCTCCACAGCTCTGAGAGCCAGGAGGGTTGAGACTTGCTCTCAAGGTAGAGCCTCTAAAGGATTTGCAGGTGGAAAGGATCTGGCTCTCATCTTTGGAAATTTTTGAAGCTGAGAGTTAGTCCCTGGTTTACTACTTCCAGGACCCACTTGTCTGATGTTACAGACATCCAGTCCTGGACGAAGTAAGCCAGCCTGCCCCCACAGGTAGTGGAGAATCGGCCTCACAACCCATCAGGGTGCCTGTTTTGCAGGAGCTTTAGGCTGAGGGGTGAGCGGCCTGCTCGCACCCGGCCTGCCTCTCCCTCTGAAGAACCCCCTCTGGGCATAGGCTGGAAGAGGAGGCCTAGGCTTGGTAAAAAGGCCTGTGAAGAGGCCTGCCCCTGCCCCTGGAAAACTGCCTTTGAGGAATGGCCTGCCTTTCCTTGGCCTGTGCACTCCTATAGGTAGTCCTGTACTCATCCATTTTCTTCATATAATTCTCTGTCTGCTCCTCAAACAGAGAGTTATCCACAACAGGAAAATCCATGGCCTTAGCCTGGGTATCCTGTGACAGGCTAGTACACCTGAGCCAAGCCATTCCACGAAAAGCCACAGATGTAGCCATGACTCTGGAAGATACATCATTAGAGTCCACTGCAGCATGGAATTGCACCTTGGATGCCTCAATACCATCAGCAACCACCTGCTCCAGCTCCCTGGCGAGTTGTTCAGGGAGCTGCTTTGCAAGAGCCATAACAGTATCCCATCTGGATTTCTGATATCTTGCGGACATAAGCCATATAATTTGCCTGTCTGAATCCCAAAGATGCTGCCATGTAATGTTTCTTTGCCATTGCATCAATCCTCCTGGAGTCCTTATCCGGGAGGGGTGTGAAGCCAAAGGAATATTTGCCTTATCACAGGCTGCGGCCTGCACTACCCCAACATGGCTGCATTGTTGTGAGAGGAACTCCGTGTCAGAGCCTGACAAAGTGTACCTTCTGTCCGTTTTCTTGTCCACAGGAAGTACAGAATGGGGGGTTTTTAAAATCTTTACTGCCTGTTTCCTGAAAGTGTTGTGCACAGGAATAGACAGTCTTCTAGACTCTGGGATATCCATCATTTCCACATAGTCAGGCTCTTCTTGGTCATCCACAGCTTCTTCCATAGGAAGCTGGAGGGTTTCAGCCACTTTTTTATAGAAAATAAAATGAGAAGGAGAGCCAGAAAGCCTAGGGGGAGAAACTTCTATAGGTCTGTCTGGAGAAATGTCCGGTTCAATGGGCACATCCAGACTGTCAAAATCATATTCACTCTCTTCATAATCTTCTTCCTCCTCCGTACATAAAAATCTCCACATCATACTCCTGAACCGGAGGAACCGACCATTGCCTGATGGTGACGGTTCGGTCGAACCGGGAAAGTGACTGGACAATTTTGATCGCTTGGCTATTTCTGCAGCAGTTGGAGAAGGATTTTGGCTCCAGACCTGCTGACTTCCTAGTCCTTTCAACTGGAACCGACTCATCCGGGTCAGCTTCCTTTGCCCCGAGGAAGACTCACCTTGTTTAGATTCTCTGGTTCGGTTGGCACCGAACCGGCTGGCTATCTGGATCAGCGGACTTTAGCTTCCTTTCCCTGAGCCTACCAACCTCTTATCCCGGTAGCTGCAGGGACATTGACACAAATCTGGCAGTCTGAATTGAGGTGGTCAAACCCTCAGACAATAGACACATGTGGTGTGTGGGTCAGCCTTAGCAAAAGCTTCCCCACAGACATCACAGTGTTGAAACCCAGTGGGCCCAGTTTTTCTTTTGGGTTTCTCAGACATAATGCCAGCCTAACCAGAAAACTTGCCCGTTAACGGCCCTTAGCCAAGCAAGACACCCTTATCGGTTCCAGACCGTGTCACGGGTCGTGGAAAACCGTAATGAAATCCAGTTTTTTAGAACCGATAAGAACCGAAACCGCACTTCTAATGAAGTTTGAAGTAATTTTATTAACAACCTGATCGGTTCAAACTGAACCGATAATATCGCTTACAAGTTCCACACAGAATAAATGTAAAACCTTAATTTACTTACGATACCACAGACAGAGCTTGAACCGACCGGTTGCGGTTTGATTTTAAAACAAATGCGGTTTAAAAAACCGATAAAATACACTTTAAAACCGACAAAATGAACCGAGCAGTAGAAGAAATCTCCGGAGCGACTGTTCAGTGAGGCGGAATAAAGAATCTGACAGTTAAGGTTTAAAGCACAACAGACAGAGTGTTTCAACCAAGCTCGTGCTCAAGATTCCACGCACTGCATGAAACTTAACTCTTTCACCTCCGGAGCAGTTCTAACCTGGGGTTATACTGCATATGTCATAATATAGCAAGACTTCATGTTGTTTGAACTGATGGTTACACTTGAAAGTGCAGCAGACAGAGGTTTGAACTGAGCACGGGCTCAACATTCTATGCTCTCAGCATAGAGTTAACTCTTTCACCTTCGGAGCAGTTCAAGTGCTGGGGCTAACTGCATATTGTCAGAATACAGCAAGACTTCATGTTGTTTGAAATGGGCATCAGGTAAATGTAAACTGGGGTAGCTGTGTTATTGAGGGTATTGCATAGTTTATCTTTTATTGCTGCTCCACCGGATCAACAATATTTGCATAAGCTGTGCCCAGTCCAGATTTTACAGCTCTGGCCTGGGTCTGGTTATCTGGGTTTTACCCATACCCCACTGCATGTGGCTTAGTGATATACTGTACAGGTGGCTACAAAGTCTAACCCATTGAAGGCTGAAGTTTTAGAAAATCATTATGCTTAAAATACCAAGACTCACTCTCCCCCCCCATCATAATTAATCCTCTACCAAAGTCATGCTTAAATACTGGTGCTTCTACATCTATACCACTAAGCTTTTAATGCCAACATGCCACTTCTGCTGTTATGGGCTCCCCCATCCGTGAAGTCCCATTTCACTTGTGGCAATCCCCCACCCCCAAAACCAGGTAATTTTCCAGGGAGCTGCTCTTTACACCATATCAACTACATTACTGCTAAACTCCTTATGTATAAAAATGTTGTTGAGAAATTTTTGTTGTAATATATCCATGATCAAGAGAAATGAATTGGTAAAAGAAACCCAATTCCCCATTTAACAGTTTATTGAATCACAATAAAGCATGCCATGAACTTATCAGATTCTATGTGTAACCTACAGTAAGTCAAACAGAAACTAGACTCACAAATGCCTACGTATTTGCAAGTGAAGCAAATGTGGTTACTATCATTCAGTTGTAAACACCTATAGTCACAAATTGCAAGTTAAGAAGATTCAGTAGAATATAAACAGTAGCCCAGCCCAGAACTGCCTGACTGAGAATGAAGTTGCTGTATTATTTGGAAAAAGGCAAGGCTTGGACTCTTGCTATGCAATGTCCTGCAAGAAAAAAAATACTCACCTTAGTAATTATATTTCTTCTAATGGAGTCTTGCTGTATTCTGACAATTGCAGTGATTCCCAACTGTTGAACTGCCCCGGAGAACTAAGGGTTAACTTTCCATGCAAGGCATGGAAGACTGAGCTCGAGCTCAGTTGAAGTCTCTGTCTGGAGTGTTTTGAACTTAAACCATCAGATTCTTACGAGCCCAACTAAACTAAAAATTCTATGTGGAAATTGTAAAAATTCTACTAGCCAACTGGCTGAAAAGTTTTGGATTCCCAAGGAAGACTCAAGTCAGGAAACCCAAGACCAAAACCCAATGTATTCAAAAATAACAATAATAAATAAGCACCCAAACAAAAAGGGAAGAGGGTGCAAGCAAATACACCTCTGGGGTGCAACACTGCACCTGCACACCCACTTCCCAAAAACAGGTTCTGAGAGGGGAGGCAGGAAGGGAGGTCAGAATACAGCAAGACTCCATTAGAACAAATATAATTACTAAGGTGAGTAATTTTTTCATCAAACAACATGGAGTCTTGCTGTATTCTGACAATTGCAGACTACCAAGCAGTATCTCCAAGGAGGAGGGACAGAACCTACTTTGGGAATAGGCTCTGAAATACTGCTGTGCCAAACCGAGCATCACTCCTAGCCTGGATATCCAGAGAGTAATGCTTGGTAAAGGTATGGACTGTTTTCCAGGTGGCTGCTTGACAAATTTCTAGAAGAGGGATATCCCTGGCTGCAGCCATGGAAGCAGCTGTACCTCTTATGGAATGAGCCCTCAGGCCTGAGGGTGGAGTTTTTCCCAGTTTTTCATAGCAGAATTGTATACAAGACACAATCCACCTGGCAATAGATCTTTTGGTGGCAGGTTTGCCCTTTCCCACTTCTCCATAAGTGAGGAACAACTGGAGGGAGTTAAACCTGTGACCCTTGGCACGCTCTATGTAGTAACTAAGGGCTCTTTTGACATCTAAACTGTATAGCCTCCTCTCCTCAGGAAGAATGATCAGTGAAGAAAACAGGGAGAGACATAGACTGGTTTAAATGGAAGTCTGAAACCACTTTGGGCAAGAACCTTCTATTGGTTCTAAGGACCACTTTATCCCTATGAAAGGAGATAAAATCAGGTTCCACTGACAGGGCTTGCAAATCACTGATATGCCTGGCAGAGGTAATGGCTACCAAGAACACAGTTTTCCAAGTCAAATACTTAAGCTCTGCAGAAGACAAAGGCTCCAAGGGGAGTTGCATAAGTTGAGCAATGCAAACATTCAAATCCCAGGCAGGGGCAGGGTCTCTAAAAGGGGGGGTTGGTGTGAAACAATCCTTTAAAAAATGTACAGAACACAGGATGGGAAGATAATGAGGAAGGCTTCCCCACAGACAAAAATGCAGAAACAGCTGACAAGTGTACCTTGAGAGTAGCTGGTCTGAGGCCTAGGCCATTAAGATGGACCCTATAGTCCAGAACCGTAGGCAATTCAGCAGTGTCTGGAGAAATATTCTTCTTAGAACACCAAATGCCAAATCTTTTCCATTTGGAGCTGTAAGTCTTTCTGGTGAAGGGCTTTCGAGAAGCCTTGAGGATATCCAGAAACCCTAGGGAAAGAAGCAGATCTACAAACTCTAGCTCTTCAAGAGCGATGCTTTGAGATTGAAAGACTGAAGATTGGGGTACCAAATCCTTCCCTGAGAGGATGTTAACAGGTTGTAATTTCTGGGAAGGGACAGGGGAAGATGGACTGCTAGGGACAGCAACAGGGGGTACCAGGGCTGTCTGGCCCAATCTGGAGCAATCAGAATCACCTTGCATGGTTGAGACCTTACTTTTACCAAAACTTTGAATAGGAGAGGGAAGGGGGGGAAGCATATAGAAACTTCCCTTCCCAATTGAGGATCATGGCGTCCAGGGGAAGAGAGATCAGGACTGGAGATCTGCAACAAAAGAGAGGGAGTTGGTGATTGTCTGGGGCTGCAAAGAGATCTATCTGTGGAGTGCCCCACCTTGAAAAAATCACTTTCAAAACCTGAGGGTCCAGGGATCATTTGTGATGGCCGTGGGAAATCCTGCTCAGTGCATCTGCTAGCACATTATCCTTGCCTGGAAGGTGAACTGCTACAAGAGAGGCTTGCAGGGACTAAGCCAGGGACCACAACTTCATGGCTTCTGTGCACAAGGCCGTGGACCGAATGCCTCCCTGCTTGTTGATGTACCACATGGTGGTAGTGTTGTCTGTTCTGACTTGAACCACCTTGTTCTGAACTGACTGTGAGAATGCTTTTAGTGCCAGAAAAACTGTCCTGAGCTCTAGAAGATTGATGTGGAGAAGGGATTCTTGGGGGGACCACAGGCCCTGGGCAGTAAGGGACCCCAGGTGGGCTCCCTAGCCCAGAAGAGAAGCATCCGTGGTAAGGACCACTGAACAAGGCTGAGCAACAAAAGGAACACCTTGCCTTAAATTGTCCTGATCCTGCCACCACTGGAGGGCCTGGATCAAGGTCAGAGTCACTGGAATCAGTTTGGTAAGGGAGTCCTTTCTCTGAGACCAGAAAGCTCTCAGGTGGAACTGAATATCCCTCATCTGGAATCTTGCCCCTTGGACCACTGCTGTTGAAGCTGCCATGTGGCCTAAGAGCTGGTGGAAATGCCTTGCTGGTTGAGATACCTGAAGGCTGAAGGAAGAAGCTAGTTCCATAAGAGCCCTTGCCCTTTCTAAAGGAAGAAAGGCTCTTGCTCTGAGTGTATCCAGTTCTGCTCCCTATAAAGGTAAGGAGCTGGACTGGTTCGAGAACTGACTTGGGAAGGTTGAGGAGAAATCCTAGGGAAGTCAGCACTTGCTGGGTCACTTGCAGGTGAGACTTGACTTGGTCTGGAGACTGACCCACTATTAGCCAATCGTCCAGATAAGGAAATACGGAAATCTTTTGCCTTCTTAGAAAGGCAACTACTACTGACAGGCACTTTGTGAAAACCCTTGGGGCTGAGGTTAGGCCAAAGGGCATTGCTCTGAACTGATAGTGGCCTGAGGGCAACTCAAATCTGAGGTACTTTCTGTGGGAGCACCTGATGGGAATGTGAAAGTAGGCATCTTTGAGGTCCAGGGAAGCTAGCCAGTCCCCTGGTCTTAGAGAGGGAAGGATTATTCCCAGAGTTATCATCTTGAACTTTGGCTTTAAAAGATGTTTGTTCAGCTATCTTAGGTCCAGGATGGGTTGCCACTCCCCTGTCTTTTTGGGGGTCAGAAAGTACCTGGAGTACAGTCCTTTGCCCCAGTGTAGGGTAGGTACTCTCTCTATAGCTCCTAAAGCTAGGAGAGAAGAAACCTCTGCCTCTAGGGCAAGGGTTTCTGAAAGATTTGCAGGCGGAAAAGATCTGGCTCTCATCTTTGGAAATTTTTTGAAGCTGAGAACCAGTCCCTGGCTTACTACTTCCAGGACCCACTTGTCTGATGTAATAGACATCCAATCCTGGACAAAGTAAGCCAGCCTGCCCCCTACTGGAATAGTAGAGTCGACCCGGGCAGACCCATCAGGGTGTCTGCTTGGCAGGGGCTTTAGGCTGAGGGGTGGATGCAGGCCTGCTCATCCCCTTCTGCCTCTCCCTCTGAAGAACCCCCTCTGCGAAAAGGAAGAAGAGGCCTGTGCTTGGTAAAAAGGCCTTTGAAAAGGCCTGCCCCTGCCCCTAGACCGCTGCCTTTGAGGAGTTGCCTGCCTTTCCTTGGCCTGAACACTCAAGTAAGTGGTCCTGTACTTGTCCATTTTCTTCATGTAATTCTCTGTCTGTTCCCCAAACAGAGAATTACCAACTACAGGAAAATCCATGGCCTTAGCCTGGGTGTCCTGTGAGAGGCTAGTACATCTGAGCCAAGCCATCCTCCGAAGAGCCACAGATGTAGCCATGACTCTTGATGAAACATCATTCGAGTCCACAGCAGCATGAAACTGAACCTTAGGTGCATCAATCCCATCTGCAGCCACTGCCTCCAGCTCCTTGACTAGCTGGGGGGAGGCCTGTTTAGCCAGTGCCAGTACAGCGTCCCACCTGGACTTCTGGTGCCTGGCTGTATAGGCCATGTAATTCGCCTGCCTGAGTCCCAAAGAAGATGCCATGTACTGCTTCTTTGCCATGGCATCAATCTTCCTGGAGTCCTTGTCAGGGGGGGTGTGAAGCCAAGGAAATATTTGCCTTGTCACAGGCAGCAGCCTGCACTACCCCAACATGGCTGCATTGCTGATATAAGACCTCCAAGTCTGAGCCTGAAAGTGTATACCTCTTGTCCATTCTTCTATCCACAGGAGGTATAGTGTTAGGAGACTTTAAGATTTTTTGTGTCTGTTTCCCAAAAGATTATGGAGGGGAATAGACAGTCTCCTGGACTCTGGCATATCCATCATCTCTACATAATCAGGCTGTTTTTGATCTTCCACAGCCTCCTCCATATGAAGCTGGAGGGTTTCAGCCACTTTTCTGTAAACCATAAAGTGGGAAGGGGACTCAGAAAGCCTAAGAGGGGAAACACCTGATGGTCTGTCTGGGGAGATGTCCGGTTCCACAGGCACATCTAGACCTTCACTTACATCATAATCCTCAAAATCCCCTTCCTCTTCAAACTCCGGTTCATAAAAATCTTCAAGGGTATACTCTTGAACCGGGGGAACCAACCGAACTGAACCCCTGCCAGAAGGAGCCGGATCAGTCGGAACCGGACGGAGTGATTCCACAATCTGAATCACCCTGGCTATCTCTTCAGCAGTCAGAACATGAACCTCTGGATCTGAACCGGTCGATTTATCTTTGTGCTTTCTTTTTGTCGGAACCAATCTCTCAGAATCGGCTCTCCTTTTTCCCGAAGAAGTATAGCCTTGGACAGAGGGCACTCCTTCTGGTTCGGTCAAAACCGAACCGGGCTGGCCATCCGGGTCAGTGGATTTCTCAGCCTCCTTTTCCCTCAGTCTACCTAATCTCTTCTCAAGGGTAGATTTGGGAAAATGTTTACTTATTTGGCAGTCTGAATCGAGGTGGTCAAACCCCAGACACTAAACACAGGTGGTGTGGGGATCGGCCTTGGCAAAGACCTCCCCACACTCACTGCAGTGTTGAAACCCAGCGGGCCCTGTTTTTTTCTTGGGTTTCTCAGACATGGCCAACCTAACCAAACTTAACTTTTTTTTGGCAACCGCCAGGCAAGACTCCCTTACCAGTTCCTAACCGTGTCACGGGTATTGGAAATAAACGGTTAAAAACAAGTTTTTTTAAGAACCGATAAGAACCGGTAACCACACACTAAATATAACAAAATTCACAATCAAATGGTCAGTTCAGCCGAACCGACTGCACTTTTACAAGTTCCACACAGAAAAATAGAACAATTCCTATCTAGTACTCACGGCACCACAGACAGAGACTGAACCGACTATGCGGATACTTTTTTTCAGTTTAAACCAATGAAAAACTGAAAACTTTAACCGACTTCAAACCGAGCTGAAGGAGAAATCTCTGGAGCGACCGTTCAGTGAGGCGGAGTAAAGAATCTGCTGGTTTAAGTTCAAAACACTCCATACAGAGACTCCAACCGAGCTCGAGCTTAGCATTCTATGCTCTGCATAGAAAGTTAACTCTTTGTTCTCCAGGGCAGTTTAAAGGTTGGGGATCACTGCATATGTCAGAATACAGCAAGACTTCATGTTGTTTGAAGATCAGTTATGTAAGAACTTACTGTAACAGTAGATCTTACTTCAAGAGGGCTCTTGCAGTAGGTAATTACATATGGGACTGACGCCGGCAGGCAGCAGGACCCCACTGAAAAATTTCTAGCTAGCAGTCCCTGGCGAGGGACCGCCCCCACGTCAGGTGACCAGCATCAGGAGACGTCGGTATAAAGAGGCGGTCCCGGATTCCCGCCTTCCAGTTCTTTCCCACTGTTAACTTGTACAGCACCTCGCGGAAAAGTTTGTGCTTCTGGCCAGCCCTACCTTTCTCGGCCGGTTTTCAACAAAATCCTATTTTTTTCAACAACGCCAGTACTAACGTCGGTGTATGTCGTCCTCTACACCCTCCGAGCACAAGAACAACTGTGCGGCGCCCAACTACTGCGGCGCCCAACTACTGCACAGGGATGGCCACTCCCTGTGCCTGTTCTGCCTAGGCCTGGATCATCCAGTCGAGAAGTGCCAGCATTGCCTTAGCTTTAACGCAGCCACCCGAGAAAGACGGCAGCAATCCCTGGAGGCCCATATTCTTAAGAAGAAAAGAAAAAATTACTCACCTTAGTAATGTTGTTTCTTCTAATGGAGTCTTGCTATATTATGACAATTGCAGTTTGTCCCACCATTAGAACTGCTCCGGAGGTGAAAGAGTTAACTCCCATTCTAAGAATGGAACTTGGAGCGTGAGCTCGATTAGAGAAGCTCTGTCTGCGTTATTTCAAACCCAAACTGTCAGATCTTTACGAGCAAAACTCACTAAGGTCTGTGTGGAAGCTGTAACTCACACTCAGCCAACTGGCTACCTCACTATTAACACATATTCCTGGTCCCAACACAAAGACTCAAGTCAGGGGACCAGAAGTAATAATATAATATAAGCAAAATATAAGATAAAATACAAACACTACACCCCAAAACCCCAAGAAGGGTGGAAAACATATAATGGGCATAACTAGCGCTCACACTAGGCTGCCCACCCCATACCCAAGTAGAAGTTCTGAGAGGGGCAGGCTGGGGGGGAGGTCATAATATAGCAAGACTCCATTAGAAGAAACAACATTACTAAGGTGAGTAATTTTTTCTTCAAACAACATGAAGTCTTGCTATATTATGACAATTGCAGACTACACAGCAGTACCTCCATGGAGGAGGGACAGAACCTACTTAGGGAATAGGCTCTGAAGCACAGCTGTGCCAAACCGAGCATCTCTCCTGGCCTGGACATCCAGGGAGTAATGCTTGGTGAAAGTGTGTACTGCTTTCCAGGTAGCTGCTTGACATATCTCTAAGATAGGATGTCTCTGGCAGCAGCTAGAGACGCGCTGTACCTCTGGTAGAATGAGCCCTCAGGCCAGAGGGGAACCTTCCCAGTTTCTGATAACAAAATTGGACACAGAGACAATCCACCTGGCAATTGATCTCTTAGTGGCAGGTCTCCCTTTTCCAACCTCACCATAAGTGAGAAAAGTTGAGGATTCAACCTGTGACCCTTGGTACGCTCTATAGTAACTTAAGGCCCTCTTAACATCTAAATTGTGCAATCTCCTCTGCCAGAGGAGGAATGTTCAGTGAAAACACTGGAAGGAAGATAGATTGATTAAGATGGAAATCTGAAACCACCTTAGGCAAAACTTCCTGTTAGTCCTGAGGACTACCTTATCCCTGTGGAAAGAAATAAAGTCAATTTCACTGACAAGGCTTGCAACCTACTTATGCGCCTGGCAGAAGTGATAGCCACTAGGAAAACAGTTTTCCAAGTTAATACTTAAGCTCTGCAGAAGACAGAGGTTCAAAAGGGGTTGCATTAACTGGGCAATGCAAACATTAGGTCCCAGGCAGGGCCGGATCCCTCAAAAGGTGGATTAGTATGAAGTAATCCTTTAAAAACTTGGAAAATACAGGGTGAGCGGAAAGACAGAGGGCTTTCCTGCTGACACAAAAGCAGAGACAGCTGCCAAATGTACTTTCAGGGTAGCTGGTCTCAGGCCCAAAGAATTAAGATGGACCATAGTCCAAAACAATGGGCAAATCAGCAGATTCCGGGAAATATGTTTCAGAACACCAAATGGAAAACCTTTTCCACTTAGAATTATAAGTAGTTCTTAGTGGAAGGCTTCCTAAGCCTTTAGGATTTCAGGAACACCCTGAGAAAGGTGTAGGTCAGCAATTCTAACTCCTCAAGAGCCAGGCCTTGAGGTTGAGGGATTTGAGGTTCGGATACCAAACTCTCCCTGGGCACAGGTTAACAGGTTGTGATTCCTGGGAGACACAGGGAAGATGGACTGCTAGGGACAGAAGGAGTGGGTACCAGGGCTGCCTGGCCCAATCTGGGGCAATCAGAATCACCCTGCAAGGCTGGGATCTGATTTGACTAGCACCTTGAATAGGAGAGGAAGGGGAAAGGCATAAAGAAACTTCCCTTCCCAATCTAGGAGAAAGGCATCCAGGGGGACTGAGCCCAACACTGGGGGCCTGCAACAGAACAGTGGAAGTTGGTGATTGTCTGGGGCTGCAAAAAGATCTATCTGAGGGGTGCCCCATCTGGCAAAAACTATCCCCAGTACTTGAGGATCCAGAGACCATTCGTGATGGCCCTGGGAATCCTGCTAAGAGCATCTGCTAGGACATTGTCCTTCCTGGAAGTGTACTGCTATGAGGGAAGTGTTCAGGAATAGGCCAGAGACCACAACTTCATTGCCCTCGTGCACAAGGTCAAGACCGAGTGCCCCTGCTTGTTGATGTACCACATTGTTGTGGTGTTGTCTGTTCTGACTTGTACCACTTTGTTCTGAACAGACGCAGAAAACACTTGAAGTGCTAAAAGACAGCTCTGAGTTCCAGCAAACTGATGTGGGAGCAGAGACTTCTGAGGGGACCACACTCCTGAGTGGAGAGGTCGCCCATGTGGGCTCCCCACCCCAGGAGGGAAGCATCCGTAGTGAGGGTCAAGGAGTGAGACAGAGGAATGAAGGGACCCCAGTTCTAAATTGCTCTGATCCTGCCACCACTGTAGGGCCTGGATCAGGGTTCGGGTCACTGGGACCAACTTGAAAGGGGTCTCTTCTTGAGACCAAAAGGCTCTCAAGTGAAACTGAATGTCCTCATCTGAAATCTTGCTCCTTGCACTACAGCTGTGGACGCAGCCATGTGCCCCAGGAGCTGCAAAAGTGTCTTGCTGGTCGAGAGACCTGCAGAGGTGGAGGAGGCCAGAGCCACCAAGTTCCTTCCCAAGGGTAGGAAGGCTTCTGGCCTGCTTTGTGTCCAATCCCTGCACCTATGAAGGTGAGCACCTGAACTGGTTCCAGAACTGACTTTGGAAGATTGAGCAAGAAGCCCAGGGAGGTGAGCAGCTGCTTGGTAACTTGCAGGTGAGATTTACCTGATTCTGGGACTGGCCTACAATGAGCCAGTCGTCCAGATAGGGAAAGACAGCAATCTTTTGCCTTCTTAAATGAGCAACTGCTACTGCCAGACATTTTGTGAATACCCTTGGGGCAGAGGTGAGGCTGAAGGGCATTGCTCTGAACTGGTAGTGACCTGAGGGCAGTTCGAATCTGAGGTACTTTCGGTGGGAGCTTCTGATTAGGACGTGAAAATAGGCATCCTTGAGGTCCAGGGAGGCTAGCCAGTCCCCTGGCCTTAGAGAGGGTAAAATCATTGCCAGAGTTACCATTCTGAACTTTGGTTTCAAAAGGTGTTTGTTCAGATATCGCAGGTCTAAAATGGGCCGCCATTCTCCTGTCTTTTTTGGGGTAAGGAAATATCTGGAGTACAGACCCTTGCCCTGGTGTAGGGGAGAAACCCTTTCTACAGCTCTGAGAGCCAGGAGGGTTGAGACTTCTGTTTCTAAAGTAAAGGTCTCTAAAGAGTTTGCAGGTGGGAAAGATCTGATTCTCATCTTTGGGAACTTTTTGAAGCTGAGAACCAGACCCTGGCTTACTACTTCCAGGACCCACTTGTCTGAAGTTAGAGACACCCAGTTCTGAACGAAGTAAGCCAACCTGCCCCCCAGGTAAAGGAAAATCGGCCCTGGGCACCCCATCAGGGTGTCTGTTTGGCAGGTGCTTTAGGCTGAGGGGTGGGAGCAGGCCTGCCCACACCCCCTGCCTGCTCTCCTCTGAAGAACCCCTCTGAGCATAAGCAGAGGAGGCCTGGGTTTGGTAAAAGGCTTCAGAAAAGGCCTACCTCTACCCCTGGGGTCTGCCTCTGAGGAGTGACTTGCCGCTCCTTAGCCTGAGCACTCTTATAAGTAGTCCTATATTCATCCATTTTCTTCATATAATTCTCTGTCTGTCCCCAAACAGAGAATTTCCAACCACAGGAAAATCCATAGCCTTAGTCTGGGTATCCCAGACAAGCTAGTACACCTGAGCCAGGCCAACCCACGAAAAGCTACAGACGTAGCCATGACTCTAGAGGATACATCATTAAAATCCACAGCAGCATGAAACTGCACCTTAGATGCCTCAATGCCATCAGCAGCCACCTGTTCCAGCTCATTAAAGCTGGCCAGAGGCCTGTTTGGCCAAAGCCATGACAGTGTCCAATCTAGATTTTTGATACCTTGCTACATAAGCCATGTAATTTTTCTTGCCTGAGTCCCAAGGACGCTGCCATGTATTGTTTTAGCCATGGCATCAATCTTCCTGAACTTTGTCAGGAGGATGTGAAGCCAAGGAATATTAGCTTTATCACAGGCTGCAGCCTGAACCACACCAACGTGACTGCATTGCTGTGAAAGGAATTCTGTATCAGGACCTGACAGAGTGTACCTCCTGTCCATCTTTTTGTCCACAGGAGGCACAGAATTAGGAGTTTTTAAAATTTTTATTGTTTGTTTCCTAAATGATTTATGCAAGGGAATAGACAATCTCCTAGACTCTGGAATATCCATCATTTCTACAATATCAGGTTCCTGTTGCTCATCCACAGCTTCCTCCAATGGGAGCTGGAGGGTTTCAGCAACTTTTTTGTAAAACATAAAGTGAGAGGGGGACTCAGAAAGCGAAGGGGGAGATTCAAAAGGTCTGTCTGGGGAGATGTCCGGTTCAATGGGCACACCCAGACCCTCCAAGTCACATTCATACTGTTCATAATCATCCTCCCTCCTCTGGTTCATAAAACTCTTCAACATCATATTCCTGAACCGGTGGAACCGACCAACCAACCTTTAACAGACAGTGGCGGTTCTGACGGAACCGGAGAAAGTGACTGGACAATCTGAATAGTTTTGCTATCTCTGCAGCAGTTGGAGAAGGAATTTTGGGCTCCACACCTGCTGATTTTCTTGTTTTCTTTACTGAACTGGCCCTCTGAGCCAGCTTTACGTTTGCCGAGGAAGTCTCGCCTGGTCAGAGGGCACTTCTCCAGTTCGGTTGGCACCGAACCGGCTGGCCATCCGGGTCAGCGGACTTTTGGCCTCGCCCCTGAGTCTGCCAACTCTCTTATCCAGGGTGGCTTGCAGGAAATTTTACAAATCTGGCAGTCTGAATTGAGGTGGTCAAACCCCGACAATATACACAGGGTGTGGGTCAGCCCTTGGCAAAGACTTCCCCACAGACATCACAGTGTTGAAACCCAGTGGGCCCGGTTTTTCTTTTGGGTTTCTCAGACATAATGCCAGCCTAACCAAAACTTGCCTCTTTAAACGGCAGTTGTGCAAGACACCTTATCGGTTCCTAACCGTGTCACGGGTCTTGGAAAAACGTAATGAAATCTGCTTTTTAGAACCCTAAGAACCGGAACCGCACTCTAAAACCTTCAATTTCAAGTTTTAAAACAAGCTGATCGGTTCAAACCTAACCGATAACATTTACAAGTTCCACACAGAAAATAAACTGTAATTACTACGATATCACAGACAGAGCTTGAACCGATCGGTTTTGCAGTTAAATAATAATATTCTCGGTTGATTTGAACCGAGAAAACACTGTTTAAACCGAGAAATGAACCGAGCAGTAGGAGGAATCTCTGGAGCGACTGTTCAGTGAGGCAGAGTAAAGAATCTGACAGTTTGGGTTTGAAATAACCCAGACGGAGCTTCTCTAACCGAGCTCACGCTCCAAGTTCCATTCTTAGAATGGGAGTTAACTCTTTCACCTCCGGAGCAGTTCTAATGGTGGGACAAACTGCAATTGTCATAATATAGCAAGACTTCATGTTGTTTGAATGAGATCTATGGAGCAGGAGCTTAAAAAGCTAAGGCAGGCGTCCACTTCACCCGAAGGCCATCGAAAGAAGAAGGACAAGGAGAGGCACCGAGACAAAGGCTCCTCCACCACGTCTCCTTCTGGAGTCCCAGGCACACAGGTAACATCCCCTCTGCGGGATCGCTCCTCGATGGCCACCTCGGAGGTTTCTGAGGTGGCATCGGCCCACCCGACTGGCTCGCCCTCGGGCCTTGCGGGCTCCTCCAGGCAGTTGGGGACCTCCGCCCCTGTTCGGCCGCAGGCTTGCGGCCTACCATCGTCGGTGACTCCGGTAAGCCGGGTGTCAGCTCCTCTGACATCTGCCCAGAGAGGGCTGGTAAGACGTCCAACCCCCAGGGGCGACACGCGGCTTCTTCCCCACTGGACCAGGCTGACCCTTCCTCTCGACCTGTCTCCGGTGAGGGCTCTCATAAGTCGGACGTTGGCTCCTCCGGCGCCCACCAAGAGCTCGCCTCTATGCCTCAGGTCGGCTCATCCGACGTCCGGCTGGTAAGGGAACTGACGACGAACCCCCCAACGTCCATCGTCCCTGATTCACCACAGCCTTCGCTGCCATCTGGGGAACCAGAGTCCCCCCATCCTGACCCCGGGGATTTTTCCCCTCTGTCCCCGGGCGAAGCTGGGGATTTTTGGCCTCCATCAGGCCTTCCTCCATCTGGAGCGATGGACCTGACGTCAGTTCCCCGGACGCTGGCTCCAACGCCAGCCCCTCCGACATCGGTACCTCCAGCGTCAGGGCCTCCTCCATCGGCCCTGACGTCGGCCTTACTGACTCAGGGAGAGTTCCTGCTCCCATCGGGCCCCTCCTCCGGGCTCTCCGCTACAGACCCGCCCATGAGGTTCCCAGCCGGGCCGTCTTCTCAGGCAGCCCCCCTGGCTTCCGGGTACCCACCGTCTTATGTACCCGGGAACGCTGTATCCGACACCACAGTACTCGACATCTCAATACCCAATGCCGGGTTTTGTATATGCTCCACATGGGTATAGCCCATATTCTTATCCCCTGCCTCCTCCTCCTCCACCACCCTCGCAGCTGCCAGTGGACCTGCAGGAGACTCTGACCTCCTGGTGGGCTGAGGCCAAGGCTCAGCTCACCAAAGAGGTTGAGAGCCGCCTTCCAGTGACAGTGCCATCCCAGGTTCCCGTACGCCCCAGGTGGCACACTCCCTCACCACCTCCAGACTCCAGGGTTCTTCCGTCTGGATCCAGAGAGGGGCAGGACACGAGTCCCTGGGGACTACCCAAGGGACCCGTTCCTCCCCCAGGTCGGAAAAGGAAGTCTTTCTCTTCTTCTTCCTCCTCTTCACTCTCGGACTCCTCGGACTCTTCTGACGGCTGCTCCGAGAGAGACGACGAGCCTCGCTCTCCATCGAAGCCCCGGCCAAGGACTCCTCCGAAGTCTCCTCTGGAGGATCCTTCTTTCATGGAGTTGCTTAGAAAAATCCAAGAGGTTCATCAGTGGCGCTCTTTGGAACCAGATCCTCAGCATCTGAAACTCGCTGAACATCTGGATCTGCACGTGACAGCTCCTACACTAGTGCCACCCTGGATAGAGCCTCACGCCGACCTTGTCACCACGATATGGAAACAGCTGTCGGCCTTAGCCCCACTTCCTAGGAAGCCGAACAGGCTATATCAGGCTCCAGAGGGTGTTGATTTCCTGTATTCTCACCCTCATGCCGACTCGGTCGTGATTAGCGCCGCTCAAGGCCATTCGGCGAACCCAAAACATCTTAGCTCGTCGCCTCCTGATTAGGAATCTCGCCTTCTGGACCAGTACGGGAGAAAGATTTACGCTTCCTCCACACTGAGGATTAGGGCCCTGAACTACATCAGCCACATGGGGGACTACCAGAAGGCGATCCTTACTCAGGTGGAAGCCAAGCTGGACTCCTTGCCTGACTCCCAAGTCAAGCAGGAGTTGGCTGATCTCGTCCGCTCTGCTCATTTGGCCAGTCACCACATGTTACGTGTGACACACGACGCAGTGGACACTGCTGGGCAGAGCTCAGCTTTTGCCGTAGGCCTATGGCGTTGTGCTTGGCTCTGCGTGTCAGGTCTGGTCCCGGAGGTGCAATCTGCTATCCAGGAAGCACCTTTCCGGGAGTCGGTGCTTTTCAGGGGTGATGTCAAGGACATCATTACCGATTTGCAGGAGAAGGGGATGGCTCTGAAATCAGTTGATTCCATGTACCATCCCCATCAGCAGCAGCACCGTCCTTTTCGCAGATGGACTCGGCCAAAGGCGAAACCCCAGGGAAGGCGGGCCACAAAACGTCGGGCCCCCACAGCTGGTAAGCCCCCCACACCCAAAAAAGCAGCGGGTGCTTCAGCTGCAGCGCTGCCCCACACCACCAGACTCCTTTCCTCTCCCACTGCCTCTGGATTTTCTGGAGGAACCGGTAGGAGGAAGGTTTTCCCCTCCACCTTCCGGGATGGGAGAGGATAACCACAGATTCTTGGGTGCTCCAGCTCATAGCAGAAGGGCACTCCAGGAGTTTCTTCAGAAACCTCCCGCCACCCCTCTGAAGTTGTCGTGATTCACGGAACACCTTCCTTTGGTCCAGGAGGAAATCTGCCTTCTGCTGAAGCGAACGATAAAGCCCTGTCCCCTTCATCTTCAGGGATGGGTTACTATTCTATTTCTTCCTGGTCCCAAAGAAGACGGGAGATCTCAGACTGATTTTAGATCTCAGTTTCTGAATCTTATGTAGAGTACAAAGGTTTAGGATATTCTCTCTGCAGAGCCTTCTGCCCCTCCTCCAGCTGGGTCAATGGCTTTGTGCCCTAGATATGCAGGATGCTTATCTGCACATTCCCATTCGCCAATCTCATCACAAATACCTTCGTTTTGCGTTCCAGGGGGACCACTACCAGTTCAAGGCGCTTCCGTTTGGTCTATCCCTCGGCCCCCTGAGTATTTACCAAATGCCTGGCAGTGGTGGTGGCCCACCTGCATACCAAGGGAGTACAGATGTTCCCTTACCTGGACAACTGGCTCCTGGCGGCCTCGTCCAGGGAGGAACTCCTGCGTCTCCTCTCCCTCACCCAGCAGGTTTTTGCCTGCCTGGGTATTACCATCAACCATTCCAAGTCTCATCTGGACCCTTTCCAGAGGCTACAGTTCATTGGGGCGATCCTCGATACAACAATGGGCAAGGCCTTCCTGCCTATGGACAGGGTGGCCTCCCTTCAGACCTAGATAAGTCTGTTATCCGACCGCAGGATGGTCTCGGCGAGGTCGGTCCTTCGCCTTCTCGGGCTCATGGCGGCTGCTATCCTGACGGTCCCTTGCGCTCGACTCCACATGAGGATCTCTCAGTGGACTCTACGCTCTCAGTGGGATCAACTAGTGGACTACCTAGATCACTCAGTTCTGATCTCATCGCCGATGATGCGAGACTTGCAATGGTGGATGGTTCGAGAGAACCTGTTTTGGGGGGGTTCCTTTCTTTCTTTCTTTCTCCCCCCTCCCAGACTCTAACCACAGACACCTCAGGCAAAGGTTGGGGAGCCCATCTAGGCCCTCATCAGACCCAGGGCTCTTGGTCCAGGCTAGAACAAGCTCTCCACATCAATGTACTCGAGCTTCGGGCAGTGTTGTACGCTCTCCAAGCCCTTCACCAATACATCCTTCCCAGCCACCTAGCCATTCAGACGGACAACATGTGCATAGTGTGGTACATCAACAAGCAGGGAGGAACTCGGTCCTACCCTCTATGAAGGGAGGCAATGAGGGTTTGGGATTGGGCAACACAACATGACCTTCACCTCACGGCGATTCACGTTCCAGGAGTCGACAATACCCTGGCAGACAGGCTAAATCGCTCTTCTCCTCTGACTCATGAGTCGGAACTGGACCAAGGGGTCCTAGACAATATCTTCCACCTCTGGGGAACACCACAGGTCGACCTGTTTGCATCTCCCCAAAACGCAAAACTTCCCACATTCTGCTCGCTCGTTCCAGAGCAAGCCGCTTTCTGGAATGATGCTCTGTCTCTAGACTGGAAGGACAGATTCGTCTATGCCTTCCCCCCAATTCCTCTTATCCCACGAGTCTTGCAGAAACTAGCTTCAGAAGGAGTGAGAATGATTCTGATCGCTCCTTTCTGGCCCAGGCAAATCTGGTTCTCTCTTCTACAACAATATTCAGAGGATCCTCCTCTTCCTCTTTCTCTATCTCGAGTTTTGTTGACCCAGGATCAGGGGACCCTGGTCCATCCAGGCCTCAAATCCCTTCAGCTGCATGCATGGCTCCTGCAGACCTAGCCCAATCCCGTTTTGGTGTATCTCCCAAAGTGGTGGAGATTTTAGTGGAGGCCAGAAAACCCTCCACCAGATCCACTTATGCCATGAAGTGGAAAGATTCACTATTTGGGCTGCCTCAAGAATGTGCCTTTCCTCCTGTTCAGCGGGCCTTCTGCTGGAGTATTTACGCCATCTGTTCGACTTGGGTCTCAGCTATTCTCTTGAAGGTTCACACATGGGCCATCTCAGCCTATCATGTTCCCTTCAGAGAAAGGCTTTGGGCCAACTGGAGGTCCCTAAACCTTTCTCAGAGGGGTCCTCCATCTGAGGCCCTCCATCCGTACTCCTGCTCCCCCTTGGGACTTGAATTTTGTTCTCGAGAAACTTACCCTTCCTCCCTTCGAACCTGCAGCTTCTGCAGATTTGAAGTTTCTTTCGTGGAAGACTCTCTTCTTGGTGGCCGTTACTCCGGCTCAAAGAATCTCCGAGCTCCAGGCCCTGATGTGTAAAATCCCCTACTTGATTTTTCACAAGGAACGAGTTGCTCTTCACACCAATCCTAAGTTTCTACCTAAAGTAGTAGCAGAGTCTACCTTAAATCAGTCCATAGAGCTACCTGCCTTTTTTACGCAGTACTCTAATCAAGGGGAATATTTACTCCATACTATGGATGTTCACCGGATTCTGAGAAACTACACCAACAGGACGAAGGATCTCAGAAAGACTGATCAGTTGTTTGTCTCTTTTGCTCACAAAAGGGAAGGCAATGCAGTTTCAAAGCAATGCCTGTCTAAGTGGTTGGCTCATTGCATCACGTTGTGTTATGACAAGTACCACAAGACCCTCCTGGGTCAGTCAGAGGCCACTCCACAAGAGGAGCAGCTCTGCAGCTTGTTTCCAAGAATGTGTCTGCAGCAGACATATTCGCTGCCACCTCGACTTCCGTCCATACCTTTTACGAAACACTACAGTTTGGATATTGCCTCGCCGTAGAGCAGGTTTCGGGTTAACTACTTGCAAGGCCTCCTGTCTTGCGTTTGCACTGCTAGAGTTACTTCTTGGAGTAGTTTCCTCCTCCCGGTGCCTTTTCTTTATTCCAGACTGCTTGGGATTCAGTCCTATATGTAATTACCTACTGCAAGAGCCCTCCCGAAGTAAGATAGTACAGTTACGTAAGAACTTACCGTAACAGTAGATCTTCGAGAAAGGCTCTTGCAGTAGGTAATACCTTCCCGCCCTCCATCCCCCTAGGCTTTTTCAGCTCCTTTTCCATATACAGAAATATCCGCTCCTCTCTCATCCGGCCTCTTTTGGCCTGTGGCAGGAAAGAACTGGAAGGCGGGTGTCCGGGACCACCCCTTTATACCAACATCTCCTAACGCCGGTCACCTGACGTGGGGGCAGTCCCTCGCCAGGGACTGCTAGCTAGAAATTTTTCCATGGGGTCCTGCCGCCTGCTGGCGTCAGTCCCATATGTAATTACCTACTGCAAGAGCCTCTCTCGAAGATCTACTGTTACGGTAAGTTCTTACGTAACTGTACTATCTTCAAAGGGATCTTAGTCATAAGGACACACCATAGGAATTTCACCATTGGTGAAGTACGATCCACATGGAAGATTTACAGTAGAACAATTGGAGCCACCCATGCTGTTGACATTCATTGATCTCACCAGCCCTATAAAGGCGTGAGTGGCCCTGCTCCCTCTTCATTTCTTTCCCCCAGAGACTAAGGGAGTAAAGCTCATTTCATGGGAGATCGAGAGTGAGAGGTGTGCCCAGGCCCAAATGAAAGGCTGGATAAAAGAGACAGCCAGTTCCACTACAAGAACCCCAAAAGGGGGATGGTGGGAGGGAAACAGACCTGATGACTCAGATCCCCACGAAGATATGAAAATTATGCACCTACCATAATTATGATCTTTCTGTAAATCTTCACCATTCATCACATTTGGGTTCATGGCCAGAGGTCATGACCCCGTGGGAGCTCTTTTTTTTTTTTTTTGGTAGGCAGAGCCGACGCACCATCAGCGCCGCCCTCAAGGCTGATGCATTGCATGGCGCTCGCGGGTTGGCCGTTAGGTGCTGTCAACTCCACCTGCCTGCCAGTTCTGAGTTGCCAGAGAAGTAAATGGAAGGGAGTGGAGGGTGGGACAAGGAAGTCCAAGGGACAGGAGAAAGGAAAGATATAAAACTAAAAGGAGAAATAACAACTGAGAGGACAGAAAGAGAGAAGTCAGGAACTAAAGGGATTGGGAGGGGCCCCGATCTCTGGAAATAGAGGAGGGAGGTAGAGTAGGGTAAAGAATTTAGAAGGTAGGAAGAGAGGGGAAAGGGTAAACATATCCCAGACCCTGGTCCGTCTCCAGATTGTATAGGAACTGCAAGGAGTAGCCAAAGGCTTCTTGCCAGAATTCAAGGCACAGAACAGCTGGCAAAACTCCATATGAGCAGAGTCAGCTATTCTGGAAGAAGGACAGGGCACGGAGAATTAACACTCTCTCAAGGAAAGATTTTTGGTGAAAAAGGAAAAAGATTTTTATTTTTTTTGTAATAAAGGGTAGTCCAAAGGACAAGGAAAAATAAGATGGATGGGAAAAAGGAGGAGGAGAGAATGGAGGGCAACTGCCAACTCCCACCCCACAGGGATGGAGCTAAAGCACTGGAGAAGGAGTGCACCCCATGCTGACCACTCTCCCCAGAACCTTATCCCCCTATGTGCCCCTGTTCACCCCACTCATAAGAAAGGGGGGGAGGTTGGGCACAAAGAGGGAGGTGGACCCAGAGACTGGGGCCCCAGGGGGATGGAGGGAGGGATTGTGATGAATGGTGAAGATACACAGAAAGATCGTAATTACAGTAGGTATGTAATTTTAATATCTTATCTGTGTCAAGCTTCACCATTCATCACATTTGGGTGAGTGCCGAGCCCCCCTGAAGGGGGTTTTCTTTAAACCCTAAGGGACAAAATCCCTTAGCTCTCAGTGGGTGACACGCTAAGAGGGAGATCCTTCAGGGCCTGGGGAGGCCCGAGAGTGGGGAGAGTGAGACGGGAACCCCCCGGAGGGGGAAGGAAGTTGCCCTGACAAAGGCCATCTCGCTCTACAGGAGAAGAGATAGGTTCTCTGGTGAGCAGAGTTAATCTCCCTACGCCGGGCCAAGGGTGACAACCGGGAAAGACGCAGCCATGCCGTCCGCCTAGTGCAGATCACTGTCCCTACGACCCAGGTAGCTACCTCATTGGCATCATAGGATGCCCTCGCTTGGTGCCTTGCTAGCTCCAGCCCACGTGCAGAGTGTGCAATGACTTGTCTGGTTTGCTCTGTGTCAGGCAACGAGGCTAGTAGTTGACCTAGCCTGGACCACAAGAACCTGTCATAGGCTGCATAGTGGGCCTGATGTGCAGAAATGGAATGCAACAACCGTGCCAACTAGAAAGCCCTCCTACCCCAGAAGTCAAAATCCGAGGAATCTTGATCTGGGGGCCGGTCACGGTGAAGGGCGTGAAGCCCATCAGGAGTGTCCAACTATGTCAATCTGGACTGCAGATGAGGCATGGAACCTGGAGACTCCAGGGGGGGCGCAACACCACTGGCAGAGATCCCTAGGGGCAGGAACTCCAGAGAAGGGCCTCTGCCAGGAGCGCCATGACACCTCCCGCAGGGGAGCAGGCCAGGGGGGCACCACAAGGGTGGCCTCACTGAAATCGCCTAGAAAGGCGTGCGCCGAGTGCTCTGGATTGCTTACAGTGGAAGGGGTGAGGTGCAAGTCCTCCAACATCCTTATGAGGAAACACTGATACTCAGCAAGATCAGCAGCTGGAGAGATGTGGACAGAAGGCTCTTCTCCCCCAGAAGAGGGGGATGAAGAGTTGAAGGGCACCGACTGCTCAAAGGGCGGCTGCTCGGGGGGAGGTTGAAAAACCTGTCTATCCATTGCCCTAACGTAAGCTGGGAACTGAGCAGCCACAGTCCTGAACTGCTCCCAGGAGAGAGGCCCACTAGGACCAAGGATGCCTGGGAGCGCAGGAGAATGTGGCAGAGGGATGGGGACAGAGCCAAGAAGAGATATTGGCTGACCTCCGCCTGGGCTAAGGAGCGGACCAAGAGCACCCAAAGAAGAAAGTGCTCCGGAAGACTCCACAGCTGACAGCTGAACAATCATTTCGGTACTGCCTTGGCTACACCCAGAAGAATCCCCCCTGTGAGGCGATCAGGGCCGTATAGGTCCAGAAGGATGGTCCCCTACCTCAAAAGAATGGGGCTCTCTCAAAGAGACCGAGGAGGAAGAGCAGAGATCCGCACTACGGCTTCTTCCAGAGTCTGGGTGGGTCCCAGGAAAAGGTCGCTGTGCAGATCCCATGCCCCTCAACCCCTCAGAGTCCAAAAGAGCCCTCCTCCTCGAGAGGGCCAGCTTAGGTAGCTGACAGCCCTGGCCAGCACTCGAGGGAGCTATCCAGAGCACAGCACCCTCCCCTCCCGAAGAAGCCCTGATTGGCCCCTAAGTTGGGTGATCCAGACACACCACAAGCAGAGGTACCACTGCTGAGGGGTCAGTGAACCCATGAAGACTGGGCTGCAGAGCAATGGTGGCCTGCACCACTGCCTGCTGGTCAGCACCCCTGACCCCAGTCTCGGCAGCCACCGACCCCACCTCAGAAGAGGGATGACTCTAGCTTGTCGAGGACACTACAGGGCTGCCCACACCAACAGTCAAACCTAAGGAGTCAGACTTCTCATCTGACTCAGATCCCGACTCCGCCTCCGAAGAGGTAGAGGTCAAGGCCCTGTGCCAGACTGTAGGAGGGCGCACTGTGCCATCCCTGCCAAATGGGGTGCCGGAGTATGAGACCACACCCGAGCCAGTGTGAGTGCCCCACAGCACCTTGGCGTATCCGTGGAGACAGAAGCTCAGGCGGCAACATGGAGTCAAGAACCAGTCATGGCACCGTCTGGCCCACACGGCGCCACAAGTGGTGCAGAGGATGGGGATGGTGCAGACAATGGCCCGGAAGAAAAGCATCGTATCATGGACGCAGTTGCTCATTCTATGGCACCGTGAACAGCGCCAAGGGTAGGGGCGGTGCCGACAGCAGAATCCAATGCCCCCATGGCACCGAGTCCCGAGGTGGACACAGCGCCATGCTCAACTTCCGCGCCACGGTGAGAAGAAGACAGACGGTGCCATAGAGACTTCCACGGCGCCACTAGCAGTATCGGCCATGGCTGCTGTTGGCACCAAGTGACAAACCGGCACCGACAACGGCTCAGTCAGAGCCCACGGCACCACAATTGGCGCAGTGGCCCACAACGGCGCCGACCGACGGTGCCAACCTGAGCCTTGCAAACTGTGGGTCCGACACTGGGGGAGCCTTCACCCCAAAAGGGGCGATTGCCTTGACAGCGCCTCCAGCCCGCCCCCCGAAAGGAGCTGGATGGGCCTGCTGCATCGCGGAAGGAGCCTCGGCAATGGCCAGGCTACTAGAAGCTGAGGCTCCCTCCTCCTCAGTCCATGTAGAACCAGGAGAGGACCCAGAGGAAAGGTCATGAGTACGTGGGTTGGCCCAACGAAAAGCGACCTCGACCAAAAATCGGAGTCTTCGCCCACTTTCCACGCCAAGGTTTACGACCAAGTGTCCATGGAGAAACAGGCATCGCACGAATCCGTGTCATGAAGCAGGCCAAGACATGTAAGGCAACGGTCGTGCTGTTCGGTGATGGAAAATTTACGGCCATAAGGGCACTGTCGCATGGGGCGCCTTCCTGTCTTTAAAGTCTTCTTGCCCTCTGAGCGAGACATGACCTACGAGGAAAAAAACAGCAAAAACAGACTCGACATCGTCAAGAATAAAAATAAATGGAAAGATCTTACAAAGCGACATCGAGTAAGGCAACTAGAACCAGCAGGAAAGTAGCTAATGGACTGCGGCATGGAGGAATAATAGGCAGGACGAAACTGCGTAGGCGGTAGGCCTCAAGTTCTGCACAGCTTCCACACGAGGTGACCTCAACGGCAGGAGATTAAGAACTGGCAGGCAGGTGGAGTCGACAGTGCCTAACGGCCATGCAAATGCTTCGGCCTGGAGGGTGGTGCCGATGGTGTGTCAGCCCGCCTACCAAAAAAAAAAATAAGAGCTTCCGCGGGGTCGTGAACTCCGGCCATGAACCCAAATGTGATGAATGGTGAAGACTGACACAGATAAGATCTACTGTTATGGTAAGTTCTTACATAACTCTTCTGTCTTCTTCAGGGGTATCTCAGTCTCCGGGTCACACCATAGGAACAAGTCCCAAGCAGGTACAGGTGTCTGGGAAGAGGGCTCACCATAAACGTATGACAGGAGGCCCTGCAGCACAGCAATGCCAAAACCTGCATGGGCTCTTGAGGCACTGTCCAGATTGTAGTGCTTGGTGAAAGTATGGATAGTATTACAGGTGGCTGCCGCATAGATTTCAGCAGCTGAGATCCCTTGTAAACAAGCCACAGAGGTAGCCATGCCCCTTGTGGAATGAGATTTAACTGCTCCAGGCAATCCTTTGCCGTACTTATTGTACCAAAACAACATACAATTTGACAACCATTTGGTTAAACATTGCTTAGAAACTGAAGCGCCCTCTCTTCCTGGAGCGAAGGAAACAAATAACTGCTTCAACTTTCTACATTCCTGGGTGCAAAGCAGGTAGTACTTCAAAGTTCTGCGCACATCTAATGTATGCAGCAGTGCTTCCCTTGGATTGGCATGCTCAGGGAAAATAAACAGGAATGTGGATAGACTGGTTGAGTGTAACCTCTGAGACCACCTTAGGGAGAAACTTAGGGATTTGTGTGCAAAGACATCCTGTCTTTGTGAAAAATCAAATAAGGGTCTTCACACCAGAGGGCCTGAAGCTCTGAAATTCTTCAAGCAGAAGTATTGGCAACTAAAAAATGAAAATTGCATGCCTACTGTAATTCTTGATCTTGCTGTGTATCTTCACCATTCATCACTAGTGGGTGTCTGCCAGAGACAGGCACCATGCAGGAGACTTTTTTTTTTGGAGGAGGGGCCGACGCTGTCAGTGCTGCCCACAAGGCCAACGTAATACGTGGCACTCGCGGGTTGGCCAGTAACGGCCATTGGGTCCTCCTCCACCTCAGTTCTGCAAGAAGGAGAGACTGTAGAAGAAAGTAAAGAGAAAGAAGGGGTGGGGCAAGGAAGCCCAAGAGACAGTAAAAGGAAAGGAATGAACAGAAAGAATATGCAGATGAGAGGACAGGAAAGCGAAGAATGGGCCTGAGGGTTGTGGACCAGGATGCCCAAGTCCCTGAGCGATCAAGAAGGAGAAGGGAGAAAGTAGAGAAAGAAAGGAAGAGAGATGGAAGAAGAAAGAATGGGATGAGGGAGGTGGCCTTTGGTCCCCAAACAACAGGGACAGATGAGGAGGGACACCAGGGTAGAACCCTGGTGAGAGCTGTGACCTGAAGCCTACGTGCTCTGAAGCAGGAATGCAGCAGAGCTGCAGGACTTTACCACTGAGCCCCCCAGATTCAAGCAGAGGCATCATTGCTCAGAGGTTGAGAGGGAGCACAAGATGAAAAAAATTTGTGCCAAAGAGATAGGGGAGAGGCCAGCCCCCAGGCTCAATCCCAATAGATCGAGGATTGTCACAGTTCTCACTCCCCCTACCCCCAGAACACCGAAGGGTTTGGGGGGGAATGACATATGGAAGGTAAGGGCATCCTGGGAGGCCCAAGGCACCTCCCCCAGACCGGCAGACCCAGAGTGTGGGTCAAGCAAGAAATCCAGAAGAGGAGGGGGCCCCCCCCAGAGACCCAGGAGTAGAACCCCGAGGAGCTTGAGATTTGCTCGAACCAAGACCTCGCCCCACAGACCCCCCTCCCCCCCAACAACGCCCAGAGAATGCAAGAGAAGAAAGGGGGAGCAAGGGCTCAGGGTAGAAAGGAGGTGGATGTCTCAGGGACTGAGGCCTCAAGGGGGAAGGTGGGTGGGATTCAATGATTAATAGTGAAGATACACAGGAAGATCAAGAATTACGGTAGGTATGTAATTTTCACATCTTACCTGTATCAATCTTCACCATTCATCACTGGTGGGTGAGTACCGAGCACCCCCAAAGGGGGCCCAATAACCCTGAGGGGAAACATCCCTTAGTCCACCCCCGCAGTGGAGAAGGGGGGGAGGGGAACCCTCCACTAGTCAGTTCAAGGCTGGGACCTATCAGAGTGAGACAGGGTCCCCTGAACCTTAGGTAAAGGAAGGCACCCCTGAAGCTCCCATCTTGCTCTGTGGGAAAACAGATAGGGCCCCTGAAAGGGGGAGGCCAATAACCTGCGCCAGGCCAAAGGTGACAACCTTGACAGGTGAAGCCATGCTGTCTGCCTAATGTAGATTGCTGTCCCTGCAAGTCGTGAAGTGAGGACGTCATACGACACCCTTGATTTGTTCCTCAACAATTCCAGGCTTATAGCGACCAAGGGCAATGGCTTGCAGGGTAGCCTCCGAATCAGGTAGCAATGCTAGGTCCTGTCCCAATGTCACCCACAGATGCCTGTTGTAGGCAGCCTGGTGAGCCTGATGTGAGATGATTGCCAGCAGACTCCACACTGAAGAGAAGACTCTTCGCCCCATCCAATCCAACTGTCGAGAATCGGTCTCGGGGGGCTATTACGGACCGGGTGTCAAAGCCCGAAAGGGGTGTCCAGCTGCATCAGTCCAGAAGGTGGATGAGGCAAGGCGCCTGGAGACCCACGGGTTGCACAATACCTCCTCCGGCAGTCCATAGGGGCTAGTTCCTGGGAATATGGACGCTGCCAGGCACTGTATGACGCTTGCTGGAAGGGAACAGGCCAGGAAGGGACTACCAAATGGTGCGCCCTGAATTTGTCTAGGAAGGCCTGCATCACACACTTGGTATTGTCCCTAGCATAGTGGGAGATCTGCAAGTCCCTAACCAACCTTGACAGGAAGCACTGATACTGGGCGTGACCAGCGTCTGAGGACAGGCAGACTGAAGGGTCCTCTTCCCTGGTGGAGGAAGTTGAGCAGTTTGACAAATCAGACTCTGGCTGCAGGTGGGGAACTGGTTGAAATACCTGCTCGTTCATGGCCCTAATGTATTGAAGGAATGCCGCTGCCTGAGGCCTGAACTGATCCCAGGTCAAAGGTCCCAAAGGCCCAATGTGGCCTGGGAGAAGGGGAGCTGGGCACAGAGGCATGGACCAGCCTGTCATCTGGTGTGACGTGCCTCTGCTTGGGCTAGCAGAATCCACAGGGGAGCCTGGCATCAGAGGAAAACCGCAGGCCTGTAGATTCACCATCCTATCCTGGAAATTGAAATGGTGAGGGATTAACCCTGTAGGGTGAGCTACCCTATGAGGGGACCAGGGCCAGATGGATGCAGAAGGGTGGATCCCAGCCCCACCCAGAGGCACCTCCGTGGGAGACCCTGAAGGGAGATCAAAGGACTCAACACTGCGACTCCTCCCCCAACCCTGAAGGGTCACGGAAGTGTGCCACAGTCCCTTGCTCCTCATCCTTAACCATGAGGACTCCGAGGAAGCCCTCTTCCTTGACCCCTGTGCCAAGGGCTCCCTCGACTCCACAGGTCCCCTGAAGAGGGCCTCAGGAGGAGGGTCTCAATCTTGATTCTGAGAGGGGGAATGGACCCAGGGATGGTGGCCACTCCCTCACTCAGGAACCCAACTGCCATCCCAGCAGCAGAGGGACCAGAAGGTCACAGCTGGTCTCCTGAGCCTGGGGTGGCTGGGAGATCCACACAAACCCCAGTCACCTGAGCCACTAGAGGGGGCACCTGGGGAGACGCAAAGGTGCTGGGCCATGGGGAAACCTCTGACTCCAAAGAGTCAGGCAGCCAATCCAGATCCACCTCAGAATCATCTTCCTCAAAAGAGGAGACAATAATGAAGGGCTCCGGATCAGCGGCCCCAAGGGATACCCTAATCACGACACCACGAATGACACCGTGACCTGACTTCACACCCCTGACAGCACTGCCCCGATCACTGGTGCCGTGCATGGCTCCGGGATCCAAGATGGTGCTGACAGGTGGCACCGAGTAACACCCCACACCGGGACCTGCAGCCATGGGCCCCAACAACGGAGGAGCCTGCACCTCCAAGGAGATGACTGCCAAGGCAGAGCTCCCAGCCTCTCTCCAAATGGGGCCACACCAGTCCTCCAGCATCACAGTAGGGACCTCCTCTATGGCAAGACTGGAAGAGGAGGAGGCCCTCTCTTTACTGGACCGTATAGGCCCAGGAAGGGACCTGGAGGTAGGGCAGAGAGTCCTGTGCTTGGACCGGTGCACACGACGTCGCCCCTCCAAAAGTCAGCGGGGCCCTGCAAACCTTTAACATGCAGTGCTCCAAAACTTGATGGTCCATCGAGATGTAGGTGTTGCAAGCATCTATATCGTGCTAGGGACCAAGACAGGCGAGACACATATCATGTCAGTCGGTAACGGAAATCTGCCGGCCACAGGGACTCCGATGCATAGGGAGCCGATCCATTTTCTTGGATTGCTTCTTCTCCCGATGACCAGACATGATGGAACGGTAACAAAATTTAAACTTAGAAAAGACTCGACGCCGCCCACAAAATAAAAAGGGAAGATCTGACCAGTCTTGAGTGGCATTGAGTAGCAGAACCGCAGTGGAGTCCAGGATAATGGCGTCGAACTAGGTGTCGCAGAAGTCTCTAGTCAGCTGGGGTGCTGTCTCAATGGCCGGAGAAGTAGAACTAAGGTGGAGGAGGACCCAACGGCATCTACTGGTCAACCCACAAACGCAACATATTACGTCATCCTCATGCCTGTCTCCAGCAGACACCCACCAGTGATGAATGGTGAAGACTGACACAGGTAAGATCAATGCTTTGCAAGAGAGAAAAAACTCGTAAGTCACAATTGGCTCAAAAGGAGACAGGCTCAACTTCTCCAAAACAAAATTCAAATTCCAAGCCAGGACAGGAGAATGGATTGGGGATTTCATATGCAGGATGCCCCTTAAAAAGGTATGGGAGACATCCAGCTGAGCAATCATGCAGTCATGAGCATGTACTATTTACTGTATGCGAGCGGTAATGATCAGTCGGTGGCTGGCTGTGGCAGGGTGAGGAGGGTGCAGCCAGCTGGCACGGACGGATGGGGAGTGCTGGGTTACTGTCTACTGAAGTGGGGGGGTCCCTACACTATGGAAATGGGGTCTCGGGAATTTTTTATAGTATGGCAGAGATCAGGGCTGGGGAGTAGGGATGCTACACTATGGAAAATAAGGGATTGGAGCCATTTTATTGTATTTCAAATGGAGATAGGGGTTGGGAGGGGGAACACTACACTATGGAAATAGAGGGGTCAGAGCAACTTTCTTTTATGTCAACAGGGATCAGGGCAGGGAAGGGGGGACACTACACTATAGCAACATGGATGGGGAGAGTGTGTATTCAGCACTGTGTTTGGGGCTTGGGGGGGCTGTGTACCTGGCCTGTGACTGGGCACCAATCTTCCCCGTGTATAGTGAAAGTAGGGTCTGGAAAGCGTAATTATGCACCGACACAGCTGTACAGCTGCACAGTCGGGTTTGCAGGGTGCATCGGGGACTTCTGAATATTGCCATGCCCCCAACAGCCCTCACAAGTCTGAGATGCATGGGCGCATCTAGGGATGCGCTGTGCATCTCTTCTGAATGTGTGAGCCATAATTTTTAAAGCCCCTAACAGCGAAAGAGATCAACTGATAGCAGCTGACAGGGGTTTGCTCTGTGTTCATGTGCGCAACAAATATGGAAACATGACCTTGCAAATGTGTGTGGCAAAGTCCTGGAAAGTCCTGGAATGAAATACTTGATGACATAGGAGCAAAAAACTCACTTAAAGAGTTCCAAGCTGCCCTTAAAAAGTTCTGGAACAACTGTGCGAATGCTACAAATGAAGCTTATAGATGGTTTGTGCGTGTTCTCTACATATATTACTACAGTAAATCTAAGCACCCACACAGCATACTCAGAAAACGTCCGATGGATAAAAAATCACATTTATTATAGACCAAATTAAAGCGCACACTACACAGACTGACGTTTCACTTGGCCTCCTGCCAAGCTTCTTCAGAGTAAAAGACATCTTTCAAGTGTTATACTTAAATACTTTGTTCACCATACCATGTGATTTCTATTGCACCAATACAAATCCAATAACAATTATATACCAATTGTTTGAGAAAACAGTTCTTAAAGGCACACAACATATAAATCCATTTATCCCATATATTAAGAACTGCTTCAAAAACATCACTCCAATATATAAGATTATCTTACCAATATTTAAATTTAATTTATATAACATTAAGATAACCATAATTATTATATACACCAAAGAAGTCCCTTATATTAAAAATACATAAAAAAGTGCAAACAATAAAAATGCAAGTATTGAAAGGGGACAAGTTATTTAAATCAACTCTGCTGTCCATACATTATTTATATTTCTTCAAAAATGCAGCTAACTCAAAATTGTCATTAAGGCCCTTATACAGCGTGGAAGAAAAAACAGGACAAAATATTAATTATGAACTGTTTATGTGACATTGGTGGGAAAGATAATTCCAAACGAAGCAGATTTGTAAATAAAGTATATGAGGGCCAGAAGAAAAAATTACTCACCTTAGTAATTGCTTTTCTTCTCATGGAGTCTTGCTGTATTAGGACTTAATGCAGTTAGCCACTGCACTCGAACTGCCCCGGAGAGGATAGGGTTAACTCCAGAGCAGTCTGGAGTTCCACAGCGCGAGGGCTCTGTTCAAAGCTCTATCTGGCTAGTTTCAAATGAAACTGCCAGGTTCTTTACGAAGCTAAACTAATATAGCAAGTCTGTGTGAAAAAGCTCTGCACTAGCCATTGGCTACCTACCAGTAGTAGGACAACAAAACACAACAACAATCATAGAATAATAACAAAATCACCTGTTATTGTTAGAATCACCCATGACAAGCACTAATAGGCCCCCTCTCCCCAAAAGACTCAAGTCCAGAGAGGGAGCCACCTATCACTTAACAAAAAACAGAATCACCTAGTTCCTAACCCAAATGAACAAAAGGGGGGAACTAGAGAGAAATTGAAATGGCATGACAGTGCTTGCACCAATTTGACAACCCCATACTCAAGTAGGAGTTCTGAGCGGGGTAGGAGGGAGGGTTGTCCTAATACAGCAAGACTCCATGAGAAGAAAAGCAATTACTAAGGTGAGTAATTTTTTCTTCAAACACCATGAAGTCTTGCTTGTTAGGACTTAATGCAGATTATACAGCAGTACCTCCATGGAGGAGGTCAGAACCTACTTGGGGAATAGGCTCTGAAGCACAGCTGTATGAGCGAAACATCTCTCCTGGACTGGACATCCAGGAATAATGCTGGTAAAGGTGTGGACTGTTTTCCAGGTAGCAGCTTGCAAATTTCCAAATGGGAATATCTCTCAGCAGCCGCTAGAGATGCAGCTGTACCCCTGGTGGAATGAGCCCTCAGTCCTGAGGGAGGTTCTCTACCTAGTTTTGGTAACAGAACTGGATACAAGGACAATCCACCCTAATTGTCCTCTTAGTGGCAGGTCTCCCTTGCCAACTTCTCCATAGGTAAGGAGAGTTGGAAGGATTCGAACCTGTGACCCTTGGTGCGTTCCAAATAGCAGCTTAGGGCTCTTTTGACGTCCAGACTGTGCAATCTCCTCTCCCCTGAGGAGGAATGCTCTGTGAAAAATACTGGAAGAGAGATGGATTGGTTGAGATGAAAATCTGAAACCACTTTAGGTAAAAACTTTCTGTTAGTCCTAAGGACTACCTTATCTCTGTGAAAAGAAATAAAATCTTCTTCTACTGACAAGGCCTGTAATTCACTTATACGTCTAGCAGAAGTGATAGCCACTAGAAAACAGTCTTCCAAGTCAAAACTTGAGGTCTGCCGAGGACAGAGGCTCAAGGGGGTTGCATTAGCTGAGCAATGCAAACATTCAGGTCCCATGCAGGAGCTGGTTCCCGAAGGGGTTAGTGTGAAGTAACCCCTAAAAACTTGGAAAATACAGGGTGAGAAGAAAGGGAGGCAGGCTTCCCTGCTGATACAAAAGCAGAGACAGCTGCCAGATGAACCCTTAAGGTAGCTGGCCTAAGGAATTTAAATGGACCAAATAGTCCAGTAAAATGGGCAGATTAGCAGATTCTGGGATAATCTGCTTCTCAGAAACCAAATGGAAAACCTCTTCCACTTAGAATTGTAAGTGGCTCTAGTGGAAGGTTTCCTATAAGCCTTTAAAATATCCAGGACACCTTGAGAAAGGTGTAAATCAGCAAATTCTAACTCCTCAAGAACCAGGCCTTGAGTTGGAGGGAATTGAGGTTCGGATACCACACTCTCCCCTGTGCACAGGTCAACAGGTCGTGGGTCCTGGGCAAGCTCAGGGGAGGGTGGAATGTCAGGGACAGGAGGAGAGGGTACCAGGGCTGTCTAGCCCAGTCTGGAGCAATCAGAATCACTCTGCAGGGCTGAGTTCTGATTTTTACTAGTACCCTGAAGAGGAGAGGGAAGGGGGGAAAGCATACAAGAACTTCCCTTTCCAATCCAACTGAAAGGTGTCCAGTGGGACTGATCCCAGAACTGGAGGCCTGCAACAAAACAGGGGAAGTTGGTGGTTGTCTGGGGCTGCGAAAATATCTATCTGAGGGTGCCCCATCTGGCAAAGACTGACCCCAGCACCAGAGAATTCAGAGCCCATTTGTGATGGCCCTGAGAAATTCTGCTGAGGGCATCCGCCAGGACATTGTCCTTCCCTGGAAGGTGAACTGCTATCAGGGAGGTGTTCAGGAGTAAGCCAGAGACCACAACTTCATTGCTTCGGTGCACAAGGCTGATGACCGAGTGCCCCCTTGCTTGTTGATGTACCACATTGTTGTGGTGTTGTCTGTCCTGACTTGGACTACCTTGTTCTGGACAGTAGTCGAAAAAACCTGGAGAGCTAAGAGAACAGCTCTGAGTTCCAAAAGGTTGATGTGGAGCAGAGATTCCTGAGGGGACCACACTCCCTGAGTGGAAAGGTCGCCCAAATGTGCCCCCCACCCTAACAGGGAGGCATCCATGGTGAGGGTGAGGGAATGAAGAACGGGTAGAAGGGGACCCCTGAGTTAAATTGCTTGATCCTGCCACCACTGAAGGGCTAGGATCAGGGTTTTGGTCACTGGGATTAACTGGATAGGGGTCCTTCCTTTGAGACCAGTAGGACCTCAAGTGGAACTGGATGTCTCTCATCTGAAATCTTGCCCTGCACGACAGCTGTGGAAGCAGCCATGTGTCCTAGGAGTTGCAAAGTGCCTTGCTGGTCGAGAGACCCGCAGGGAAAGGAGGATGCCAGGGCAATGAGTCTGTCCACCTTTCGGAGGGAAGAAATGCCTGGCTGACTTTGTGTTCAATTCTGCACCTATGAAAGTTAGTACCTGAACTGGTTCCAGAACTGACTTTGGAAAATTCAACAGGAATCCCAGAGAAGTGGAGAAGTTGCTGGGAGACTTGCAAGTGGGATTTACCTGATCTGGAGACTGACCCACTATGAGCCAGTCGTCCAGGTAGGGAAACACAGCAACCCCTTGCCTTCTTAAATGAGCCACTACTACAGCTAAACATTTTGTGAAAACCCTTGGAGCAGAGGTAAGGCCGAAGGGCATTGCTCTGAACTGGTAGTGGCCAGAGGGTAGTTCGAACCTGAGGTACTTTCGGTGAGAAGGCCTGATCAAAATATGAAAATAAGCATCCTTGAGGTCCAGGGAAGCTAGCCAGTCCCCTGGCCTTAGGGAAGGCAGAATCATTGCCAGAGTTAACATTTTGAACTTTGGTTTCAAAAGATGCTTGTTCAGGAACCTTAAATCTAAGACGGGCCGCCACTCTCCTGTCTTTTTTGGGGTAAGGAAATACCCGAGTACAGACCCTTGCCCTGATGGCAAGGAGGAACTCTTTCCACTGCCTTGCAGCCCAGCAGAGAAGAAACCTCTGCTTCCAAAGCAAGGGCTTCTGAAGGATTTGCAGGTGAAAATGTCTGGCTCATCTTTGGGAACTGTTTGAAACTGAGAACCAGACCAGTTTACCACCTCCAGAACCCATTTGTCCGAAGTTAGGGACAACCAGTTCTGGCTGAAATAAGCCAACCTGCCCCCACCGGTACAGGAGATCGGCCTGGGCACCCCATCAGGTGCCTGCTTGGCAGCAGCTTTAGGCTGAGGAGAGGGAGATGGTCTGCCTGTGCCCCTGCCTACCCCTGCCTCTGAAAAAAACCTCTGTGCAAAGGCTGAAGAGGCCTGAACTTGATAAAAGGCCTGTGGTAAGGCCTGCCCCTCACCCCTGGGGCATGCCTTGTGGAGTCGCATGCTCTCCTTAGCTTGGCACTTTTGTAGGTAGTTCTGTATTCATCCATTTTCTTCATGTAATTTTCTGTTTGATCCCCAAACAGAGAGTTTCCTACTACAGGAAAATCTATAGCATTTGCCTGAGTATCTTGGGACAGATTAGTGCATCTAAGCCATGCCAACCTACGGAGAGCTACAGAAGTGGCCATGACCCTAGAGGAAACATCATTAACATCAACGGCAGTATGAAATTGAACTTTAGAGGCTTCAATGCCATCAGCAGTCACTTGTTCCAACTCACTAGCCAGCTGGCCCTGGGCCTGTTTGGCTAACTGCAATATAGTGTCCCATCTAGATTTCTGATATCTAGCCATAAGCCATATAATTAGCCTGCCTGAGTCCCAATGAAGCTGCCATATATTGCTTTTAGCCATGGCATCAATCTTCCTGGAATCCTTATCAGGAGGATGTGATGCCAGGGAATATTAGCCTTGTCACAGGCTGCAGCTTGAACAACACCTACATGACTACACTGCTCGGTGAGGAAGTCTGTATCAGGGCCTGATAAAGTATACCTTCTGTCCATTTTCTTATCTACAGGAGGAACGGAATGAGGATTTTTTAAAATCTTTGTTGTTTGCTTCCTAAATGACTTATGCAAAGGAATAGACAACCTTCTAGACTCTGGAATATCCATCATTTCTACATAATCAGGCTCCTCTTGCTCATCCACAGCCTCCTCTAAAGGGAGCTGGAGGGTTTCTGCCACCTTTTTATAAAACATAAAATGAGAAGGGGACTCAGACAGCAAAGGGGGAGATTCTAAGGGTCTATCTGGAGAAATGCCCGGTTCAATGGGCACGTCCAGACCTTCCCAGTCACAAATACACTGATCAAATTCCTTCCCCCTCCTGTGGTTCATAAAACTCCTCAACATCATAATCCTGAACCACTGGACCTGAACGAGCCACCCTTTTCCCAATTGTAGGGGGCTTGACAAGTCCCCAAGACAAAGACTGAACAATCTGAATGGCTTTTGCTATTTCTGCAGCAGTTGGAGAGACAATTTTGGACTCCAGACCTGCTGATTTCTTTGTCTTTTTTGCTGGAGCTGGTTTCTCTGAACCAGCTTTTCTTTTGCCCGAGGAAGTCTCGCCCTGGTCAGAGGGCACTCCCTCTGGTCCAGTGGGTACTGGACCAGGCTGGCTATCTGGGTCAGCGGACTTTTTGGCCTCTCGTTCCCTGAGCCGGCCCAATCTCTTTTCCAGGGTGGCTGCAGGGAAATTTTTACACACCTGGCAGTCTGACAGGAGGTGGTCAACCCCCAGACAATAGACACAAGTGGTGTGTGGATCAGCCTTGGCAAAGGCTTCCCCACAGACATCACAGTGTTGAAACCCAGTGGGCCCGTTTTTTCTTTTGGGTTTCTCAGACAAAATGCCAGCCTAACCAACAAACTTGCCCTTTAAACGGCCGTGCCAGGCAAGACACCCTTATCGGTTCCTAACCGTGTCACAGGTATTGGAAAACCCCAAATAAAATTAAGGTTTTTTAGAACCGATAAGAACCGGTACCGCACTTCTAAAGCCCAAAATCGTAAAATAAGTTAACCGATCGGTTCAGACTGAACCGATAATGTATTTCCACACAGACTTTATTTTTAGTACTTACGGTTACCAGATAGAGCTTTGACCGAAGCCGTAATTTTAAACACTTGCCGGTTCAAATGAACCGAGTAAACTCGCTTGAACCGCGAAATGAACCGAACTGAAGGAGCTGATCTCCGGAGCGACTGTTCAGTGAAAGCGGAGTAAAGAATCTGGCAGTTTCATTTGAAACTAGCCAGATAGAGCTTTGAACAGCGCCCTCGCGCTGTGGAACTCCAGACTGCTCTGGAGTTAACCCTATCCTCTCCGGGGCAGTTTGAGTGCAGTGGCTAACTGCATTAAGTCCTAATAGCAGCAAGACTTCATGGTGTTTGAAATGTTTTGTATCAGTGAACAATATTGATTCTTGCAATGTGGACCAAAATGTTTTAAGTGGCAATAATGTTGATTATGAGTCGTTAACAACTGATTCAAATGTTACAACTGATAATATTATTCAACCTTTTGGGCAAATAACATCTAATGCAACATTTATTCAGGTAGACAAGGATGTAAGTAGTAGTTCTATGAATGAATCGGCACCTGTCATTAATTTATCTGATCATACATTAACTCAACATGAATTAAAGGTTTTGAGTAAAGGTTTATCCTTTTGTCCGGAAAAAGGAATTGACTTCTTTAATGCTTTTGTAGATCTGCATAAATTTGGGAGAAATTTGACCTTAAAGTGTATTTACGATCAGGACGATGTGGACAGGAACTCAGGTTGTTTGAGGTTACAACCGAGATCAGAGTATTGTCCGCCAATTAATCCCATTGTGTCAGTTTTTATTAAGAAATGCGAATTGGATTTGAAATCTTTACAAGAGAAGACTGGGAGATTTAATTCCAATTGTAGTAAAAACGAAATGGAGGCTTTAAAATGCTTAAGAGCTAATAAAGCAATTACAATTAAGCCGGCGGATAAAGGTGGGGCAATTGTGGTGCTCAATACCTCGGATTATATTGGGGAGGTCACAAGACTTATTAAAGACGAAACATTTTATGTTAAAACAACTCATCGAACTATAGATATCTTTAAACAAAAAATAGACAAATGTTTGAATGAGGGTTTTATTAAAGGTTACATTTCAGACCTGGAATACAAAACTTTAACAGTAGCATACCCTGTCATTCCGTTATTTATGCACTTCAAAAATTCATAAGGACTTAAAAATCCTCCAGGAGACCAGTTGTTTCTGGTAAAGGGTGGTTGACAGAACCCATCTCTATGTACTTGGATGGTTTTTACAACCACTAGTACAGAATTTGAGATCCTATCTGAGAGATTCAACTCAGGTAGTACAGATTGTCGAAGATTTATATATGGATAAGACATGGTATTTTCAGTGGTAGATGTTAACTCACTATATAAGTTATACCCCATGATGAAGGTTTGGAAGCCATGAAATATTTTTAAATACTAGAACTGAGGAAAATTTAGTTAAAGTCCCTACAGAATTTTTGTTGCAGTTGGCTGAATTGGTACTCACCATGAACATCTTTATGTTTGAAGGGATTTTATACCATCAAATCAGAGGACAGACTATGGGCACCACAATGGCCCCAAGTTATGCTAACCTATTTGTGCAAATGGAAATTGATTTTTGTATGAATCGGATACTAATCCATTTATTGATAAAGTTGATTTATAGCGTCATTTTATTGACGACATTTTAATAACATGGAAAGGTTCAGTAGATGAATTTGGACATTTCATCAAATGGATGGAGACAACGAGTAGTTGTCTGATGTACAAATATGATGTACATCAGACAAACATCAATTTTTTGGATTTGAAAATATATAAGGACGGTCATGAAGGAGTATGCACTACTTTGTTTCAAAAATTTACAGATAGAAATACTATATTGAGATATGATAGTTGTCATCCTTTTCACACTAAATTCAATAAACCGAAAAGTCAACTAATTACAACATTTAGAAACTGCTCTGAATCCTCTGAATTTAAGATTAAACGGGGTCAGCAAGTACAACGTTTTAAAGACAGGGGGTATAGTAATAGTAGCATAGCAACAGCTATTAGAAAAGTAGATAAACTAGATAGGAAAGAAGTATTAAACTACAAAGGAGTTTCTAAATCCAAGGTGGACTGTCCTTTTGTTACTAGTTTTTCAAACCAGGCAAATGATATAAAACAAATTCTAAAGGCAACTGGTCGATTTTAAAGTTGGAGCCAAAATTGAGAGAGATAATAAAAGAAGGTCCTAATGTAGTATATAGGAAGAACAAAAGCATTAAGGACTACGTGTTATCTAATGTGGTAGGCTCTAATTTAAAAGCTAGACAAACATTACTTACTACAAGACCAAAGGAACACACAGATGTAGGAATTGTATATATTGCAAGTACATTAATTGTTGCAAAGCCTTTACACATCCGGTTACTGGGAAGATCGTGGAGCTATGAGATTTTGTTACATGTAACAGTACGAATGTTGTATATCTATTAACCTGTGAGTGTGGGTCTTATTATGTTGGGCGTACCATACGCAAACTAAAAGTGAGAATAGGTGAACATGTTAGAGCAATTGAAAAGAGAGATGATTCATATGCTATAGTGAAACATGTTTTGAAGTATGGTCAAACAAACCATAAGTTTAGCTTTTTGGGTTTAGAGCAGGTTACATTGGGACCAAGGAGTGGAGATTTAAATAAGAAAATAGGCCAGAGAGAAAGCTTCTGGATATATACGCTAGGAGCTTGTGAAAATAAGGGCCTTAATGACAATTTTGAGTTAGCTGCATTTTTGAAGAAATATAAATAATGTATGGACAGCAGAGTTGATTTAAATAACTTGTCCCCTTTCAATATTTGCATTTTTATTGTTTGCACTTTTTTATGTATTTTTAATATAAGGGACTTCTTTGGTGTATATAATAATTATGGTTATCTTAATGTTATATAAATTAAATTTAAATATTGGTAAGATAATCTTATATATTGGAGTGATGTTTCTGAAGCAGTTCTTAATAGTTATATGGGATAAATGGATTTATATGTTGTGTGCCTTTAAGAACTGTTTTCTCAAACAATTGGTATATAATTGTTATTGGATTTGTATTGGTGCAATAGAAATCACATGGTATGGTGAACAAAGTATTTAAGTATAACACTTGAAAGATGTCTTTTACTCTGAAGAAGCTTGGCAGGAGGCCAAGTGAAATGTCAGTCTGTGTAGTGTGCGCTTTAATTTGGTCTACAACAAATGTGATTTTTTAGTCATCGGACGTTTGCTGAGTATGCTGTGCGGGTGCTTAGATTTACCTTGATTTACATTTGTCGTGATTTTCAATAGCACCGCACATATCCTGGTGCTCCTCATCTTTTATGTGTTGATATATTACTACAGTGAGTTTTGTGTACCAAATTGCACTGTATGTGAAGTGTAATCAAAAATGTATTTTCTATTGTACCATCACTTTTATGTATTTTTTGTAATGAACAGGGCTTTTGTTAAAAATAAGGCTTGTCCCTAACAAAATGATTCTGTATAAAAAATAAAACGATATCTGTCTGCCTGTATATCTAGTCTGCCTCTCCTTGACTGCATTATCATACTTAGATATATAGCTGTCACAGCGTGGGGAATAAACTTCAGACGAGGCAGATTTACAGGTTTATAACACACCGTGGTATGATATTTATTTTTCAAAAGTACGAAAAATAATAAATGAAACCAAAAAAAATTGCAAAGAAAATCACTACTTAACACCAGTAGTTTCTCACATAATACAATCCTGGATCTTAGAGCTCCTAAGACCCTTCTCATCTCCATTCAACAGCTTGTCTGCGCAAACAGTAGAACCTCTTTCCTCCTCTGTCAGGGCTGAGCCCCACTGGACTGACTGAACTGTCTCAGTGAAGATGTTTTATATCTTTTGGTGGGGTCACCTGACTGAGCCCTTTCTAGTTACATGTCTGGACATGCTGTTTCATGTCTGAGCATGTTGTTTCAAAACCAAAGAGGTTTTCATTTCAGGGGACTTCCTGGTTCAGTTAAAGGTACACTGTATATCTCCTCAGATATTGACTCTCTATATCTCTGATCCACAGTGACTAAGCACTTTTATACACAGAACCTTATACAGTAAATGAAAATTACGTACCTACCGTAATTCTTGATCTTCTCTTGTGTCTTCAACATTCATTACTGCTTGGGGTTAAGCCAGAGGTGCGCACCCGCTATGGGAGTTTTTTTTTTTTTTTGAGTCGGCTCCAACGGCGCCACCCTAGAACGACGTACTGCGTTATGCGCGAGGGGCGGCCATTAGGTGCCGCAGACTCCTCCTCTATCTCAGTTCTGGTAGCCAGAGAGGTGAAAATAAAGGGTAAGAAAAAAGAAAGCGAGGCAAGAGAGCCGAGGGATAGAAAAAGGAAAGGAAATAAACTGAAAAAGGAATAAGCCGATGGAGAATAGACAGAGGAGAGAGAATTCCTATCCTAAGGGACCTCAGGGCCTCCTTTCCGGGGCGGCTCTAGGGGAGGAACAGAGAGAAGGAAAGGGAAGTAGAAGAAGAAGAAGAAGAGAGAAAGAGGCATGTTGAGAGGGAGAACAGTGCCCATCGAGCATTGGTTGAGAGGCTTATAGGCTCGAAACTAACAAGGAGCAAGAATCCCAGTTGCTAGGACTGAGGGAGGTTCAACGAACCACCTGAACAGATCCAAATGAGGGCAGACTCTGAACTCTCAACATGCCAAGTCCTTCATCCTAGTTGAGGGCTCCTAGACTGCCCGGGCAGAACCTGTTCCGGGTAGAGCGCCCATCCAGGAAGGGGACTAAGTCCCTCAGCACCTTGTTAAGTGCTAACACAGTAGTGTATGGGAAAGACTATGCCTTCTCGAAGGCGGTTTTGTATGAAAGATAGAGTGGAACTCAATCAGACTCCCTAAGGCAAGGTAAACAGATGCTCAGAGCTGACAAGTTCAGTCAGTATCTAGAAGAGCTCGAAATAATACCTGCCAGGAGGATTCTAGACTTTGCTGAGGCCAAGTCAAAGCATGGCCATTTGGGCTGTGAAAATGCATAACCTGAAGAAGGTATTTAGGAATCGCACCCTAAGGGCGGTCAGAAAGAGTTCCCTCGGAATTAGAGAAATACAACCGTGCTCGTTCCTCTTTACCTTGAGGAAAAAAGGGGATCCATTCACTAAGAATAGAAAACAGAAAGTTTTTTTTTTTTTTGCATAAAGGCCAAGGAAGGAAGAGGAACGAGACGGGAGGGGGAGACGCCACAGAAGGAGGCCACTGAGGGGAAGGTGGGTGGGTATCAGTAATGAATGGTGAAGATACAAGAGAAGATCAAGAATTACGGTAGGTACGTAATTTTCATATCTTCCCTTGTCTATCTTCACCATTCATTACTGCTTGGGTGAGTACTAGCCCCCCCCTTAAAAAGGGGGTAGAACCCTGAGGGAACAAGACCCCGGCCTCCTGTTGGTGAGAAACAGAAGGGAAGACCCTGGGATAACGCAGAGAGAAGCCTATGTGGGAGAAGAGCTAGGAGGTGCCCCCCGAGGACGGGGAGATGGAGGAGGCCCCTGCAGAAGTCTCCTAGCTCTGGAGGAAAAGAGACGGGTCCCCCGGAAGGCAGAGCGAATCACCCTACGCCGGGCCAGGGGTGACAACCTTGATAGATGAAGCCATGCTGTCCACCTAATGCAGATCGCTGTCCCCGCAAGCCTGGAGGCCACCACATTGGTGTCATAAGATGTCCTTGCTTGGTGTCTTGCCAGCTCCAGGCCTATAGCGGAGAGGTCAATAGCCTGTCTGGTTTGCTCCGTATCAGGTATTGATGCTAGGAGCTGGGAGAGCATCAACCACAGATACCTATTGTAGGCAGTGTAGTGAACCTGATGTGATGCAATGCAAGCCATCGCACGAGAGGAAGAGAACACTCTTCGCCCCCACCGGTCGGATTGTAGGGAATCTGAATCCAGTGGACGGTCGTGCGCCAGGCGGCGATGCTCGGAAGGAGTCTCTAGGTATACCAAACCCGAGGACAGGTTGGGAAGGGTACCCAGGGATTCCGAAGGGACACAATAGATGCCTCCTGGAAGGGGATAGGCCGGGAAGGTACCACCAGGTGCTGGGCACTGAATTCTCCAAGGAATTCCCGCGTCTCCCATTCAGTATTGTCTCGCCTAACATAGGAGATTCGAAGATACCTCACCATCCTCGAAAAGAATCGCTGATATTCAGTGAAATCAGCGTCGGAGGAAATATGAGCCAGGGGTTCCTCTCCCTCAGAGGAGGGAGACGAGGATGATGGAGAGCTCGAATGTCCAGAAGATTCCTGTGGCGGTGGGGAGAGTCGAAAGACCCGCTCATGCATATACCTAACGTATGAGGGGAAGGCCGCCGCAGAACCTCTGAACTGCTCCCAGGATAACGGACCCGTAGGACCGACATGGCCTGGAAGAGCGGGGGGTGGTTGCAGAGGTACTGGAGAAGGGCACCTGCGAATAGGCAACTGACCTCTGCTAGGGCTCTGAAATCCGGAGAACAGAGCCCGAGCTGGCAGGATTCCGGACAACAGACCAGGTCGCAAAATGGAACCGTGGGGATGCAAACCCTGGAAGAGCCCAGGAGGGGAACCTCCCCTGTGACGAACCTGGGACTGCATGGATCCAGAAGGGCAGTCCACAGCAACGCCACTGGAGGGGACTCCGGGGCCCAAGAGGGGAAGGCGGGGCTTGGTGCTACGGCTCCTAGCCACCCCACGAGGGGTGGCCGGCAGAGACCACGATGACCGACCCCCGCCCCTCAACCCCTTGGACTCCGAGAGAGCCCTCCTCCTCGACTCCAGCGTTCTCCCACCCCGAGAGGTGGAAACAGCACCCGGAAGGGTAGCTGTCATGGACCCCATAGGAGGGAGAGCCCCCCCTCAGTCCCCACCACATCGCCCCTCCGGGACCCGGCGCCACCCCTAGCCCGAGGGTCCTCAGGGGAGGACGGGAGCGGAGACAGCGGGAGGGGCCCAATGTGCCGCCTAGCACCACGTGTTACCGGGGACCCCGACCCCAGAGAGTCAGGGTGCCAGGATGGGTCCACATCCGAGTTATCGACCTCCGAAGAGGACGAGACCAGCAGAACCACGATGCTGGCAACCCCGGGGGTCCCCGGAGGAATGGCGCCACACACGGCGTCGGTGCCAGGGACGGCGCCGGACGACCCTAGCCCACTCGCAACTGCTAGGCCCCGTCCCGGCTCCCCTGGTATGCCAGTTAGGCCCACGGCACCGCCCCTGGTGTCAGAACCCAACCCGGCACCATCAGGAGCGCAAACCGGGCCTGCGGCACCGAAGGCCAGAGCAGCACCACCTACGGCACCGTCTCGATCACCGGCACCGCAAGCAGCACCAGGATCCAAAACGGCGCCAGAGGTCGGCATCGAGGGTCCACCGGTGCCAGGCTCAGCAGGCACAGGCCTCAACACTGGGGGAGCCTGCACCTCCAAGGAGGTGACTGCCAAGGCGGTGTCTCCCTTGTGGCCCCGGAGGGACCGCCTACATTCCTCTGACACCGCGAGAAGCCTCTTCGCAAGAGAAGAGGAGGAAGCCTCCTCCTCCGTGGACCATATAGGCCCGGGAGGCGACCCGGAGGAAGGGCCTAGAGACCTTACCTGGGAATCCCTGGAGCAATGCCGTCCCCCGAAGGGTGGCGGGTCCTTGCCGAGCTTGAATGCGCAGACTTTGAGGACACGACGGTCCATGGAGAAACAGGCATCGCATGCGTCCATGTCGTGGTTGGGTCCCAGGCAACGGAGACAGACATCATGCCGGTCCGAGACGGAGAAATGCCGGCCACAGGAGCACCGACGCATAGGGGCACGGCCCGCCTTTGACTTACGCTTTGCTCTCGAACCTGACATGATGCGAACTAAACAAGGCAAAAGGCAATAAAGCACTCTTACGTGAGATAGAAAACAAGAACGGTCTTACTGGTATACCGCTCGAGCGAGTCGCTGAGGAGAAAACGAGGAGTCTTGAGAATCAGAAACTCGAAATACTATTTCGCTACCACGCAGCAGGTGTAGCCTCAACGTGGGGAGAAACATAACTGAGATAGAGGGAGGAGTCTGGGCACCTAACGACGCCCCTCGTGTAGCCGACTAGCACGTCAGTCCTGAGGCGCGCCGTTGGAGCCACTCAAAAAAAAAACTCCGGTGGGTGCTGGCCCAGCTTAACCCAAGCAGTAATGAATGGTGAAGACTGACAAGGGAAGATCAGGTTTATAGTGTGAATTTATGAAAATACCTTAAGGATTTCTCATAACTGTACTAATCATGAAATTATTGTTATATATGGCTTCTGAATCCTTTTTTATTTAAAAAGGCTTTATTAACTGTATGTATTCCTATTTAAAATAGCCCTCATGCTTTTTGTACACAATATGCACGTATGCACTTTACACAACACCTGTCTGGGTGTTGGGCATCATTCCAGGGACTGGATGGATGGAAATGGAAAAATAATGAAAAGAGAACTAGTAGGAAGATTAGTGGGGATAGTAAAGAGCTACGCTAGGTGGCCAACCTAGGGTAGGGAGAAAAAGAAGAAAAGCAAAGAAAAAAGTGTTAACTGCTGTACAACAGAAGTTTTGGTAGCTAGGAAATAAGGAGATAGAAAAGTGGTCCATCAGTTATAGCTGAGGGTGTAGCCTAACTCCGCCACAAGCTCTTTAAATGCCTTGTCATAAATAATGTCCCCAGTTCAGTGCTATCCTTAAGAGTACTATGATGACCTAACATCTGCTTTACACAAAATATACACTACTGTACATGTCACCCACAATCTTTGAAACCTAAAACAAAATACTGGACCAGAGATTTAATTGGTTTTGTCTTCCCCTTCTTCTTGGGTGGAGAAATAAATCTGCCATTACAAGACAGAGGTGAGCCTATCCACACAGCAGAGTTTTGAATTTCATTCTACATTCCTTAATTTACACAAAATTCTAAATCTCTGGGGCAAGCTCCATCCACAGGACTGAAGATGCTATTGTTAAACAATTAGTAAGGGATTTCTGGGGTTTGAAGAAAAAATTACTCACTGAAGTCATCTTGTTTCTTCCAAGGTATTCTTTTTTTTTTATATATATATTTGTTCTACGTTTTGCCCCTCGCTTACCGCCAGTGTTTCTGCCCTAGTCATGGTATCCCTGTGGCTTGCACCTCCTACTAAGCCCCCTTGTGCTCCCCCGGTTACCCCTGACTTACCCCCAGGGGGCGGGGTCATGGCAGCGTAGAGGGCACCGGTACCGCAAGACCAGTATCTGTTGGGAGAGCTTGGGGCCAGGAGGCTAATCGAAGCCCAGAGACAGGGCTTCACCTAGGCGGCAAGTGTGGAGGATTTTGTCCCCTGTAAGCTGAGGTGGGAACGTGCAATGATGCCAGCATCTGTCCCGCCCCAGAGATACTCGATATTACGTCGGTCCAGGGCGACATACCCAGCCTCCACCAGCTGTCGCTCCTGTGCCGAGCACATATCCCTCCCTCCCCCGAAGAAGGAGAGCAGTCCTAGGGACGCCAATTCTTCTTTCTCCCAGCTGGCCCTCCGACGACCTGATCCATTCCTAACCCGGTCACCGCCACAAGCAGAAACTAATGCCCAGCCAAGGGCCGCACTTACAAGGTATTCTTCAATATGATTAACTCTAGCAGTCAGCTTCCTGTGTTGAACTGCCCCGGAGATGAATGGAACTTGTGTAAATAATGGAACTTCTCTTGGCTCATGCCACCATTCAAACTGTTGCCCTTACCAACTGCTGTATTCTATAATGCTCAAATTCATTGGAGCCTGCAAGTGTGGACCCCTTAGTGATCTACTGCAACGAATGATAAAAAATCTTAAACAGTGACAACTCCCCTTTTAACCCTGTCCCTTGGTAATGCCAGATAGGACCATAAGAAGAAAAACAGGGCCACCTGGTTCTCAAACACAACATACCTGTATAACATACAGCAGACTTGTGTCAGTGGCTCAGCAGGTAGCACACTCGCCTCTGAGGCCGGGAGATCAGAAGGTTGTGGGTTCTATCCCCACACCAGGCACTTGGGTTAATATCCCAATACTGACACTGCAGTGCAGCATGAGGGGGTGCTGCACTCCTGAGGTGCCGTCTTTCAGATGAAGCGTTAAATCGAGGTCCCATCTGCCTGTTCTGGTGGTAGTTCGGGTAGATGTTAAAGATACCATGGTACTTCTCGAAAAGGGTAGGGGAAATTTTTATTGTGCAACAAAAACAGGTACAGAAAAAATCAAGGAACATTTCACCATAATACGGAGGTGAGGAAATACAAGGGATAAGAACAAAGTTCAAACATACAGAAGAAAAGGCAAACAAGCATTTGTCAATGCCAAATGTTTGCTTGCTGGCATTGGCATTGGTAGTGTAGGAGTTACAGAGCTGCATAATAGGAATGGCAGTGAAGTATTGAACTGAAGCCAACCCCATCACAACCCTGCAGATAGCAACAGGCATTGGGGTTTGCCTTTGGGTCATCAGGCATAACGGCCACGCCATTTCACCACACCCTACCGTGCAGACACCGACAAGTGTCATGGTGTGCCTTGGGGTCTTTGGCCCTTATGCGCACCCCATTCCATCAGGAAATATTGTGAGTTGGGTGCGGTATAGGAGAATGGGGTGAACTTTGGGGCTGAAGAGTCCAAGACACACCTCAGTGCCTCTCAGTGGCTGCGGGGTGTGGGTGGGGGTGGAATGGTATGAGCATTGCAGGTGACAATCCCAAGTCACAGCTCTGATGCCTGTCATTCTCTACAGGGTGGGGTGTTATGGTCGGAAACCCCTACGCCTCAGGCATTCATTGGTATTTTCACTCTAAATTTTCAGCATGGGTTTTTTGTGACCCTCACCTCAAGAACAGTGGCAATATCAGTTTGTTAGCCGAAAGCTGCTTTTGCGCAGCGACTGCGGCATTTGTCACCACAAGTGCAAAAATGCATTCTGGACAGGATGTGAAAAATGACAGCTGTACTGTTCATGGGGAGGTGTGAAAAATGGCAATGTTGAAAATCTGCAGTGAAAATATTAAAAAAACTGGTGAAGTATCGAGCAAGTGTAGAAACTGCGCAACGTGCACCCATAAGGTAATTAGTTTGGGAATTGTTTACAGCAGATTGTTAACACAGGCATTTTGGGACCTCCGGTCATGAACAGTGTTACTGTGATTTTCTTTAACTGTCCCGAACAATGATTTCCCACAGCAACCACGCATTTCTGTGCTGAAAGTGTGAAAACACATTTCGGCCATGTTGTGAAAAATGACAGCTGTACTGTTCATTAGGAAGTGTGGAAAAATGCCACTGGTGAAAATCTGGACTGAAAATACTACAAATTCATGAACTTACAGGTGTGTGGAAACTAGCAATGCTCACTGTAACACAGTCATTTTAGGAATTTTTCACCAAATTTTCAAAATTGCCATTTTAAGACCTCTGCTCATGAACAGTGTCACTGTGATTTTCTTAACGTGTCCCATACATTGATTTCGCACACTGACTGCGCCATTGTGCGCTACATGGGCAGAAACATGTTTTGGGAGAGATGTAAAAAATGACAGCTGTACTGCTCATAAGGAGGTGTGGTAAAATGGCAATGTTGAAAATCTGGAGTGAAAATATTTAAAATTTGCAACCTTATGAGCGTGCATAGGATCAGCGCAACAAACGCTCGTAAAACAGTCATTTTTGGGACTTTTTTCACCAAATTTTTAACATAGCCATTTTAACACTTCTGCTCATGAACAGTGTGACTGTGATTTCTTAATGTGTCCCATACATTGAGTTCGCACACCAATTGCGCCATTGTGCGCTACATGCGCGGAAACACATTTTGGGTGAGAAGTGAAAAATGACAGCTGTACTGCTCATAAGGAGGTGTGGTAAAAGAAAAAATTACTCACCTTAGTAATGTTGTTTCTTCTAATGGAGTCTTGCTATATTATAGACATTAGCAGTTTGTTCCAGCTCTAGAACTGCCCCGGAGTGAAATGGTTAAAACCATTCCAAAATAGAATTTTGGCACGAGAGCAGCTCTATCTGTGTCATTTCAAACTTGAACTGTCAGATCTTTTCGAGCCAAACTCACTAAGGTCTGTGTGGAAGCTGTAACCTACACTAGCCAAATGGCTACCTAAATAATAACAACCATTGATGGTCCCAACACCCAAGACTCAAGTCAGGGGACCAGAAATACTAACACCATTCTAATAATATGAAAATGGAACATAAGTATAATAAAACATACACACGCACATACACCCCCAAAAGTCCCAAAGGGGACAAAATGCTAACAGGACATAAGTAGTGCCCACTAAGTTGCCCGCACCCCACCAAGTAGAGGTTCTGAGAGGGGCAGGTTGGGAGGTCTATAATATAGCAAGACTCCATTAGAAGAAACAACATTACTAAGGTGAGTAATTTTTTCATCAAACAACATAAGTCTTGCTATATTATGAACATTAACGAAATACAGCAGTACCTCCATGGAGGAGGCAGAACCTACTTAGGAATAGGCTCTGAAGAACAGCTGTGCAAACCGAGCATCTCTCCTGGCCTGGACATCCAGGGAGTAATGCTTGGTAAAAGTGTGTACCATTTTCCAAGTAGCAGCCTGGCAAATCTCTAATAAAGGGATATCTCTGGCAGCAGCACCCTGGTAGAATGAGCCCTCAAAGCGGGGCTCTGCCCACTTTCTGATAACAAAATTGGATACAAGAGACAATCCACCTGGCTATTGATCTCTTAGTGGCAGGTTTGCCTTTCCCAACTTCACCATAGGTAAGGAAAAGTTGGAGGGATTCGAACCTGTGACCTTTGGTACGCTCTATATAATAACTAAGAGCTCTCTTAACATCCAGGCTGTACAACCTCCTCTCACCCGAAGAGGAGTGATCAGTGAAAAATACTGGAAGGGAGATAGATTGATTAAGATGGAAATCTGAAACCACCTTAGGCAAAAACTTCCTATTAGTCCTAAGGACTACCTTATCCCTGTGGAAAGAAATAAAGTCAGTCTCCACTGACAAGGCTTGCAATTCACTTATCGTCTGGCAGAAGTGATAGCCACTAGAAAACAGTTTTCCAAGTTAGGAACTTAAGCTCTGCAGAAGACAGAGGTTCAAAGGTGGTTGCATTAACTGGGCAATGCAAACATTAAGGTCCCAAGCAGGGCGGTTCCGAAAAGGAGGTTAGTATGGAGTAATCCCTTAAAAACTTGGAAAACACAGGATGAGAGGAAAGAGGGGATGACTTTCCTGCTGACACAAAAGCAGACACAGCTGCCAAATGAACTCTCAGGGTAGCTGGTCTGAGACCCAAGGAATTAAGATGTACCATGTAATCTAACAAAATGGGCAATTCGGCAGATTCTGGGGAAATATTTTTCCCAGAACACCAAATGGAAAACCTTTTCCATTTAGAACTATAAGTAGCCCTAGTGGAAGGCTTTCTGGAAGCCTTTAGGATCTCAAGAACACCCTGAGAGAGGTGTAAATTAGCAAACTCTAACTCCTCAAGAGCCAGGCCTTGAGGTTGAGGGATTTGAGGTCCGGATACCAAACCCTTCCCTGGGCACAAGTCAACAGATTGTGATTCCTGGGGAGGCACAGGGAAGATGGACTGTCAGAGACAGAAGGAGTGGGTACCAGGGCTGCCTGGCCCAATCCGGGGCAATCAGAATCACCCTGCAAGGCTGAGATCTGATTTTGACTAGTACTTTGAATAGAGAGGAAAGGGGGAAGCATAGAGGAACTTCCCTCCCAATCCAGAAGAAGGGCATCCAGGGAACTGAGCCCAGCACTGGAGGTCTGCAACAGAACAGAGGAAGTTTGTGATTGTCTGGGGCTGCAAAAGATCTATCTGAGGATGCCCCATCTGGCAAAAACTATCCCCAGCACTTGAGGATCCAGGGACCATTGTGATGGCCCTGGGAAATCCACTGAGGGCATCCGCTTAGGACATTGTCCTTCCCTGGAAGATGAACTGCTATGAGGGAAGTGTTCAGGGAATAGCAGAGACCACAACTTCATTGCCTCGGGCACAAGGCCAAGACCGAGTGCCCCTGTTTGTTGATGTACCACATTGTTGTGGTGTTGTCTGTTCTGACTTGTATCACCTTGTCGTGGACAGATGCAGAAAAAGCTTGAAGAGCTAAAAGACAGCTCTGAGTTCCAGCAAATTGATGTGGAGCAGAGATTCCTGGGGGGACCAGACTCCCTGAGTGGAAAGGTCGCCCATGTGGGCTCCCCAATCCAGAAGGAAGCATCTGTAGTGAGAGTCAAGTCATGAGAAGGGGAAATGAAGGGACCCCTGCTCTTAAGTGCTCTGATCCTGCCACCACTGGAGAGCTAGGATCAAGGTTCGAGTCACTGGGACCAACTTGGAAGGGGTCTCTTCTCTGAGACCAAAAGGTTCTCAAGTGAAACTGAATGTCTCTCATCTGAAATCTGGCCCCTGCACAACAGCTGTGGATGCAGCCATGTGCCCCAGGAGCTGCAGAAAGTGTCTTGCTGGTCAAGAGACCTGCAGAGTGAAGGAAGAGGCAAGAGCCACTAAATTCCTTACCCTTTCTGGGGAAGAAAGGCTCTGGCTAGCTTTGTGTCCAATTCTGCCCCTATAAAGGTGAGTACCTGGACTGGTTCAGAACCGACTTTGGTAGGTTTAGCAGAAAACCCAGGGAGGTGAGAAGCTGCTGGATGACCTGCAGGTGAGATTTTACCTGTTCTGGGGACTGGCCTACAATGAGCCAGTCGTCTAGATAGGAAAACAGCAATCCTCTGCCTCCTTAAGTGGGCCACTGCCACTGCTAGACACTCTAGAATACCCTTGGAGCAGAGGTAAGGGCGAAGGGCATTGCTCTGAACTGGTAATGACCTGAGGGCAGTTCGAATCTGAGGTACTTTCGATGGGATCTTCTGATTAGGACATGGAAATAGGCATCCTTGAGGTCCAGGAGGCTAGCCATCCCTGGCCTTAGGGAAAGTAAAATCATTGCCAGAGTTACCATTTTGAACTTTGATTTCAAAAGAGGCTTGTTCAGATATCTGAGATCTAAAATGGGCCGCCATTCTCCTGTCTTTTTTGGGGTAAGGAAGTATCTGGAATACAGACCCCTGCCCTGATGCAGGGGAGGAACCCTTTCTACTGCTCTGAGAGCTAACAGGGATGAGACCTCTGTTTCCAGAGCGAGGGTCTCTGAAGCACTTGCAGGTAGAAAAGTCTGCTTCTCAACTTGGGAAACTTTTGAAGCTGAGAACCAGACCCTGGCACTACTTCCAGAACCCACTTGTCTGAGGTTAAAGAAGCCCAATTCTGACTGAAGTAAGCCAGCCTGCCCCCCACTGGTACAGGAGAATCGGCCCTGGGCACCCCATCAGGGTGCCTGTTTCGCAGGAGCTTTAGGCTGGGGGATGGGAGCAGGTCTTCCCACCCCTCGTCTGCCCCTGCCTCTGAAGAAGCCCCTCTGAGCATAGGCAGAGGAGGCCTGAGTCTGGTAGAAAGGCCTGTGAAAAGGCCTACCCCTACCCCTGGGGGCATGCCTTTGAGGAGTGGCTTGCCGTTCCTTAGCCTGGGCACTCTTGTAAGTAGTCCTATATTCATCCATCTTCTTCATGTAATTCTCTGTCTGCTCTCCAAACAGAGAATTTCCCACTACAGGAAAATCCATAGCCTTAGTCTGGGTATCCTGTGACAAAGTAGTACACCTGAGCCAGGCCAACCTACGAAAAGCTACAGATGTGGCCATGACCCTAGAGGAAACATCATTAACATCCACAGCAGCATGAAACTGAACCTTAGAGGCTTCAATGCCATCAGCAGCCACCTGTTCTAGTTCACTAGCCAGCTGGCCATGGGCCTGCTTAGCCAATTGCATAACAGTATCCCATCTAGATTTCTGATACCTAGCTACATAAGCCATATAATTTGCTTGCCTGAGTCCCAGAGAGGCTGCCATATTTCTTTTTTGCCATGGCATCAATCTTCCTGGAATCCTTGTAGGAGGATGTGAAGCCAAGGGAATATTAGTTTATCACAGGCAGCAGCCTGAACTACCCCAACATGACTGCATTGCTGTGAAAGGAATTCTGTATCAGGGCCTGACAATGTATACCTTCTGTCCATCTTTTATCTACAGGAGGCACAGAATTAGGAGCTTTTAAAATTTTAATTGTTTGTTTCCTAAAAGACTTATGTAAAGGAATAGACAATCTCCTAGACTCTGGAATATCCATCATTTCTACAAAATCAGGCTCCTCTTGCTCATCCACAGCCTCTTCTAAAGGAAGCTGGAGGGTTTCAGCAACTTTTTTATAAAACATAAAATGAGATGGGGACTCAGACAGCATAGGGGGAGATTCTAAAGGTCTGTCTGGGGAGATGTCCGGTTCAATGGGCACACCCAGACCTTCCAACCACATTCATACTGTTCATAATCCTCCTCCCCCTCCTCTGGTTCATAAAATTCCTTAATATCATAATCCTGAACCACTGGGACCGGACGAACCGACCTTTTACCAGATAGTGGTGGTTTGGACGGACCCTGAGACAGTGACTGGACAATTTGTATGGCTTTTGCTATCTCTGCAGCAGTTGGAGAAGGAATTTTGGACTCCAGACCTGCTGATTTTCTTGTTTTCTTTACTGGAATTGGTTCCTCAGAACCAGATTTTCTTTTGCCCGAGGAAGTCTGGCCCTGGTCAGAGGGCACTCCCTCTGGTTCGGTGGCACCGAACCGGGCTGGCCATCCGGGTCAGCGGACTTTTTGGCCTCTCGCTCCTGAGCCTGCCCAATTTTTTCCAGGGTGGCTGTAGGAAATTCTTACATACCTGGCAGTCTGACTGGAGGTGGTCAAACCCCAGACAATAAACACATGTGGTGTAATGGGTCAGCCTTGGCAAAGACTTCCCCACAAACATCACAGTGTTGAAACCCAGTGGGCCGGTTTTCTTTTGGGTTTTCAGACATAATGCCAGCCTAACCAAAACTTGCCCTTTAATGGCAGTGCCAGGCAAAGACACCTTATCGGTTCCTAACCGTATACGGGTATTGGAAAAACCGTAATAAATCCGCTTTTTTAGAACCGATAAGAACCGGAACCGGACTCTAAAATAGTAACTTTAGTTTTAAATGAGTTTTAAACCCACTGATCGGTTCAAAACCGAACCGATAACTACAAGTTCCACACAGACAAAACCTTCATTTACTTACAGTTACCACAGATAGAGCTTGAACCGAACGGTTTTGCGGTTAAAATAAACTATTCTCGTTAAATCCAACCAGAAAACACTTTAAACGAGAAATGAACCGAGCAGAAGGAGAAATCTCCGGAGCGACTGTTCACTGAGGTGGAGTAAAGAATCTGACAGTTCAAGTTTGAAATGACACAGATAGAGCTGCTCTCATGCCAAAATTCTATTTTGGAATGGTTTTAACCATTTCACTCCGGGGCAGTTCTAGAGCTGGAACAAACTGCTAATGTCTATAATATAGCAAGACTTCATGTTGTTTGAATGGCAATGTTGAAAGTCTGGAGTGAAAATATTGAAAATTTGCGAACTTACGAACGTGCGTAGGAACAGCGCAACACATACTCGTAAAATAGTCATTTTGGGGAATTTTTTCCCAAAATTTTCAACATAGCCATTTTAAGACCTCCGCTCATGAACAGTGTCACTGTGATTTTCTTAATGTGTCCCGAACATTGATTTCGCACACCGACTGCGCCATTGTGTGCTACATGCACAGAAACACATTTTGGGTGAGATGTGAAAATTGACAGCTGTACTACTCATAAGGAAGTGTGGTCAAATGGCAATGTTGAAAATCCAAGTGAAAATATTGAAAATTCACGAACCTCTGAGCGTAGTAGGAACAACACGATAATGCGCTCGTGAAACAGTTTGTTTTAGAATTTTACTCAAATTTTCAACATAGGCTTTCTGAGAGCTCCACCTTATGAACACTGGCACTGTCATTTCATAATTGGTCCCAAAGGTGATTTCGCAGTGATCACGAAATCACCCTTCGGGCCCGATTAACGCCATGACAGTGACAGAATTCATGAGCAGGGGTCCCAAAAACCCCATGTTGAAAATTTGGTGCCAAAATTCTAAAAAATGCCTGAGATATGCAGCAAAGTTGAAAAAACCCTATTCATTATATTATACAGCTTACCGGCATTTCCTCAGTTCGCGATCGGTTTGAAGAGTGCAGGCGTGTTCCTGGTCACGAAGATCGTCGCCGAGCTCGAAGGTAAGTTTGGGGTGAGGCGGGGTGTGGGGAGGCAGGGTGCGCAGTGGGTGGGCACGGTGGGGGATGAAGACATCAGCAAGGGAAGGTTTTTCTTTCAGGTTTTTTATTTGGACTATGGGACATTTGCCACACAGGTGGGCTCCCAGCATGGCAGCTGGAAGGCTGTTGGAGGGCAGTGGAGCCGATGAGGGATTGGGCACCCCATTGACCGTAGGACCTGTTGCCATGCTGGGGTGGGCTTCGCGTGGCACCCAATAGTCTGGGGGAACAGTAGAGCCGGCGAGGGTTGGGCACCCGTTGTGCTACAGACTTCAGGGGGGACAGTAGATCTGATGGGGATTGGGCACCCCGTCAGCCATGCAGTGTGTGCGTGGGGAGGTAGGAGTGCATGAGTGCAGTAATAGTGCGCAGGTGTGTGTGTGGGGAGGGAGGTGCTCACTCAAGCAGTGCTCCCCTTTTCAACTGTACGGCACTGCATTTTGGATCGCCACACTATGTTTCTTACACATGCGTGCAAGCAAACATAAAAATGAAAAACAAGAAAAAGGAAAATGCAAAACATAATCTACACTAGATAACACTACAAAAGAACATAATAGATTGGTACAGATAATGCTCCACAAAAGAAATAAACATGAAAATGCCAGAGAGCACTCAAAGAGTACACAGAGATATTACCCTACCCAATCCACCCCTTCCCAAAGATGCCTGCAACCCAGTTCCCCCAGCATACGAAATTCATAATGATAAACTTTGTCCAGTTCTGTCTGTACTTGGCACAACATATCCCAGACAGTGATTACTTTTTGTTGTAACACCCTAAGACATCTAGTTTGCCAGATTACCCATTTTAAACAAGCCGAAACCGTACCTCTATTCCATTTTCTCCACCCAACCCCCAATTGTCCTAATATCAAGATATCTTACGTCATATGTTCAAACAAAGATACACCCAATAAAGCAGCTAAAGAGACCCAAAAACCAGGAGAACCAGAACAATCAAAAAACAAATGCTGCACGGTTTCAGTGTGCCCACTACAAGTGCCTACCATGCAAAGTCTATCATCATGCGCTTTGTGTTTCTGATTTCCCTTAACATTTAACTTCTGGTGTCCACATAACCAGACCACATCTTGCATTTTCAAGGGTATCCAAGGTTCAACTATACTGTCCAGTAACAACTGGCAATTAAAGTGGGAAGGATCTAAACACTGGATCCTCAAAAAAATTATGCATAAGAACTGTCCTATAAAACATTCTCCTATCAGTGTCTAGAAACCAATGTAACGCAGTTTTCCATACACTAACATATTTCAATGCTGTCTGTATATAAAGAGGTAAACATTTATCAGTAACATGCCACTTACCCCTCCCCATGCTGCCAAAAAATGAGACTCCCAACGTTTCATACTAGTAACACCACTACCCTTACCCCCAAGTAATAGCAGTCGAATATTACTATAAAAAGGTTACTATATAAATATACTAAAGGCTGAACCGTATCAAGCCCTCCTTTTTTTCAAAGCCTGTAAGTGTGTGCATGTTTCAAAGGATTCAGATGACTCCCCCAAAGCAATAAGAAGAACAAACCCATCAACTGAGCATGCATAGAAAAAGGCACTGGATAAATAGGGGATACATATAAAAAAAAATTGGCAAAATGTAACCTTTCAGTAAATAAACTCTTTTTTCTTGTCATCTTCCACGACTTCTAAGACAAAATCTTGTGGTGCGCAGTATCATAAAACATATCACAATTCTTTTGCTCCGCCTGCCTAGTACCAAACAACAAACCTAATAATCGAACCTTTCCTTGCTCAACTGGAATTGAAAAACTCAACGGTACAACTGCATTACCTGTACTAAGCAGCTTGCACTTTGAAAGATTCAATGTAATTCCAGTGCAATCATGCATATCTGATAACACATCTAAAACCCTCAGCTCTGAATCCAGATCCCTTACTAAAACTGTACAATCATCCGCATATGTGGTCACTTTTGGATACACAGTCACGACTATATCACAGACAGGTCGAATTCAGAAATCAAGTTCTATGAGCCGTAAAAGGGGTTCAATTGCAAAAACATACAATAACGGACTTAACGGGCAACCTTGTCTAACACCATTTTGAAGTTGTAGTGTAGTCCCTAGACGCCCATTAAGCAATGGCATCATCATTGCCTTACCATACAGACGCTGAAGTGTGGAAACAAAAGGGATAGGTATCCCGTATAACAGGAGAGTGTCCCATAGATGATCATGCCTTACAGCATCAAAAGTGGTTTCCTGGTCCAAGGACATTAAATCACCATCTAAAGTTCCAGCCACATCCTGATCAAATACTTCCCTGATACAAATTAAATTCTGCTGAATACACCTACCAGGTATGGCACATGTCTGATGTGGAAGCACAACATACTGAGCTACCCTAGCTAAATGGGTCATTAAAAAATTTTGGTGAAAATCTTATAATCAGAATTAAGAAGACTTAATGGCCTCCAATTCTTTAGATACCGTGGGTCCCCCTTCTTATATAAAAATATCATCACCCCAGCTTCCATACTAGTGGGCAAAGCTCCCCCATTCAAAATTTCCTGAAATACTTCCTGTAGGACATCAACCAAAATAGACTTAAATGTTTTGTAAAATTCATTGGAGATGCCATCCAAACACGGGGCAGTCTGGGCTGACAAATGCTCTATTGCCCTACCAATTTCTTCCACAGTAATAGGACTTAAAAGTGAGTCCAAATCATATTGCAGAATCTCTGGCAAAGGCCCGATGTTTAACAAAGGGACCTGTTTCTGTCCTGCAGCCTTCTGATACGTATTATACAAAAGTTCCGTAACAACCTGTTAGAGACCTGAATGGGTAGAATACAACACCCCATCTTGTCCATACAAAGCCTGCAAAGTTAACTTCTGTACACCCTGAAGATCAACCTCATAAGGATTAACAAACACCTTATTCCCCATAGTGGCAAAATGCTGACGTTTTCCCATCTCTCCCTCCCGTCTAGTGTGGTATTCTTACATCTGTGTTTTAATCATTTGCAACAAAACATGATTCTCAGTACCATCATCCCAAGCCTGTGACAGAAGTTTTAAATATTGCGCTCTGAGATGCAGATATGCCAAATACTTGGAAGTAGCCAAAGACCCAGAAACCTGCTTCAAAAAATCCCTAAGATCTCGTTTAGTATCCTCCCACCAGGTTCCCCAGGAATCATATGAAAAGCTAACATCCTGTCTGGAATGTAGTACATCAAGCACCCTTCCCGTACTACTTCCTGTGTCAAAATAGTAGTGTTCAGTTTCCAATAACCTCTTCCAAAAGAAATATCATGCACTAAACCAATCCTAGCCTGCACCTGTACATGATCTGAAGTCTCCAGAGGTACTATACTAACTGCTACAATAGGTAACCGGGGGGAGACAAACCAAAAAGCTGTTAGAGTAGACAATCTACCCTTATAAAAAGTGTGTTCCGAAGGGTTACCTGTAATATCATAAACATCACAAAGGCCAGCTGTACTTAAAATTTTGACCAGTGCATTCGTATCACTACAAACTTTCTGAGTCTGTTGACCCCAATCCCTTGCTGACAAACCACAGTTAAAGTCTCCACCCCACAGAATCAACTTGGAAGTGGAGAGATAAGGTTCAATAAGGCAAAACAAAACCACTCTATCAGCTTTAGACTGTGGTGCATACAAATTAATCAGATGGTATGCTAACCCAGCAAGAAGCATATCCACAATCATCACCCTGCCAGGAGCAAGATCTACAACCTTCAAAATCCGGATGGACAAAGCAGTAAACAAGATTCCAAGACCTGAACAAGGCACCTCCCCCACTGACCATAAAGATGGTCCCCACCTCCAATCACGTTTAGTTTGTTGTAGTTCCGAAATAGTGTGTAATCTGGTATCCTGTAAAAATATAATCTGACCTTGAGCATTATACAAACTAGCAAAAGTAATCAGACGTTTTTGACAATTGTGAATACCATTCACATTAATTGTAGATATAAGAAAATCAGTCTGCATTAGAAAAAAGGAAAAAAAACACGCTAAAGAGACAAATAATCCCATTACTTCCTTTTCTTTCATTTTTTTGGCTTAGTCTCCTCTACCATTCTAGTGTCAACTGGGTTTTCAAGTAGTGAAGAGGGCACCGATAAGCCTTCAGACTCATCACCCTCATCACCACCTTGTACATCCGTAAGTACATCAAAAGGGTTCTGAACCGCCAGAGTGTCCATAACAGTAGGAATAATTTGTGCAGCCTTGGACCTTGTTACTCTTCAAAAAGGTATGTCCTCCCCCTGCCCAGGCGAGGGCATTATATCCTCGTCCACATCCTGACCTACAGCAAGATCAGGCAAAGTATCAGCTGTTTGCATCTGAGAAATTTCTAAATCATGATCCGTAATTTTCCTGTGCCGGAACCAAAGGGAGACTTAAAATCACTGGATCTTGAAAGACATCTTTTGAAGGTGTAGAGGAAACAAGAGAGGTGTCAGAGACAAACACCGGAACAAGTACAGACTCAGAGGGGGTTGTCAGCTGGGTGTTCAACAGGGAACTGTTCCCCGGCCGCCAACTGATCCATAAGATTACTGCCTTTCACCTTCTCTTTCTGCGCTGTAGTAACATAAACCTCATGTTCACCCCTTCAGACTGATCAACCCCATTATGAGATGCCCAGGGACAGTCCCTAAAACTATGACCCCTCTCTTCACATAAATTACATTTCTGTAGTTTTCTACAATGAGCACCAACATGTCCAAAGTTCCCACATAGCCCACATATTTGCTTTTCACACACATTGCTCAGGTGACCCAGAGCTCTACACTTATAGCAAGCTCTGGGCTGCCCAGGATAGAACAACACTTCCCTGTTGTGACCTAAAAAAAAACAATTAGGTAAATGTTGTACTATGCCATGCTCTTGATTGAGTGTAACTTTAAACTTCCACCCCCCCTGTCCAAAGATGTTCCTCGTCCAAAATGGGGTCAGGGTAACCAGTAACTTTACACCTTTGTTTCAACCAACAGGTAATGTCTGCCACATTGACTCCCTCATTCCTAAAAAGAATAGTAATCATTTTAGACATAGGTTTGGTCAAAGGTATGGCAAGGAAAGTTTTCCAAACTGGTCCAGTTTTTAATAAATTATATTGCGTCCAAAAACGTTCCAAGCCATTAGGATGCTTAAAACTAATGTCATAAACAATATCCCCAGGCATATGAATCAGGGCGTAAATTTCATAAGCATAGAATTTCATACTGTTCTTAAGAAGTGCTCGACCCACAAATAAACAATCAGGTGCGTCTGTGGCTGCACCCCTAAACTTTAGCCGAACTGCATTGCATCTCATAGCCAGTTCTGAAGCAGTGTTCATACGAGAAGGGAACAGTTTCTCCTTTACCCCAGCATTCCAAACTGAAGGCTTCACCATCTGGAAAGCAGCTGTAGCTTGCAATGGGGGGGGGGGGGTTTCTGAGAGACTGGTAACTTAGAGGATCCTGCCTGATTCTCATCCACAGGGGAGACCTGCTGTGGATTCAAAGGGGCTAGGGGAGGCGGGGGTGGAGAGTCAGACCATAAGACAGGAACAACTGTTAAATTGCCATTAAGAGGTCCCCCGGCCCAGAGGTTGCAGGGGTCTCAGAGAGTACAACAACCTGCCCAGGCATGATTTGCAATGGGGAGGCTTGAATATCTGACCCAGGTTCAGGGTCCGAAGACAGTGGAACCTTAGCAAACTGTTCCAAGGCAGAAACATTGGTGTCCCATCCAGTACCATCCGATTTTTTCACCCAGCCTGCAACCTCCAACATAGTGGAAACCCAGTCTGCCTGGGAAGGGGCAGAGACAACAACACCCACTGTTGTGTCAGGAACAGATATGCAGGGTGTAGAGACTTCCCCCCACCAGAACAGCAAGCCTGTCCCTGTAAGTTGTCAGACCATTCTAGTGGCAAGCAAGTTCCAGTGGACACAGGAGACAGAAACCCAGTGGGTAAAGCAACACAGTCAGGAGACAAAACTGGATCAGGCACAAAACGACCAACGTGCACCCCCGCAGGATCCTGAACATGCAAATCTCCCATATTCAAAACTATCATCGACTCTTCAGCACAGTCCACAACACTCATTCCAGTTGCCAGTTGATGAACCTGCTGTGAAACAGAACAAGCAATCACATCCATAGAAACCTCCAGTGTCAGATTTGCAGATGCCATTGACTCCCTCGCTGTTTCCACTTCCAAGTGTGTCACCAGAACACCTGCCCGAGTACTGCCATCCGACACAGCGCCAGACCCAACACACTTCATCAGCAGCTTCTGTAGTTCCGCCTTCCTCGCAGAGAATTTGTGCTCCTCAGTGGCAATCTGCTCCCTAATTTCTGCAGCAGACGCATCGAGAGACAGGCCATCCTGCAGCTTGTCGTCCTCAGGTAGAGAAGGCACAACCTCCAGCGATGCAGTACCATGTTTCCCAGAAACAGCCTCACCAAAGCCTGAGACCAGGGAATAGACCCGTTCCCTGGCCTCCTGCACGTCTGAACTCCGTGACAGCCCGGGCAGAGTGGCCATAGCAGCACCAGTCACAGCGCCATCTCCCAGAAAGTAGGGGAATTTTCCCCAGTACCCTGGCCAAATTTCCCCTCATTCACTAAAAATACCACCAACAGCTTAATCTGGTTCATGGTCAGTTGGCATTCATCTGTATTCCCCTCCCCGGGTCATGCCTGAAAATAGGCAGGATTTGTCTAGTGCACTCATGCGGTTAACAAAAACTAAATAAATAAATAAATACCCAGTGTAAGACCCTTATAACAATAAAACACCAGCTGTAATGCAGAGGCATAATGGTTTTGGAAGGGGAGGTTGGTTGGGTGAATTAAATCAAATTGTAGAATACCTTGTAAGAAACAAGATTACTTTGGTGAGTAATTTTTTCTTCTAACCCCAGGAATTCTTCAACATGATTAACTCTAGCAGACTTTGAAGCAGTACCTTTGGAGGTGGGCACAGAACCCTATATAGGGAACAGGATCTGCAGCACTGCTGTGCCAAACCTTGCCTCACTTCTGGATTGTGTATCCAGGCTGTAATGCTTTCTAAAAGTATGTACTGTTCTCCATGTAGCTGCTTTGTGGATTTCCAATAGGGGAATGACTCTGGCTGCTACTATTGTAGCAGCTGTGCCCTTTGTAGACTGTGTCCTCAGACCCACTGGGGGCTCTTTACCAGCTTTACTGTTGCAAAACTGAATACATTGCACTATCCAGTGAGCAACTGTCCTTTTAGAAGCTGGTTTTCCTTGTCACACATCCCCATAGGTCAGGAACAACTGTTGCTTGTCCTGCCTATGGGCCTCACTGTGATCAATATAGTTGTTGCGAGCTCTCTTGACATACAGGATATGTAGCCTGTGTTCCCCTGAACTAGAGTGTTCAATAAAGAAGACTGGCAAGGTGATAGACTGAGTCAGATGAAAGTCAGAAACCACCTTTGGAAGGAATTTCCTGTTGGTCATGAAGACCACTTTGTCTCTAGTCTGTGGAAGGATATATAGTTCTGTTCTATGCATACAGCCTGTAACTCACTTATCCTCCTGGCTGAGGTGATGGCCACTAGGAATGTGGCTTTCCAAGTGGCAAACTTTAAACGTGCTGTAGCCATGGGCTCAAGAACTTGGCTATGCAAATTTTGAGGTCCCAGGAAGGCACCGGCTCCCTAGGGAGGTGCAGGTGAGCTAACCCCTTGAAAATGTTCTTGAAAATAGGGTTAGCAGCCACAGAAGTACCCTTGCCAGCCGAAAGATAGCCTAAGACTGATGACAAGTAGACTTTAAAGGTAGTGGGCTGTAGGCCCAGTGAGTGTAGGTGGGTAGGATAGTCCAAGAGGACTGGTAGCCCTGCCTGAGTAGGTACTACCCACTGGAGATGCACCAGATAGAAAACCTCTTCCATTTGGAGGCATAGGTTTTCTTGGTAGAGGGCTTTCTATAACCCCTAAGAACCCTGACTACACACTCAGAAAGGTGTAGTCCTGCATACTCTAGGTCTTCAAGAGCCATGCCTTGAGTCTGAGAAACCTGAGATTCAGATACAGAATCCTGCCCTGAGAGGACGTCAGAAGGTTGTACCTCTGAGGGAGCTGTATGGGCAGGGCTACAGATAGAGAGAACAGTAGCGAGTACCATGGCTGCATTGCCCAGTCTGGGGCTAACAGGATCATGGTTACTGGCTGGGACCTGAGCTTGATCTGGACCCTGAGTAACAGTGGAAATGGAGGGAAAGCATATAATTTCCTCCCTGACCAGTCCAACACCAGGGCATCCATGGGCACTGTGCCCTTTGCTGGAAGCCTGCAGCAGAATAGAGGCAACTGGTGGTTCTCCTGTGAGGCGAAGAGGCCTATCTATGGGGTGCCCCACTTGTGAAACACCACCTTCAGTACTTGTCTGTTTAGAGACCATTTGTGGTGGTTTTGGTTGATTCTGCTGAGTGCATCTGCCAGAGTGTTGTCCTTCCCTGGGAGGTGGCTAGCCAACAGGGACACCTGTAAAGAGTATGCCAGACTCCATATTTTCATTGCTTCTGTGCACAGCAGGTCAGATCTTGTCCCTCCCTGCTTGTTGATGTAATACATCACGGTGGTATTGTCTGTCCTGACCTGTACCACCTTGTCCCTTACCAGGGATGCAAAGGATTTCAGTGCCAGGAGCACTGCCCTGAGTTCTAGAAGATTTATGTGCAGGAGCAGCTCTGCATCGGACCACATACCATGCACAGTATGCTCTTCCAGATGTATCCCCCACCCTAGGAGGGAGGCATCTGTTGTGAGTACTGAGGTAGGAGATCCCTTTTCGAATGGGACCACTCCCCTGAGGTAGGTTCTGTCTTGCCACCATTGCAGGGCCTGCAACAATGTCCCTGGCACTGGTACCATCTTTGAGAGAGGGTCTCTCCTTTAGCACCAACATGCCTTGAGGCAAAACTGAATGCCTCTCATTTGGAATCTGCATCCTTGCACTGTTCGTGTTGATGTGGCCATGTGTCCCAGCAACTACAGAAGTGCCTTGCTGGCCTTGGTCTGTTGAAAGTGAAAGAGCCTACCAGCTGCAGAATACTGTCTACCCAGTCCTGTAGGAGGAATGCCCTCCCCTGCAGGATATTCAGCTCTGCCCCTATGAAATTCAGTACCTGGGCAGGTTGAAATACAGACTTTGTGGTATTGATTAAGAACCCTAGAGACTCCAGTGTGCATTGAGTGACCCTGAGAGCCACTTTCACTTGTTGTGGTGACTTGCCCACAACTAATAATAATAATCTTTATTTCTATAGAGCAATTAAAAAAATCAAAGTGCTGTACAAATTTATCAATAAAAACACATTAAAACCAATAAAATAATAAAAAAAAAGTACAATTCCAGATTTCATACCAATTTACTTTAAAACAGATTATTATATGGTGTCCCCAAAAGCAAGATGAACAGATGGGTCTCTAAGGCTGTCTTAAAGCTCTCCACGGTCTGGCACTCTTGAATCTGACGAGGTAGAGAGTTCCACAGAGTAGGGACCACATACATAAAAGCTCACGGCTAGCCAGTCATCCACATAAGGGAACACTGTGATGCCCTGCCTTCTCAGGTGTGCCACCACCCCACTGCCAACCACTTTGTGAATGCCCTGGGAGCTGAGGTCAGGCTGAATGGCAGGGCTGAGAAGTGGTAATGTCCTGAAGGTAGTCTGAACTTGAGATACTTTCTGTATGATTCCCTGATGGGACTGTGGAAACTGGCATCCTTTAGATCCAATGATGCCAGCCAGTCTCCTTGCTGAAGTGTGGGAGGAGTCACTGCCAAGGTTACCATCCAGAACTTTGGCTTTGCTAAGTGCTTCTTTAGAGCTCTTAGGTCTAGAGTGGGTCGCCACTCTGCATTTTTCTTTAAAGTTAGGAAGTATATGGAGTAAAACCCTTTCCCCCCTTTGGGTGAGGAGAACTGGCTCCACTGTCTTTGCCTGCAACAGATTTGACACTTCCCCTTCCAGAAATGCTCTTTCTGTGGGGAATGAAGGTCTGAAAAACCTTGCTCTTAGTTTGGGGAGGGATTTGAAGCTGAGGGCTACACCCCGACTCACTACCTCCAGCACCCACTTGTCTGTGGTGATGGTTTTTCAAGTCTGGAAGGAGTGAGTCAACCTGCCCCCCTACTGGCACTGGGGAGGTGACCCTGACTGACACAGGGGTTCTATTTAGCCTGGGCTGCAGCCTGTGGGGTCTTGTCCCCTCTTCTGGAACCCCTACAACCCCTGCCCCTGAAATAGCCCCTTGGCTGCTGGTAAGCAGTGGAAACTTGGGCTTGGAAAAATGGTCTGCCATAACCCCACCTCTGTCTCCCCTTCCCTGAGGCCTATAAGAGGTTAAGGCCTTTTCCTTTGCTGTGTTGCTTTTGTAGCTGGTCTTGTATTCGTCCACCTTTTTCATGTGGGCCTCTGTTTTGTCCCCAAATAGGGAGTTGTTCTCCACAGGGAAATCCATAGCTTTTGCCTGTGTGTCCTGTATTGGGTTTGTGGTTCTAAGCCATGCAAATTTCCTCAATGCAACAGCTACTGCCATCCACCCGGCTGCGTTATCATTGGCATCTACTGTACTGCCATGTGGAACTGATACTTTGAGGCTTCTAAGCCACATCTGATTGTTTCCACCAAGTCAGCCGCCAATCCAGATGGTGCTTTGTCTGCCATAGCCATGACAGAGTTCCATAGGGATTTTTGATACTGGGCAGCATAAGCCATGTAATTGGCCTGCCTAATGTCCAGTGAAGCTGTCAAGTAGCCTTTCTTGGTCATGCTATCTATCCTCTTGGAATCCATCTCAAGAGGATGGGTTGCCAGGGACACCTTGGCCCTATCACAAGCTGCTGCTTGTACCACCCCCCTCTAGATCAATGTGGGAAAGCAAAAATTCTGCCTCTGATCATTCTAGCTGAAACGATTTGTCAGCTTTCTTGTCCACTGGTGGTATTGTATTGTATTGGGAGTTTTCAGGACTTTTAATGCATGCTTTTTCAGAAACTTGTTGATGGGGAGTAATAGCATCTTAGCAGGAGTTAACCCCATAATTTCCATAAACTCTGCCCCTTCCTCATCCTCCACAGACACATGTGTGGTGAGGTCAAGGGCATCCACCATCTGTTTCACAAATGTGAAATGAGAGGAATAATCCTCTGGAAGTTGTGGTGAAGACTCAAAGTTCTGTACTGGGGAAATCTCCTCATCCGCATCATACTCCTCGTATGTGGGATCTTGTGCCAATTGAACCGGTCTTTGAATCATAGGAACCGATAATGAAACCAACGGTTTCACTGGTACTGGTTGAACTTGCAGCAAGCTTTGATTTGTGGCAGCTTGGAGGGCTTGTAATATATGCAAAGCCTGAGCCACTGCCACTGCCGTTGACATGGATGATTTTGTAACCGAGAGCTCTGTTGTTTTTCCTGCTGGAGATTCAGTATGTTTTTTCTTATCATTTTTCTTATCCAGGACTGGTTCTTTCAGTAGTTCTCCAGGCCTTTTTGGCTTTGATGGCTTGCCTTTTTCAGGGGTAGTAGAAGCAACATCTTTAGCCTTTTCTTCATTGGTAGCAGGATTGCTAGGATCTGAAGAAAAGGCCATTTTATCCTGAAAATGCTTAAGGCATTTTTCTATAGTTTTCTCCAGAAAGGTTTTACAAACTTCACACTCAGCTTGAAAGTGTGAAAAACCAAGACAAAATAAACACAATTCATGTTTATCAGCCTTGGCAAAAACCTCTCCGCAGTTGGTACAGTTTTTTAATGCAGTGGGCCCTGCCTTTTTCTTTGGCTTATCAGACATACCCACCAGAGTATTACTTAATAAAAACCCAAACATATTAACTTTAGTTTGGTTTACCACCGAGGGTAAGGGTGCTGAACCCCAAGTCTGCGGTTCACCAAATAAAACGGTCGGTTCCTAAACTGAGGAGACAACCACAAAGCTGTCAAAGTAAGATAAACCACAAATAAAACCAAGTAGGATCCCAAACTAAGTTCAAAATGTATTTTAAAATTAAAAACATAACAAAAGAAAAAAATACTCACCATAGTAATGTTGTTTCTTCTAATGGAGTCTTGCTGTATTCTGACTTAATGCAGTTAGCCCCAGCACTTGAACTGCCCCAGAGAGTAAGGAGTTAAACTCTTTGCAGGAGCATAGAACGTTGAGCTCGAGCTTGGTTTTCAAACCTCTGTCTGTGGTACTTCCCAGTGTAACCATCAGATTCTTACGAGCAACTAACTAGCTGAGTCTAGATATATATATATATATATATGTGTGTGTGTGTGTGTGTGTGTGTGTGTGTGTAAATTGTTTTAGTACAAGCCAAAAGGCAACAATTTAGGCCCAGAAGACTCAAGTCGAGAACCCAAGAAGAAAAAGGTAGTGACAGCACTAAACAGATTTATACCACAAACAGAATTAACAATAAACCCACCCAAGATGGGGTGGTGCAAGGTACACCCCTGAGGTACGACACTGTACCAGCAGCCCACTTCCCAAAACTGGGTTTTGAGGGGGGAGGGGGAGGTCAGAATACAGCAAGACTCCATTAAAAGAAACAACATTACTATGGTGAGTAATTTTTTTCTTCAAGCAACATGAAGTCTTGCTGTATTCTGACTTAATGCAGACTACCAAGCAGTCCCCTATGGAGGAGGGAATGCAGAACCTACTTTGGGAACAGGCTCTGCAGTACTGCTGTGCCAAACCTAGCATCACTCCTAGCCTGGATGTCCAGAGAGTAATGCTTGGTGAATGTATGCACTGTTTTCCAGGTGGCTGCTTTGCAGATCTCTAACAAGAATGTATCTCTGGCCGCAGCCAGAGTAGCAGCTGTACCCGTAGTCAAGTGAACCCTCAGGCCTGAAGGATATGTTGTTCCCAATTTGTCATAGCAGAATTGTATACAAGAAACAATCCACCTGGCAATAGTTCTTTCCGTGGCAGGCTTACCTTTCCCCACCTCACCATAGGTGATCAACAACTGAAGACAGTCATTCCTGTGAGCCTTAGTGTGCTCTATGTAATAGCTAAGAGTTCTTTTAACATCCAAGCTGTGTAGCCTTCTTTCACCTGAATAGGAGTGGTCAGTGAAAACACAGGAAGAGACATAGACTGGTTCAGATGAAAATCTGATACCACTTTGGGTAAGAACCTCTGATTGGTTCTTAGGACCACTTTATCCCTATGGAAGGATATGAAGTCAGGTTCAACAGACAAGGCCTGTAATTCACTAATCCTCCTGGCTGAAGTAATGGCTACCAGGAACACAGTTTTCCAGGTCAAGTATTTCAGCTCAGCCGAAGCCATGGGTTCAAAGGGGGGCTGCATGAGCTGTGCAATGCAGACATTAAGATCCCAAGCAGGAGTCGGGTCTCTAAATGGAGGGTTTGTATGAACCAGACCCTTGAAAAACTTTTTAAACACATGATGAGAGGCCAGGGAAGAGCCCTTCCCTCCTGAAAGGAAAGCAGAAACTGCTGCTAGGTGAACCTTTAGAGTTGCAGGCCTAAGGCTTAGACCATTGAGGTGAACCAGATAATCTAAGGCCGTGGAGATGCCTGCAGAATCAGGGACAATGCCTTTCTGAGAACACCAAATGATAAACCTCTTCCATTTGGAATCATAAGTCTTTCTAGTAGATGGTTTCCTGGAAACCTTCAGGATATCCATGACTGCCTGAGAAAGATGCAAGCCTGCATATTCTAACTCTTCAAGAGCCAGGCCTTGAGATTGAGAGACTGGAGATTGGGATACCAGATCCTCCCCTGGAAGGAGGGCAGAAGATTGTTTCTCTTGGGAAGGGACAGGGGACGAGACACTGCCAGGGACAGGAGCAGAGGATAACAAGGTTGCCTGGCCCAGTCTGGAACCACTAGGATCACTGTGCAAGGTTGAGTTCTGATCTTGATCAGGACTCTGAACAGCAGAGTAAATGGAGGAAAGGCATAGAGGAACCTGCCCTTCCACTCTAAAATCAGGGCTTCTTGGGGCACAGTCGCCAGGAGTGGGGGTCTGTAACAGACCAGAGGGAGTTGGTGATTGTTCGGGGCTGCAAAGAGATCTATCTCTGGAGTGCCCCATCTGGAGAAGATGATCTGCAGGATGAGAGGATTCAGGGACCATTCGTGATGTCCCCGGGATATTCTGCTCAGAGCATCTGCCAGTACATTATCCTTCCCTGGAAGGTGAACTGCCACTAGGAAAGTCTGAAGAGAATAGGCCAGAGACCACAGTTTCATGGCTTCCATGCACAAGGCCGAGGACCGAGTCCCTCCTTGTTTGCTGATATACCTCATTGTGTTCATGTTGTCTGTTCTGACTTGGACCACTTTGCCCTTGACCAAATCTGAGAAGCAATGAAGGGCCAGGAACACTGCCCTGAGTTCCAGAAGGTTGATGTGAAGGAGAGATTCCTGTGGAGACCAGACCCCTTGGGCTGTCAGGGCCCCCAGGTGGGTTACCCAACCTAGGAGAGAAGCATCCATAGTCAGAACTACTGAAGGAGTTCGTGGGAGAAATGGGACTCGTTGTCTGAGGTTCTTCTGATCCAGCCACCACTGGAGAGCTTGGACCACAGCCTGAGTCACTGGAATCAGTTTGGCAAGAGAATACTTTTTCTGAGACCAGAAGGACCTTAGGTTAAACTGAATGTCCCTCATCTAGAATCTTGCTCCCAGCACCACTGCAGTGGAAGCTGTCATGTGGCCCAGAAGCTGGAGAAACTGTCTTGCTGGGCGAGAGATCTGAGGTCAAAAAGATGAAGCAAGATCCACTAGGGCCTTCACCCTTGCCAGGGTAAGGAAAGTTTTTGCTTGTACAGTGTTCAGATCTATTCCTATAAAGGTGAGAAGTTGAACTGGTTTGAGGCCAGACTTTGGAAGATTGAGAAGAAAACCCAGGGAACTGAGTAGGTCCTGGGTAGTTTTGCAGAGCTGATTTGACCTGTGGAGATGACTGACCCACAATGAGCCAGTCGTCCAGATGTGGGAAGATGGTGATACCCTGTCTTCTGAGGTAAGCCACCACTACTGTAAGGCACTTTGTGAACACCCTTGGAGCCGATGTTAGGTCGAATGGCATGGCTTTGAATTGGTAATGGCCTGAAGGCAACTCGAACCTGAAGCATTTTCTGTGGGAACACCTGATAGGGATATAGAAGTAGGCATCCTTGAGGTCCAGAGATACTAACCAATCTCCTGGCCTTAGTGAGGGAAGGATTATTTCCAGAGTTACCATTTTGAATTTGGGCTTTGAAATGAGTTTGTTCAAATACCTTAGGTCTAGGATGGGTCACCACTCCCCTGTTTTCTTTGGGGTAAGGAAGTACCTGGAGTACAGTCCTTTTTCCTTGTGCTGAGTAGGAACCTTCTCTATAACTCTGAGAGCTAGAAGAGAGGAAACCTCTGCCTCTAGGGCAAGGGTTTCTGAGATTGATGCAGGTGGAAAAGACTTGGCCCTCTTTTTTGGAAACTTTTTGAAGCTGAGGGACAGTCCCTGGCTTACTACTTCCAGGACCCACTTGTCTGAGGTCACAGACTTCCAGGCTTGGAAGTAGTAAGCCAGCCTGCCTCCTACTGGAACTGGGGAGTCGACCTGGGCTGACACCTCAGGGTATCTGCTTGGCAGGAGCCTTAGACTGAGAGGAGGAGGGAGCAGCCTTGCTCATCCCCCTCCTGCCCCTCCCTCTGAAGAACCCCCTCTGTGGGAAGGGAGAGGAGGCCTGAGCTTGGTAAAAAGGCCTGTGAAAAGACCTGCCCCTGCCCCTAGACTGCTGCTTTTGTGGAGTGGCTTGCCTTTCCTTGGCCTGTGCACTTCTGTACGTGGTCCTGTATTCATCCATTTTCTTCATGTAAGCTCTGTTTGCTCCCCAAACAGAGAGTTACCCACTACAGGAAAATCCATAGCCTTAGTCTGGGTATCCTGTGAAAGGCTAGTACATCTAAGCCAAGCATGTCTTCTGAGAGACACAGATGTAGCCATGACTCTAGATGCCACATCATTGGAGTCCACAGCAGCATGAAATTGCATTTTCGATGGCTCAATTCCATCAGCAGCCACCTCCTCCAGCTCTTTGGCTAGCTGGGGGGAGGCCTGTTTAGCCAGTTCCAGAACCGTATCCCATCTGGATTTCTGGTACCTGGCTGTGTAGGCCATATAATTAGCCTGCCTGAGTCCCAAAGAGGATGCCAAATACTGTTTTTTGGCCATGGCATCCACTTTCCTAGAGTCCTTATCCAGGGGTTGTGAAGCCAAAGGAATGTTAGCCTGTCACAGGCTGCAGCCTGCACTACCCCAGCATAGCTGTTATGATCATACCCAGAAATTTTCTCAGAAAACACGGAAGAAATACAAGGTCGGTTTCTAACCAGACCGACCGAAAGAAACCGAGGAAAAAAGTAATTTCCACACACTTTTACAAAATAAACACAGTCACCACCTATCTACAACACTACCAATACCATAGACAGAGGCTGGAAATCTGAAAAAATAACAAATAGAATGGTTTAAAACTGAACGCTTTACTTTTCACCGAACCGAGCAGAGGAATGGCCGGAGCGACTTCACTGTTAGGCGGAGTAGAGAATCTGACGGTTACACTGGAAGTCCCACAGACAGAGGTTTGAAAACTGAGCTCGAGCTCAACGTTCTATGCTCCTGCATAGAGTTTAACTCCTTACTCTCCGGGGCAGTTCAAGTGCTGAGGCTAACTGCATTAAGTCAGAATACAGCAAGACTTCATGTTGTTTGAATAAGTCCCAATAACTGGTTCCCCAACAATTACAGAGAACCAATGAACAACCGCTGAGGTAAAAATACAACTAAACACAAAACTAGCGCTAACTATAAAAACTAAGTAAAGGCAGCAGTAATGAAAGAGAAATAAAATTAATACTTATTTTCTACAAAAAATAAATGTTCTCTCAGTCATGTTGAAAAGCAGTCCCTGAGGCATCTAACTAGGCAGGCAGATAATAAAACCTGAGCGTTATAGAACGCAGCAGTTGGTAAGAGCAGTAGTTTGAATGGTGGCACAAGCCAACAGGTGTTCCATCATTTGCATAAGTTTCATTCATCTCCAGGGCAGTTCAACACAGGAGGCTGACTGCTAGAGTTAATCATATTGAAAAATTCCTGTGGTTAGAAGAAAAAATTACTCACCTTAGTAATGTTATTTCTTCTAATGGAGTCTTGCTATATTATGACAAGTGCAGTTTGTCCCACCACTAGAACTGCTCCGGAGGTGAAAGAGTTAACTTCCATGCAGAGCATGGAGCTTAGAGCGCGAGCTCGGTTAAAGAAACTCTGTTAGGGTGGTTTCAAACCGAAACCGTCAGATCTTTACGAGCAAAACTCACTAAGGTTCTGTGTGGAAGCTGTAACCTACACTAGCCAACTGGCTACTAACATATTCACACATTTTCCTGGTCCCAACACCAAGACTCAAGTCAGTGGACCAGAAAAACAAGATAAAATAACTAAATAAACACAACACCCAAACATGAAAGAGGGCATCAATAAATGCCAACAGTGGACTGCCCACCCCATACCCAAAGCAGAAGTTCTGTGAGGGGCAGGCTGGGGGGGAGGTCATAATATAGCAAGACTCCATTAGAAGAAACAACATTACTAAGGTGAGTCATTTTTTCTTCAAACAACATGAAGTCTTGCTATATTATGACAAGTGCAACTACACAGCAGTACCTCCATGGAGGAGGACAGAACCTACTTAGGGAATAGGCTCTAAGCATTGGCTGTGACAAGACAGAGCATCCCTCCTGGCCTGAATATCCAGGGAGTAATGCTTGGTGAAAGTGTACTGTTTTCCAAGTAGCTGCTTGACATATCTCCAAGATAGGGATGTCTCTAGCAGCAGCTAGAGATGCAGCTGTACCTCTGGTAGAGTGAGCCCTCAGGCCTGAGGGGGCAACCTTACCCAGCCTTTGATAGCAAAATTGGATACAAGAAACGATCCACCTGGCAATGGATCTCTTAGTGGCAGGTCTCCCTTTCCCAACCTCACCATAAGTGAGAAATAGTTGGAGGGAGTCAAACCTGTGACCCTTGGTATGCTCTATGTAGTAACTTAAGGCCCTCTTAACATCTAGGCTGTACAGCCTCCTCTCACCAGAGGAGGAATGGTCAGTGAAGAACACTGGAAGTGAAATAGATTGGTTAAGGTGGAAATCCGAAACCACCTTAGCAAAAACTTCCTGTTAGTCCTGAGGACTACTTTATCCCTGTGAAAGGAAACAAAGTCAGTCTCTACTGATAAAGCCTGTAACTCACTTATGTGCCTGGCAGAAGTGATGGCTACTAGAAGAAAAAATTACTCACCTTAGTAATTGCTTTTCTTCTCATGGAGTCTTGCTATATTATGACAGAAGCAGTTAGCCACAGCACTTGAACTGCCCCGGAGAGGAAACAGTTAACTCCAGGCAGACTGGAGTTCTAAAGCGCAAGCGCTGTACCCAAAGCTCTATCTGGCTAGTTTCAAACTGAAACTGTCAGATCTTTACGTAGCTAACACTAAGCAAGAAGTCTGTGTGGAAAAACCCTACACTAGCCAAGTGGCTACCTAGTAGTAGGAAAAAACAATAACAGAAACAACAACAATAATAATAATAATAATACTAATAATAACACCCCCAACAAGCACTATTAGGCCCCCCTTCTCCAAAAGACTCAAGTCCAGGAGGAAGGCCAACACATTACCCAAAAACAGAAATACCTAGTTCCTAACCCTAAAGAAAGGGGAAAGGAAAAGAACTAAAATGGCATGACACAGTGCTTGCACTAATTTGCCAACCCTACCCAAGTAGAAGTTCTGAGAGGGCAGGATGGGGGTGGTCATAATATAGCAAGACTCCATGAGAAGAAAAGCAATTACTAAGGTGAGTAATTTTTTTCAAACACCATGAAGTCTTGCTATATTATAAACAAGCAAGATACACACAGCAGTACCTCCATGGAGAGGGTCAGAACCTACTTGGGAAATAGGCTCTGAAGCACAGCTGTGCCAAACCAACATCTCTCCTGGACTGGACATCCAGGGAATAATGCTTGGTAAAAGTGTGAACTGTCTTCCAGGTAGCAGCTTGACAAATTTCCAGAATGGAAATATCCCTAGCAGCCGCTAGAGATGCAGCTGTACCCCTGGTGGAGTGGGCCCTCAGTCCTGAGGGGGGTTCTCTACCTAGTTTTTGGTAACAGAACTGGATACAAGAGACAATCCACCTTGCAATTGTCCTCTTAGTGGCAGGTTTCCCTTTGCCAACCTCGCCATAGGTAAGGAAGAGTTGGAGGGATTCGAACCTGTGACCGTTGGTGAATTCCAAATAGTAGCTTAAGGCTCTTTTGACATCCAAACTGTGCAATCTCCTCTCACCGGAGGAAGAGTGCTCAGTAAAAAATACTGGAAGGGAGATGGATTGGTTCAGATGGAAATCTGAAACCACTTTAGGAAAAACTTTCTGTTAGTCCTGAGGACTACCTTATCTCTGTGAAAGAAATAAAATCCTTTTCCACTGACAGGGCTTGTAATTCACTTATCGTCTGGCAGAAGTGATGGCCACTAGGAAAACAGTTTTCCAAGTTAGAAACTTGAGATCTGCTGAAGACAGAGGTTCAAAAGGGGTTGCATTAACTGAGCAATGCAGACATTCAGGTCCCAGGCAGGAGCTGTGTCCGAAAAGGAGGGTTAGTGTGAAGTAACCCCTTAAAAACTGGAAACACAGGGTGAGAAGAAGGGGGCAGGCTTCCCTGCTGATGTAAAAGCAGAGACAGCTGCCAGATGAACCTTTAAGGTAGCTGGCCTAAGGCCTAAGGAATTTAGATGGACCAAATAGTCCAGTAAAATGGGCAAATCAGCAGATTCTGGGACAATTTGCTTCCCAGAACACCAGATGGAAAACCTCTTCCATTTGGAATTATAAGTGGCCCTAGTGGAAGGCTTTCTTGAAGCCTTTAAAATATCAAGGACACCTTGAGAAAGGTGTAAATCAGCAAATTCTAACTCCTCAAGTGCCAAGCCTTGAGGTGGAGGGATTTGAGGTCCGGATACCACACTCTCCCCTGGGCACATGCCAGCAAGTTGTGGACCCTGGGCAGGCTCAGGGGAGGGTGGACTGAAAGGAACAGAAGCAGTGGGTACCAGGGCTGTCTGGCCCAGTCTGGTGCAATCAGGATCACTTTGCAGGGCTGGGATCTGATTTTACTAATACCCTGAAGAGAAGGGGAAGGGGAAGGCATATAGGAACTTCCCCTTCCAATCCAACAGAAAGGCGTCCAGGGGGACTGAGCCCAGCACTGGAGGCCTGCAACAAAATAGAGGAAGTTGGTGGTTGTCTGGGGCTGCGAAAAGATCTATCTGAGGAGTGCCCCATCTGGCAAAGACTGACCCCAGCACCAGAGGATTCAGAGACCATTCGTGATCGCCTTGAGAAATCCTGCTGAGGGCATCTGCCAGGACATTGTCTTTCCCTGGAAGGTGAACTGCTATTAGGGAGGTGTTCAGGGAATAAGCCAGAGACCACAACTTCATTGCTTCAGTGCACAAGGCTGATGACCAAGTGCCCCCCTGCTTGTTGATGTACCACAATGTCGTGGTGTTGTCTGTCCTGACCTGAACTACCTTGTTCTGGACAGATGCTGAGAAAACCTGAAGAGCTAAAAAGACAGCTCTGAGTTCCAATAGGTTGATGTGGAGCAGAGATTCCTGGGGGACCACACTCCCTGAGTGGAAAGGTCGCCTAAGTGAGCCCCCACCTAAAGGAGGCATCCGTGGTGAGGTGAGAGAGTGGGAAGCAGGAATGAAGGGCACCTTGTCTTAAGTTGCTCTGATCCTGCCACCACTGGAAGCCAGAATCAGAGTTTGGGTCACTGGAACCAATTTGGAAGGGGTCCTCCTTTGAGACCAATAGGCCCTCAAATGGAACTGAATGTCCCTCATCTGGAATCTTGCTCCTTGCACTACAGCTGTGGAAGCAGCCATGTGTCCTAGGGTTGCAGAAAATGCCTTGCTGGTCGAGAGACCTGCGGGGTGAAAAGAAGGATGCCAGGGCAATGAGTCTCTCTACCCTTTCCGAGGGGAGAAATGCCTTGGCCAACTTTGTGTTCAATTCGCACCTATGAAAGTTAGTACCTGAACTGGTTCTAGAACTGACTTTGGTAAATTCAGCAGGAATCCAGGAAGTGAGAAGCTGCTGGGTGACTTGCAAGTGGGATTTTACCTGATCTGGAGACTGACCCACAATGAGCCAGTCGTCCAGGTAGGAAACACAGCAATCCTTGCCTTCTTAAATGAGCCACTAGCACAGCTAGACATTTGTGAATACCCTTGGAGCAGAGGTAAGGCCAAAGGACATTGCTCTGAACTGGTAGTGGCCTGAGGGCAGTTCGAACCTGAGGTATTTTCGGTGAGAAGGCCTGATCAGGACATGAAAATAGGCATCCTTGAGGTCCAGGAGGCTAGCCAGTCCCTGGCCTCAGGAGAACAAATCATTGCCAGAGTTAACATTTTGAACTTTGGTTTCAAAGATGCTTGTTCAGGTACCTTAAATCTAGAATGGGCCGCCATTCTCCTGTCTTTTGGGGTAAGAAAGTATCTGGAGTACAGCCCTTGCCCTGGTGACAAGGAGGAACCCTTTCCACTGCTTTTCAGTCTAGAAGAGAAACCTCTGCTTCCAAGGCAAGGGTTTCTGAAGGATTTGCAGGTGGAAAATGTCTGGTTCTCATTTTGGAAACTGTTTGAAGCTGAGAACCAGACCCTGGCTTACTACCTCCAGAACCCATTTGTCCGGTTAGGGACACCCAGTTCTGGCTGAAATAAGCCAACCTGCCCCACCGGTACAGGAGAATCGGCCCTGGGCACCACATCAGGATGCCTGCTTGGCAGCAGCAGCCTTAGGCTGAGGGAGGGGACGGTTTACCTGCGCCCGTCTACCTCTGCCTCTGAAAAAACCCTCTGTGCAAAAGCAGAGGCTTGAGATTGATAAAAGACCTGTGGAAAGGCCTGCCCCTACCTCTGGGAGTGTGCCTTTGTGGAGTGGCATGCCTCTCCTTAGCTTGGGCACTTTTGTAGGTAGTTCTGTACTCATCCATCTTTTTCATATAATTTTCTGTTTGCTCTCCAAACAGAGAATTTCCCACTACAGGAAAATCCATAGCTTTTGACTGACTATCTTGGGACAGATTAGTGCACCTGAGCCATGCCAACCTACGGAAAGCTACAGAACTGGCCATGACCCTAGAGGAAACATCATTAACATCCACAGCAGTATGAAATTGAACTTTAGAGGCTTCAATGCCATCAGCAGCCACCTGTTCCAACTCACTAGCCAGCTGGCCATGGGCCTGCTTGGCTAACTGCAATACTGTGTCCCATCTAGATTTCTGATATCTAGCCACATAAGCCATATAATTTGCCTGCCTGAGTCCCAAAGAAGCTGCCATATATTGTTTTTCGCCATGGCATCAATCTTCCTGGAATCCTTATCAGGGATGTGAGGCCTGGGGAATATTAACCTTGTCACAGGCTGCAGCTTGTACCACACCTACATGACTACACTGCTCAGTGAGGAAGTCTATATCAGGGCCTGATAAAGTATACCTTCTGTCCATTTTTTATCTACAGGAGGGACAGAATGAGGATTTTTAAAATTTTGTTGTTTGCTTCCTAAATGACTTATGCAAAGGAATAGACAACCTCCCTAGACTCTGGTATATCCATCATTTCTACATAATCAGGCTCCTCTTGCTCATCCACAGCCTCTTCTAAAGGAAGCTGGAGGGTTTCTGCAACCTTTTTGTAAAACATAAAATGAGAAGGGGACTCAGACAGCATAGGGGGAGATTCTAAAGGTCTGTCTGGAGAAATGTCCGGTTCAATGGGCACGTCCAGACCCTCCCAGCCACATACATAATGATCAAAATCTTCCTCCCCCTCCTGTGGTTCATAAAATTCCTCAACATCATACTCTTGAACCACTGGAACCGAACGAACCAATCTTTTGCCAACTGTTGGTGGTTCGACCGGTCCCTGAGACAGTGACTGGACAATCTGTATGGCTTTAGCTATCTCTGCAGCAGTTGGAGAGGCAATTTTGGACTCCAGACCTGCTGATTTCTTTGACTTTTTACTGGGACTGGTTCCTCTGAACCAGCCTTCCTTCTTGGGAAGTCTCGCCCTGGTCAGAGGCACTCCCTCTGGTCCAGTGGGTGCTGGACCGGGCTGGCCATCAGGTCAGCGGACTTTTGGCCTCTGGTTCCCTGAGCCGGCCCAATCTCTTCTCCAGGGTGGCTGCGGGAAACTTTACACCTGGCAGTCTGACAGAGGTGGTCAGCCCCCAGACAATAAACACAAGTGGTGTGTGGATCAGCCTTGGCAAAGGCTTCCCCACAGACATCACAGTGTTGAAACCCAGTGGGCCCGGTTTTTCTTTTGGGTTTCTCAGACATAATGCCAGCCTATCCAAAAACTTGCCCTTTTTATGGCAGTGCCAGGCAAGACAATCTTATCGGTTCCTAACCGTGTCACGAGTATTTGAAAAAACCCACTGAAATAAATAGGTTTTTTTAGAACCGATAAGAACCGGGAACCGCACTCTAAAAGCCCAATATAATGTTTAAAATACTTTTTTTTTAGCAAACCGATCGGTTCAAACCGAACTGATAATTAATTTCCACAGACTTTGAAATCCTGTACTTACGGTTTAACAGATAGAGCTTTGAACGAAATGCGGTAAAATAAAATACTTATTGCGGTTGAATGAACCGAAAATACTAGCTTTAACGAAATGAACGAGATGAAGGAGCTGATCTCCGGAGCGACTGTTCAGTGAAGCGGAGTAAAGAATCTGACAGTTTCAGTTTGAAACTAGCCAGATAGAGATTTGGGTACAGCGCTCGCGCTTTAGAACTCCAGTCTGCCTGGAGTTAACTGTTTCCTCTCTGGGGCAGTTCAAGTGCTGTGGCTAACTGCTTCTGTCATAATATAGCAAGACTTCATGGTGTTTGAAATACAGTTTTCCAAGTCAAATACTTAAGCTCTGCCGAAGACAGAGGCTCAAAGGGGGGTTGCATCAGCTGAGCAATGCAAACATTAAGATCCCAAGCAGGGGCAGGGTCCCTGAATGGAGGATTGGTATGAAGCAATCCCTTAAAAAGTTGGAAAATACAGGGTGAGCAGAAAGAGAGGCTTCCTGCTGAAATGAAGGCAGAGAAATCTGCCAAGTGCACTCAGGGTAGCTGGTCTCAGTCCCAAAGAATTAAGATGGACCATATAGTCCAATACAGTGGGTAGATCAGCAGATTCGGGAAATATGCTTCCCAGAACACCATATGGAAAACCTTTCCACTTGGAGTTATAGGTAGCCCTGGTGGAAGGCTTCCTAGCAGCCTTCAGGATTTCGAGAACACTTTGAGAAAGTTGTAGATCAGCAAACTCTAACTGCTCAAGAGCCAAGCCTTGAGGTTGAGGTATTTGAGATTCGGATACCAAACTCTCCCCTGGGCACAGGTTAACAGATTGTGGTTCCTGGGGAGACACAGGGGAAGATGGACTGCTAAGGACAGAAGGAGAGGGTACCAGGGCTGCCTGGCCCAGTCTGGAGCAATCAGGATCATCTTGCACGGCTGAGACCTGATTTTGACTAGTACTTTGAACAGGAGAGGGAAGGGGGGAAAGGCTTAAAGAAACTTCCCTTCCCAATCGAGGAGAAAGGCATCCAGGGGGACTGAGCCCAACACTGGGGGCCTGCAACAAAAAAGTGGAAGTTGATGATTGTCTGGGGCTGCAAAAAGATCTATCTGAGGAGTGCCCCATCTGGCAAACACTATCCCCAGTACTAGAGGATCCAGTGACCATTCGTGATGGCCCTGGGAAATCCTGCTGAGAGCATCTGCCAGGACATTGTCCTTGCCTGGGAGGTGAACTGCTATGAGGAAGTGTTCAGGGAATAAGCCAGAGACCACAACTTCCCATCCGGTACACAAGGCCGAAGATCGAGTGCCCTCTTGTTTGTTGATGTACCACATTGTAGCGGTGTTGTCTGTTCTGACCTGTACCACCTTGTTCTGAACAGATACAGAAAAACCTGAAGTGCTAGAAAAACAGCTCTGAGTTCCAACAGATTGATGTGGAGCAGAATTCCTGAGGGACCATAACCCCTGGGTGGAGAGGTCGCCCAGTGAGCTCCCCATCCCAAGAGGATGCATCTGTAGTAAGGGTCAAGGAGTGGAACAGAGGGATGAAAGGCACCCCTTGTCTCAGATTGCTCTAATCCTGCCACCACTGAAGGGTCTGGATCAGGGTTCAGTCACTGGGATTAACTTGGATGGGGATCTCTTCTTTGAGACCAGAAAGCTCTCAAATGGAACTGAATGTCCCTCATCTGAAATCTTGCTCCTTGCACTACAGCTGTGGAAGCAGCCATGTGTCCTAGGAGCTGCAGGAAATGCCTTGCTGGTCGAGACCTGCAGAGTGAAGGGCGAGGCCAGGGCCACTAAGGTCCTTACCCTTTCCAAGGAAGGAAGGCTCTGGCCTGCTTTGTGTCCAGTTCTGTGCCTATAAAGGTGAGTACCTGGACAGGTTCCAAAACTGACTTTGGAAGATTGAGAAGAAAGCCCAGAGTGGTAAGCAGCTGCTGGGTAACTAGCAGATGTGATTTGACCTGGTCTGGAGACTGACCCACAATGAGCCAGTCGTCCAGGTAGGGAAAAATGGCAATCTTTTGCCTTCTTAGATGAGCAACTGCTACTGCCAGACATTTTTTGAACACCCTTGGGGCAGAAGTGAGGCCGAAGGGCATTGCTCTGAACTGATAATGGCCTGAGGCAGTTCAGATCTGAGTACTTTCGATGGGAGCTTCTGATAAGAACATGGAAGTAGGCATCCTTGAGGTCCAGGAAGCTAGCCAGTCCCTGGTCTTAGGGAGGGTAAAATCATTCCCAGTGTCACCATTTTGAACTTTGGTTTTAAAAGGTGCTTGTTTAGATATCTTAGATCAGGATAGGCCGCCACTCTCCTGTCTTTTTGGGGTAAGGAAGTACCTGGAGTACAGACCCTTGCCCTGGTGTGGGGAGAAACCCTTTCTACAGCTCTGAGAGCCAGGAGGTTGAGACTTCTGTTTCCAAAGCAAGAGTCTCTAAAGGGTTTGCAGGTGGAAAAGATCTGGCTCTCATCTTTGGAAATTTTTTGAAGCTGAGAACCAGACCCTGGCTCACTACTTCCAGGACCCACCTGTCTGATGTTAAAGACTCCCAGTCCTGGATGAAGTAAGCCAGCCTGCCCATTACAGGTAATGGAGAGCTGACCCTGGGCATCCCATCAGGGTGCCTGTTTGGCAGGGGCTTTAGGCTGAGGGGTGGGAGCAGGCCTGCTCGTACCCCGTCTGCCTCTCCCTCTGAAGAACCCCCTCTGAGCATAGGCTGAAGAGGAGGAGGCCTGGGTCTGGTAAAGGCCTGTGAAAGGCCTGCCCCTACCCCTGAGGCTGCCTCTGAGGAGTGGCTTGCCGTTCCTTGGCTTGTGCACTCCTATAAGTGGTTCTATATTCATCCATTTTCTTCATATAATTCTCTGTCTGCTCCCCAAACAGAGAATTTCCCACCACAGGAAAATCCATAGCCTTAGACTGGGTATCCTGGGACAAAGTAGTACACCTGAGCCAGGCCAAGCTCTGAAAAGCCACAGATGTAGCCATGACTCTAGAGGATACATCATTAGAATCCACTGCAGCATGGAATTGCACCTTAGATGCCTCAATACCATCAAGAGCCACCTGCTCCAGCTCCTTTGCAAGGTGGCCAGGGACCTGTTTGGCTAAGGCCATGACAGTATCCCATCTAGATTTCTGGTATCTCACAACATAAGCCATATAGTTTGCTTGTCTGAGTCCCAAGGATGCTGCCATGTATTGTTTTTTGGCCATGGCATCAATCTTCCTGGAGTCCTTGTCAGGAGGATGTGAAGCCAGGAATTTTAGCTTTATCACAGGCACAGCCTGAACTACTAACATGACTGCATTGCTGTGAAGAAAATCTGTATCAGGACCTGACAAAGTGTACCTCCTGTCCATCTTTTTATCTACAGGAGGCACAGAATTAGGAGCTTTAAAATTTTATTGTTTGTTTCCTGAAAGATTTATGCAAAGGGATGGACAATCTCCTGGACTCTGGGATATCCATCATCTCTACAAAGTCAGGCTCCTCTTGCTCATCCAAGCCTCCTCTAAGGGAAGCTGGAGGGTCTCAGCAACTTTTTTATAAAACAAAAAATGAGAAGGGGACTCAGAAAGCCTAGGGGGAGATTCACCTAAAGGTCTTTCTGGGGAGATGTCCGGTTCAATGGGCACATCCAGACTTTCAAAGTCACATTCACACTGATCATAATCCTCCTCCCCCTCCTCTGGTTCATAGAACCCTTCTATATCATATTCCTGAATCGGTGGAACCGACCGAACTGACCTTTTGCCAGATAGTGGCGGTTCGGAGGGAACCGGGGACAGTGACTGGACAATCTGTATTGCCCTGGCTATCTCTGCAGCAGTTGGAGAAGGAATTTTGGACTCCAAACCTGCTGATTTTTTTAGTTTTCTTTGCTGGAACTGGCTCCTCAGAGCCAGCTTTTCGTTTGCCCGAGGACATCTCGCCCTGGTCAGAGGGCACTCCCTCCGAACCGGGCTGGCCATCCGGGTCAGTGAACTTTTTGGCCTCTCGTTCCCTGAGCCTGCCCACTCTCTTGTCCAGGGTGGCTGCAGGGAAATTTTTACAAATCTGGCAGTCTGAATTGAGGTGGTCAAACCCCAGACAATAGACACATGTAGTGTGTGGGTCAGCCTTGGCAAAGGCTTCCCCGCAGACACTACATTGCTGAAACCCAGTGGGCCTGGTTTTTCTTTTGGGTTTCTCAGACATGATGCCAGCCTAACCAACAAACTTGCCCTTTTAATGGCAGTGCCAGGCAAGGCACCCTTATCGGTTCCAAACCGTGTCACGGGTCGTGGACAAAACCGTAATGAAATCCGGTTTTTTTAGAACCGATAAGAACCGGGAACCACACTCTAACGAGCCTTAAAAGGCTTTAAAACTAAGTTTAAGTACAATTCGATCGGTTCAAACCGAACCGATAAACAATTTACAAGTTCCACACAGAAAACCTATCTATTACTTACAATACCATAGACAGAGCTTGAACCGATCGGTTTGCGGTTAAAATAAATAAATCGCGGTTAAATTCAACCGAGAAAAAGCGTTTTAAACCAAGGAAATGAACCGAGCAGCAGGAGGAATCTCCGGAGCGACTGTTCAGTGAGGCAGAGTAAAGAATCTGATGGTTTCGGTTTGAAACCACCCTAACAGAGTTTCTTTAACCGAGCTCGTGCTCTAAGCTCCATGCTCTGCATGGAAGTTAACTCTTTCACCTCTGGAGCAGTTCTAGTGGTGGGACAAACTGCACTTGTCATAATATAGCAAGACTTCATGTTGTTTGAAAAGAACATTTTCTCACTAATGGGACTCACTACTATTTTCTACACCAACAATCTGAGTCAGTGATTCTGTGCTGTTATACTGATGCTCAGTATTCACACACCTAGATGGTTCACATGTTCTCGGCTGCCACCAAATGTGTACTAGCTGCACCACGAAAACAGTTCACAGCAACTCATGTATAGCTTGATAAAAAAAATCCTAGTTTTATTTATTTACAGATTCAAAAAAAAAGGACAGATGAATACATCATAGTACATAATACAAGGCAGATACAGAGACTCAGTCCACATCTGGTGGCAGTCAAGAGCATGTACACCATCTAGGTCTTTGAGTGTAACTCTAACTTTGTCTGATAGCACTACCCAGAGGTGTAGCCAGAAATTTTTAACTTGTACTCGAGAGTTGCCAGAACTGTTGCCCCCACAAACCAAAACATGAGCTACCCCACCACACTAACATTGCCCCACCACCCATAAAGTATGTAGTAAGCCTATGATCCTAATAGGTTCACAACATTTTAACACATAGTATCAATAAGACAGAAGTTGGTTGGATTTCAGTTACAATGTTTAGGATACATTGTGATAAGCCTCTGTACCACATCAAGGTAGCCAGCCTTACAGAGGTCCAAAGGAACACACCGCATGGGTCTGACTCACGGCATATAGCCCTTGCCCCACCTCTATTCACTGTGATCACTCACAGTTTCACTGGGGTACTTGATAGCTGCTGTGTAATCCCCCAAGCACAGAGATGGAAAAGGCTGGCTTATTATTTTACTCCAGCTCTGTTTATGTTTATTGCCCTGGCCTGAGGCTCTTGTTGCCCCTGGATTTTCTAGATTTTACTGTACTCAGCAAAGTACACAGAGTATGCCTGCGAATGCCTGTGACATCACCATGGGCTGAGTTGTAGAACGGTTTTCATTGTATACTTTTAATTGGCACTCAATACAGTATCTAGTGGCGAAGTTATATTCCCAGCACCAGGGGTTCTGGTATTAAAAATCAATCACAGCAATGAAGCTAGTTGCTGGGTCAGTGCGTGCCCTCCTCAGCAGTTCACCCTCGATGAGAAAAAAAAAAGAGAAGGTTGGGAGCAATTGTTAATGTTGCTGAATTAGCAGTGAAAAGGGTTCCATTTTAAAGGCACCTCACATGGCACTCCCCCTGCTGTCTCTGCATTAAATACTTAAGAAAACCAAACCGAACTACACAAATAAACCCCAAAGATGCAGCAACCATGTTCTTACAACATAACAGAGAATACTGGATGAGCAACTATGCACAACTACTGTGTTCTGCCACAGAGGGGTTCTGATTCCCTCTGACCTCAAAAGCGAAGCTCGAGAGGTCCACAGGAATTAGAATCCCGAGATGGCAGAATAACACTGGTTGCACATACATTTACTAATGCTATATTTTTCATAGTGTATCCTGTAGTATTATATGAAATGGGTGCACAGTGGTTCTTTCGCTTTCAGAATGAAATTGATTTGTGCAGTCTCTAGAGGTTTCAGAATGCTATTGTACTACAGATGGGTACAATCATATTCCATGACCTTTGAACTGCAGTATAACAGCATATTGAAAGGGATGGACTTATACTCACAACTGTGCTTTAATATACACTATATAATTTTTAACCAGTAAGGCAGAGGTATAGTTAGTGCAGCAACTGAAATTTGCCACTGCACATAGGGCGCCGCAACAACGGCGACAGTGACGATCTTGATTTTAGATCGCCCCTCACTGATGCCGTGCTTTGCACCCACACAACTTCTGCCCTCTCCAGAGCATGCCCACCCCAGAGGAGGTTATATTTAGTTCTGAGGGGAGCGGGTGATGAAGCCCCCTGCAAAAGCTGACTGTTTTCCAGGAGGGCACTTTGGTGCTGTAACTCTGGGACATGTTATGCCAGGTGCTGTAGTCCTGGGCGGCATGTTGTCTGCACCATAATCAGCATCAGCAACATGACTTTCACACCAGCATGGGTGAACCTAAGGCAGACACTGTTGTACTTACTAACCTTTTCCTGTCTGAAGATGTTTTGTAGGTGGATCTGAATGGAGACTTCATTTCTTTGAGCACATCTGTCCTGGATTGTGATCTAATCAAGGATTTACTTTCATGTTCTTAAAAATAAGACAAACAATATGAGAATGCACATATGAAAAAAAATATATAAATTCTGACTAAATGATGACGTCTATGAACAAACAGGTGAGACACTGGTGGATGCACCAAGAAATTAAAATTACATACTAACCGTAATTCTTGATCTTTCTGTGTATCTTCCCTATTCATTACTGGTGGGTTCTGGCCGGAGCAGCAGGACCCCACAGGAGCATTTCTTTTTTCGAGGCTGACACACTGCATGGTGCTTGTGGGTTGGCCAGTAACCAGCACCAACTCCTCCTCCATCCCAGTTCTGCATGCCAGAGAGCAAAGTTAGTAAAGAGAAAAAAAGGAGGGTGGGGCAAGGGGGCCCGAAAGACAGGAAAAGGAAAGGACATAAACAGATAAAGGAATAAAGCTAACTGAGAGGACAAAAAAGGTAACCTAGGGGTCTGGAGAAAGGGGGCCTCAAATCTCTGAGCAGGCCAGGAGGGATAGAGAAAAGGAGGAAAAGGAAGAAAACAAGAAAGAGAAAAGAGGGAGACAGTGCGCCACCCCTGAAGTGGTCCAGAGAACTGTCCAGGCTCTGGAAAGAGCCACTATCTTCAGCCATTTTGTTCCTTAACTCCACCAAAGAAGCAAGAGAAACCTCGGGATGAGAAAAACCCCAAGTAGGCTTGCTGGGCAACAGCCCAGAAGACAGATCCAGTTAAGGTCAGATTAGAGGGCCCTCGCTGCCAGGTTAATACAGGGGGACAAGACAGGGGGGCAAGTGTCTCCCACTCCTGTCAAAGCAAAGTCCCCCAAGGCAAGAGATAGCCATGCCTATGCTTGGTCACCTAGAAGAGGGATTCCCCTTAAAGAGAGAAGAGACAGCTCAAACCCCTCAGTCAAGGGGACAGGATGTCCGGGGAAAACCTCTAAGCTATGGAACACCATACCCAAAGCGACCCTGCTGAGGGACAGAGCTGGCTACAACCAGCAGAAAAGAGGAAGCTACCGCTCCTGAGGAAAGAATCTGAGGAGTCACCTGGGTCTTCCATAGAAATATGTTTAAGGGGGACCTCACAGATCAAATTTCGAGTTTGCCATTCAAGCACGGGGGACTTGAACCAATTGAAGGAGTGATCCCAGCAGGGATGCAAGGAAAGCCCAGGTGAGTCCTCTTTTGAAGGGACAAGTGTCCCTGCTTGTTCCCAACCCCCCAATGTGAATCCCTGTCACCTAAATGGAGGAACAGAGGGTTCAAAAGTACCAGTAGGTCCAGCCCACAATGGTCCCAATTTGGGAAAAAACAAGCAGGGAGGAGGGACTGCCCAGAGACTGAGGCCCTAGCGGGGAAGGAAGGTGGGAAGCAGTGATGAATGGTGAAGATACACAGAAAGATCAAGAATTATGGTAGGTTCATAATTTTCATATCTTATCTCTGTTAATCTTCACCATTCATCACTGATAGGTGATAACCAAGCCCCCGAAGGGGACCTGGTACTTCCTTGAGGAAAGACAGTCCCTCAGCCTCCTGTGTGGGAAACACAAGAAGGGGGAGCCCCATATGAGGCCTAATTAGGCCTGAGACTGACCTGGGTGAGACAGGGTCTCCCTTTGGCTGTAAGAAGGAATTCACCCCTGAATTTCCTGGAAGGAGGGAGTAATCACCCTTCGCTGGGTCACGGGTGATTACCGGGATAGATGAAGCCATGCCGCCCACCTTACGCAGATCGCTGCCCCCGCTAGCCTGGATGCCACCTGACTGGCATCATCGATGCCCTTGCTTAGTGCCTTGCAAGCTCCAGGCCAAGTTCGGACAGGACAACGGCTTTGTCTGGTTGCCTCCATATCAGGCATAGATGCTAGGATTTGTCCTAGCAAAGACCATAAGTGCCAGTTTTAGGCAACATGATGGGCCTGATGTGCTGCTATTGAGAGAGAGAGAGAGACGTGCTGAGGAAAACACTCTCCTCCCCCAGAAGTCAAACTTCACAGAGTCCGCATCTGGGGGTTGGTCATGTCTTGGGCCTCTATGCCCAGAAGGAGCGTCCAGGATCATCACTCCTGAGCAGGGGTGAGGTAAGGCTTCTGGAGATACTAGGGGTGTGCAATACCTGCATCAGAAGTCCATCGGGGCTGGAGAGGGGACTGAAGGATGCTTCCAAGCGTGGTATGACACCTCCCTAAATGGGAAGGGCCAGGAGGGCACTACCAGGTTGCCCACACTGAATTCACTTAGGAAAGCACATGTCGCCCACTCAGGATTGTGACTTGCTAGTCTGGTTATGTGGAGCTGGTCTACTAACCCAGAAAGGAAATGCTGATAACTGGTCTGGTCAGCATCTGAGGAAAGGTGGACAGAGGTATCCTCTCCCTCAAGTGAGGAAGACGATGAGTCAGAGTCAGAGACTGGCTGCCCAGGGGGAGAGTGGTGAAACACCTGCTCATTCATGGATCTTACATAGGCAGGAAAAAGGGCAGCCATTCCTCTAAACTGCTTCCAGATTAAGGGCCCCGTAGGACCTGAGTGGCCCGGGAGAAGGGGAGGGGTTGGCAGAGGTAGAGGGGCCAGGCGTCTGTGAGGAAGAGAATGACCTCTGCCAGGGCTCGGGCACTTAACAGGTGAACCAACACCTTGGAAGGATCTGTCGGTCGAGGTAGTCAGCAGCCATCCAACCAGACTGGAATGGCCGTGACTGAGCCCTGAAGGGAATTCTCCCCTGCGAGGTGATTGGGGCCATGTGGGTCCAGAAGAGCGGCTCCTAGCCTCAAAAGATGAAATCCCTCCTGAGGAGACCTCGTGGGAGAAGACAGGGCCAGTGTTGCGGCTGCTATCCAAACCTGTGTGAGCTACTAGGGAAGGACACTGCCCTTGACTCTGCCCCCTCAATCCCTCAGTCTCAGAAAGAGGCCTCTTCCTCAAGACCAACCTGGGAAGTTCAACTTCACCCACCGACTCCTGAGAAATGAACTGATAAGAACCAGGAACCGCACTCTAAAATGTTAAAATTTAAAATTAATGAGTTTTAAACCCAGCTGATCGGTTCAAAACCGAACCGATTAACTTACAAGTTCCACACAGACAAACCTTTTAATTACTTACGATTACCACAGACAGAGCTTGAACCGAACGGTTTTGCGGTTAAAATAAAACTATTCTCGGTTGAACCGGACTGAGAAAACACTGTTTAAACCGAGAAAAGAACCGAGCAGTAGGAGAAATCTCCGGAGCGACTGTTCACTGAGGCGGAGTTAAGAATCTGACAGTTCAGGTTGAAATTACACAGATAGAGCTGCTTCTTAGAGCTCGTGCTCAAAGTTCTATTTTGGAATGGTATTAACCATTTCACCTCCGGAGCAGTTCTAGAGCTGGATCAAACTGCTGTCATAATATAGCAAGACTTCATGTTGTTTGAAGGAACATCCTCCCCTGTTCCAGATGCCCTAGCAGACCCAGAAGTGGGCCCAGCCTGGGCACCTAAAACGGGACTCATTTCCTTCAAGCTCAGAATCACCACTGGCTCCAGAAGACCCTCCAGTGCTGCCCTCAGCACCAGAAGATCTGACAGCACTGCAAGCGGTTTCGACGCTGGTAGAAACTGCCGGAGCCGAAGCAGGGGGTTGGGCAGGCACCGAAGGGCGGGGGGAGTCCGAGGATCTCGAAGAATCCAGAAGCCCGTCTGGATCCACCTCAGAATTGTCATCCTCCCTGGAGGAGGCACGAATCCAGAACACTTCATGAACCCCCCCGCTCCTGGCACCAAGAGTTGGCCCCATACTGCCAATGGCACTGTGCGTGGCACCAGGATCCAAGGTGGCGCCACCAGACAGCACTGAGAAAACCACTAGGCTGGGCCCAACAGGCACAGGCCATGATGCTGGGGGATCCTTCACCGCCAAAGAAGCGATTGCCAGAACGGTGTCTCCAGCTCAACTCTCTGAGGAATTGGTCTGGACCTCCTGCACAGTGAGAGAGGCTTCCACCGAGGTGAGGCTTGAAGGGGCAGAAGCCCCCTCCTCCAAATAGAACTGGGAGGGGACCTGGAGGAATGTTCACGGGACCTGTGCCTGGTATCCCTGATGTGCACCTGTCCTCTGAAAGTCTGTGACGTATGTCCAACTTTGAACACAGGGACTTCCAGAGCTCGACAATCCATCAAAAAACAGGCATCGCAATGGTCCATATCGTGGTTAGGGCTCAGGCAGGTCAAGCATCGATCATGCTGGTCCGAGATGGAGTAAAGCCAGCCACAGAGACACTGCCACATCAGGGGCCGGCCCACCTTGGAAGTCTTTTTCTTGTCCCTTGGACATGATATGACAGATGGAAAAACAACAAAAACAAGACTCGGCATCATCGATATAAAAAAGAAAGGTCTTGCCCATCAATGGTGCGAGAATGCAGCTTTAGCAGAACTAGGACAGAACTTCGCGATGGACTAAGCCGATGACGCATTTGGAAAATCATGCTCCACACATGAGGTCGTGCTTGCTCGATGGTGGGAGAAGCAGAACTGGGATGGAGGAGGAGTTGGTGTCGGTTACTGGCCAGTCTGTGAGCGCCACACAGTGCGGCGGCCTTAAGGGCAGTGCTGCCCATGGCACCGATTCCTCCCTTACAAAAAATAAAAAAATAATGCTCCCGTGGGGTCCTGCTCCTCTGGCCAGAACCCACCAGTGATGAATGGTGAAGACTGACACAAATAAGATTTAAAGATATCCATATTAATGTTCTAGTCTATGCTTACAATGCTTAACAGCGTCCAGTACTCCACAATGCCTGCTGAAAGGTATTGATGCATTTAAGAATTTCCTAGATAAAATTAAATTGCAGCTCAGTACAGAAAAAAATGAAGATTATGATACTAGGAAGAAAAATCACACAGCAATCATAAATGGTCCTTAGAAAAATGCCATAGAGGTGGTGGACAAGAAAAAATTACTCACCTTAGTAATGTTATTTCTTCTAATGGAGTCTAGCTGTATTCTGACTATTGCAGTGATTGCCAACTTTTGAACTGCCCTGGAGAACAAAGAGTTAACTTTCCATGCAGGGCATGGAACGCTGATCTCGAGCTTGGTTGAAGCCTCTGTCTGCTGTTGTTTAAATTCCAACCGTCAGATCTTTATGAGCAGTACTCACTAGAAGTTCTGTGTGGAAACTGTAAGACTTACACTAGCCAACTGGCAACTAAATTTATTGAAAAAGGGTTTTTTAGTTTCAAAGCAAAGACTCGAGTCAGGAACCCAAAAACCAAAACACAACACACACCCAAAATAAAGGAGGGCAAGAAAGGGGCACCTCTAGGGTGCCAACACTGCTCCTGCCCACCCACATCCCAAAAACCAGGTTCTGAGAGGGGAGACAAGGGGGGAGGTCAGAATACATTAGAAGAAACAACATTACTAAGGTGAGTAATTTTTTCTTCAAACAACATGAAGCCTTGCTGTACTGTGACATATGCAGACTACCAAGCAGTACCTCCATGGAGGAGGGACAGAACCTACTTTGGGAATAGGCTCTGAAGTACTGCTGTGCCAAACCGAGCATCACTTCTAGCCTGGATATCCAGAGAGTAATGCTTGGTGAATGTATGGACTGTTTTCCAGGTGGCTGCTTGACAAATTTCTAAGATAGGAATATCCCTGGCAGCAGCCAGAGAAGCAGCTGTACCTCTAGTAGAGTGAGCCCCCAGGCCTGAGGGTGGGATTCTACCCAGTTTTTCATAGCAGAATTGTATACAAGAGACAATCCACCTGGCAATAGATCTTTTAGTGGCAGGTTTGCCCTTACCGACCTCTCCATAAGTGAGGAACAACTGGAGGGACTCAAACCTGTGACCCTTGGTGCGCTCTGTAGTAGCTAAGGGCCCTTTTTACATCAAGGCTATGCAACCTCCTCTCTCCAGAGGAGGAATGGTCAGTGAAGAAAACAGGGAGACACATAGACTGATTAAGGTGGAAATCTGAAACCACCTTAGGCAAAAACTTCCTGTTAGTTCTTAGGACCACTTTATCTCTATGGAAAGAGATGAAATCAGGCTCCACTGACAGGGCTTGCAATTCACCGATACGCCTGGCAGAGGTAATGTCTATCAAAAATGCAGTTTTCCAAGTCAAGTACTTAAGCTCTGCAGAGGACAAAGGCTCAAAGGGTGGTTGCATAAGCTGAGCAATGCAAACATTAAGGTCCCAAGCAGGAGCAGGGTCCCCAAAGGGGGGATTGGTGTGCAGCAATTCCTTGAAGAACTTACAAAACACAGGATGGGCTGACAGAGGAGAGGGCTTGCCTACTGACAAGAAGACAGAAACAGCTGCCAGATGCACTTTAAGTGTAGCTGGTCTAAGTCCCAAGCCATTAAGATGAACCATATAGTCCAGGACTGTAGGCAACACAGCAGATTCTGGAGAAATATGCTTATTAGAGCACCAAATAATGAACCTTTTCCATTTGGAGCTGTAAGTCTTTCTGGTGGAAGGCTTTCAAGAAGCCTTAAGGATATCCAGAACCCCTTGAGAGAGGTGCAGAGCAGCAAACTCTTAACTCTTCAAGAGCCAGGTCTTGAGATTGAGAGATTTGAGGTTCGGATACCAAATCCTTCCCTGAGAGGATGTCAACAGGTTGTAATTCCTGGGAAGAGACAGGGGAAGGTGGACTGCTAAGGACAGCAACAGTGGGTACCACGGCTGTCTGGCCCAGTCTGGAGCAATCAGAATCACTTTGCATGGTTGAGACCTGATCTTGACTAGCACTTTGAACAGGAGAGAGGGGGAAAAGCATACAGGAACTTCCCTTCCCAATCCAGAATCAGAGCATCCAGGGGGACTGAGCCCAATACTGGGGGTCTGCAACAAAAGAGAGGAAGTTGGTGATTGTCTGGGGCTGCAAAAAGATCTATCTGTGGAGTGCCCCATCTGAAGAAAATCACTTCCAAAACTAGGGGATCTAGGGTCCATTCGTGATGGTCCTGAGATATCCTGCTGAGAGCATCTGCTAGAACATTGTCCTTCCCTGGGAGATGAACTGCTATCAGAGAGGTTTGCAGGGAATAGGCCAGAGACCACAACTTCATTGCTTCTGTGCACAAGGCCGTGGACTGAGTGCCTCCTTGCTTGTTGATGTACCACATTGTGGTGGCATTGTCTGTTCTGATCTGGACCACCTTGTTCTGTACAGATTTGGAAAAGGCTTGCAGTGCCAGAAACACTGCTCTGAGTTCCAAGAGATTGATGTGAAGCAGAGATTCTTGAGGTGACCACAGCCCTTGGGTGGTAAGATCCCCCCAAGTGGGCTCCCCAGCCCAGCAGGAAGGCATCTGTGGTGAGTATTACTGAATGAGACTGAGTGACAAAGGGAACTCCCTGTCTTAAATTGTCCTCATCCCGCCACCATTGCAAAGCCTGGATCAGGGTTCGAGTCACTGGGACTAGTTTGGTAAGGGAATCCTTTCTTTGGGACCAGAAGGCTCTTAAATGGAACTGAATGTCCCTCATCTGGAATCTTGCCCCCGGACCACTGCTATAGAGGCTGCCATGTGGCCCTGGGAGCTGCAAGAAGTGCCTTGCTGGTCGAGACACCTGAAGGGTGAATGAAGAGTCCAGTTCTATAAGAGTCCTTGCCCTGTCCAAGGGAAGGCAGGCTTTTGCTCTTATTGTATCCAGCTCTGCCCTATAAAGGTGAGGAGCAGTACTGGCTTGAGAACTGACTTTGGAAGGTTGAGAAGGAATCCTAAGGAAGTGAGCACTTGCTGAGTTATTTGAAGATGTGACTTGACTTGGTCTGGAGACTGACCCACTATGAGCCAGTCGTCCAAGTATGGAAAGATGGAGATCTTTTTTTCTCCTTAGGAAAGCAACCACTACTGCCAGGCACTTTGTGAACACCCTTGGGGCTGATGTTAGGCCAAAGGGCATTGCTCTGAATTGATAGTGGCCTGAGGGCAACTCGAACCTGAGGTACTTTCTGTGAGAGCACCTGATGGGAATGTGAAAATAGGCATCTTTGAGGTCCAGAAAGGCTAGCCAGTCCCCTGGCCTTAGAGAGGGTAGAATTATTCCCAGAGTCACCATTTTGAATTTTGGTTTTAAAAGGTGCTTGTTCAGATATCTTAGATCCAGGATGGGCCACCATTCTCCTGTCTTTTTGGGGGTTACGAAGTACCTGGAGTACAATCCTTTGCCCCTGTGTAGGGTAGGAACCCTTTCTATGGCTCGGAGAGCCAGGAGGGAAGAAACCTCTGCCTCTAGGGCAAGGGTCTCTGATGGATTTGCAGGTGGAAAGGATCTGGTTCTCATCTTGGGAAATTTTTTGAAGCTGAGAACCAGTCCTTGGCTTACTACTTCCAGGACCCACTTGTCTGATGTTAAAGACTTCCAGTCCTGGACAAAGTAAGCCAGCCTGCCCCCTACAGGTATTGGAGAATCGGCCCGGGAAGACCCATCAGGGTGTCTGCTTGGCAGGGGCTTTAGGCTGAGGGGTGGAAGCAGGCCTGCTCATTCCCCGTCTGCCTCTCCCTCTGAAGAACCCCCTCTGAGCATAAGCAGAAGAGGAGTCCTGGGCTTGGTAAAAGGGCCTTTGAAAGGTCCTGCCCCTGCCCCTGGAATGCTGTCTCTGAGGAGTGGCTTGCCTTTCTTTGGACTGAACACTCTTGTAGGTGGTCCTGTGCTCGTCCATCTTCTTCATGCAGTTCTCTGTCTGCTCCCCAAACAGAGAATTACCAATGACAGGGAAATCCATGGCCTTAGCCTGGGTATCCTGTAATAGGCTAGTACATCTGAGCCAAGCCATCCTCCGAAGGGCCACAGATGTAGCCATGACTCTAGATAAAACATCATTGGAGTCCACAGCAGCATGAAATTGCACCTTGGATGCCTCAATCCCCTCCGCAGCCACCTGCTCCAGCTCCTTGGCAAGCTGGTCAGGGGCCTGTTTAGCCAGAGCCAGCATAGTGTCGCACCTGGACTTCTGGTATCTAGCTGTGTAGGCCATATAGTTAGCCTGCCTGAGTCCAAAAGATGCTGCCATGTACTGCTTCTTTGCCATGGCATCAATCCTCCTGGAGTCCTTATTTGCGGGTGTGAAGCCAAGGGAATATTTGCCTTATTACAGGCAGCAGCCTGCACTACCCCAACATGGCTGCATTGCTGGGAAAGGAACTCCGTGTCCCAGCCTGAAAGGGTATACCTCTTGTCCATTCTTCTGTCCACAGGAGGTATGGAATTAGGAGTTTTTAAAATTTTAAATGTCTGTTTCCCAAAAGATTTATGGAGGGGAATAGACAATCTCCTGGACTCTGGGATGTCCATCATCACTACAAAATCAGGCTCCTCCTGATCCTCTACTGCTTCCTCCTTAGGAAGCTGAAGAGTTTCAGCCACTTTCTTGTAAAACATAAAGTGGGAAGGGGACTGAGAAAGCCTAGGAGGAGAAACACCTGAAGGTCTGTCTGGGGAGATGTCCGGGTCAATAGAAACATCCAGACTTTTATAATCACCATCATCATTATCATTATCCTCATACTCTCCCCCCTCCTCCGGTTCATAAAATTCTTCTAAAGAATAATCCGGAACCGGGGGAACCGACCAAACCGAGCCCCTGACAGATGGTGCCGGTTCGGCCGGAAACTAAGTTAGTGACTGAACTATCCTTATTGCTTTGGCTATTTCATCAGTGGTCGGAGAAGGAACTTGTGGATCCAAACCGGATGATTTTTCCCTTCTCTTTCTTTTAACCGGAACTGACTCCTCAGAATCGGTTCTCCTTTTGCCCGAAGAAGTTTCGCCCTGGTCAGAGGGCACTCCTTCTGGTTCGGTCGGAACCGAACCGGGCTGGCCATCTGGGTCAGTGGACTTCTCGGCCTCCCTTTCCCTCAGTCTACCTACTCTCTTATCCAGGATAGCTTTGGGAAAACTTTTACAAATTTGGCAGTCTGAACTGAGGTGGTCAAACCCCAGACAATAAACACAGGTGGTGTGGGGATCAGCCTTAGCAAAGGCTTCCCTACACACACTACAGTGCTGAAACCCAGTGGGCCTGGTTTTTTTCTTGGGTTTCTCAGACATGGCCAATCCTAACTACAACTTACCCTTTTTTCGGCAATCCGCCAGGCAAGACACCCCTATCGGTTCCTGACCGTGTTACGGGTCTTGGAAAAAAACGTAATTAAATCCGTTTTTTTTTAGAACCGATACGGACCGGTTACCACACTCTAATAAATTCAGAAGTTTTTTTAAAACCAGACTGATCGGATCAAACCGAACCGATCCAATGTTTTCAAGTTCCACACAGAAACTAAATGCAAAACCTATCAAGTACTCACGGTACCACACACAGAGACTTAAACTGACAGGTTCAGTAGCAGAAATTTGGTAGAAACCGAGGCAACGACACTTTAACTGACTTTTTGAACCGAGCAAGGAGAAATATCCGGAGCGACTGTTCAGTGGTAAGATAAAAATCTGATGGTTGGAGTTTAAACAACAGCAGACAGAAGCTTCAACTGAGCTCGAGCTCAGCTTTCCATGCCCTGCATGGGAAGTTAACTCTTTGTTCTCCGGGGCAATTCAAAGGTTGGCAATCACTGCAATAGTCAGAATACAGCAAGACTTCATGTTGTTTGAATTATATTTAGGATTAAACCTCTCTACAAAGGGTAGGCGCCACCTCCTCCACCATAGCTGCCTTCCCCAGCTACTCCAGCACTGACCCCTCCTCAGCTGCTGCCTCCATAAATCTCTTATTCACCACCTGCGCCTTCCCCACCTGGTTCACCTCTTCCCACTAAGCCCTTGTCTCTGCCCCCTCAACCCGATCCCCTCCACTCCCCCAGCAGGTTCTCCATCCCCCTATCACTACTGCTGAAGTTTTGCATGCCTTAAAAGCTCAAAATCCCTCCAGATCCAGCCTTGATGGCCTGGATGAAAAAATTACTCACCTTAGTAATGTTGTTTCTTCTAATGGAGTCTTGCTATATTATGACAGTAGCAGTTTGTCCCACCACTAGAACTGCTCCGGAGGTGAAATGGTTAATACCATTCCAAAATAGAACTTTGAGCACGAGCTCTAAGAAGCAGCTCTATCTGTGTAATTTCAAACCTGAACTGTCAGATCTTTATGAGCAAAAAACTCACTAAGGTCTGTGTGGAAGCTGTAACCTACACTAGCCAAATGGCTACCTAAATATTAACAACCATTGCTGGTCCCAACACCCAAGACTCAAGTCAGGGGACCAGAACTACTAACACAATTCTAACAACATGAGAATAAAACAACAGTATAATAAAACACACACACCCCAAACTCCCAAAGGGAGAAATGCTAAAAGGGCATAAAATAGTGCCCACACTAAGTTGCCCGCACCACCCAAAGAAGTTCTGAGAGGGCAGGCTGGGGAGGTCATAATATGTAAGACTCCATTAGAAGAAACAACATTACTAAGGTGAGTAATTTTTCTTCAAACAACATGAAGTCTTGCTATATTATGACAGTAACTGAACTACACAGCAGTACCTCCATGGAGGAGGGCAGAACCTACTTAGGGAATAGGCTCTGAAGAACAGCTGTGCCAAACCGAGCATCTCTCTGGCCTGGACATCCAGGGAGTAATGCTTGGTAAAAGTGTGTACCGTTTTCCAAGTAGCAGCCTGGCATATCTCTAATATAGGGATGTCTCTGGCAGCAGCTAGAGGCAGCTGTACCCTGGTAGAATGAGCCCTCAAGCCCAGGGGGATCTCTGCCCAGTTTCTGATAACAAAATTGGATACAAAGACAATCCACCTGGCAATTGATCTCTTAGTGGCAGGTTTGCCTTTCCCAACTTCACCATAGGTAAGGAAAAGTTGGAGGATTGAACCTGTGACCTTTGGTATGCTCTATATAGTAACTAAGAGCTCTCTTAACATCCAGGCTGTGCAACCTCCTCTCACCAGAAGAGGAGTGATCAGTGAAAAATACTGGACAGGAGATAGATTGGTTAAGATGGAAATCTGAAACCACCTTAGGTAAAAACGTCCTATAAGTCCTAAGGACTACCTTATCCCTGTGGAAAGAAATAAAGTCAGTTTCCACTGACAAGGCTTGCAACTCACTTATGCATCTAGCAGAAGTGATAGCCACCAGAAAAACAGTTTTCCAAGTTAGATACTTAAGCTCTGCAGAAAACAGAGGTTCAAAAGGGGGTTGCATTAACTGGGCGATACAAACATTAAGGTCCCAGGCAGGGGCCGGTTCCCGAAAGGGTGGATTAGTATGGAGTAATCCCTTAAAAACTTGGAAAACACAGGGTGAGTGGAAAGAGGGATGACTTTCCTGCTGACACAAAAGCAGATACAGCTGCCAAATGGACTCTCAGGGTAGCTGGTCTGAGACCAAGGAATTAAGATGGACCATGTAATCTAATACAATGGGCAAATCAGCAGATTCTGGGGAAATATTTTTCCCCACACCAAATGGAAAAACCTTTTCCATTTAGAACTATAAGTAGCCTAGTGGAAGGCTTTCTGGAAGCCTTTAGGATTTCAAGAACACCTTGAGAGGTGTAAATCAGCAAACTCTAACTCCTCAAGAGCCAGGCCTTGAGGTTGAGGATTGAGGTCGGATACCAAACCCTTCCCTGGGCACAAGTTAACAGGTTGTGAATCCTGGGAGGCAAAGGGAAGATGGATTGTCAGTGACAGAAGGAGTGGGTACCAGGGCTGCCTGGCCCAATCCGGGGCAATCAGAATCACCCTGCAAGGCTGAGATCTGATTTTGACTAATACTTTGAATAGGAGAGGAAGGGAGGAAGCATAAAAACTTCCCTCCCAATCCAGGAGAAGGGCATCCAGGGGACTGAGCCCAACACTGGAGGCCTGCAACAGAACAGAGGAAGTTTGTGATTGTCTGGGGCTGCAAAGATCTATCCGAGGGTGCCCCATCTGGCAAAGACTATCCCCAGCACTTGAGGATCCAGGGACCATTCATGATGGCCTGGGAAATCCTGCTGAGAGCATCCGCTAGGATGTTGTCCTTCCTGGAAGATGAACTGCTATGAGAAGTGTTCGGGAATAGCCAGAGACCACAACTTCATTGCCTCGGTGCACAAGGCCGAAGACGAGTGCCCACCTGTTTGTTGATGTACCACATTGTTGTGGTGTTGTCTGTTCTGACTTGTATCACCTTGTTGTGGACAGATGCAGAAAATGCTTGAAGAGCTAAAAGACAGCTCTGAGTTCCAGCAAATTGATGTGGAGCAGAGATTCCCGGGGGGACCACACTCCCTGAGTGGAAAGGTCGCCATGTGGGCTCCCCAACCCAGAAGGGAAGCATCTGTAGTGAGAGTCAAATTGTGAGCAGGAGGAATGAAGGGGATCCCTAATCTTAAATTGCTCTGATCCTGTCACCACTGGAGGCCTGGATCAAGGTTCGAGTCACTGGGACCAACTTGGAAGGGGTCTCTTCTCTGAGACCAATAGGTTCTCAAGTGAAACTGAATGTCTCTCATCTGAAATCTTGCTCCCTGCACAACAGCTGTGGATGCAGCCATGTGTCCCAGGAGCTGCAGAAAGTGTCTTGCTGGTCGAGACCTGCAGGGTGAAGGAGAAGGCCAGAGTCACTAAATTCGTCACCCTTTCTAAGGGAAGAAAAGCTCTGGCTAGCTTTGTGTCCAACTCTGCCCCTATAAAGGTGAGTACCTGGACTGGTTCCAGAACCGACTTTGGTAGATTTAGCAGAAAGCCCAGGGAAGTGAGAAGCTGCTGGGTAACTTGCAGGTGAGATTTTACCTGTTCTGGGGACTGGCCTACAATGAGCCAATCGTCTAGATAGGGAAAAACAGCAATCCTTTGCCTCCTTAAGTGAGCCACTGCCACTGCTAGACACTTGTGAATACCTTGGGGCAGAGAGTAAGGCCGAGGGCATTGCTCTGAACTGGTAATGACCTGAGGGTAGTTCGAATCTGAGGTACTTTCAATGGGAGCTTCTGATTGGGACGTGAAATAGGCATCCTTGAGGTCAGGGAGGCTAACCAGTCCCTGGCCTTGGGAGGTAAAATCATTGCCAGAGTTACCATTTTGAACTTTGGTTTCAAAGATGCTTGTTCAGATATCCGAGGTCTAATATGGGCCGCCATTCTCCTGTCTTTTGGGGTAGGAAGTATCTGGAATACAGACCCCGCCCTGGTGCAGGAGGAACCCTTTCCACTGCTCTGAGAGCCAACAGGGTTGAGACCTCTGCTTCCAGAGCAAGGGTCTCTGAAGCACTTGCAGGTAGAAAAGTCTGGTTCTCAACTTGGGAAACTTTTGAAGCTGAGAACCAGACCCTGGCTTACTACTTCAGAACCCACTTGTCTGAGGTTAAAGAAGCCCAGTTCTGACTGAAGTAAGCCAGCCTGCCCCCCAGTAAGGAGAATCGGCCCTGGGCACCCCATCAGGGTGCCTGCTTAGCAGGAGCTTTAGGCTGAGGGGTGGGAGCAGGCCTGCCCACCCCTCGTCTGCCTCTGCCTCTGAAGAAGCCCCTCTGAGCATAGGCAGAGGAGGCCTGAGTCTGGTAAAAGGCCTGTGAAAAGGCCTACCCCTACCCCTGGGGTATGCCTCTGAGGAGTGGCTTGCCGCTCCTTAGCTTAGAGCACTTTGTAAGTAGTCCTATATTCATCCATCTTTTCATGTAATTCTCTGTCTGCTCTCCAGAGAATTTCCCACCAGGAAAATCCATAGCCTTAGTCTGGGTATCCTGTGACAGACTAGTACACCTGAGCCAGGCCAGCCTCACAGCTACAGATGTGGCCATGACCCTAGAGGAAACATCATTAACATCCACAGCAGCATGAAACTGTACCTTAGAAGCCTCAATGCCATCAGCAGCCACCTGTTCTAGTTCAGCTGCCAGCTGGCCATGGGCTTCTTAGCTAATTCCATAACAGTATCCCATCTAGATTTCTGATACCTAGCTACATAAGCCATATAATTTGCTTGCCTGAGTCCCAGAGAGGCTGCCATATACTGTTTTTTCGCCATGGCATCAATCTTCCTGGAATCCTTGTCAGGAGGATGTGAAGCCAGGGGGATATTAGCTTTATCACAGGCCGCAGCCTGAACTACCCAACATGACTGCATTGCTGAGAAAGGAATTCTGTATCAGGACCTGACAATGTGTACCTTCTGTCCATCTTTTTACCTACAGGAGGCACAGAATTAGGAGCTTTTAAAATTTTTATTGTTTGCTTCCTAAAAGACTTATGCAAAGGAATAGACAATCTCCTAGACTCTGGAATATCCATCATTTCTACAAAATCAGGCTCCTCTTGCTCATCCACAGCTTCTTCCAAGGGAAGCTGGAGGGTTTTAGCAACTTTTTAGTAAAACATAAAATGAGATGGGGACTCAGATAGCCTAGGGGGAGATTCTAGAGGTCTGTCTGGGGAAATGTCCGGTTCAATGGGCACACCCAGACCTTCCCAGCCACATTCATACTGTTCATAATCATCCTCCCCTCCTCTGGTTCATAAAATTCCTCAACATCATATTCCTGAACCACTGGAACCGGACAGACTGACCTTTTGCCAGATAGTGGCGGTTGGGCCCGGAACCCTGAGACAGTGACTGGACAATTTGTATAGCTTTTTGCTATCTCTGCAGCAGTTGGAGAAGGGTTTTGGACTCCAAACCTGCTGACTTCCTTGTTTTCTTTACTGGAATTGGTTCCTCAGAACCAGCTTTTCTTTTGCCCGAGGAAGTCTCGCCCTGGTCAGAGGGCACTCCCTCCGGTTCGGTTGGCACCGAACCGGGCTGGCCATCGGGTCAGCGGACTTTTTGGCCTCTCATTCCCTGAGCCTGCCCAATCTCTTTTCCAGGGTGGCTGCAGGGAAATTCTTACATATCTGGCAGTCTGACTGGAGGTGGTCAAACCCCAGACAATAGACACATGTGGTGTGTGGGTCAGCCTTGGCAAAGACTTCCCCACAGACATCACAGTGTTGAAACCCAGTGGGCCCGGTTTTTCTTTTGGGTTTCTCAGACATAACGCCAGCCTAACCAGAAAAACTTGCCCTTTAAACGGCAGTGCCAGGCAAGACACCCTTATCGGTTCCTAACCGTGTCACGGGTATTGGAAAAAACCATAATAAAATCCGTTTTTTTTAGAACCGATAAGAACCGGGAACCGCACTCTAAAATGTTAAACTTTAAAGTTAATAAGTTTTAAACCCAGCTGATCGGTTCAAAACCGAACCGATAAACTTACAAGTTCCACACAGACAAAACCTTTAATTTACTACGATTACCACAGACAAAGCTTGAACCGAGCGGTTTTGGGTTAAAATAAAACTATTCTGGGTTGAATCGAACCGAGAAAACACTATTTAAACCGAGAAATGAACCGAGCAGTAGGAGAAATCTCCGGAGCGACTGTTCACTGAGGCGGAGTAAAGAATCTGACAGTTCAGGTTTGAAATTACACAGATAGAGCTGCTTCTTAGAGCTCGTGCTCAAAGTTCTATTTTGGAATGGTATTAACCATTTCACCTCCGGAGCAGTTCTAGTGGTGGGACAAACTGCTACTGTCATAATATAGCAAGACTTCATGTTGTTTGAACCCAATCTTCTAAGGATCTCAGCCGCTGCCACTGCCTCCCCACTCACCCATCTCCTCAACCTTTTTATCATTCAGTGCTCTGTTCTGAGCACTTGGAAATTAGCCAAGGTCATTCCTCCCCACAAAGGAAGGGATCCCTCCCATCCGGGTAACTACAGACCCATATCACTCCTACCCACCCTCTCAAACATCCAAGAGAAACCTATTTGGGCCAGACTACAATCCTTCTTTGTCTCCTCCAACTCCCTGAGCCCCTTCCAATCTGGCTTCCAGTGTGCCCACTCCACCTCCTCTTCCCTACTTCACCCCACTAAACACATTACTCTGGCGACTTTTGTCGATCTCGCCAAACCGTTCAACTCAGTCTCCCACAATCTCCTCCTAGGCATGCTATCATCCTTAGGGCTCACTCCCTCCTCCACAGCCTGGTTCAAGTCCTTTCTCATGGGTAGAAGCCAGTATGTGCAACTTAGATGGGCCAAGTCCTCCCCCCTCCCCATCCATTCAGGCATTCCCCAAGGTTCTATTCTTGGCCACACTCTCTTCTCCATCTTTGTCAATGATCTACCCTCCATCTGCTCACCTACACTCACTCACATGTACACTGATGACACGGTCCTCTTTGCTGCTGGTCAGTTGCTCTCCGCCACCCAGTCATCTCTCCAAGAGGCCTTTACAAATCCCTAAAGTGGTTTGAGTCAAATGACCTGAGGTGCAATCCCAAAACAAAAATTCATTATGGCTTTCTGCTCCACCCAGCGCTTGGTCAAACTATGATCTCCACCCTCTTTCTTCTCCCTGGATGGCACGCCCATAGGCACAGTACAGTCCTTTAAGTATCTTGCGCTGTGGCTGGAACCTGAGCTATATTTTGCCGAACACATTGCCACTGTTCACACTAAACTGGGTGCCCTCCATAGAATCAAGGACTACCTCTCTCTCACTCTCTGAAAAGAACTAGTCACTAAACTCATTCTCCCCACCTTTGATTATGCAGATGTTGTATACAATGCGGCCTCACTATCTTCCTTCTCCAAACTAGACCCTCTCTTCAAAGCTTTCTGTTGCTTTGTCTCGAACCTCCCCTTCTGCACCCATCACTGCTCCCTCTATTCAACTGTTGGGACTACCATCCCTTGCTACTCGCTGCCTCGCTCATTGTGCTGCATTTATTTTTTTTTACATAGAAGATTTTATTAATTTTCTTCAAAGGACAGGCAATGAGTCTCATAATAGACATGTATCAAGATATGCACAAGTACATATAGTTCCAAAGAAGCAGTTCACTCAATAACTAACAATTTACATAGTCATGACAAATCCTAGGCCAACTAAGTTACATGGCTAATTTCAGGCCTACTATTTAATGTTGATGTTACACACAAGCTGAGGGGAGACCATGCGAAAAGACAGGAACCCAGGATTCAACAGGGGACTGTTCACCACCTAGTAGGTTGAAATACAGAGTGGAATTTAGAAGGAGGGAGAAGGGAAGAATATAGACCCCATCGGGATCAGCCCTGGGAGGAGGAGGAAATGCTGCGTTTATTGGAAAATACTGATTGGCCTCCCTCCCTAGTTACCTATCAGTCCTCCTCTCCCGTTCCCCCTCATCCAGCTATGGCCTCAGATCATGTGATTGTCAGTCATTCCATATCCCATTCCCACACGGGCGAAGCTACCTTCTTCTATAGACTACCAGCTCTGTGGAACCAACTTGCCCTCTCCATCCGCCTTGCCCCAACTCAGTCCACAGTAAAACACCAGCTGAAGTGTCTCCCCCTCCACCCTGTTTCTGCCCCCCCCGGCCCTCCTTGATGCCACCACCATGCTCTTCCCCCTCACGTACCACACCTTTGTCCTAACTTCTCCTGCTTCATTTGGCTTCTGACTCCACCCTCTACTAGTCACCCTTCCTCCCTCCATTAGCCACCCTTTACCCTACCATCGTCCCCACTATTACGCTCCTGTAACGCCGGCCGCTACGTCATCAAATAGCACTGGTATCCTCTTCTGTATTCTTAACACACTATTGACATTCTGGATTTGTTTAAATGCTCTTTATGTAAACCATATTGTATGTTTTAGATCTCCTTGTTAATGGATTTGCCTCATTTTGGTTCAGTTGATGGGCTAATATATTTGCTCTTACTGCCTTTATTATCACTCCCTTTCCTTTGAGGTTGCACCTTGGAAGCGAGCCCGGCTCAGTGTGCATTCCTGGTTACCAAAATTTTAAATAAATAAATAAAAGGGTAACTGGAAATATCATCTAGAAAAAAAAATGGTTTCCAGGTAATTGGTACAGGGCATACAGAGACATGGGAAAGAATATACCTCTAATTCATTTAAAGCTACAACGGAAGTATATTCGGTAAAAGTACAATCACAAATCCATTACAGTTCTGAAATCTTGGGCCTGGGATCTTCAGTTAGCATGCTGGAACTGATACAGAATCAGTTGATAAGGTTAGCCTGGGTGTTCCTTGTGAAACATTAAGGGTGGAAACAAATATGACTGCACTGAGTATTTTGGCTGTTATAAGGGCATTTAATTACTGGGCTAACATTTTTGTAAACAAAGTTATTAAATTCCTCAACTTATACTAAGAGAAAGGATTGGAGTTTCATAACAGTGACTCAGGCTTTAAAACCTGATTCCATTCACTAGATATTGTTCTTAGGAAAAATGGTCTCTTTACATTGTTTGGTCCAGGTCCTGTCATGGATTGTAATGCTTGTAAATATGGTGACAACTACAGTAGATTCTTAGATGTTTCAATACAAATGGACTTGGCTTAGGCTAAGTTCCTCATGGACATTCTTACTGTATAAACAACTGAAAAATAATCATGACTGAGAAGCGTATCTAAGTCATTACAAATTATTCCCCCTCTACAAATCAGCTACACAACTGAATCTTGAACTGAATGAAGAAGGTCCAGCAAATTTTATTGCTTGGGAATGTTATAAGGCTAGAATTCATTGTAGCTGTAATAAAAATATTTTGAGTCCTACACAACATAAATGTGAATGTCTAATGATTAAAGAAATAAATCAATAAAAACATGATTGGGGGATAATTTCAGATCTAATGTTACAATTAAGCATTACTTATTAAATAGTAACTCCATTAAGATACTTATGACTCACTGAGCCCTCTCAAAGCCAAGACATACTGACTGCCCAGGGTGGGCAGCAGGAATACTCAGATGAACACTCTGATAAAGGCTCAAGACATAGGCAGAACTTGGTGACTGTACCCTGCCAATAAATTGATAAAAGGTAAAGCCTATGAAGGGACCTACTTCACTAGGCACAGATTCTGGATCTATATTCCCCTCAGCTTATTTGTAGGCTCATGAGCAGGTCTCTCATTCACCAACAAAACACCATCTCAGAATTTATCTTATCTAGGGCTCTGGCAATTATCTGCTCTGGGATTGTTGGGTGATGTTAATCTCTTTGTCGGATTTCACTATGGAAGTAATCTGATTCTGAGGAACAGTTAGGATCTCAACGGACTATGTTGCCCTGGGTTCCTCAAGACTGGTACTGCAAATAAGGTGAGAACTGAAAAGCAAGTGAAACACATCTTCTACTGGACACGTAAGACTGTTAACTCTAGACCTGGTTTGCAGAAACATAGTATTAATATGAATGTTATTACAATGGTTTACAATACAAGTCTAGCATTTGACAACACGCAACATTTTGTATTTAATGGCTATGTTTAGAGGGTGCTACTTTGAATTGCATGGATGAGATATGGTCCTCTCTCTAAAAGAACAAGGGGTCCCTGACATGGTAAGGGAGGTGGGAAGTAAACCCCCCAATTAACCCCAGGTAGGGACCACCACCATATGGCCAAAGAGATAACACCAGATGCACACTTCACCACAATATTAAGGGAGGTGGGAGAGCATTGCTATAGATCTACATATAAAGTTGAATTACCACCCCCTGCTCCTCTCACACAGAGGTCAGCCCTTGATTTGGCTTGCGTTCCTTTTTTCCCTTTTCCACCTAGGGGAGCTTTCACACCCTCTGGAGGCCTGGGCTATACCCAGGCTCAGATATTCCTCCTATTCCAGTGAGGGGAGTCATCTTTTGTGGTACCCACTAGGTGGAATAGGGTGTGCGATTTCCTGCACCCCTCCCTTGGAAGTCATCCATTACTGTAATATAGTTCAGCTCCCACACTCAGTTCCCCAAGGGAGCGGTCCTAGGTTTTGAAAGCAGAGGTCCGTTGGCTACTCCTAAAAACCTCGAACCACAGCCAATATTGCTACAGGAAATGCATCTTTCCTAGCCAGAACATCAAAAATTGGTCAAGTATATTAAAAGCAAGGGGGTGAGGAGCACTGCCTTCTTTGCTTTCTCAGCCATTGGTCGGCAGGACATATTAGCATAAAGTGAGCTAGGGAAGCTGGTGGCTGCTCATGGGAGGGTGGCTGCCAGCAATAGAAAGCAGAAGTTACAAGTCACTGTCTAAATCATTAAAAAAGCATTTAGAGGTAATCATAAAAAAATGTCATTACTGTCTTCAGGCATTTTTGTAGTAGCTGGGGAAAGAAAACATTACTTACCATAGTAATCTTGTTTCTTCTAAGGGAATCTTACTGTATTCTGACAAATGCAGTATGGTCTCACCATAGGACTGCCCCAGAGCCGAAATGGTTAATAGAGCCTATGCTAATAGTGGAATGTTAGGCTTGAGCTCGGTTTTCAAATCACTGTCCCTGGTTGTGAAGCAAGTAGAAGCTAAGTACTAAGTATACAAACTAAATTTACTATCTATAAATACCCCTATTCAGGGGAACAAAACCTCCTAACAAACAGGAGGCATCACTAAGACTCAAGTCAACAGATGCCCAAAAAACTGATAGGTACCCACAGGTTTCAAACATCAGTTATACAGGTAGTGAGCAGAGCCCTGTAGGTCCTAGCAGGGGAGGAAGGGTGGGAGCTCAGAATACAGTAAGATTCCCTTAGAAGAAACAAGATTACTATGGTAAGTAATATTTTCTTCAAACCCCAGGAAATCTTACTGTATTCTGACAAATGCAGACTACCCAAGCAGTGCCTTTGGAGGCAGGCAGACGACCTATTTAGGAAAGAGACTCTACAGAACTGCTATGCCAAACCTACCATCACTCCTAGCCTGAGTATCCAGGCAGTAGTGCTTGGTGAATGTGTGAACTGTTTTCCAGGTAGCTGCTTTACAGATTTCCAGAAGAGGGATGTCTCGAGAAGCTGCTATTGATGTAGCAGTCCTTCTAGTAGAATAGGCCCTGAGCCATTGTGGGGGCTGCTTACCCACTTTGCCATAACAGAACTGGATACATGACACAATCCATCTTGCTATGGATCTCTTCATGGCAGGTTTTCCCTTACCCACCTCTCCATATGTCAGAAAAAGCTGGGTTCTACCACCTATGTGACCTTTTGTGTGCTCTAGGTAGTAGCTAATAGCTCTCTTGACATCCAAGCTATGCAGTCTACGCTCACCTGAGGAGGAGTGGTCGGTAAAGAAGACTGGAAGGGTGATGGACTGATTAAGGTGAAAGTCAGATACCACCCTAGGAAGAAATTTATTATTTGTCCTGAGGACCACCTTGTCCCTATGGAAAGCCACATAGTTGGGTTCCATAGACAACACTTCAATCTCACTAATCCTTCCGGCAGAGGTGATGGCCACTAAAAACATAGCCTTCTAAGTCACATACTTAAGGTCAGCTGATGACATGGGCTTGAAAGGGGGCTGCATAAGCTGTGCTATGCAAATGTTTAAGTCCCAAACAGGGGTAGGAACTCTATGGGGAGGATACAAATGCAGCAGCCCCTTAAAGAACTTTCACAACACTGAATTAGGAGCTAGAGAGGATGGCTTACCTGCTGACAGGTAAGCAGATACCACAGCCAGATGCACCTTCAGAGTAGAGGGCCTGAGGCCTAGGGAGTGAAGATGTGTCAGATAGTCTAGGACTACTGATAACCTAGCCTGGGTGTGATCCAGATTTTTGTTCCTGCACCAGAAAGAAAATCTTTTCCACTTGGAAGCATAAATATTCTTGGTAGAAGGTTTTCTGGATACCCTAAGGACCTCCATGACCCCTTCGAAAGATTCAGATTTACGTACTCTAAGTCCTCAAGAACCAGGCTTTGAGCCTGAGGGATCGAAGGTTGGGTACAGGATCCTGCCCTGGGAGGAGGTCAGCAAATTGTGCCTCCTGGGAAGGCTGACTGTCTTGGCTACTGAAAAGAGACATAACCAGGGAGTACCATGGTTGTCTGGCCCAGTCTGGGGCAATAAGGATCATTGTGGCTGGCTGGGATCAGAGCTTGTTCAGGACTCTCAGCAGAAATGGGAAGGGAGGGAAGAAAAAATTACTCACCTTAGTAATGTTGTTTCTTCTAATGGAGTCTTGCTGTATTCTGACTATTGCAGTGATGCCCAACCTTTGAACTGCCCCGGAGAGGAAAGAGTTAACTTTCCATGCAAGGCATGGAACGCTGAGCTCGAGCTCGGTTGAGACTCTGTCTGTTGTTGTTTGAACCCAAACCGCCAGATCTTTATGAGCTAAACTCACTGGGCGTCCTGTGTGGAAACTGTAAACTTACACTAGCCAACTGGCAACTAAATCTAATAAAAAGTTTTTTTTGGTTCCAAGGCAAAGACTCAAGTCAGGAAACCCAAAAAACAAAACACAACACATACCCAAAAATAAGAGGGTGAGAAAAGGGGGGCACCTGTAGGGTGCCAACACTGTTCCTGCCCACCCACATCCCAAAACCCAGGTTCTGAGAGGGGAGGCGGGGGGAGGTCAGAATACAGCAAGACTCCATTAGAAGAAACAACATTACTAAGGTGAGTAATTTTTTCTTCAAACAACATGAAGTCTTGCTGTATTCTGACTGTTGCAGACTACCAAGCAGTACCTCCATGGAGGAGGGACAGAACCTACTTCGAGAACAGGCTCTGAAGCAATGCTGTGCCAAACCAAGCATCACTCCTAGACTGGATATCCAAAGAGTAATGCTTGGTGAAAGTATGTACTGTTTTCCAGGTAGCTGCTTGACAAATCTCTAAGATAGGACTATCCCTGGCAGCAGCCAGGGAAGCAGCTGTACCTCTGGTAGAGTGAGCCCTCAGGCCTGAGGGTGGGATCCTACCTAATTTTTCATAGCAAAATTGTATACAAGAGACAATCCACCTGGCAACAGACCTCTTAGTGGCAGGTTTTCCCTTACCAACCTCACCATAAGTGAGGAACAGTTCGAGAGAGTCAAACCTGTGACCCTTGGTGCGCTGTATGTAGTAGCTAAGGGCCCTTTTCACATCCAAGCTGTGCAGCCTCCTCTCCCCAGAGGAGGAATGGTCAGTGAAGAAAACAGGAAGAGACATAGACTGGTTAAGGTGGAAATCTGAAACCACCTTAGGCAAAAACTTCCTATTAGTCCTGAGGACCACCTTATCTCTATGGAAAGAGATAAAATGAGGCTCCACTGACAGGGCCTGTAACTCACTTATGCGTCTGGCAGAAGTAATGGCTACCAAGAACACAGTTTTCCAAGTCAAGTACTTAAGCTCTGCTGAGGACAAAGGCTCAAAAGGGGGTTGCATAAGCTGAGCAATGCAAACATTAAGGTCCCAAGCAGGGGCAGAATTCCTGAAGGGAGGATTGGTATGCAGCAATCCCTTGAAGAATTTACAGAATACAGGATGAGCTGAAAGGGAAGAGTGCTTGCCTGCTGACAAGAAGGCAGAGACAGCTGCCAGATGTACTCAAAGTGTAGCTGGTCTGAGTCCCAAGCTATTGAGATGAACCATATAGTCAAGGACTGTAGGCAACCCAGCAGACTCTGAAGAAATATGCTTCCCAGAGCACCAAATAGTAAACCTTTTCCATTTGGAGTTGTAGGTCTTTCTGGTGGAAGGCTTTCGAGAAGCCTTTAAATATCCAGAACACCTTGAGAGAGAGAGAGATGCAAATCAGCAAACTCTAACTCTTCAAGAGCCAGGCCTTGAGATTGAGAGATTTGAGATTTGGATACCAAACCCTCCCCTGAGAACATGTTAACAGGTTTTAATTCCTTGGAAGAGACAGGGGAAGGTGGACTGCTAAGGACAGCAAGAGAAGGTACCAGGGCTGTCTGGCCCAGTCTGGAGCAATCAGAATCACTTTGCAGGGTTGAGACCTGATTTTGACTAGTACCTTGAACAGGAGAGGGAAGGGGGGGAAGCATACAGGAACTTCCCTTCCCAACTGAGAACTAGGACATCCAGGGGGACTGAGCCCAACACTGGGGGCCTGCAGCAAAAAAGAGGAAGCTGGTGATTGTCTGGGGCTGCAAAAAGATCTATCTGTGGGGTGCCCCATCTGGAGAAGATCACCTTCAAGATCTAGGGACCATTCGTGATGGCCCTGAGATATCCTGCTGAGAGCATCTGCCAGGACATTCTCCTTCCCTGGGAGGTGCACTGCCATCAGAGAGGTATTCAGGGAATAGGCCAGAGACCACAACTTCATTGCTTCTGTGCACAAGGCTGTACACTGAGTGCCCCCCTGCTTGTTGATGTACCACATTGCGGTGGTATCGTCTGTCCTGATCTGAACTACTTTGTTCTGAACAGACTTGAAAAAAACTTGAAGTGCTAGAAACACTGCTCTGAGTTCTAAGAGATTGATGTGAAGCAGAGATTCTTGAGGTGGCCACAACCCTTGGGTGGTCAGATCCCCCAAGTGGGCTCCCCAGCCCAAGAGGGAGGCATCTGCAGTAAGGAGTAGAGAATGAGATTGAGTGACAAAAGGAACTCCTTGCCTTAGGTTGTCCTGATCCTGCCACCATTGCAAAGCCTGGATCAGGATTCGAGTCACTGGGATTAGTTTGGTCAGAGAATCCTTTCTCTGGGACCAGAAGGCTCTTAAGTGGAACTGAATGTCCCTCATCTGAAATCTTGCTCCTTGGACCACTGCTGTAGAGGCAGCCATGTGGCCCAGGGACTGCAGAAAATGCCTTGCTGGTCGAGACACCTGGAGGGTGAATGAAGAGGCCAGTGTAACAGGGGTCCTTGCCCTGTCTAGGGGAAGGAAGGCTCTTGCCTTTATTGTATCCAGCTCTGCCCCTATGAAGGTGAGGAGCTGCACTGGCTCTAGAACTGACTTTGAAAGATTCAGAAGGAATCCTAGAGAAGTGAGCAGTTGCTGAGTTATCTGTAGGTGTGACTTGACTTGGTCTGGAGACTGACCTACTATGAGCCAGTCGTCCAGGTATGGAAAGATGGAGATCTTTTCTCTCCTTAGGAGAGCAACCACTACTGCCAGGCATTTTGTGAACACCCTTGGAGCTGATGTTAGGCCAAAGGGCATTGCTCTGAATTGATAGTGGCCTGAGGGCAACTCGAACCTGAGGTACTTTCTGTGGGAGCATCTGATGAGAATGTGGAAATAGGCATCCTTGAGGTCCAGGAAAACTAGCCAGTCCCCTGGCCTTAGAGAGGGTAGAATTATTCCCAGAGTCACCATTTTGAACTTTGGCTTTAAAAGGTGCTTGTTTAAATATCTGAGATCCAGGATGGGCCGCCATTCTCCTGTCTTTTTGGGAGTTAGGAAGTACCTGGAGTACAATCCTTTTCCCTTGTGTAGGGGTGGAACCCTTTCTATGGCTCTCAGAGCCAAGAGGGAAGAGACCTCTGCCTCTAGGGCAAGGGCCTCTGAAGGATTTGCAGGTGGAAAGGACCTGGTTCTCATCTTGGGAAATTGTTTGAAGCTGAGAACCAGTCCCTGGCTTACTACTTCCAGGACCCATTTGTCTGATGTTAAAGACATCCAGTTCTGGATAAAGTAAGCCAGCCTTCCCCCCTACGGGTGGTGGAGAATCGGCCCAGGCAAACCCATCAGGGTGCCTGTTTGGCAGGGGCTTTAGGCTGAGGGGTGGTAGCAGGCCTGCTTGTACCCCATCTGCCTCTCCCTCTGAAGAACCCCCTCTGGGCAAAGGTGGAAGAGGAGGCCTGGGCTTGGTAGAAAGGCCTATGAAAAGGCCTGCCCCTACCCCTGGAATGCTGCCTCTGGGGAGTGGCTTGCCTTTCCTTGGCCTGAGCACTCCTATAGATGGTCCTGTATTCATCCATTTTTCTTCATGTAGTTCTCTGTCTGCTCCCCAAACAGAGAATTACCAACAACAGGAAAATCCATAACCTTAGTCTGGGTATCCTGAGACAGGCTAGTACATCTGAGCCAAGCCATCCTATGAAGGGCCACAGATGTAGCCATGACTCTAGATGAAACATCATTGGAGTCCACTGCAGCATGAAACTGCACCTTGGATGCCTCAATACCATCTGCAGCCACCTGCTCCAGCTCTTTGGCAAGCTGGCCAGGGACCTGTTTAGCTAGAGCCATCACAGTGTCCCATCTAGACTTCTGGTATCAATCAATCAATCAATCAAATCTTTATTTATCCAGGCGATCACCGTTGAGCAAGCTCATTTACAAGGTGGACCTGCTGTTTGTCAAAGATAGATATACATACATAGATTAGCTAGATTGGTATTAGATTAGATTGGTATCTAGCTGTATAGGCCATATAATTAGCCTGCCTGAGTCTCAAAGATGCTGCCATGCACTGTTTCTTTGCCATGGCATCAATCCTCCTGGAGTCCTTATCTGGGGGGTGTGAAGCCAAGGGTATATTTGCCTTATCACAGGCAGCAGTATGCACTATCCCAACATGACTGCATTGTTGAGAAAGGAACTCCGTATCTGAGCCTGAAAGAGTATACCTCTTGTCCACAGGAGGTATAGAATTAGGAGTCTTTAAAATGTTAAATGTCTGTTTCCCAAAAGATTTATGGAGGGGACTAGACAGCCTCCAGAACTCTGGGATGTCCATCATCTCAACATAATCAGGCTCCTCCTGATCCTCTACTGCTTCCTCCATAGGAAGCTGAAGAGTTCCGGCCACTTTTTTGTAAAACATAAAGTGGGAAGGGGACTCAGAAAGCCTAGGAGGAGAAACCCCTGAAGGTCTGTCTGGGGAGATGTCCGGGTCAATGAGCACATCCAGACTTTCATAATCACCATCACTATCCTCATACTCTCCTTTCTCCTCCTCTGGTTCATAAAAATCCTCTAAGTTATAATCCGGAACCAGAGGAACTGACCGAACCAAGCCCCTAACCGATAGTGCCAGTTCGGTCGGAACCGGAGTTAGCGATTGAACAATCCTTATCGCTTTGGCTATTTCATCAGCGGTTGGAGAAAAACTTGTATATCCTTCTTTTCTTTAACTTGAACCGACTCCTCCAGAGTCGGTTCTCCCTTCTTAAGGCGTTTTACGCCCTGGTCAGAGGAACTCCTTCTGGTTCGGTTGGAACCGAACCGGGCTGGCCATCCGGGTCAGCGGACTTTTTGGCCACCCTTTCCCTCAGCCTACCTACTCTCTTTTCCAGGGTAGCTGTGGAAAACTTTTGCAAATCTGTCTGTCTGAAGCGAGGTGGTCAAACCCCAGACAATAAACACAGGTGGTGTGGGGGTCAGCCTTAGCAAAGGCTTCCCCACACACACTACAGTGTTGAAACCCAGTGGGCCCGGTTTTTCTCTTGGGTTTCTCAGACATGGCCAGTCCTAACTAAACTTACCCTTTTTTCGGCAATCCGCGAGGCAAGACACCCTTATCGGTTCCTGACAGTGTTACGGGTCGTGGAAAAAAACGTAATGAAATCCGTTTTTTTTAGAACCAATAAGAATCAGTTACCACACTCTAAAAAGCAGAACAAACTTTTTTTAACAAACCTGATCGGTTCAAACCGAACCGATCCGACATTTACAAGTTCCACACAGAAGCAAATAATAATAAACCTATCTAGTACTCACGGAACCACAGACAGAGACTGAACCGACAGGTTAGATGGAATAAATTCGGTTGAAACTGAGGGAAAAAGAAACGACACTTTAACTGACTAAATTGAACCGAGCAAAGAAGAAATCTCCGGAGCGACTGTTCAGTGAGACGGAGTAAAGAATCTGGTGGTTTGGGTTCAAACAACAACAGACAGAGTCTCAACCGAGCTCGAGCTCAGCATTCCATGCCTTGCATGGAAAGTTAACTCTTTCCTCCCCGGGGCAGTTCAAAGGTTGGATATCACTGCAATAGTCAGAATATAGCAAGACTTCATGTTGTTTGAAGGCATACACGAACTTCCCTGTCCAATTCAGGATCAGTGCATCCAGTGGTACTGAGCCCCTCAGTGGGGGGCTGCAACAATACTGAAGGAACTGGTAGCTGTCTGGGGAAGCAAAGAGATCTACCTCTGGAGTGCCCCACCTTTTGAACACCAATTGTAGTACTTGCTTGTTTAAGGACCATTCGTGATGTTTCTGATTTATCCTGCTCAGTGCATCTGCCAGCACATTGTCCTTCCCTGGTAGATGGACTGCTGACAGCAAAATGTTCAGGGAATAGGCCAAGGTCCATATTTTCATAGCTTCTGTGCACAGGGGTGTGGACCTTGTGCCACCCTGTTTGTTGATGTAGTACATAGTGGTCATGTTGTCTGTCGTGACGTGAACCACCTTTCCCTGCAGCATGCTGGAGAATGCCTGACATGCTAGGAATACTGCCCTCAGCTCCAAAATGTTGATGTGAAGCAATGATTCCTGTTTGAGCCAAGTACCGTGGAGAGTATGCTCCTCTAGGTGTGCTCCCCCACCCTAGTAGGGATGCATCTATGGTGAGCACCAGAGATGGTTGCTCTTGGAAAAATGGAACTCCCTGTCTGAAGTTTTCCAGATCCTGCCACCACTGAAGTGCTTGCACGAATGTTTGTGTGACTGGGACCAGCTTTGATAACCGATCACTTTTCTAGTGCCAGTATAGCTTGAGGCGATATTGAATATCCCTCATCTGAAATCTTGCCCCTGACACTGTGGCAGTTGAGGCTGCCATGTGGCCTAACAACTGAAGAAAATGTCTGGCTGATCTGAGACTGTGAGACTTGAAGGAGTCCACTAGCTGTATCACAGTGTTTGCCCTCAGCTGAGGGAAAAAAAGCCCTTCCTCTGACTGAATCCAGTTCTGCCCCTGTGAACTCCAGGAGCTGTACTGGCTGCAACACTGACTTCTTCTGGTTTATCAAGAATCCTAGGGACTGTAACAGTTCCTGTGTCAAACCTAGGGACTGTTTGACCTGCTGGGGAGACTGCCCCACTAATAGCCAGTCTTCCAAGTATGGAAAAACTGCCACTCCTTGCATTCACAGATGTGCCACAGCCAAGCATTTTGTGAACACCCTTGGAGCAGCAGTAAGGCTGAAAGGCATTGTTCTGAACTGATAGTAGCCTGATGGCAGTCTGAATCTGAGGAATTTTTTGTTGGACTGTCTTATTAGGATATGGAAGTAAGCATCTTTTAAATCCAGAGATGCCAACCAGTCTCCTTGCCTTAGGGTTGGCAGAATTGTGTTTAAAGTGACCATTTTGAATTTTGGTTTCAGTAAATGCTGTTTAGGCGTCTGAGACCCAGTATGAGTCACCACTCCCGTTTTCTTGGTTATAAGGAAGTATCTTGAGTAGAGGTCCTTTCCTCTCTGTGAGAGAGGAACTGGCTTCACTGCTCCCAATGAGAGTAGATTTAACACCTCCCTTTCCAGTAAGAGTGTCTCTGATGGGGGAGGAAGGTTGAAAACCTCTTGCCCTCAGTTTTGGTCTGAGTTTGAAACTGAGTGCAAGGCCCTGACCCACTACCTTCAGGACCCACCTGTCTGTTGTGATGGATTGCCATTCCTGGAGGTAGTAGGTCAGCCTGTCCTCTACTTGAACTGGAGAGGTGACCCGAGCAGATCCCTCAGGGTGTCTGCTTATCTTGAGGTGCTGACTGGGTGCTGGGGCTGGTTCGGTTGTTGCCTCTCCTGCCCCTGTCTCTGAAATAGCCTCTCTGCTGCTGCTGATACTGTGGATAAGCTTAAGGCTGGAAGAATGGACTGTAAGGTCTGCCCCATGACCTCTGGCATGCTGCTTTTGGGGGGTAGGAGCCTTATCCTTAGCAGTAGCACTTTGATATGCTGCTTTGTATTCATCCATCTTCTTCATGTAAGCCTCTGTCTGTTGTCCAGACAGGGATGAAGGCTTACATGGAAAATCCATGGCTTTGGACTGGGTATCTTGGGTAAGATTGGTAGTCCCCAGCCAAGCAAATCTCCTAAGAGACACTGAGGAAGCCATCTGTCTGGCTGCAGTGTCATTGCTATCCACTGCCATCCTGAATTGAACCTTGGAGGCCTCTTTACCTCTCTTAGCAGCTTTCTCCAGGTCTTCTGCCACAGGGGCTGGCACAGATTTCGTAATCTCCAGCACAGTGTCCCAGAGTGTCCTTTGATACCTGGCAACATAGGCCATGTATGAAATCTGCCCAATTGCCAGGTAGGAACCCAGGTATTGCTTCTTTGCAATAGAATCCAGTTTTCTGGAGTCTCTATCTGGAGGATGTGATGACAGGGGAATGCCTGCTTTATTACAGGCTACTGCCTGTACCACCCCCTCATGGCTAAGGTGTCCAAAGAGGAACTCAGCCCCACCCTTAGCCACCCAATACTTCTTATCCACCTTTCTATCAACTGGTGTTATGGAAGTTCGGGTACGCAGGATTTTCATGACCTGCTTCTTCAGGGACTTATGGATGGGTAGTAAAACTCTTTTAGGAGCCTGAACAGCTATCATCTCCCTATAATCCTGTTCCTCCCCATCATCAGTTGACTCCTGTGTGGGGAGGTCCAGGGATAGAGCAACTTGTTTTACAAATTGAAAATGAGAGGTATAGTCCTCGGTTCCCTTGTCAGGGGAGTCAGGATGATGAGGATCTGGTGAAATATCCAGATCAATGGGTTCACCGTAATCCTCTTCCTCATCCTCATCAGCATCATCATTGTATTCCTCCACAAAGGTGTCCAACTCGGATTCCAAGGAACCGGGAACTGGAGTAGAACTTGAAGGGTCCAACTGCGGTCACTTTGGAACCTGAACCGGGGTTACCAGTTGAAGTGATTGGATTGTTTTAATAGCATTTGCTATTTCCTCAGTGGTTGGAACTGGGGTATTTGGTTGCAGTTCAACCGCTGAGTGCTTTTCTTTTCTTTTTTGCTTTCTTGCAGTTGCTGGGTTAGCGGCAGGGTCAGCAGGTCTCTTTTTAACTGATGGACCATCACCTTTGTCAGTGGGCTGATCCTCCGGTTCCTTTTGGCTCAAAACTGGTTTGTCTGCAGCCGGTTCAGCAGCTTTCTCAGACATCTTCTCCTGCAGTCGTTTTAAGCGCCTCTCAAGTGTCGACTGAGGGAAGTTTTTACAGATCTTGCAATCCTCTTTGAGGCGGTCAAACCCCAAGCAAAACACACATATAAGATGAGGATCTGCCTTTATGAATGGTTCCCCACACTCTGTACAACATTGGAAACCTGTTGGACCCGTTCACTTCTTGGTCTGTGACATTTATCGTCTGTTAAAAACCGAATTAAACCGAGAGTTACCCTGGAGAATATTAATCTACCAAAAACTGCCTTACCGGACGGTATACAATTAAATTAAACTAATAAATGAAGTAAAATAATATCGGTTCCTTCCCGGTTGGAAAAACCAGAGGAGAAACCAAAGAGACTTACCAAAATGACACTAATCTAACTAATTCTACCTGTGAACCAAGGACAGTGCTTCAAAAATCGAAATAAAGTAAACAGACTTTCAAATAAACTGAGAAAATAATCTCTTCAGTTAGAGTGAAGGAGAGCTCTCTAGAGATGTCTTACTGAGGCAAGCGGAGTAAACAATCTGACAGTTGCAGGAAGTGCAACCAGGGACAGTGATTTGAAAACCGAGCTCAAGCCTAACATTCCACTATTAGCATAGGTTCTATTAACCATTTCGGCTCCGGCATAGTCCTATGGTGAGACCATACTGCATTTGTCAGAATACAGTAAGATATCCTGGGGTTTGAAGCTGTGCCTTTTCCAGTGTTTTCCTTTAAAGAGACATTCACCTTTAGAGCTTCAACAATTAGTTTGTTCTGGTCTGTAATAAATTATATCAATATCTTTCGTAGATGTTTCTGGTAAAACTAAAAAAGCAGCCTCTGGTGTTTTTTCAGTTAATTTCTTCAGGAGGTTAGCACGGTATATCTTGGTAGGATTTTTCCTATCGGGGTCTCAATCTCATAGTTAACTGTGTCAGTCTAAACATCTTATAATGCCCTTGCCACTTCATTAATAGTTTTTAATATATGGATTGTGAAATTAATACTATTCTAAAGCATACGAAAAATTCTCGGTAATATACTTGCTCCCACAGTGATAATAGCACAGTGAATGAGTGATAATACTATCGTTCAGATGTCATAATACCATCATTTGGTACCTGAGCGATAGTATTATCATGAAATACCAAAGGTAGGCTTAAGAATCCCTCGCAGAGCGGAGCCGCTTTTAGTATAACTTTTGCAGACTGTAAAAACTGACTCCCTGCTCATCCAAAACACAGAACACTGAACCTGTGGCCACATATTATGAAACAGAAGCAGCTAACCTCCATCTTCTGTCCTCCATGCTTCCTATGCGCTTCTGACTGGACCGCTCACTTGCACAGACCGCTCACATAAAGACACCGCCATTTTACCCATAAAATTTTTGAAGAGAGCAAAGCAGAAACAATAGAAACACACGCTGTGTGTTTCAGAGGCATCTCTACATTCTGGCATCCATGGCAATGCCTGCCAAGCACCTCCTTTTAAAGATACATGAACTCACACTACAGCAACCTGCCTCTTTAGCACCGCATTGCCACAGAATAGTAAAACTTCTCAGATCCATATATTAAAAAAAAATAATAAATAGGGAAGTGTGTATTTTAATGCTACAATACCATCTCGAGGTTCTGGGGACATAGGAACCTCTCGAGCTTTGCTCTTGAGGTTCCCATGTCCCCAGAACCTCTCGATGGTATTATAGCCTTGTAATACACACTTCGCTATCTATTATTCTCTATATTTTCTGTAGTCAGTAACAGTAGCAAGACCCTTTCACCCGGCTCAAAAATGTTTTCTTTTGCTCCATGGTCATAATACACCTTCTGCTGGTTTTGGGCCTCTTCCTGATTACTATGGGCAATTTCACAATATTTTGACAGTTTCTTTCTCAGAGCACACATATAAGATGTAATAGATTTTTTTTTTTTGAGTGGGGTGATCTTCCCATGTTTCTTTTACTACATCTAGTGCCCTCTTGGTCATCTACCATACAGCATTTCAAATGGTGAAAAACCTGTTGAGGCTTGTGGCACTTCTCTGTAAACAAAATGCAGGTACGGTATTGGTCCCAATTTTTCCCTTCCCCCTCTACAAACCTTTTTAGCATGCATTTTAAAGTTTGGTTAAAATGCACAACAACGGCCGGTCCGGTGGCTCTGAGGGCTGAGGACTGGATGCCTTACCTTGCTCCACGCCGGCGACCCATGTTCGGGAACGAGCTCGAGTCATTGGGGGTTGGCAGGGGTGGAGAAAGATGGAGCACCCAACGGCTGCTTTCCTTCTCAAGGGGGAGGGGTTCTGCAAGCTCCCATCGCAATACCACCACCTAGGGGAGCTTGGGTGGAAGGTGCGGCAAGGGAGTAGCAAGAACGAACATCTGACACCGGCAGGGGGCTGGTGTGAGAGGCATGTCTCAGCGCATCTCCTGGCTCCTTGTATCCCATTGCATGTTGGCGTCTAGGGGGTGGGAAGAAAAACAGGAAACAAGAGATCGCACAGTGGCGCCAGTAGATGGGTCTCAGGGGACGGCACTTGGAGGCTCCGGTAAGTCCAGAGCAAGGCGCGCACTCTAATCATGGTCAGGGGAAGATCTGGGGCTCCTCCTCCCCACCGGGGGGGTAATCCGGGCATCTAGGTTCTATAGAGTGGGGTCCCATCTGCGAGGATGATCCGGTTAGGGTTCTGGGGCAGGTCTACATTGAGATCCTGAAGAATGGGGACACTGTGTGATAGGAGGATAAACACAGAGGGAAAAAAATGCTCAACAAGACCATCTGTCTGAGGGTGATAAGGGGAGGGTCTTATGGCAGTTGTACCTAGTAGTTGGTACAGCTCCTTCAGCAATGCAGCACCAAAATTACTACCCTGATCAGTAATAATCTCATTAGGTATGTCCACCCTGCTGAAAATTTTGGCAAGTGATGCTGCCATTTTTTGGGCTGTGACAGTACGCTATGGAACTGCCTCTGGGTATTGAATAGCATAGTCACATACTGTACTACCAGAATTAATTGATTACCCTTTTCACTTTTGTCTAAGGGGCCAACCACATCCATTGCACTTTCCTCAAAAGGCACATCTATCAAGGGGTAGGGGCACCAGGGGAACCTTGTCTTTTTTAGTCACTGGGGCTACTTTCTGACATTCAGCACAAGAACTGCAATAAGTACAGTAACAACATCTTTATGAGTCCCAGGCCAGTAAAATCTGTACAGCAATCTGGGAAGGGTGCGATCCCTTCCTGAATGACCAGCCATAGGACTATCATGTGCTATCTGTAACTACTCAGTTCTATATGTTTGTGGTATAACCAATTGTTCTCTCTGTTCCTGTGTTTGAGGTTTAACCCAAGCTCTGTACAGTAGCCCACTACATTTTTTAAACATTGGTTCACCCTGTTTTTGTTTCACCCCCAGCTGCTTAAAATAACCTTGGAGAGAAACATTGTTAGTTTGCTCTGAAACAAAGTCACAATCAGTTATCATTTTAGTTTCAGCATTTTCATATATTAACCTCTTATGTCCATCAGTCTTTTGTTGCCACTGTTCCTTCAGGCGTCTTCCTTCTTTCCTGGAGTTCCAGATCTTAAAGCTGGTCCCAAGCAAGTCCAAATCAAAATCACTGAAAGAAAGAGTCCCCGCCATCTGAGATTTTCTTTGTGCTTTTGTCATCACAGCTGCTGAAACGGCAGGCTTTGCTCCTTCTGTGATTGACTCAGTAAATCCTGGAAAGCCATTTCCAATAATCATAGGTACAAGTAACTTAGGTACTACCCAAACTTTCATTTCGTGCAACACCCCATTGGTATTCACAGTCACTTGGGTGGTGGCACAGTATTGAGTGTTCCCATGGTTGCAGATGACACCAGTACCTGGACCTTTTGCACAGTGTTTTCCCATAACTTCAACATGCACTAGGGTCTGTCTGCTTCCTGAATCAGTAAGTTCCTGCACAGTCTTATCTCCCACATTGACATCTGTTAAATACTTTTCCCAATTTGTTAAGGCCAAATCTGCTCCAGTGTTACTCTCCTAATTTTTATGGCAGTTTCTTGCAATATGGCCTGGCTTGTTACAGTTATAGCAAATAAAGTCTTTGGGTGCAGATTTGTTACCCCCACCAGAGTTCTTATCTGATCTGGAGTTAAATCAGGAAAAAAGAGTGTCTTACTGGTCTTTGGCTGTTACTGTGCTGCTGTGCTGTCTGTCTGGCCATCTGATAGTTCTCAGCCAAAGAAATGGAAATTACGTACCTACTGTAATTCTTGATCTTCTTGGACAAGTCTCCACCACTCATTCACACTAATGGGATCTGCGCTGGAGGCACTAAGACCCAGCGGGAGCAAACTTTTTGCTAGAGGGTCGGCACCAGAGATGGAGCCACGAGGAGCGGCACTGCAAGCCCCAGCTCGTGCGGTAATGACTATCTCGGCATCGACCCTCCAACCACCTCAGTACCTTTTCTTTCCAAGGAGGTGCAGCATAACTTACCTAGAAGGATAGCCTAACCAAAAAACAGACAAAATATAGTGCAGACGACCCGTATAAGAAGGGTCAACAAAGAAGTCTTCCCAGCCTAAAGATTGAGGGAGTGAAGACCATCAACAGAGGTCAGTTCGGGGGATGGTGGGTGGGCGTGTGAATGAGTGGTGGAGACTCATCCAAGAAGATCAAGAATTATGGTAAATATGTAATTTCCATATCTTCCTGGACATAAAGTCTCCACCACTCATTCACACTAATGGGAGAGTACCAAGCTAATAATCCCCCAAGAGGGTGGCAGGAGAGACCAAGTGCTCACAGTTTTAGGACAGGAGTCCATTAAGGATGGTTCTGCCAAAAGAAAGATGTCGTCTGGCATGGACATCCAGGGCATAGTGTTTGACGAAAGTATGCACTGAGCTCCAGGTGGCCGCATTGCAATTATCTGCAATGGGTACGTTGCAGATTTCCGCTAGGGATGCCACAACCGCTCTAGTAGAGTGAGTGTACACTCTGCCCTCCAGCTTAACCTGTGCCACGGAATAACAGTGGCGAAGGCATGATGCCAGCCATGCTGAAATACATCTGATAGTGACAGGTTGACCCAGCTGGGTCTCGCTGAAGGAAACAAACAGTTGTTGAGCTTTGTGAAAGTATTATGTTCTATCTAGATAGAAATGCAAAGTTCTTTTGACATCCAAGGAATGAAGAGAACGTTTTCCTTCATTTTGGAAGTTCACAAAGTAAGATGGAAGGACCAAAGGTTGGTTTAAGTGGAATTCTGAAACAACCTTAGGGAGAAACTTAGGATGGGTCCTAAGAACTACTTTGTCTTTATGAAACACAGTATACGGAGGGTCTGTGACCAAGGCATGAATCTTAGAGACCCTGCGGGCTGAGGTAATGGCCACTAGGAAGGCCGTCTTCCAAGTGAGAAATTTTAACTCACAGGTAGCTAGAGGCGTGAAAGGTTTTCGAGTGAGCATGTCTAGCACCAGATTAATGTCCCAGGCTGCGACTGGACATCTTATAGGAGGTCTGGTATGCAGAATTCCCTTAAGAAACCTCTTAACCACAGGTAACTGAGCCAGTGACAAGGAAAGTACTGGCTCGTGATAAGCTGAAATGGCATAAAGATGAACCTTAACTGTAGAGTATTGCAGATCTGAATTTGAGAGGTCTAAAAGGTACTCTAAAACTTTATCTGGTGGGCAGCAAAAAGGATTCAAAGAGGATTTTGCACACCAGAGTGAAAAACGCTTCCATTTGGCTGTGTAAGTTTTCCTAGTGGCTGGCTTGTGTGCAGCCAGAAGAATATCTGAAACCCTGCGAGAGACATTGAACCTGTTCACTTCTATCTCTTCAGGAGCCAAGCGTGAAGGTCAAGCGACCTCAGATTGGGATGGACCACTGGCCCCTGAGTCAGAAGGTTCGTCTGAAGGGGAAGCGGTTTTGGAGGAGTTTCCGACATACTGTTGAGTAGTGAAAACCATATCTGTCGAGGCCAGAAGTGAGCAATGAGGATCATTTTGTCCCCTGGGACTCAAATTTGAGAAGTACTCTCTGAATTAGAGAAAGAGGCGGAAAGGCGTATAGAAAGAGTTTTGTCCACCGCAGCATGAACGCATCCTGACAGAAAATGCCAGGCTCTGGATTTCTGGAGCAGAAGAGAGGCAGTTTTGTGTTGAGTGGGGATGCAAAAAGGTCCAGGTCTGGAGTTCCCCACTCTGCTAATAGTGACTGAGCCATGGCTGAGTCGAGAGACCATTCATGAGGATCTGTCTCTGTTCTGCTGAGATGGTCTGCCAGTTCATTCTGCACCCCCAGCAGGTAGACTGCATGAATTAGAGCCTTGTGCTCTAAGCACCATTCCCACACCATCATCGCTTCCCTGCATAAGGGGTAAGAGTGAGCACCGCACTGCTTATTGATGTAATACATCACTGCTTTGTTGTCCGTTTGAAGGAGAATGTTCTTGTGACAGAGAATGTCCTTCAAAGCCCGGACTGCATAAAGGACGGCTCTCATTTCTAAGACATTTATATGAAGCTGGGACTCATCCTGAGTCCATGTACCTTGAGTGTGGAGAGTCTGACAGTGAGCTCCCCACTCCATCAGGGATGCGTCTGTGGTAATAGAAATCTGATGATATAGAGGAGCAAAGGGGTATCCTTCCAGAAGATTGTCGTCTTGTGACCACCAGGTGAATCATCTCTTCAGAGGTTCTGTCACCTTGATGAGAAAGGACTGAGGGTTAGTGGTCGGGGACCACTGAGTACTGAGCATTCACTGAGAGGTTCTCATGTGGAGGCGTGCTAGGGGTACAGCAAACACTGAGGATGCCATGAGACTTAGCATCCATTGCATCGAGAGAGCTGCTCTCTCTGATGTATCGGGCCATCTGAAGGATATCGCTCCTCCTGTCCGCTGGAAGAAATGCTTTCGCAAAGGAGGTGTCCAGAAGAGTTCCTATGAAAAGGAGCCTCTGGGAGGGCTGCAGCTGTGATTTTTTGAGCTTTAGCACGACTCCCATGGATGTGAGAAAGTATGAAGCCGTGGCTACAGCGTCTAGAGTTTCCTGTCTGGAAGGACTTGCTAGAAGCCAATCGTCCAGATATGGGAACACTTGTATTCCGATTTTTCTGAGATGCGCTGTGAGAATTGCACAACACTTTGTAAAAACTTGCGGCGCTGAGGATAGCCCAAAGGGCAGGACTCTGAACTGATAATGCTGTCCCAAAGTAACGAACCTTAGGTATTTGTGTGCTTTGGGTGAATAGGAATGTGCTGGTACGCATCCTGCATGTCCAGGGAGGTTAACCAGTCGTGTTGATGAAGCAAAGGTAACAGGGTTCCTAGCGATATCATTTTGAATTCCTCTTTGGGAAGGAATTTGTTTAATTTTCTGACGTCCAAAATGGGATGAATGCCCCCAGTTTTCTTTGGAACCAGAAAGTAATGGGAGTAGAACCCTGTGTTCCGTTGATCCAGCAGAACTACTTCCACTGCCCTGTTGTTCAGAAGGCCTTGTATCTCGGAGGCGAGAAGTTCTGACTGAAGAACTGACAGCCTGGGCTGTCGTCTGGGGGGAAGATCTGGAAGGGTCTCCAAAAGATTGAGGGAATACCCTTCGCAGATTATCCGGAGGACCCATTTGTCCAAGGTTATGGACTTCCATTGATTGTTGAAGTGAGTCAGACGACCTCCCACCGCTGAGGAAGAGTCCCTCTCAGGTAGCTGAGGTGGGACTTGGGCCAACAACTCAGAAGGGTGCACTGGGCACTTTGGGTCCTTGCGCCTTCTGCTGTGCTATCTTTTGTGGCTCGGGGGCTTGGCTTTTATGAAAACATCCCCTGCCTTTGCCTTAAAAGGACTGACGGTTATGTAACTGGCGTTTGTTAACACCCCCTCGAGAGGGAAAAGGAGGAGGTCAAGCCAATTTAATGGCTGACCTAGTCTTTTGCATGGCCTCTAGAGCCTGTTCTACTTGAGGGCCAAAGAAATACACACCATTGAAAGGAACGCCATTACCTGTTGCTGGGCATCATTCGTGAAACCTGAAGTGCGCAGCCAGGAATGACAGCGGCTACAAATGCCCGCCGCCAGTTGGGAGGCAGTATCGAAGGCATCCATAGCTGCTTTAACCTGCTGGTTGTTGGACTCAATACCTCTGGTTATGGTTTGAAGAAGCTCTGAATTAGTGTCCGATTCCGGTAGAGCTTCAACCATTTGTTTGAGTGAATGCCAAATTATATACTCATATTGAGAGAAATAGCCTTGGTAGCTGGCTATACGCATACCTAGGGTGGAAGCAGCAAAGACTCTCTTACCTAAAGTGTCTATCTTTTTGAGATTCTTTGTTAATGGGTCGAGCTGTAGTAGTCTGAGGAAGAACGACCTTATCATTTTCTGCCAAGACTACAATAGGATCCGCAAAGGTTTGGGATGCCAAAATGGGTCGATCCTTGGGAGCAGCATACTTCCTATCTATGGACTTAGCCACAGAAGGAATGAGAGCAGGATTATTCCATACCATTTGAGAAAGCGTCTCAAAGGAGGGTTCTACCAGGGGAGTTAAATCCATAGGGATGTCCGGAACATGAAGGTATTGGAGTCTTAAAAGCTTCCCAGGATCGATGTCCATAGTCTGGAGAGAAAGAGTGGAATTCAATTTTTTTAGCAGAGACTTAAATGACAGGTTCTTGACCACAGGCTCTGTAACAGGATTAGATCCTGCTCCTTCCACATCATCACCCAGTCTAAGATCTGGGTCAGGCTCAGTATCATCTCCTGACAGTCCAGGAGGGACTGCATGGACAGGAAAGGATTGAAAATCAGCAGAAAAAGAGGAAGGAAAAGAAATCGGAGAGGAGACACCCTGAAGACTGGTAGAAGAAAAGCCCAGCCTCGGCGCCGAGGAAGAGCACGGTGCCAAAAGGCTGCACAACACCGATAAAGCAGACGGCACCAAAGAAGAACACGGCGCCAAAAAGTCACACGGTGCCGAAGATGGGGTCGAAAGGCCACACGGAGCCGAGAAACTCAACGGAACCAAAAAGCCACATGGTGCCGAGGGCGGTGCCAGGAGGCGCCCCAGTGCCAGAAATAGCACCAAGTGACCCACCGACGCTGACGGTGCCGAAACCAACCCAGGGCACCGAAAATTAGAATTTCAGGGAAAAGAAGGAAGAATACCAGGAGACAGAGGCATTGGTGCGGCTCCCTGTGCCGTGCCACAGCCATGTGAGGGGGGAAAAACACCTGAGTGCGGAGTTGACGGCACCTAAGAGGGCACCGCATGACTAGGGAGGCCCAATCACCCTGCCGATCCCCAGAAGAGCCCGGGGGCCCCTGAGTGACTGGGCCAGGCAACTGGACCAGCCTCTGAGCCCATTGCTCCATAAAAGCAGCCCACTGATGAAACTGTTCATCGAAAGCCCTACCAGAAGGCAGGAAAGGGCTCAAATGTCGAAGAGGTCGGAGACCAGAACCAGAAACTGGCGACTTCGAACAAGGAGACCGGTAACTGACCCCAATGACCAATCGTCGATGCACAGGCATATCAGAGGGCAACCTCGAGTGATGCCTTCTCTTTTTTGACCTACGGGTCGAAGAAGAGCTCGAGGCCAAACGGTGCCGAGAATGGGGCCATTTACTTTTGCCTGGGACCATCCCTCGTGCTTTGAACCGGCCCATTGTCAGAGCCCCTTCCAGAGAAAGTGGACCGGACCCAGTCCGGCTGACTGAACAGCTTTCATACGAATTCTCCCTACCATCACATGACCCGCTCATGGTCAACTCCGTTAATGTAGGCTGAGACTTCTTTCTTTGATAAGAATAAATTATTGTAAGCGGTACTTTATTCGAAAAATAATAAACTGAAAACTATGCTGCTAGTTTGAAGTTTGACTCCTGGTGGGTGAGCAACGTCATCACTGAAGCACACTCGTTGGCGGGAAAAAAGGAACTGAGACAGTTGGAGGGTTGACGCCAAGATAGTCATGGCCGCACAAGCAGATGCTCGTGGCTCCATCTCCGGCGGCGGCCCTCCTACAAAAAGATTTGCTCCCGTTGGGTCCTAGTGCCTCTGGCGTAGATCCCATTAGTTTGAATGAGTGGTGGAGACTTTATGTCCCGGAAGATCTGCTGATACTCTGTGAAGCCAGCATCAGAAGACCTGTACAAGGTGGAGTAATTTTCCTTGGAGGAGGAAGGTGACAAAGTGGAAGGGCTCTGCATAGGGAAGAACGGTGCAGGAACAGCAGATGTGAGCACCATCTCATCCATGACTCCGTAATAGATGCGGAAAACACTCACCACCGACCTATACTGCTCCCAAGTGAGAGGTCCCAAGGGACCAGAAAGACCCAGGAGAAAGGAGGGAGGATGCTGAGGGGTTGAAGACTGGGCAGAATGGTCCTGAGAGAACGGAACCCCTCTGCCAGGGCTGTGGGGACAAGTGACAGACCCCTCTGAAGTGAGGGGGGGTGCGTTGTCCAGACCTTACCTGCTGTTCAAACCTCCCTGAGCCAGCATGGGGAAGCCCTAGGGGAGAAAATCCCTGGTGAGAAGACCGGAGCCGAGCAGGCCCAGAAGGACAGCCCCTGTCCCCACCCACTGCAGGCCTCCAACCCCTAGATGGGAAGGGTATGCCCGGCCCAGGACTCCGACTCCGCCCCGGGGTGACCAAGGTCACAGTAGCAGAGCCAGAGACCAACCAGACCCCCGACCCAGAGAACCATGACCTGCCCCACGAGAGAGAGATCCTACCATGGCCACCACTCTCAGGGTGGGGGGGAGAGAAGCCAGCACCAGGGTCGGCATCTGACTCCCCCTTGAACTCCATGTCAGCACATTGGTCCCAAGGAAGGGCACATTATCTAATTTGTGCTGAGTATCTGCCAGGAAGGAGGACAGCCTCAGCCAAGCCCTGGAGTGAGAGGCACCTGCGGCAGCCATCGAGCGGGCACAAGAATCCTCAAAGTCCAGGGCCATCTGGAGCTGCTGTTTGGCAACAGCTTGGCCCTGGTCTCGGACCTGCTTGACCGTGGTCTGCATGTCTGCAGGGAGATGTGGGAGGACTTCGTCTAATGACCCGAGGATGGCATGAGAGAAGTGTGCCATGATGATGGCCGAACTTGCCTGACGAAGGCCCAAGGAGGAAGCCGCATAGACCATCCTTGCAGAATGGTCCAAGAGCTTGGACTCTCTGTTGGGAGGTTGGTCATTGTCAGCAGAACTGAAAGAATGCCTGAACACAGAGGCGGTCACCAGGCTCTTGGCCGAAGGGTGCTCTGTAAACCCCACAAGGGACCCCATAGGAACCACGTACTTGCGGGCCATGAGGGCAGATGGCACTGGACAAGAGGCAGGATGCTGCTGGAGTTCGAGTGCTGGACCAACAATGGCCTCAGCCACAGGAAAGGCCTCCATTGGGGTATCCCCTCTTTTAAGGATGTCCGTAACAGGGTACTCCGCCTTTTTCTGGATGGGTTCCAGGGGCATCCTTGTGGACTCAGAGATGAGGCGAAAGATCCCTTGGAAGGAGGAAGGACCTTCCTCCATCCCTAGGCCAACGGACAACTCATCATCCCCAGAATGAGAGTGAAGCCTGGTGACATCCAAATCCGAGGAGTCGGGATACAGCGGCCTGCCGTCCAAATCACCCTCGACGTGCCGAAGGCAGTCAGGGTGACCGTGACCGATAAACACCAGGGAAGCCCAGTGTCCAGTCTGTCTTCTTTCAAAGGAGCCCCTCCCATGGGCTGCTTAGGCAGCGGTTCTACCGCAATGGGTGGAGAGGCCAGTTTAGGCCAAAGAGGCAGATTTGCTGGCCCCGTGGGGGGGGGGGACCGAAGATTTCAGCTCCAGAGGGGTTGGCTTCAGCCTAGGAGGCGAAAGCCAAGTAACTGCTGGGGAAGGAGCCGTAGTAGGCTTGTGCCCAGACAAGATCAGCTGTTGCCACATGAGGTCCTCGTAGCGCCGGCGGAATTTCAACGGGAGCCTCTCCTCATCTGAGGAGGACGAGACAACCGATGGCGCCGCTTCTTAGAGCACTTTGGCTCTTCCTCGAACCTGTCAGTCAAGGAGGTTCTAGACCTCGACTGAGATCGGGCGGGCCGACTCGGTCATTCGGGAGACACCAGCGGGACTGATGAAACCCAGGGGTCCGGAACCTGGTCCTCGATGGGGACACCAGCGGGCTGGGTCTCCTCATCGGGGAAGACAAGGACCGGAGTCCTCTCCAAAGAGTCGGCGACCGGGGTCAGCAACAACTGGTCGATAACAATCTCGACCTCATCAGCCCCATCCTTGGTCAGCTGGCCCGACGGAGGGTCCATGAAGCCTGCGGCCAAAAAAGTGATCTCGACTGAGGTTGAGACCGCATGCTCCTGGGACTGAGACCTTTCTCGGTCCGAAGAGTGCCTTCACTGAGACGAAAACTTGCTTGGTTCCTTCTCCCGCTTACGGGATCGGGAGGAGTGTGAGCCCGTGGGTGCCTCTCCCTGGGTGGGAAGAGACTGGCACAAGTCCCTGAAGGAGCCCAAGAAGGTGGAGCCCCGGTTGAGCGGAATGAAGAAGCTTCGTGAGTCTGCAGCATGAGCGGCTTCTTCCTCGAATGCCTGCATATGTTCCAATTGCTCTGCGGAATCCACAGCTATGGAAACCACCCACCTAGCCTCCTTGGACTTCACTGGATCGTTCCTCTTCTCCAGTCTCCCCAGTTTCAAACATGCAAGACGGTTGTCCAGGACGCTGGGATGGAATGCCAAGCAGATGCTGCATGATGATGTATCATGGCCGACACCAAGGCAGCAGACCCACGTGAAGTGGGGATCAGTGCGCAACATTTTTTGGCAGCAAGGACACCAGTGAAATCCGGGGCAAGATTTCTCTTCGATGATCAATTATATGAAAAGGAAATCGCTAACTCGAACGATTTTTAATTTCAGTAAAACTGAAGTTTTGAAAGCCAGGGTCTACGAAATGTGTGAGCATGAGGGAGGCAACCTGGATCTTCCAGCGGAAAGGAAGATCTAGTGTCACAGGGTGGATCTGAGCTATATATCACCTGGGTGGGTAGGAGGAGCCAGCTTGAAGACTTCTGGCAAGATTTAAGTGGAAGGGGACATGCCAATGAGTGTGGATGAACAACATATCCACGCTCCTAGAACTGGAGTTATCCGTTACAAAATAACAATTTTTAAATAAATCATTTTATAAACTAAGGGCTTTTTTTAGTCAGAAAACCCCGACTACTAATAAAATTAACCCAGTTCTTCCACGGTTATACTGAACTGAGAGGAACCGGGAAAAACACACTAACACTAACTAAGTCTAATAACAAAATACACTTAGTGAAAGGCAGCAAACGAAAATAAAAATATACTTATATGTATTTTAAAAGTTTTCTTCACGTAGATGAAAGGAAGTGAGCAACACTCCGAGCGACCAGACTTTTCAGGTGGAGAGTGAAATCTGAGGAGTTTAGAACACTGGCAGTTAGTACAGGGCAGCATTTGAAAAGTTGTCTCGAGCAAAGAATTTCTTCATTTACATGTGTTCTATTCTCTCCGGGCAGTCCTACCTAGAAGGCTTACTGCAGAAAGTTATGAATACCTCAGTATTACCGAGGTTAGAAGTAAGCAATAATACCCGACAGGGTGGGCAGTATTGTGAAATACCGGACTGCCCAGGGGTGTAACAGGCCCACACCGGCTATGAGGGCTTTCACAGACCACGGATGGTCTGGCATTTCTCAATACTGCCCACCCTGGTGGGTATTACTGTGCTTAGAAAATGACCCACTGTATTACATGTGTTTGAAGAAAAATAAGATTTATATGTTAAAACTCATGTCTTTCAATTATTTTGTAAAAAAAATAGTTCCTCCGCATGCATTAAACTTGAGTTTTTAAGGACTTTGGTCCTATTACAGCACCCATAGTTGTATGAAGCTGGTTGGCGTGGTTAACCCCCCCTCCACACACTCGCGCGCGCGCACACACACACACACCAGGCTTATAAAATGGTCTGATATAGTTTTAACTAGGTTTTGTTTCGGGGGGAAGGCTCAATTACAGTCTTTTTTTCATTTCTTTACTTATTCATTTTTCTTTTATGAACTGCCATTTCTTTTCCCCAATTGACAGCACGAGCGCTACAGCAATGAGAGAGTGGCATGCGCTGTTTTAGGCAGTGGGCATTTAGGTAATGTGATTTTCTTCCTTTTTTTTTCTGTGTGGAACTCATAAGGAAGCACTCGCTTGCTTAAAAAACATATTACCTTTACACTGGCATACCGAGTTTAGTGAGCGGCGAGCGAGACACAGAGAGTGTGTGTGGGAGACAGCGAGAGAGAGACAGAGAAAGACCACTAGATCTGCAGTCCAGAAAATCAAGAAACTGCAAGTGCAGCAAGCAGATCTAGTGCTCTCTGTCTCGCAAGCGATCATCATTTTTGCAAGAACTGTGCCTGGATCTTTCCAGTGGGAATGAGGAAGACCAGCAGCTGCTGTAGGGCACTTAATGAGAGAGAAAAGAATGGTGGGTAATGAGTTTGAACATTCGGGGTGCCCAATGATACTGTCAGTAATGGGGCACCCCAAATTGGCTCTTGTTTTTCACTGTGTGTCTATCGGAAAATAGATGCCCAGGTTTGAACTGCTTTTAACCAATCAGGTTTCAGAATACATTTTAGCCATTTCTAAAAAATAATAACTATTAACTCCATTGTCTTATTGCGTTAAGTCTCACAGAAACACCAAAAAAGCACTAAAATATACTAAATCTACACATTAACTGTAAAACAGTAAGAAAACATAAAACCTGAAGCTTAGGAAGGGGGTGGGAAACAGGAACCAACGTTAGAGCTGAGGGACTGCCCCAAAGACCCTACACTCCCAAAAATAAAGTTGTACCTTTCTCTGGCACCTTGACTTTTTTAATTTAGAGATGCCCCCTTAAAACAGCGAGCCCCAATCTGTGATGCAGAATTGCAGCCCCAAAGAAATCTTGAATCTTGAAATCTTCAGAGAAGAGAAAAGTAGCCCTGTCTCCTCTGAATGGCAAAGTTTAACTGGGAAATTGCTGTTAGTGATGGAATCCTCAGGTGTCCAACATTCCAAAGCTTGGGCTGTGCCATTCCCCTGGTAGGGGTGCACTATACCCAGTTGATTACCCATTGACAATGTGGAGCAGTAAAGAAAAAGACACATGGGGCGGATATTCAAAGGGTTTAGCCATGCATAAGTCAGAGTCATCATGCGCAATAGGGTTCCTGCTTAAGTCCGAAAGTGTGCCATTCTGCAATATTCAGCAGGAGGCAGTTGCGCCACCGAAAACAAGCGAGCAACAGCGCAATGCAAATGACGGCATGCGAACCGCGGGGGTGGATCCACGATAAAGAGTACGAATGCGATGTCCAAAAGATTCTGCGCACGCGCAACAGTGTAACAGCCGGAAGTTGCGCCCAGCGAAATGAGCCAAAATGAAAAGGCTCAAGGAAGAGGCGCAAGAACGCTACAGGGATGCCAAGTGGGAAGAGAGAGAGAGAAAGACAGACAGTGACAGGCCAGGGCAGGCAAGGGAAGCAGTGTGGGCCATAGGCTGCAGAGGCCAGCGAGGTGCCCGTGCAGTGGAAGTAGTAGTCAGGACAGCGGGGTAACAGAGCAACATCAGCGGGGGTCACAAGCCAGGGGATGGACAGTGGCAGCTTCCACATGGAAGCTGTAATGAGGGGTGAGAATGCAAGGTGCAGGGGGCGTGGCCGTGGATAGGCCTACGTCGGTGATCGCCCCAACAGGCAGTACCGTGCCCGCATCAGCTTTGAGCTGTACACAGATGTAGAGATCGTGGGCCGGTACTGCCTGAACAGGGCAATACTGAGGTGGCTCTGTGAGCTGTGCAGTGATGTGATGCAGGCACCCTCACGACGGAGTCATGCTCTGTCAGTGGAGACCAAGGCGACAGCCTGCATGTGCCTGCTCGCCATGGGCACCTTCCAGAGGCCAACAGGGGACACCACAGGCATCACACAGTCAGCCACATCACGCATCCTCACCCAATTCCTCAGCGCACTGCTGCCACATGCTATGGAGCACATCCATTTCCCCAGCACCGCGGCAGAGCATACAGCAAACATGCAGGCATTCCACAGGGTAGCACGTATGCCTGGCGTGCTAGGGGCCATAGACTGCACCCATGTGGCCATTCGCACGCCACCTGGCCCCGATGGGGCCACATATAGGAATAGAAAGGGCTTCTCCAGTGTCAACTGCCAGGTGGTGTGTGATGCCACTGGGCGTATAATCAATGTCTGTGCCACACACCCTGGTGGAGCACATGATGCCTTCATATGGCATCAGTCTGCACTTTGCCATCGATTCGAGAGTGGGGACATCCCCACTGGCCATCTAGTGGGTGAGTACGAATGTAGGAAATGCAACCCGGGGCAAGGGTGGAATGCCACAGATGCCATGGTAGTAGCACACAGGGATATGGGCAATATGGACCTGAACATGATACTCATCTCCACTATGTCCACACAGGTGACAGCGATACCCACTCATCCCTGGCTGCTCACACCGCATCGCGCCCATGACCCCATCGCAGTAACGCTATAATGAGGCACATGCTGCCACGCAACATCATTGGCGGTGTTTTTGATGCTCACGCATGCCCGATGCTTAGACACCTCCGGGTGGCCCACAGTACAGGCCCTCAAAGGCCTGGGATATTCCTGGTCTGTTGTATCCTGCACAACATGGCCAGTGACTGTGGGATAGCCTGTACAGGTTGAAGAGGGGACAGCAATGGGTGATGCCATCGGCGCTGTGTTGATGGTGATGAGCAGCCCCCTTGACGGGACCCCGACTGATCCGGCAGGCCAGATGCACCGGGACACCATCACTGGAGGAGCATTATGCACAACACAGGTAAGTCAAGGCGCATGTGCAACAACACTGTCCTGGCGCAACCCACAGGCACACAGAGTAACACATCAGGGTGCATGGACGGCAAGGGGGTGGAAGGACCAGGCACACAAACACACCATCAGGTAGGGGTGAGCAGTCATATGGACACACAGACACACACAAACACACCAGGCACAAAGTGTACATGGGCAGGTGCACAGCAGAGCAGGAACAGACATGGCAAACACACAGATCCACAGACCACACCCACCACCTGTACTGTCCAAGCACGTGTGTCAGATGCTGGGCACCCTTGCACCTTGGTGTACAGTACAATGCAGGCATCATCATGCACACGCACCTGTGGACAGCAGTCAGGATGGTGCAGGTGGTCCGTGGTGTCGGGCGTGATGGGCAGGGCACCCACCAGTGCACTGCCCACCATGACGACAGTGCACACAGGGCAGCACCAGACAGGGCCCGCACTGGGAGACAGGTCAGTCATGTTGCACCGCTCCACAACCACCGCGGATGCGTATGGCCCCACCGTGACCCAACAGCACTGGCAGGCTGAGCAGGGCCACAGGGGTGGCACCGATGGACCACCAGGGTCCCACTGTGCGATCGCGACCTTGTCCGCAGTGGGGTGTAGGATACCAAACATACCTGCACCAGGGGTGCTTGGGATGCCCACAGCAGAACCCGGCATCGACAGGCTTGGTGTCGACGACATCGGAAACGGGGAGTGGAGAGCGTACTGTGTGGGGTGCGCGGTACAGGAGCACCTGCTTGTGTGCCCAATGCAGCCACGACAGCGACCAATGCCTGGGTCTGCCTGTCAATGGTGGCGGTCACATCCATCCGCATATGGACCATCTCTGCACGGTCCAGAGCACAGTCCCTGCTATGCCGCTCCATAGCCGCACACAGTGCCTCCACAGACGTTGTAACCCACCTTTGCTGCTGTACTGATTCCCACAGCAGGCGGGTGTGCTCTTCGAATGGGTACTCTGCCACAACGGCATCCTGTCCTCCAGGGTGTGGAAGGTCCTGATGCTCAACATCCCTTGAGGGTGGGCGCTGTTCACCAGGACCAGAAATGGGCGTATCAAAGGGCAGTGGACATGTGCCACTGCTGGACACTGTACCCCCAGACCTGGTGGGTGACTGCTGCTGCCCCTCCAACCGCTGTGCCCCAGGGACCACTCGTTCCACTGCTGTGGCCGCAACATTGCCAGACACCTGCACAGCCACCGATGCTGCCCCACCAGTGCTGACAGGCACAGCCTGGGACTGTGCCAACATGCTGGCACACACGTTGGAATCAGCTAGGCCCAGGGGCATGTGCTGGCCTGCTGTGTGTCCGTCATGGGACACACACATGTCACTGCCCATTGCAGTCCTTGTATCATCAATGGTGCAGGTACGCATACAGCCACAGTCACAGCGCACTGGCATGCTTGCATGCCAGACTGCTGAGACACAGGCTGTGCACCCCCACACCCGCCTCACCGACACCAGAGTTGGCAGCCCAGCACTGCATGCTGGTGCAGTGCATGCTGGCTGGTGACAGAGGTGGATGGACCCTCCTCCATGTCCAGCAGGTCTTCCTCACTGCCTGGACCCACCACCACCATCCCTGAAGACGAACAGGATCTGTAACAGAAAGAGAGGACATGTGAGTGCATGTGAACAACCTTCCCCCAACACCACCACCATGCCATACCATGCAGTGATGGGCTTCCACCTGTCTGGAATCCACCGCCAGGTACGCCTCAATAGCACTCCACTGCATTGATGCAGCCAGTCAGTCCTCAGCCGGGTCAGCTCCACCACCGCTGGCTGGCCCCGCCAGTGCCAGCACGTGTCACCCTGAGGGCTGCCACCTTCTCCTTCACCCTCCTGTGGTCTGTCCCCATCTTTTTGCATTCCTGCATGGAGCGCTGGTGGCTGGCGTCAGGTTCACTGCCGAGCTACCCCCTCCCATGCAGTGCCCGCACGGGCCTGGGGGGTGCCTCACTCCACTCGGTAGTGACTCTCCTCCAGGTAGGCCTCAAGAGGGCTCTGTCTCTGCCGTGGTGAAGTTGGGCCTCCTCCTCCTTCGCCCACCATCCTCACCCTCACCTTGGCTCTGCTTGGTCATGGCGATCTGTATGGGCGTAAGTGGACACCTGTCACTGTGCAGTCTACAGCGTTATCCCATGCCCATTGTCCAGAACATCCCACAGCATGCAACCCACCTCTCACCTGCAGTAACCGAATCTGGCCAGCGCAGCCCACTGTCGCACATTTATAGCGCAATGCATGTAAATTAGGAGTGGAGCAACTGTAATGAGATGCAAATCGCGCCACTGCGCCTTTGAATGGCTGATCAGATGATTTGCATGTGCGGCTGAATATCGCGCCGTTGCGCTTTGTGTAATACGGTTGAGCCGGCTGAGCCAATGGCGCAGATCTGTGACTGTGTGGTACACTGCATTGTGCATGCCCAGGTAGCTTACGCAGGCGTCTGCCGCGCTGATGACATGCTGTGCGCGATCGGCAATTCAGGCCATGGCCACCATTGTGCCAGTGGCGCTACAGCACTGGGCACCATATGGTACTGTGGCACTACTGCGCAATAGTCCACTGTGGCACTGGCACGCAGGTGGTCGGTCGCGCAGGATGCGTAGACGTCAGATGGCGCTGTGCATGGCCTTGTGTCATAGACCCCTGACCTGGTGTCCGACCTTTGCCCCCTAGCGCTGTTCGGCTGCCACGTGTACGGCCCTATTGCACTGTTTGGTGACAGCGCTATGTGAACCGACGGCGCTGTACGAACAGCGCGATTGGAACCTATGGTGGTCTATTGCGCAACATTTCCACGTGGGGTTGCCGCGCTGCAGAGTGCCATATTGCCTGCTGTATAACTCCAACTATGGCATGCAGGAGAACGCCCCAATGGAGCCCAGTGGAGGTGGCCAACCTGGTGGCCCTGGTTGAGCCCCACTATGGGGCACTGTATGGGGAGGAGCCCCTCACCATGGCTCACACCCAGGTCTGGCTGCAGGTGGCCACTGACCTGGTGAGGGTCACAGGGCGGCGCCGGTCTGCAGAGCAGTGCCGGCACAGGTTCAGTGACCTCCGCAGGAGGGAGCCAGATGTGCTGCAACATCTACGGTCACGTGCCAGGAGGGGCGTTGTGCCTAGGCCAGGTGGGTGTGCCATCTATGCACCTGTATTCTCCGTAGGGCTGTGAGTGTGTTTTGGTGGCTGTGCATGGGGGATGGCTCTGCCATGGTTGGCTGTGTCATGTGTGCAGGTGTGAGATGCATGGGTCTGGCTGTGTGGGCAGGCACACTCACTGGGGCAGGGGGCAGTCTGCTTTGGAGTCACACTGATGTTTTTCTCAACATTTGTCTCCCACAGGCCTGGCAGAGAGGATGCAGGCACGGGCTGAGGAGGGCCGTGGCAGGGCCCAGGTGGCAGACGGTGGTGATGCGAGGGGTGGGCCACAGCAGCAGCAGCAGCCCCAGCTGCTTGCTGAGTGTGAGTATCATTACATCATGGATGATATTGCATGCTGGAGGGGGTGGGCATGACCACCAGCCATGCACAACACAACCATGCATGACACAGGCGACATTCATCACTGTCCAGTGTCACTGCACTTCTGTGTGTGTGTCACTGGTGGTCCATGCATGCACTGGGCACATGGCTGTGGAACTGGCATCCCACCACATTGCCACGTCACTTGACAGCCTTGTTTGTGCTGTGATGGACATGGGCAGTGTGTGTGTGCAGTGGTGCACATAGCTGGTGCCGCCTGGTTGGGCATGTCATGTGCATGGTCACTGTGGGTGGGTGCATACCATCACAGGTGCAGGACACTGGACTATATGCCTTGCAGGTTGGGTGGTGTTCAGGGTTGTGGACAGCCACAGCCATTGACTGTGTTCCCTTTTCCTAGGCCTCAGCGTCCTACGCAGGATTGAGCGTGCCCTCCGCCAGCTGACCAGGGTGTCCGTTGAGAACCATGACATCCTCCAGGACATCCAGTGCTGTGGGTTCCGGCAACGGCACAGCCAACCAAGATGGCACCAGAGAACAGAAGGCCAGCCTGCTAGGCCTTAGACAGGCTTCCCCTTCCCACTTCACCCATCCCTCCACCCTGCCTTCCCTCTCCCAGTTGTTCACCCCTACCCCTTGCCCACCCCTACCTTTACCCCTACCCCCGTCTTGTATATATCTGTACATAGTTTTGTTATTGTTCTTGTTGTTCTACTTTCTATTTTTGAAATATATACATATTTTGTTATGAATACTGTGGTGGTCTCTGATTTTCAGCTGGCTATGGTTGCTCAGTTGCAGTGGTGTGCATGCCATCTGGGGTGGTATGGTACTGGGTGTGTGTGTGTGTGTGCATGGGGAGGTGTCTCCAGTGTGGCAGTGACTTTCTGTCGGTCTTGCCATCTGCTGCCGCCCACTGCTGGGTGCACAGGGTGGGTCTGGCTTGTATGGTTCTATGCTACACGAGGTTGACGTGTGTCGGGGGGGATGCATGGTGTTACTGTAGTGACAGTCACTGCACATGGGTGGTGTCTTGGGGTCACAGTGCAGGGTGTGCTGAGCAGACGGGGGGCTGATGTGCACTGTGGTTGTCAACCCCCTGTGTGTGGCAGTCTCAGCCTGCCAGTGGTTGTGCTGGGGTGTCATGGCCCTGCTGTGCTTTGTTGGCTTGTCCCCATGGGCCAGTGGATCATCTGTCCTACCCCCAGTGATGCTGTGCTTGGGGTGTGCGGGTGTCTTGTTGGTTCTGCAGTGCTCCTGTGCCCATGTGTGGCATGGCTGGCGGTGGGCCCAGCCTGCCTCCTGGTTGTGCAGTTCCATTGCTCTGCTGGGGGTGGGGGGCTCTGCTTAGCTATGGCACCTCTGGACTGCTCAGCTGGGCTAGCCTTGTTGCGCTGTAAACGCCTTTTCTGCTCAGCTTCCCCTTCTTGGTTGCGCTATGGCGCAGTTTGTGCAATATTCAGACATTGGCTGCTTGCGCAATTTGTTTTGCTCCATGTTTGAATATCGCAACTGTTGCGCATATGCGCAATTGAATTGTGCTTGCTCCTGCTGTTGCGCACATTTTGGGAGCAGTTTGAATATCTGGGCCATAGGCTCTTGAGAAGTTCCATACCTTGGCTGTTCCGTGCAAGTCCACCACTGCAGGACAGGCTTCCTTCTCATACCACATGCCTAAACTATGGAATTCACTCTCCTCACCCATTCGCCACACCTCTTCCGCACACTGCCTCAACTCTCTCCTCAAAGTCCACTTTAGCTCCCTCTGTGCATGCACCTCACCCTCCCTATTCCCAGACCTAGACCTGAGCACTTACAATCCTGTCTGAGCAAAGGATGGCAGTCCCTACTGTCGGCTTGAAGCTACTGGAGGTGCTATATGGACTCGCTGTTAACATTGAGATTGTATTTCATCACAATTAATTACTATTGTATTGTATCATAATATCTGCTGTATCCCTGGTTATAATGTGCTCCTATGCATTGATGATGATTGTTTATAGTGTGCCCCCTGTATATACATTGTTAATGTTTATTATCTGTACTGTCCCCCTTCCCCCCCCCGACGCATCTGGAAATGAGCAGTGTCTGCTCATTATGCTTTTCCTGGTAAAACTTTTAAATAAATAAATCCTCTGCCTCCCCTTCAGCATAACCTGTAGGAGGCAGAGGCCTCATCCTTCTCATTGTTACTTTTGAACGTGGTTTTATATTCATCCACTTTTTTCATGTGGGCCTCTGTTTTGTCACCAAATAAGGAATCTCCTCGGGTCTCAACAGAGAAATCCATGGCCTTGTTTTGGGTATCCTGGGAAAGGATGGTAGTCCTTATCCAGAAAAACCTTCTTAACAACACTGCATGAGCCCAAAACTCTGGAAGCAGTGTCATTAGTGTCAACCACAGTGTGAACATTATATTTTGTGGCACCCATGGCTGATCGTTCTGTAACAATCAGGTCATGTGCCAAACCATCGTCTGTTCTTTCTGCCAGTGCCAGAGTTGTGTTCCAAAGTGCTTTGTGATACTGTGCGATATGTGCTGAATACGCTGCTCACCTGATAAGCAGAAAAGCTGTTTTATAAACCTTTTTTGCCATAGTATCCATTTTTTAAGAGTATTTTTCGGGGTGCTGTGCAGCTAGAGTGATTTTTGTTTTGCTCTCTCACAAGCAACTGGACTACCCCATGACAATCAGGATGGGCGTACAGATATTCCGCTCCCTGCATGGCCGCCTGACATTTTCTCTCAAATATTTTGTTGGTGGGTGCAGCCATGATTTTTCCTATGGCTCTTTTAAGTGGTTTATGTCTGGGAAGTAACAGCATTCTTGATGGAGCTAGTCCCAGCATGTCCAGAAAATGAGTATCTTTTTCATCCTCTTCCGTTTCTGTAGGCGGGGGTTGAAGGTATCAACCATTTGTCTGACAAATTAAGAAAAAGATGAATATTCCTCAGTTTGCCTTTGAGGTGGTTCAAATTTATGCTCAAGTGTGCCTTCTAACTTCATGGGGTCACCTTCCTCCATATGTGTATAATATTCTTTGTCATCCTCCACAGGCAGATAGGTTGCAGCCTGGGTCGGGGGGAGGGGGCAGGTATTTTATAAAAATTTCCATGGCCTGAATCACCTGGAAAAATTGCCACATTTTTGATATGTTCTCTGATGAGGAAATTTTTTCTGTGCCATCTACCTGCTCCTTTCTCTGTGCAGGAGGAGTGACAGTGACATTATTTTCTTTCAATTCCTTTTTGTTAGGCACTGTTTCCAGTGTCTGCTCTAAGGCTCTTTTATTTTTATTTTTGCCATCACTGAATTCAGGGTTCCTCCATTCAGCTACCCTGATATTTGAACCATCTTTACCAAGCCTTTTTGATGGCTCTGCAGGTTTATTTTTTTTTTTTTTATTATCTTTTACATAGATACATAGACAGTGTCGGCAGATAAGGGCCTATGGTCCATCCAGTCTGCCCATTTGAGCTTGTAAGTTCAGTTTATGTTTTCCTAGAAGTCTGTTGCCCCTTACCCTTGACCTCCAGAATTCCTTTATGTCTATCCCATGCATTCTTAAATCCCGTGATTGTTTCAGCCCCCACCACTTCCTCTGGCAGGGTGTTCCACTTGTCCACCACCCGTTCTGTGAAGAAATTCTTCCTCATGTTTCCTTTGAATCGTCCTCCCTCCAACTTCATCCCATGCCCTCTAGTCCTGGAACATCTTTTTCGCTAAAATAGTGTATTCCTGCACCCTGTTCCTCCCTGTGAGATACTTGTATGTCTCTATCATATCCCTCTCTCCTCCTCTCCTCCAGGGAGTACATGTTCAGTTTCTTCAACCTGTCTTCATAGGACTTGTGATGCAATCCATGCACCATCTTTGTTGCCCTCCTCTGAACCTTCTCTACCTCTGTCTATGTCCTTACGTAGGTATGGTCTCCAGAACTGTACACTGTACTCAGGTGGGGCCTCACTAGTGTCTTGTATAGCGGAGTTATGACCGCCCTTTTCCTGCTGGTGATGCCCCTGCCTATACATCCCAGCATCCTATTTGCTTTACCTGCTGCCTTGTCACACTGTTTCCCTACCTTGAGGTCATCAGGGATGATAACCCCAAGATCCCTTTCCTGCTCGGTGCATGCTATATCCTCAGCCTCCAACTGATATATTGTGCCAGGGTTTTTGTGCCCCATATGCATTATCTTGCACTTCTTTGCATTGAATTTCAACTGCCAAATCCCTGACCATTCTTCAAGTTTCTGCAGGTCCCTTCTCATTCTGTCTACACCCTCTGGTGTGTCTACTCTGTTACAGAGCTTTGTGTCATCAGCGAACAGTGAAATTCTGCCTTCTAGGTCCTGTGCAATGTCACTGATGAAGATATTGAATAGGACCGGTCCCAGCACTGATCCCTGTGGTACCCCACTGGTCATTCTTCCCTCTGTGGAGTGACAGCCATTTACCACCACCCTCTGTGTCCTGCCACCCAACATTATTTGTTGCTGAACATGAGGAAATGGGCCTTTCTAATGCATGCTTTCCACCATTATTGGGACCACTCCCAGAGCCTTGTTTATTATTTTTAGGTGACACAGAGGCAGACTGAGAAGGCATGCTTCTTTTTAAAATGTTTACCCTTTTAAATGAAGTTTTTGGGCAAATAAAAAATATGACAGGACATAGAATTTATAAAGTCGTGTTATAGGCCTAAACATTTTAAATAAAACTTGTGGCAGTCTGCATTTGCCAAGAGCTGAAAACAATTTGTACAGTTTTTTGATGGTCTACAAGGTCTCTTTGATGTACCAATATGAGACAACCTTGAAATAATAAAAACCATTCCCAAAAATGATGCAGCACAAGAGCCCAATAGTAAAAAATTAGTCTTGTACTGAAGAAAACTTTGGCAAAGGTCAAACTGCTGCTCCTATAAGACGAACCAATTAAGACGAAAAGGCATATACAGAAATGGAAATTAAAAACACTCCATTCTCTGCAAACTGGATTGCTCAAAATAGTAATTAATAGCAAAAAAAAAAAAGAATGTGGTTTACTAGCTAAATTGCCAAAAATGGAAACAGTAACCAAGTAGGATATTCTCTAGATCCAGGGACTCAAACAGGAACCAGATAAACCGTAATTTACAGAAATCCCTATCTAAATGCAGAGTAATCGAAAAAAACTGACTAAAACACACTTTTTGAAATGAACTACAAGATAAAAACCCAACTGGAGAACCAGCCATTACCAGAGTTCTTTACTGGGCAACTGCTCTCTTCAGGCGAAGAAACAGATCCAAGGAATGGACAGAGTGGAGTGTGGATGCAGACTTCAAACCTTTATTTCAAATTTTAAAATTTACATTGGTTGGCCGGCCCAGTGGCGCTGAGGGCTGAGATGCTGGACACCTTACCTCGTGTTATGCCAGCAACCCATGTTCGGAATGAGCACGGGCTGCTAGAGGTTGGCACAGCTGGAGAAGGATTGAGTGTCCGGAGGACTGCTCTCTTCCTCCTTGGAGGGGGGACACCAGTGGTCGGTGCTCAGCTGGCCCCTAGTGGAGACTGGGGGGCAGTGTGCCAATGCTGCAAAAAGAGGGGCAGATGCCAGGAAGACTGCATGAGGATGCGTGTATGCTCCTTCCACTGGAGTCATTGCATGCCCCTCCTCGCAGGGGAGACCCACAAGAAGAAATCTCTCTCGGCAGCATAAAGGCTGCCCCAATGGCACTGCCATGGTCACGCGCAAGCTAGCTCCCTCCTGGGTCCACCCTCCAGGTCTCCGCAGTGGTGGGATAAGTACCCACTGCGGTACAGCCAGAGGGTTGTGATGGGGAGGTCTGAGCTCTGTCCACGACCGGGGCAGCAGCCATGAAGGTTAGCTGGATGGAGAGGGAACCAAAGGTACAATTCCCCCCAAGCTGAGGAAGCAAAACTAAACTAAAAAAAAAAAAAAATTGCATAGGTTCTGTCTCTGGTGCATCACTCTCAGCCGAGATGACTGCATAAAGTGTAAACCTTAAGTAAGTGATTCCTGGTGTTAGAACATAACAGTACTGGAGTGGGTCCAGGGGACTGTGAGCAGGTGTGGTAATCAACGATCAAGATATTCTGGAAGATCAACAGTTACAGTAAGTATGTAACATTTATATCTACCAAGAATTGATCTTCATCATTTATTTTCCTCTTTTTTTTTAAACTTTCTTTTCATTTTATTTTGTTTGGTACAGGGAAGAGGTTATAATTTACATTTCAGAACATTATCTGAGTGATACAATAAGGTACATGTCCTTATGATATAGTCACATTTGAATATTAATATTCATGTATTTATACAACATTGATATCTTCTTACTTCAGAAATGGTAATTAATTGCTATAGTATATTATTAAATAAAGAAAGAGGAGGGAGGGTACAACCCAGCATCTAGACCCCTCCAAGGGAAGCAGAAATTCAGCTTCTCCTCTGTTATCTGCAGAGGGAGTACAATGTGCCTCCCCTAGAAAGGGCCCATAATAAGTAAAGCGGGTTCCTGGAATGAGCTGAGTGGAGGGGGAGTCTGAGGAGAGTTATGTGGGTTGTATTTATTTGAGCAGAGTTTTGGTTGAGTGGTTTACTTTATTTGCTAAGGGGAGATATCTAGTTAGTGGGGAGAGATGTGGAGGAACCAGGTGGTCCACTTATTCATCAATACTTCTGTTATATTTTGGAGTTTGGCTGTCATACTCTCCATTTTATATATATAGTATATATAATTCTCACAATCCACTACTCTTGGTACCTCCAGTTTCAACCATAATCTGGTTAACATCTTCTTGGCTGCTCCTAAGAGTATGCTTAAGAGGTATGTTGAGGATTTCTGAAGTGCCTCAGAAAATGTAGTAGGGCAGCCAACTCCGGGGTCAAGGTACCTAATTCGGGGGAAAGAGCCTGGAACTGTCTATTTACTTCCTGCCAAAAATGGGTCAAGATTGGGCACAGCCAGAATACATGAGAGTAAGTTGCTACTTCCGCTCCACATCTCCTCCAACACAATGAATTGCCCAAAGAGGAGTATTTTGCTGTGATTTGTGGGATTCGGAAATATCTAACTGTGATCTTCCAAGAGTACTCACGCCAGGTAAGGGTGATAGTGGTGTGTAGTGGTTTTGTGTTGTCTGCGCCATATCCTCACCCATTCCTTTGGTGTTAGGTTTAATGAAAGTTTAGACTCCCTAGCGATTTGTATGTTATCTATATTAGTAGAGGGGTTTTGGGATAATATTTTGTATATTTTTGAAATTAGATGGTGATATGCAAAGTCACTGTCTAGTTGCGTGAGCAATATGCCTAAGGGGGGGCATAATCCAATCCCTCTTGTTGTTGGGTTGTTCCTAAGTAATGTCTTATTTGTAAATAGCAAAGAAAATCAGTTTGAGAAAGAGAAAATTCGGCTTGTAATTGGGTAAAGGATTTTAAAATTCCGTTTTCATAAAACTGGAAGGTGTGTATTAAACCCTCTGCATACCATCTTTGAAAGGTGGAATCCAGTCTAGATGGAGTAAAGGCAGGGTCGGACACTGGGATCCCCAGCCATTTTGCAAAATAGTGATTTCCTGGGGTTTGTAGATATTGCTTCCATTCCATCAGCAAGGCTCTCATGAAGAAAGAAATTTGTTTTGTTTGAGTGGGTATCTGAGGTTGGAACACCATAATTTTATTTAGTACCAAGTCTGTTAAGGTTCTCTCTACTGAAAGCCATGGAGGAGACTGAGTCGGGGGAAGTAGCTATTTAGATATGTGCATGAGCGTTGTTGCCATTGAGTATTTATAAAAGTCCAGTAGGGCAAGGCCTCCTTTATCTTTAGGGAGCTGTAATTTAGCCAGTGAGATGCGAGGTTTACCTCCACCCCAAAGGTAATGGTTTATTGCTCTATTCCATTTTGTTATTTCATGTTTTGGTAGTGGTAAGGGGATACATAGTAGTAAATATAATAACTTTTGTAGTATGTTCATTTGTATGGAATGTATTCTATGAAATAGGGATAACGGTAGGTGGGCCCAGTGTTGGAGGTCCAGCCTCACCTCCTCAAAAAGGGGATTGTAATTCATTGTCTTAAGGTTGAATAAAGTTGGGGAAATTTTAACTCCTAGGTAGGTTATATAAGGGCGGTTCCATTTGTACTGGAATTCTTCTAGTATGGTATGAGGAGGAGAATAGTTCTTGGATCGTACCTCTGTTTTGTCTTGGTTAATTTTATATCCGGTTAATTGTTCTATTTTTGAGAGGGTTCTGTTCAGAGAGGGAAATGATAGTTCTGGATTAGGTATGTATAGTAGTAAATCGTCTGCGCAGTATGCCAGTTTGTGTTGGTTTTGGTTAATAGTATAGCTTGTTATTTGGGTATATTGTCTAAGATGTTGTGCTACTGGTTCTACATATAAGGCAAAGAGATATGGGGACAGGAGGCAGCCCTGACGTGTGCCCCTGTGTAAGTGGAATCTGGGGGAATAGGAGCCATTAATTTTAACTACGGCTTGGGGATTCTGGTAGATTGCCCCTATAAGGACCAAAATCTGTAGCAGGAAGTCGAATTTGGCCACAGAAAGGCGCAAAAAGTTCCATGACACCGGGTCAAATGCTTTTTGGACATCTAAACTTAATATTAATAGGGGATTATGATTTATTTGGGCATGATTCATGAGACAGAGGGTTCGTTTAATGTTGTCCATAGTTTGATGGTTTTTTATAAAGCCAGATTGATCAGGGTATACTAGTGTGGGGAGGATATCATCTAGTCTATGTGCTATAATACTTGTGTATATTTTGTAGTCTTGATTTAATACTGAGATGGGACAAAAAGAATCACATTTTGTGGGGGTTTCTGCGGTTTCAGGATTGTGGAAATAGCTGCTTGGTTCCATGATACTGGGCATTCAGAGGTGAAATGACTATTTTGTAAGGCATCCAGCAAGGGGGATTTAATCAAATCCCAAGTTCCCTTATAAAATTCTGGTCCATAACCATCAGGGCCTGGACTATTTATGTTTTTTAAATTTTTAATGGTGGTTTGTAGTTCTTGTAATGTGATGGGGGCAATTAATCTTTCTTTTTGGGTGGGGGTGAGGGCTGGTAATTTCAATTCTGAGAGTAAGTTTTCTATTTGTTTGTCATCTGGGGGGTTGGAGCTGAGTATAGTTTCTGGTAATATTCTTTGAACGTATTTAGGATTTGGGATGCTGAGTATTGAAACTGTCCAGTAGTTGGGTCTTTTATTTTAGTAATAGTTACTTGTTGAGTCTGTCTGCGTAACCTATATGCTAGTATTCTGGAGGCACAAGTGCCTCTCTCGTATTATCTCTGGCGTAGCCACATCAGTGCCTGCTCCATGTGGATCGTTAGAATTTTCTGGATTTCCTGCTGTGTTTGTGCTAGTTGATCAGCTATTGATGTGTCTCTATCCATATGTCTTTCTTGTAGACTTCTCAATTTGGTCTGTAGTTCTCTTAGTTTGGTTTCCCTCCGATGCTTCTTCCCCGTCGCATACGATATAATTTGTCCCCAGAGAACCACTTTAAATGTGCCCCATAATATTTGTGGGGAAGTTTGTGGGGAATTGTTATTTTCTAAGATTTCTGGAATTTTAATTTGTAATAGATCTTTGAATTCGGGGTCTCTCAGCAGGGAGGGGTTGAAGCGCCAGAAGGAATTCTTACATTCCTGAGTAATCCCCAATTCAAGAGAGACAGGGGCATGGTCCGAGAGATGTACATTCATGATTTCAGATTTACATATGAATTCTTTATGTTCTCCACTTATACAAAAGTAGTCCAGTCGGGAGCAATGCTTGTGGGTGTATAAATAGTATGAGAATCTTCTCCGTGCATAAGGCGCTAGGCATCAACAAAGCCTAGATCCTTAATTAAACGTCGAAGGTATTTTTGTCCGGTGGTTTGCATGGGTGGGCGGGTTGTTGAGGTATCTAAAGAGGGGTTCAATTAACAGTTGCAGTCTCCACCTATAATAAGTATTCCCTTTTTATGTGTGAGAATGTTATCTGAGAGTTGTTGTATGGAGGATGCATCACTATGTAGAGGAATATAGATGCTACATTTATTTATTTACCTTTTGTTGACCAGCTAAGTACACTAGACAAGTTATATGCCTATTTTCAGGTATGACCCAGCAGAGTACAATGAGATACAGATACAGTGAGATACAGGTTCATATCAGAGAACAACAAGACACAAGTTAGGCAGTATACAGAGTTAAATAGAACCATGTGAACATGTTCATATATTGTATATCCTGCATTCCTGTGCTAACCAGGTCCATCTTGTAAATGAGCTATGCTCAATGGTGTTTGCCTGGATAAATAAAGATTTGATTGATTGATTGATAGCTAGTAGACAGTAAGCACAGTTAAGATATGTACAGGAATATATATACATATAGACACCAAGGCTAAATACAGTACAATTTTACAAGGTATACATGGTTCTGAGCCACAATCAGAGCCACAGTCTGACTATATAGTCATTGCCTGGCCATTTAATATACCTGATGCCAGGGCCAACCTGCCCTCTCTATCAGTATATTGATTCTTGAGCTGAAAGTGGGAATGTTTAGGAATCAATAATACCGCTCCCCGTTTTCTTCCATTTTGATATGTTGATTCTATCAGGTGTGTAAATCCAAATTTCAATAGTTTTTGATGTTCTGTCGAAGAAAGATGAGTTTCTTGTAATAACAATAGGTCTGGTTTAAGTTTCTTTAGGGCCTGGATAGTTCTATATTGTTTAATAGGACCACTCAGCCCGTTCACATTGTGGGATATAATTTTCAAAGGGGTGCTCATATTATTAGTTTATTTTTTGTCCTGGAGACACCCCTCTTTTATTGTAAACCATACCAACATTCTTAATGGTACTGTAAATATTCTTTGGTCTTGTATCATTCTCTGACTTCATATAATAAAACCATTCTTCCGTGATTGTGTCTGTGGATTTACTATCTAAGGGTGAAGAGAAAAAGTGAGCACAAGCTAACTGAGCAAACAGTGCTATAAAACTGTGTAACTTAGGCCAACTGGGCCTTCTTAGTGGGAAAATGATAGTGACTTCCAGAGCCAGATGCTCTGGCTGAGGCAGAGAAAAAGACTGCCAAGTAGGGATTTGTCCCTTCCAGGGAATCAAACCCTCGGGGTAATTCAAAACCCAAAATCTAGGGTATGGGTGGGTAAAAAATTAAAATTAATTACTGGAAATTAAAAGAGTGTCAACACTTATACAAATGAAAATTAACCATAGGTGTTTAGGGATAAAATGGTGCTGTCTGAGCTCCATTTGATTGTAGCTTGTTCCCTCTGTCCCACTGCCTTTAATTTAGATGGGGAGGTGGCTGAATGAAGGGGCATCAACTGCTAATCTGTATTTATATACTAAAACTCCCCAGATGAGCATAAGTGGAGTCTGAAGAGGAAACTGGTTGGAGATATCTAATTTATCTAATTTATACATTCCCCAGGGTAAAAAAAAAAGAAAGAATATGCTGTCTCTGAGATTCTTTAAGTCCATATGGGTTCACATGGTAAGGTCTTATTACAGTCTGGTATTCAGGTTATTATCCATTACAGATAAGTCAACTGTTGCAAACTTCCTTACAGCCAGTCTATCTTATAAAGTGCCCCCAGTAACAGAGTTAAGTGTATATTGGATAGCACAGTTAAAGTTATTATTCTTCTGCAGAGAACTCCAGTCCTCAGAGCATGATTAATCGAGGAGTAATCCCCAGGTGCTCCACAGCCTATTGTGTTCCTGCCTGACCCAAGGGAGGAAGAGGAGGAGGTCACCAAGTGAAGATGCCAGCTGTGGCTACTTTATTGAGCCAGAGTTGTTTTCCATCTCTTCCTCCCCGTGTCCAGCCGCACGTCCTCCCCCCCAGGAGGTCCAGCTGCGGTGGCATGGAGGAAGCCCCTGCATTTCTACCCTGAGCTCCTGCGATCTGTGGGCCACCCCATCCCCTCGGCACATGGTCATCCCGGTTCCCCCTCAGCTGCACTGCCCTCCCCTGGGAGCCATAAGTAGTAAGTCCATCCCTATTTAACGGGACTTTATGAATTTATCATTATCCAGCCACATTATGAACATGTAGCATACTTTCTTGTTATTTGCCTCAGGGTCCCCACTAGGTGGTGGCAGAACTCAGTCAGATTCTACCCTATTTAGAGGGTTTAATTGTAGGAACGACAGCCCAGTTCCTATTTAACGGTGCCAGGGCATCGTAGCCCAACTTTGTGTGAAAGATTCACTTTTAGCTTGCGTGCCATATTCCCTATTTATTGGGAAGCAGGTTTTATTCAAAAATGAGTCTGTGTCCCTTGGGGGACCCCCAATCCTCTACCACTCCCATGTGTCCAGCGATCCATCTGTCAGGGCCCGAGACTCCCAAACCTGCTGGAGGGAGAAGGACTTAGAGCATCCCCGCATCTGAGATCAGAGTTTCTGCTTAGCGGCCCCTCCGCCAGCCCGCCCTAGAGACCCAGAGTGTAGCATGCACCAGACGCCCGAGAGTGCCAGCACCCCCCGCCCCCCAAGTAGCAGAGAGCAGGCTAAAGGAAGCAACCCAGGTCTCACTCATCACCTCCGACTGATCTAGAGGAAGGGTATTCAAGTGTCCTGTCGGGCAAACTGCACCAGGAGAAGTATGATCAAGTCCAGGGTTTTTTGCTGACTTTGTAGGCCTTGGAAAGCCGGGTGCTGTTTTGAACGGGAGATTTGGTTTCTTTGTGGATTGGCACTTCTCTGAAGTAAGAAAAGTCCTCTTGTTTTAAAATCTTGAACCACCTCTGAAGCTGACTCATATATTTTCTGACCCAAGGGGAACTGGACAACTAATTTGCTTGGGTGTTTGGAATTTCAATTTTTCCTTCCTTAGGATGGGAAAGAGGGGGATATATGCTTTGCATCTCTGCATGGTAGCAGGAGCATAATCATTGTTGAAGAAGACTCTTTCACGTCCATGAATCACCCTGCCCTGGGCCCAGGCCCCTTTGAGTATAAGTTCCTTTGTTTGGTATCGAAGAAATTTTATTATTATTGATCTGGGTCTGGCTGTAGGTTGAAATGGTTTGGGGCCCAGGGCATGGTGTACCCTTTCTATTTCAAAAGAAAAGTCTGGATCCAGGGTCAGGGAGGTGTGCAGCATATTTTCGATATATCCCTGGATATAATTCCCCTCACTATTCTCTGGGATCCCGTATATTCGTAAGTTATTTCATCTTTGCCTGTTTTTGGCATCCTCTTGATGCTCCATGGTAAGGTGGCAAAGTTGTGTGATCTGCATTTGGTCAGTCATTTTTGCTTGGGAATGAGAGGCCTCCGCGAGTGACTGAATTTGTGCACAAATATCAGTCAGTTCTTGCTGGAATTATTTTTGTGTCTGTTTGAATAAGTGGAAATCCATCTTGAAATCATGGAACTCAGCTATGATTTTATCAAGTTTCTTGTTTGTTTTGTTCACTTTCCCTATTTTGCTCTTCGGAGTTTTGGTCATTGCAGAGCGGGCCACCTCATGTGGTTGCAGCGAGGTGTCAGAGTCGGAGAGTCCTGGATCCAATTTTTCTTGTTCTGGAGTTAGTAGCTGAAATCTATTACTGCCTCCTCTGATCTTGCTGATAGCCATAGTTGTAAAATTCTATTTTCAGTTATAGATGGCTTGATTATTAGGCCATTTAATTGTTTTTAGCAGTGGGATTATGCGGAGTGAAAGGGCTATGCCGCCATTAGAGAGGAAGTCGCACCGTAAGTCCCATTGTTGATTTTCAATTGTGGGTCAGAGTACCAAGCTCAGAGAAAGTCACATGGACTAGGGAGGTTGCAGCTCAGGGTTCACTGAGGCTAGTAATCCATTCAGAATTGTCCTGCCAAAGGTGTCATGCTGCCTGGCATGGACATCCAGGGCACAGTGTGCTTGGTAAAGGTATGCACTGTGTGCCAAGTTGCAGCTCTGCAAAGTTCTCCAAGAGGCACAGAGAGTATATCTGACAGGGACGTGGCAATCACTCTCGATAAGTGGGCATGTACCATGCTTCCAGTTCAACCTAAGCCATAGCATAGCAGTGATGAACACAGTTTACAATCCAGGCAGAAATGCACTTGATTGTGACAGGCTGTCCATTTTGATTAGGGTCAAGAGAGACAATGAGCTGTTTAGACTGTCTGAAGTCCTTAGTCCCGTCAAGATAAAACCTAAGGACTCTCTGAATATCAAGTGAGTGGAGAGTCTTTTCTCGCTCACACTGGAAGCTGGCAAAGTAGATAGGCAGGATAACAGCCTGATTAAGATGGAACTCTGACACCACCTCAGGAAGGAACTTGGAGTGTAAATGGAGAACTACCTTATCTTTATGGAAAACAGTAAAGAGGATCTGTGACCAATGCATGGGTTTCAGATATTCTGCATGCAGAGGTGGTAACCACCAGAAATGCTGCTTTCCAAGTCAGAAATTTCAAGTCACAAGCTGCAAAAGGCTCAAAGGGTTTGCAAGTGAGAATATCCCACATAAGGTTGATATCCCAGGAAGCCATCTGCTTCCCTGATGGGAGGCCTTGTGTGCAGAATACTTCTGAGGAACCTCTTAAACACTGGCAGCTGCACCAAACAGAGGGTACTAACAGGTTTGTGGTATGCTAATGTAGCACATAGGTGGACCGTAACTATGGAATATTGCAGACCAGCACCAGAAAGGTCCAGTAAGTATTCCAAAACCTTTTCAGATGGACACCTGGAAGGGTCCAGGGGGATATTGGAGCACCAGATGGAAAGTCTTTTCCAAATGATGGAAGGTTTACATGCAGCCAAAAGTATTTCACTCATCCTCTGAGATACTGTGAACCGGGACATGGGAATCTTTCTAAACCCTTCAAATTCTTAGCTGGAGCCCTCCCAGGAGCTGGTGTTCATAGGAACTGTTCTTGACAACCTGAGCTTGGGCCTTCTTCCCAGATAGCAGGCTAAGAGCAGCCTTGCAAATGTGCTATATCACAGAATGGAAGACTGTGCCAGCCCACTTTACACAATGCATGCTGGGCCTAATAGCCTTCTCAGTGTTCAGAGTGCCTTTAGCAGGTCTGCATATGAATGAATACAGAAGTCAATTGGCAGGCATGTTGGTAGAGAACCGACTAGTCTCATCAGGTTTTACACATAAATAGAGGAAAGTGAATATTTAAAAATAATGATTGTACAACATCCATGCAAAACTTTTTAACATCCAGAAATCTGTTGGAAACAATCTTTTTATTTACAATCTTATGGTCCTCTTTTCAGAAACCAACCCCCCCAATCCCTGGGTATGCCTCATAACTTAAAAGATCATGAAAACAATAAGTAAATTGTCAATATCAATAATTATGATCACCAAAAACGTATCTGAATAACCGTATTTATGTTAAAAATATTTTACGGTAGGATACAGTCAAAGACATTTAATTCCACCCCCCTTCAATGTTCAACGATCAGTATTAAAGTAGATTAGAAATAAAGTCATGGTACAAATTCTAAAAAGCATAATAGAATCAAATAGATGTGGATCTTAACTGAAATATAAATGTTGGTTAAAAAAAATCTGCAAGAATCAATAAACGGAACATCAGCCATATCACCAATAGAGCCTGCTCATCCATAACAGGCATCCTACACAACACCTAAGAGGAGGGCCAGACTGTTGCTTGGCAACATTACACAAACCTAGCAAGGCTTGTGAAACCACACCTCGCGTCGTTACATGGATGAGCAGGCTCAAGAGGAAGAGAAGGCCTCCACTCCATACATGCAGTGGGAACAAAAGCCTGTAGCAAATGTCGTTACACAAAAACGCTGGAAACAAAAAGTAAGTTGACATGCAGAGCTCTTTGGAAAGCAAATTAAGTGACTAAATAGTAAGAAGGCATTAGCAATATGACAATTCTTAAAGAAGTGCTGTATATTACAGACATAGAAGACCAAAATACACACAAAGTGCATAAACAAAAAAGAACCACTGCATGGTGAAACTGGAAGTGTCTTCTGGTTATGGGGTTAGTAAAGCTCTTAGCAGCATTATAAACTTTGGTCTGGCTTTTGTTCTTGAAGGTAACATCGCTTTAGAAAGTGCACTTTTTATTTCCTGGCATCTGATTAGCTGATGCCCTTGCCAAGGGGGTACATTAACTTTCAATAGATGCCCAGGAAATAAAAAGTACTAGCCCCAGTGCCCCCCACCCACTCATGTACCCCTGTGCCCACCCTGCTTCCTGACTGGCTGAAAACACACAATTTAATTTTAAATCGCCGCCATTTTTACTCTCGCTTAGCGAGAGATACTGGCCCTCAGTGCTCTGCAGTTCACTACCAGCTGGCTCACAATTCTCTCACACAACCTAAGCTGGTCTCCTTTCAGTTACGTTTCTTCATTTTGTATGTAATTATGGTACCCTCTTGAGCAGTTCTCTGCTTCTCAATACCTCTTGCTCAATGTTGAAAAGTGTCCTGGACACTGAGTAAGGCAGCACCTCTCAGCAGACAGAAGTGATCTTCCACTCGCCATCAGCTTTTCAAATAATTAAAAATATACACTGGCCACACAAGGAAAAATAAACCAGTAAAAGCAAAGCTGTCCGATCAGCTTCATGGAACTGCCTGATATAATCAGTGTGATTTTGAAATGTGCAGCGTGCCACATGCGTGCCTTTCCAAATCAAAAGAAAACTTCCTTTCCTCCTCTTCCTGCTCACTTCTGCCACTCATTTACACTATTCTCCACAGCAGAAACTTAACCATCCCCCGGTACTCTACACAGAAGTGCCACAAACTGACACATACTGATACTGGCTCACCTCTGTCCTTCACCCTACAGGCAAAAATAAAACTCTTTTTTCAAGGCTTACTTTTGTTTGATGCCGCTCGCTCCTTTGATCTGTAGCTGAACCCTGCTCCAGTACATTTACCGACCGCAACTACAATGCCACACCATTGTGCTAAAGTAAAAAAAAAAATTAATTTAAAAAAAAGTAACAGCGGTCCCCTGTTTGTACACACCTATAACTGGCACCTTTTTGAAGGGGCAGTAAAACCACAGTTTCTGCCTCTCCAGCTTCGGCAGTCAAAAAGAATCTTGATGCCTTGTTTTAGATGGTGGGGGGGAGGGGGGAGGAGAACAGAATGTCTCTGTCACCTGAGTGTGTGGGGGGAGGGATAGTACAGCACATAAAATGAGGGAGTACTTTATGAAAAAAAGCTTATTTTCTGATATTTCTAGTAATGTTCAGTCATTTCATTTGTTATTTTGCAACCTAAGTAAAATTTACGCAAATGTCCATTTCTAAGTGCAATAATACCCTCCAGGGTGGGTGGTATTGGGAAATACGGACCTTCCAGGCTAATATTCTCCGCCTCATATGCTGGCCCTATTACACCCCTGGGCTTTTAGTATTTCCTAATACCGCCCACCTTGGAGGGTATTATTGCTTATATAAACAGCCATTATAAGAAATGAGGAAAAAGATATGTGACAAATGAGTACAAACAATACTAAGAAGGTTTTTCTATTACAGAGACAAACATTGTAAATGCTTCAACATTTTGTAGTGCACAGGAGCTGGCTACTTGTAAAACATAAAGGTAAAAGATTCATTCTCTTACAGTTCATTTCAATGTCTGGAACAAGCTTGAATAGATAAATTAAGTCTACGAACACCATACCACCACGGTTACAAATAATGTTTTTTATTTCACAGGTGAACAAAAGTGAATCTTTATATTTAAGTATAAAAGGAGAAGTATAAACACACAGAAATACTGGTTAACTAATTCAGAAGAAATGCAATATGGAAATATTTAATTTACTATACATGAAACTGTTAAAAATGACTTGATTACCTGATTGTAATATGCATATTTTTATAAATTTATTTAAGAAAACACAGAAACTCTTTGGAAAAGCACAAGATTATGTGAGAAACATCAAGGCAGTATTGAAAAAAATAAATAAGAAAGTTTTAAAGAAGACGTTTTTGCTTTGTGGAGTTTGTAAAAATTTCCGGCATCCCACACCACATTTTCCAACATTTCTGAGACACCCCAGGGATGCAACATTGAAAAGAATACACAATTTCCCTGGATGTCTAGATTACTAAAACTTTTTTTGTTTATGGTTTGTCCACTTTGCGGGTCAGTGAATTTTCCAGGATGTTGGTGAACACCTATTTAAAGGCTAACTACAGAATTGAGAACTTTTATTAAGGACTGAAGGACCGTATTGCATAACTCCTATACATATTACCTTGTTCATTCCTGTGAGTATTTGCGGATAAAGAATTGGAAGACACCTGTATAAACTGACAATGGAAGTATTTAACGAAATGGGTTTGAGTGTTCAACAACCATTACATTTTGTAAGTTATTCAGAAGAAGAAAGGAAAAAAGTTGTTGGTGCTATGAGGGGGGGATAATGACATGTCTGAACAAATCTGTGATAACACTAAAAGCCTGTCACAGAAAATAGAAAATTTAAAATTCAAAAACTGCCGGTTAGAATGGCATGGGCTCACATTAACAATATGCATTGAATATAACCATATTCCCACAGAACTAAGAATTAAGGTAGAACTTAATTTAGGAATAAATTCTGTCAAACTTAACCACAACTGGGATGGAATTAGGAATAGGGCATCAGCTGACTGAGGTGATAATTGAAGAGAGAGAGAAAACTTAAATAAAGAAACCAGTTTAACGGAGGAAGCGTTAAAAATGAAAATTACGTGCCTACCATAATTCTTCATCTTTCTGTGTATCTTCACCATTCATCACAGATGGGTACCTGTCCGGAAGCCAGGACCCTGCGGGAGCCTTTTTTTTTTTTTTGCATAGGTAGAGCCAACACAGTAATGGCACCGCCCTCGAGGTTGACGTACGACGTGGTGCTCACAAGTTGGTTGCTAAGTGTTGGCACCGTCCCCTCGTCAGTTCTATGTCGCCGTAGAGTGAGAAATAAGGGAGGGAGGCAGGGATGGGACAAGAGAGTCCAAGGGACAGATAAAGGGAAAGGATATACAAAACAAAAGAGGAATAAGCGACTGATAGGACAGAGTGAAGGAGGAAAGGAAGAAAAAGTTACTCACCATAGTAATGTTGTTTCTTCTAATGGAGTCTTGCTGTATTCAGACATAATGCAGTTAGCCCCAGCATTTGAACTGCTCCAGAGAGGAAAGAGTTAATTCCATGCAGAACAGAAGCATGGAACGTTGAGCTCGAGCTCGGGTTTTCAAACGTCTGTCTGTGGTACTTACCAGTGCAACCGTCAGATTCTTACGAGCAACTAACTAACGTGACACTAAAATGTGGAAATTGTTTGAACACATAGCCAAAAGACAAAATACTTTTTGGGGTCCAAAAAAGACTCAAGTCGAGAACCCAAGAAGAAATAAGGTAGTGACAATTCAAACTATGCAACACAAGAAGGAAAAACATAACAGATACCCCACCAAGAGGGAGGGTACAAGGTACACCCCTGAGGTGCAACACTGTGCCTGCCAACCCACATCCCAAAAACAGGATCTGAGAGGGGAGGTGGTGAGAGGTCTGAATACAGCAAAACTCCATTATAAGAAACAACATTACTATGGTAAGTAATTTTTTTCTTCAAACAACATGAAGTCTTGCTGTATTCAGACATAATGCAGACTACCAAGCAGTTCTCTATGGAGGAGGGAATGCAGAACCTATTTTGGGAACAAGCTCTGCAGTACTGCTGTGCCAAACCTAGCATCACTCCTAGACTGGATGTCCAGAGAGTAATGCTTGGTGAATGTATGGACTGTTTTCCAGGTGGCTGTTTTACAGATCTCTAACAAGGGCATATCTCTGGCCACAGCTAGAGTAGCAGCTATACCCCTAGTCGAGTGTGCCCTCAGGCCTGAAGGGGGTGTTCTACCCAATTTGTCATAGCAAAATTGTATACAGGAAACAATTCACCTGGCAATAGTTCTCTTAGTGGCAGGCTTACCTTTCCCCACTTCACTATAAGTGAGGAACAATTGAAGACAGTCATTTCTGTGTGCCTTAGTATGCTCTGTGTAGTAGCTAAGTGCCCTTTTAACATCCAAACTGTGTAATCTTCTTTCTCCTGGGGAAGAATGGTCAGTGAAAAAATACAGGAAGAGACATAGACTGGTTTAGGTGAAAATCCAATACCACTTTAGGCAAGAACCTCCTATTAGTTCTTAGGATCAGTTTATCCCTATGGAAGGATATGAAGTCAGGTTCAACTGACAGGGCCTGTAATTCGCTAATCCGCCTGGCAGAAGTAATAGCTACCAGGAACACAGTTTTCCAGGTCAAGTACTTCAATTCAGCCAAAGCCATAGGCTCAAAGGGTGGCTGCATAAGCTGAGCAATGCAGACATTAAGATCCCAAAGCACACAGTAGGCTCCCTAAAGGGAGGGTTAATGTGAACCAGGCCTTTGAAAAACTTCCTGAAAACAGGATGAGATGCCAGGGAAGAGCCCTTCCCTGCTGAAAGGAATGCAGAGACAGCTGCTAGATGAACCTTCAGAGTGGCAGACCTAAGGCCTAGACTATTCAGATGAGCTAGATAATCTAAGGTTGTGGAAATGCCTGCAGAATCAGGCACAATACCTTTCTGAGAGCACCAAATATTGAACCTCTTCCATTTGGAATTGTAAGTTTTTCTAGTGGAAGGTTTCCTGTAGACCTTCAGAATATCCAGAACTCCCTGAGAGAGATGTAAATCTGCATATTCTAACTCTTCAAGAGCCAGGCCTTGAGGTTGAGAGACTGGAGATTGGGGTACCAGATCTGCCCCAGGAGGAGGAGAGAAGATTGTATCTCCTGGGAAGAGACAGGGGATGTGAGACAGCCAAGGACAGCAGTAGAGGATACCAGGGTTGTCTGGCCCAATCTGGAGCCACCAGTATCACTGTGCAAGGTTGATCAGAACTCTGAAAAGGAGAGGGAAAGGAGGGAAGGCATAGAGAAACCTGCCCTTCCAGTTCAGAATGAGGGCATCCTGGGAAACTGTCCCCAGGACTGGAGGTCTGCAGCAAAATAGAGGAAGTTGATGATTGGCTGGTGCTGCAAATAGATCTATTTCTGGAATGCCCCACTTGGAGAAAATGATCCTCAGAATGTGAGGATTCAAGGACCATTCGTGATGTCCCTGTGAAATCCTGCTCGAGGCATCTGCCAGCACATTGTCCTTCTCTGGAAGATGAACTGCTACCAGGGAAGTCTGAAGAGAACAGGCCAGAGACCAAATTTTCATGGCCTCTGTGCATAAGGCCATGGACCGAGTGCCTCCCTGCTTGTTGATGTACCACATTGTGGTAGTGTTGTCCATCCTGACTTGGACCACCTTGTCTTTGACTGAATCCGAAAAGGTCTGAAGGGCTAGAAAAACTGCCCTGAGTTCCAGGAGGTTGATGTGAAGAAGAGACTCCTGTGGGGACCAGATCCCCTGAGCTGTTAGGGCTCCCAGGTGGGGTCCCCAGCCTAGGAGAGAAGCACCCATAGTCAGTACTACTGACGGAAGTTGAAGGAGAAGTGGAACCCCTTGTCTGAGGTTGTCCTGGTCCAGCCACCACTGGAGAGCCTGGACCAGAGTTCGAGTCATTGGAATCAGGTTGGTGAGAGAATCTGTTCTCTGTGACCAAAAGGACCTTAGATGGAACTGAATGTCCCGCATCTGAAATCTGGCTCCCTGAACCACTGCAGTGGAGGCTGCCATGTGGCCCAGGAGTTGGAGGAACTGTCTCACTGGAATAGAAACCCAAGGCCGAAATGAGGAAGCGAGGTCTACTAAGGCCTTCACCCTTGCCAGAGGAAGTAAAGCTTTTGCTTGGGTAGTATCCAATTCCACCTCTATGAAGGTGAGAAGCTGTACTGGTTCGAGGACAGATTTTGGCAGATTGAGAAAAAAACCCAAGGAACTGAGCAAGTCCTGAGTGGTTTGCAGAGCTGACCTGACCTGGTCTGAAGACTGCCCTACTAGGAGCCAGTCATCCAGATATGGAAAAATGGTGAAACCCTGTCTTCTGAGGTAAGCCACCACTACTGCAAGGCACTTTGTGAACACCCTTGGAGCTGATGTTAGGCCAAAAGGCATGGCCTTGAACTGATAATGGCCTGAAGGCAACTCGAACCTGAGGTATCTTCTGTGGGAGCACCTTATAGGGATATGGAAGTAGGCATCCTTGAGATCCAGTGATGTTAGCCAATCTCCTGGCCTTAAAGAGGGGAAGGATTATTCCCAGAGTTACCATTTTGAACTTGGGTTTTGAAATGTGTTTATTCAGATACCTTAGACCCAGGATGGGTCGCCACTCCCCTGTTTTCTTTGGGGTGAGGAAGTACCTGGAGTACAGGCCTTTTCCCCCTGTGTTGAGTAAGAACTTTCTCTATGGCTCTGAGAGCCAGGAGAGAGGAAACCTCTGCCTCTAGGGCAAGGGTTTCTGAAACCTATGCAGGTGGAAAAGACTTGGCCCTCCTTTTTGGGTATCTTTTGAAGCTGAGGGCTAGTCCCTGGCTTACTACTTCCAGCATCCACTTGTCTGAGGTAACAGACTTCCCAGGCCTGAAAGTAGTAAGCCAGCCTGCCTCCTACTGGGATTGGAGAGTCGACCTGGGCTAACACCTCAGGGTGTCTGCTTGGCAGAAGCCTTAGATTGGGAGGAAGAAGCAGTCCTGCTCATCCCTCTTCTACCCCTCCCTCGGAAAAAAAAACCTTTGTGGGTAAGACAAGGAGGCCTGGGCTTGGTAAAAAGGCCTGTGAAAAGGCCTGCCCCTGCCCCTGGACTGCTGCTTCTGAGGAGTGGCTTGCCTTTCCTTGGCCTGTGCACTCCTGTAAGTGGTTCTATATTCATCCATTTTCTTCATGTCAGCCTCTGTCTGCTCCCCAAACAAAAAGTTACCAACTACAGGAAAATCCATAGCCTTAGACAGGGTGTCCTGTTATAGGCTAGTACATCTGAGCCAAGCATGCCTTCTGAGAGACACAGATGTAGCCATGACTCTGGATGCCACATCACTGGAGTCAACAGCAGCGTGAAATTGTACTTTGGATGCCTCAATTCCGTCCGCAGCCTCCTTCTCCAGCTCTTTGGCTAGCTGGGGGGAGGTCTTTTTAGCCAGTTCCAGAACCGTATCTCACCTGGACTTCTGGTACCTGGCCGTGTAGACCATATAATTTGCCTGCCTGAGTCCCAAAGAGGATGCCAAGTATAGTTTCTTGGCCATGGTATCGACTTTCCTGGAGTCCTTGTCTGGGAGGTGTGAAGCCAAAGGAATGTTTGCCCTGTCACAGGCTGCAACCTGCACTACCCCAGCATGGCTGCTATGTGAATAAAGGAACTCTGCAGCTGACCCTGATAACATGCATCTCCTGTCCATTCTTTTATCTACAGAAGGTAAACAGTTAGAAGCCTGTAGAATCTTTTTTGTCTGTTTCCCCAAGGACCTGTGAAGGGGAATAGACAACCTTTTGGACTCTGGGATGTCCATCATCTCTACAAAATCAGGCTCTTCTTCCTCCTCAGCAGCTTCAACCAAAGAGAGCTGGAGGGTTTCAGTCACCTTCTTGTAAAACAAGAAGTGAGAAGGGGACTCAGAAAGCCTAGGAGGGGAGACATCAGAGGGTCTGTCTCGGGAGATGTCCGGTTCAATGAGCACATCCACACCCCCACCGTCGTAGTCATCGTCGTCATCGCCATTGTCAGGATAGTCTTCATCTCCCTCCCACTCCTCATAGAAAGCATCCGGATCGTAATCTGAAGGAGCCGGTTCTGACAGAACCAACCACCTGACTGGCAGCACCGGTTCGGACAGAACCAGACGAAACGATTGGACAATACTAATCGCTTTGGCTATCTCGTCCACAGTTGGAGTAAGTAGTACTGGATCCGAACTGGCGGACTTTCGTTTCTTTTTTGACAGAACTGACCCCTCAGAGTCGGCTCTCCTTTTGCCTGAGGAGGTATCGCCTAGGTCAGTAGGCACCTCCCGAGGTTCGGCCGTAACCGAACCAGGTTGGCCATCCGGGTCTACGGACTTCTCGGCCTCCCTTTCCTTCAACCTACTCAGTCTTTTTTCTAGAGTGGTTTTAGGAAAGTTTTTGCAAATTTGGCAGTCTAACTGGAGATGGTCAAACCCCAGACAATAAATACAGATGAGATGAAGGTCGGCTTTGGCAAAGGCCTCCCCATACTCAGTAGTGTTGAAACCCAGTGGGACTGGTTTTCTTTTTGGGTTTCTCAGACATGGCCAACCTACCAAAATTACCCTATAGAAGCGTTCAAGCCAGGTAATACCAACCGATCGGTAAGAAAAAATTACTCACCTTAGTAATGTTGTTTCTTCTAATGGAGTCTTGCTATATTATGACATATGCAGTTTGTCCCAGCCTTAGAACTGCTCGGAGGTGAAAGAGTTAACTTCCATGCCAGGCATGGAACTTAGAGCTCGAGCTCAGTTGAAAATTCTATCTGTTGTTCTTCAACTTAAACTGTCAGATCTTTATGAGCAAAACTCACTAAGACTCTGTGTGGAAGCTGTAAACCTACACTAGCCAACTGGCTACTTAATTAATAAACACATTTTTTGTGCCACAAAGAAGACTCAAGTCAGGAGACCCAAAAATGACAACACAACAAAGATCACCCCAAAAGAGGGGTGAAAAACAAAATTGGGCATCTAAAAGATGCCAGCTGCCTGTACCACCATCCCAAAGTAAGGTTCTGAGAGGGGCAGGGCGGAGGTCATAAATAGCAAGACTCCATTAGAAGAAGCAACATAACTAAGGTGAGTAATTTTTTTCTTCAAACAACATGAAGTCTTGCTATATTATGACATATGCAGACTACACAGCAGTACCTCCATGGAGGAGGGACAGAACCTACTTAGGAAATAGGCTCTGAAGCACAGCTATGCCAAAATGAGCATCACTTCTAGCCTGGATGTCCAGGGAGTAATGCTTAGTAAAAGTGTGCACCGTTTTCCAGGTAGCTGCTTGACATATCTCTAGGATAGAGATGCCCCTGGCAGCAGCCAGAGACACAGCTGTACCTCTGGTGGTGTGAGCCCTCAGGCCTGAGGGAGGAACTTTACCCCGTTTTTCATAGCAGAATTGGACACAAGAGACAATCCACCTGGCAATGGATCTTTTAGTGGCAGGTTTCCCTTTGCCAACCTCACCATAAGTGAGGAACAGTTGGAGGAAGTTAAACCTGTGACCTTTGGTACGATCTATGTAGTAGCTAAGTGATCTTTTGACATCTAAACTGCGCAACCTCCTCTCACCAGAAGAGGAATGGCCAGTTAAGTACACAGGGAGAGATATAGATTGATTAAGGTGGAAATCTGAGACCACCTTAGGCAAGAACTTTCGGTTAGTCCTGAGGCCTACCTTATCTCTGTGAAAGGAGATAAATCAGGCTCCACTGACAATGCTTGTAACTCACTTATGCACCTGGCAGAAGTGATGGCTACCAAAAACACAGTTTTCCAAGTCAAGTACTTGAGCTCTGCTGAGGACAAGGGCTCAAAAGGGTGTTGCATAAGCTGGGCAATGCAAATATTAAGATCCCAGGTAGGAGAAGGATCCCTAAATGGGGGGTTGGTGTGAAGCAACCCTTTGAAAAACTTGGAGAATACAGGATGAGCTGAAAGAGAAGAGGGCTTGCCTGCTGACAAGAAAGCAGACACGGCTGCCAAGCGCACTTTAAGGATAGCTGGTCTCAGCCCTAAAGTATTTAAATGAACCATATAATCCAGGACTGCAGATAAGTCAGCAGATTCTGGGGAAATATGCTTCCCAGAGCACCATATGGAAAAATCTCTTCCATTTGGACTTATAAGTAGTCCTGGAGGAAGGCTTCCTAGAAGCCTTCAGAATACCCAATACACCTTGGGAAAGGTGTAGGTCAGCAAATTCTAACTCTTCAAGAGCCAGGCCTTGAGATTGAGAGATTTGGGGTTCGGGTACCCAAACCCTCTCCTGAGCACAGGATAACAGATTGTGATTCCTGGGAGACACAGGGACGGTGGACTGCTAAGGACATAAGGAGTGGGTACCAGGGCTGTCTGGCCCAGTCTGGAGCAATCAGAAACATCTTGCAGGATTGAGACCTGATTTTAACTAGCACTTTGAACAAGAGAGGGAGGGGCGGAAAGGCATAGAGAAACTTCCCTTCCCAACTGAGAAGGAAGGCACCCAGGGGGCCTGAGCCCAACACTGGGGGCCTGCAACAAAAAAGAGGAAGTTGGTGATTGTCTGGGGCTGCAAAAAGATCTATCTGGGGTGTGCCCCATCTGGCAATACCACCTCCAGAACTAGGGGATCCAGAGCCCATTCGTGATGGCCTTGGGAAATCCTGCTGAGAGCATCTGCCAGGACATTGCCCTTGCCTGGGAGGTGAACTACTACAAGGGAGGTATTCAGGGAGTAAACCAGAGACCACAACTTCGTTGCTTCGGTGCACAAGGCCATAGACTGAGTGGCCTCTTGCTTGTTGATGTACCACACTGTGGTAGTATTGTCTGTTCTGACTTGAATAACCTTGTTCTGAACAGATTTGGAAAAACTTGAAGTGCTAGAAAACTACTCTGAGTTCCAACAGATTGATGTAGAGCAGAGATTCCTGAGGGGACCTAATCCTGGGTGGTGAGGTCACCCATGTGAGCTCCCACCCCAATAGGGATGCATCTGTAGTAAGGATTAAGGAGTGAGACTGAGGGGTAAGGGGGACCCCTGTTCAAATTGCTCTTGGTCCTGCCCCCACTGAAGGGCCTGGATCAGGGTTCAAGTCACTGGAATTAATTTGGTTAGAGGGTCCTTTCTTTGAGACCAAAGGCTCTCAAATGGAACTGGATGTCCCTCATCTGAAATCTGGCTCCCTGCACTACTGCTGTCGAAGCAGTCATGTGTCCCAGGAGCTGTAGAAAGTGCCTTGTTGGTCGAGAGACGCAAGAGGTGAAGGAGGAAGCCAGAGAAATCAGGGTACTTGCCTTTCCAGAGGAAGGAAGGCTCTGGCTTCTTTATGCTCAGTTCTGCACCTATGAAGGTGAGAAGCTGGACAGGCTCTAGGACTGACTTTGGAAGATTGAGAAGGAAACCTAGAAAGTTAGCAGTTGCTGAGTTACTTGAAGGTGTAACCTGACTTGGTCTGTGGACTGGCCTACTATGAGCGGTCGTCCAAGTAAGGAAAGATGGCAATTTTTTGCCTTCTTAAGTGGGCAACTGCTACTGCCAGGCATTTTGTGAATACCCTTGGGGCAGATGTAAGGCCGAAGGACATTGCTCTGAACTGGTAATGACCTGAGGGCAGTTCGAAGCTGAGGTACTTTCAATGGGAGCTTCTGATAAGAACATGAAAATAGGCATCCTTGAGGTTCAGGGACACTAGCCAGTCCCCTGGCCTTAAAGAGGGTAAAATAATTCCCAGAGTCACCATTTTGAATTTTGGTTTTAAAAGGTGTTTGTTTAGATACCTGAGATCCAGGATGGGCCGCCATTCTCCTGTCTTTTTTGGGGTAAGGAAGTACCTGGAGTACAACCTTTTGCCTTGGTGTAGGGGTGGAACCCTTTCCACAGCTCTGAGAGCCAGGAGGGTAGAGACTTCTGCCTCCACGGCAAGAGCCTCTGAAGGAGTTACAGGTGGAGAGGATCTGATTCTCATCTTTGGAAATTTTTTGAAGCTGAGAACCAGTCCCTGGCTTACTACTTCCAGGACCTACTTGTCTGACATTAGAGACTCCCAGTCCTGGAGAAAGTAAGCCAGCCTGCCCCCTACAGGTAGTGGAGAATTGGCCCTGGGCGCCCCGTCAGGGTGCCTATTTGGCAGGGGCTTTAGGCTGAGGGGTGGAAGCAGGCCTGCTAGCACCCCGTCTGCCTCTCCGTCTAAAGAACCCCTTCTGTGCAAAAGCTGAAGAGGAACTTGGCTTGTAAAAGGCTCATGAAAAGGCCTACTCCTGCCCCTGGGAGGCTGCCTTTGGAAAGTGACTTGCCTTTCCTTGGCCTGTGCACTCTTATAGGTGGTCCTATATTCATTCATTTTCTTCATGTAATTCTCTGTTTGTTCCCCAAACAGAGAGTTGTCCACCACAGGGAAATCCATGGCCTTAGTCTGGGTATCCTGTGACAGGCTAGTACATCTGAGCCAAGCCATTCTATGGAGAGCCACAGATGTAGCCATGACTCTGGATGATATATCATTAGAGTCCACTGCAGCATGGAATTGCACCTTGGATGCCTCAATACCACCAGGGGCCACCCGCTCCAGCTCTTCTGCCAGCTGGCCAGGAACCTGCTTTGCTAGAGCTAAAACAGTATCCCATCTGGATTTTTGATATCTAGCAACATAAGCCATATAATTAGCCTGTCTGAGTCCTAAGGAAGCTGCCATGTACTGTTTCTTTGCCATGGCATCTATCTTTCTGGAGTCCTTGTCAGGGGGGTGAGAGGCTAAGGGAACATTTGCCTTGTCACAGGCTGCAGCCTGCACCACCCCCACGTGGCTGCATTGTTGTGTAAGGAACTCCGTATCAGAGCCTGATAATGCATACCTTTTGTCCATTCTTTTGTCAACAGGAGGTATGGTGTGAGGAGCTTTTAAAATCTTTACTGTCTGTTTCCAAAAAGATTTATGCAGAGGAATAGACAGTCTCCTAGACTCTGGGATATCCAGCATTTCTACAAAATCAGGCTCCTTCTGATCATCCACAGCTTCCTCCATAGGGAGCTGGAGGGTTTCAGCCACTTTTTTTTTTTTTTTTTAAACATGAAGTGAAAAGGGGACTCAGAAAGCCTAGGGGGAGACACTCCTGAAGGTCTGTCTGGAGAGATGTCCGGTTCAATGGGCACATCCAGACTTTCAAAACCACATTCACTCTCCTCATACTCCTCTTCCCCCTCCTCTGGTTCATAAAATTCCCTTAAATAATACTCCTGAACCGGAGGAACCAACCGAACTGAGCGCTTACCTGATGATGCCGGTTCGGTCGGAACCGGGGAGACTGAACAATTTTTAATGCTTTAACTATTTCTTCAGCGGTTGGAGAGGGAAGTTTTGACTCCACATCAGCTGATTTTCTAGATTTCTTTGTTGGAACCGACTCCTCAGAGTCGGCTCTCCTTTTGCCCGAGGAAGTATCGCCCTGGTCAGAGGGCACCCCTTCCGGTTCGGTTGAAACCGAACCGGGCTGGCCATCCGGGTCAGCGGACTTTATGGCCTCCCATTCCCTAAGTCTACCAACTCTCTTATCCAGGGTAGCTGCAGGAAAACCCATGCAAATCTGGTAGTCTGAATTGAGGTGGTCAACCCCAGACAATAAACACGTGGTGTGGGAGTCAGCCTTGGCAAAGGCTTCCCCACATACTACAAAGTGCTGAAACCCAGTGGGCCCGGTTTTTCTTTTGGGTTTCTCAGACATAGTGCCAGCCTAACCAAAAACATGCCCTTTTACGGCAATCTGCCAAGCAAGACTCCCTTATCGGTTCCCAACCGTGTCACGGGTCGTGGAAAAAAACGTAATTAAATCCAGTTTTTTTAGAACCGATAAGAACCCGGAACCGCACTTCTAAAAGACTGCAATGTAATAGAAGTAACTTGATCGGTTCAAACAGAACCGATAAAAATGTTTACAAGTTCCACACAGAAAAATAAATGTAAAACCTATCTAGTACTTACAATACCACAGATAGAGCTTGAACCGACCAGTTGCGGTTTAATTTCGGTTAAAAAAACAAAAACTTTTATACTTTAACCGACAAAATGAACCATGCAGAAGGAGGAATCTCCGGAGCGACTGTTCAGTGAGGCGGAGTAAAGAATCTAACAGTTTAAGTTTGAAGAACAACAGATAGAATTTTCAACCAAGCTCGAGCTCTAAGTTCCATGCCTGGCATTGAAGTTAACTCTTTCACCTCCGGAGCAGTTCTAAGGCTGGGACAAACTGCATATGTCATAATATAGCAAGACTTCATGTTGTTTGAAGAACCGTGTCACGTGTTTGGAAAAAAACAGAGAAAAAGCCCGGTTCTTTTGAAACTGATCGCTACCGAAACACTACTCTAAAATAATAAATTTAAAATTAGAAGAAAACACAAGGTCGGTTCCTAACCGGACCGACTGAGAAGTAACCGAAGAAACCAACAATTTCCACAAGTTATTTAAAATAAAATACAGTCACTACCTATCTACCACACTACCTGTACTGTAGGCAGAGGCTGGAAATCCGAAAAAACAATAAAGAATAAGTTTTAAACTGAACGCTTTATGTTTATCGAACCGAGCAGAGGAATCTCAGAAGCGACTTCGCTCTAAGGCTGAGTAAAGAATCTGGCGGTTGCACTGGTAAGTACCACAGACAGAGGTTTGAAAACCTAGCTTGAGCTCAACGTTCCATGCTTCTGCATGGAGTTAACTCTTTACTCTCCGGGGCAGTTCAAGTGCTGGGGCTAACTGCATTATGTCTGAATACAGCAAGACTTCATGTTGTTTGAAACTAAGGGATTGGAAGGGGCCCCAATCTCTGGGAAAGAAGAGAGGGTAGGAAGAAGGAGAGGGAAAAATATTGGGACGGGAGATGACACTGTCCATCGACCCTGCAGTCTGGACTCCCCAAGGTAGACCCTGAACAAGTTCTGACCATCTGCCCAGAGGAGTAGAGTTTAAGTGAAAAACATGGCAAGGCAAATGAGGTTTACTCATAGCATCTGAGGACGACTATCCCAAAGGGATTAGTCGCAAGGAGAAGGAAGGAAGGTTGGGGGGGCAAGGAGTCAAGACATGTCCTCTTCCCTATCCAAAGGAAAAAGGGTGGGAGGAATTCTGGAAGAAGAGCCTCCCCCAAAATCAAAAGAATTGGGATTAGTCCTGGAGGACAGAGGAGGAGGAAGTGGGGGAAAAGGGGGATCTATCTCACCATCCCTCCCCAAAAGGGTGCGGGAGGGCCGCAAGACAGTAAAGGAGAAGCCCCCTTCATGCCTCTTCCACCCCCTAAGCTGTAAGCTGAGGCCCACCCTGTGTGTCTCAAGAGTTTCCCCCATCCCTAGCCAAAGGGAGGGAAAGAGGGACGGAGAGAGACACACACAGAGGGAAGAGGGAACCCAGAGACTGAGGCCCCGAGGGGAATGGTGAGCGGGATTTTGTGATGAGCAGTGAAAATACATAGAAAGATCAAGAATTACGGTAGGTATGTGATTTTCATATCTTATCTGTGTCAGTCTTCACCATTCATCACAGATGGGTGAGTACCAAGCCCCCCCCCGAAGGGGGCCCGATAGGACCCAAAGGGACTAAGTCCCTTAGCTCCCAGTGGGGGATACACTGGAGGGGAGAACCCCTATGGGCCTGGTGAGGCCCGAGAGTGGTCTGAGTGAGACGGAGACCCCTTGGAGGGGGAAGGAAGGCACCCTGACAGCTGCCGTTTTACCCTATGAGAGAAAAGGTGGGTTCTCCAGTAGGCAGAGGAAATCACCCTAAGTTGGGCCATGGGTGACAACCAGGAAAGATGAAGCCATGCCGTCTGCCTAATGCAGATCGCTGTCCCTACGACTCTGAAAGCTACCTTGTTGGCATCATAGGATGCCCTCACTTGGTGCCTTGCTAGCTCCAGGCCCTGAGCAGAGAGTGCGATGACCTGTTTGGTTACCTCCGTATCAGGCAGAGGGGCTAAGAGCTGACCTAGCCTGGACCACAAGAACCTGTCAGAGGATGCATAGTGGGCCTGATGAGCTGCAATGGACAACAAGATCCATGCCGAGTAGAAAACTCCCCTACTACCAGAAATCAAAATCCAAAGAATCTGAATCTGGGGACCAGTCACGGTGAGGGGCATGAAGTCCAGAAGGAGTGTCCAACTGGGTCAACCCTGAAAGTTGGCAAGGCACGTGACCTGGAGACTCCGGGGGAGCGCAATACTTCTAGCACAATTCCCTTGGGGCAGGAACATTGGAAAAGGGATGCTGCCAGAAATGCAGTGATGCTTCCCGAAAGGGGACAGGCCAGGCAGGAACCACCAGGTTGACCGCACTGAAGTTGCCTAAAAAGCCACACGTCAAATGCTCCGTATTGCTTTCTGAGCCAGGGGTGATCCAGAGATCATCCATCATCTTCGTGAGGAAGCGCTGATATGAAGAAAGATCAGCCGCAGGGGAAATGTGGATGGATAATTCCTCTCCCTCCAAGGAGGGGGATGGGGAAGTGGACAAGTCTGGAGATTCAGGGGGTGGCTGCTCAGGAGGAAGGTGGAAATGAAAATTACGTACCTACCGTAATTCTTGATCTTCTTGGACGAGTCTCCACCACTCATTCACACTAGTGGGGATTAGCGCCGGAGGCACTAGGACCTATCGGGAGCAAACTTTTTGCTGGAGGGTCGGCGTGGAGATGACTGAGGGGGACGGGCTGCCTGAAGCAGCGTGCCCGAGCGGGTAATGACTATCTCGGCAAATCTACACCCTCCAACCGCCTCAGTACCTTTTTTACCAAGGAGGTGCAGCGCAACTAACGTAAAGAGTAAATCTAACCTTAAAAAACGGACATAAGCTAGTCCGTACGACCCGTGTAAGAAGGGTCAACAAAGAAGTCTTCATGGCCTAAAGATTTGAGGGAGTGAAGACCAACACAGCGGTGAGCTCGGGGGATGGAGGGTGGGCGTGTGAATGAGTGGTGGAGACTCGTCCAAGAAGATCAAGAATTACGGTAGGTACGTAATTTTCATATCTTCCTGGACATAAGTCTCCACCACTCATTCACACTAGTGGAGAGTACCAAGCTGATAATCCCCCAAAGGGCGGCAGGAGAGCCAGAGCTCACGCCGACTAAGACAGAAGTCCATTAAGGATAGTTCTGCTAACGCGGAATGATGCCTGAGCATGAACATCCAGTGCATAATGCTTAACAAGGTATGCACTGAGCTCCAGGTGGCGGTGCAGATATCTGCAATTGGAACATTACTGAATTTCCGCTTAGGATGCCACGATCGCCTCTAGTAGAGTGAGCGACACTCTACCTTCTAATTTAACTTGAGCTATGGAATAGCAATGTCAAGGCATGCCACTAACCATGATGAGATGCATCTGATAGCGACAGGTTGACCCAGCCGGGTGTCGCTTGAAAGAAACAAACAGTTGCTGAGTCTTATGAACATCCTTGGTTCTATCTAAATAGAACCGCAAGGCTCTCTTAACATCCAAGGAATGAAGAGCTCATTCCCCTCATTTTGGAAATTAGAAGTAAGCTGGAAGTACCATAGGTTGGTTTAGATGGAATTCTGACACAACCTTGGGAAGAAATTTAGGATGAGTACGGAGAACTACCTTGTCTTTATGGAATACAGTATAATGGAGGGTCCGTAATCAGGCATGTATCTCAGAGACCTCATGGCTGAGGTAATGGCCACCAGGAAGGCAGTCTTCCAGGTAAGAAATTTTAGCTCACAGGTAGCTAGGGGTTCGAAGGCTTCCGAGTGAGCATGTCCAGCACCAGGTTAATGTCCCAGGCTGCAACTGGCGCTAACAGGGGTCTGGTATGAAGAACTCTAAGAAATCTCTTCACTATAGGTAACTGAGCCAGAGTCAAGGAAGAAACCGCCTGGAACACTGAGATGGCACTAAGGTGAACTTTTAACTGTGGAGTACTGGAGACCTGAGTTTGATAGGTCCAAAAGATACTCCAGAACCTTGTCAGGGGACAGGAAAAGGGATTCCAAGAGGACTTTGCACACCGAGAGAAAACGTTTCCATTTGGAAGCGACATTTTTCGGGTGGCTGTTTAGCAGCCAGAAGGATGTCTGAGACTCTACGAGACGTTGAACCGATTCATTCCACCTCTTCAGGAGCCAAGCGAAGGTGAAGTGATTTCAGGTTGGATGGACCAACGAACCTGAGTCAAAAGACTGATTTGGTAAGGAAGTGGTCTCGAGAGGCTGCCAACATACTGTTGAGTAGAGGAAACCATAGTTGCCGAGGCCAGGAGGGAGCAATGAGAATCATTTTGGTCCCCTGAGACTCGAACTTGAGGAGTACTCTCTGGATTAGAGGAAGCGGTGGAAAGGCGTAAAGAAAGCGTTTTGTCCACCGCAGCCTGAACGCATCCTGACAGAAAATGCCAGGCCCTGGATTTCTGGAGCAGAAGAGAGGCAGTTTTGCGTTGAGTGGGGATGCAAAAAGGTCCAGGTCTGGAGTCCCCCACTCTTTGAACAGAGACCGAGCTACGGCTGGATCGAGAGACCACTCGTGAGGGTCTGCCTCCGTTCTGCTGAGGTGATCTGCTAGGTCGTTTTGTATACCTGGCAGATAAACCGCTTGAATCAGAGACTTGTGCTCCAAGCACCACTCCCACACCCTCATTGCTTCCCTGCAAAGGGGATAAGAATGAGCACCGCCTTGCTTGTTGATGTAATACATCACAGCTTTGTTGTCCGTTTGAAGGAGAATGTTCTTGTGACAAAGGACATCCTTCAGAGCTCGGATCATATAGAGGACTGCTCTCATCTCCGGGACATTTATGTGGAGATGAGTTTTGAACTGAGTCCATACACCTTGAGTGTGGAGGGAGTGACAGTGAGCTCCCCATCCCATTAGCGATGCGTCTGTGGTGATGGAGATCTGATGATCCGGGAGAGCAAAGGGGAATCCTTCCAGGAGATTGCTCTCTTGAGACCACCAGGTGAGAGACCTTCGAAGGGGCTCAGTCACCTTGATAGGATAAGACTGGGGGTGAGAGGTCGGAGACCACTGAGTGGAGAGCATCCATTGGGTGGTTCTCATGTGCAACCGGGCCAGGGGTACAGTGAACACCGAGGACGCCATGAGACCCAACATGCGTTGCATCGAGAGAGCTGTAACCGATTGGTTCTCCCCGATGTAACGGGCCATCCGAAGGATGTCGAGTCTTCTGTCCTCTGGAAGGAAAGCCTTCGCAGAAGAGGTGTCTAGAAGCCGCCCTATGAAAAGGAGCTCTGGGAGGGCTGCAGTTGAGATTTTTCAAATTCAGCAGAACTCCCATGGACATGAGAAGACTAGAAGTCGTTGCATGGCTTCCAAAGTCCCTTAGCTGGAAGGGCTTGCTAGAAGCCAATCGTCCAGGTAGGGAAACACTCGAGTCCGATCTTCCTGAGATAGATTTAAGAACTGCACAACACTTTGTAAAACTCATGGGCGCCAAGGATAGCCCAAAGGGCAGGACTCTGAACTGATAATGCTGACCCAAAGCTACAAACCTGAGGAACTTGCGGTGGGTCGGGTGGACGGGGATATGCTGGTAAGCATCCTGCATATCCAGGAGGCCAGCCAGTCGTGCTGATGCAGCAAGGGTAACAGGGTACCTAGGGAAATCATTTTGAATTTCTCCCTGGGGAGAAATTTGTTTAACTTTCTGAGGTCTAGAATGGGGCGCATCCCCCCAGATTTCTTTGGAACCAGAAAGTAATGGGAGTAGAACCCTGTGTTTCGCAGATGCGGGGCACCAGTTCTATTGCCCTGTTGTTCAGAAGGCCCTGGATCTCGGCGGTGAGGAGGTTTGACTGAGAGGCCGACAACCTGGGTTGTCGTCTGGGAGGACAATTCGGGGGGGTTTCCAAGAAATTGAGAGAATAACCCTCGCGAATTATCCGAAGGACCCATTTGTCCGAAGTTATGGACTTCCACTGGTTGTAGAAGTACATCAGACGACCTTCCACTGGAGAAGAAAGTTCCACCTGGCAGAGTGGATGGAACTTGGGCCAGCACTCATAGGTGGCGCTGGGGGCTTTAGGCCCCCGCGCTTGCTGCATGCTCTCTTTGAGGTTGGGCAGGTTGGCTTTTGCGGAAGCTTCCCCGCCTCTGCCTCAAAGGACTGACGACTATGAAACTGACGCCTGTTCACATGCCCCGAGAGGGGCAGGCGGAGGTCTGGCCAATTTAATGGCCGATCTAGTCTTCTGAGTGGCCTCTAAGGCTTGCTCCACCTGAGGGCCAAAAAGATAGGAGCCATCAAAGGCCAGCGCCATTACCTGCTGCTGAGCATCATTCGTGAAGCCAGAAGAACGTAGCCAGGAATGGCGCCCGAGTACAAATCCCGCGGCTGCTGGAGTTTGAGAAGCAGTGTCGAAAGCGCCCATGGCGGCTTTGACCTGTTGGTTATTGGACTCAATACCTCTAATAACGGTCAGAAGAAGCTCTGACTTGGAGTCCGAATCTGGAAGAGCTTCAACCATTCTTTTCATAGAGTGCCACAGGATATACTCATACTGAGAAAAATAGCCTTGATAACTGGTAATACGCATACTTAGAGTGGAGGCAGCAAAGACTCTCTTAGCTAATGTATCAATCTTATGAGACTCTTTGTTAATAGGTCGAGCTGTAGTAGTTTGAGGAAGAATGACCTTGTCATTCTCTGCCAGGACTACAATAGGATCCGCAAAGGCTTGGGATGCCAAAAGGGACGATCCTTGGGAGCTGAATACTTTTATCAATGGATTTAGCCACTGAGGGAATAAGAGCAGGATTATTCCATACCATTTGAGACAGCCGCCTCGAAGAAGGCTGGATCGGAGGAGTCAAATCCGTAGGGATCTCCAAGCATGAAGATACTGGAGTCTTAATATCTTCCCAGGATCGATGTCTGTAGTCTGGAGAGAAAGAGGATCTCAGGTTCTTCAACAGAGACTTAAAGGACAGGTCTTCACCACAGGCTCTGTAGCAAAGAAAGATCCTGTTTCTCCACTTCATCACCCAACCGAAGGTCTGGGTCAGGCTCAACATCATCTCCTGATGGTCCAGGAAGGACTGTTTGGACAGGAACGGAGTGAAAATTAGGAGAGGAGGAAATAGCAGAAAAACAAGGACAGTCCCTGAGGGCCCCCGGCGCCGAGACGGCAAAACGGGTTGAAAACGGCACCGAGGAGGCGCACGGTGCCGAAGAGGCACGCGGAACTGCAAGCGCCCCCGGCGGCGCCGCGGATGGTGCTGGCGCCACGGACAGTGCCGCACGACCACACGGCGCCGCCAGACCAGACGGCACCGCCAGCGGCACCACGAGACCACGCAGCGCCGCGGACGACGCCGCAAGACCCAGCGGCACCGAAAACGGCGCCGACAAGCCAACAGACCCTGTGGAAGGTGCCAGAAAAGCCCCAGGAACCTGGAAAGCTAGAGGAGGAAAAAAACAGGAGATAAGGGCATCGGTGTGGCCCCCTGCGCCGCAGCCATGTGAGGGGGAACACCTAAGCACGGAGTCGCTGGCACCAAAGAAGGCGCCGCGCGACTAGGAAGGTCCAACCGCCCTACCTGATCGCAGGAGGAGCCCGAGGGCTCTGAGGCAACCGAGCCAGGCAGAAGAACCAACCTCCGAGCCCATCGCTTCATAAGAGCGGCCCACTGATGAAACTGCTCATCTGGAGCCCTACCTATAGGCGGGGAGGGGCTCCGATGTCGAGGACGACGATTACCGGAAGTTGGCGACTCCGAAGAAGGAGACCAGCAACTAGCAACAAATAACCGACCGTCGACGCGCAGACATACCAGAGGGCGACCTCGAGTGATGCCTTCTCTTTTTTGACCTGTGGGCCGAAGAACAGCTCGAGGCCGAACAGTGCCGAGAATGCGACCGTTTATTTTTATGCCGACAGGGGGACCACCCATCCCCCCGGGCATCGGACTGACCGTTGTTGGAACCCCGCTGAGGAGAAGGAGGCTGACCGGACTCCAGCCCGCTGACTGAACAGCTTTCAATTTAAGTCTCCTACCATCACCTGACCTGCCTATGGTCGATCATTCAGTAGGCCGAGACTTTCAAGTAAGTTAAATTTAAAATATTAGAAAAATTAACGAAAATAGATAAAATTAAGCGATACTACTATCGTGATAATGTTACAAAAACAAACTGAAAACTATGCGCTAGTTTGAAGTTTGACTCCACAGGATGAGCGACGCTGGTCACTGAACGCACTCGACGGCAGGAAAAAGGAACTGAGGCGGTTGGAGGGTCGTCGCCGAGATAGTCATTACTCGCTCGAGCCGCTGCTCGCTGCGCCCAGGCTCCCACGGGCGCCTATCTCCTCATACGACCCTCCAGCAAAAAGTTTGCTCCCCGATAGGGTCCTAGTGCTCCAGTGCTAATCCCCACTAGTGTGAATGAGTGGTGGAGACTTATGTCCAGGAAGATCACCCTTTTGTCCATGGCCCTGACATATGTTGGAAAATGAGCAGTCGACCCCCTGAACTGCTCCCAGGTCCAAGGTTCCTTAGGACCGGTGACACCAGGGGGGATGGAGACAGAGGAATACGGGCCAAATCCTTGAGAGAAGAGGAACGTCCTCTGCCCGGGCAAGAGGGCCTAACAAATGCTCCCAACTAGTAGGGAGACCCGGAAAGTCCAGCAGCCAACAGCTGATCAACCCCAAAAGAAATGCTAAAACTGTGCCCCAAGGAAGAATCCCCCCTGTGAGGCGATCAGGACCATGAGAGTCCAGAAGGACGGTCCCTGGCCTCCAAGAAAGAGGTCCCTCTTGAGGAGAGAGAAGGGGGAAAGGTGAGGATCCATACTATGGCTCCTCCCCAAACCTGGGTGGATCCCAGGAAGAGGCCACAGCACACAATCCAGGGGCCCCTCAACCCTTCAGACTCCGAAAGAGCCCACTGCCTTGTAAGCACCAGCCTAGGCAACTGACAACTCCGAGTGTGCCACGAGGAGATCAACCAGGGTGCAGCACCCTCCCCTTCCAAGGGTGCTCCGGGCTGTCCCAAACATGGACTGTCCAGGCACTCCAAAGAAGGGAGTGTCCCAGCTGAAGGGACAGACAACCCCCAACTCCAGGCTGCACAGCAGTGGCCACCTGGACCACTGCTGGCTGGTCAGTATTACTGACTCCAGAATCAGGAGGAGCTGTCCGCTCCCCAGATGAAGGCCGAGTGGGGTCCGTAGAGGTAACCACTGAGGGGTCAGATGACTCCGAGGAGTCTGAGAGCCAGTCTGGATCTGACCCAGAATCCGAGGAGGAGGAGGTGGCAATTGAGATCCGTTGCCAGACCACTCTCCGACCCCTGCCCGTCCCAGGGCCACAAGAGGTGCCAATCCCAGGCTCGATACTTCGGCCGGCACTGTCCCCTTCCCCGGCATCATGAATGGCACCAGAGTTGGAGACAGCACCAACCTCAGCGCCACAGCCAGAGCTGGCACCGATGACGGCGCCGCCTTCCTCCCCGGTGCTGCAACTAGCACCGGAGCCAGAAATGGCACCCGACTCCCCCCGGTGCCGTAAATGGCGTCAAAGCCAGAGATGGCACCGACCACGGTGCCATCCTCCTCCCTGGTGCCGCAGATGGAGCCATCCCCAGTCTCAGCACCGAGAATGGTACCAAGACCAGAAACAGACCCAGAAACTGCAGGTGTACCTCCCATTGCGCCATTCCCATCATCAGCACCGCAAGCGGCGCTGACATCAAAAAAGGCACTAAGAGACTGCCCGATGCCACAAGCGACTCTAAACCCCAAAATGATGCCAGCGCATGGCGTCAAGGACAGTGCCGTCCCAGGCCCGCAGGCCTCAGGGCACGACACTGGGGGAGCCCTCAGGGCAGTGCCTCCCGCCCGACCCCTGGAAGGGCCAGACTGGGCCTCCTGCACCATGAAAGGAGCCCCTGCCACAGCAAGGCTAAGAGAGGCAGAGGCCCCCTCCTCCCTCGGTCCTTACAGAACCGGGAGGGGACTCGGAGGAAGGGTTGAGCGTCCACACCTTGGCCTTTCGACTGAATGCCTGTCCCCCGAAAGTCGGCGGCACGCATCCTACTTTAAACGTGTGCAATTTATGGACATGGTGGTCCATGGAGAAGCAGGCATTGCAGTTATCCATGTCATGAGATGGCCAAGGCAGCAGAGACACCGGTCATGAAGGTCCGTGATGGAGTAACAGTGGCCGCAGGGGCACTGATGCATAGGAGGCCACTCCATCTTAGATGACTTTTTGCCCTCCCAAACCAGACATGATCTACCGGAAAAATCAACAAAAAACAGTACTCGATGTCGCTGAATAAAAACAGAATAAAAGGAACAATCTTGCCGGTCAACAACATCGAGTGGCATGGCAAAACACAACCGACGGACTTTCGACTGCAAGTAGGCCGAACTATGCCTCAAGCTATGGCACGGTTTCTCTCAGACTCCTCATGAGGTCCGACCACTATGGCGAGAGACGAAGAACTGACAAGGGGGTAACGCCAACAACAGTTGACCAACCCCATGAGCACCACGTCAGACGTCATCCTCGCGAGGGTGGCACCACACCAGCGCCGTCTACCCATGCAAAAAAAAAAAGGTTCTACGGGTCCTGGATTCTAGCCAGGTACCCGCCTGTGATGAATGGTGAAGACTGACACTGATAAGATCTAAAATTGGAAGAAGAAGAATTTAAGACTAATTTAGATACCATTAAACAAAAACTCATGGATTATGAGCAGAGATTAAAACAACAGAAAATTAAGAAATTTCAATGAGATACAAATCACTACAGGGACAATACAGCATACACATACAAGAAATACACTACATATAGGAAAACTGATTCTAACCAGGCATATCAATCTGAAGTAAGTACAGACAGTGACAGTAGCTACACTAAAAACACTCAGATAGAAAAACCTAGATAGGATCCTTTTTTAGACAAAAGAACAGAACGTCCCAGCACTTCAGCTCAAGCAGATACAAAAACCAGATATCAACTGAGAGACAGGGTAACGACTCAAACAGTTCCCAACAGCACCAGAGGCAATTTCCAGGGTACCAGAGGGGGAGGTCAAGGTGGAAGGGGAAACAGGCAGTTACAACCAACCCTCAAGATAATACCTATATTTAATTTAAGAAAACACATATTAACAGAGATAGAAAACAAAATATTATTATTGGGACTAAGTTTTGCTCTCTCCAGCCTGGTTAGCACTTTTGAGTTACCGGCAGATTTACAGAATGTTTTTAGAAACATAAGATTGAAAAACCTTTTTGGAGAAACACAGATTATGAAGAAAAAAAATGGAAATTACATACCTACCATAATTCTTGATCTTCTTTGACGGTCTCCTTCACTCATTCACACTGATGGGACTATGCCAGAGGTGCTAGGACCCAGCGGAAGCCAACATTTTTCAGGAGGGCCGTCGCCGAGGTAGTGCCGCAAGGATGTGGCACCATGAGCCAGGCTCATGCCGTATAGACTACCTCAGTGTTGCCCCTCTAACCGCTTCAGTACCTTTTTTTCCCCCGAGGAGGTGCAGCGTAACTAATCTAGTGAAAGACTAACCTAATATCGGACATAAGATAGTTCGAATGACCCATGTAAGAAGGGTCAACAAAACAGAGTCTTCGCAGCTCAGCCACTGAGGGAGTGAAGACCACAAACAGAGATGTGAGCTTGGGGATGGCGGGTGGGCGTGTGACTGAGTGATGGAGATTTCATCCAAGAAGATCAAGAATTATGGTAGGTACGTAATTTCCATATCTTCCCTGACATAAAGTCTCCACGACTCATTCACACTGATGGGAGAGTACCGAGCTAAAATAATCCCCCGAGACAGGCGTCAGGAGAAGAGAGGAGCTCACCTAGGACAAGAGTCCATTAAGGATTGTCCTGCCAAAGGACTGATGTTGTCTGGCATGGACAACCAAGGCGTAGTGCTTTATGAAAGTGTACATAGAGCTCCAAGTGGCCCCATTGCAGATTTCCACAGTGGGTACATTGCGGATTTCAGCCAGAGATGCTGCAACTGCTCTGGTAGAATGAGCGTATACTCTGCCTTCTAACTTAACCTGTGCCACAGAGTAGCAGTGGCGGAGGCATGCTGAAATACATCTGATAGCAACAGGTTGACCCAGCTGGGTCGGGCAGAAGGACATCAACAGTTGTTTAGATGTGTGGATTTCCTTAGTCCCGTCTAAATAGAACCACAAGGCTCTCTTCACATCCAGGGAATGAAGGGTATGCTCTCCCTCATTATGGAAATTTGTGAAGTAGGTAAGAAGAACAAAAGGCAGATTCAGGTGGAACTCTGAGACAAACTTAGGAACTTGGGTTCAGTCCTAAAAACTACCTTGTCTTTCTAAAATGCAGTATACGGGGGTGTTTGTGACCAAAGCATTTATTTCCGATACTCTGTGGGCGGAAGTGATGGCCACCAGGAAGGCTGTCTTCCAAGTCAGAAATTTCAAGTCACAAGTCGCTAGAGGCTCAAAAGGTTTATGGATGAGCATGTCTAGCACAAGGTTAATGTCCCAGGCTGCTACATGTCATCTAATTGGTGGCCTGGTATGCAGAATGCCCTTAAGAAACCTCTTAACCACAGGTAGCTGAGCCAGAGACATGGAGAGTATAGGCTCATGATACGCAGAGATTGCGCAAAGATGAACTTTGATGGTGGAGTATTATAGACCTGTGTTAGAGAGGTCCAGAAGATACTCAAGGACTTTGCTCGGTGGACAGGAAGAAAAAATTACTCACCTTAGTAATGTTGTTTCTTCTAATGGAGTCTTGCTATATTCTGACATATGCAGTGAGTCCCAACCCTTCGAACTGCCCCGGAGATGAAAGAGTTAACTTTCCATGCCAGGCATATAGGAATATCCCTGTCTTGTACTCACCTGTAACAGTAGTTCTGTGAGTGGTTTATGTTGTTCATCCACACTTCTTGGCAGTTTCCCTTTCCCTTTAAATCAGCCGGAAAGTCTTCAAGCTGGCTCCTCCCACCCACCCGGGTAGTATAGCCCTCGGCTCCGCCCCATGATGCCAGATCGTTCTTTCCGCTGGAAGATTCAGGTTGCCTGCCTCATGTTCTCGCATTTTGTAGGCCCTGGCTTCAGAACCTTCGGTTATTCCGAAAATTAGCCTTGTTCGCATTAGCAATTGCGATTGTTTTTTCTCGATCATGGAAGACAAGTCTTCCCCGGATTTCACCAGTGTTCATGCAGCCAGAAGATTTTGCGCACCGACCCACATGCCACGGGTGGGAGGAGCTAGCTTGAAGACTTTCCCGGCTGATTTAAAGGGAAAGGGACACTGCCAAGAAGTGTGCATGAACAACATATCCACGATCCTAGAAAAGAGGTTCCAGGAGGATTTCACACACCAGATAGAGAAACGCTTCCACTTAGCTGTGTAAGTCTTTCTAGTAGCTGGCTTGCATGCAGCTAACAGAATATTTGAAACTCTACATGAAATGTTAAACCTGTTCACCTCTATCTTCTCAGGAGTCAGGCACGGAGGTGAAGGGACCTCAGGTTGGGAAGGACAACAGGGTCCTGGGTCGGTAGGTTCATCTGAAGTGGAAGCGGTCTTGGGGAGGTTTCTGATGGCTTGTTGATTAAAGGAAACCAGATTTGACAAGTTCAGAATGGGGCAATTAGAATTGATTAGAATCAGTTTGCCCCCCCTGTGCTTCCAGTTTCAGCAGTATCCTCTGAATTAGGGGCAGAGGAGGAAATGCGTATAGAAAGTGTTTTGTCCACCGCAGTCTGAATGCATCCTGACAAAACACACCAGGTCCTGGATTTCTGAAGCAGAAGAGATGCAGTTTTGTGTCGAGTGGAGATGCAAAAAGGTCCAGATCCGGAGTTCCCTATTCTTTGAAGAGTGATTGTACGACGGTTGTGTCGAGAGACCACTCGTGAGGATCTGCCTCTGTTCTGCTGAGACGGTCCACCAGATCGTTCTGCACCCCTGGCAGGTAGGCCACCTGGATTAGAGCTTTGTGCTCCAGACACCATTACCACAATCTCATCACTTCCCTGCATAAGGGGTAAGAGTGTGCTCTGCCCTTCTTGTTGATGTAGTACATCTCAGCATTGTTGTCCATTTGAAGGAGAATGGTCTTGTGACAGAGTATGTCCTTCAAGGTTCGAACCGCGTAAAGGACAGTTCTCATTTCCAGGACATTTATGTGAAGTTGGGACTCATCCTGACTCCATTGGCTCTGGGTGTGGAGATCCTGGCAGTGAGCTCCCTATCCCAGCAGGGACGCATCAGTGGTGATGGAAATCTGAGGATCTAGAGGGGTGAAGGGATAACCCTCCTGAAGGTTGTCCTCCTGAGACCACCAGGCGATTGACTGTTTCAGCAGTTCTGTCACCTTGATGTGAAAGGACTGAGGGTGCGTGATTGGTGACCACTGAGTGCTGAGCATCCACTGAGTAGTTCTCATGTGAAGACGAGCCACAGGCACAGTGAAAACTGAGGATGCCATGAGACCCAGCATCCACTGCATTGAGAGAGCTTGGACTGAGCTGTTTTCTCTGATGAAGCAGGCATCTGGAGAACATCGCTCCTTCTGTCCTCCAGAAGGAAGGCTTTTGCACAGGAGGTGTCCAGAAGGGCTCCTATGAAGAGGAGATTCTGGGAGGGCTGTAGCTGCGACTTCTTCAAATTTAGCAGAAGTCCCATGGACATGAGGAAGTTGGAGGCCATGGCCACAGCTTCTAGAGTCTCTTGTCTGGAGAGGCTTGCAAGAAGCCAATCATTCAGCTATGGGAACACCTGAATTCTGATTTTCCTCAGATGCTTCGAGAATTGCACAGCACTTTGTAAAACTCAGGAGCGCAAGGATAGCCCAAAGGGCGGGACTTGAATTATAGTGCTGACCCAAAGCCACAAATCTTAGGTATCTGTGGTGGTTTGGGTGTATGAGAATGTGTTGGTAGGCATTCTGCACATCCAGGGAGGCTAGCCAATCGTGTTGATGAATCAGGGATAAAAGAGTACCAAGTGATATCATCTTGAATTTTTCCTTGTAAAAGAACTTGTTTAACTTTCTGAAGTAGAGAATAGGGCACATATTGCCTGTCTTCTTTGGAACTAGAAAGTAATGTGAGTAAAAACTTGTGTTCTGCTGCTCCAGTGGAACTACCTCTACTGCCTTGTTATTCAGAAGGCCTTGGATCTCAGAAGTAAGAAGGTCTGACTGAGAGGCAGACAGCTTAGGCTGTCATTTGGGTGGATGATCCGAAGGGGTTTCCGACAGATTGAGAGAGTACCCCTCGCGGATAATCCTGAGTATCCATTTGTCTGATGTTATCGATTTCCACTGGTCATAAAACTGAGTTAGATGCCCTCCTGCTGCCGAGGAAGAGTCCTCCTCAGACAGCTGAGTTGGGACCTGGGCCTGGGACTCAGAGGGTGACACTGGATGCTTTGGGGCCCTGTGCCTTCTGCTGTGCTATATTTTGTGGCTGAGAAGTTTGGGTTCTGTTAAAGCCTCCTCTGCCTTTACCATGAAAGGACTGACAGTTTTGGAACTGACGCCTATTCCCACCCCTTTGAGGGATTGTGGAAGGGGGTCTAGCAGTCTTGATGCTGACCTAGTCATCTGAGTGGCCTCCAGCGCCTGCTGTACCTAAGGTCCAAACAGATACATACTGTCAAAAGATAAGGTCATAACCCTTTGCCGGGCATCATTCGTGAAGCCCAAGGTGTGCAACCAAGAGTGACGACGGGAGCAAATATCAGCTGCTGCAGCTCTGGAAGCAGTGTCGAAAGCATCCATGGCAGCTTTAAGATGTTGATTGTTGGACTCAGTACCTCTAGTAATGGTCTGTAGGAGCTCTGAGTTAACCTCCAAATCGGGAAGAGCTTCTACCGTAGCTTTGAGCGAATACCAGAGTGTATACTCGTACTGTGAGAAGTAACCCTGGTAGCTAGCAGTGCGCATGCCCAAGGTTGAAGCAGCAAAGACTTGCTTACCCAAGATGTCGATCATGCAATATTCTTTGTTTATTGGATGTACTGTAGGTTCCTGTGGAAGAACAGCCTCGTCATTCTCTGCCAGAACAACGAAGGCATCAGCAAAGACTTGAGAGGCCAGAATGGGACGATCCTTGGGAGGAGCATATTTCCTATCTGTGGACTTAGCCACAGAGGGAATAAAAGCCAGGTTATCCCACACCATCTGAGGAAGTCTCGAAAGAGGGCTGCACCAGTGGGGTTAAATTCGTAGGGATATTTGGAATGCTCAGATACTACAGACACAGCAGCTTCCCAGGATCAGTAGCCGAGATCTGGAGAGAGAGAGTGGAATTAAAATTTCTGAGCAGAGACTTAAAGGAAAGGTCTTCAACCAAAAGCTCTGTAGAAGGTTTGTTACCCGCCCTTATGGCGGAATCATCATCAAAGTTGTCTTCCAATCGAAGATGAGGATCAGGTTCAGTGTCACCCCTGCCAGTCTAGGAGGGACTGTATAGATAGGAAAGGGATGAAAAGGAAGAGGAAGAGGAAGGAGAAGGAGTAAAGATAATCAGCATCAAAAACCTCTGAAACCCATGCAGCGCTGCCAGCGTTCCCGGTGCCGTGAAAGGAAGCAGTGCCGAGAACACAGGCAGCACCAGCATAGGAAGCAGTGGTGGCAAGGACTGTGGCACAGAGTGTGGCACCGGCACAGCATATGGCACTGAACACAGCGCTGGCACCAGGGAAGCTGGCACCGAGGCGGCGCCGGTACCGGGGAGGCAGGCGCTGCATTGCGGAAGTCTGCAAACTCCGATTTGAAGAAGAGAAACGAAGAAATTCAGCAGGAGATAAAGGCACCAGTGTGGACCCCTGCGCCACAGCCATGTGAGGGGGATAGACACCATGTGCAAAACATCGGGGCAGTATTGAAAAAATAAATAAGAAAGTTTTAAAGAAGAAGTTTTTGCTTTGTGGAGTTTGTGAAAATTTCCAGCATCCCAAACCACATTTTCTGAAGGTAGCAAGTATCCAAGAGAAATAATTCTGAATCTTTCTTGATCCATGTATTTGTTCATACTTCTGAGGCCAAAAATGGTGCACGTGCTCTCTGAGTTCTTTGGTACCAGGAAGTAGTGGGAGTAGAACCCTGTGTTCCATTCTGACTCTGGTCCTATTTCCACTGCCATTTCTCAAAAGGCCTGCAATCTCCTGTGCAGAAGCTTTGGTATTTGAGCAGACAAAGAGAGTTGCCTTCTGGAAGGGTGGTCCGAAGGAGTTTCCAACCAGTTTCAGAGAGCACCCTTCTTGGTTGATCCTAAGGATCCATTTGTCTCTCAGCATAGACTCCCACTGACACTGAAACTGGGTCAGGCGGCGTCCTACTGGGAAGGTGTGGTCCGCCTTGTGCAGTTGAAGCAGACCTGGGTCCAAAGCTTCAGAAGGCGGTAGTGAGCGCTTTTGGTGACTGTGCCTTTGGCTGCACTTTCTTCTGGGGTGGGGAAGTTGGTACTTACTGTTATGGGCTCCCCTGCTCCTGCCACAAAAGGACTACTTGTTGTGAACAGAGCATTGTCCTCTGCCCGGTAGTGAGTTAAACAGAACTGGCCTTTCCTTCTGGTAATCTGGTTTAAGTAGACTCTTCAAGAGACTGCTCTATTACACTGCTGTCCAAACAGGTAACTGCCATCTAAGGGCATATTCATGATCTGCTGGTAGACATCAGGGGTTAAGCCAGCAGTCTGCATCCAGGAGTGCTGCCTAATGCAAATACCTGCAGATGCAGAGTGAGCTGCTGTATCAAAGGCATCCATGGAGGCTTTAAGCTGGTGGCTGTTAGACTCAATATAGAGAATAATTGATAGGCAACTGTGTTATGGATTTTTTTAAACCTTGAGAGTAAAACTCGAGAGGTTTTTGAGGTCATCACACACTGAGGGTGTATTAAAAAAAAATCCATAAGAACACAGTTCTCTATCTTTTATTTTTTATAATTACTGGTGCAGGGAGTATTTTTTTTCTTCAGCTCTTGAAAAGACAAGAGTCACTTGTTTTGCAGTTCAATACGTTTACCTTGAGAAAGCACTGTTTGGAAACAATTAACAATTTACATGAGCTACAAGTTGCAAGAAATAAAAATTATGTACCTACCGTAATTTTTGATCTTCCTGTGTATCTTCACCACTCATCACTGGTGGGTGATTGGCCAGAGACTAGTACACTACGGGAGTTTTTTTGTCTTTTTTTGCTTGGGGGAGGAGCTGGCGCCGCCCAAGAGGCCGACGCACTGTGTGGCACTCACGGGTTGGCCAGAAATGGCTGTTGGCTCCTCAGCCACTTCAGTTCTGCTCACCGGAGAGACAGGAGAAAAAAAGAGGGATAGAGGAGAAAATGAGGTGGGGTAAGGGAGCCCAAGAGACAGCATAAGGAAAAGGATATAAAACTGAAAAAGAAGTAGGCCAGCCAGAGGACGAGGATCTGGGAGGGTATGAGCCGAAGGCCCTGTCCCTGGATACAGATAAAATATATATAATAAATAAATATATATATATATATATATATATATATATATATATATATATATATATATGTAGAGAGAGAGAGAGAGAGAGAGAGAGAGATAGATATATATGACTGTGTGAGAGAAAGAGAGAGAGAGCGAGATTGACTGTGAGAGACAGAGACGCGGGACCAACATCCATACGTCAGGCGACTCATATCTTGAGAGACCAGAAAGTGCCTCCAGGGAAGGCTGACAGCCAAACCACAGGCAGCTGTTACCAAGGCTGAATCTCGGTTTTATGACATCCCATTCAGAGAGAAGTATGGAGAAGGTCCCTCCCTCCCTCCTCCCTTCAAATCCCTGAGGGCGGAGACCACCCTTGGTGAGGATTTCCCACTCCTCCCCTCCCCTGGTTACCGTTTTCCAAAGGAAGAACCCACAGGATTTGGGGGGAGGTATGGAGAAGTGAGGATTTCACCCATTAATATCTCATTCCCAGGAAGGGGAAGGAGGCAGGGAAGTGAAGAAGAAACAACATAAAGAGGGGAGTGGAGGGCAGTCCCTGCCAGCCCCCCATCCCGATGGACCCGAAGAGTCGACATACCCCAAAGGGGTGACCTGACCCTAGAGGTCGTGCCCAGGAAGAGGGAGAGGGGCCCACCAGAAGTCCCCCACCTAGTTCTTATTTGGAAAGTCTTACTCGCCCTCCGCCCAAGAGACCCTCTTGCCACTTCCTAGGACAAGGAGGGGCACCAAAGAATAGAGGGACCCAACTGGATCCCCGAGGAGGTCGAGCAGGGAGAAGGCATCGCCCAGGGACTGAGGCCTTTTGAGAGGAAGGTGGGTGTGATTCAGTGAATGGTGAAGATACACAGGAAGATCAAGAATTACAGTAGGCACATCATTTTCATATCTTCCCTGTGTCAGTCTTCACCATTCATCACTGGTGGGTGAGTACCAAGGCCCCCCCCCGAAATGGGTCTAGTATTTCCCTGAGAGATCAGAATCCCTCTGCCCCCCATGGGGGAAAATGCGGGGGAAGGAGACCCTCTACCGGTCAGTTAGGCCTGGGACTGGTCAGGGTGAGGCAGGGTCCCCCTTTCCCCGGGGGAAGGAAGGCACCCCTGCAGTTCCCATCTCACCCTGTGGGAGAAAAGGTGTGTCCCCTGGAATGAGGCCATCACCCTACACCGGGCCAAGGGTGACAGCCATGAAAGGTGAAGTCACTCTGTCCGCCTAATGCAGATCGCTGTCCCTGCAAGCAGTGAAGTGACTTCAATGGCGTCATAAGATGCCCTTCATTGGTGCCTTGCCAGCTCCAGGCCTACTGCAGAGAGGGCTATAGCCTGCCAGGATGCCTCTGAATCAGGCAGCGATCCCAGTGCCCAGCCCAGCATCACCCACAGATGCCTATATAGGCAGCGTGGTGCACCTGATGGGAAGCAATACATAATATAATCCACACAGAGGAGAAAACTCTCCACCACAGAGTCAGGATCTGGGGGCCAGTTGCGGACCAGAAGTCTATGCTCAGTAGGGGCATCCAGATGCATCAATCCTGTAGTGGAATGCGGCAGAGTGCCTGGAGACCTCTGGGGTGCACACTACTGATGCTGGCAGTCCAAAGGGGCTGCAGCTGTGGCAGATGGAAGCTGCCAGGTGCTGTACGATGCCTTCTGGAAATGGATAGGCCAGGAGGGGACCACCAAGTGGTGCACACTGTACTCGCCTAAAATGGCTTGCGTCGAAAGCTCAGTATTGCGACGGGCTATAAAAGAAATATGTAAGTCCCAGACCAGCCTCACCAAGAAGTGCTGATACTGGGCTTGAGCAACATCAGAGGACAGGTGAACAGAGGGCTCATCTTCCTCAAGGGAGGAAGATGAGGAGGCTGAGGAACCTGAAGAGTTAGACTCCAGCAGCAGAGGGGGAACCAGTTGAAAGACCTGCTTATCCATGGCCCTAACATACTGGGGGAAGTCCGCAGTCTGGGATCTGAACTTCTCACAGGTCAAAGGTCCTGAAGGACCAAAACATGGCCTGGAAGAAGGGGGCGCTGGATGCAGAGGCAAGGGGGAAAAAACTGTCCACTGTACGTGGCGCACCTCCATCAGGGCTAAAACACCTATCGGGCAATCGTGGAAGAACAGGGAATCCATAGGTGTGCTCTGTCGCCGGCCTGTGGAGCAAAGAAAAAGGATAGGGACTGAGCCCCATAGGGGAAGCTTCCCAATGACTGGACCAGGGCCACATGGATCCAGAAGGATGGTCCCTAGCCCCAACCAATGAGGACTACCTCGAAAGAGACAAGGAAAGGAACTTGGGTTCAGAACTGTGGCTCCTCCTCGAGCCCTGAAGGACTACAGAGGAGTACCACAGCCCTTCAACCCATCCCCTCAACTCCGCTGATTGCAAGGAAGACCTCTTCCTCGAACCCTGTGCCATAGGATCCCCCAACTCCGCAGGCGCCCTGAGGAGAGCCACAGTGAAGGGGGATCCGTTCCTAGCCTTAAAGCAGCAGTGCAATGAAAAAAGTTTTTCAAAAAAGCAAATTTTCTGCTATGGTTATAAAAAATATTGGCAAAACTGTTGATTTGGGTCTTCTGGATGCTTCCTATGCTCTGTATGGTACATTTGCATTTTTGTCTGGATTCTCACCCTCCCCAGGTTGTCAGTATTATTTCAATGCAAAAATGAGGCGGCCATCTTTTTTTCTTGAGAAATAATTATTTTAAAATGTTCATAAATTTCTTAAATGGTAAGGGAAACTGAAAATGTCACCACCAAAATAAACTGGAAGAAATCTGACATTGATTAGGAATAAAAAAGGTGGGGTCAGATTTTAGCCCCTTTTTGTTGCACTGTTGCTTTAAGGGGGGGTGGTACAGGGGGTGGCAGCTGACCCCTCCCCCAAAGCCCGGACCACCACACCCTGGCAATGGGGCCGCTGAACCGCACCACCCTCCCAGTGCCACCACTGGCCCGGGGGTCGGTGTCAGTCGCAGTCACCAGAGCCATGGGGGGGCACCAGGAAGGCGCAATGGTTCTAGGCCCTGGAGAACCCACCAACTCTGGGGAGTCAGGTTGCCAGTCTGGGTCAGCCTCCTGATCATCCAGCTCTGGACAGGAGGAGATCCAGAGGAGCTCCAGACTGGTGACCCACGGGGGCTCTCTCACCTACGGTGCAGAGAGCGGCGCTGTGGGTCAGCCCAGCACCCCTCACGGTGCCACCCCAATCACCAAAGTCACAAACAGCTCCGGGATCCAGGGCGGTGCTGATGGGTAGCACTGAGGAATGCCCCACACTGGACCCAGCAACCGTGGGCCCTGACAACAGGGGAGCCTGCACCTCCGAAGAGGTGACTGCCAGGGTGGTGTTCCCGGCCCTGAGTGGAGCCAGACTGGTCCTCCAGCACCACAGTAGAGACCCCCTCCATGACAAGGCCAGATGAGGAGGAAGCCCCCCTCCTCACTGGATCGTGTAGGCCCGAGAGGGGACCCAGAGCAAAGGTAAAGAGTCCTACACTTGAAACGATGAGAACAACACTGCCTCCTGAAAGTCGGCAGAGCCCTGCCAACCTTCAACGCATGGTGCTCGAAAATGCAGCAGTCCATCAAGAAGCAGGCATCACAGTGATCCATGTCATGCTGGGGTTCAAGGCAAGAAAGGCAGACATCATGCCGGTCTGTAACGGAAATTTGCTGGCCCCAGGGACACCGACGCATAGGAGGCCAGCCCGTTTTTGATAAACACTTCTTGTCCCTCGAACCTGGCATGATGCAATGGTAACTCAAAGCTTAAACAGAAAAGACTAGACACCAGTAAAGGAAAGAAAAAGAAAAGTCTTACCAGGTCCTCAGAGACGGCGTTGAGTGGTGAATGGCAGAATCAAGGCGGATTACATAAGGCGGCATTGACAGCAGCACTGAAGCATCGAAAGCAGCTCCAAGTACCAACTTCAAGGAGTTAAAAGTGGCTCCGAGGCGACTAGGCCGCAGTGGCGTACTACAAATTCTTCAGCTGTAGGTGAGGTGCTGTCTCGATGGTGGGAGAAGCAGAACTGAGGTGGAGGAGGAGTCAACGAACATTTCTGGCAAACCCACGAGCGCCACGCAGTGTGTCGGCCTCGTGAGTGTGCCGGCAGTGCCAGCTCCTCCCCGTGCAAGGGGGGGGAAAAAATAAACTCCCTTGGGGTGCTCGTCTCCAGCCAATCACCCGCCAGTGATGAATGGTGAAGACTGACCCAGGGAAGATCAGAATACTTTCTAAACAGGAAACTTAGTAGTACTTTAGTAAACTTTTTTTTTCAACTTTAAACTGTTAATTAAGAAAACACTTCAGAAAACTGTTTTAATTTTGACACTACCACTGAGGTTTGTGCCGATTTTGAGTTAGAACAAAAGAAAAAATTACTCACGGTAGTAATCTTTCTTCCAAGGCATCCTTTAGCATCAGTAACATCAAGCAGTTTGCTGAACTGGTAGAACTGCCCCGGAGGTGTGGTTTATGCTAATTAATTAGCCTTAGTGTGCTCAATGTAGTAATTAAGGGCCCTTTTAACATCCAAACTGTGTAATCTTCTCTCTCCTGAAGAAGAATAATCAGTGAAGAATACAGGGAGAGACATGGATTGGTTCAAATGAAAATCTGAAACCACTTTAGGTAAGAACCTCCTATCGGTTCTAAGGACCACCTTATCTCTACGGAATGAGATAAAATTAGGCTCCACTGACAGAGCTTGTAATTCACTGATACATCTGGCAGAGGTAATAGCTACCAGGAACACAGTCTTCCAAGTCAAGTACTTATGTTCTGTTGAAGACAAGGGTTCAGAAGGGGGTTGCATAAGCTGGGCAATGCAAACATTAAGGTCCCACGCAGGGGTAGGATCCCTAAAGGGAGGATTGGTGTGAAGCAGTCCCTTGAAAATTTTACAGAAAACAGGATGTGATGCCAGTGAGGAAGGCTTTCCTACTGACAGAAAAGCAGAAACAGCTGACAAATGCACTTTGAGGGTAGCTGGTCTGAGGCCTAGGCCATTGAGATGAACCATATAATCCAGAACTGTACACAATTCAGCAGTGTCTGGGGATATATGCTTTTTGGAACACCAGATGCTGAATCTTTTCCATTTGGAGTTATAAGTTTTTCTGGTGGCAGGTTTTTGAGAGGCTTTGAGAATGTCCGGAACCCCTTGAGACAGATGCAAATTTGCATACTCTAACTCTTCAAGAGCCATGCCTTGAGATTGAGAGACCGAAGGTTGGGATACCAGATCCTCCCCTGAAAAGAGGTTAACAGATTGTGATTCCTGGGAAGAGATAGGGGAAAATGGACTGCTAGGGACAGCAATAGAGAATACCAAGGCTGCCTGGCCCAATCTGGAGCAATCAGGATCACTTTGAAAGATTGCGACCTTATCTTTACCAGGACCTTGAACAGCAGAGGAAAAGGAGGGAAGGCATACAGAAATTTCCCTTCCCAATTCAGAATCAGAGCATTCAGAGGGACTGAGCCCAAGACTGGGGGTCTGCAACAGAAGAGAGGAAGTTGGTGATTGTCTGGGGCTGCAAAGAGATCTATTTCTGGAGTGCCCCAGCTTGAAAAAATCACTTTTAATATTAGGGGATAGAGGGACCATTTGTGATGGCCCTGGGAAATCCTGCTCAATGCTTCTGTTAGCACATTGTCCTTGCCTGGGAGGTGGACTGCTACCAGAGAGGTCTGTAGGAAGTAAGCCAGGGACCATATTTTCATGGCTTCCGTGCACAAGGCTATAGACTGAGTGCCTCCCTGCTTGTTGATATACCACTTGGTGGTGATAGTGTTGTCTGTCCTGACCTGAACCACCTTATTCTTTACTGAATGTGAGAAGGCTTGCAGGGCCAGATAAACTGCCCTGAGTTCCAGAAGGCTGATGTGGAGAAAAGACTCCTGAGTGGACCACACTCCCTGGGCTGTGACAGCCCCCAAGTGAGCTCCCCAACGCAGGAGAGAGGCATCTGTGGTTAAGACCACAGAATGAGACGGAATAATGAATGGGACCCCTTGCCTGAGATTGTCTTGATCCTGCCACCAGGTCAGAGGATCTTTTATCTGAGACCAGAAAGCCCTCAGATGAAACTGAATGTTTCTCATCTGAAATCTGGCCCCCTGAACCACTGCAGTGGAAGCTGCCATGTGGCCCAGCAGCTGAAAAAAGTGTCTTGCTGGTCAAGAAACCAGAAGGTGGAAGGAAGAAGCCAGCTCCATGATGGCCTTCACCCTTACTAAGGGGAGAAATGCTCTTGCTTTGACAGTGTCTAATTCTACCCCTATGAAAGTCAACAGCTGTACTGGCTCGAGAACTGACTTGGGAAGATTGAGAAGGAAACCTAGAGAAGTGAGCACTTGCTGGGTCACTTTTAGATCTGACTTAACTTGCTCTGGAGACTGACCCACTATGAGCCAGTCATCCAGGTATGGGAATATGGAGATATTTTTTCTCCTTAGGAAAGCCACTACTACTTTTTTGTGAACACCCTTGGAGCTGATGTTAGGCCGAAAGGCATTGCTCTGAACTGGTAATAGCCTGAAGGCAATTCGAACCTGAGGTACTTTCTGTGGGAGCACCTGATGGGAATATGAAAATAGGCATCCTTTAGGTCCAGGGAGGCTAGCCAATCCCCTGGCCTTAGAGAGGGAAGAATTATTCCCAGAGTCACCATTTTGAACTTTGGCTTTAACAAATGTTTGTTTAAGTGTCTTAAGTCTAGGATGGGCTGCCACTTCCCTGTTTTTTCCGGGGTAAGGAAGTACCTGGAGTACAGAGCTTTTCCCGTGTGCATTGTAGGAACTCTCTCTATGGCCCTTAAGGCCAGAAGAGATGAAACCTCTGTCTCTAGGGCAATGGTTTCGGAGATGTTTGCAGGTGGGAAAGATCTGGCTCTCAGCTTTGGGAATTTCTTGAATCTGAGAGCCAGTCCCTGGCCTACTACCTCCAGGACCCATTTGTCTGCGGTAACAGACTTCCAGTCCTGGAAATAGTAGACCAGCCTGCCTCCTACAGGAATGAAGAAGTCGACCCGGGCTGACACCTCAGGGTGTCTACTTGGCAGGAGCCTTAGACTGAGAGGTGGGTGCAGCCCTGCTCATCCACCTTCTGCTTCTCCCTCTGAAGAACCTCCTCTGAGAAAAGGGAGAGGAGGCCTGTGCTTGGTAGAAAGGCCTATGAAAAGGCCTGGTCCTGCCCCTAGCTTGCTGCCTTTGAGGAGTTGCCTGCTTTTCCTTGGCATGTGCACTCCTATAGGTGGTCCTGTATTCATCCATTTTCTTCATATAATTCTCTGTCTGCTCCCCAATCAGAGAATTATTAACCACAGGAAAATCCATGGCCTTAGCCTGGGTATCCTGAGAAAGGCTAGTACACCTGAGCCAAGCCAGTCTCCGAAGAGACACAGATGTAGTCATAACTCTAGATGAAACATCATTGGTGTCCACAGCAGCATGAGTTGAATCTCTGATGCCTCAATCCCATCAGCAGCCACCTTCTCCAGCTCCTTGGCAAGCTGGGGAGGGGCCAGCTTAGCCAGTGCCAGTACAGTGCCCCCTCTGGACTTCTGGTACCTGGCTGTATAGGCCATGTAATTCGCCTGCCTGAGTCCCAAAGAAGATGCCATGTACTGCTTTTTTGCCATGGCATCCAATTTCCTGGTGTCTTTATCTGGGGGTGTGAAGCCAAGGGAATGTTAGCCTTATCACAGGCTGCAGCCTGCATGACTCCAACATGGCTGCACTGCTGATACAAGTACTCCATACCAGAGCCTGACAGCATGTACCTCTTGTCCATCCGTCTGTCCACAGGAGGTAATATATTTGGAGTTTTTAACAGCTTTTGTATCTGTTTCCCAAAAGACTTGTGAAGGGGAATAGACAACCTTTTGGACTCTGGGATTTCCATCATCTCCACAAAGCCAGGCTCCTCTTGTTCCTCAACAGCTTCCTCCATAGGGAGCTGGAGGGTTTCTGCCACTTTCCTGTAGAACATAAAGTGGGAAGGGGACTCAGAAAGCCTGGGAGGGGGAAAACCAGAAGGTCTGTCTGGGGAGATGTCCGGTTCAATAGGCTCATCCAGACCTTCAATTCCATCATCATCATCACCTTCATCATCATCATCATCATAATCATCATCCCCTTCCAAGTCTGGTTCATAAAAATCTTCAGGGGTATACTCTTGAACCGGAGTAACCGGCCGAACCGAACGCCTGCCGGAAGGCGCCGGATGAGTCGGAACCGAACTATACGAATCGCTCAGGCAATTTCCTCTGCGGTCGGATGATGTGGTTCTGGATCTGAACCGGCCATATTGTCTTTTCTTTTTGAAGGACCCGATCTCTCAGAATCGGCTCTCCTTTTGCCTGAAGGAGTCTCACCCTGGTCAGAGGGCACTCTTTCTGGTTTGATCGGAACTGAACCGGGCTGGCCATCTGGGTCAGCGGACTTCTCGGCCTCATTTTTCCTAAGCCTGCCCAACCTTTTATCCAGGGTGGCTTTAGAGAAATTCTTACAGATTTGGCAGTCTGGCTGTAGGTGACTAAAACCCAGACAGTAAACACAAGTGGTGTGGGGGTCGGTCTTAGCAAAGGCCTCCCCACACTCTCTGCAGTGCTGAAACCCAGTGGGCCCGGTTGTTTTCTTGGGCTTCTCAGACAAAGCCATAACTAAACCCTTACCCTTTTTATGGAAACCGCCAGGCAAGACACCCTTATCGGTTTCTAACCATGTTACGGGTATTTGAAAAAACCTGAGAACACGTTTTTTTTTTTTAAACCGATAAGGACCGGTACCTCACACTAAAATTCCTGTAAAGAAAAAGAAAACGATCACTAAACCAGAGACCGATTCAGCTGAACCAGTCACACAAATTCAGAATACAATTTCCACACACTTCCTCTAGCTAAGTCCACTACCTATGCACTTACTGTACCACAGACAGGGATCTGAACCGAAAAAACAATGCAAGAATACCGGTAAAACCGACAATTTTTAAACCACGAACCAAGAGCGAAGGAGAAATCTCCGAAGCGACTGTTCAGTTAGGCGGAGTAAAGAATCTGACGGTTACACTTCAAAGTGCAGCAGACAGAGGTTTGAACCGAGCTCGAGCTGAACTTTCTATGCCCTGCATAGAATTTAACTCTTTCCTCTCAAGAGCAGTTCAAGTGCTGGGGCTAACTGCAATAAGTCAGAATTCAGCAAGGCTTCATGTTGTTTGAATCCCTCTGTGGACCAAAGAAGGGCAAAGCGAAGCTGCACTGTCATGTGATAGTCTTCTAGATCGGAAAGTGCTCTGCCCCCCTTTCTTCTTATTGGCCTGCATGATGCAAGATTTTATTCTGGGTCTACCGGGGGACCATATGTATTGGGAGATCAATCCCTGCCAGGACTGAAATTGTATTTTAGGAATTCAGAGGTCTAAACACTGAAATAAGTACAGATATCTGGGTAGTATGTTCATGGTGCTAGACTGAGTGCGGGAACATAGTGGGAGGTTCAGCAGTGACCATTTAGTTATATCTTGTCAAATTTGAATCATCAGAAGTGTAAAATTTACTGCATAAAATGTTGCTAGATTCTTGGGTATCTGAATTCACAGGTACTTGATTTTAGTTTTGTTCCAGACCAGAGGAAGGGCCCTTAAGACTTCTGGGGAGGGATTACAGTAAAAACTGATGGCCTCTGTTTTATTCTTATTTAATGCATAACCTGCATGCAGGCCATATTTTTTCAGTGTTGACAAAGCCCATGGGATTGATCTGTATGGGTTTGTTATATACGGAAGGACATCATCCGCATACAATGATATCTTATGTTCTACCTCATGTACCTTTATTTCCGTAATATGGGTGTCATCCTTAATAGCCTTTGCTAGGGGTTCTATATACACAGCGAATAGTAGGGGAGACAGGGGGCATCCCTGTCGGGTGCCTCTGCCCAGGGAGAACCTATCTGATATCCTTTCATTTATGCGGACATAAGCCTGGGGTCCTGCATATAGTGCCTTAAGGCTTGCAATAAGTCTAGGGAAATCCAAAGTGTTCAAGGGATAGAAAGAGAAACATCATGACACCCTGTTGAACACCTTCTCTGTGACCAAACTCATGATACATGTTGGGGTATGATCTTTAGTAATTTTGTCAATAAGGCTGATGATTCGTTGAACGTTGTCCGGGGCCTGTCTACCTACCACAAACCATGTTTGGTCCATGTGGACTAGTTGTGTGATTACATTATTAAGGCGAGATGCTATAATGGCTGTGAAAATCTTGTAGTCAGTGTTTAGCAGCAATATTGGTTGGTAGGAGCTGCACTTTGATGGGTCCTTGCCCTCCTTATGTAATACTGTAACAGTATTGTAGTTCCAGGAAGGTGGGATCCCCTTCCCCCCCAACCAGATCTCGCTTGTACTTGTTGACTAGAAGGGGGGGGGTATCCCCCCTTTAATTTTTGTAAAATTCCCCCAAAAACCCATCTGGTCCTGGGCACTTCCCTGGCTTGATATTTTTAATGGCTTCCACCACCTGTTCTAGAGTGATTGGACATAATAGGGTCTGTCCTTGTTCAACTGTTAGTTTCGGTAAGTCTATACTCTGAAGAAAGTGGGATTTCTCTATCTTTCCACCATTTTTGATGCCAAGAGGATTTTGACCTCCAATTCCAACAGGAGTTTTTCTGATGGGTTTAGGGATTTTGAAAACAGAGTGCCCCTTAAGGCTGGCATCTTCTTGAAGTGAAGAGGCAGGCCCTTTTCCACTACTTCCAAGACCCACTTGTCTGAAGTCAAGTGATTCCAGGCTTGGAGGTAGTGGGAGAGCCTGCCCCCTACTGGCAGAGGGGAGGCGACCAGGGCATTGAAGTCAGGGTTTGAACTGAGCTGCAGGGGCCTGGGTAGTGGCCAGCTTTCTTTTGCATCTCCTGCCCCTTCCCCTGTAGTATCCTCTCATCTGGGAGTAGTCATACTGTGCAGGAGGATAGGGGTAATGAGGCTTAGGAAAATAACCCCTTCCTCTGTTTGCCTTGGGCAGCAACTTTTGAGTAGAAGTCCTTTGCTTGGCAGTATTGCTCTGACAAGTGGACTTGTACTCATCCACCTTTTTCATGTACTCTTCTGTCCTAGAGTCGAACAGAAGATTTTTATCGCAGGGAAAGTCCATGGCTTTGGACTGAGTATCCTGTGTAAATTGATATGTTCTCAGCCAGGCAAACCTTCTGAGAGATATGGCCTGAGCCATAACTCTGGGTGTAGCATCATTATTGTTATCTGCCATGTGGAACTGATATTTAGTGGCTTCCAGGGCAGGCTTAGCTGTTTCTATTAAGTCCTGGACCATAGAGTTAGATTCTTGCTGTGCAATGGCAAGGACAGAATTCCACAAAGTCTTCTGGTACTTGGCTGTGTAGGCCAAGTAGGAAGACAGATGAAGAAGCAAAGAAGCAGAAGTACAAGCTTTCTTTGCAATGTAGTCTATTTTCTTGGAGTCCTTGTCAGGGGATAAGGAAGACAAAGACACTCCAGCTTTATCATAGGCAGCTAGCTGCACTACTCCCTCATGCCCAGGGTGGACAGACAAAAAGTCAGTGTCTGCTCTGGAGAGCTGGTATTTCTTGTCAATTCATTTATCAACCCCAAGTAAAGAGGATGGGGTCTGTGACAGCTTCATGGTGTTAAGCATAGAAACATAGAATTTGAAGGCAGATAAGGACCGGTTGGTCCACCTAGTCTGTCCATTTCCCTACCTACAGGATAAGTTGCAGATCCTAGTTAACTAACAGCCTATTTCTTCCTACCCCCCAACAAGAATTGCCTTATGTCTGTCCCATGCATTCTTGAATTCTCCCACAGTTTTAGACCCTACAACCTCCTCAGGAAGGCTGTTCCATGTGTCCACCACCCTCTCTGTGAAACAATACTTCCTCACATTGCCCCTGATCCGTCCCCCCTCTATCTTCAAATTGTGTCCCCTGTTCCTGCACATCTCTTTTTCTAAAAGATGCTACCCTCTTGGACTTTGTTGATTCCACTGAGGTACTTAAAAGTTTCTATCATGCCCCCTCCTTTCTTCAAGGGTATACATATTAAGATCCTTTAGTCTCTCCTCGTATGGCTTCTCCTGCAGACCCTGCACCATTTTAGTTGCCCTCCTCTGGACTGCCTCCATCCTGTTTATGTCCTTGTGGAGATGGGGTCTCCAGAACTGGATGCAATATTCCAGATGGGGTCTCACCAACTGTCTGTACAGAGGGATAACAACTTCCTGTTTTCTGCTGGTGATGCCTTTCTCTATACATCCCAGTATCCCCCAGCCCTCCCTACCGCCTTCTCACACTGCTTGCTAACCTTAAGGTCATCTAATATGATTACTCTTAGGTCCCTTTCCATTTATTTTGTTGTTACTACCTCCCTTCCCCCAATTGTGTAATCTTCCCCTGAGTTTTTGTTTCCTAGGTGCATTATTTTGCCCTTCTTTGCATTGAATCCAAGCTGCCATACTTCTGACCATACATCCAACCTTGCCAAGTCCTTTCTCATCCTTTCCATGCCTCCTTGTGTATCAACCTGTTGCAGATCTTTGTGTCATCTGCAAAGAGGCATGCTTTTCCTTCCAGTCCCTCTGAAATGTCACTTATAAAGATTTTAAAAAGGACTGGACCCAGTACTGAACCCTGCGGTACCCCATTAGTAACCCCTCTTTCTTCAGAGTGGACTCCACTTACAATTACCTTCTGTATCCTGTTGTCCAGCCAATGTTATACCCAGGCTACCACCCAGGGACCCACTCCCAGGTTGGTTAATTTGATTATTAATCTTTTACGTGGGACTGTGTCAAATGCCTTGCTAAAGTGTAGGTAGGCCATGTCCACAGCCCCTCCCTGGTCTACTACTTTGGTCACCCAGTCAAAGAAATCAATTAGATTCATCTGACATGATCTTCCCACTGTGAACCCATGCTGCCTTGGGTTCTGTGCCCCACTGACCTCTAGGTACTCAACAATTCTTTCCTTCAGAAGTGATCCCATCACTTTCCCTACCACAGAGGTCAAACTGACAGGTCTATAGTTTTCTGCCTCTGTCTTGCTCCCACTTTTGTGAAGGGGAATCACATCCACCTTCCTCCAGTCCTCAGGTACCATACCATCCTCCCATGATTTGTTAAAAAGGGTAGTCATTGGTGTCATTAGTTCTCCCCTTAATTCTTTTAGAATTCTGGGGTGAATTCCGTCAGGCCCCATTGCTTTGTCTACCTTCAGTTTTAGGAGTTCTTTCAGAACCCTTTCTTCTGTGAAAGGACTGGGATCAACCCCTCTATCCAGAGTGCTTCGGTTAATTGGATTAGGCACTTCCCCCTCCTCCTCTTTTGTGAATACTGAGCAGAATGATTCATTCAGTATCCCTGCTTTTTCATTGTCCCTTTCTGCCAACCCACTGCCCATTCTATTCAGCCTATCTCTCCCTTTGTCTTTCTATGCTCGCTGATGTACAGTACCTATAAAAGGTTTTATCCCCCTTCTTAACCGAGTTGGCTATCTTTTCCTCAGTTTGGGCCTTTGCTATTCTGACCTCTCCCTGCTTCCTTCTGCCTTAACTGGTACAGTTCTCTGTCCTGCTCCTTCTGTGTTTCCTTATACTTCCTGATTGCTATCTTTTTCTCCCTAACCTTCCCCGCCACCTCTTTTGAGAACCATAGTGGCTTTTTCTTTCATTTTTATTTATTTATTTGCTTCACACAAAGGCCTCTGTGATGGCAGTTTTGATGTTTCCCCATTGCTGCTCCATCCCTCCTTCTAGCCTGTTTGCTAGTGCTTTTCTAAGGCACTCTCCCATCTTGCCAAAGTCAGCCCTCCTGAAGTCCAGTACTCTCACTTTTGTATGGCTTGACTCTGTAGCTGAGTTTATAGTGAACCACACTGTTTGGTGGTCACTTGTTCCCAGCTTTGTAAATAGGGAGAACCATCTTTTTAGGAGGAGGGAGACCTTTCATTTCTCTGTAGTCATCTTCCTCCTCTTCCTCCTGGTTGGACTCCTGGCATGGTATGTCCAGAGTATCCACCAAGTACTGGAGGAAGGTTAACATAAAGAAATTTTCCTCCTGATCCAAAGGGGAAGAACCACAATTAGGATAAGGGGAAATGTCAGGCTCCAGGGGATTCATGTCTGAGGATATTGTCTGGAGCATCATAGTAATCATCCTCATCCTCACACTTGTAGGCCCCTACATCAGAGGGGGCTGCAGAGGGGTGTTTGCTTGACAAGGCAGAGAAAAATTACCCCATGCCTTGTAAGGTCTGGAAAACATGCCTAGCCTTTGCCATCTCTCAGCCGAAGGCATCTCCTTCTGAAAATCTGGGAGACTGTCAGGATGTGTGTGCTTGGACTTCTCTTTATGCTTTTTACCTCCTGCTTGATCATCCTTACCATTGCCGGGAGAAACACGAGGTTGTTTATCGTCACACAATTTTTTTGGTGCCATCTCATCAGTGGCTGAACCTGGCTTTCATTTTGATCCAGGCACTTCATCAGTACCCCTATTATTTCTGGATCCACAATTTAAAGTTTAAAAGGAACTGTCAAAATACACAAGCGCGGTTAAAATAAAGTAATAAAAATATAGAAGGGAATCGCAGAACTGACCGACAAACATGGTTCCCAGGAACCAAGGGAAACTGTGAAAAACCTCAGAAAAACACTCAGCACAGTAAAAGAGTATAAAAAGATAAAACATTTACCACAAAAGTTCAAGAAAAACCTTTTCTTGGCCAATTTAGTGGGAACACCTCAGAGGCAGTGTTGCTCAGTCAGCGGAGAAAATATTCTGGTACCTCTCTGGCAGGCTGTCCTCAGCACACCCCCAAGCTCTTCTCTGACTGACTGATGCTAATTAATTAGCATAATCCACATCTCTGGGGCAGTTTTACCTGGTCAGCTAAGTGCTTGATGTTACTGATGCTAAAGGACCCCTGGGGTGAGAAGGTGGCTAAAGCCTTTGGAACTGCTTTAAAACATTTAACTTTGACAATTTAACTCAACCGATTTTATTTTTTGTGTTAGAGGGTATGCCGCAGGACACAGTCATTGAGATGACTGGGACTACTGTGAGGCATCAAGAGGCTGCTTGGAGCTGCTGTGAGTGCGCTTCAGTAGCAGTCTCGAGACAGAATTGTTGCTCATGGACATAGCTGCAGAGAAACTGTCAGAACGGTGTAATAACCGGGTAACCCATTTATTTATGGCATTTGAAACATGGCTCTAGTCTGTGTATTAAAGGGGGTCACCAGTAATTATACCTTGCTTAACAGCAAGCAGCATCTCTTGTTTTGTCTCTGTGTCTGGCAGGCCTCTGCCAGAGACTTAAGCTTGCTCCAGTGGGCATACTCATAGTTAGAGAAGTGACTCTGGTAGCTAGCTATTCTCATGCCAAGGGTAGCCGAGGTATAGACTCGCTTGCCCATGGTGTCTACTTTGCCCATCTCCTTGTTAGAGTGATGTGCTGTGGCTTCTTTGTGAACTATGGCTTTGTCATTCTCAGCCAGAATAACAATGACATCCACTACTGACTGAAATACATAGGCTTAGCTTTAGACACCATGTATTTGTCTGCCTGTTTGGGGACAGCTACAACAGTGGCAGGCCTCCTCGATGCTACCTCTGACAGCGTCTCTAGGATTGACTGGATGGCAGGAACTAAGGAGACTGTGGTACTAGACATGTTTAGAAATTCCAGTTGGAGAAAGCTAGCCTGGTTTATGGCAGCTGGCTTGAAATTCAATGCAGAATACACATTTCTGAGCAAAAGAGAGGTCCTACTCTGGTACAGTCACAGGAACTGGTTTCAAATTCCTTGGAATAAAGTATGAGTCATCCTCTTCACCATCAGAGATGATAAGGCCAGGATCTGACTCATCCCCCTTTATACAATAGGGGTGACCTGATATTGAGTTAGATAAAAACATGTATTTCTCACCCCAGTTGAATAAACAGCCCGATGACGTATGCAGGATGTGTATAAATGTAAAATCTTACATTTATACAGACACTCCTTATGTCACTAGTTGATATTGCCACTGTGCATATGTCACAGCTCCATAGCAACACAAACTTTAAACATCTGCACCACATTCACCCAACATAAAAGATAATTACATACACAGCTGTCAGAAGCATGAGAAACATATCTTTTCTCCAAGCATCAGGTGCACTGCATTCAAACAGCTCATTTGCAGGACATACATCAGAACAAAACTGACAAAGGAAACACTAATCTGTACTGTGCTATTACAGGTCCTCAGCATGACCCCCCCACACACACACACACACACACACAAGACTCTGTGTAACACCACAAAACCATGAAATACACATTAGGAAACCAGAAAAAATGGACCCTATTGTACAAATTGCACACATGATGGGCAGATTGTGTGCTATGCAAAATATTCTCACTCCTGCATCGTGAGCTCTGGATACTCTCACTCGTGCCTTTGGCACTCGTGAGTATCCAGAGCTCAAGTTTAAGTTCAAGTTTATTGCAGGAAAACTCCATTGAGCAAGCTCATTCACAAGGAGGTCCTGTGATATGTACGCTGATAACGAACGTACATAAATAAAAATAATTGATAGACAATAATATAACATGTATGCATGTGATCACATAATAAAAGCAAGATATTACATACGAGGATACCACCTCGGATGACAATAGGTGGTGAGCAAACAAGTGGTATGAAGTGATAAACATTTCCAGGTAGTAAACTAACATGGTAACTGGTATTTGCAATACAGACATTTTAGTAAATTGAGCAACAACAGAAAATATAGGGTAAGGGAGGTATTCAAGGCTTGGTAGGGTGAGCGGAGTAATATATACGTAGACAGAGTCAAGAGTAGGACGGGGAAGGGGAGCAGGAGTAGGATTGCTGTAGTAAAGGTAGCAGTTATAAAGTCAGAAGCTGGAGCATGAAATAGTGTCTTGGATTAAATGATAGTGCAAACAATAAGTAATTAACATGCATAAGGCAATTAAGGTCTTACACAGAATGTGCATGGCACACATAGGGATGAGAAGTGGCTTAATGACAGTTGTTGCAGATATCTTTTATCTTAGCTGCACTTAGCACTTTATAAAAGTTAATTGAATTAGTGCTAGTTAGTTTCAGCATGGTTTGTAGTTGGTTCCAAATAGAGGAAAGGGCATGCGCAATAGCACGTTTACCAAAGGAGGTCCATGTCCTAGGTATGTCAAGCAGAATGAAATCAGATTTCCTTAGAGAGTATGCACTACGCGAAATACTAATGAGACATGAAAGATAACTCGGTAGTTTGTGCAGGAGCAGCTTAAGGGTCCAAAGACCAGCATGGAGCAGATGTCTAGTAGTGAGAGATGTCCATCCAACAGCTGCATATAGGTCACAGTGGTGCGAACGGTACGGGGAGTTGGTAATAAACTGTAACACACGATGGTAAAGGATATCCGATTTACTTAGGTTTGCGAGAGTAATAGAGGAGTAAATTACATCACCATAGTCAAGAAGGGGGAGAAAGGTGGCCTGGATGAGCTTATTTCGAGTTTCAAGGGGGAAGAGGGGCCTATTTCTAAAGAAGAAACCTAATCTGGCTTTAAGCCTTCTGGAAACGTCCTCGATATGGTCATTGAAAGAGAGTTTGTTGTCGATCCAGATGCCCAGATATCTGAATTTGGAGACGACTTCCAATGGTTCATTTAACATGGTAACAATAAAGTCTTTGGGCGAGGTATGGAAGGTACCTGTGGCGGTACTACGAGAGAATATCATAGCGTTGGTCTTCTTCGCATTAAGCAGGAGCTTTGCCTTTATTAGATTATGTTCAAGTTGGGCAAAGTCCGCTTGAAGCACTCCCTTAATTTTGGATAACGTTGAGCCAGCGGTATACAGCACAGTGTCATCCACAAAGAAATGCAGATTGGATATATTGGAATTAAGATCATTAATGTATAATGAAAACAAGATAGGGCCTAGGATGGAGCCTTGGGGGACACCTCTAACAACTGGCAAGGAAGCAGAGAAAAAGCCATCTGCTTTTACTTTCTGGGATCTCCCTGTTAGGTAACTAGAGAACCACTGGGTATTATGGTATGTGGCACCCAAATTAGTGAGGTAATTGACTAGTAGGTTGTGATCAACAGTATCAAAAGCTTTACTAAGATCCAAGAAGACTGCTCCAGTTACCTTCTTAGCATCCATAGCAGAGATCCAGGCATTGGTTACTTTTGCTAAAGCAGAGATTGTGCTGTGATTTGCCCGGAAGCCAGATTGAGCTGGGTTAATGAGAGAGAAGGTTTCCAAGTGAGATTTTAACTGATTGTGGATCAATTTTTCAAAAACCTTAGAGAGGATAGGCAAGATGGAGATAGGCCTGTAGTTATTCACATCGCAAGAGTCACCAGATTTGAACTGAGGGAGGATGTGTGCTGATTTCCAGCAGGACGGCACAGTAGCAGATGTAATGGAGAGACTGAAGATATGAAGAATGGGGGCAGCACGATGGGCATATCCTAGCCGTAGGAAGAAGGGTTCCAAGCCATCGTCCCCTGCACTTTTTTTTTTGATATCTAGATTAAGGAGAGAATCTTTAACTTCTTTAAAATTTATCTCACGCAGATGAAATGGGCTAGATGCGGTGCTAGATATTGGAGGAGGATTAGGTTGGCTCATCGCAGTACCAGCATAAGGTGAAGAGTCGAAAGCTAGTCCAGCCATGGCAAAGTGAGAGTTAAGTTCTTCAAGGATTAAGGACTTATTTTCCACTATCTTGCCACTTGCGATTATCTTTGCTGGAATGGAAGGGGCAGTAGGCCGCCCTTTTATAGATTTAATTGTCCTCCATATTTTGTGTGGGTTACCTTTCGCCTGTTCAAGGGTAGAGATGTAGAAGTTAGCTTTGGCAGAACAGATATTTTTCACACAGGTATTGCTGGCTGTTCTAAAAGCCTGCCAATCTGAAGGTTTCTTGGAATGTCTAGCTTTCGCCCACAGCTTGTCTCGGGCTGTGAGGGCTGACTTAAGATCTGGGGTGAACCAGGGGCTAGAGTTGTTTCGTACCCTAACTTTGATAAGGGGGGCATGCTTATTTACCAATCTAGTAAGGATGGCATTAAGGGTGGAGGCTGCCTCATTGCATCTTTGGCTAGGTAAAAGTCTTGTCAACTGATCATGCCCAGATCAGACAGGAAGTTTGCTACACTGAACTTGTGAAAGGACCGTTTTGTTATAAAGATGGGCTGTGTTCGGCCTTAATTTGAGATCTTATGCAAACAACAATCCCGTGGTCGCTCATATTGTTATGAAACACAACTGAGTGCGATATTTTATGTGGGTGAGTGGCTAATACCACATCTAAGATAGAGCTGTTGGCAGTATTTAGGACATTGTTCTTTGTAGGTTCATTAACTACTTGCACCAGACCTAGCTCATCGCAAAGGGATTTAAGGCAATGAGATTTAGGGGTGAGTCAATCCATATTTAGATCCCCTAGAAATATTGTTTCTGTTTTCGCATCTGAGAATAAGGATTTCAGAAGATTAAGGACTTCATCGCCACCAGACGGAGGCCTATAACCACCTATGACAGTAATGTATTCTGAAGAGGGGAGATGAAGCTTCAATGAGACAATCTCAAATTCCTTAGCTAAAGCTTTGCAGCTGATATTAGTGACAGAGTACTTGGATTTGGCATAGATGACCACACCCCCACCTCTAGAAGCCCTGTCCGCCCTAAATTGTTTGTACCATTGAAGGGAGATTTGTTGGTCAGTGTTAGTCTTTTTTAACCAAGACTCAGTAATTATGATAAGGTCTGGGTTGGTATGCGCAGCTGCAAATGTACACATTTTTTGGTCAGGCTTAGAATATTGACCAATATCATCTTAAGATCTGTGGCCTCTGCAAAAGCTGTAGGCGAGGTAAGTTGCAGGGGGGGGGCCAGGGTTTAGCTCCACATTACCTAAGCAGAGAAGAAGCAGTAATAGCATTTTCTTTAAGGAGCTTTTAAGGACAGAGATGGCTTTTTTCCTTTGAGACCGCCCACGACATGTAGCACAAGAGGTAGTATCACTAAAGTGACAGTTTAAAGTGATCAGTGTGAGTGCTCGTATGGTCATAGGCGAAGGCAGTAGTAAGGGAGTGTGGCACACCGGGGAATAGGCTGAAGGGGGGAGGTTGACTAAGTACTGGTTATACAGCTGGCCATTGCAACATAAGGTGTTGAGACGGTGCACTGCAGATCTGGATTATATTGAAATACTTCAAGGTGCACTGTATTGTTAGGCACTCTGTATACTAGGAACAATAGTAAAGCAGTGAGGAAAGCCATAATGCCAGGGAGTGTGGTCTGAAAATTGGTATTGGTATGGTGTTTTTCCTGAGCAAGTAACAGACCCACCTACATTCACTCTGCAGGAGTGAGAATATTTTCCATATCACACTCCTGCCCATCATGTATCCCCTATTTACATCCTCCTCACTTGGAGAGTAGTAGAGAAGAAAAAAATACTCACTTTGGTAATCTTGTTTCTTCTAAGGGAATCTTACTGTATTCTGACTAATGCAGTATGGTCTCACCATAGGACTGCCCCGGAGCTGAAATGGTTAATGGAACCTATGCAAATGATGGAATGCTAGGCTCAAGCTCAGTTTTCGAACCACTGTCCCTGGTAAACAATCTCTAACCATCAGATTCTTACGAAGCATGCACGAAGCAGTTTCCTCTTAATGAAGGAGGTTAATAATAACAATAGTATTAACAATCATAAAAACCTCCCTGCACCAGAAATGGCTGGAGAAAATTATGTGGGAATTACTCCTGTTTCAAATACTTCAAAAAACCCTAGGCATCCCAGAAGACTCAAGTTGCAGATGCCCAGAAATAGAAACAGTACATGCTCCCCAGGTCTGCAACAACTGTAGCACAGCTGTAATGCAGTGGCCATAGGTATCAGAAGGGGAGGAAGGAAGGGAGCTCAGAATACAGTAAGATTCCCTTAGAAGAAACAAGATTACTAAGGTGAGTAATTTTTTCTTTAAACCCCAGGAAATCTTACTGTATTCTGACTAATGCAGATTACCAAGCAGTGCCTTTGGAGGTAGGCCTATAACCTATATAGGAAACAGGCTCTGCAGGACTGCTGTGCCAAACCTGGCATCACCTCTGGCTTGGATGTCCAAACAATAATGCTTTGTAAATGTGTGGACTGTTTTCCAAGTTGCAGCTTTGCAGATATCTACTAAGGGTATGTCCCTAGCAGCTGCTAGGGAGGCTGCAGTACCCCTAGTTGAATGGGCCCTGAGGCCTGCAGGTGGCTCCTTACCCACCTTGCCATAACAGAATTGGATACAGGTTACAATCCATCTGGCAATGGATCCTTTTGTGGTAGGTTTTCCTTTACCTACCTCTCCAAAGGTAAGGAAGAGGTGGGTTTGGTTCTGTCTGTGACCCTTTGTGTGGTCGAGATAGTAACTGACTGCAATTTTTACATCAAGGCTGTGCAGACTACATTCCCCTGAAGTGGAATGATCTCTAAAGAAGACTGGCAGGGTAACTGACTGATTAAGGTGGAAATTTGATACCACCTTAGTCAAAAACTTTCTGTTAATTCTAAGGACTATCTGGTCCCTATGAACTGCGATATATCCTGGCTCTGTGGATAAAGCCTGGAAGTCACTGATCCTCCTGGCAGAGGTAATGGCAACCAGAAGAAAAAATTACTCACCTTAGTAATGTTGTTTCTTCTAATGGAGTCTTGCTATATTATAGACATTAGCAGTTTGATCCAGCTCTAGAACTGCCCCGGAGTGCAATGGTTAAAACCATTCCAAAATAGAATTTTGGCATGAGAGCAGCTCTATCTGTGTCATTTCAAACTTGAACTGTCAGATCTTACGAGCCAAACTCACTAAGGTCTGTGTGGAAGCTTGTAACTTACACTAGCCAAATGGCTACCTAAATAATAACAACCATTGATGGTCCCCACCCAAGACTCAAGTCAGGGGCCAGAAATACTAACACCATTCTAATAATATGAAAATGGAACATAAGTATAATAAAACACACACGCTGCACACACACACTCCCAAAGTCCCAAAGGGACAAAATGCTAACAGGGCATAAGTAGTGCCCACACTAAGTTGCCCGCACCCCACCAAGTAGAGGTTCTGAGAGGGCAGGTTGGGGGTTATAATATAGCAAGACTCCATTAGAAGAAACAACATTACTAAGGTGAGTAATTTTTCTTCAAACAACATGAAGTCTTGCTATTATAGACATTAGCAGAATACACAGCAGTACCTCCATGGAGGAGGGGCAGAACCTACTTAGGGAATAGGCTCTGAAGAACAGCTGTGCCAAACCGAGCATCTCTCCTGGCCTGGACATCCAGGGAGTAATGCTTGGTAAAAGTGTGTACCATTTTCCAAGTAGCAGCCTGGCAAATCTCTAATAAAGGGATATCTCTGGCAGCAGCTAGAGACGCAGTTGTACCCTGGTAGAATGAGCCCTCAAACCGGGGCTCTGCCCACTTTCTGATAACAAAATTGGATACAAGAGACAATCCACCTGGCTATTGATCTCTTAGTGGCAGGTTTGCCTTCCCAACTTCACCATAGGTAAGGAAAAGTTGAGGACTCAACCTGTGACCTTAGTACGTCCTATATAATAACTAAGAGCTCTCTTAACATCCAGGTTGTGCAACCTCCTCTCATCCCAAGAGGAGTGCATCTGAAATCTGGCTCCCTGCACAACAGCTGTGGATGCAGCCATGTGCCCCAGGAGCTGCAGAAAGTGTCTTGCTGGTCGAGAGACCTGTAGAGTGAAGGAAGAGGCCAGAGCCACTAAATTCCTTACCCTTTCTGGGGGAAGAAAGGCTCTGGCTAGCTTTGTGTCCAGTTCTGCCCCTATAAAGGTGAGTACCTGGAATGGTTCCAGAACCAACTTTGGTAGGTTTAGCAGAAACCCAGGAGGTGAGAAGCTGCTGGGTGACCTGCAGGTGAGATTTACCTATTCTGGGACTGGCCCACAATGAGCCAGTCGTCCTAGATGGGGAAAACAGCAATCCTCTGCCTCCTAGTGGGCCACTGCCACTGCTAGACACTTTGTGAATACCCTTGGAGCAGAGGTAAGGCTCAAGGGCATTGCTCTGAACTGGTAATGACCTGAGGGCAGTTCGAATCTGAGGTACTTTCGATGGGATCTTCTGATTAGGACATGGAAATAGGCATCCTTGAGGTCCAGGGAGGCTAGCCAGTCCCCTGGCCTTAGGGAAGGTAAAATCATTGCCAGAGTTACCATTTTGAACTTTATCTGGAATACAGACCCCTGCCCTGATGCAGGGGAGGAACCCTTTCTACTGCTCTGAGAGCTAACAGGGATGAGACCTCTGTTTCCAGAGCGAGGGTCTCTGAAGCACCTGTAGAAAAGTCTGCTTCTCAACTTGGGAAACTTTTTGAAGCTGAGAACCAGACCCTGGCTTACTACTTCCAGAACCCACTTGTCTGAGGTTGCAGCCCAATTTGACTGAAGTAAGCCAGCCTGCCCCCACTGGTACAGGAGAACTGGCCCTGGGCACCCCATCAGGGTGCCTGTTTCGCAGGAGCTTTAGGCTGGGGTGGGAGCAGGTCTGCCCACCCCCGCCTGCCCCTGCTCTCTGAAGAAGCCCTCTGAGCATAGGCAGAGGAGGCCTGAGTCTGTTAGAAAGGCCTGTGAAAGGCCTACCCCTACCCCTGGGGCATGCCTTTGAGGAGTGGCTTGCCACCCTTAGCCTGGGCACTCTTGTAAGTAGTCCTATATTCATCCATCTTTTCATGTAATTCTCTGTCTGCTCTCCAAACAGAGAATTTCCCACCACAGGAAAATCCATAGCCTTAGTCTGGGTATCCTGTGACAAACTAGTACACCTGAGCCAGGCCAACCTACTAAAAGCTACAGATGTGGCCATGACCCTAGAGGAAACATCATTAACATCCACAGCAGCATGAAACTGAACCTTAGAGGCTTCAATGCCATCAGCAGCCACCTGTTCTAGTTCACTAGCCAGCTGGCCATGGGCCTGCTTGGCCAATTGCATAACAGTATCCCATCTAGATTTCTGATACCTAGCTACATAAGCCATATAATTTGCTTGCCTGAGTCCCAGAGAGGCTGCCATATACTGTATTTTTTTTTGCCATGGCATCAATCTTCCTGGAATCCTTGTCAGGAGGATGTGTAGCCAAGGGAATATTAGCTTTATCACAGGCAGCAGCCTGAACTACCCCAACATGACTGCATTGTTAGAAGGAATTCTGTATCAGGGCCTGACAATGTATACCTTCTGTCCATCTTTTATCTACAGGAGGCACAGAATTAGGAGCTTTTAAAATTTTAATTGTTTGTTTCCTAAAAGACTTATGTAAAGGAATAGACAATCTCCTAGACTCTGGAATATCCATCATTTCTACAAAATCAGGCTCCTCTTGCTCATCCACAGCCTCTTCTAAAGAAAGCTGGAGGGTTTCAGCAACTTTTATAAAACATAAAATGAGATGGGGACTCAGACAGCATGGGGAGATTCTAAAGTCTGTCTGGGAGATGTCCGTTCAATGGGCACACCCAGACCTTCCCAGCCACATTCATACTGTTCACAATCCTCCTCCCTCCTCTGGTTCATAAAATTCCTCAATATCATAATCCTGAACCACTGGGACCGACGAACCGACTTTTACCAGATAGTGGTGGTTCGGACGGACCCTGAGACAGTGACTGGACAATTTGTATGGCTTTTGTTATCTCTGCAGCAGTTGGAGAAGGAATTTTGGACTCCAGACCTGCTGATTTTCTTGTTTTCTTTACTGGAATTGGTTCCTCAGAACCAGCTTTTCTTTTGCCCGAGGAAGTCTGGCCCTGGTCAGAGGGTTCTCCTGGTCTGCTGTTGGTACCGAACCGGCTGGCCATCCGGGTCAGCAGACTTTTAGCCTCTGCCCTGAGCCTGCCCAATCTTTTTCCAGGGTGGCTGCAGGGAAATTCTTACATACCTGGCAGTCTGACTGAGGTGGTCAAACCCCAGACAATAAACACATGTGGTGTGTGTGGGTCAGCCTTTGGCAAAGACTTCCCACAAACATCACAGTGTTGAAAACCCAGTGGGCCCGGGTTTTTCTTTTGGGTTTCTCAGACATAATGCCAGCCTAACCAAAAACTTGCCTTTAACGGCAGTGCTAGCAAGACACTCTTTATCGGTTCCTAACTCGTGTCACGGGTATTGGAAAACCGTAATAAATCCATTTTTTAGAACCGATAAGAACTGGAACCGCACTCTAAAATAGTAACTTTTAATTTTAAATGAGTTTTAAACCCACTGATTGGTTCAAAACCTAACCGAGCGTTAACTTACAAGTTCCATACAGACAAAACTCTCATTTACTTACGGTTACCACAGATAGAGTTTGAACTGAACGGTTTTATGGTTAAATAAAACTATTCTCGTTAAATCCAACCGAAAACACTTTTAAAACCAAGAAATGAACCGAGCAGAAGGAGAAATCTCCGAGCGACTGTTCACTGAGGTGGAGTAAAGAATCTGACAGTTCAAGTTTGAAATGACACAGATAGAGCTGCTCGTGCAAAATTCTATTTTGGAATGGTTTTAACCATTGCACTCCGGGGCAGTTCTAGAGCTGGATCAAACTGCTAATGTCTATGATATAGCAAGACTTCATGTTGTTTGAAAGTACAGTTACATAAGAACTTACCATAACAGTAGATCTTCGAGACAGGCTTTTGCAGTAGGTAATTACATATAGGACTGACGTCGGCAGGACCCCACGGAAAAATTTCTAGCTAGCAGCTTCTGGCGAGGGACGGCCCCCATGTCAGGTGACTGGTGTCAGGAGACATCGGTATAAAGAAGTGGTCCCTCACACCTGCCTTCCAGTTCTTTCCCACCACAGACCACAAGAGGCCGGACGAGAGAGAAGCAGATATGTCCTTCACTGGAAAAGGAGCTGAAAAAGCTTAGGGAGATGGAGGGTAGGAAGGTATTACCTACTGCAAGAGCCTCTCTTGAAGATCTACTGTTATGGTAAGTTCTTATGTAACTGTACTATCTTATTTTGAGAGGGCTCTTGCCGTAGGTAATTACATATAGGACTGAGTCCCAAGCAGTCTGGAACAAGAAGGACGACACAGGAGGAGGAAAGCTACTCGAAGCAGATCCCCTTAGCTGTGAAGGCCTTAAGAAAGGAGGCCTTGCAGAACAGTGAGCCTGAAGCCTGCTCTACGGCAAGAGGCAATATCCAAATTATAATGTTTTGTAAATGTATGGACAGAAGTCCAAGTGGCGGCAGCACAGATGTCTGCCGCTGACACGTTCTTGAAACATGCCGCCGAGGCAGCAACCCTTCTGGTGGAGTGTCCTCTTGCTTGACCCAAAAGGGTCTTGTTGTACTTGTCATAACAGAAGGTGATGCAATGAGCCAACCATTTAGACAGGCATTGCTTAGAAACAGCATTGCCTTCTCTTTTGGGTGCAAAAGAGACAAACAGTTGATCAGTCTTTCTGAGATCCTTTGTTCTGTTAGTGTAGTATCTCAGGATCCAGTGAACGTCCATAGTGTGAAGCAGATACTCCCCCTGATTGGAGTACTGCGTAAAGAAAGCAGGTAACTCTATGGACTGGTTCAATGTAGATTCCGCTACCACCTTGGGGAGAAACTTAGGATTGGTGCACAAAGCCACATGTTCCTTGTGAAAAATTAAGTACGGGGTTTTACACATCAGTGCCTGGAGCTCGGAAATCCTCCGAGCAGAAGTAATGGCCACTAGGAAGAGTGTCTTCCATGAAAGGAACTTCATGTCTGCTGAGGCCGCTGGTTCAAAAGGAGGCAAAGTAAGTTTCTCAAGAATGAAGTTCAAATCCCAAGGAGGGATGGGAACTCGGATAGGAGGTCTCAAGTGAAGAACCCCTCTGAGGAAAGTCTTAGAGACTTCCGGTTGAGCAAACGTCCTATCTGCAAAGGGAACATGGTAGGCTGAAATGGCCACCATGTGTACCTTCAGAGATGAGTGACTAAGACCCGAGTCAAAGAGATGGCACAGGTACTCCAGCAGTCACCTAACCAAGCAGGAGAAAGGCTCGAAGTCTTTTGAAGTGGTGCAGAATGAGAACCATTTCCACTTCATGGCATAAGTAGACATAGTGGAGGGTTTCCTAGCCTCCACCAAGATCTCAGCCACCTGGGGAGAAACCCCAAAGTGGGCTTGAGCTATGTCTGCAGGAGCCATGCATGTAGTTGAAGGGACTTGAAACCTGGATGGACCAGGGTCCCCTGATCCTGGGTCAGTAAAATTCTTGACAGCGGAAGAGAAAGAGGAGGTTTCTCTGAGTATTGTTGCAGAAGAGAGAATCAAACTTGCCTGGGCCAGAAAGGAGCGATCAGAATCTTTCGTGCTCCTTCTGAGCCAAGTTTCTGCAAGACACATGGGATCAGAGGAATCGGGGGGAAGGCATAGACGAATCTGTCCTTCCAATATAGAGACAGAGCGTCTCTCCATAAAATGCCTCGCTCTTGAACGAGCGAGCAGAAGTCGGGAAGTTTTGCATTTAGAGGTGAAGCGAACAAGTCCACCTGAGGTGTTCCCCAACATAGGAAGATATCATCTAGGACCCCCGATCCAGTTTCCACTCATGAGCTTGAGCAGACGAGCAACTTAGTTTGTCTGCTAAGGAGTTCTTGTCCCCCACCGGAACATGAATTACCATGAGGTGAAGGTTGTGTTGTGCTGCCCAATCCCAAACTCTCATCGCTTCCCTGCAAAGAGTGTAGGACCGAGTCCCCTCCTGTTTGTTGATGTACCATACCACACACATATTGTCCGTCTGGACGGCTAGGTGGCCTGGAAGAAGGTGCAGGTGGAGAGCCTGGAGAGCATACAGCACCGCCAGAAGCTTGAGCACATTGATGTGCAGGGATTGTTCGAGCTTGGACCAAGAGCCCTGGGTCCGATGTGGACTGAGATGGGCTCCCCAACCTTCGCCCGAGGCGTCTGTGTTCAGAGTCTGGGAGGGAGGAGGAAGGAAGAATGGAACTCCCCGAAGAAGGTTCTCTCGAACCATCCACCACTGCAAGTCTCAAATCATGGGAGAGGAGACTAGGACCAACTGGTCCAAGTCATCTACCAACTGATCCCACTGAGAGCGAAGCATCTACTGAGAGACCCTCATGTGGAACCGAGCACGAGGGACTGTTGGGATAGCAGCCACCATAAGTCCGAGGAGGAGAAGAACCAACCTTGCACTGACCCGCCTGTGGCCAGACAACAGGCTTACCTGAGTCTGGAGTGTGGCCACCCTGTTCGGTGGCAGGAAGGCCCTGCCTAAGGTCACGTCCAGTATCGCCCCAATAAACTGGAGCCTCTGGGATGGGATCAAGTGAGACTTGGAATGGTTGATGGTAATACCCAGACAGGCAAAGACCTGCTGGGTGAGGGAGAGGCAGTGCAGGAGTTCCTCCATGGACGAGGCCGCCAGGAGTCAATCGTCCAGGTACGGGAAAACCTGTACCCCCCGGGTACGCAGGTAGGCCGCCACCACTGCAAGGCATTTGGTAAATACTTGGGGAGCCGAGGAGAGACCAAATGGAAGTGCCTTGAACTGGTAGTGGTCCCCCTGGAAAGCAAAATGAAGATATTTGCGGTGAGATGGGCAGATAGATATGTGTAGGTAAGAATCCTGCATATCCAGAGCACACAGCCACTGGCCTAAGTAGAGGAGGGGCAGAATGCTCTGCAGTGAGAGCATCCTGAACCTCTTGTACTCCACAAAAATTTTCAGGGGACTGAGATCTAGAACAGGTCTTACATCTCCTGTCTTCTTCGGGACCAGGAAGAAATGGGAATAGTAACCCGTTCCTTGCAGGGGAAGGGGGACAGGTTCTATCACCTCTTTCAGCAAAAGTGCTGAAATTTCTTTCTGGACCAGAAGAAGATGTTCCTGAGAGTACGACGACCTTGGGGGAGGGTGACGAGGTGGTTTCTGCAGAAACTCTATTGAGTGTCCTTCTGAGATTTTCTGGAGCACCCATGAATCTGATGTTATCCTCTCCCAGCCCAGAAGGTGGAGGGAAAACCTCCCTCCTACTGGTTCCTCCGGGAAGCCCAGAAGCTGTAGGAGAGGGACGGAGTCAGGTGGTGTGGGGCAGCACCGCAGCTGAAGCTCCCGCTGCTTTTTTGGGTGGGGGCGCTTGGCAGCTTGGGGGGCCCGACGTTTAGTGGCCCTCTTTCCCTGTGGTCTCGCTTTGGGCCGATTCCGTCTGCAAAAGAGACGGTGCTGTGACTGATGGGGATGATACATAGAGTCCACAGACTTTAATGCCATCCCCTTCTCCTGCAGGTCGGTGATGATGTCCTTGACATCACCCCCGAACAGCAACGAACCCCGGAAGGGCGCTTCCTGGATGGCAGACTGCACTTCCAGGACCAACCCTGACACTCGGAGCCAAGCATGACACTGTAGGCCTATGGCAAAAGCTGAGCTCCTACCAACAGTGTCCACTGCATCGTAGGTCACATGAAGGATGTGCTGACTGGCCGAATGTGCAGAGTGGACAAGGTCAGCCACTTCCTGCTTGGCCTGAGAGTCCGGAAGGGAGTCCAATTTAGATTCCACCTCACTGAGAATCACCTTCTGGTAATCCCCCATGTGGCCGACATAGTTCAGGGCCCTAATACCCAGAGTGGAAGAAGCAAAAATCTTCCTGCCATACCGGTCCAGAAGGCGGGATTCCTTGTCAGGTGGAGACAAGCTAAGGTGTTTGGGTTGAGCTGACCAGCCATGAGCGACGCTAATCACAACTGAGTCAGCTCGAGGGTGGGAGTCTACGAAGTCAACACCCTCGAGAGCCTGGTATAGTCTGTTCGACTTCCTGGGAAGTGGGGCTAAGGCCGACGGCTGTTTCCATATCATGGTAATAAGGTCGGCATGAGGCTCGATCCAGGGTGGCACCAAAGTGGGAGCTGTCACGGGCAGATCCAGATGCTCAGCGAGTTTTTTACGCTGGGGGTCTGGCTCCAAGGATGGCCACTTATGTACTTTCTGGATCTTTCATAGCAACTCCATGAAGGAAGGATCCTCTGGAGGAAACTTCAGAGGAGTCCTTGGCCGGGGCTTGGACGGACAGCATGGCTCATCGTCTTGCTCGGAACACCGTGGGAATCGTCCAAGGAGGAAGAGGTAGACTCCCTCTCCCGACGAGGGGAAGGAACGGACCCCTTGGGAAGCCAACGGGGAAGCGTGTCCTGCCCCTCTCTGGACCCAGAGGGTTAACCCTGGTGTCCGGAGGTGGGAAGGGAGTGTGTCATCATGGATGTACGGGAACCAGCACCAGCACTGTCGTCGGAAGATGACTCTCCACCTCTCTGGTGAGCTGAGCCTTGGCCTCAGTCCACCAGGAAGTCAGAGTCTCCTGCAGGTCCACCTGCGGCTGGAGGAGGAGGAGGAGGGGGATACGAGTATGGAGTATACCCATAAGGTGCTTATCCATCACCCGACGCCGGGAAGCCCGGCATCGGGTATTGAGGCGCCGGGTACTGTGGCGTCAGATAGGGTGGCGCCGGGTACTGAGGCGCCAGATACTGCAGTCCCGGGTATGACGGCATCAGATACGACAGGGTCGGGTACCCGGGAACCGGGGGGGCTGCTGGAGCAGGTGGCCCGACCGGAGGCCCCACAGGCAGTTCTGGAGCAGAAGGCCCAGGGGATGGAGGGCCCGGCGTCAAGGCGGCATTCGGGAGCGGGATGTCGCCCGGAGTCGGCAACACCGGCGTCGGAGCCAGTGTCCGGGGAGCCAACGTCAGATCGGTCGGACCAGCAGGTGGACGGTCTGACGGAGGTGGAACAGGAACCTCAGCGTCACCCGGGGATGGGGGGGGAATCCTCGGGGTCAGGCTGAGGAAACTCAGGGTCCCCGGAGGGCAGCAAAGGCTGCAGGGAACTGGGAATGATGGACGTGGGGGGGGTCTGGCGTCGGCTCATCCGCTGTGTGGACGTCGGGCGAACCAACGCGCGGTTTAGCAGCGGGATCCGGGCGGGCGCCGGAGGGGCTGGCTTCCAACTTAACGGACCCATCACCTGAGACAGGCCGCGGATGAGGGGCGGTCTGGTCAGGCGAATGGGGCCCGCGCGCCCCCCCGAAGCGTCGGGCGACTTACCGACCTTCTCTGTACGGGCGTTAGAGGAGCCGATGTCCGGTTTATTGGAGCTGATCGCACCAGTAGGCCATGAAACCATGGCTTTACCGGGAGCGGAGGCCTCCAAAAGCCCGGAGGCACCCGAAGGGCCCAAGCACGAGCCAGATGGGCAGGCCGACGCTGCCTTAGAAGCCTCTAAGGCGGCCGTCATGGAGCGGTCCCCCAGGGGGAATGTTACCTTTAGCATGGTGACTCCAGAGGAAGTCGCGGTGATAGAGGAGCCCTTGTCCCAGTGCTTTTCTTTGTCCTTTTTCTTGCAATGGCCTTCAAGGGAAGTTGACGCCTGCTGAAGCATTTTCAATTCTTTCTCCATGGAGCTCATTTTCTTTTTCAAAATATGGGCCTCCAGGGACTGCTGCCGGCTTCTCTGGGTGGCCGCGTTAAAACTAAGGCAGTGCTGGCACTACTCTACCGGATGGTCGGGGCCTAGGCAAAAAAGGCACAGGGAATGGTCGTCCTTGTGCGGGAGTTGGGCACCACATGAGTCACACTTGTTTTTGTGCTCGGAGGATGTAGGGGACGACATACACCGACAAATACCTGACGGATGATAGGAAAAAATCTAAAATACTCGGTTAAAATACCGACGAAACAGCCTGACGAGCAGGGAACCTTTCTGCAAGGCGCTGGCATAAGCTAACGGCGGGAAAGAATTGGAAGGTGGGCGTAAGGGACTGCCCCTTTATACCCACATCTCCTGATGCTGATCACCAGACGTGGAGGCGGTCCCTCGCCAGAGACTGTTAGCTAGAAATTTTCTTTGGGGTCCTGCCACCTGCCGACGTCAGTCCTATATGTAATTACCTACTGCAAGAGCCCTCTCGAAGTAAGATATACAGTTTTCCAAGTCACATATTTAAGGTCTGCTGATGATATGGGTTCGAATGGAGGTTGCATGAGCAGAGCAATGCAAATATTCAAATCCCACATGGGAGTTGGCTCCCTGTGTGGTGGGTGTAAGTGTAGCAGCCCTTTAAAGAATTTTTTGAACACTGGCTTTGAAGCCAAAGAGGAAGAAGAAGAAGCTTTCCCTGCTGATAAAGAAGCTGAAACGGCTGCTAAATGCACCCTCAGAGTGGAAATAGTTAAACCTGTGGAGTGCAAATGAGCCATATAGTCCAAGACAACAGAAATGTTAGCTTGAGAATGATCCAGGCCTTTGCCCTGGCAGCAGAAGGAAAATCTTTTCCATTTAGAGGCCGTTTTCTTAGTGGAGGGTTTTCTGGAAACCCTCAGTATGTCCATAATCCCTTCTGAAAGATGCAAGTCTGCATACTCTAGGTCCTCAAGAGCCATGCCTTGAGTCTGAGGGATAATAAGTTGGGGTACATGATTCTGTCCTGAGAGGAGGTCAGTAGATTGTACCTCCTGGGAAGACTGATTGGCTTGGCTACTGACACTGAGAGAAGTATGGAGTACCAAGGCTGCCTGGCCCAGTCTGGGGCAATGAGAATCACTGAGGCTGGTTGAAGCCTGAACTTGTTCAGTTCTTTTAGTAGTAGAGGGAATGGAGGGAAAGCATACAGGAATTTACCTGTCCAATCCAACAGGAGTGCATCCAAAGAATTGTGCCCTTGCTGGGGGGTCTGCAGCAATACTCTGGGAGCTGGTAATTGTTTGGAGCTGCAAAGAGATCCACTTCTCTGGGGTAACATACCTCCTGAAAATGGTCTGCAAGACCTGCCTGTTCAGTGACCATTCGTGGTGATTCTGGTTTATCCTGCTGAGGGCATCTGCCAGGACATTGTCCTTGCCCGGGAGATGAACAGCTGAAAGAGACACCTTCAGAGAGTATGCTAGTGTCCAAATTTTCATAGCTTCTGTGCAAAGAGGGGTTGACCTTGTGCCTCCTTGTTTGTTTATGTAGTACATGGTGGTTGTGTTGTCTGTTCTGACCTGTACCACCTTCCCTACCACCTGAGTGACAAAGGACTGAAGGGCCAGAAAAACTGCTCTGAGCTCCAGAAGACTGATGTGCAAAAGGGATTCCTGATTTCCCCATGTGCCGTGGGCAGTATAGTCCCCAGATGTGCTCCCCACCCTAGAAGGGAAGCATCTGTGGTAAGCACCACAGAAGGGGACTGCTGTAGGAAAGGTACCCCATGCCTGAGGTGCTCCCTCACCTGTCACCACTGCAGAGCTTGAATAAGGGTGGCCGTGACTGGGACCAGCTTTGATAAGGGGTCTTTCTTTTGGGACGAGTACTCTCTGAGATGAAACTGAATGTCTCTCATCTGAAACCTGGCTCTTGGGACGGTTACAGTGGAGGCTGCCATGTGCCCTAACAGCTGCAGGAAATGCCTTGCTGGTCTGGGGACATGCAGTGAGAAAGACCTGGCTATTTGAATAAGGCTGTCCACCTTGTCCTGAGGAAGGAAAGCCATTCCTGTTCTTGTATCCAATTCTGCCCCTATGAACTGGAGCAACTGTACAGATTCTAGAACAGACATCTTTTGATTGTCTAGGAATCCCAGGGAGACAAGGTGGTCTGAGTGATTGAAAGTGCCTCTCTCACTTGTTGCTGTGATTGGCCTACAATGAGCCACTCGTCCAGATAGGGAAACACTGACACCCCTAGCCACCTTAGGTGTGCCACCACGACAGCTAGACATTTTGTGAACACTCTTGGAGCAGATGTCAGTCCGAAGAGCATTGCTCTGAATTGATAATGGCCCAATGGCAACCTGACTCTTAGGTACCTTCTGTGATACCTTCTGACTGGAATATGGAAGTCAGCATCTTTTAGGTCCATGGATGCTAGCCAGGCTCCCTGTCTTAGAGTAGGTATAATAGTAAATAGAGTGACCATCCTGAATTTTGGTTTTGCCAAGTGCTTGTTCAGGTATCTGAGGTCCAGAATTGGACACCACTCCCCTGTTTTCTTTAGTGTAAAGAAGCATCTGGAATACAAACCCTTGCCTTTTTGAATGGCAGGAACTGGTTCTACTGCCTGAAGCAGCAGAAGAGATGACACTTCCTTTTCCAGTAGGGATGTTTCTGATGGGGAAGAGGGCTTGAAAGCCTTTGACCTTAGCCTTGGTTTGGCTTTGAAGCCGAGGACCAACCCCAGGCCCACTACTTCCAGAACCCACTTGTCAGTGGTAATGTTTTTCCATTCCTGGAAGTAGTGGGCCAGTCTGCCCTCTACTGGTAGTGGGGAGGCAACCCGGACATTCTGCTCAGGGACTCTGGTTTGATTGGGCTACTGGCTGGACAGTGGGGCTGGTACGGCCACTGCCCCTCCTGCCTCTGCCCCGAAAGTATCCCCTAGGCCGATACTGGGGAACAACTTGGGGCTGAAAATAAGGCCTGTAAGGAGTCCTGCCTCTGCCACCCCCTACAATGGTACCTTTGAGGGTTGGCAGTTCTCTCCTTTACTGCTGCACTTTTATTAAGCAGCTTTGTAATTATCCATTTATTTCATATATGCCTCTGTTTGTTGTCCAAACGGAGACACAGGGACACAGGGAAAATCCAGGGCCTTATTTTGTGTCCTGCGAGAGGTTAGTGGTTCTCAGCCATGCAGACCTTCTCAAGGACACTGCTGAAGCCATTTGCCTGGATGCAGTGTCATTTGAATCCACTGGCATCCTAAACTCGGTTTTTGAAGCTTCAGTGCCTCTATTAACTGCTTCCTCCAGGTCAGCAGCCATTGGAGGAGGAACAGATTTGTCAATTTCTAGTACTGTAGACACACAGATTTTTGATATCTGGCTAAATATGTCATATAGGATGCCTGCCTAATGGCTAGGGAGAATCCCAAATAAACCTTTTTTGCTATTGAGTCCATCCTCCTGGAATCTTTCTCGGGGGTGGATGCCAGCTTTGTCACAAGCTGCAGTCTGAACCTCACCTTCATGGCTGGGGCACCAAAACAGAAATTCGACCCCATACTCATCCACCCAATACTTTCTGTCCACTTTTTTATCAGCTGGAGGGACAGAAGTGGGAGTCTCCAAAATGTGCATGGTCTGCCTCCTCAAAGACTTGTGCAGAGGGAGGAGCAGCCTTTTTGATGGAGGAACATCCATCATTTCCTTATAGTCTTCTTCCTCCTCATCTTCCAGAGACTCATGGGATGGGAGGTCAAGAGACTGGGCAACTTGCTTCATGAAGCAAAGTATGAGGAAAACTTCTCAGCTCCCTTATTAGGGGAATCAGGCCTGTGAGGGTCGGGAGAGATGCCTGGCTCTATAGGCTCGTCATAATCATCATTCCCATAATCCTTGTCTGGGTCTTCAGCAAGACCAATATCCTCAAACTGTTCCCCACCTTGGTCTATTAAACCAGGGACTTGTGAACTGGGAGTTTGCGGAACCAGCTGTTTATCAACCAGAACCAGAGACAGCAAAGACTGAATAATTCTGATTGCGTTCGTAATCTCTTCAGCAGAAGGAACTGCTGTTGGGACCAGTTGTGGTTCCTGGTGCTTCTCTTTAAGATTTGTCTGAACCATGACGGCTGGTTCAGTGGCCTTTTCCGTGGTTCTCTTTTTTTGTAGAACTATCGGCCCTTTCACAGGGCAGTCCCGCCAGTTCGGTAGACTGTTCGGTAGCCGGGTTAGTGGCCTTATCCAACATTTTTTCCCTTAGTCTCTTTAACCGTCTATCAAGGTGGACTGAGGAAAATTAGCGCAGATCTCACAGTCTGTCTGAAGGTGGTCAAACCCCAGACAGAACAAACAAATTAAGTGAGGATCAGCCTTTGCAAACATTTCCCTGCACTCTGTGCAGTGCTGGAAACCTGTGGGTCCTGTTCTCTTTTTTGGTTTCTGTGACATAAGAAAGGTATACAGAAAGACTAAATAGACCTTTTTTTTTTTTTTTTGTCGGTTGTTACACTGAAAAAGAAACCAGTTTTATAAGTATAAAACCAGGAGTTACCCCGGTTGAAATAAGGGACCCACAAACCGGAAAATTACTTCGGTATAAGTTGTTTTTTCCCCCCCCTTCCCAGCCTGCCACCCCCCCGACGCTTCAGGAGAGACATTAGCCACCCCACTGCCCGTAACCCTACCCGATCTGGACCCCCGAGCCCCATGGAGCCGCAGATTACCCCCCGGGTGTGGATGAAGTTGGGGCGCAGACGCCCCGTAACTTACATGTCAGTCTGAGGTCCATCAGGCAGGCACAGGCAGATCGTGGGCACGGCTTGGTCTCCCCATCTTCCTGGCAGTGGTAGGCTTTTTCACATTTTCCTCCCTCCCCGTACAGAGTGTGACTTCCCCCGATGTCATGGCGCTAGGTGCCAACGTCCACTCCGTACAGTGGCCACATCCCTTCCCCTGGTGGAGCCTGCAGTACCCTGAACCTCTGCTCGGAGTCATACAAGTGTTGGACATCAGCCAAATCCCTCCCCAGAGAAGGACAGTTGTTGTAGGACACTCCAGCCTGTCTCCCCCTGGCCGACCAACCGGTGACCCGAGTCCGCTCCTGAACGCAGGTCGCCAGCATGGTACGAGGTGTGGCGTCGAGTGCCTAAAAACCCTCAGCACCACCGGGCCGGCAAGTTTTTAAATAACTACTGACTATACCGAGTCAGAAATTTTTAACAGTAACAGACAATATAAAGAAAATTTAAAGGAACTATCGGGTTCCCCTCGGTTAGGGAACCAGGGGGAAAAAACGACTACTTACCCTTTACAAACTAAAATCTAACAATTACTACCTGAAAACCAAGTGATAAGAACACCAAACAAAATAAATTTACTGGTATAACAACCGAGAAAATAAACTTTCTTCAAGAGATGAAGGAGAGCTCTCCGGATATGTCTTACTGAGGCAAGCGGAGGAAAGAATCTGACAGTTAGAGATTGTTTACCAGGGACAGTGGTTTGGAAACCGATCTCAAGCCCAGCAATCCATCATTTGCATAGGTTCCATTAACCATTTCAGCTCCGGGGCAGTCCTATGGTGAGATCATACTGCATTAATCAGAATACAGTAAGATTTCCTGGGGTTTGAAGAGGGGGTTGAAGAGCCGACAGCACAGGCCAGGGCTGCGGCAACACTAGTGACACCAGCCTGGCCCCAGGGACCTGGAAACAATGCTGACTGTGCTGCACACAGTGCAGTGCCAAGAGCATCCCCTGGGGGAATAATCACGACACTGCAGGCTTGTGCAGTGCCACATATGGTGCTGCAAACTGCACCAGAGTAGATCCCAAGGGACCTGATTCATGCATCATACATGATGCTGCATGCAGTGTCAACAACCCCTATGGCACCAAAGTGACCGGCGGCAGCCCAGCAACTGCCCCCATCCACAAAGGGGAGACAGGCAACACCACAAGTAAGGGAGACAGCATAGAGGCTGATGCTGCAGTCAGCCATGAGCCTAAGTCAAGTGGCACTGTAGATGGTGCCAGCCCATCTGACCCCTCATGAGGCTGGCACCAGAATCAGCACTGCATGACTTATACGCTACACCCACACTGCTCCGTAATATCTGCCCAATGACTGAACTGCCCACCAGGGTCCGCTATACCAGTAGAGAGAGGTTCCGGGATGGAGACACCAATCTGACAGGCCCAGGCATCCCTGGGGTCATCAGTGATGATGGTGGGGAACCCAGATTTGTGGGAGTCGAGTGTCTTAACAGAACAGATGGAGGATGAGCTCTACAGTGCAATTTCTTCCCCGTCTTGTGGGAAGAGGTTGAGGCCCACTGGTGGAAAGATCCTGATGCCAATGGTGTACGGGATCGGGACTGTTTATTTTTGCACCTCCAGTAGTACTGTCTCCCCACTCTGGTGCCATACTGCCTATAATCAGTGCACCAGCCCAGAGGGAGTTGGTGACCAGGCACAGCCCCATTGCTAAAGCAATTAACCTTTTCAGGCTCCTTGCACCTCCAGTAGGACTGTCTCCCCACCCTGGTGCTGTACTGCCTGTAGTCAATGCACCGGCCCAGAGGGAGTTGGTGACCAGACACAGCCTCATTGCTAAAACAAGAAAAAATTACTCACCTTAGTAATTGTGTTCCTTCTAATGGAGTCTTGCTGTATTTCTAACTAATTGCAGTTAGCCCCAGCACTTGAACTGCTCCGGAGAGGAAAGAGTTAAATTCTATGCAGAGCATAGAACGTTGAGCTCGAGCTTGGTTCAGACCTCTGTCTGCTGCACTTTGAAGTGTAATCGTCAGATTCTTACGTGCTAATACTAACTAACTAACGCACTATGTGGAAATTGTAATACTTTTACAAGCCAAATGGAAACCAAATATTTTGGAATCCCCAAAAGACTCAAGTCGAGAAATCCAAAAACAAAACCCAGGTGGTGAACAACTTATGACTATTAAATATAAAGAACATAACCCACTCCCCCTCTCTAAAAAGAGGGAGTGCCCAAATGCACCCTTGGGTTGTAACACTGCACCTGCCAGCCCACTTCCCAAAAAACAGGTTCTGAGAGGGGAGGCAGGGAGGGAGGTGAGAATACAGCAGGACTCCATTAGAAGAAACACAATTACTAAGGTAATTTTTACTTCAAACAACATGAAGTCTTGCTGTATTCTGATTTATTGCAGACTACCAAGCAGTACTTCCATGGAGGAGGGATTCAAACCTATTTTGGGAATAGGTTGTGCAGTACTGCCGTACCAAACCGAACATCACTCCTAGTCTGGGTATCCAGAGAGTAATGCTTGGTGAATGTATTGACTGTTTTCCAGATGGCTGCTTTGCGTATCTCTAGTAAAGGAATATCCCTGGCAACAGCCAGGGAAGCAGCTGTACCTCTAGTCGAATGAGCCCTCAGGCCTGAGGGTGATATTTTGCCTAGCTTCTCAAAGCAGAATTGTATACAAGAGACAATCCACCTGGCAATAGTTCTCTTAGTGGCAGGTTTGCCCTTCCCCGTCTCCCCATAAGTGAGGAACAGCTGGAGGGAGTCAAGCCTGTGTGCCTTAGTGCGCTCAATGTAGTAACTAAGGGCCCTTTTAACATCTAAACTGTGTAATATTCTCTCTCCTGAAGAAGAATGATCAGTGAAGAATACAGGGAGAGACATGGATTGGTTCAAGTGAAAATCTGAAACTACTTTAGGTTAAGAACCTCCTACTGGTTCTAAGGACCACCTTATCTCTATGGAATGAGATAAAATCAGGCTCCACTGACAGAGCTTGTAATTCACTGATATGTCTGGCAGAGGTAATACTGTAGCTACCAGGAACACAGACTTCCAAGTCAAGTACTTATGTTCTGCTGAAGACAAAGGTTCGAAAGAGGATTGCATAAGCTGGGCAATGCAAACATTAAGGTCCCACGCAGGGGTAGGATCCCTAAAGGGAGGATTGGTGTGAAGCAATCCCTTAAAAAAAATACAGAAAACAGGATGGGGTGCCAGTGAGGGAGGCTTTCCTACTGACAGAAAAGCAGAAACAGCTGACAAATGCACTTTGAGGGTAGCTGGTCTGAGACCTAGGCCATTGAGATGAACCATGTAATCCAGAACTGTAGACAATTGAGCAGTGTCTGGGGATATATGCTTTTTGGAACACCAGATGCTGAATCTTTTCCATTTAGAGTTATAGGTTTTTCTGGTGGCAGGTTTTTGAGAGGCTTTGAGAATGTTCAGAACCCCTTGAGACAGATGCAAATTCGCCTACTCTAACTCTTTAAGAGCCATGCCTTGAGATTGAGAGACCAAATGTTGGGATACCAGATCCTCCCCTGAGAAGAGGTTAACAGATTGTGATTCCTGGGAAGAGATAAAAAAATTACCCACCTTAGTAATTATGTTTCTTCTAATGGAGTCTTGCTGTATTCTGACAATTGCAGTTAGCTCCAGCACTTGAACTGCCCCGGTGAGTGAAGGGTTAAAATTCTATGCCAGGCCTAGAACGTTGGGCTCGAGCTCGGTTGAAAACTCTACCTGTAGTACTTTGAAACCAAACCATCAGATTCTTACGAGCTAAAACTCACTGACTAGATAATGTGGAAATTGTAAAATTCCTACTAGCCAACTGGCAATGAAGGCTTTAGATTCCTAAAAGACTCAAGTCAGGAAACCCAAAGACCAAAAACCAGGCAATAAAGCATAACAATTCTTAACTAATCAAACACGAAGCACCCAACACAACAGAAAGTGGGCTGAAGACACCCTGGGTGTACACTGCACCTGCCAACCCTACCTCCCAAACAGGTTCTGAGACGGGAGGCAGAGGAGAGAATACAGCAAGACTCCATTAGAAGAAACATAATTACTAAGGTGAGTAATTTTTTCTTCGAACAACATGAAGTCTTGCTGTATTCTGACAATTGCAGACTACCAAGCAGTACCTCCAAAGAGGAGGGACAGAACCTACTTTAGGAATAAGCTCTGAAGTACTGCTGTGCCAAACCCAGCATCACTCCTAGCCTGGATATCCAGAGAATAATGCTTGGTGAAGGTATGAACTGTTTTCCAGGTGGCTGTTTGGCAAATTTCTAACAAAGGAATATCCCTGGCCACAGCCAAAGATGCAGATGTACCTCTAGTGGAATGAGCCCTCAGGCCTGAGGGTGAATTTTTCCCCAGTTTCTCATAGCAAAATTGGATACAGGACACAATCCAACTGGCAATGGTTCTCTTGGTGGCAGGTTTGCCCTTACCTACTTCCCCATAAGTGAGGAACAACTGGAGGGAGTAAAATATGTGACGCTTTGTACGTTCTATGTAGTAACTAAGGGCCCTTTTAACATCTAAACTGTGTAGCCTCTGCTCTCCTGAGGAGGTATGATCAGTGAAGAACACGGGAAGAGACATAGATTGCTTTAAGTGGAAATCAGAAACCACATTGGGTAAGAACCTTCTATTGGTTCTAAGGACCACCTTATCTCTATGGAATGAAATGAAGTCAGGCTCAACTGACAGGGCTTGCAGTTCACTGATACGTCTGGCAGAGGTAACAGCAACCAAAAACACAGTTTTCCAAGTCAAGTACTTGAGCTCTGCTGAGAACATAGGCTCAAAGGGGCGTTGTATAAGCTGAGCAATGCAAATATTCAAATCCCAGGCAGGAGCAGGATCCCTAAAAGGGGGATTGGTATGAAGCAATCCTTTGAAAAATTGATAGAATACAGGGTGGGATGACAGAGAGGAAGACTTCCTCACTGACAGGAAAGCAGAGACAGCTGAAAAAAATTAACTTTGAGAGTAGCTGGTTTGAGGCCTAGGCCATTAAGATGAACCATATAATCCAGAACTGTAGACAACTCAGCAGTATCCGGGGATATATGCTTCTTGGAACACCAAATACTGAACCTTTTCCATTTGGAGTTGTAAGTTTTTCTGGTGGCAGGCTTTCGAGAAGCTTTCAGAATATCCAGAACTCCTTGGAACAGATGCAAGTCTGCACACTCTAACTCTTCAAGAGCCATGCCTTGAGATTGAGTGACCAAGGACTGGGGTGCCATATCCTCCCCTGAGAGGAGGTTAACAGGCTGTAATTTCTGGGAAGAGACAGGGGAAGATGGACTGCTAGGGACAGCAACATGTGGTACCAAGGCTGCCTGGCCCAGTCTGGAGCAATCAGAATCACTTTGCAAGGTTGTGACCTTACCTTGACTAGAACCTTGAACAGTAGAGGGAAGGGAGGGAAGACATACAGAAATTTCCCTTCCCAGTTCAAAATCAGAGCATCCAGAGGGACTGAGCCCAAGACTGGGGGTCTGCAACAAAACAGAAGAAGTTGGTGATTGTCTGGGGCTGCAAAGAGATCTATCTCTGGAGTGCCCCACCTTGAGAAAAATCACTTTTACGCCTAAGGATTCAGAGACCATCTGTGATGGCCCTGGGAAATCCTGCTCAGTGCATCTGCTAGCACATTGTCCTTTCCAGGGAGGTGGACTGCTACCAGAGAGGTCTGTAGGGAATAAGCTAGGGACCATATTTTCATGGCCTCCATGCACAAGGCCGTGGACTGAGTGCTTCTGCTTGTTGATGACCACCTGGTGGTAGTGTTGTCCGTCCTGACCTGAACCACCTTGTTCTGTACTGACCGAGAGAAAGCTTGCAGGGCAAGAAGTACTGCCCTGAGCTCCAGGAGGTTGATATGAAGAAGAGATTCCCGAGGGGACCACAGTCCTTGGGTTGTGAGAGCCCCCAGATGGGCTCCCCACTCCAAAAGGGAAGCATCTGTGGTAAGAACCATAGAGTGAGTCTGAGTGACAAATGGAACACCTTGCCTCAGATAGTCCAGGTCCTGCCACCATTGAAGAGCCTGAATTAAGGTCTGAGTAACAGGAACTAGTTTGGTAAGAGGATCTTTCCTTTGGGACCAAAAGGTCCTCAGATGGAACTGAATGTCCCTCATCTGAAACCTGGCCCCTTGGACCACTGCCGTGGAAGCTGCCACGTGGCCCAAAAGCTGAAGAAAATGCCTTGCTGGTCGAGAAACCAGAGGGTGGAAGGAAGAGGCCGGCTGAGAGATGGCTGTTGCCCTTTCCAGAGGAAGGAAAGCTCTTGCCTTGAGCGTGTCCAGCTCTGCTCCTATAAAAGTGAGGCGCTGTACTGGCTCGAGAACTGACTTGGGAAGATTGAGAAGGAACCCCCGGGAAGTGAGAACTTGCAGGGTAATCTGCAGATCTGACTTGATTTGGTCTGGGGACTGGCCCACAAGGAGCCAATCATCCAGGTACGGAAAGATAGAAATCCTTTTTCTTCTTAAAAAGGCCACCACTACTGCTAGGCACTTTGTGAACACCCTTGGAGCTGAAGTTAGGCCAAAGGGCATTGCTCTGAACTGGTAATGGCCTGAGAGCAATTTGAACCTGAGGTACTTTCTGTGGGAGCACCTGATGGGAATGTGAAAATAGACATCCTTGAGGTTCAGGGAGGCTAGTCAGTCTCGTGGCCTCAGAGGGGGAAGAATTGTTCCCAGAGTCACCATCTTGAACCTTGGTTTTAAAAGATGTTTGTCCAGGTATCTTAGATCTAGGATGGGTTGCCACTCCCCTGTCTTTTTTGGGGTAAGGAAGTACCTGAAGTACAGACCTTGGCCCCTGTACGGGGTAGGAACTCTCTCTATGGCTCTTAACGCCAGTAGAGAGGCAACCTCTGCCTCTAGAGCAAGGGTTTCTGATGTATTTGCAGGTGGAAAGGATCTGGGTCTCAGTTAAGGAAAATGTTTGAAACTGAGAACCAGCCCCTGGCTTACAACCTCCAGGACCCACTTGTCTGAGGTAACAGACATCCAGTCCTGGACAAAGTAAGCCAGCCTGCCACCTACCGGAATGGGGGAGTCGAACTGGGCTGACACATCAGGGTGTCTGCTTGGCAGAAGCCTTAGGCTGAGGGGTGGATGCAGCCCTGCCCATCCCCCTTCTGCCTCTCCCTCTGAAGAACCCCCTCTGAGAAAAGGAAGAAGAGGCCTGCACTTGGTAGAAAGGCCTGTGAAAAGGCCTGCCCCTGCCCCTAGCCTGCTGCCTTTGAGGAGTTGCCTGACCGGACACTCCTATAAGTGGTCCTGTACTCATCCATTTTCTTCATATAATTCTCTGTCTGCTCCCCAAACAGAGAATTATTAACCACAGGAAAATCCATGGCCTTAGCTTGGGTATCCTGAGAAAGGCTAGTACACCTAAGCCAAGCCATTCTCCGAAGAGACACAGATGTAGCCACGACTCTAGGTGAAACATAGTTGGAATCCACAGCAGCATGACATTGAATCTTTGATGCCTCAGTCCCATCAGCAGCCACCTTCTCCAGCTCCTTGGCAAGCTGGGAAGGGGCCTGCTTAGCCAGTGCCAGTACAATGTCCCACCTGGACTTCTGGTACCTGGCTGTATAGGCCATGTAATTCACCTGCCTGAGTCCCAAAGAGGATGCCATGTACTGCTTTTTTGCCATGGCATCCAATTTCATGGAGTCTTTATCTAGGGGGTGTGAAGCCAAGGGAATGTGAGCCTTATCACAGGCTGCAGCCTGCAAGACCCCAACATGGCTGCATTGCTGGTACAAGTACTCCGTACCTGAGCCTGACAGCATGTACCTCTTGTCCATCCATCTGTCCACAGGAGGTAATGAATTTGGAGTTTTTAACAGCATTTGTGCCTGTTTCCCAAAAGACTTGTGAAGGGGAATAGACAACCTCTTGGACTCTGGGATGTCCATCATCTCCACAAAGTCAGCCACCTCTTGTTCCTCAACAGCTTCCTCCGTAGGGAGCTGGAGGGTTTCTGCCACTTTCCTGTAGAACATAAAGTGGGAAGGGGACTCAGAAAGCCTGGGAGGGGAAACACCAGAAGGCCTGTCTGGGGAGATGTCCGATTCGATAGGCTCATCCAGACCTTCAATTCCCTCATCATCATCACCTTCATCATCATCATAATCATCATCCCCCTCCAAGTCCAGTTCATAAAAATCTTCAGGGGTATAATCTTGAACCAGAGGAACTGACCAAACCGAACGCCTGCCAGGAGGCGCAGGCTCAGTCGGAACCGAACTAAGCGATTCCACTATATGAATCGCTCGGGCAATTTCCTCAGCGGTAAGATGATGCGGTTCTGGATCCGAACCAGCCGATTTGTCTTTTCTTTTCTTTTTCTTTTTGAAGGACACGATCCCTCAGAATCGGCTCTCCTTTTGCCCGCAGGAGTTTCGTCCTGGCCAGAGGGCACTCCTTCTGGTTCGGTCGGAACCGAACTGGGCTGGCCATCCGGGTCAGCGGACTTCTTGGCCTCCTTTTCCTAAGCCTGCCCAACCTTTTATCCAGGGTGGTTTTAGGGAAATTCTTACAGATTTGGCAATCTGACTGTAGGTGACTAAAACCCAGACACTAAACACAAGTGGTGTGGGGTTTGGCCTTAGCAAAGGCCTCCCCACACTCACTGCAGTACTGAAACCCAGTGGACCTGTTTTTTTTCTTCGGTTTCTCAGACAAAGCCATAACTAAACCCTTACCCTTTTTATGGCAACTGCCAGGCAAGACACCCTTATCAGTTTCTAACCATGTTACGGGTATTTGAAAAAAAACGAGAACACTTTTTTGTCTTTTTACTGATAAGGACCGGTACCTCACACTAAAATTCCTGTAAAGAAAAAGAAAACAATCACTAAACCAGAGACCGGTTCAGCCAAACCAGTCACACAAATTCAGAATACAATTTCCACACACTTTCTTTAGCTAAGTCCACTACCTATGCACTTACTGTACCACAGACAGGGATCTGAACCGAAAAAACAATGCAAGAATGTCGGTAAAACCGACAATTTTTAAACCGCAAACCGAGAGCGAAGGAGAAATCTCTGGAGCGACTGTTCAGTAAGGTGGAGTAAAGAATCTGACGGTTACACTTCAAAGTGCAGCAGACAGAGGTTTGAACCGAGCTCGAGCTCAACGTTCTATGCTCTGCATAGAATTTAACTCTTTCCTCTCCGGAGCAGTTCAAGTGCTGGGGCTAACTGCAATAAATCTGAATACAGCGTGACTTCATGTCGTTTGAACTAGCCTTTTCAGGCTCCTTACCTTCTTTCATGGTCCTCAACCACTGGAATGAGGTAGGGCTGAGAAAAACTGGAGCTATTTTTGTGAGTTAAACTAACTAAACTGACATGAAAATATTAAACTACAGTGTAGTTTAAACTAAATCCGAAGAACTGAATGATGTCATCATACAGACGGTGAAATTCTGACCCTGACTTGAAGAGTGACAATGCTACTGATGTGCCCTTGATGGTGGGGAAAAAGAAACTTAAGTGGTTGGGGTCTGGTGCCACTGTATACCAGCTGGTGCATGAGATGATGCTTGTAGGGGGCCTGCTTGCATCACCAGCTCCCACCAGAAAGGTTCTTACTCCTGCAGGGTCCTAGCACCTTTGCCTTAGACCCACAAGTGGTAATCAATGGTGAAGATTAATTCTTGGAAGATCATAGGCTTACTGGTTAAAGGCAGTTCTTTTGAACAAGTCCATACATATTCCTGAACAATACCTTGTACAGAATTGCACGATACCTACAGTATGTGTGCTCAGGTTCAATAGTGCTATTATTTTAAGGCTGCAGTGGTAAATTAGGACTGTGCACATCCAAAACGAAAAAATTACTTACCATAGTAATCTTGTTTCTTCCGGGGGGTATTCCAACATTCATACCTCTATGCAGTATGCCTTTAAGCCAGATCTGACCAGAGATAGAACGTTATGCTAATGATGGAACACTATTGGCAAATACCACTTTCAAATGTTGCCCCTATCAATTGCCTACATTTGAACCTCTCAGATTTTATGGATGCCTAACAAGAGAGGCCCCACGAGGAAAATACCTATGTAACAATACAATAATAATAAACTTAACACCCAAAAAGCCTCCAAAATGAGGGAATAACCACAAAAAACACCCCCAAATGTCAGAATCACCTGAAGAGGATAAAAACCAGTGAAAAAAGTTTCAAAAACAGGAATGCCAGAGTGTGGCACTCATACCCCTGGTTACACAGAATGGAGTGCAGAGGCCCACTGAATATTGGAGTATCCACTGGAAGAAACAAGATTACTGTGGTAAGTAATTTTTTCTTCTCACCCCAGGAATACTCCAATATTCTTAACTCTATGTAGACTAAGAAGCAGTACCTTTGGAGGTAGGCACAGAACCTACTTTGGACATAGACTCTGCAGGACAGCTGTGCCAAACCTGGCATAACCTCTAGCCTGTGTGTCCAGGCTGTAGTGCTTCATGAAAGTGTGTACTGTTCTCCAGGTAGCTGCTTTACAGATGTCCACCAATGGGACATCCCCGGAAGCTGCTATAGTAGCAGCTGCACCCCTTCTGGAATGGGCCCTCAGCCCTGCTGGAGGTTCTTTTCCAGCTTTTGAGTAGCAAAACTGAATACACTGAACTATCCAGTGAGAAATGGACCTCTTAGACGCTGTACTTCCTTTTCCCTTATCCATATAAGTCAAGAACAGCTGTTTCCTGTCCTGTTTATGGGCCTTAGTGACAACCATGTAGCAGCTAAGAGCTCTCTTGACATCAAGACTGTGCAGTGTACATTCACCAGAACTAGAATGCTCAGTGAAGAAAAAAGGCCGGGTAATGGACTGGTCCAAATGGAAGTCCGAGACCACCTTTGGAAGAAATGTCCTGTTTGTTCGCAGGACCATTTTGTCCCTGTGGAAAGAGTTGTAGTCCTGTTCAATGCAGAGAGCCTGGAGCTCACTGATCCTTCTGGCCAAAGTTATCGTCACTAGAAAAACTGCTTTCCATGTAACATACTTCAAGGGTGCTGAAGACATGGGCTCAAAGGGGGAACCCATGAGCTTGGCTATACACACATTTAGGTTCCAAGCTGGCACCGGTTCCCTGTGAGGGGAGTGCAAGTGAGCATGACCTTTAAAGAACCTCTTGAAAATAGGGTTCTATGCCATAGAGGCATTCTTTCCAGCTGAGGTGTAAGCAGACACTGAGATCAGAGGGACCTTTAAAGTAGTGGGCTGCAGGCCCAGTGAGTGCAAATGTGTAAGGTAACCCAGCACAGCTGAAACCCCTGTCTGTGCTGACACCACATCCTTGGTAGAGCACCAAATGGAAAACCTTTTCTATTCTGAGGCATAGGTTTTCTTTGTGGAGGGTTTGTGGTACCCCCTTAAAATGTCCAGAACACTTTCGGAGAGATGCAAGCCTACATACTGTAGGTCCTCAAGAGCCATGCCTTGAGCCTGAGGGATATGAGGTTTGGGTACAGGATCCTCTCCTGATAGGAGGTTAGCAGGTTGTGCCTCCGAGAAAGGTGTATTGGTCTGGCTACAGACATGGCGAGCAGCAGAGTGTACCATGGCTGCCTGGCCCAATCTGATGCTATCAAGATCAGCAATGCTGGCTGGGACCTGAGCTTGAATAACACTCTATACAACAGACGGAAGGGAGAGAAAGCATACAGGTGCTTCCCTGACCAATCCAGGGCCAGAGCATTCAGGGGTATTGTTCCCTGACCTGGGGTCTGCAACAGTACTGTGGCAGGTGGTGGTTTTCGTGGGATGCAAAGAGCTCTGTCTCTGGGGTACCCCACCTTCTGAAAATCACTCCCGCTACCTGTCTGTTCAGGGTCCATTGGTTATGGGCCTGGTTGGTCCGACTCGGAGCATCTGCTAAGGTATTGTCCTTGCCTGGCAGATGAATGGCCTGGAGTGAGACTCTGAGGGAATAGGCCAGGCTCCATATTTTCATAGCTTCTGTGCAGAGAGGACCTGACCTTGTCCCTCCCTGCTTGTTTATGTAATTCATTGTGGTAGTATTGTCTGTCCTGACTTGTACCACCCTTCCTTGCACTAGTGGTGTGAAGGCTCTGATTGCCAGCAACACTGCTCTGAGCTCCAGTAAATTTATATGCTGGAGTGACTCTGCACTGGACCAAGTGCCATGGGTGGTGTGATCCTCTAGATGGGCACCCCACCCCAGCAATGATGCACCTGTTGTGAGAACCACTTATGGAGATTCTTGCTATAAAGGAACCCCTTCCCTTAGGATGGTTTTCTCTTTCCACCACTGAGGAGCATGAAGTAACGCTTTTGTTACTGAGATTAGCTTTGAGAGAGGATCTCTTCTCTGACACCAGTGTGCCCTGAGGTGGAATTGAATGTCCCTCATCTGAAACCTGGAACCCAGGACTGCGCCAGTGGTAGCTGCCATGTTGCCCAGGAGCTGTAGAAACTGTCTTGCAGTTTTTGGTCTGTTTAGGCTGAAGGAGCCTGCCATTTACAGAATACTTCTTACCCTGTCCAGAGGTAGGTAAGCCCTGCCTTCCTGGGTATTTAGTTCTGGTCCTATGAAATGCAACACTTGTGCAGGGAAAAGGACTGACTTTTTGAGATTTATCAGACACCCCAGTGACTCTTAAGAGTCCTTGGGTGAGCTGCAAATGTTCCTTTATCTATTGTGGTGATTTTCTGACCACCAACCAATCGTCCAGGTATGGAAAAACTGTGACACCTAATCTTCACAGGTGTGCCACAACCACTGCCAGGCACTTTTTGAACACTTGTGGAGCCGAAGTGAGACCGAATGGCAGGGCTGAGAACTGATAATGACCTGAGGGGAGTCTGAATCTGAGATACTTTCTGTGAGACTCCCTTATGGGGATGTGGAAGTAAGCATATTTTTTTTTCCCTGGTTTTCTCCCCCCACCCCGAGGCCAAGGCCTGTTCCGCTCCTCCCCAGACTTATGGTGCTGCTCCTGACCACCTGCGCATCCCACCGGACCTCCACCCGGTGAGAGCGGGACTACGGAGGAATTGGCTTCCACCCCTTTGGAGGGGATAGCCACAGGTTGCGGCTCAATCCCACTACAACCCCCCCCCGAGCCAGCTCCCCAGTGACCCAAGGTCATTCTCGAATCCAGGTTGCTGGCGTAGCATGAGGTAAGGCACCAGTGCCTCAGCCCTTGGTACCACCAGGCCGGCTGAAGTAAGCATCTTTTTAGGTCCACAGATGCCAACCAATCTCCCCTTTGGAGTGCTGGCAGAATCAGTGACAAGGTTACCATTTTGAACCTTGGCTTTATTAAGTGCTTGTTTAGCACCCTCAGGTCTAGGATAGGCCGTCACTCCCCATTTTTCTTTGTTGTGAGGAAGTATCTTGAATAAAAACCCTTTCCCATTTATTGTGGGGGCACAGGTGCCACTGCCCTTGACAACAGTAGGTTTTGTACTTCCTTTTCCAGCAGCTTCCTTTCCGCAGTGGAAGCTGGCTTGAACACTCTGGTTCTTAGGATAGGAAGGGTTTTGAAACTTAGGGACACACCCTGACTTACTACTTCCAGGACCCACTTGTCTGTGGTGATCTGTTTCCAAGCCTGGAAATAGTGAGTCAGCCTGCCCCCCTACTGGAAGTGGGGAGGCAGCCTGGGAAAGCATGTCAAGGGTCTTGCTTTGTCTGAGGCTGGGAACCATGCCTGGAACCCGTTCTGCCCCTGAAATACTCATGTTGTGGGTACTGCTGAACCTGGGGTACGGCCATGGTCTGGTAAAAAGGCCTGGTGTGGAAAGGTCTACCCCTGCCATCCCTTCCATAGGGTCTAGAGGATGGACAGGCCCTTTCTTTAGTAGAATTGCTTTTGTAGGTGGCCTTGTATTCAGCCATCTTCTTCATGTAAGCCTCTGTCTGAGTTCCAAAGAGGGAATGACCCTCAACAGAAAAGTCCAAAGCCTTGGCTTGTGTATCCTGAGTGAGGTTTGTGGCTCTCAACCAGGCAAACCTCCTCTGAGCGATAGTGTTAGCCATCCACCTGGCAGCAGTATCATTAGTGTCTGCTACCATCTGAAATTGGTATTTTGCTGCCTCCAAGCCAAACCTAGCAGTCTCAACTTAATTAGCTGAGAGACCAGCTGGGTCTTTGTCTGCCATAGCCATGACAGACTGTCACGTAGATTTTTGATACTGGGCTGTGTAAGCCTGGAAATTCACTTACCTGATACCCAAGAAGGCCCACAGATAACCCTTCTTGGCCATGCTGTCAATCTTCCTGGACTCGTTCTCTGGAGGGTGAAATGCTAGGGGTACTTTTGCCTTGTCACAGGCCACAGCTTGTACCACCCCCTGGTGGTCAGGGCGGGAGAACAGAAATTCAGCCCCTTCCCTGTCCAGCTGATATTTCTTTTTTTGTTAATATAATTTTATTAGTTTTAAACAATTACCGGAGGAGGGGTAACAGGCATAGAGGTCACAATTCATTTTATACACAGCCAAAAAAAGAAAAGTAAAGAAGCCATATACATAAAGCATAAGGAGTACAGCAGAACATCTTGTCATGGATCTTAGGCATTGTTGATTAGCGGAAGGCAGACTTTCAAAATACATACTGTAAGTTCTATGTACCTTACATCAAATGTACCAATGAAAGGTATAGAATAATATAGAATCCATGGAACCTAATATTCCTTCCTGGGCATTCTTCATACTCTTCCCTGATCAATCTTTCTCTATTTCGCAACCTCTCCAGGAATAAACAGGGCAAAGCATTCATATACCCATCGATGAGTTATATAGAGTGCATATTCAAGGGACAAAGGATGCATCATTCTGGCCCATGTGGAGGATCCACCAGGTCCATTTCAATGTGCATAGGTCTGACTTGTCATTCGGGTGAAATGATATTTTTTCCGATCGGTATACATGGATCACTAGGTCTCTCCATTCTCTCAGTGTGGGAATCATAGGGGGTCAGCCAGCGAAGTGTCAAAGCTTTTTTGGCTGCCATCAGGGCTATTCCCAATAGGTACCTCATGTGGGAGTCTCTAAGTCCATGGGGGAAGTTATGTAGTATGAGTAGATCTGTGGTTAGGGTAATCAGAGTAGTGAACAGCTCCCACAGTTCAGTCTGTAGGGAGTCCTTGAAAGGTTGGAGGTTAGGGCACTGCCAAAAAACGAGAAAAAAACATAAATTTAACTAAAATAGAATAGTGGTTAAGCTAAAAACAAAAGATAAAGGCAGCAAATGAAAATAAGGACTACTTATATATATTTTTATAAGTCTTCATGATGAGATGTTGAGGAGAGGATCTCCGAGCATCTAGCCTTGACAGATGGAGAGTGAAATCTGAGAGGTTAGAATGTAGGCAGTTGATAGGGGCAGCATTTGAAAAGTGACACGTGTCAATGGTGTTCCATCATTAGCATAATGTTCCATCTCTGGGCAGATCTGACTTAAAAGTCATACTGCATAGAGTTAGGAATATTGGAGTATTCCTGGGGTGAGAAAGACTACTTATAGAATGCAAAACAGAGCAGGCTATAAAACGGATAGCTCAGTTCAGTATGAGATGGATCAGGAAATTACTTACGTTTTTCAGATAAAGTCAGTGACGCATTAGACAGCTTGTGTTCGTTTTGTTTTTTGTCTTTATCTTTTGGTTTGGCTGACTTTGCAATTAACTTCTTTCTATGTTCTTCCTTCCATCCTGCAGGAGCTAGTTTCATCAGGAAGCCTTTGTACAGCAAATACTCCTTTAGTATTTCTTCATTCTTTGAAATGGCACTAAACACATGACATTACTGCATTAGTGTTTATATATGAACAAAGGAAAAGTTATTTGCTATAGTAACAGCCATTCTTTTAAAGGATCAGAATAGCTAGGCAAACTTGATCTTTGAGCTGAAGAGGCCAAGAGACTTAAGACCTAATTTGAAAAAGGTGCTCCGGTTATAGCAATATAAACTGCAGATTAAACAAGCATTTGTCAATGCTGAATGTTTGCTCGCTTGTATTTGCTGCGTAGTTGTTGGGCATAGATAGCACAGAAGAAAAAATTACTCACCTTAGTAATGTTGTTTCTTCTAATGGAGTCTTGCTATATTATGACTATTGCAGTTTGTCCCACCATTAGAACTGCTCCGGAGGTGAAAGAGTTAACTTCCATGCAAGGCATGGAACTTAGAGCGCGAGCTCGGTTAGAGAAGCTCTGTCTGGGATATTTCAAACCGAAACTGTCAGATCTTTACGAGCAAAACTCACTAAGGTTCTGTGTAGAAGCTGTAACCTACACTAGCCAACTGGCTACTAAAATATCAACACATTTTCCTAGTCCCAACACAAAGACTCAAGTCAAGGAACCAGAAAAAGATAAGATAAGATAGAATAAAATAAAAACACAACACCCAAACACCCCAAAAAGAAGGGGTGGAAAACATAAAAAGGGGCATCAATAAGTGCCAACAGTGAACTGCCCACCCCATACCCCAAGTAGAAGTTCTGAGAGGGGCAGGCTGGGGGGGGGAGGTCATAATATAGCAAGACTCCATTAGAAGAAACAACATTACTAAGGTGAGTAATTTTTTCTTCAAACAACATGAAGTCTTGCTATATTATGACTATTGCAGACTACACAGAAGTACCTCCATGGAGGAGGGACAAACCTACTTAGGAAATAGGCTCGAAGCACGGTCTGTGTTAAACCGAGCATCCCTCCTGGCCTGATATCCAGGGAGTAATGCTTGGTGAAAGTGTGTACTGTTTTCCAAGTAGCTGCTTGACATATCTCTAAGATAGGGATGTCTCTGGCAGCAGCTAGAGATGCAGCTGTACCTCTGGTAGAGTGAGCCTCAGGCCTGAGGGGGAACTCTACCCAGTTTTTGATAGCAAAATTGATACAAGAGACAATCCACCTGGCAATGGACCTTTTAGTGGCAGGTTTCTTCCCAACCCTCACCATAAGTGAGAAACAGTTGGAGGAGTCAAACCTGTGACCCTTGGTACGCTCTATGTAGTAACTTAGGCCCTCTTAACATCTTGTTGTGCAACCTCCTCTCACCAGAGGAGGAATGGTCAGTGAAGAACACTGGAAGTGAAATAGATTGATTAAGGTGGAAATCTGAAACCACCTTAGGCAAAAACTTCCTGTTAGTCCTGAGGACTACCTTATCCCTGTGAAAGGAAACAAAGTCAGTCTCCACTGACAAAGCTTGTAACTCACTTATACGCCTGGCAGAAGTGATGGCTACTAGAAATACAGTTTTCCAAGTCAAGTACTTAAGCTCTGCTGAAGACAGAGGTTCAAAGGGGGGTTGCATCAGCTGAGTAATGCAAACATTAAGATCCCAGGCAGGGGCAGGGTCCCTGAATGGTGGATTGGTATGAAGCAATCCCTTAAAAAACTTGGAAAATACAGGGTGAGCAGAAAGAGAAGAGGGCTTCCTGCTGAAATAAAAGCAGAGACAGCTGCCAAATGCACTTTCAGGGTAGCTGGTCTCAGTCCCAAAGAATTAAGATGGACCATATAGTCCAAAACAGTGGGCAAATCAGCAGATTCCGGGGAAATATGCTTCCCAGAACACCATATGGAAAACCTTTTCCATTTGGAATTATAAGTAGCCCTAGTTGAAGGCTTTCTGGAAGCCTTTAAGATTTCGACAATACCCTGAGAAAGTTGTAGATCAGCAAACTCTAACTCCTCAAGAGCCAGGCCTTGAGGTTGAGGGATTTGAGATTCGGATACCAGACTCTCCCCTGGGCACAGGTTAACAGATTGTGGTTCCTGGGGAGACACAGGGGAGGATGGACTGCTAAGGACAGAAGGAGTGGGTACCAGGGCTGCCTGGCCCAGTCTGGAGCAATCAGGATCATCTTGCAGGGCTGAGATCTGATTTTGACTAGCACCTTGAACAGGAGAGGGAAGGGGGGGAAGGCATAGAGAAACTTCCCTTCCCAATCGAGGACAAAGGCATCCAGGGGGACTGAGCCCAACACTGGGGGTCTGCAATGAAAAAGTGGAAGCTGATGATTGTCTGGGGCTACAAAAAGATCTATCTGAGGGGTGCCCCATCTGGCAAAACTATCCCTAGTACTGGGATCCAGTGACCATTCGTGATGGTCCTGGGAAATCCTGCTGAGAGCATCTGCCAGGACATTGTCCTTGCCTGGGAGGTGAACTGCTATGAGGGAAGTGTTCAGGGAATAAGCCAGAGACCACAACTTCATCGCCTCGGTGCACAAGGCCGAAGACCGTGTGCCCCCTTGTTTGTTGATGTACCACATTGTAGTGGTGCTGTCTGTTCTGACCTGTATCACTTTGTTCTGAACAGATGCCGAAAAAACCTGAAATGCTAGAAAAACAGCTCTGAGTTCCAACAGATTGATGTGGAGCAGAGATTCCTGAGGGGACCACAATCCCTGGGTGGACAGGTCGCCCATGTGAGCTCCCCATCCCAAGAGGGACGCATCTGTAGTAAGGGTCAAGGAGTGACATAGAGGGATGAAGGGCATCCCTTGTCTCAGATTGCTCTGATCCTGCCACCACTGAAGGGCCTGGATCAGGGTTCGAGTCACTGGGATCAACTTGGATAGGGAATCTCTTCTTTGAGACCAAAAGGCTCTCAAATGGAACTGAATGTCCTCATCTGAAATCTTGCTCCCTGCACTACAGCTGTGGAAGCAGCCATGTGTCCTAGGATCTGTAGGAAATGCCTTGCTGGTCGAGAGACCTGCAGAGTGAAGGACGAGGCCAGGGCCACCAGGGTCCTTACCCTTTCTAGGGGAAGGAAGGCTCTGGCCTGCTTTGTGTCCAGTTCTGCACCTATAAAGGTGAGTACCTGGACAGGTTCCAGAACTGACTTTGGAAGATTGAGAAGAAAGTCCAGAGAGGTAAGCAGCTGCTGGGTAACTTGCAGGTGTGATTTGACCCGGTCTGAAGACTGACCCACAATGAGCCAGTCGTCTAGGTAGGGAAAGATGGCAATCTTTTGCCTTCTTAAATGAGCAACTGCTACTGCTAGGCATTTTGTGAATACCCTTGGGGCAGAGGTAAGGCCGAAGGGCATTGCTCTGAACTGATAATGGCCTGAGGGCAGTTTGAATCTGAGGTACTTTCAGTGGGAGCTTCTGATAAGAACATGGAAGTAGGCATCCTTGAGGTCCAGGAAAGCTAGCCAGTCCCCTGGCTTTAGGGAGGGTAAAATCATTCCCAGAGTCACCATTTTGAATTTTGGTTTTAAAAGGTGCATGTTCAGATATCTTAGGTCCAGGATGGGCCGCCACTCTCCTGTCTTTTGGGGTAAGGAAGTACCTGAGTACAAATCTTGCCCTGGTGTAGGGAGAAACCTTTCTACAGCTCTGAGAGCCAGGAGGGTTGAGACTTCTGTTTCCAAAGCAAGAGTCTCTAGAGGGTTTGCAGATGGAAAGATCTGATTCTCATCTTTGGAAATTTTGAAGCTGAGAACCAGACCCTGGCTTACTACTTCCAGGACCCACTTGTCTGATGTTAAAGACCCCAGTCCTGGACGAAGTAAGCCAGCCTGCCCCTACAGGTAATGGAGAACCGCCCTGGGCATCCCATCAGGGTGCCTGTTTGGCTGGGGCTTTAGGCTGAGGGGAGGAGCAGGCCTGCTTGTACCCCGCCTGCCTCTCCTCTGAAGAACCCCTCTGAACATAAGCTGAAGAGGAGGCCTGGTTTGGTAAAGGCCTGTGAAAGGCCTGCCTCTCCCTGGGGCTGCTCTGAGGAGTGGCTTGCCGTTCTTGGCTTGTGCACTCCTATAAGTGGTTCTATATTCATCCATTTTCTTCATATAATTCTCTGTCTGCTCCCAAACAGAGAATTTCCCACCACAGGAAAATCCATAGCCTTAGCCTGGGTATCCTGTGACAAACTAGTACACCTGAGCCAAGCCAATCTACGAAAAGCCACAGAAGTAGCCATGACTCTAGAGGATACATCATTAGAATCCGCTGCAGCATGGAATTGCACCTTAGATGCCTCAATACCATCAGCAGCCACCTGCTCCAGCTCCTTTGCAAGCTGGCTAGGGCCTGTTTGGCAAAGCCATGACAGTATCCCATCTAGATTTTTGGTATCTTGCAACATAAGCCATATAATTTGCTTGTCTGAGTCCCAAGGAGGCTGCCATGTATTGTTTTTAGCCATGGCATCAATCTTCCTGAGTCCTTGTCAGGAGGATGTGAAGCCAGGGAATATTAGCCTTATCACAGGCTGCAGCCTGAACTACCCAACATGGCTGCATTGCTGTGAAAGAAATTCTGTATCAGGACCTGACAAAGTGTACGTTCTGTCCATCTTTTATCTACAGGAGGCACAGAATTCGAGCTTTTAAAATTTTTATTGTTTGCTTCCTAAAGGATTTATGTAAAGGAATAGACAATCCTGGACTCTGGGATATCCATCATCTCTACAAAGTCAGGCTCCTTCTTGTTATCCAAGCTTCTCCAAAGGAAGCTGAGGGTTTCAGCAACTTTTTTGTAAAACAGAAATGAGAAGGGACTCAGCAAGCCTAGGGGAGATTCTCCTAAAGGTCTGTCTGGGGAGATGGCCAGTTCAATGGGCACATCCAGACTTTCAAAGTCACATTCACACTGTTCATAATCATCCTCCCCCTCCTCTGGTTCATAAAACTCCTCTATATCATATTCTTGAACCGGTGGAACCGACCTCTTGCCAGATAGTGGCGGTTCGGACAGAACCGGGGAAAGTGACAGGACAATTTGGATTGCTTTGGCTATCTCTGCAGCAGTTGGAGAAGGAATTTTTGACTCCACACCTGCTGATTTTCTAGTTCTCTTTGCTGGAACTGGCTCCTCAGAGTCAGCTTTATGCTTGCCGAGGAAGTCTGGCCCTGGTCAGAGGGCATCCCTCAGGTTCGGGTTGGCACCAACCGGCTGGCCATCCGGGTCAGTGGACTTTTGGCCTCTGCCCCTGAGCCTACCAACTCTCTTATCTAGGGTAGCTGCAGGGAAGTTCTGCAAATCTGGCAGTCTGCATTGAGGTGGTCAAACCTCAGACAATAAACATGTGGTGTGGGGTCAGCCTTGGCAAAGGCTTCCCACAGACACTACAGTGTTGAAACCCAGTGGGCCGTTTTTCTTTTGGGTTTCTCAGACATAATGCCAGCCTCAACCAAAACTTGTTTTTTCGACAGTGCCAGGCAAGACACATTTATCGGGTTCCCAACCGCAATACGGGTCGTGGAAAAGTCAGAATGAAATCCGTTTTTTTTAGAACCGATAAGAACCGGGAACCGCACTCTAAATGCTTCAGAAGAAAAAATTACTCACCTTAGTAATGTTGTTTCTTCTAATGGAGTCTTGCTATATTATAGACATTAGCAGTTTGTTCCAGCTCTAGAACTGCCCCGGAGTGAAATGGTTAAAACCATTCCAAAATAGAATTTTGGCACGAGAGCAGCTCTATCTGTGTCATTTCAAACTTCAACTGTCAGATCTTTACGAGCCAAACTCACTAAGGTCTGTGTGGAAGCTGTAACCTACACTAGCCAAATGGCTACCTAAATAATAACAACCATTGATGGGCCCAACACCCAAGACTCAAGTCAGGGGCCAGAAATACTAACACCATTCTAATAATATGAAAATGGAACATAAGTATAATGAAACACACACCAGCATACACACATTCCAAAGTCCCAAAGGGACAAAATGCTAACAGGACATAAGTAGTGCCCACACTAAGTTGCCCGCACCCCACCAAGTAGAGGTTCTGAGAGGGGCAGGTTTGGAGGTGTATATATAGCAAGACTCCATTAGAAGAAACAACATTACTAAGGTGAGTAATTTTTTCTTCAAACAACATGAAGTCTTGCTATATTATAGACATTAGCAGAATACACAGCAGTACCTCCATGGAGGAGGGCAGAACCTACTTAGGAATAGGCTCTGAAGAACAGCTGGTGCCAAACCGAGCATCTCTCCTGGCCTGACATCCAGGGAGTAATGCTTGGAAAGTGTGTACCGTTTCCAAGTAGCAGCCTGGCAAATCTCTAATAAAGGGATATCTCTGGCAGCAGCTAGAGACGAGCTGTACCCCTGGTAGAATGAGCCCCTCAAACCTGGGGGCTCTGCCCACTTTCTGATAACAAATTGGATACAAGAGACAATCCACCTGGCTATTGATCTCTTAGTGGCAGGTTTGCCTTTCCCAACTTCACCATAGGTAAGGAAAAGTTGAGGATTCAACCTGTGACCTTTGGTACTCTATATAATAACTAAGAGCTCTTAACATCCAGGTTGTGCAATCTCCTCTCACCAAGAGGAGTGATCAGTGAAAAATACTGGAAGGGAGATAGATTGATTAAGATGGAAATCTGAAACCACCTTAGGCAAAAACTTCCTATTAGTCCTAAGGACTACCTTATCCCGTGGAAGAAATAAAGTCAGTCTCCACTGACAAGGCTTGCAATTCACTTATGCGTCTGGCAGAAGTGATAGCCACTAGAAAAACAGTTTTCCAAGTTAGGTACTTAAGCTCTGCAGAAGACAGAGGTTCAAAAGGGGGTTGCATTAACTGGGCAATGCAAACATTAAGGTCCCAAGCAGGGGCCGGTTCGAAAGGAGGATTAGTATGGACTAATCCCTTTAAAAACTTGAAAACACAGGATGAGAGGAAAGAGGGATGACTTTCCTGCTGACACAAAAGCAGACACAGCTGCCAAATGAACTCTAAGGGTAACTGGTCTGAGACCCAAGGAATTAAGATGTACCATGTAATCTAACAAAATGGGCAATTCAGCAGATTCTGGGGAAATATTTTTCCCAGCACACCAAATGGAAAACCTTTTCCATTTAGAACTATAAGTAGCCCTAGTGGAAGGCTTTCTGGAAGCCTTTAGGATCTCAAGAACACCCTGAGAGAGGTGTAAATCAGCAAACTCTAACTCCAAGAGCCAGGCCTTGAGGTTGAGGGATTTGAGGTCCGATACCAAACCCTTCCCTGGGCACAAGTCAACAGATTGTGATTCCTGGGAGGCACAGGGAAGATGGACTGTCAGAGACAGAAGGAGTGGGTACCAGGGCTGCCTGGCTTAACTGGGCAATCAGAATCACCCTGCAAGGCTGAGATCTGATTTTGACTAGTACTTTGAATAGGAGAGGAAAGGGGGGGAAGCATAGAGGAACTTCCCCTCCCAATCCAGAAGAAGGGCATCCAGGGGAACTGAGCCCAGCACTGGAGGTCTGCAACAGAACAGAGGAAGTTTGTGATTGCCTGGGGCTGCAAAAAGATCTATCTGAAGGATGCCCCACCTGGCAAAAACTATCCCCAGCACTTGAGGATCCAGGGACCATTCGTGATGGCCCTGGGAAATCCTGCTGAGGGCATCCACTAGGACATTGTCCTTCCTGGAAGATGAACTGCTATGAGGGAAGTGTTCAGGAATAGGCCAGAGACCACAACTTCATTGCCTCGTGCACAGGGTCAAGACCGAGTGCCCCCTGTTTGTTGATGTACCACATTGTTGTGGTGTTGTCTGTTCTGACTTGTATCACCTTGTCGTGGACAGATGCAGAAAAGCTTGAAGAGCTAAAAGACAGCTCTGAGTTCCAGAAAATTGATGTGGAGCAGAGATTCCTGGGGACCAAACTCCCTGAGGGAAAGGTCGCCCATTGGGCTCCCCAACCCAGAAGGGAAGCAACTGTAGTGAGAGTCAAGTCGTGAGAAGGGAAATGAAGGGGACCCTGTTTTAAATTGCTCTGATCCTGCCACCACTGGAGAGCTAGGATCAAGGTTCGAGTCACTGGGACCAACTTGGAAAGGGGTCTCTTCTCTGAGACCAAAAGGTTCTCAAGTGAAACTGAATGTCTCTCATCTGAAATCTGGCCCCTGCACAACAGCTGTGGATGCAGCCATGTGCCCCAGGAGCTGCAGAAAGTGTCTTGCTGGTCGAGAGACCTGCAGAGTGAAGGAAGAGGCCAGAGCCACTAAATTCCTTACCCTTTCTCTGGGGAAGAAAGGCCCTGGCTAGCTTTGTGTCCAATTCTGCCCCTATAAAGGTGAGTACCTGGACTGGTTCCAGAACCGACTTTGGTAGGTTTAGCAGAAAACCCAGGGAGGTGAGAAGCTGCTGGGTGACCTGCAGGTGAGATTTTACCTGTTCTGGGGACTGGCCTACAATGAGCCAGTCGTCTAGATAGGGAAAAACAGCAATCCTCTGCCTCCTTAAGTGGGCCACTGCCACTGCTAGACACTTTGTGAATACCCTTGGAGCAGAGGTAAGGCCGAAGGGCATTGCTCTGAACTGGTAATGACCTGAGGGCAGTTCGAATCTGAGGTACTTTCGATGGGATCTTCTGATTAGGACATGTAAATAGGCATCCTTGAGGTCCAGGGAGGCTAGCCAGTCCCCTGGCCTTAGGGAAGGTAAAATCATTGCCAGAGTTACCATTTTGAACTTTGGTTTCAAAAGATGCTTGTTCAGATATCTGAGATCTAAAATGGGCCGCCATTCTCCTGTCTTTTTTGGGGTAAGGAAGTATCTGAATACAGACCCTGCCCTGATGCAGGGAGGAACCCTTTCTACTGCTCTGAGAGCTAACAGGATGAGACCTCTGTTTCCAGAGCGAGGGTCTCTGAAGCACTTGCAGGTACAAAAAGTCTGCTTCTCAACTTGGAAACTTTTGAAGCTGAGAACCAGACCCTGGCTTACTACTTCCAGAACCCACTTGTCTGAGGTTAAAGAAGCCCAATTTGACTGAAGTAAGCCAGCCTGCCCCACTGGTACAGGAGAATGGCCCTGGGCACCCCATCAGGGTGCCTGTTTCGCAGGAGCTTTAGGCTGGGGGCTGGAGCAGGTCTGCCCACCACTCATCTGCTCCTGCCTCTGAAGAAGCCCTCTGAGCATAGGCAGAGGAGGCCTGAGTCTGGTAGAAAGGCCTGTGAAAAGGCCTCACCCTACCCCTGGGGCATGCCTCTTGAGGAGTGGCTTGCCGCCTTAGCCTGGGCACTCTTGTAAGTAGTCCATATTCATCCATCTTCATGTAATTCTCTGTCTGCTCTCCAAACAGAGAATTTCCACCACAGGAAAATCCATAGCCTTAGTCTGGGTATCCTGTGACAAACTAGTACACCTGAGCCAGGCCAACCTACGAAAAAGCTACAGATGTGGCCATGACCCTAGAGGAAACATCATTAACATCCACACAGCAGCATGAAACTGAACCTTAGAGGCTTCAATGCCATCAGCAGCCACCTGTTCTAGTTCACTAGCCAGCTGGCCATGGGCCTGCTTGGCCAATTGCATAACAGTATCCCATCTAGATTTCGATACCTAGCTACATAAGCTATAATTTGCTTGCCTGAGTCCCAGAGAGGCTGCCATACTGTTTTTTGCCATGGCATCAATCTTCCTGAATCCTTGTCAGGAGGATGTGAAGCCAAGGGAATATTAGCTTTATCACAGGCAGCAGCCTGAACTACCCCAACATGACTGCATTGTTGAGAAAGGAATTCTGTATCAGGGCCTGACAATGTATACCTTCTGTCCATCTTTTATCTACAGGAGGCACAGAATTAGGAGCTTTTAAAATTTTAATTGTTTGTTTCCTAAAAGACTTATGTAAAGGAATAGACAATCTCCTAGACTCTGGAATATCCATCATTTCTACAAAATCAGGCTCCTCTTGCTCATCCACAGCCTCTTCTAAAGGAAGCTGGAGGGTTTCAGCAACTTTTATAAAACATAAAATGAGATGGGGACTCAGACAGCATAGGGGAGATTCTAAAGGTCTGTCTGGGGAGATGTCCGTTCAATGGGCACACCCAGACCTTCCCAGCCACATTCATACTGTTCATAATCCTCCTCCTCCTCTGGTTCATAAAATTCTTCAATATCAATCTTGAACTGCTGGGACCGGACGAACCGACCTTTTACCAGATAGTGGTGGTTCGGACGGACCTGAGACAGTGACTGGACAATTTGTATGGCTTTTGCTATCTCTGCAGCAGTTGGAGAAGGAATTTTGACTCAGACCTGCTGATTTTCTTGTTTTCTTTACTGGAATTGGTTCCTCAGAACCAGCTTTTCTTTGCCCGAGGAAGTCTGGCCCTGGTCAGAGGGCACTCCTCTGGTTCGGTTGGCATCGAACCGGCTGGCCATCCGGTCAGCAGACTTTTGGCCTCTCGCTCCTGAGCCTGCCCAATCTTTTCCAGGGTGGCTGCAGGAAATTCTACATACCTGGCAGTCTGACTGGAGGTGGTCAACCTCAGACAATAAACATGATGTGGTGTGGGTCAGCCTTGGCAAAGACTTCCCACAAACATCACAGTGTTGAAACCCAGTGGGCCCGCTTTTTTTGGGTTTCTCAGACATAATGCCAGCCTAACCAAAACTTGTCCTTTAACGGCAGTGCCAGGTAAGACACCCTTATCGTTCCTTAACCGTAATACGGGTATTGGAAAAACCGCATTAAATCCAGTTTTTAGAACCGATAAGAACCGAACCGCACTCTAAAAATAGTAACTTTTAGTTTTAAATGAGTTTTAACCCACTGATCGGTTCAAACCGAACCGATAACTTACAAGTTCCACACAGACAAAACCTTCATTTACTTACGGTTACCACAGATAGAGCTTAACCGAACGGTTTTGGGTTAAAATAAAACTATTTCGGTTAAATCCAACCGAGAAAACACTTTTTAAACCGAGAAATGAACCGAGCAGAAGGAGAAATCTCGAGCGACTGTTCACTGAGGCGGAGTAAAGAATCTGACAGTTCAAGTTTGAAATGACACAGATAGAGCTGCTCTCGTGCCAAAATTCTATTTTGGAATGGTTTTAACCATTTCACTCCGGGGCAGTTCTAGAGCTGGAACAAACTGCTAATGTCTATAATATAGCAAGACTTTATGTTGTTTGAATAAAGTTTCCACACAACCTGATCGGTTCAAACCGAACCGATAAACATTTACAAGTTCCACACAGAATAAACCTATCTATTACTTACAATACCATAGACAGAGCTTGAACCGATCGGTTTGCGGTTAAAATAATGATAATCGCAGTTGAATTTAACCGAGAAAAAACTCTTTAAACCGAGAAAATGAACCGAGCAGTAGGAGGAATCTCCGGAGCGACTGTTCAGTGAGGCGGAGTAAAGAATCTGACAGTTTCGGTTTGAAATATCCCAGACAGAGCTTCTCTAACCGAGCTCGCGCTCTAAGTTCCATGCCCTGCATGGAAGTTAACTCTTTCACCTCCGGAGCAGTTCTAATGGTGGGACAAACTGCAATAGTCATAATATAGCAAGACTTCATGTCGTTTGAAGCTAAAATTACCAAATTGATAAGTTATTACAGTGCAATCATCATAACTGACAAATGAAGAGGTTCACACAAAACACTGCTTTCTTAAACTGTGACTTTGAATTTTCAAAATAGTACTTTACTACTTTAACGTATACAGCAAATCAGCCCATGAAATCAACCTTCTCACTCCCTCTCTCCACACACTAGCTTTGTTTTGGTGCACCACTAACAGTACGTCCACACCTAGGCACACCTCTCTTGTATCCCAGATAGGTTCCCCCCCCCACCTTCCTTCTTCAGACTCTGCTGACACCTCCCCATAGTATGCTGGCTCTCCTACCCCAGCCCCTTTACCAGAATATTTATTCTGCCATTCCTTCTACAATACCATATAGATATGGGCCCCCTATATTCAAAAGGTTAACCAGGCTAGCACCACTCTAACCATGAACAGCGCCAGCAGTTGGGATGGGGCCATATTCAGAGGTGTTAATCTGACAGCATGAACATGCAGAATATATGGCTGCACTATGCCTATGTAAATAAGAGTTCCTCTATGTATTGGGCCTGGTACATTCAAAAAATTCAGTAGCGCTAAACAGCCATAGTAGCATTTTTCAACACTGCCCAAAACCCTGCCCTTGATGTGGCACAGTGGCTGCACGCCCCATCAATAAAGCAGGGGCGTAGCTACAAGGGTGCAGTGGCACCCAGGGCTATGAGGTTTGAGGGGCCCAAATCATAATTTTGATGGTTATTCAACACTGGGAAGGGGGCCCTGTAACATTGTCTTGCACCCAGGCCCTCTGGGAATTTGCTATGCTACTGCAATAAAGTATAGCCTCTGGTAGTCTAGAACCCACCCTGATTGCCTGGTCCCTGCTGTCATAAACCTATTTCTTGGTAGTCTTATGGACACCCCACCCCCCACATAGCCCAGCCACAGAAACACAGAATTTGTTGGAAGCAAAAGACCATTTAGCACACCCAGTCTGCCCAGATGTTCCCTGCTTAGTATGTCTCCGCAGACCCTAACTTATCTCTGATGACCTTCCCTCCTCCCCGCCTACTTACTACTATTCCCCTGTGTCTATCCTATGCATGCTTGAAGCCCGCCACTGTTGTCACATACTGTACACCACTTGCGCTGGCACTCTGTTTCAGTCATCTACCACCATTTCAGGGAAGCAGTACTTCCTTATATCCCTCTCAAACTCCCCCCCCAGCTTCATCACATGACTCCTGCTCCTAGTGCTCTTTCTCATTTGAAAGAGACTCCCCTCCAGCACCCTGTTAATCCCTTGTGAAGTACAAAATGAGTCTCAAAAAGAGGAGGCTCTAAAGATTTGCAGTAAGGGTTTGTTCAAGTCCGCGTCATATAAACATATCTCTGGTAGTCAAGAGAACCCCATGCCGATAGCCTAGTACCTGTAGTAATATGCAAACACCCTAGTGTCTAGTGCCCCCCGAACAGTAGTCACACACCCCTCAAGGTCCGTCCACTCCAAACCCTACCCTGCAAGCCCTCCACTCACCCGGACACCAGTCCATACTCACTGACAGTGACTGGCATAGCCCCCCACTCACCTCCTCAGTCACCCACCATCTGACTGTCCCTGAACAACTCGAGTACTAGAAACAGTGCTCATAGTTGCTCAGACAGTCAGATGGCAGACAGCTGAGGAAGTGAGTGGAGGTCTGTGCTAGTCACTGTCAGTAAGTACAGACTGGTATCTACGGTGAGGGGATACAGAAGAAAAAATTACTCACCTTAGTAATTGCTTTTCTTCTCATGGAGTCTTGCTATATTAGGACCATTGCTGCTCTCTGGTCACTACCAGTTCAGAGCAATGCCCTTCGGCCTGACCTCGGCTCCAAGGGTATTCACAAAATGTCTAGCTGTGGTAGTGGCTCATTTAAGAAGGCAAGCTAGGGCCACTTACAATTCTAAGTGGAAGAGGTTTTCCTTCTGGTGTTCGGAGAAACAAATTGTGCCAGAATCTGCTGACTTGGCCACTTTACTGGACTATTTGGCCCATCTAAATTCCCTAGGCCTTAGACCAGCTACCTTGAAGGTTCATCTGGCAGCTGTTTCTGCCTTTGTTTCCTAGGGAAGCCTGTTTCTCTTTCCTCTCACCCTGTGTTTCCCAAGTTTTTATAAGTTACTTCACACTAACCCGCCTTTTCGGGAACCAACCCTGCCTGGGACCTGAATGTTTGCATTGCTCAGTTAATGCAACCTCCTTTGAGCCCTTTCTTCTGCAGATCTCAAGTATTTAACATGGAAAACTGTTTTCTAGTGGCTATCACTTCTGCCAGACGTATAAGTGAATTGCAAGCCCTTTCAGTGGAAAAGGATTCTATTTCTTTTCACAGGATAAGTCCTCAGGACTAACAGAAAGTTTTACTCAAAGTGGTTTCAGATTTTCATCTGAACCAGTCCATTTCTCTCCAGTATTTTTCACTGAGCATTCTTCCTCGGTGAAAGGAGACTACACAGCTTGGACGTCAAAAGAGCCCTAAGCTACTATTAGTGAATGTACTAGGGTCACAGGTTCGAATCCCTCCAACTCTTCCTTACCTATGGAGAGGTTGGCAAAGGGAGACCTGCCACTAAGAGGACAATTGCAAGGTGGATTGTCTCTTGTATCCAATTCTGTTACCAAAAACTAGGTAGGGAACCCCCCTCAGGACTGAGGGCTCACTCCACCAGGGGTACAGCTGCATCTCTAGCGGCTGCTAGAGATATTCCCATTTTGGAAATTTGTCAAGCTGCTACCTGGAAAACAGTTCACACCTTTACCAAGCATTATTCCCTGGACGTCCAGTCCAGGAGAGATGCTCGTTTTGGCACAGCTGTACTTCAGAGCCTATTTCCTAAGTAGGTTCTGACCCTCCTCCATGGAGGTACTGCTGTGTAATCTGCAATGGTCCTAATATAGCAAGACTTCATGGTGTTTGAAGAAAAATTACTCACCTTAGTAATTGCTTTTCTTCTCATGGAGTCTTGCATATTAGGACAACCCTCCCTCCTACCCCTCTCAGAACTCCTACTTGGGTATGGGGTTGGCAAATTAGTGCAAGCACTGTGTCATGCCATTTTAGTCTCTAGTTCCCCCTTGTTTCCCTTTGGGTTAGGGAACTAGGTATTTCTATTTTTTGTTAGTGGTAGATGGTCCCTCTCTGGACTTGAGTCTTTTGGGAGAGGGGGCCTATTAGTGCTTGTAAGGGGTGATCCTAACAATAAATATTGTTATTATTCTGTGATTGTTCTTATTCTACTAATGGTAGGTAGCCAATGGCTAGTGTAGAGCTTTTCCACACAGACTTGCTATGTTAGTTTAGCTCCGTAAAGAACCCGACAGTTTCATTTGAAACTAGCCAGATAGAGCTTTGAACAGCGCCCTCGCGCTGTGGAACTCCAGATCACTCTGGAGTTAACTGTTTCCTCTCCGGGGCAGTTCAAGTGTGGGGAATGACTGGGAATAAAAAACAGTTTTCCATGTTAAATACTTGAGATCTGCAGAAGAAAGGGGCTCAAAGGGAGGTTGCATTAACTGAGCAATGCAAACATTCAGGTCCCAGGCGAGGCTGGTTCCCGAAAGGGAGGGTTATGTGAAGTAACCCCTTAAAAAACTTGGAAAACACAGGGTGAGAGGAAAGAGAAACAGGCTTCCCTGCGGAAACAAAGGCAGAAACAGCTGCCAGATGAACCTTCAAGGTAGCTGGTCTAAGGCCTAGGGAATTTAGATGGGCCAAATAGTCCAGTAAAGTGGCCAAGTCAGCAGATTCTGGCACAATTTGTTTCTCCGAACACCAGAAGGAAAACCTTTTCCACTTAGAATTGTAAGTGGCCCTAGCTTGCCTTCTTAAATGAGCCACTACCACAGCTAGACATTTTGTGAATACCCTTGGAGCCGAGGTTAGGCCAAAGGGCATTGCTCTGAACTGGTAGTGGCCAGAGAGCAGCAATGGTCCTAATATAGCAAGACTTCATGGTGTTTGAACAAGGTAAGGAGTGGGCGGGCATGGAAGTGTGTGTGTGTCTACTGTTCGGGGGGACAGAGACACAAGGGTATGTGCATATTACTACAGGGAATGGGTGATCAGAGAGCAAACAGGCTGCCAGTTCCCCTCTTTTTCGGCAGTGTGTGCTGGTCCCCAACCCCTTCTACCATCAGTTAACATGTAAATGTTGCCCCCTCTTCAACAAGATTCTGTGTGGCAACTCCCTCATGCTGATTCTCCAGCCCCACCCCCTGTTACAGTATACCACTGGCCTGGTTATCATTTATTAATCCCTGCTCAATATACTAGTAGCTACTAGCTAGGCAGCCCACCCCCCACCCAAGTATGCCAATTCCTTCTCCCTGGCTGGGTGTATATCCCAAGGTTCTGCTCCTCTACCCTCTCCCCCCCAGCCACCTGCTCACTTGCTCAGAACTGTGGCATTGTTAACTGCCTGGTCAAACTGCTCAAGGGGAAATAACTCATATATTCTCAGTAGGGCCATGGCATATTCAATTTAAGCTATGCTCTTCATTTTTGCTGTTCGTTTTTTGCTTTTGTTGTTTATTTTGTTAGGTTTTAAAATATTTTTGTGGTGCGAGCAAGAGAGCATCTATTAGGATTGAGGTGAAGAGCAAGTGACGCTCAGCGCCACTGCATCAGCACATCGACTGATGCGAGTTTGCAGCCTGCTTGTTTAGTATGTGGAGTGCCTTGCAGTGTAACGTGCAGTACGAGTGGGAAGATTAGTGCTATGAGGTCAGGAAGAGAAGTATGTATTTATTTATTTATTGGGTTTTAAATAATTGATTAGCAGTTTTTTTCTTGGGACAATGCTAACTGTACAGAAAGCATTTATACAGGTTTTCTAGAAGTGTTAAGTTTGTTAAACACAGTGAGGCAAGTGCTATGCATTTTCACAATGTTTTAGAACTTTTATGAGCAAAACAATGCTAATCAATTTTTAGAGTTAAATAAAACCCTGATATATTCATTCAAGTGTTTCACCAGGAAGGCATCCTGAGCATAACTGCTCTTTTCCAGATGCATCCTGAAGGGAAGGGGGGAAAAGGGAGAACAAGTACAGTCATATGAAATACAAAGTCTTAAGAATAACAATGAGGAATACAGTGACAATAAGTGATAGTTTGCAGGCACACATCAGACAATACATACCATCAAATGTACACACAGTTTGCAAAAATATTTGCATCATAGAATACACTGGTAGAAAATAAACAAGGCAGTAAGAGCCCAAATAACAGGGCAGGTAGACAGGTAGAAAATTGGGCTAGAAAGGAGTAGCCAAATTAAGGTCCAAGACCAGAGGATAGCAGGTGGTTGGTAAGGCATTAAGCTGCCAACCAGCCAGAGGTGTATCCAAAAATAGAGGCCATATTCTAGGGCTAAGAGTCAGGAGTGGAGAAGAGAGAGAAATGTGAGGAGAGAGAGAGGACAGTGGGTTGTGTATTCTCTTAGGAGAATGGAGAGGGATTTGTGTGAGGGGATAGGAGGGGAGAGTGTGTTCCACAATGTAGGACAGTGGTAAGAGAAAGCTGATTGACCAGTGGTGGTAGAGTGGTGGAGGTTTGACAAGGATTTGTGATCATAGTAGCAGAAGGAATAAGTGCATTGGGAGGAAGAAAGATAGAAGGGGAGGTTACCAGTCCAGAATTTGGCCATGAAAGAGGTAGTGCAGAACAGATGTCTCAACTCCAGGGACAGCAGTGATAGGGCTTTATAAAGGTCACAATGATGAGTTCAAGGGGGGCAGGGTAGGACAAAACGACAAAAGGAGTTGAAAAGGGTGCCCAATCTAGTCAGGGTGGTTTTGGGAGTGGAACTGTAGAATACTGTATATTGGGATAGTCAAAGGAGGGTAGGATAATTGTCTGTACAACTGCACAGCATGCAGCTTGAGGAATACAATCTGTGTTCCTGTATAAGGCACCAAGCTTGGAGTGAAGGTTCTTTTGGACAGCAGACACATGCACTGAAAAGTCCAGATGGTGGTCTAGCCATACACCAAGTATCTAAATGCAGTGACATTTTCAATGGGTGTGCCATCCAGGGTGCGAAAGTCAGGAGGAGATTGAAGTTTAGCTAGCCTATGTCTAGTGCCAGAGGACATGGAGACTGTCTTTTTGGCATTTAGGAACAACTGGTTGGACTGGAACCATAACTGGACCTTGCAGAAATCAAGTTGCAGTCTAGCCGCCTCATCGACATATGAAGTACTAGATGTATATAGGACAGTGTCGTCCGCATACATGTGTATTTGTGATGAGGAGCAGAAAGAAGGGAGATCATTAAGAAAAACTGAAAATAGAAGAGGGCCGAGTACAGAACCCTGTGGGACTCCCTTGTTGATAGGGAGTGGAGGTGAGAAGGAAGAGGCGATCTTAACCAATTGAGATCCACCTGATAGGTAGGAATGGAACCAAGCTGTGGCCAAGGAAAGTAACCAAGCAGCCGTGAGTTTTTGGAGAAGAAGGGAGTGGGATACTGTGTCAAAGGCTTTAGCCAGGTCAACAAATATGGTGGAGGTGACATGACCCTGGTCCATATTGCTAAGTACAGAGTCAGTGAGCCATATGAAGGAGGTGGTGGTGGACTGTCTTGCAGAGACCAGACTGGAAAGGGGTAAAAAATAAAGTGGAGTCCAAGTAAGCGATATACTGAGCAAGGACAAAACGTTCTTGGAGCTTAGCTAGAATAAGAAGCAAGGGGATAGGTCAATAGTTCCCTAGGGCTGTGAGATCGCTGCCTTTTGGGGAGAAGAATAACTGTAGGGTGTTTCCAGACAGTGGGAACAAGACAAAGAGAAAAAGATAGGTTTAGTAATGTGGCACGGGGGAGGTACAGCAGAAGCAGAAAGATAGAGCAGTTTTGGGTCCAAGCCATCAGGGCTCTTACCTTTACTAGGGTTCAAAGCAAGGAGGGCCTTAAGAGCCTTGTTAGATGATATGCATGAGAACAAGAAGGATGGAGTGGCAGAATGGTCTGGTTTAGAAAGGGGGTTAGGGAGGTAGTAGGTGTGTGAGAGGGAAGGGCAGTTTGGAGTGAAGAAGCACAGGATGTGAAGACGGTGTTGAAAGTAGATGCAACAGATGGGGGGGTCAGACATTTCCATATATAAGGATTGGGATGGGGCTGGGAGGGGGGAGAGGAGGGATTTGACAACTTTACAGAACTTGGAAGGATGGCTTAAATTGGTGTAGAAGGAGGTGGAGAAATATTCAGATTTAGCATATCTGGTGGCTTTAGTGCAAGCATTCCTAAAATAGAGATAATGGAGAAGGAGTGGGTGGGATCTGGATGTCTTATAAGTCTTCCAGTCTCAGTCCCTTGTGCACATGCAGGCCAGTAGTTCAGCGTTAATCCAAAGAAGGTGTGAACCTTTGACTCAAGTTAGTTTAGGGGGAGCATGCAAGTCCCAGATTTGCAGGAATTTTGTTTGGAAATAGCAGAGGGCAGAATCAGAAGAGGACTGTGTTGTGACAGGTGACCAGTCAGTACGATGTAAGTCTGATAATAGGGGTACAAGGTTCAGTGACCCAAAAGAGCACAGAGGAATCAGTTTTGGGGGAGCTTTAGTCTGGTGGACTTTGCAGATGCAGCAAATCATATGGTGGTCGCTAAGGAAATCTGGCAGGATACCAGAGTCAATTATCCGATGGGGATGGGAAGCAAGGGCCCAGTCTAACAGGATGTGCTTGAGTGACTTGTGGTTTAACCAAGTTGGAGAGATCAATTGTGCTAAGTTTATGGAGTTTACTTTGGAGCATATATTATTGTTTGCCAGCGAAAGCCAGTCCACATTTATATCTCATAACATGTAAAGCTCGCCAGAGGTGGCATGTGAGGTAATAGCAGTGATGAGTTCAGTTATGGTAGATGCAGGGAGACCCGGATGACAGTAAGAGCCTGATTATATATATATATATATATATATATATATATATATATATAGTAAAGGGGAGGGAGAGTTTAATGAGGAAGAGTTCGTATTGGGATGGGGAAGAGAGTGACAGAAAAGGAGAATATTGTAGGTTGGAGGATAAATACATAACGACGCCACCAGCCTTGCTGGGTCTGTCTTGCCCAATGAGAGAATAGCCAGGGATAATGAAGTTGTTATCTGGTATCTTATGAGATAGCCAGGTTTCAGAAAGGACCAGAAGAAAAAATTACTTACCATAGTAATCTTGTTTCTTCCAAGGGAATCTTTACTGTATTTTGACCTATGCAGTTAGCCTTCACCATTCAACTGTCCCAGAGAAGAGAAAGTTAAAGAACCTATGCAAATAGTGGAACGTTGATAGATTTGAGCTCAGTTTTCAAACTATTGTCCCTGGTGCATTCTATGCAACTGTTAGATTCTTACGAAGCATGCACAAAAAAATATTCTATCTATGCTATCCTAACCAACAAATTCACCCACTAATCAACAATCCTCCCCTTGAATAGGGGCACCTGAAAAGACTCAAGTCTCAGATGCCCAAGGAAAACCTCCTGAAACACATTTCAACAACAGCATGAACAGCTGGAGTGCAGTGCCCCCCCAGGTTCTAGTAGGGGAGGTAGGGTCAGAGCTCAGAATACAGTAAAGATTCCCTTGGAAGAAACAAGATTACTATGGTAAGTAATTTTTATGTTGATTACGCGGATGTGCAAGAAACATATTGCAGCAGCTTGCTGCAGAAGCAGGTTGTGGAGGCACGGCATTGTTGTGGCCAATGCCCCCACAGCCTTTGGAGGCTTGGCCCGCTTTTCCCAATGGGGTGGCACGCTGCTGCTGACCCTAGTTCAGCCAGCGTGCCACAACCTTGAAAGGTTTCAGCCGCTGCAATCAGGTCACTTCTAGTCATTGCAGCATAAGCCATTTCCGCTGCAATGAGGGAGAGACCTCACAGTGCTGCTGAACTCTCTATGTGATATTGTTTGAACATGGCGGTGGCTTCGCCGCCGTTCACAAACAATATTACACCTCCACTGCCGAGGGTTGTACAATCCCCCGGCAGCATGTACCCCCACCACAGTGTTTGTTTGCTTATCGGGCCCCAATCCCTGTCGGCTTCAGTGCCCATGATGTTCATGTTGCCGATGGGAAGCCCACTCCCGTTGGTATAATCCCCCAAAAACTTGCAGTACAGTTGTGCCAGCGAGTGCAAATCCCCCATCAGTTAGAGCTGCCCCAAAAAAAAACACTCTGTTTGCATGCTGGAGCCCACCCCAGCGTGCCAAATGAGCCTGTAAAAAAAAGTCCTGCAATGTTTTTTTTTTTTTTTTTTGAGTAAACCAGAACACAAAAACAGTCCTTTGCTGTCTCCTCTTGCCCCTCCCACAACCTGCGCCCACCCTCTGAGCACCCTGCCTCCCACACACACCATCAACCCATACTTACCTGCGGAGTCTGGCGTGACAATCTTCGCTGGACCGGGAACACGTCTGCACTCTTCAAAGTCGACCGCAAACTTAGGAAATGCCGGTAAGCTGTATAATGGCATAAATAGGGCTTTTTCAACTTTTTTGCATATCTCAGGCATTTTTTGGAATTTTGGCACCAAATTTTCAACATGGGGTTATTGGCTCCCTCCTCATGAATTCAGCCACTGTCATAGCGTTAATCAGTCCCGGAAGGTGATTTTGCGGTCACTGTCTTGGAATACCTTCGGGACCGATTGAAACAACAGTGCCAGTGTTCATGAGGTGGGCTCTCAAAATGTCTGTGTTGCAAATTTGGTGGGAAAAATCCAAAAAATGACTGTTTTACGAGCGTGTGTTGTGCAGTTGCTACGCACGTTCATAACTTCTCCAATTTGCAATATTTTCACTCCAGATTTTCAACATTGCTATGTTTACATACCTCCTTATGAACAGTACACTGTCATTTTTCACATCCTGGCCATAATGTGTTTTTGCAGTTCCGGCGCAGAATAGCGCAGTCGCTGTGGGAAATCAGTGTTCAGGACATATTAAGAAGATCACAGTGAGACTGTTTATGAGCAGAGGTCCTAAAATGCCTATGTCAAAAATTGTGTGATGAAAGTCCATAAAGTGAGTGTGTTATGAGCATGCGTTGCGCAGGCTCCATGCACACTCATAACTTTGCAACTTTGCAATATTTTTACTCCAGATTCTCAACATTGCCATTTTTCCACACCTTCTTATCAACAGTCCAGCTGTCATTTTCACATCCTGGCCAAAATGTGTTTTTGCACTTCTGGCGCAGAATAGCGCGGGCACTGTGGGAAATCAGTATTCGGGATGCATTATGAAAATCACTGTCACACTATTCAGTAGCAAAGGTCCTAAAATGCCTGTGTTGAAAATTTTGTGATGAAACGCCATAAAATGACTGTGTTACGAGCGTGCATTGTATAGTTTCCACTCACCCTTGTGACTTCACAAATAAGTAATATTTTCATGCCAGATTTTCAACAATGGCATTTTTTCACACCTCCTTATGAACAGTACAGCTGTCATTTTTCACATCCTGGCCGAAATGTGTTTTCGTGTTTCTGGCGCAGAATACTGCAGTCGCTTTCGGAAATCAGTGTTTGGGACAGATTAGGATCGAGTGAGTGAGAGAGGGGGAGTGACTGAGCTCAACTGGTTAGTGGTTATTCAGTTTATAGGCAAGACAGAGTAGGGAAAAAAAGGGGGGGGTACTGCTGTATATAAAGGATGCTATATCAGTTGAGGTTGTTGATAGTGGCCCCTTGGACAAATCTATTAATTATTTGACAGTTAAAATTTTAATGGGCACATTGGGCTGTAAGCATTTATATTGCACTTGTTTTTACTGCCCTCCTAAATTGAAATTGGCTAACTATTCTATTTTTGAAGTATGGACTGGTATTCACTAGAACAGAAGGGAACACATTATTATGGGAGATGCAAACACTGATTGGGGTCATGGAAATGAAGTTGTAAAATTAAAATCTCAAATGAATGCTTTTTGTTTTGTACAGCTGGTTAGGGTTCCTACTCGCTTTAATTACAAAACAAACAATCATTCAATTATAGATTGGATCATGACTAACCACCTTGATGCTTTGTGTAACCTGGATATTTTGTCTGACTCTATCTCAGATCATTGTCCTACATTTTGTATAAGAAAAATGATTAAGCAGCAAATTCCTCCAAAGTTTATTTTTGAAAGGAACATTAACAGACTTAATGTGGAAGCATATACTAAAGAACTGGAATCGGCCGATTGGACTAAAATAATGGACTCTTCTGCCCTTGAACATAAAGTAGACCAATTTACAAAGTATATAGTTGATTTGTTTAATAAAAATACTCCACTGACAAAATGGAGGGTAAAGGGTAAATATTCACCATGGTTGAAAAAAGACCTACGTGGTTTGATTAAGCATAGGGAAAATACAAGAAAGTATTATTTAAAGGTTAGGGACATTGAATCTTTGAGGCAGTATAAGATCTACAGAAATGAAGTAAAAAAAAAATAGTAGAAGCTAAAGCTCAATCCTTGAAATCCAAACAGTTACGAAATCTGAAAGACCTTAAAAAATTCTGGCATTCCTTTAAACATATCTACAACCCATAGGAATCTAGAGGTATTAAGGGATTTAGGGAGGATGGGATTTTAATCTCAGATGGGTTAACTATGGTAAATATCCTTAATAACTTTTTTGTCTCTAAAACAGTCAATGGGAAAGTTACTGAGCCAGCCAAGGGGATTGAAGAACACACTGAAAGGGACAATAAACAGTTATGTTTTTATTTTTCTGAGATTGAGGAATCGGAGGTTCTGAAACTGTTATTAAAATTGAACGATGGTAAGGTGGGAGGAAGTAACATGATTCCGTCTACCTTATTAAAACATTCTGCCCCTATGTGTAAAGTCCCTTGGCGACATTATTTAATTTGTCACTGTAACAGGGTATTTTTCCCACTTTGTGGAAGGATTCCATCATGGTTCCTTTTTATAAGAGCGGTGACGTATTTCTTATGTCAAATTACAGGCCCATTTCCCTGTTGTCTGAGATTGGCAAACTACTGGAGAAATGTGTTCACCAGCAAATTCAGGTGCATTTTCAAGAAAATTACATCCTTCTTGAACAACATGGATTTCGTGCTGGACAATCTACTGCGACAGCGCTGGCTGGGTTCACGGATGCTGTACTGGTGGCTGTTGAGGAGGGTAAGGCCACCGGTGCAGTCCTCGTGGACCTGGCCAGTGCCTTCGATATGGTTGATCACAGGATTTTATTAAATAAATTTAGAGAAACTGGGAATTAGGGATGTTCAATTAAATTGGTTTGCAAATTATCTGTCAAAACGTACTCAAAGAACTAAGGTAAATGATTTCTTGTCCCAACCCAGAGGATTACCAGCAGGGGTTCCTCAAGGATCAGTGCTTGTTCCCCTTTTATTTTCTATTTTTATCAATGATTTACCCCCTTTCTTTACAAATGCTAATAATTTATTGTATGCAGATGATACTGTATTTTGGGTATCAGGAGTAAATTGTAGCGAAATACAAGATTCTCTTCAAAAACATTATAATGTATTTTCCAATTGGATTCAGTCAAACAAACTGGCCATTAATGAAATTAAAACCAATGTTATGTTATTTGGTTCTTCAAAAAAAACTTCAGAAGATTGATTCCCTACATATAACGGGACTTGCTGGTGATCCTCTCCCCATGGTTACTATGGTCAAATATTTGGGTTTGTATTTGGACTCAAATTTGAGCATGGTTCCTCATTTAGAAAAAGTAGGCACTAAATTACATCAGAAGCTTGGTTTTCTTTATAGAAATAGTACATTTTTGTCCAAAGAGGCTTGTCACATTATAGTGAAACAGGTACTATTTCCAACATTAGAGTAGGGAAGTGTTAATTTTACAAACTGTAATCAGCTGTTTGAGTCAAAATTTAAAGTTTTATACAATGATATTTGTAGATTTGCATTACATGTTTCAGTTAGAACCCATCACTGTCAGTTATACAGTGATCTTGGGGTTCTTTCCCCAATTCATCGTTTGAAATGTATACTAGGGAATTTTGTATTTCGGATAAAAGGTCAGGGAGTTCCAATAACTTTATCCAAATTTATAGCAAGAAAAGTCTATGGCAGAGATACTAGACAAAACTGTTTAAACCAGTAAGTTGTTTCAGTCTACAAGCTTCAAATGAGTAGGAAGGCATTTTCTTGGTATGCACCTTCATTTTTAAATTAATTTGGAAATTTAATTCAAAAAGCACATTCAGAATCTCATTTTAAAATTTATTGCTAAAGAAACTTTATTGTGACACAGTTTGTAATTGACTAATGTATGGATTTTTGTGTAAATGTGATTTTTTGTTGTAATGTACTGTTATATGTCAGGTGTGGCTGAAAAAGGGCAGTGCCCAGTCTACTTCCTGGTTAAAAATAAAACAAACAAACAAAACTGAGCTCTGTCAGGACAGCTGCAGATTTCTCTGTGGGCAGAAAAAGGCACCAAAGCAGGCAGGAGCCCAGTACAAAAGGGCAGCCTGCAGCGCCAGGAGAAACAGAATGAGCAGGTGAGGAAGGGGGAGTGAGTGAGCTCAGTGGAGCTGTGTTGGGACTTCTGTGGATTTCTTTGTGGGCAGAAAAAGGCAGCAGTGCAGGCAGGGGCCCAGTACAAAAGGGCAGCCTGCAGCAGTGGGAGAAACAGAGCGAGAAAGGGGGAGTGACGAGCTCAATGGAGCTCTATCATGACTGCTGCAGATTTCCCTGTGGGCAGAAAAAGGTGCCAACAGAGGCAGGAGCCCAGTACAAAAGGGCAGCCTGCAGTGCCAGGAGAAACAGAATGAGCGCGTGAGAGAGGGAGAGTGAGTGACCTCAACGGAGCTCTGTCGGGACAGCTGCGGATTTCTTTGTAGGCAGAAAAAGGCGCAAACAGAGGCAGAAGCCCAGTACAAAAGGGCAGCCTGCAGTGCCAGGAGAAACAGAACAAGCAAGTAAGAGAGGGGGAGTGAGCAAGCTCAACGGAGCAAAGCAATCAACATTCGGCATTGACAAAAGCTTGTTTCTTCAAGCCCCAGGAAATCTTTACTGTATTCTGACTTATGCAGACTAATAAGCAGTACCTTTGGAGGTGGGCACAGAACATACTTAGGAAACAAGCTCTGCAGTACTGCTGTGCCAAACCTGGCATCACTTCTAGCCTGAGTGTCCTGGCAATAGTGCTTAGTAAAGGTGCGAACGGTGTTCCAGGTGACTGCTTTACATATTTCCAGCAAAGGAATGTCTCTTGGAGCTGCTATAGAAGCAGCTGTACCTCTAGTGGAGTGGGCCCTGAAGCCCATTGGGGGTTCCTTGCCTAGCTTGCTGTAGTAAAACAGAATACAGGCAACAATCCAGTGTGCAGTAGTCCTCTATGAAGCTGGTTTGCCTTTCCCCACCTCTCCATAGGTCAGGAAGAGCTGAGTATTATCCTGTCTATGGCCCTTTGTGTGATCCAAATAATAGCTGATAAGGCAGACTAGGTGGGCCAAGCGGTCCTTATCTGCTGTCAAATTCTGTGTTTCTATGATAGCCCTCTTGACATCAAAGCTATGCAGCCTGCATTCCCCTAAACTGGAATGATCAGTGAAAAAGACAGGCAGGGTAACAGACTGGTTGAGGTGGAAGTCAAACACCACTTTGGGGAGGAACTTCCTATTGGTTCTGAGGACTACCTTGTCCCTATGGACTGAAATGTAGTTAGGCTCTGTGGACAAAGCCTGAAGTTCACCAATCCTCCTGGCTGAGGTGATTGCTACAGGGAGATTGTTTTCCATGTCACATACTTGAGATCTGCTGAAGACATGGGCTCAAATGGGGATTGCATTAACTGCGCGATGCATATGTTCAGGTCCCAGGAAGGAACTGGTTCCTTGTGTGGGGGATGCAAGTGAAGTAAGAAAAAATTACTCACCTTAGTAATTGTGTTTCTTCTAATGGAGTCTTGCTGTATTCTGACTTATTGCAGTTATCCCCAGCACTTGAACTGCCCCGGAGATGAAAGAGTTAACTCTATGCTGGAAGCATAGAACGTTGAGCTCAAGCTCGGCTCAGACCACTGTCTGCTGCACTTGAAGTGTAACCATCAGATTCTTACGAGCTACTACTAACTAGCTACACTGTAAAAGAGGAAATTGTAAAAGCTATTAGCCAAAAGGCAACTAAGTTTTTTTGGATCCCCAAAAGATTCAAGTCGAGAAACCCAAAAACAAAAACCAGGTAGTGAACTTAAATAACCTAAGCAGAAGTTAACCAACTCAGCAGAACTAGTACACCTCTGGAATGCAGCACTGTATCTGCCAACCCCCTTCTCAAAAAACAGGTTCTGAGAGGGGAGGCGGGGGGAGGTCAGAATACAGCAAGACTCCATTAGAAGAAACACAATTACTAAGGTGAGTAATTTTTTCTTCAAACAACATGAAGTCTTGCTGTATTCTGACTTATTGCAGACTACCAAGCAGTACCTCCAAGGAGGAGGGTATAGAACCTATTTAGGGAACAGGCTGTGCAGTACTGCTGTACCAAACCTAGCACCACTCCTAGCCTGGATGTCCAGAGAGTAATACTTGGTAAAAGTGTGAACTGTTTTCCAGATCTCTAAAATGGGGATATCCCTGGCAGCAGCCAGAGAAGCTGCTGTACCTCTGGTAGAATGCGCCCTCAAGCCTGAAGGGGGTGTTTTGCCTAGCTTTTCGTAGCAGAACTGTATACAAGAAACAGTCCACCTGGCAATAGTACATTTGGTAGCAGGCCTGCCCTTTCCCACTTCTCCATAGGTGAGCAAATGCTGGGAAGAGTCAGATCTAAAGGCCTTAGTACCTTCCATATAGTAATTAAGTGCCCTTTTAACATCCAAACTGTGTAATCTTCTTTACCCTGAAGAAGAGTGATCAGTGAAAAACACTGGATGGGACATGGATTGGTTCAGGTGAAAATCTGATAGCACTTTTGTAAAAACGTCCTGTTGGTTGTAAGGACCACCTTATCTCTGTGGAATGAGATAAAATCAGGCTCCACTGATAGAGCTTGAAGTTCACTGATACATCTGGCAGAAGTAATGGCTACCAGAAAAACAGTCTTCCAAGTCAAGTACTTGAGATCAGCAGAAACCAAAGGCTCAAAAGGTGGCTGCATAAGTTGAGCAATGCAAATGTTAAGATCCCAAACTGGGTTAGGGTCTTTAAATGGGGGGTTAGTATGAAGTAGCCCCTTAAAGAATTTACAGAAAACAGGGTGGGAAGCCAGAGAGGAAGGCTTCCCTACTGACAAAAATGCAGAGACAGCTGACAGATGAACTTTCAGGGTTGCTGGTCGAAGGCCTAAATTGTTTAGGTGAACCAAATAGTCCAAGACTACTGAGAAGTCAGCAGAGTCTGGAGCTATCTGTTTACTAGAACACAAAATACCAAATCTCTTCCATTTGGAATTGTAAGTTTTCCTAGTAGCAGGTTTCTGAGCAGCCTTGAGGATATCCACAACCCCTTGAGACAAGTTCATATTAGCATATTCTAGCTCTTCAATAGCCAGGATTTGAGGTTGAGAGACTGAAGGTTGGGGTACCAAACCCTCCCCTGAGAACACATTAACAGATTGTGATGTCTGGGGAGGACTAGAGGAAGGTGGACTGCCAGAGACAGTAACAGAGGGTACCAAGGCTGCCTGACCCAAGCTGGACCAATCAGGATCACTTTGCAGGATTGTGACCTTATCTTGACCAGAACTTTGAATAGTAGAGGAAAGAGGGGAAAAACATACAGAAATTTCCCCGACCAATCCAAAAGAAGAGCATCCAGAGGGACTGAGCCCAAGACTGGGGGTCTGCAACAAAAAAGAGGAAGTTGGTGATTGTTTGGGGCTGCAAAAAGATCTATTTGAGGAGTGCCCGATCTTGAGAAAATCACTTTCAATATCAGGGGATCCAGGGACCATTCGTGGTGACCCTGAGAAATCCTGCTCAAGGCATCTGCTAACAAATTGTCCTTCCCTGGAAGATGGACTACTACCAGGGATGTCTGTAGAGAGTAGGCCAGAGACCAGATTTTCATGGCTTCTGTGCACAAAGCCATGGACCGAGTGCCTCCCTGTTTGTTGATGTACGACATGGTGGTGGTGGTGTTGTCTGTCCTGACCTGAACCACCTTGTTCTGAATTGATTTTGAGAATGCTAGGAGGGTTAGATATACTGCCCTGAGTTCCAAAAGGTTGATGTGGAGTAGGGACTCCTGAGGGGACCACACACCTTGAGATGTGAGGGTCCCTAAATGAGCTCCCCACCCCAGGACTGATGCATATGTGGTCAGAACCCATGAATGGGCCTAAGCAACAAAAGGAACTCCTTTCCTGAGGTTGTTGTGATCCAACCACCACTGGAGTGCTTGGACCAGAGAGATAGTCACTGGAACCAGCTTGGTCAAAGGATCCTTCCTCTGAGACCAAAAGGTCCTTAGATGAAATTGAATGTCCCTCATGTGGAACCTGGCTCCTTGAACCACTGCAGTAGAAGCTGCCATGTGCCCCAAAAGCTGCAGGAAATGCCTTGCTGGTCGTGAGACCAGAGGACGAAAGGAGGAAGCCAGGTCTGTAAAGGATTTTACCCTTACTAGGGGAAGAAAAGCTCTTGCCTGGATAGTGTTGAGCTCTGCTCCTATGAAAGTCCATATCTGCACAAGTTCGAGGACTGACGTTGGAAGATTGAGGACAAAACCCAGGGATGTGAGCAAATGCTGTACTGCTTGCAGATGTAACTTGACTTGGTCTGGAGACTGTCCCACAATGAGCCAGTCATCTAGGTAGGGAAAAATGGAGATGCTTTTCCTTTTTAGGAATGCAACCACTACAGCTAGGCATTTGGTGAACACCCTTGGAGCTGATGATAGGCTGAAGGGCATTGCTCTGAACTGGTAATGGTCTGAGGGCAACTGAAATCTGAGGTATTTTCTGTGGGAGCACCAGATGGGAATGTGAAAATAGGCATCTTTGAGGTCCAGGGAGGCTAACCAGTCACCTGGCCTTAGTGAGGGAAGAATTACTCCCAGAGTCACCATTTTGAATTTTAACTTTAACAGGCGCTTGTTTAAGTATCTGAGGTCTAGGATGGGCCGCCACTCCCCTGTCTTTTTTGGGGTAAGAAAGTACCTGGAGTACAGGCCTTTCCCCAAAGTGTTGTAGGAACTCTCTCTATGGCTCCTAGGGCCAAGAGAGAGGAAACTTCTGCCTCTAGGGCAACAGTTTCTAAGGTGTTTGCTGGTGGAAAGGGCCTGGCCCTCAGCTTGAGAAATTTTTTGAAACTGAGAGCCAGGCCCTGGCTTACTACTTCCAGAACCCATTTGTCTGAAGTGATAGATTTCCAAGCCTGGAAGTAGTAAGCCAATCTGCCTTCTACAGGGATGGGGGAGTCAACCCGGGCTGACACATCAGGGTGTCTGCTTGGCAGGGGCCCTGGGCTGAAAAGAGGATGCAGCTCTGCTCATCCCCCTTCTACCTCTCCCACTAAAGAACCCCCTCTGTGAAAAAGGAGAGGAAGCCTGAGTTTGGAAGAAAGGCCTTTGAAAAGGCCTGCCCCTGCCCCTAGACTGCTGCCTCTGAGGAGTGGGCACTCCTATAGGTGGTCCTGTATTCATCCATCTTTTTCATGTAATTCTCTGTCTGCTCCCCAGAGAATTACCTACAACAGGGAAATCCATGGCCTTAGCCTGGGTATCCTGTGATAGGCTAGTACATCTGAGCCAAGCCATTCTCTGCAGAGCAACAGATGTAGCCATGACTCTAGATGACACATCATTTGAGTCAACAGCAGCATGAAATTGGATTTTTGATGCCTCTATCCCATCAGTAGCCACCTCCTCCAGCTCCTTGGCCAGCTGGGGGGAGGCCTGCTTAGCCAACTCCAAAACTGACTCCCACCTGGACTTTTGGAACCTGGCTACATAGGCCATATAGTTAGCCCATCTGAATCCCAAGGAGGATGCCAAATACTGCTTCTTGGCCATGGCATCTATATTCCTGGAGTCCTTATCCAGGGGGGTGAAGCCAAGGGAATGCCAGCCTTATCACAGGCTGCAGCCTGTACTACCCCAACATGGCTGCAATGCTGGTACAGGAACTCCAAACTTGAGCCTGAAAGCATATACCTCCTGTCCATATGTTTGTCCACTGCAGGCAGAGAATTTGGGGTTTTTAAAAGTTTATGTGTCTGTTTCCCAAAAGATTTATGCAAGGGAATAGACAGCTTCTTGGACTCTGGGATGTCCATCATCTCAACGAAATCAGGCTCTTCTTCCTCCTCAACAGCTTCATCCACAGGGAGCTGGAGGGTCTCAGCCACTTTCTTGTAAAACAAAAAATGGGAAGGGGAATCAGAAAGCCTAGGAGGGGAAACTCCAGAAGGCCTGTCTGGGGAGATGTCCGGTTCAATAGGCTCATCCACGCTTTCCCCACCATCATACTCGTCGTCTTCATCCTCTTCAACTTTCCCCTCCCACTCTGGATCATAATATTCCTCCAGAGAATAATCTGTAGCTGGAGGAGCCGACCAAACCGAACGTCTACTGGCAGGGGCCAGTTCAGTAGGAACCAGACAGAGCGATTCTACAATGCTAATCACCCAGGCAATTTCATTGGCCGTCAGATGAAGGGATTCAGGATACGAACCAGTCAATTTCTCCTTCTTTTTCTTTTTTGAAGGAACCAACCTCTCAGAGTTGGTTTTCCTCTTGCCCGGGGAAGTATGGCCCTGGTCAGAAGGCACTCCCTCAGGTTCGGTTGGAACCGAATCAGCCTGGCCATCCGGGTCAGCGGACTTCTCGGCCTCTTTATCCCTAAGCCTGCCCAGCCGTTTTTTTAGGGTGGTCTTAAGGAAATGTTTACAAATTTGGCAGTCTGAATTGAAGTGGTCAAACCCCAGACAATATACACAGGTGATGTGGGGGAATCGGCCTTAGCAAAGGCCTCCCCACACACACTACAGTGCTGAAACCCAGTGGGCCCGTTTTTTTTCCTGGGTTTATTAGACATGGCCACAACAAATAAACTTACTCTTTGCACGGCTTCAGGCCAGGTAAGACTACCCTATCGGTTCCTCACCGTGTCATGGGTGTTGGAAAAAAAAACAAAAATGCGTTTTTTTTTTTAGAACCGATAGGTACCAGAATCACCACAACTATACACACAAGAAAATTGATTGGTTCAGCCGAACCGACCGCAGGAAAATAAAGTTTACAATTTCCTCAGAAAAACTCACAAAACTCTACAGTCCACTACCTATAACACTTACTCTACCACAGACAGGGATCTGAACCGAGAAAACTGAGAGAAATGTTATGGTTTAAACCGACGATTTATTGTACGGAACCGACAAGCGAGGAGCAAACTCCGGAGCTACTATTCAGTTAGGCAGAGTAAAGAATCTGATGGTTACACTTCAAGTGCAGCAGACAGTGGTTTGAACTGAGCTCAAGCTTAATGTTCTATGCTTCCATCATAGAGTTAACTCTTTCACCTCCGGGGCAGTTCAAGTGCTGGGGCTAACTGCAAAAAGTCAGAATACAGCAAGACTTCATGTTGTTTGAAACCGTTGAAGAACTTCCTGAAAATCATATTGGAAGCTAAGGAAGAGCCCTTGCCCACTGAGAGATAAGCAGAGACAGCTGCCAGATGCACCCTGAGGGTAGATAGCTTAAGGCCGAGAGAATGAAGATGAGCCAAGTAGTCCAGCAGGACTGGCAGACCAACCAGTTGAGGGTCCATGGCCTTTTGCAGGCACCAAATGGAAAATCTCTTCCATTTGGAAGTATAGGGCTTCCTGGTAGAGGGCTTCCTAGAAACCCTGAGTACTTCCAGGACCCCCTCAGAGAGGTGCAGATTTGCATACTCTAGGTCCTCAAGAGTCAGGCCATGAGCCTGAGGGGCTTAAGGTTGGGGTAAAGGATTCTCCCCTGGGAGGATGTCAGCAGGTTGTGTCTCCTGGGCAGGCAACTCGGACTGGAGAGTGACAGAGACAGGAGCAGCGAGTACCAAGGCTGCCTGGCCCAGTCTGGAGCTATGAGGATCATTGTTGCCGACTGAGTCCTGAGCATGTTCAGTACCCTGGGCAACAGAGGGAATGCATACAAGACCTTCCCTGTCCAGTCCTGCAGTAGTGCATCCAGTGGCACCGTGCCCACTGCAGGAGGCCTGCAACAGAACTGTGGCAACAGGTGCTGGTCTGGGGCTGCAAAGAGATCTGTCTCTGGGGTGCCCCACCTCCTGAATACAGTTTGCAGGACCTGCCTGTTCAGAGACCACCCGTGGTGGTTCTGATTGATCCTGCTCGGAGCATCTGCCAGGATGTTGTTCTTCCCTGGAAGGTGGACTGCTGAGAGGGAGAGAGAGAGAGAGAGGGAGTAAGCTAGACTCCAGATTTTCATAGCCTCTGTGCACAGCAAGGTGGACCTTGTGCCCCCTTGCTTGTTTATATAGTACATGGTGGTTGTGTTGTCTGTTCTGACTTGCACCACTTTGCCCTGGAACATTGTGGAAAAGGACTGGAGTGCCAGAAAAACTGCCCGGAGCTCCAACAGGTTTATGTGCATCAATGACTCCTGCTGGAGCCATGTGCCGTATGCAGCGTGTTCCCCTAGGTGGGTGCCCCATCACAAGAGGGAGGCATTGGTTGTCAACACTACTGTTGGGGACTGCTGCAGGAATGGTACTCCTCCTCTGAAGTCCCTTTCCTGCCACTATTGAAGTGCCTGAAGAAGGGTCCCTGTGACTGGTACAAGCTTTGACAGGAAATCTCTTCTCTGAGATCAGTGAAACCTGAGGTGGAACTGGATGTCTCTCATTTGAATCTTGCCCCTGGCACTATTGCTTTTGAGGCTGCCACGTGGCCTAACAGTTGCAGGAAATGTCTTGCTGGTCTGGGGGTGTGGAGCTGGAAAAAGCTTGCTAACTATACCAGACTGTTCACCCTTCCTTGAGGAAGGAATGCTTTCCCCCTTAGTGTGTCCAACTCTGCTCCTATGAAATCCCGGAACTGGACCGGTTGCAAGGCTGACTTTTTCAGATTCACCAGGAACCACAAAGACTGCAGGGTAACCTGTGTGAGAGCTAAGGAATCCCTTACCCGTTGAGGGGACTGCCCCACGATTAGCCAGTCATCTAGGTACGGGAACACTGTCACCCCCTGCCTCCTCAAATGTGCCACCACTCCCAGGTACTTTGTGAACAGCCTTGGGGCAGAAGTGAGACTGAAAGGCAGGGCTCTGGACTGATAATGGCCTGATAGCGATCTGAACCTGAAATGCTTTCTGTGGGATTGCCTGACAGGAATGTGGAAGTAGGCATCTTTGAGGTCTAGGGATGCCAACCAGTCTCCCTGCCTGAGAGTGGGAAGAATAATTGCCAGAGTGACCATTTTGAACTTTGGCTTTGTTAGGTGCCTGTTTAAGTTTCTAAGATCTAGTATGGGCCACCACTCCCCAGTTTTCTTTAGAGCTAGGAAGTATCGTGAGTACAATCCTTTCCCCCCTCTGAGGGAGGGGGACAGGCTCCACTGCCCTTTCTAGCAGAAGGCTGCCTACTTCTGATTCCAGTAAGGCTTTTTCTATTGGGGTGGCAGGTCTGAACAGCCTTGCTCTCAATTTTGGAGTGGTCTTGAAGCTGAGAGCAAGACCCGGACTTACTACTTCCAGGACCCATTTGTCTGTGGTGATGGCTTGCCATGCCTGGAAACAGTAAGCCAGTCTGTCCCCTACTGGAACTGAGGAGGCGGCAGGTCCTGACAAGCACTCCGGGGGGGGGTTGCTTTGCAGGTGTCCTGAGCTGAGGACTGGGGCTAGAACAGTTGCTGCCCCTTTTACCTCTGCCCCTAAAGTATCCTCACTGCTGCTGGTACACTGGGAAAGCCTGGGCCTGATAAAAGGATCTGGAATAGAGCCTTCCCCTACCTTGGTGCTTCTGATGGGTAGATGCCTTCTCCTTAGCAGAAGCACTCTTGCAGGCAGCCTTGTAGTCATCCATCTTCTTCTTCATGTAAGCTTCTGTTTGCTCGCCAAACAAGGAGTTCTGCTCACAGGGGAAGTCCAAGGCCTTGGTCTGAGTGTCCTGAGAGAGGTTAGTGGCCCTTAGCCAGGCAAACCTCCTCAGGTACACTGTGGTTGACATTAGCCTGGCAGTATTATCATAAGTATCCACTGCCATGTGGAACTGGTACTTGGGTGCTTCAATGCCACATTTGGCAGTCTCTGCCAGATCAGCTGCCAGTGTAGGAGGAGCTTTGCTAGCCAGTTGTAAAACAGAATTCCAGAGATTTTTCTGGTATCTGGAGACATAAGCCAGATATGAGGCTTACCTGATAGCCAGAGAAGCTCCTAAATATCCCTCCTTGGCCATGGAATCAGTTGTCCTTGAGTCTTTGTCAGGTGGATGAGAAGCTAAAGGTATACCTGCTTTATCACTGGCAGCTAGCTGCCTGCACCACGCCTTCGTGGCTGGGGCAACTGAAAAGAAACTCGGCTCCACCTTTGGCCAGTAGGTACTTCCTCTCCACTTTTTTGTCCACAGGAGGGACAGAAGTTGAGGGTTGCAATATCTTGAACACTTGCCTTTTTAGGGACTTGAGGATAGGGATCAGCAACCTACTGGTTGCTGGCACATCCATCATCTCCAAGTAATCTGGTTCCTCCTCCTCCTCCTCAGTGGTCTCCTGAGTGGGGAGGTCCAGTGTTTCTGCAACTTGCTTCATAAATGAAAAGTGGGAAGAAAAATCCTTGGGTGGTCGAGGAGGGGGACTCGAACTCCTGTTGTTCTGGGGAGACCTCAGGTTCAATGGGATCCTCAAGTTCTTCTTCCTCCTCCTCCTCATCATCCTCATAATAAAAATCTGGTTCAAAGGAACCAGCAACTGTGGAAGCAACTGGTGTTTGAACCAGAGGCTGCTGAGGAGTTTGCTGAGAAACCAGGGTTGGGATCGGGCCTGAAGCAACTGTATAATGCAGATCGCATTCACGATCTCTTCAGTGGTTGGAACCATTGTGGTCGGTTCCAGCATTATATTATTTTCTTTTTTCTTTTTCTTAGAGGCAGGCACCAGTTCTGTGGCTGGTTCTGCACTCCTTTTAGTTGTCGAGGATATTTCTCCCCTGTCAGAGGGCTTTCCTTCCAGTTCCTTTGATTTTTCTTTCGAAGGAGGAACCGATTGTCCTGAAGCTGTCAGCAGCTTTTTCAGACATTTGCTCTTTCAGTCGGTTTAAATGCCTGTCAAGCGTTGACTGAGGGAAGTTTTTACAAATAGCACACTCTGCTTTTAGGTGTTCAAACCCAAGGCAGAAAACACACCCTGTGTGAGGATCAGCCTTGGCAAACAGCCCACCACACTCTGTGCAGTGTTGGAAACCAGTAGGGCTGGTTCTCTTTGTGGGCTTCTGAGACATAACCTAAATAAAAAAAACAAATATACCGGTTCTGTATAGTAACCCAAACAACAATAATAAAGCGGTTAGGCTTTAAGTTTTCGTTTTTCTTCCCGCGGTCAGTTCAGCGACGGAAGAAAAAAACGAGAAATCCCGGTTTACACTAACAGAACCAGGAAAGAGAAACCAGCTATCAAAACACTAAATAATAAAACTAAAACAAAGTAAACGTTGTCTCAGAATATAGTAAAACATGTTGGTTCCTTACCGGTTGTGAAAACTGACAAGGAAATGCAAAACTACTGAAATTAAGCTAAACCTATACTAGTCTACCTGTAAGCCAAGGACAGCACTTTGAAAAATAAAAGAAATATAACAGTAACTTGAAAACCAGTAAAATAAGAAACTTTCTTCAAGAAGCTGAAGGAGAGCTCTCCGAGGGTGTCTTACTATGGTAGGCGGAGTAAAGAATCTGACAGTTGTATATAATGCACATAATGCAACAGGGACAGTATTTTGAAAACTGAGCTCGAGCCTATCAATGTTCCACTATTTGCATAGGTTCTTTAACTCTCTATTCTCTGAGGCACCTGAATGGTGAAGGCTAACTGCATAAGTCAGAATACAATAAAGATTTCCTGGGGCTTGAACATTTGGGTGTAGATCCAATATGATGGGTTGTAGGGGGGTTAGTTAACAGAGTAGGCTTTGTATATTGAGGTGCAAGATATTTAAGCCCTTTGGAAGATGCATGGAGGGAGGGAGGGGGTAGGGCCAGGGTTAGATTCAGTGTCACCTGCTGAGATGAGCAGGAGGTGGATAAGCAATTTAGCTAGTGAATTTAACCATTTTGTGGCTTTTGAATGAAAGTGATAGTAATAAGCACGTGTTAAGGTGGTGGCAGTTTCGGAGATTTCTGGAATGGGGAGTGACACTGGCCTGATGGTCCTTAGTGCTGACAGAGTTAAAGAGTTAAAAAAAAAAAAAAGGCAAATCAGAGGAGGCTTTTAAACCAAATTGTTCTGGGAGTGAGCTATGGCCGGAGCCAACAGTCAAGTGTGCTGTAAGATTTTGAAAGTCAACGTATGCTGCTCTCATTGCCAGCTCCAGCCAGTGAGGATCTACTGTGAGTACATTTTTGCTGGTGTGGACCTAGACTGAGACTATTTCAATATTCTCACTCTAGGTCCCAGGGAAGCAAAACTATCAGTAATATATGCCCTTTAATAGAGTCACAAGTATGGCATAACTAAGGGATATGCCATGGCCCCAGGAAAAATATTGCCAGCATTTTTCATAAGTTCTGTTTGATCTTATGACATCATGAGTGGCACAGCACGAGTGAAAAATGGGTGATATTTTTCCTCAGGCCATGGCACATTACATTTATCCAACACTTGTGAAGAGTCAAGGATAGTATAGTTATGTAAGAACTTAACAACAGTAGATCTCTGAGAGAAGCACTTACAGCAGGTAACACCGTTGGGACTAAGCCACCAGATGCTAGGACGCAATGGAAAAATTCTAGCTAAGAGTCTATAGTGGGGACCACCTCCGATGTCGGCCCGCCAACATCACCTACGATATCAAAGGGGCGGTCACCCAACCCATCCTTAGTAGTTCTCCTGCCAGGGAGATCCCAGAACAAAAAGTGAAAATGGAGAACTGAGGAGGTTCCTTATAGAGGAGGAAAGGTATCCATGATGGAGATAAACTACCACCAGGGGGAAGGCGTGAGGGAAAATAGTACCTACTGCAAGACCTTCACTCGAAGATCTTCTAGTACGGTAAATTCTTACATAACTGTACTATCTTACTGCAGCAGGTAACACTGTTAGGACTGAGTCCCAAGCAGTAAAGGAGTGACCCCGGTCAGCTGGGTGGGGGTAACAGAAAGGTTCTTTAAGGATCTAAGGAGAGAAGGCCCTGAAGGACTGCTGGTCCAAAGCCTGCTCTGAGGCGCAGGACAATGTCCAGACCATAGAGTTTGACAAAGGTGTGGATGGAGTTCCAAGTGACGGCTATGCAAATATCAGCAGCAGAAACATGCCTCGAAAAGGTCGAATGAGGCATTCATGCCCCTGGTGGAGTGGCCTGTTACCAAGCCCAGTAAAGGACTGTCATACTTGTAGCAACAGAAAACAAGCCAATTAATCAACCATTTTGATAAAAACAAGAGACCTTGGCAATATAAGGGCGAAAGAGAGAAACAACTAGACAAACAGTTTAATTCTACAGGTACTTTCCAACAGGAATCAAAGCACCCCGTGAATATCCAGTAATGCCTTCCCTAGGATTGAGTACTCTGGGTAGCAGATATCAGGGTGGCCAAGTCTTCAACAGCACCCTACCCTTGGATAACCACTGAAAAACAACAGACCCCTTATGGAACTGGGTTCCTAAAGGGAGGCTTCCAAAACAAAATGCCCTTCAAGAATTTGTGGGAAAAGTCAATCTGGGCAAGAGCGTTGCCCCCTGGTGGTGCAGGGAAGCTGGGATATCAGAGGGATGCACCTGTAAGGAGGAGTAGCCAGACCTGAAACTGACAGGGAGAGAGATACTCCACAAACAAGAGTTCACCGGTCAGGTGAAAAGACCCAGATGTGGAGCGGTGGCCCAAACGCAGAACCACTTGCCTTTCATAGCACAATAGGCCCTAGTGGAAGGTTTCCTAGCAGCCACTAAGGGATCTGCTGCCCCTGGAGAAACCTGAATGGGGAGACAGCTAGGTCTGCATGAACCATGCATGGAAATCCAGAGATACGAGATCTGGATGGACTAGGGTGCCCTGCTTCTGAGAGGACAAAATCTGAGCATAGAGGCAGGGAAAGCAAAAATTCCACTATTGGTTGCTGGAGGAGTGGAAACTGAATCAGATGGGGCCCATCGCGCACCACTGGAGTTAACTCTCTCGACCTACGATTGCAGCAGAGGGAACCCCCTATAGACAGGGAACAGGAAGGGTGGTGTAGAGGAACCTCCCTGTCCTGGAGAGGGACAGCTTGTGTGTTAGATGGGGAGGCAAATAGATGCCAATCAGTGTGTCCCCATCTGACGAAAAGGTCAGTGATCACTGTGGGAAGAAGTCCTACTTGAGGGTCTTGAATCAAGATCAACATAGGTGATCTATCAGGACAGATGGCATGCCTGGAACGTTATCTGCTGAGGAATCCAGGTGATTATCCATGGCCCAAGACCCTACTCTCATGGTCTCCCTGCAGGGTGGGAAGGAGTGAGATTCATCCTGTGAGTGCTTAAATGAGACCATTAACATGATGTCCCTTTGGACTGACAGAGGGCCGAGTATCGGAACCATCTGAAAGGCCTGAAAGGCGTATAAAACCGCCCACATCCCCTGGACAGAGATGTGGAGAATGATGTTTGTTGGTGTGACCAGGATCTCCCAAGTCTGATGGTCCCCTGAGAGTACTCCCCAGCCTTGGCTTGATGTGTCCATGGTCAGAATTTAACTGGGAGACTCCTTCTGAAAGCAACTTCTTCGTCAGTGATGATGGAATCGATCCACCATGCTAGGTCCAGGCTTGCAGGTTTGATACCAGGACTGGCTGTTGTAGAATATCTAATAGTTGGTCTCTCAGGTAGCATCGGACCACTCTTATATAGAGTCAACCCTGGTAATGGCCACTGCCACAAGTCCCAAGGGTATGAGGACCGAACTGGCCGAACACTGGCAAGAGGAGGAGACTTGTAGTGCGTGCACTAAAAAAACGCTTTACCCTGTCTGGGGAGAGGAAGGCTGTGCCTTGAACCTCATCCATAACTGCCCCGTATGCTGCAAAATATGGCTTGGCCAAGAAAAGGAAGGTTTAAGGTAACCCCTAGATAGGGGGAAGGTGGGCAACAGCCAATCATCTAGGGAAGGGAGCCATAAAGGCCACATCTCTGTAAGGCCGTAATCACTTTTGCATTTGATAAAGACCCTGAGGACCAAGGACAGGTCAAAGGGTAAGATCCAGAAACTGGCAGTGGTGCCCCTGGAGGAGGAGGAGGAAGCACAGGCACCTCTTGTAAGGATGAAAACTCTGCATATGGGAATATGTGTCTGGCATGTCTGAGGAGCATAACCAATCCCCTTACCAGAGGACTGGCAGAAAGCTCAGCAGAGACACTGTCCTGAGCAGTGTGTACAGTATGTGATATGTTCAGGAGGATGAGGACCAGGGCAGGATGCAGGTCCTCGTCGTCGGTCTTCAACACTAGGAAATGGTGTAATAAAACCCTTTCGCATTGTGTTACCGGAGCTGGCTCCATGGCCTGTGTCCACCATATAGACTGGGTTTCCTCTTGAATGAGGCTGAAAAACCTTTGAAGATGAGAGGGGACAAGTAGGGTGTCTGGGGCAGCTCTGTAAACTATAAGGTGTGCCCCTGTGCAATTAAATAAAGCACCCACGGGTCAGAGGTAGTCTGGCTCCCATCTACTCTGGACAAAAGAGAGGCGACTCCCCCACTGCCACCCCTAAGGCTTCATTCGGGGTAGGGGGCTTCGGGCCATGAGTCAGACTGAGGAGTCTGGGAGGCGTAGTGAGGCCTGAGAGGCCCTGGGTGCCCGAAGGCAAAGGTGGAAGCTTTGTGCTCAGAGCCTGCTCTCTGTTGTAATCCACTATGTTGCTGACAGGCGTTCCGCCAAAAGGAGTGCCTGGTGTAGTGTCTAGGCTGACAATTGTACATGATGTGTACAGGCCTGATAGTCTTTACCGACTCCCAGGAGTGAGTCTTTCCCAAAGAGGACCAGACCCCTGAAGGGAGCATCCATCAGCTTGACCTGAACTTCCCAGCACTAAGCTGGACATCCTGAGCCAAGGAACTGGTGGATACAAGCCGTCAAGACCAAAGCCCTGCTGAGTCACAGGATGCTCGGAGGATGTGCTTACTGACATCTGAACCCAATCTCAGGGCAGCCTACAGCATTGTCCCATAGAGCATTCTGATTCTGAACCCCGTGGGCAAAGGGAGTTTTGAGCCCGAAGAACCATGGGTTGTAGCCAGCTGACCAACCAGTAAGGAATGGCTGCCAGGTGGCTGAATAAAGGCTGTGTAGCCAGCAGATTTACCTGCATGGAAAACTTATCTGGTGGCCGAGTGCTCAGGTGCTTGGGGTGCTAAAAGTGAATCTAGGCAACTATAAAGACCAAGAAATCTGCCTCCGGTTGTTCTCCATAAGATCCAAAGGGAACAGGTCCTCCATAATCCAGCGCTTAGTTGCTGGATATCCGAACATACGAAATTTGCCAGCAGATAAAAGTCTAGAGGTCTATCAAGTCTGCTAGAATGTGCAGCTAGCACCCCTTATTCTGCAGCTGCCCCGCCCTTCCACCCTTCCCCTTCATTAACCCTCCCCCTTGTCCTGTCCCATCCTCATTTGAAGCAGTCCACTGTTCTACTGCATACCACTTCAGCAGGTAACGCATTCCACCCAGCCAGCACCATCTCTGTAAAAAAGTGTCTCCTCATCTCCCTCCTGAGCCTTCCTCGCTCCAGTCTCATATCATGGCCCCAGGTGGCCCTCCCCTCCCTTACTGAGAACAGCCCCTCTGTACCCGTCTTGCTTATTCCTTTCATGTATTTAAAGGTTTCAATCATGTCACCCCTGTCTCTCCTCTCCTCCAGTGAGTACATGTTCAACTCCTTCAACCTCCTCTGGTATGATAAGTCCCCAGCCCTTGATCATCTTTGTCGCTCTACTTCACCCCTCAGTAACTTAATGTCCCTCTTCAGATACGGATGCCAGTACTGCACGCAGTACTCAGGTGTCAGTCTAACTAATGACCTATACAGTGGCAGAATCACCTCCTCCTCCTCGAGATATACCCCTTAGCAATACAACCCAGCATTTTGTTGGCCTTTGCAGCTGCCTTCCTACATTGTGCCGAGTTGTTCATTGACCTGTAATGAGCACACCCAGATCCTTCTCCTCCTCTGTCTGGGCTAGCTGCACTCCCCTAGCTGGTAACTCCTCCTTGGGTTCTTCATCCCAAATGCAGCACCTTGCACTTTTGGCATTAAAGCCCAGTTGCCAGGTGTATGACCAGGTTTCAAGCTTTGCCAGATTATCCTGCAACCCCTGCCATCCCCCTAGGTCATCCACCACCGCGCCTACCTTGGTATCATCAGCAAACAGACTGATCTTGCTCTTGATGTCCCATGATATGTCTGCAATGAATATCCCAAACAACACTGGTCCCAACATTGAGCCCTGTGGAACACCGCTCATCACTGCCCTTGGGTGTGAGAGTTCCCACCCACCACCACTCTGTTGCCTTCCTGCAGCCAGTTTCCTACCCATCTCACCAGCTTTGCACCCGCCCCTGTGCCTACTAACTTTCTTCCCAGCCTTCCATGTGGCACTGAGTCGAATGCCTTACTGAAGTCCAGATACAGGACATCCACTGCATGGCCCCTGTCCAGTTGCCTAGTTACCCAGTCATAGAACTCAACCAGGTTGGTTTGGCAGGATCTGCCATCTATGAAGCCATGCTGTCTGCTGTCCTGTAGTCCTTTGGCCTCTAGGAGGGCCACCAGCCTCTCCTTCAGGATAGTCTCTATTAGCTTACCCACGTTGGATGTGAGGCTCACTGGTCTGTAGTTTCCCGGTTCATCCTTGGGGCCACTCTTGTGGAGGGGCACCACATGAGCCATCCTCCAGTCCTGAGGTACACACCCCGAATGTAGTGAGGCATTAAATAGGTCTGCCAAAAGTTCCTGCAAGGACCTCTGCCAGCTCCTTCAGTACCCTGGGGTGGATGCTATCCGGGCCTGGCGCCTTGTCCACCCTCAGATGTCCAAGATGCCCATAAAGAAGGGGTCATCTAGAGGGATACGGGCAGAGGAGTAGGCCGTGATGCAGCTATCAGGTTAAGGTATTGCGGATTCAGGTTGAGTTAGTCTGAGGCACCCGGCGCCTGTCCCTAAGGGAATGATCCGTCCGGCGTCTGGTCAGTGAAGGACATTGGAGCCTCAGGCGTCGACTGAAGTAAGGTGTCAAGCCCAACTGATGACTTAGGTGAATAGGGCAGTATCTAGCACGCTGTCACCACAGCCATCATTGGTGCCTGGAAAACAGACCAGGAAACCAGACGTCGATCTCAAAAGGACAGAGTCATCCAGCGTCCGATCAGTGATGGGCATCGGATCCTTGGGTGTCAGCTGAAAAAAGGCGTCAGGCCTAGCCGGTGGCATAGAAGGGAAGGGTGGCGTCGGATGCACCATCTTCAAAGCTGATGTCGGAGCTAGGGAACCAGGCTGATTTTGGAAACCAGATGTTGGTCCTAAATGGACGGAGCACTCTGACATTCTGTCAGTGACGGGTGTTGGATCCTCAGGCATCGGCAGAAAAAGGGCATCGGGCCCAGCCACTGACTTTGGAGGATAAAGCAGCATCAAGCATACTCCACAGCCAACGCCGGCAAATCTGGAATCGGAGATTCAAGCACAGGCTGGTGCTGGATCAGTGGCTCAGCTGGCATCCGTCAAGGATGGAGAGGCCTGAGGGGGAGCTAGCTCCACAGTGAAGCAGGGATGCCACTCTCATGGGGGAGGCAGACGTATGCCCTGGGTGTTGCCAAGAGGAGTCGGCCCCTGATGTCTGGGAGGACTCGGCAGACACCCTGGCTGAAAGGATGACAGGCTGAGGCCTGCCGCCCAAAGATGCACCGGCAGTGCCACCTGGCTTTGGACCCACAAGGCAAAAGGGCCTAAGCTCCAGGGGTGGAGAGGCAGGTGACAAAGTCCCAAGCCCCTAAGAACCTCTTCCCAAGATGCCAGGGAAGCAAGGAGGGAGGTTCAGCCACCAGGGCCCGAAGGCCATGGTGGAAGAGGGGTTGACCTCCAGCAGGAGGAAGACCCAACAAACGGTCACTGGAATCACCGGGGACCAGGACGGTGAAGCCAACCAGGGTTTCTCCGGAATCGTCTCCTGGTGCTTCGATGTCTGGTGAAGCTCCTTGTCCCTCTCAGGTAGATGTTAATCAGCAGGGGAGAGCTTCAAGGGTCTTCAGGCGGTGGAGCCAAGGGTGCTGAGGAGATCTAGGCAATGCTGGCAGGCCTCTGAGTCCTGATCTAAACCTATGCCTAGCTGGTGACTAAAAGGCCTTCCTTCAGTGTGGATTGTTGAAGCCACCTTGAAGATGAGGATTGAGAGAGAATCCTTCAAGAAATGTTGTGAAGAAAGAAATAATTGCATTTAAAGTTAAAAATAAGAAAAAGCGGTTCAATGGGAAAAAAGGCCGGCGACTGAAGCAGAAGGCATCCGGGGAGCCGATGTGTGCGGGTCGATGGCAGGAAAAGAACTAAGGATGGGTTGAGAGACCACCCCTTTTATATTGTAGGTGATGTCAGGGGGCGATCCCCGCTACAGACTGCTAGCTAAAATTTTTCTATGGGGTCCTAGGGCCTGGCTTAGTCGTAACAGTGTTACTTGCTGCAAGAGCCCTCTTGAGGTAAGATTTAATGTTTTTTTTTTAATTGTTTATTTTTTTCCTGTTAGTTTTAGTTTTCTTTTTGTTCCTAAGGATGGCCAAGTGGCACAGGATGCATGACACATGTGACTCTTTTGTGTGCATCACTGCGTCATTGTGTTAACCTTCATTGTGCTGTTGAGGAACAAGACGGCGGGAAGTGGGAGCAGATGTGGCTTTTTATGTTTGCTTGCATGCATGTGCAAGAAACATAGTGCCACCATACAAGAATTTGTAGGTGTGCCTCCCCCACTTCCAATGCCCTGCTGCCTTTTGCAGGCATGGCTGCACCGCACCAATGAATGTAGGAGCTGTCTATGACAGCTGTTCAGATGCAGTGGCGTGAAAGCTGAAAGCAAAAACACTGCAATCAGCGTCAGTAACGTGTAAGCACTTTGCATGCTGCCGTCCGGGCGGTGTGCAAAGTGCCTACACAACAGCACTGACTGAAACAGCTGTCATAGACAGCTCCACCCTCCCCGATCAAGTAGCACGCTGGGAGCCAACCCAGTGTGCTCATGCACTCCCCCCTCACACACACACTGTATGGCCAATGGGGGTGCCCAATCCCCTGTCAGCTCTGCTGCACTCCTCCCCAACAGAGTTCCAGGTGCCACGCCGAGAGCCCACCCCAGCGTGGCAACAGTCCGTAAGGCCGATGGGGGTGCCCAATCTCTATCAGCTCCACTGTATCACCCCCCAACAGACTTCCAGGTGCCACGCTGGGAGCCCACCCCAGCGTGGCAACAGTCCATATGGCCAACAGGGGTGCCCAGTCCCCCATCGGCTCCACTGCCCCCCCAAACAGCCTTCCAGCTGCCATGCTGACAGCCCACCCCAGCGTGGCAAAAGTCCCTCGTCGTCTTTTAAAAAAAATGCCCTGTAAGAAAAAACGGTCCCTTGCCGACTGTCTTGACCCCCCTGCCCCCACCGTGCCCACCATCTGTGCACCCACACCCCACCTCACCCCATACTTACCTCAGGAGTCTGGCACGATGATCTTCGGTGGACCGGGAACACGTCTGCACTCTTCAAAGCTGACTGCGAACTGAGGAAATGCCGGTAGGCTGTGTAATGGAATAAATAGGGTTTTTTTCAACTTTGATGCATATCTCAGGCATTTTTGGGAATTTTTTCACCTAATTTTCAACACGGGGTTCTTGGGACCCCACCTCATAAGAAGTCTGGCACTGTCATTTTGTTATTCGGTCCCAAAAGGTGATTTTAGCGGTCCTGCGCGAACCACATTTTGGGACCGAACTAAACAGCAGTGTCACAGTTCATGAGGTAGGCGACCAAAACCCCTATGTTGAAAAATCTGGGTGAAAAGTTCTAGAAATGACTGTTTTACGATGCATTGTGCAAATTACTTACGCACTCGTAAGTTTGTGAATTTTTAATATTTTCACTCCAGATTTTCAACATTGCCATTTTACCACATCTCCTTATGAGCAATACAGTTGTCATTTTCACATCTCATCCAAAATGTGTGTCTGTGCATGCTGCGCTATTAGGCGCAGTCGGTGTATGCGAAAATCAATGTTCAAGACAGATTAAGAAAATCACAGTTACATTGTTCATGAGCAGAGGTCTTAAAATGGCTATGTTAAAAATTTGGTGACAAAAGTCCATAAAATGACTGTGTTATGAGCGAGCATTACGCAGTTTCCACGCACCCTCATAAGTTCATGAATTTGTAATATTTTCAGTCCAGATTTTCACTACTGGCATTTTTCCACACTTCCTTATGAACAGTACAACTGTCATTTTTCACACCATGGCCGAAATGTGTTTTCGCACTTCCAGCACAGAAATGCATGGTCGCTGTGGGAAATCACTGTTCGAGACAGACTAAGAAAATCACAGAGACACTGTTCATGAGCGGAGGTCCCAAAATGCCTGTGTTGGCAATCTGCTGTAAAAAAAATCCCAAACTAATTACGTTACGGGTGTGCGTTCCACAGTTTCTACGCATGCTCGTGACTTCACCAGTTTTTTTAATATTTTCACTGTAGATTTTCAACATTGTCATTTTTTACACCTCCCCATGAACAGTACAGCTGTCATTTTTCACATCCTGTTAGAAATGTGTTTTCACACCTGTGGTGCCAAATGGCGTAGTCGCTGTGCAAAATCAGCTTTCGGCTAACGAACTGATATTGCCACTGTTCATAAGGTGGGAGGGTCACAAAAAACCCATGTTGAAAATTTGGAGTGAAAATACCAACGAACGCCTGAGGCGTTAGGGTTTCCGACCATAACGCCCCACCCTGTAGAGACTGACAGGCATCAGGGTAGTGACCTGGGATTGTCGCCTGTAATGCTCATACCATTCCACCCCCACCCACACCCTGCTGCCAGTGAGAGGCATCTCGGTGTGCCCTGGACTCTTCGGCCCCAAAGTTCACCCCATTCTCCTATACTGCACCCATCTCACTATATTTCCTGATGGAATGGGGTGAGCATAAGGCCCAAAGACCACAAGGCACACCGTGACACTTGTCGGTGTCTGCAGGGTAGGGTGTGGTGAAATGGCGTGGCCATTATGCCTGACAACCCAAAGGCACACCCCAATGCCTGTCAGTCTCTGCAGGGCGGTGGTGGGGTTGGCTTCAGTTCAATACTTCACTGCCATTCCTATTATGCAGCTCTCTAACTCCTACATTACCAATGCCAGCAAGCAAATATTCGGCATTGACAAATGCTTGTTTCAATAGCTGTGAAGAGGAGCCTGCAGTTTGGCATAAGGAGTAGGGATGTCCCGGTCCAGAGTGCAAAGCAGGTCAGGGCAGGAGTCGTGGGCAGCTGCAGGTAATGGAAGCCGCTGAGTGTGGCTACAATGGGGAGAGAAAATGAGAGAGCGTGAATACTTAGGACATATTTAAAGTCACTTTATGTGTTTTGGTCACTATTTTTTTAAAATTTTCCCTAGAAAAGACAGACTGGCAAAGGGGGAGAAAATGAAAGTACATTGAAGGAGTTTCTGATGAATTGAAACCAGTTTGGAGGAAGCCAGCAAGCGAGTGAACTTTTCAGTGCTAACATTAGAACTGTGCTGCTCGTGCTGCTGGCTTCCACTAATCAGGACCTACAGTGAGAATATTTTTGCTCTTGGGGACCTAGAGGGAGAATATTTCGATATTCTCACTGTAAGTCCAGAGGGAGCAAACATATCACTGATGTGTGTTACAAAATATCCTCATAAGTGTTGGATAAATATGTATATTCATATAAATATCAATACATAGGCATATACACATACATATAAATACGTACATATAGACAGACCCACACCAGGCACCGCTGGTAATAATACATAACAGAGGCAGCACATGGTGCAAAACTAGTCAGGGTTCCCTGTTCCTAATTTTTTTATGCTGGGCTGGTATGTTTGTCTGTTTGTATGTTTGTCTGTATATAGCAAGCATTTGTCAATGCCGATTGTTTGTTTGCTGGCATTAGCAGTGGAAGTGCAGGAGTTAGACAGATGTAGTATAGTATGCTTGAGGTGGTATTGAACTAACAAAACTCCACCCATGCAGAAATGGACAAGTATTGGGGTGTGCCTTTGGGTGCGTCACCACTGCTTGGTCACAACATTTCACCTCTCGCCTACCCTGCAGACAGTGACAAGTGTCGAGGTGTGCCTTGGGGTGTTCGGGTTACACTCACCTCATTCCATAAGGAAATACGCTGAAATGGGTGCAGTATAGGAGAATGGTGTGAATTCTAGGGCCAAAGAGTCCAAGGTGCACCTCGATGCCTGTCACTGGCTGCAGGGTGGGGGTGTGGGTGGAATGGCATGAGCATTACTGTCGACAATCCCAAGTCACACCCCTGACACCTGTCAGTCCCTACAGGGCAGGGCGGACGCCTATCAGACCATACAGGAAGAGCGTTATGGTCGGAAACCCTAAGGCCCTGGGTGTTTCTTGGTATTTTTACTCTAAGTTTTCAACATGGGCTTTTAGTGGCACCACCACATGAACAGTGAGTCTATCAATTTGTTAGTCGAAGGTGATTTGCAAACATGACTGCGCCCATTTACGCCACAGTAAAACACATTTCGAACATGATGTGAAAAATGACAGCTGCACTGTTCATGAGGAGGTGTAAAAAATGGTAATGTTGAAAATCTGGAGTGAAAATATAACAAAACTGGTGAAGCCACAAGCGTGTATAGAAACTGAGTAACGCACACCCGTAATGCAATTATTTGGAGGATTTTTTGCACCAGATTTTCAATGTAGGCATTTTGGGACCTCCGCTCATGAACAGTGTTACTGTGATTTTCTTAATCTGTCCAAACACTGATTTCCCACAGCGACTGTGCTACTGTGTGCCGGAAGTACGAAAACACATTTCGGCTAGGATGTGAAAAGTGACAGCTGTACTGTTAATAAGGATCTGTGAAAAAATGCCAATGTTGAAAATCTGGAGTGAAAATGTTACAAATTTGTGAAGTTACGAGGGTGCGTAGAAACTGCACAATGCACGCTTGTAACACAGTCATTTTATGGACTTTTGTGACCAAATTTTCAACATAGGCATTTTAGGACCTCTGCTCATGAACAGTGTCACTGTGATTTTCTTAGTCTGTCCCGAACACTGATTTCACACAGTGGCCATGCTATTCTGCGTCCGGAAGTGCGAAAACACATTTCGGCCAGGATGTGAAAAATGACAGCTGTACTGTTCATAAGGAGGTATGAAAAAATGTCAATGTTGAAAATTTGGAGTGAAAATATTATAAATTCATGAATTTGTGAGTGTGCATGCAAACTGCACAATGCACACTCGTTAACACAGTCATTTTTAGGAATTGTTTCACCAAATTTGCAATATAGGCTTTTTGAGAGCCCACCTCATGAACAGTAACACTGTTGTTTATAATCAGTCCCAAAAGGTGATTCCACGCAGTGACCGAGAAATCACCTTTGGGACCGAATAACCAAATGACAGTCACAGAATTCATGAGGTGGGGTCGAAAACCATGTTAAAATTTGGTGCAAAATCAAAAATTACCGAGATATGCACCAAGGTTGAAAAAACCCTATTTATGCCATTATACAGCTTACGGCATTTCTTCAGTTCGCGGTCAGCTTTGAAGAGTGTAGACATGTTTCCGGCTCCACGAAGATCGTCACACCAGCCTCCAGAGGTAAGAATGGGGGTGAGGGGTGTGGGAGGTGGAGTGCGCAGAGGAGTGGGCGGGTTGGGGAGGGTAATAGAATCAACGAGGACCGTTTTCTTTTGTAACAGTTTTTTTTTTTTTACAAAACGCAGCGTGGACTTTTGCCACGCTGGGTGGAGCTCCCAGCATGGCACCTGGAAGTTGGGGGGTAATGGAGTCAATGGGGTATTGGGCACCCTGTTGGCCATACAATGTGGAGGGGACACATGAGGATGCTGGACTTGTGTTATGCTGGGATGGGCTCCCAGCGGCGTGGCACCTGGACGCTTGTTTTTCATTGGGGGCACTGGAGCCAACAGGATTGGGCACCCCGCCCGGACATACAGTGTGCTTGGGGAGTGTACATGAGCCGAGGGGATTGGGCACCCCCGGCACACAACAAAGGAGGGCGTGCAGAGCCTATCTGACTGCTACAATCAGCGGTGGTGACATGAAGGCAATTTGCATGCTGCTGATGGCACGGCAGTATGAAAATTGCCTACACTTTACCACCGCTGATTGTAGCAGTCATTTGCTTTCAACTGTACGGCACTGCATCTGAACTGCTGTCATAGACAGCTGAGACATTCACTGGTGCGGTGTGGCCGCGCCTGCAGAAAAGCTCAGGGCATTGGAAGCGGGGTTGCCACACCTACGAAAACTAGTATGGTGGTACTATGTTTCTTGCACATGCGTGCAAGCAAACATAAAAAGGATATTCTTACCAACAGCGCCAGCTTTTGCTGTGTGTGGAGTTTGCTCTTTCGACCTGGCATGGACCATGACAGTGGACTGGGACTTGACTGTTGTTCAGATATAGATGGAACCTCTTTTCCAAGCTGATAGATAGGAAGAAAAAATTACTCACCTTAGTAATGTTGTTTCTTCTAATGGAGTCTTGCTATATTATGACAATTGCAGTTTGTCCCTCCATTAGAACTGCTCCGGAGGTGAAAGAGTTAACTCCCATTCTAAGAATGGAACTTGGAGCGCGAGCTCGGTTAGAGAAGCTCTGTCTGGGTTATTTCAAGCCCAAACTGTCAGATCTTTACGAGCAAAACTCACTAAGGTCTGTGTGGAAGCTGTAACCTACACTAGCCAACTGGCTACCTGACTATTAACACATATTCCTGGTCCCAACACAAAGACTCAAGTCAGGGGACCAGAAGTAATAATATAATATAAGCAATAATATAAGATAAAATAAAAACACCACACCCCAAAACCCCAAGAAGGGGTGGAAAACATATAATGGGCATAACTAGCGCCCACACTAGGCTGCCCACCCCATACCCAAGTAGAAGTTCTGAGAGGGGCAGGCTGGGGGGGAGGTCATAATATAGCAAGACTCCATTAGAAGAAACAGCATTACTAAGGTGAGTAATTTTTTCTTCAAACAACATGAAGTCTTGCTATATTATGAGAATTGCAGACTACACAGCAGTACCTCCATGGAGGAGGGACAGAACCTACTTAGGGAATAGGCTCTGAAGCACAGCTGTGCCAAACCAAGCATCTCTCCTGGCCTGGACATCCAGGGAGTAATGCTTGGTGAAAGTGTGTACCGTTTTCAAAGTAGCTGCTTGACATATCTCTAAGATAGGGATGTCTCTGGCAGCAGCTAGAGACACGGCTGTACCTCTGGTAGAATGAGCCCTCAGGCCAGAGGGGGGACTTTCCCCAGTTTCTGATAACAAAATTGGATACAAGAGACAATCCACCTGGCAATTGATCTCTTAGTGGCAGGTCTCCCTTTTCTGACCTCACCATAAGTGAGAAAAAGTTGGAGGGATTTGAACCTGTGACCCTTGGTACATTCTATATAGTAACTTAAGGCCCTCTTAACATCTAAACTGTGCAATCTCCTCTCGCCAGAGGAGGAATGTTCAGTGAAAAACACTGGAAGGGAGATAGATTGATTAAGATGGAAATCTGAAACCACCTTAGGCAAAACTTCCTGTTAGTCCTGAGGACTACCTTATCACTGTGGAAAGAAATAAAGTCAGTTTCTACTGACAAGGCTTGCAACTCACTTATGCGCCTGGCAGAAGTGATAGCCACTAGGAAACAGTTTTCCAAGTTAGTACTTAAGCTCTGCAGAAGACAGAGGTTCAAAAGGGGTTGCATTAACTGGGCAGTGCAAACATTAAGAGACGCCAGGCAGGCCGGATCCCTAAAGGTGGATTAGTATGAAGTAATCCTTTAAAAACTTGGAAAATACAGGGTGAGCGGAAAGAGAGGAGGGCTTTCCTGCTGACACAAAAGCAGAGACAGCTGCCAAATGTACTTTCAGGGTAGCTGGTCTCAGGCCCAAAGAATTAAGATGGACCATATAGTCCAAAACAATGGGCAAATCAGCAGATTCCGGGGAAATATGTTTCCCAGAACACCAAATGGAAAACCTTTTCCACTTAGAATTATAAGTAGCCCTAGTGGAAGGCTTTCTAGAAGCCTTTAGGATTTCAAGAACACCCTGAGAAAGGTGTAGGTCAGCAAATTCTAACTCCTCAAGAGCCAGGCCTTGAGGTTGAGTGATTTGAGGTTCGGATACCAAACTCTCCCCTGGGCACAGGTTAACAGGTTGTGATTCCTGGGGAGACACAGGGGAAGATGGACTGCTAGGGACAGAAGGAGTGGGTACCAGGGCTGCCTGGCCCAATCTGGGGCAATCAGAATCACCCTGCAAGGCTGGGATCTGATTTTGACTAGCACCTTGAATAGGAGAGGGAAGGGGAAAGGCATAAAAACTTCCTTCCCAATCTAGGAGAAAGGCATCCAGGGGACTGAGCCCAACACTGGGGCCTGCAACAGAACAGTGGAAGTTGGTGATTGTCTGGGGCTGCAAAGATCTATCTGAGGGTGCCCCATCTGGCAAAAACTATCCCCAGTACTTGAGGATCCAGAGACCATTCGTGATGGCCCTGGGAAATCCAGCTGAGAGCATCTGCTAGACATTGTCCTTTCCTGGAAGGTGAACTGCTATGAGGAAGTGTTCAGGAATAGGCCAGAGACCACAACTTCATTGCCTGGTGCACAAGGCGAAGACCGAGTGCCCCCTGCTTGTTGATGTACCACATTGTTGTGGTGTTGTCTGTTCTGACTTGTACCACTTTGTTCTGAACAGACACAGAGAACACTGAAGTGCTAAAAAGACAGCTCTGAGTTCCAGCAAATTGATGTGGAGCAGAGATTCTTGAGGGGACCACACTCCCTGAGAGGAGAGGTGCCATGTGGGCTCCCACCCCAGGAGGGAAGCATCCGTAGTGAGGGTCAAGGAGTGAGACAGAGGAATGAAGGGACCCAGTCTTAAATTGCTCTGATCCTGCCACCACTGGAGGGCCTGGATCAGGGTTCGGGTCACTGGGACCAACTTGGAAAGGGGTCTCTTCTCTGAGACCAAAAGGCTCTCAAGGGAAACTGAATGTCCCTCATCTGAAATCTTGCTCCTTGCACTACAGCTGTGGACGCAGCCATGTGCCCCAGGAGCTGCAAAGTGTCTTGCTGGTCGAGAGACCTGCAGAGTGAAGGAGGACGCCAGAGCCACCAGTCCCTTTACCCTCTAAGGGTAGGAAGGCTCTGGCCTGCTTTTGTGTCCAATTCTGCACCTATGAAGGTAAGCACCTGAACTGGTTCCAGAACTGACTTTGGAAGATTGAGCAAGAAGCCCAGGGAGGTGAGAAGCTGCTGGGTAACTTGCAGGTGAGATTTTACCTGTTCTGGGGACTGGCCTACAATGAGCCAGTCGTCCAGATAGGAAAGACAGCAATCCTTTGCCTTCTTAAATGAGCAACTGCTACTGCCAGACATTTTGTGAATACCCTTGGGGCAGAGGTGAGACCAAGGGCATTGCTCTGAACTGGTAGTGACCTGAGGGCAGTTCGAATCTGAGGTACTTTCGGTGGGAGCTTCTGATCACGGCGTGAAAATAGGCATCCTTGAGGTCCAGGGAGGCTAGCCAGTCCCTGGCCTAAGAGAGGGTAAATCATTGCCAGAGTTACCATTCTGAACTTTGGTTTCAAAAGGTGTTTGTTCAGATATCTCAGGTCTAAAATGGGCCGCCATTCTCCTGTCTTTTTTGGGGTAAGGAAATATCTGGAGTACAGACCCTTGCCCTGGTGTAGGGCAGAAACCCTTTCTACAGCTCTGAGAGCCAGGAGGGTTAAGACTTCTGTTTCTAAAGTAAAGGTCTCTAAAGAGTTTGCAGGTGGGAAAGATCTGATTCTCATCTTTGGGAACTTTTTGAAGCTGAGAACCAGACCCTGGCTTACTACTTCCAGGACCCACTTGTCTGAAGTTAGAGACACCCAGTTCTGAACGAAGTAAGCCAACCTGCCCCCTACAGGTAAAGGAGAATCGGCCCTGGGTACCCCATCAGGGTGTCTGTTTGGCAGGTGCTTTAGGCTGAGGGGTGGGAGCAGGCCTGCCCACACCCCATCTGCCTCTTCCTCTGAAGAACCCCCTCTGAGCATAAGCAGAGGAGGCCTGGGTTTGGTAAAAAGGCCTGTGAAAAGGCCTACCTCTACCCCTGGGGGTCTGCCTCCGAGGAGTGACTTGCCGCTTCTTAGCCTGAGCACTCTTATAGGTAGTCCTATATTCATCCATTTTCTTCATATAATTCTCTGTCTGCACCCCAAACAGAGAATTTCCAACCACAGGAAAATCCATAGTCTTAGTCTGGGTATCCTGTGACACGCTAGTACACCTGAGCCAGGCCAACCTATGAAAAGCTACAGACGTAGCCATGACTCTAGAGGATACATCATTAAAATCCACAGCAGCATGAAACTGCACCTTAGATGCCTCAATGCCATCAGCAGCCACCTGTTCCAGCTCATGAGCAAGCTGGCCAGAGGCCTGTTTGGCCAAAGCCATGACAGTGTCCCATCTAGATTTTTGATACCTAGCTACATAAGCCATGTAATTTGCTTGCCTGAGTCCCAAGGACGCTGCCATGTATTGTTTTTTAGCCATGGCATCAATCTTCCTGGAATCCTTGTCAGGAGGATGTGAAGCCAAGGGAATATTAGCTTTATCACATGCTGCAGCCTGAACCACACCAACGTGACTGCATTGCTGTGAAAGGAATTCTGTATCAGGACCCGACAGAGTGTACCTCCTGTCCATCTTTTTGTCCACAGGAGGCACAGAATTAGGAGTTTTTAAAATTGTTATTGTTTGTTTCCTAAATGATTTATGCAAGGGAATAGACAACCTCCTTGACCCTGGAATATCCGTCATTTCTACAAAATCAGGTTCCTCTTGCTCATCCACAGCTTCCTCCAATGGGAGCTGGAGGGTTTCAGCAACTTTTTTGTAAAACATAAAGTGAGAGGGGGACTCAGAAAGTGAAGGGGGAGATTCAAAAGGTCTGTCTGGGGAGATGTCCGGTTCAATGGGCACACCCAGACCCTCCAAGTCACATTCATACTGTTCATAATCATCCTCCCCCTCCTCTGGTTCATAAAACTCTTCAACATCATATTCCTGAACCGGTGGAACTGACCGAACCGACCTTTTACCAGACAGTGGCGGTTCGGACGGAACCGGAGAAAGTGACTGGACAATCTGAATAGCTCTTGCTATCTCTGCAGCAGTTGGAGAAGGAATTTTGGGCTCCACACCTGCTGATTTTCTTGTTTTCTTTACTGGAACTGGCCCCTCCGAGCCAGCTTTACGTTTGCCCGAGGAAGTCGCTCTGCCCTGGTCAGAGAGCACTCTCCGTTCAGTTGGCACTGAACCGGCTGGCCATCCGGTCAGCGGACTTTTTGGCCTCTCGCTCCCTGAGCCTGCCAACTCTCTTATCCAGGGTGGCTGCAGGGAATTTTTACAAATCTGGCAGTCTGAATTGAGGTGGTCAAACCCCAGACAATATACATGTGGTGTGTGGGTCAGCCTTGGCAAAGACTTCCCACAGACATCACAGTGTTGAAACCCAGTGGGCCCGGTTTTTCTTTTGGGTTTCTCAGACATAATGCCAGCCTAACCAAAAACTTGCCCTTTTAAACAGCAGTGCCAGGCAAGACACCCTTATTGGTTCCTAACCGTGTCACGGGTCTTGGAAAAAACCGTAATGAAATCCGTTTTTTTTAGAACCGATAAGAACGGGGAACCGCACTCTAAAACCTTCAATTTCAAGTTTTAAAACAAGCTGATCAGTTCAAAACCGAACCGATAACATTTACAAGTTCCACACAGAAAATAAACTGTAATTACTTACGATACCACAGACAGAGCTTGAACCGATCGGTTTTGCGGTTAAAATAATAATATTCTCGGTTGATTTGAACCGAGAAAACACTGTTTAAACCGAGAAATGAACCGAGCAGTAGGAGAAATCTCCGGAGCGACTGTTCAGTGAGGAGGAGTAAAGAATCTGACAGTTTGGGTTTGAAATAACCCAGACAGAGCTTCTCTAACCGAGCTCGCGCTCCAAGTTCCATTCTTAGAATGGGAGTTAACTCTTTCACCTCCGGAGCAGTTCTAATGGTGGGACAAACTGCAATTGTCATAATATAGCAAGACTTCATGTTGTTTGAATAAATATGCCCATACATGAGCATTCTTCGGATATAAGTTTGAGGTATGTGTGATTTAGAGGCAGGAGGTAGAAAGGATGCTAAGGCAGGAGCAGGATGACTTTTTTTATTAGAAACATTTTGCAAGCTGGCTCCATGGCCTCAAGTGAAGGGGCATAGCTCTGGCACCCCGAGCCCAGGACATCAGGAGTGGAGGCTAGTAGGGAGGGATACCGAGCATCCTTTGGACGCTTCCTTCCCAGGGGGTAGGAGACTGCATGCCGCTTCCATAGGGGTGCCTGGTGGTGGCTCGGCAGAGGCATTCTTGGCAGTGTGGGTGACCATATGCTGCCAAGTGTCCCAGCTCCCAGGATGCCACAGCGGATGCATGTATGTGGAAGCAGGTAGGGCACTGTAAATGGGAAATGCTGGACCACTGCAGGATGCTGCCCGTCTCATATTGCAGGTCCCACACCGTCAACTGTGGTGCTTCCTGCAAAGCGAGTACGGAGTCTGCCAGGAGTCGTAACCCCCCCCCCAAAGGCTCCACCCTGGGGGAGGGCAAGCCAGGGAGGAACACCAGGAAGAGTTAAGTCCTAGGAAGATGGATAATGGGGCTGGGTGCTTGGTAGGGCAGATGGGGGCTATTGCAGTGTGGCAGCATTACAAATAAAAAAGCATTTTGTGGCAAAAAACTGTTGCCAAACCAAGGAAGATTTCTTATGTGTGACATTTTGACTATTCTGTTTTCTCAGAGGGAGCAGGGAGGGGAAATTACAGAGCATCTGCTTTTTCAGGTTTTCATCCCCTTTTTTTGTAAGATTTATGTTGCCACTGTTCTCTTCACAATGCCTTCTTGCTTGTCATCAGCATCTTTCTCTGTTTTGAAGCATTCTTCTCAGAGTTTGACTCTAAAACACACTGCTCTATGCCAGCCCAGTGGCGCTGAGGGTTAAGGCGCTGGACACCACGCCTTGTGCCACACCGGCGACCCGGGTTCGGGAATGGACTCTGGTCATTCGAGGTCAGCCAGGGGAGGTAAGGATTGAGTGTCCGCAGGACAGCTCTCCTTCCTTGGGAGGTGGGGTTTGTGCTGCGTGCATCAGCACAGCAAGAAGGGGTTTGGTCCATGCCCAGGGTGCTTGGCTGTCTTCACGGAGGTGGAGTCAGCTGCTGCGCCCATTGCATGGGTGCGGGGGAGAAAAGAAATGGAGGAAAATACCGAGACCCGGCAGGACCCATGATGGCCCCAATGGGCCGGAGGATGTACCCCTCCTGGGGGGGAGGGGGTCGTAGCCCCTGTCAGGTCCATGGAGGTGGTTAAATAATGTTGTGATAAAAAAACAAGAAAAAAAAACACTGCTCTGACCTTCATTAGTACTAGTGGTACTGTAACTCTGTTTTCAGGACTATGACTTGCAAAAGGATGGCAGTGAAAGGAGAAATTCCTTCATACTTACCATAATTTCCTTTTCTTTTTTTTTTCACTTAGTATTTATACTCCCCTCTCCCACAACCACCCCTTTCATTGGGGTCCTCAATGCGCTGCACAGCTACGCTAGCAGGTCCAAGAGGACTGGCCCCTATAGGTGCTCCACTCCCAAGTACATGATCTCTGGATAACCCCTCTGGGTGGCGTGGAGGAGTCTTCCCTGTACCTCCTCCGATACTTCAGGGACAGCGGGCAACCGGACCCGTGTCCCTCCAGTCGTTGATGCAAGGCCTGTCTTCTGGTGTGGATGTGTTTTTTTTTCCTTGTTCTTCCCGCCCCCTTCCGATGTCAGCACACCGGGAGAACCAATGAGTCAGAGGCGCGTAGAGACAGACTTTCACTCTGATCCTCGGCCAATGCCATCCCTCCCTTGAATTCAGCCTTCTCTGCTGCATTGGCACCACCTGTGGTCACCCAGGTGGTGGTGGTATTGCAGTGAGGAGAGTTGCCCACTCCTCCTGGAGAAGGAAAGCATCCCATTGGGCGCTCAGTTCTTCTACCCCTGGCCAGCCCTCTGACAATCCGGGCTCGCTACTGAACCAGGGTCGCCGGCGTCGCAAGTGGTAGCGCTACCGCTGTGCCGGTGAGCCAGCCATAATTTCCTTTTCTGTTAGCTCCAACCTTCTCAATGGGGAGTTAATACATATGGGTAATGAACACCCCCACTGGAGTAGTGGTACAGCACAAAACTGTCAATCAGCATAGAATCTTGTGCATGTAAGGATTCCGAGATCACCAGTCATTCACACCTTTGTCTACACAGTACCTATATGCGCCTATGTTACTACTAATTTCCACGTCGCCAGGGTCAATGAAATCTCTCTGTAATCCAACATCAAGCAACTTTTGATATGTAATAATTTATGCATTGATAAAAAAGATGAATGACCTACCCTATTTGGAATGCTGGCTGCAGAAGTCTAGCCAACCAATTCTTCGGTCATGTTTCTTAAGCATTAGGTCACTGATTCTCTGACCGGGTTGGCACACTGTTGATAACACAACATAAAACATATATAATATTGACTATAAGTATAGAGAACAAGTAAAATACTAACCTGTAATGGTGAAGCAATAAACAATACTTGAAAATCGTAACATGTTAACCTGTGAACCTGGCAAGTCCAATAAAATATAAACATGTTCATTGCTACCAGAGAGTTCCAGACATCCAGCTATAATCACAGACGAACTGACTTTGCTGAAATCCAAATTCCTTAGATGAATCACATAACATTCTCCAATAGCAATCAAGAGCACCCAGGAGAGAACCCACTGACAACATCGTACTTAATAGAAAAGGAAATTACAGTAAGTATGAAGGAATTTCTCCTTTCTGTATCACTCCACATTGTCACTGGTGAGTTAATACATATGGGTTCTAAAAAGCAGTATTCATTTCGACTCAGGGTGGGGAAGAATACTGTCCCATATATAACCCGTATGAGCAACATACAATAAATCAACAATGATTTGCAAAGCTCTGCACCTGCAGGTCGCATTGGCGAAACTCTGAACATCCAGTCTATAGTGCTTAGTAAATGTGTGAATGGAGGACCACGTTGTTGCTTTGCACAGCTCCAACACAAATGCCTCTCCTCTATCCACCCAGTATGTAGCAAGAGCTCTGGTAGAGTGAGCCTTGATGAGTGCAGAAGCTTTCTTTGCCGCATAAGACTTGACGATACAAGACCATACCCACCTAGCTAAGGTGGCCTTAGAAGCCTTTTGACCCTTCTATGCTGCTTCAAACAGAACAAACTCTTTGATTTTCTAAACTCTTCTTTTCCTTTTAGATAAGTCTCTACTGCCTTGTGTAAATCCAGCTTGTGAAATGTTTTCTCTTTCAGATTTGCTGGCTTGGGACAGAAAGATGGTAGACAAACTTCCTAATTTACATGGAAAGCTGTAAGAACCTTAGGCACAAAAGTTGGAACCATCCTCTTCTCCTTGCACAAGATAAAGTTCTTTAAGGGACAGTGCCTGCAGTTCACCAGTCCTTCTGGCTGAACAGATTACAATTAAGAAACACACCTTGTAGGACAGAAGAAAAAATTACTCACCTTAGTAATGTTGTTTCTTCTAATGGAGTCTTGCTGTATTCTGACATATTGCAGTGATGTCCAACCTTTGAACTGCCCCGGAGATGAAAGAGTTAACTTTCCATGCCAGGCATGGAACCCTGAGCTCGAGCTCGGTTGAGACTCTGTCTGCTGCTGTTTGAAATTAAACCGTCAGATCTTTACGAGCTAAACTCACTGGGTGCCCTGTGTGGAAACTGTAAACTTAAACTAGCCAACTGGCTACTAAATATAATAAAGAGATTTTTTGGTCCCAAAGCAAAGACTCAAGTCAGGAAACCCAAAAAATAAAACAAAACACAACACCCACTCACCCAAACCAAAGGGATGAGAAAGAAGGGTGGGGGCATCTCCCGAGTGCCAACACTGCTACTGCCCACCCACATCCCAAAAACCAAGGTTCTGAGAGGGGAGGCAGGGGGGAGGTCAGAATACAGCAAGACTCCATTAGAAGAAACAACATTACTAAGGTGAGTCATTTTTTCTACAAACAACATGAAGTCTTGCTGTATTCTGACATATTGCAGACTACCAAGCAGTACCTCCATGGAGGAGGGACAGAACCTACTTAGGAAATAGGCTCTGAAACACTGCTGTGCCAAACCTAGCATCACTCCTAGCCTGGATGTCCAGAGAGTAATGCTTGGTTAAAGTGTGTACTGTTTTCCAGGTGGCTGCTTGACAAATCTCTCAGATAGGAATATCCCTGGAAGCAGCCAGGGAAGCAGCTGTACCTCTGGTAGAGTGAGCCCTCAGGCCTGAGGGTGGGATCCTACCTAGTTTTTCATAGCAAAACTGAATGCAAGAGACAATCCACCTGGCAATAGATCTCTTAGTGGCAGGTTTTCTCTTACCAACCCCACCATAAGTAAGGAACAGTTGGAGAGAGTCAAACCTGTGACCCTTGGTGCGCTCTATGTAGTAGCTAAGAGCCCTTTTCACATCCAAACTGTGCAGTCTCCTCTCCCCAGAGGAGGAATGGTCAGTGAAGAAAACAGGAAGGACATAGACTGGTTAAGGTGGAAATCTGAAACCACCTTTGGCAAAAACTTCCTATTAGTCCTGAGGACCACCTTATCTCTATGGAAAGAGATAAAATCAGGCTCCACTGACAGGGCCTGTAACTCACTTATGCGTCTGGCAGAAGTGATGGCCACCAAGAAAACAGTTTTCCAAGTCAAGTACTTAAGCTCTGCTGAGGACAAAGGCTCAAAAGGGGGTTGCATAAGCTGAGCAATGCAAACATTAAGGTCCCAAGCAGGGCAGGGTCCCTGAAGGAGGATTAGTATGAAGTAATCCCTTGAAAAATTTAGAAAATACAGGATGAGCAGAAAGGGAAGAGTGTTTGCCTGCTGAAAGGAAGGCAGAGACAGCTGCCAGATGCACTTTTAGTGTAGCTGGTCTGAGTCCCAAGCTATTAAGATGAACCATGTAGTCAAGGACTGTGGAAAGGCCAGCAGACTCTGGAGAAATGTGCTTGCCAGAGCACCATATAGAAAATCTTTTCCACTTAGAGTTGTAAGTGTTTCTGGTGGAAGGTTTACAAGAAGCCTTCAAGATATCCAGAACACCTTGAGAGAGGTGTAAGTCAGCAAACTCTAATTCTTCAAGAGCCAGGCCTTGAGGTTGAGAGATTGGAGATTTGGAACTGAGCTGGCATCACCAGTAGAAAACAGAAAGTCTGTCACAGACAGTTGGTGAGACCTCATCTGGAGTACTGCATGCAGTTCTGGAGACCCCCATCTCTGCTAAGACATACAGTAGACAGGGTGGAGGCTGTCCAGAGGAGGGCAACCAAAATGGTGCAGGGTCTGCACCAGAAGACACACGAAGAGAGACTAAAGGAGCTTAATATGTATACCCTCAAGGAAAGGAGGGAGAAGTTGGACATGATAGAAACTTTCAAGTACTTCAAGGGAATCAACAAGGTCCAAGAGGGTAGCATCTTTCAGAAATAGAGATTTGCTAGAACAAGGGGGCACAATTTGAAGAGAGGGGGACGGCTCAGAGGTAATGTGAGGAAGTATTTTTTCGTGGAGAGGGTTGTGGTTGCATGGACCAGCCTTCCTGAGGGGGTAGTGTAGTCAAAAACATTGGGGGAATTCAAGAATGCATGGGACAGACATAAGGCAATTCTAGTGGGGAGTAGGAGGAAGTAGGCTGCTGGTTAACTAGGATGTGCAGCTTATCCATTAGGTAGGGAAATGAGCAGACTAGGTGGGCCAAGTGGTCCTTATCTGCCATCAAATTCTGTTTCTATGTTTAAATGCTAAGTTTTTAAATGTGCAACGTGATGCATTTCAAAGGGTAAACACATCTCCAGTTTGATAGACAACCAATATTTAACGAGCTGTTTTAGTTTCTTAATGGCCATCTGATAAGCAGCTTTATTGCTGTCTCCAACATTCTAAACAGAAAGAAGGGAGTATTTTATTTCATTTGGCATAGTGATTTATAGATGTAAGGGGGATCATAAGGGGTATCACCTCTAGGAGCAGGGAACTGATTCTGCCGCTGTACAATGGACTGGTTAGACGACACCATGAGTACTGTGTACAGTACTGGAGACCACACTTGAAGAGGGCCATACAGCTCCTGGAGAGGGTAAAGAGGAGGGCAACTAAGATGATACGAGGACTAGGGGATTTGACGTATGAGGACAGACTTGAGAAGCTCTGCCTGTTTTCATTGGAGGAGAGGAGAGGAGAGACAGGGGGACATGATTGAGGTCTTCAAGTACCTCAAGAGAATAAATAAGGTAAACATGGAGGGGATCTTTAGACTAAAGCAGGGAGGTATCACCAGAGGGCATGGTTTGAAGTTGGAAGATGGAAGGGTGAGGGGGGAAGAGGAGGAGGTTTTTCACTGAGAGCATGGTGGACCCTTGGAATGCACTACCTGGTGAGCTGGTTCAGAGATCCACAGTGGAGGGCTTCAAGAGAGGGTGGGACAGACACAGAAAGTGGATGCATCAGTTGATGGTCTGGCCTGGGGGTGGGATGGATGATAGGGGTTTCTGGAACACGGGGGGGGGGCCTCGGCACCCAACTAGGGATGAGATTCGAGCAGACTCGATAGACCGTAGGGCCTAATCTGCTGGCAATTAGTATGTTAGTATGATACATTGAAATGTCCAAAAAACGTGCTCCACGTTCCTCCATTTTCCAGCTACAGACAGCAAGATGGCTGTAGGCTCTGCCCACAGCCATAAAAAGGGAATATCAGTATACCTGTACTTGGAAATACTTGGCTCATAGTAGCAAAGTATCCTTCTCTTCTGGAACAGTCTCTCTCCTTAACAAGAGACACCCTGCAAGGGCTGAGGTTCATTACAAAACCTGAAAAGATCCCACTTAGCACCAACTCAGCTCCTCACATTCATAGAAGCTCAACTGGACACTGTACACAGCAGGACCAATGTCCAAATAAGAACAGACAACACCACTGCTATGTTTTACATAAACAAGCGGGGAGGTTCAAGTTCTGTTGCCCTGTGCCTGGAGACCATGAGGATTTGGAGTATGGCCTACTCCCTGGGAGTCAGCCTATCAGCCATACACCTCCCAGGAAAGGACAATATATTGCCGGATGCCCTCAGTCGTATCAATCAAGGACACGGCGAATGGTGTCTGAACAAACAAGTGTTAGCCACAGTGTTTGGAAGGTGGAGCAAACCAGAAGTGGATCTGTTTGCCTCCCCCATGAGCCATCAACTTCCTCTGTTTTGTTGCAGGCCTCCAGTTCTGAGAACCCTTCCAACAGATGCCTTAACTCTGGAATGGACAAGAAAGTTGACAAGATGGCTCATGGGGGAGGCAAACAGATCCACTTCTGGTTTGCCCCACCTTCCAAACACTGTGGCTAACACTTGTTTGTTCAGACACCATTTGCCGTGTCCCTGAAAGCACATTTTCTGGAGCTGGAAGGACACTACTTTCTTCAACTGCGAGCTGTGTGAGAAATTCTATATTGCACTTGATATCTGCAACAAACGTGCACTTTTGCTTAATTCTGTGGGAGGTGAAACTAACCACCCTTGGTGATTGCTTTTATTCACATTTATTTAGTGTTTAACCAAGAAGGGCTTGTAAACTCTGTTTATCTTGTTAGTAACTTCAGAAGGATTTAAATACTGCATTTGGGTAGGTCCTTGAGGTAGCTAGATTGTCTACTAGGATTTGCTGACAGTTAAACTATTTTTAAATGAATTACAGTTGGCTGAGGAGTTGAAAAGAAACTTGCAAACTCTGCTTATCTTGAAGTAACCTCATAAGTGTTTGAATACTGCATTCTGGTTGTCCCTTGGGGTAGCTGGATTGACCACTAGGATTTTGGGACAGAAACTATTTTAAATAATTTACTGGTGCGTAGCAGTTTGTGATAGTTAAACTCTTTTAACAGAGTTACTGGGGTTAAGGAGTGGTCACAGAAAAACCTGCAGTGTGAAACAGGAAAAGACAGTCTTTCAAGCAACAGAGGGTGGTGGATCTAGGTTTACGTTTGTTTGTTACAATTCTTAAGATTTTCAGTGCAGGAAGAGTTTAAAGCACAGCTGGCTTATTTTGGGGCTGACAGCTCTTGGAGCACAAACCACCAGGCCTGTTTTGGAGCTGGGAAGGTTTACCTGTGTCGGACTTGGATGTGTGGATTTTTCTCTGTTTGATTAGCAGGATATTTCTCTATCAAATTGTTGTGTAGGGCATCTTGCTGACAGGAAGGCACTCATTGCAGCAGTGGGTCAGAGCTTTTAGCTGATTGTTTTGCGAGGGCACAGTTTAGGCCCAACCCCTTCCCACCCTCACCCCACCCACCCTGGAAATAGTTCCTTTATACCTGGGGTTCTGACATCATTCCTCAAGAGTGCAAGGTGCATGTCACTGTCATATCCTCTCTAGCACACTGCACTGACAATATAAGCATACACATTGTATATTATAAATATATATTTCTATATTACAAACCAATCACACACAAAAAAAAAAAAATGTGGGGAATAGTGCAATGTAATGGCTGTGGGGCAGCAGTCTTCCGGGAGTCTTTCTGGAGGCTGAGATGCTGCCCTATTTGCAGACAACTCTCTGCCCTGAGGGAGGAAGTTGCCCGTCTTTAGGCCACAATGGACAGTAGTATGGGACCTTCCCCCAGGCCACACTGGACAGTAGGAAGGGAACCTCCCCCATCCAGGGAGCACCACAGCCACCACCACTACCTCAGAGGTTGCGAAGAAAACACAGCAGTTGGACCACAGTGGGCTCAGGAAGGGTGAGGATGGTGGAACAGAGGCACACCCCATCAGTTGTTCCACTCCACAATCCATACACCATTCTGGGGGAGCATAGCTCCCCTATGGATGTACCCACAGAGGAGACTAAGGAGGCTGAGGACAGCTGTCACAAGGGAGGCCCACAGGAAGGAGGCAGAGGACACCACAAGGAAAGGAAGCAGCTCCTGGTGGAGGACTCAATTATTAGGGGGATAGAACTGGGAGGAGCTGGAAAAACTGAAGTAAGGTGCCTGCCTGGTGCCATGGCTTGGAGGGACAGGAAGCGCATCCTCAGGATCACAACAGCTGCAAGGGATTCTGAGCTGGACGTAATTGTCCACCTAGGGACAAATGACTTGACTAATCATGAGGTTAGAGCAGTGCAGGAGGACATTGCAGAGTTGGGGAGGGGCCTAAGACAAGTAGCACACAGTATCCTTCTCAGAGGTGCTGCCTGTCAAAGGCATGGGTGAGGTGAGGGTAATTGGCACCATGCAGTTTAATGAATGGTTGAAAAAATGGTGTGGAGCACAGGGGTTTGGCTTCATTGGGGACTGGGGTTCCACCTGGAGGGACACCAGCCTATACTGGCAGGATGGTCTGCATCTGTCCAGGAAGGGAACAAGTCTTTTGACCAATCGGTTTAAATGCTTCATTGGCAAGCTTTTAAACTAGTCAAAGGGGGAGGCACTGACAAGCAGCATAAAAATCCCAGCTTCTCCCTACAAAACAGGGTACTAAATGAGAAAAAGACCAAGGTAGAACGGTCAGTGGTGGATGCTGCAACAGAAGGTAAAGCCATCAAAAAATGGAGAGCAATGAGTACCAATGCCCGTAGTCTAGGTAACAAGCTTCCTGAATTAGTGGCCTTGATGGAGGAGGAACATCTGGATATAGTGGCAGTCACAGAAACATGCACACAAAACCATGACTGGGACGTAAACATACCAGGATACACTATCTACAGGAGGGACAGGGAGGGTAAAAGAGGAGGAGGAGTAGTTCTTTACATAAGGGAAGGAATAAAAGCAACAGAACAAAAGGGTAAACAGGAGGAGAAGAAGCACTGTGGGTAAATTTGGAGACAGGCAATGGCACCACAATCCGCACAGGGGTTAGACACAGACCCCTTCTCAGGGGAGGAAATGGACAAGGAAATGATAGAAAGTATACTTAGAATGGCAGAAAAGGGAGATATTGCTGATGGGTGATCTGAATATGCCAGATGTTAACTGGAGTGCAGTTGCAGCTGCCACTTGAAGAGTGCAGTTATTCTAGATGCCCTACAGGGGCATGCCTTAGACAACTAGTACTGGAGCCCACTCGAGAGGGAGCAATATTAGACTTGATACTCTCAAATGGAGATGGAGAGAGGATCACAGATGTAGAAGTGGGTAGCCATCTGGGAACCAGTGACTATTGAACAGTATGGTTCACAATAAACACAGCAATAGAGTCAAGCCATACAAAGACAAAAGTACTGGACTTTAGGAGGGCTGACTTTGCCAAAATGGGTGAGTGCCTAAGGAATGCACTAGCAAATGGGCAGGAAGGAGGGTGGAAGAACAATGGGAATAATAAAACTGCCATCACAGAGGTAACGAGCCTTTGTGTGAAGCAAATAAACAAAACAAGACGATGTAAGAAACCACTATGGTTCTCAAAGGAAGTGGCAGTGAAGGTTCAAGAGAAAAAGAAAGCATTCAGGAAGTACAAGGAATCGCAGAAGGAGCAGGACAGAGAACTGTATCAGTTAAAGCAAAAGGCTGGAAGGCAGTCAGAACAGCAAAGGCCCAAACCGAGGAAAAGATAGCCAACTCAGTTAAGAAGGGGATAAAACCTTTATAGGTACATCAGGGAGCGAAGGAAGACCAAGGGAGGGATAGTGAGGCTTAGTAAAGGGGAGAGAGGGTGGGCAGAGGGAGACTGTGAAAAGGCAGAGATACTAAACGAATATTTTTGCTCAGTATTTACAAAGGAAGAGGGGGAGGTACATAAAACAAACAGTAGTAACACTCTGGATACAGAAGTTGATACCAGCCCATTTACAGAAGAAAGGGTTCTGAAAGAACTCTTAAAACTGAAGGTGGACAAAGCAATGGGACCTGATGGGATTCATCCCAGAATTCTAAAGAACTAAGGGTAGAACTAGTGACACCACTGACTACCCTTTTAACAAATCATGGGAGGATGGGGTGGTACCCGAGGACTGGAGGAGGGCAGATGTGATTCCCTTCACAAAAGTGGGAGCAAGGCAGAAGCAGGAAACTATAGACCTGTTAGTTTAACCTCAGTGATAGGAAAATGATGGAATCACTTCTAAAGGAAAGAATTGTCAGTATCTAGAGGTCAGAGGGCACAGGACCTTAGGCAGCATGGATTCACAGCGGGAAGATCATGCCAGATGAATCTGATAGATTTCTTTGACTGGGTGACCAAAGTAGTAGATCAGGGAGGGGCTGTGGACATTGCCTACCTAGACTTTAGCAAGGCATTTGACATAGTCCCACACAAAAGATTAATATACAAGTTAGCCAGCCTGGGAGTGGGTCCCAAGATGACAGCCTGGGTAAAGAATTGGCTGGAGAATAGGACACAGAGAGTAATAGTAAATGGAGTCCACTCAGAAGAAAGGAGGGTTACTAGTGGGGTACGCAGAGGTTCAGTATTGGGACCGGTCCTCTTCAATGTCTTTATAAGCGACATTGCAGAAGGACTGGAAGGAAAAGTATGTCTCTTTGCAGATGACACTAAGATCTGCAACAGAGTTGATACAGGGTGGGGTGGAAAGGATGAGAATGGACTTGGCAAGGTTAGAGGAATGGTCAAATGTATGGCAGCTTAGATTCAATGCTAAGAAGTGCAAGGTAATGCACCTGGGAAACAAAAACCCAGGGGAAGAGTACACAATGGGGGCGAGATACTAACGACAACAAAAATGGAAAGGGACCTGGGGGTAGTCATATCAGATGACCTAAAGATGGGCAAGCAATGTGAGAGGGCAGCAAGGAGGGCTGGGGGATACTGGGATGCATAGGGAGAGGCATCACCAGTAGAAAACAGGAAGTTATTATCCCTCTGTACAGACAGCTGGTGAGACCCCATCTGGAGTACTGTGTGCAGTTCTGGAGACCCAATCTCCGCAAAGACATAGACAGGATGGAAGCTGTCCAGAGGAGGGCAACTAAAATGGTGCAAGGTCTGCACCGGAAGACATATGAAGAGAGACTTAAGGAGCTTAATATGTATAGCCTCGAGGAAAGGAGGGAGAGGGGGACATGATAGAAACTTTCAAGTACCTCAAGGGAATCAACAAAGTCCAAGAGGGTAGCATCTTTCAAAAAAAGAGGTGTGCAAGAACAAGAGGGCACAATTTGAAGATGGGGAGGCTCAGAGGTAATTTAAGGAAGTATTTTTTTCACAAAGAGGGTTGTGGATGCATGGAACGGCCTTCCGGAGGAGGTTGTGGAGTCAAAATCAGTGGTGGAATTCAAGCATGCATGGGATAGTCATAAGGCAATTCTAGGGGGTGGGGTAGGAAGAAGTAGGCTGCTGGTTAACTAGGATCTGCAGCTTATCCAGTAGGTAGGGAAATGGGCAGACTGGGTGGGCCAAGCGGTCCTTATCTGCCATAAAATTCTATGTTTCTATGTTTCCTCCTTTTTCTCTGATGTTCAGAACTTTGTTAAAGCTCAGAAATCAGCCTGCAACAATGATACTGGCGGCACCAGATTGGCCAAGGCAGGCATGGTATCCTCTTCTGATCCATGTCCTGCAAAAAGCCTATTTGTCTCCCTCTCAGTCACTCCCTTCTGTCTCTTCCCCAGACAGGAGTTGTCTTATCCAGACTTGAAACCCCTTCACCTAAAAACCTGGCTCTTGATGAGTTAAGAGTTTCCAGACACTCAGTACTCAGAGCAAGTACTGAAGATCCTGAGAATGTCCAAAGAGCCTAGTAAAAAAAAGACTTATGCAGCTAAGTGGAAATGATTTTCCATCTGGTGCAAGCTGAATCATTTCAATCCTTTTAAAGCTTCTGTTCCTAACATCCTGGATTATTTGGTACACCTACAGGACTCAGGGTTGACGCCTTCCTCCTTAAAGCTTCACCTGCTATTTCAGCCTATCTCTCTGTGGCAGAGACCAAGTCTATTTTCTCACAGCCAGTATTCAAACAGTTTTTTCAGAGGTCTCCTCCACATTCAGTCCCAACTTAGGGAGCATGTTCCTCCTTAGAGCCTCAGACTCTGTATTGCCAAGCTCATGGAGCCTCCTTTAGAGCCCATGGCTTCAGCCCATATTAAGTATGTCACTTGGAAAACTTCATTTTTAGTGGTCATTACCTCTGCTAGGAGAATTTCAGAGTTGCAGGACCTATGCACTGAGCCCAACTACTTCATTCCACACAGGGGCAAGATTGAGCTCAGGACTAGCAGAAAGTTCTTGCCGAAGGTGGTTTCTGAATTCCACCTTAATCAATCACTTTACCTGTGTTCTTCACCAAAAAATCCACTCCAGGGGAGCAGAAGCTCCACTGCCTGGCAAAAGGGCCCTGCTTTACAATTTGGAGCACACCAAGCAGGTTAGGGGCTCTTCTACACAACTGTTCCTCACCTATGGGGAAGTAGGAAGAGGAAGACCAGCCTCTAAGAGAACCATCTCTCAGTAGATACTCTCCTGCATTCGATTCTGTTATGACAGGGCTGGCAAGCAACCACCTGAGGGACCCAGGGACCACTCTACCAGGGGTACTGCTGCTTCATTGGCAGCTGCAAGAGACAGTCCACTGCTGGAAGTCTGCAGAGCAGCAACTTGGAAGTCTGTGCACACCTTCACTAAGCATTATTGTTTAGATGTGCAGTCCAGATCTGATGGCAGATTTGGTAGTGCGGTTTTGCAGAGCCTTTTTCTTAAATAGGTTTTCTACCCACCTCCCATTATTACTGTTTTATAGTCTGCAATAGTTACTGATGCTAAAGTACCCCTTGGGTAAGAAGAAAAAAAATTACTCACCATAGTAATTTTCTTTCTTCCAAGGTGTCCTTTAGCATCAAAAAGGTCCCACCCATCCTCCCCAGATAACCATCAGAAGAAGGCTCTGTCTTTTGCCTTGAAATGATTTTGAGGATATTAAACTTTGGACAGCATTTTGAGCAAAGTTTTATGGTTGTGGTTCTAGTTCTGGTTTTTTATAAATGTTTTTATTTCTGTTGGTTGTTTCCTGTAGGCATTTGCCTAGCCTACCTTCGAAAAAATTCTGAAGCCTCCTTCCCCCTTACTGCTCAGCATATTTCATAGCTTCAAGCTGATAGGCTAATTCATAAATCTCATTACTACAGTATATATTCCACCTCTGGGGCACTGCTAGCTATCCAGCTGACTGCAGTAGTTACTGATGCTAAAGGACACCTTGGAAGAAATAAGATTACTATGGTAATTTTCTCTTTTGACAAATCCACAAACACCGAGCCCACCAACTCCCCCCTGTCCAATGAGGAGGCCACCATATCTATTATGTCAGTGAGCATGGTGCTTGTGGAATGGCCTTTCCTAAAGCTTGATTGGTGCCCTGACAGCAGTCCATACATTTCTAGATGGCCATATACCTGTCCGTGCACTAATCTCTCCAATATTTTTAAGACCACAGGCAATAGTGCTACTGGTCTGTACTTTGTTGGACTTGTAGGAAGTCCATTTTTGAATATTGGGACTATCTTAGCACTTTTCTACAGAGCAGGAAAAATTCCTTTTCTCAGGCTCCAGTTAAATAGAGTAGTTAGCACTGGTGCAATAACATCATTTGCATCTTTTTTGAATCTTATTTCTATTTGATCTATACCGGATGCCTTGTTTTCGTTCAGTTTTCTAATCACTCCTTTTACCTCCATACAGCTTACGATTTTGAACCTAAATTGTAATATTTTTTTTTATCTCTTTTACCACTACATTGTTCTATTTTTATTTTTCCTTCATTTTCCTTTAGTCCTTGTACATCTAGTAAGGTTGTGAAATATTCATTTAAGATATTGGTTGATTCTGACTGATTTTTCAAAACTCTATTCTGTTCTGTCTGAATTTGTGGGAGTTTATTTACAGGCATTTCCAAAGATTTTAGCAGAGACCAGTATTTGCCTGTACCTTCAGTCTCTTCACTTTTTTTTGGTATAAAGTTGTTATTTTTATTTTTGCCTTTAAGGTATTTCTGGCAGTCTTAAACTTTTCCCAATCTGTTAAATCCAAGGTTTTATTAGCTTTTTTCCATAATTGCAAAGGCTATGCCTGTGGTTCAATGAGCAAAGCAACAACATTACTCCTCCATCAGGCCTTAAAAGGCCACTCATTCTGGACTGTTCCAGAATTCGTTCCTTCATTGCGGCCAGAGGCGCTGCCTCTCTTCACTCTGGGTTCATGCATTTTCCTTGCACCTCCGGCCACTCATTCTTCTCGCCCATTACTTGTTTTCCTCCTCAGCACTCCTATCCCTGTGTAGCTTTGCTCCTTTCTCTCCCTGCCTCTGCTCTCCTTCTCTCCCCTTGGTCCTCCTCCATTTCTCCATCACTCCCATCCTTCTCTTTCCCGCCCACTTCCTGGTGCTTCTGGGCATACACTCGCACTTGCTGGCTTACCTTTCCCTCCTCCTCTATCTAGTGCTGTTGCACTTCTATAGACCACTGTTGGTAGGTTGGCCCAGCGCTTCCTTGTCCCCCTTCCATTTGTCTCCCTCTTTTCCATGGCTGTTGCTCTTTGTCAGGCAGTCCTGCTTTTCATCAGAGCCCTCATTCCTTCAGTCTGCCTGTCTTCTGGTGCTGCTGTTCCCGGCACTCTGCCCATTGCACCTCCTTCTGGGTTTGCATCTCTTCATCGTGCTATTGTGCTTGCCTGGACATTCGCTCGTCGGCCAGGTCAGGGCTTCTCCATTTTCCCTGGCCGGACTCGCATTGCCTAGTTTGTCCCATATAGGATGCATCGGAGTTTCCTCATCTTTTCCTTGGCCACCTCCTGCAGCTCATTGTATTGCTTTCCTCACCTATGCTGCTTCCTCATCGGGTAACATCACTGGCAATGGACATTCCTGGGGGCAGGTGCAAACTCAGTTCAGGAAGTACATGAGAAGCATTTATTCTCTGTAGTTCTTACATAGGTGATTCAGTGTTGGTCTTGTTCAGTTTCAAACAACATGAAGTCTTGCTGTATTCTGGCTCTATGCAGTTAGCCCCAGCACTTGAACTGCTCCGGAAAGGAAAGGGTTAACTCTATGCCAAGGCACAGAACGTTGAGCACGAGCTCAGTTTTCAAACCTCTGTCCCAGGTACTACTCAGTGTAACCCTCAGATTACTCCACCTAACTGAGAAGTCACTCCGGAGATTCTCTCCTTCACTTTGGTTCGGTTTACATAAAAAATCGGTCAGTTTGTTAATCGATTACTTATTTTTTTCAGTGTTCGCATCTCTGTCCCTGGTACAGTAAGGCCTGGATATTCAAACTGCGCTCAAAACTGGTGCAACAGCAGGAGCAAGCGCAAACCAGTTGCGCAAATGCGCAACAGGTGCGATATTCAAACATGGAGCAGAGCAAATTGCACAAGCAACCAGCGTCTGAATATCGCACATACTGCGCCATCAGCGCAACCAGGAAGAGAAGCTGAGCCAAATGTTGCGCTATGGCGCAACCATGAAACTCAGCTGAGCATTCAGAAACTGCCATAGCAAGCACAGCCCCAGAGCAATGGAACTGCACATCCAGGGAGGCAGGCTGGGGCCCACCGCCAGCCATGCCACACATGAGCACAGGAACACACTGCAGAACCCACACCACACGGCACACCCAAGCACAGCATCACTGGGGTGGGGCCGGATGATCCGTGCCCATGGGGACAAGCCAACAAAGCATAGCAGAGCCCTGACACCCCAGCACAACCACTGGCAGGCGGAGAGTGCCACACACAGGGGTTGACAACCACAGTGCACATCAGCCCCCAGTATGCTGGCGCACCTGCACCATGACCCCAAGACACCACCATGTGCAGTGACTGGCACTGCAGGGAAACCATGCAGACCCCCCAGCACCGTCAGCCCCATGCAACACAGAAGCCTACAAGCCAGACACACCTGTGCACCCAGCAGTGGGTGGCAGCAGATGGCAAGACCAACCGAAAGTCACTGCCATGCTGGAGATACCTCCCCATGCACACACATACACACACACACACACACACACACACACACACACACACAGGACCATACCAGCCCAGATGGCATGTACACACCTGCAACTGAGCACCCATAGCCAGCTGCAAATCAGAGACCAACACAGTATTCATATATCAAAATAGAAATGTATATTAAACATAGTGCAACAAGAACAATAAAAACTATTTACAAGGGGGGGGACGGGTACAAGGAAGGGGTGTTCAAGAGGGAAGGATTAAAAACTTGGAGAGGGAAGGCAGGGTGGTAGGGATGGAAGAAGTGGGAAGGGTAATGCGGGCTATGGCCCAGCCGGCTCCTGGTCCTCCCCCTGCTGGCGCCCCATTCCAGTCTGCCCCTGATGGCGTCCATGCCTCCGTATCGCTCACAGGATCCTGTGGCTTGCCACACTGACCTCTGTGAGGCGACGGACATCCCGCTGCATCCTCCTTAGAACCTCGAGGCCTAGGAAAATGGGAACACAGTCAATGGCTGTGACTGACCACAACCCTGAACACCACCCAACCTGCAAGCCATATAGCCCAATGTCCCGCACCTGTGATGGCATGCACCCACCCACAGTGAACATGCACATGGCCATCACAAACAGGCGGCACCAGCTATGTGCACCACCGCCCACACACACTGCCCACGTCAATCACAGTACAAACTAGGCTGGCAAGTGATGTGGCAACGTGGTGCGATGCCAGTTACACAGCTATGTGCCCAGTGCATGCCTGGACCACCAGTGGCGCATACACAGGCGTGCCGTGATACTGCACTGTGATGCAGGTCACCTGTGTCATGCCTCCATACATGGATACATAGACAGTGTCGGCGAATGGGGCCTATGGACACCCAGTCTGTCCATTTGACCTTGTAAGTTCACTCTGTTGTCCTATAAGTCTGTTGCCCTTACCCCTGACCTCCAGAATTCCTTTATGGCTAACCAATGCATTCATAAATCCGTGACCAAGTCAGCCCCACCACTTCCTCTGGCAGGGTGTTCCACTTATCCACCACCCGTTCTGTGAAGAAATACTTTCTCATGTTTCCTCTGAATCGTCCCCCCTCCAACTTCATCCCATGCCCTCTAGTCCTGGAACATCCTTTACACTTAAAAATACTGTTTTCCTGCACTCTGTTCCCCCCTGTAAGATACTTGTATGTCCCCATCATATCCCCACACCCTTCTCCCCTCCAGGGAGTACATGTTCAGTTCTGTCAACCTGTCTGCATAGGACTTGTGATGCAATCCATGCACCATCCGTGTTGCCCTCCTCTGACCCTCTCCACCCAGTCCATGTCCATACGTAGGTATGGTCTCCGAACTTGTACACTGTACTCAGTGTGGGGACTCACTAGTGTTTTGTATAGTGGAATTATGACCTCCCTTTGGTTGTGTCCCACATGGCTGGTGGTCTTGCCCCCAGCATGCAATAGCATCCATGAAGTAATGATACTCACACTCCTCCAGCAGCTGGGTCTGGCCTGCTGCTGCTGTTGGGCACAACACCCCGGCACGGGGCCCTAGCATGGCCCACATCACCCTGGCCCTGTGTCCTCACAATCCGGCCTGTGGGAGACATATGTTGAGACAAACATCAGTGTGACTCAAAAGCAGAGTGTCCCCTGCCCCAGTGAGTGCCTGCCCACACAGCCATAACCATCCATCGCACAGCTGCACACACTGACACAGCCCACCGTGTCGAGCGGCACCTATGCACAGCCACCCAAGCACACACACCCCTACAGAGAATATGGGTGCATAGATAGTACACTCACCTGGCCTAGGCACCACGCCCGCCTGTGCGTGAGCGCAGCCACGTCAGAGTTCCGGCTCCCTCCGGTGGAGGTCACTGTACCGTGCCGGCACTGCTCAACAGACCGGCCCGGCCAGTGACCTCCACCAAGTCAATAACCACTTGCTGCCACCGTGGGTCCCTAGGCATGGTGAGGAGGCCTCACCATACAGTGCCTCACAGTGGGGCTCCACCAGGGCCACCAGGTTGGCCACTTCAAGCTGGCTCCAGGACACCGCCTCCTCCCTAGCCATGGCACCAACTTTACAGCAGGCAATATAGGCCCGCTACCGCGTGGGTTGTTGCGCAATATACCACCACAGGCTCCAATCGCGCTGTTCGAACAGCGCCATCACTACATGGCGCTGTCACCAGACAGCGCAATAAAGACGATACACATGGCATGCCAACAGCACCAGGGTCAGAGGGCATACACAAGGTCACGGCAATGGCGCAGGCTACGCACAGTGCCGCCAGGACGTGTAGGCATCCTTCGCGACTGCCAAGCTGAGCACCAGTGCCACAGTGGACTATCGCGCAGTAGTGCCACAGCGCCATATAGTGCCCAGTGCTGTAGCGCCACTGGCACAATGGTGGCCATGGTCTGAATCGCCTATTGCGCTCAGCAGGTCTGCAGCACGATAAGACGCATGCGTAAGCTGTCTGGACATGCACAATGCAGTGTGGCACACAGCCACAAACCTGCGCCATTGGCTCAGCCGGACCTTCCGTAGTGCGCAAAGCGCAAATACGCGATATTCAACCGACATATACAAATCATCGCTCAGCCATTCAAAGGCGCGGTGGCGCGATTAGCATGTCATAAAGTTGCGCCACACCTCATTTGCATGTATTGCGCTATAAAAATGCGACAGTGGGTTGTGCTGGCCAGATTTGGTTACTGCAGGTGAGAGGTGAGTTACATGCTGTGTGATGCTCAGGGCAATGCTCATGGGCGGAGGATGATAAAGGCTGAGGGGCTGAGCATGAAAGGGCATTAGAAAGGGACAAGGGCACCCTTTCGATCAGTATCTGCCATGCGGAGTGGAAGCGTGGGAGCTTCCGCCCCAGACGGCAGCTATGCTCATAGGAAATGTTGTCGACTGCACAGTGACAGATGTCACTTCCACCCATACAGATCACCATGACTGACCAGAGCCAAGCTGAGGTGTGGACGGTGGGCGTAGGAGGAGGCCGAACTCACCACGGCAGAGGCGGAGGCCCTCTTCCAGGCCTACCTGGAGGATGAGCCACTAGTGAGTGGACGGAGGGCACCCCTCAGAGCGTGCAGCTGCATGGGAGGGGGTAGCTCGGGCCATCAACCTGCACGGAAGCCACCAGCGCTCCATGCAGGAATGCAAGAAGAAGATGGGGACTGACCGCAGGAGGCTGAAGGAGAAGGTGGCAGCCTTCAGGGTGGCACATGCTGGCACTGGTGGGGGCCCACCAGTGGTGTTGCAGCTGACCCCTACAGAGGAGACACTGGTTGTGGCCATGCAGCTGAGTGCCATTGCGGGCGTACCAGGTGGAGGATTCCAGACAGGTGGAAGCCCATCACTGCACGGTATGACATGGTGGTGTTGTTGGGGGGGGGCTGTTGTTCACATGCACTCACATGTACTCTCTTTCTGTTACAGATCCTGTTCGTCTTCAGGAGACGGTGGCGGTGGTGGGTTCAGACAGTGATGCAGACCTGCTGGACGTGGAGGAGGGACCATCCACCTCCGCCACCAGCCTGCAGGCACTGCAGCAGCATGCACGCTGGGCCAACAACTCCGGTGTCAGTGATACGGGTGCAGGGGGTGCACAGCCTGTGTCACAGCAGTCTGGCATGCAGGTATGCCAGCATGCTGTGCCTATGGCAGTGGCACGCACCTGTACCATTGATGATAACAGGCCTGCAATGGGCAGTGATAGGTGTGTGTCCCATGACGGACACATGGCAGGCCAGCCGTGCCCTGGGCCTTCCTGGTTCACACCTGTGTACCAGCATGCTGGCACAGTCCCAGGCTGTGCCTGTCAGCACCGTGGGGTAGCACCAGTGGCTGTGCAGGTGTCTGGCACTGTTGTCCAGCACGGAGGTGGAACAGGTGGACCTGGGGGCTCAGCAGTTGGGGCGGCAGCAGCAGTCGCACACCAGGTCTGGGGGTACAGTGTCAAGCAGTGGCACATGTCCACCGCCCTTGATCCGCCCATACCTCGTCCTGGTGACAGCGCCCACTCTCAGGGGTGCTGTGCACCAGACCGCCCACACCCTGGGGTCACGATCATTGGGGCACAGTACCCATTGACGCGCTGGGCGACACCCGCCTGCCGCAGGACCCGGTACAGCTGCAGGGGCGGGTTGCAAGGTCCGTGGAGGCACTGTCTGTGTCCGTGGAGTGGCATAGCAGGGAGTGTGCTCGGGACCGAGCCGAGCTGGTCCCTTACTGCGGATGGATGTGACGCTGCCATTGACAGGCTGACCCAGGCAGTGGTCTCTGTCGCGGACGCGTGGCCACACTGTCAGGTGCCCTGTACCACACACCCCACACAGTGCGCTCTCCACTCCCCGTTCCGCGTCGTGCGACACCAGGCCTGTCGACGCCGGGTTCTGCTGTGGGCATCCCGAGCACCCCTGGTGCAAGTTTGTTTGGCAGGATGCAGACCCCTGTGCGGGCAAGGTCGCGTTCGCACAGTGGGACCCCTGGTGGTGCACCAGCGCCACCCGATGTGGCCCCTGCTCAGCCTGCCAGTGCTGCTGGGCCACGGCGGGGCTGCCCACGCATCCGTGGTGGCCGTGGGACAGTGCTACCTGACTGAGCTGTCTCCCAGTGCAGGCCCTGTCTGGTGCTGCCCTGTGTGCAATGTGTGTCATGGTGGGCAGTGCACTGCTGGGTGCTCTGCTCACCAAGCTGACACACAGACCACCTGCACACTCTCCCAACTGCTGTCCACAGGTGCGTGTGCATGATGATGCCTGCATTGCACTGTACACCAAGGTGCAAGGGTGCCCAGGTCCTGTCACACGTACGTGGACAGTCCAGGTGGTGGGGGTGGTTGGTGGTGCTGTGTGTTGGCAATGTCATTTCCGCAGTGCTGTGCTGCTGCCCATGTATGCTGCCTGGTGTGTGTGTGTGTCCATATGAGTGCTCCCCCCTCTCTGATGGTGTGTTGGTATGCCTGGAACCTTCAACTCCCCTGACCTTCATGCACGGTGTGTTCCCCTGTGTGCCTGTGGTTTGCGCATGGACAGTGTTGCCTGCACATGTCCCCTTGACTTACCTGTGTTGGGCGTGGTGCTCTTCTGCAATGGTGTCCCGGTGCAGCTGGGCCTGAAGGGTCAGTCGGGGTCCCTCCGTCCTAGGGGGCTGCTCATCACTAACATCACCGGCGCCACTGGCGCCTCATCGCTGTCCCCTCTTGGACCTGTCAGGCTATCCCATGGTCTTTGGCCATGTTGTGCAGGATGCAACAGGCCAGGAATATCCCACAGGCCTTTTGGGGCTGTACTGTAGAGACTCCGCCGGAGTGTCCAGGCATCGGAAGCGTGCCTTGAGCATCCCAAACACTCGCTCTATGATGTTACGTGTTGCGGCATGTGCCTCATTGAAGCATAGCTGCGCTGGGGGTCAGTGGGGCGCCCGTGCACGGTGTGAGCAGCCAGGGACGGAGTGGGCATCCGCAGTCACCTGTGTGGAGATAGTGAGATCAGTGTCATGTCAGGTCCATATTGCCCATATCCTTGTGTGCCACTACCATGGCACCTGTGTCATTCCCACCCTTGCCCAGAGTTTGCATTCCATACATGTGTACTCACCCACTAGATGACCCGTGGGGATGTCCCACTCTCGAATCAATGGCACAGTGCAGACTGGTGCCATATGAAAGCATCATGTGCTCTGCCAGGGTGTGTGGCACAGACATTGATAATCGCCCAGTGGCATCACACACCACCTGGCAGTTGACACTGGAAACCCCTTTCGGTTCTGATATGCCTGGCCGTCGGGGCCAGGTGGCGTCTTGAGAATAGCCACATGGGTGCAGTCTATAGCCCTAGCATACGAGGCACTCGTGCTACCCTGTGGAACTCCTGCATGTTTGTTGTACGCTCTGCTGCGGTGCTGGGGAAATGGATGTACTCCGCGAGCATGAGGCAGCAGTGCCTGAGGAATTGGGTGAGGATGCGAGGCGGGCCGACTGTGTAATGCCCGTGGTGTCCCCTGTTGGCCTCTGGAAGGTGCCCGTGGTGAGCAGGCACATGCAGGCTGTCACCTTGGTCTCCACGGACAGAGCGTGACTCCGTCGTGAGGGTGCCTGCATCACATCACTGCACAGCTCGCAAAGCTGTCTCAGTATTGCCCTGTTCAGGCGGTACCGGCCCACAATCTCGATGTCTGTGTACAGCTCGAAGCTGATGCGGGCACGATACCGCCTGTCGGGGGCATACCGCCGACGGGCTCCTCCGCGGCCACGTCCCCTGCAGCATGGTGTCTCATCCCCTCATTACAGCTTCCATGTGGAAGCTGGCACTGTCCATCTCCCTGGCTTCTGCCCGGCTGCTGTTCCTTGTGTTACCTCTGCCCCCACTGCTGCTTCCACTGCACCGGCACCCCCACTGGCCTCTCTGTCCTCCTGGACCCACTGTCCCTCCTGCCCTTCCAGCTCCTGTCTCTCTCTCTCTGTCTCTCTCCCCAGTTTGAGGCCTGCTAGGGTTCTTGCGCCGCTTCCTTGAGCCTTTTTATTTTGGCTCAATTCCGCTACTGCGCAACTTCCGGCTGAGCCACTCTTGCGCATTGTGCAAGTGTTCGATTATCGCATTGCGCACTTTATGCATGGACCCGCCCCCTTCAGTTGCGCATGCCTTCATTTCCATTGCGCTGTTGCTCAGCATGTTTTTGGTGGCACAACTGGCCCCTTCTGAATATCGCAGAATGGCGCATTTTTGGAGTTGCGCATGGCGCAACCCTGTTGCGCATGGCGCAACCCTTTTGAATATCTGGGCCAAAGTGTATTAGTAAGTAGTAGTGTTTTTGTGTAGAAATTGTTTTTTGTTTGGTTTCTTTCCAGCTGGTCTGGTTAGGAACTGAAGAAATTCTGTTTGGTTTGTTTCTGTAAATGTAGTGTGGTTTCCGGTACCTATCGGATCCTAAAAAAAAAAAAAGATAAATTCCTCGTTTTTTTAACTGACCCGTGACACTGTTGGAACCGATAGGTTTGTTGTTGCCTAGCTTAAACGCTGGTAAGTGTAACTTTTTTCTTTAGGCATGTCTGAGAAACCCTAAAAGAAAACCGGTCCCACTGGGTTTCAACACTGCTCTGAGTGTGGGGAGGCCTTTGCTAAGGCTGATCCACATCTCATCTGTGTTTACTGTCTGGGGTTTGACCACCTCAAAGCGGACTGCCAAATCTGCAAGAACTTTCTCAAAGCCACTTTAGATAAACATTTAAGTAGGCTGAAGGAAAGGGAGGCAGAGAAATCCACTGACCCGGATGTCCAGCCTGGTTTGGTTCCGACCGAACTGCCCACTGACCTGGGCAATACCTTCTCAGGCAAAAGGACAGCCGATTCTGCGGAATCAGTTCCGTCTAAGAGAAAGCGTAAATCTTCCCTTGTCAATCTTCACCATTCATTACTTCCTGGGTGTAAGCGGGGCGGCGCACCCGCTCCGCAGGAACTTTTTTTTAAAAGTTGCCTAACGGCACCGCCCTCCGAAGTGGCGTCATGCGCGGTGGCCGTTAGTAGCGACCGACTCCTCCTCCAACTCAGTTCTGTTTCTCCCGCCGTCAAGGCAGCACCTGTCCGCGCGAAGCGCTCCAGTACTTATCTGCGTAGTAGTTACCGACTCCCGTTTTTCCTGACACTCGACGCCGATACAGTAAGACTGTTCTTTTTCTTTCTTTCGGCGCCGGGTGTATTTCCTACTGTGTTTTGATCTCGTTATTTTTGCGTTATGTCCGGTTCTGGAGCTAAGCGTTCGTCGAAGACGGGCCGCGCCCCTATGCGTCGGTGCTCCTGTGGCCGGCATTTCTCCGTCTCGGACTAGCATGGCGTTTGTCTTCGTTGCCTGGGACCCAACCATGATATGGATTCGTGCGATGCCTGTTTCTCGATGGACCGTCGCGTCCTCGAAGTCCGCGCATTCAAGCTCGGCAAGGCCCCACCGACTTTCGGGGGATGGCGTCGCTAAGCGAGATCTCGGGCGAGATCTGGGCCCTTTCCCGGGTCCCCTCCGGGCCTATCACGGTCCGAGAGGAGGAGGGTCTCCTCATCTATCTTGCGAGGAGGAGGCCCCTTCTGCGGTGTTGGGGAGTGTCGTAGCCCCTCCCGGGCGCAGTGCTGACACGCCTCGGCAGTCACCTCTTCCGGAGGTGCAGGCTCCCCGTGCCGGGGCCCTTGGCTGGGCCCGGCTCAGGTGGACCCTCGGCGCGCGCTCAGCGGCACGTTTCGGATCCGGTGCCGTTCGCGGTGCCCAGTGATCGAAGCGGCGCCGTTCCTGGTGCCGGTGATCGGGGCGGCGCCATTTCTTGATGCCCAGCGTGGTCGAAGCGGCGCCATTGGTGGTGTCAGCTTTGGCCTCAGCACTGTTTGTGGTGCCGATGGACATGTGGCGCGCTCAGCGAACAGACCTTCGCCTCCCGGCGCCGCCCGGCGGCGCAGCCGGCCTCCCCTCCCCGGGCGGTGCCGGGCCTGCCGGAGCCACTGGGGTGTGGGGTTAGGCCTTCCTGCTGCCGGCGTGGGGGGTGGGGCGTCGCGCAAGTACGCGGGCGTTCGCGGCCCGGTGCCTCGAGGACCCCTGGGGTTGCCAGCGTCGAGGTCCTGCTGGTCGTCCTCCTCGGGAGGCGATGACTCAGATGTGAACCCATCCTGGCACCCCCATTCTTGGAATCTGGGTCCTCGGTAGCTAGGGGTACCAGGCGGCGAGCAGGCCCTCCTCTCTGTCCCCTGCCGTCGTCTCCTGGGGTTCCTCGTCTGGGGGTGGCCGAGAGTCCCGGGGGCAGGCGTGGGGGGTGACAGACTCCCTCTCTGGAGGCCGGTGACAGCTACCCCGAGTGCTGTTGCCTCCTCTAGGACAGGGGCGTTGCAGTCGAGGAGGAGGGCCCTCTCGGAATCCGAGGTTGAGGGGCACGGCCTGCTGCCGGTCTTCTTTGGCCACCTCAGGGGTGGCCAGGAGCAATAGTGCAGAGCCCCACTCCCCCAGGGTTCTAAGGGTGTCCTCTGGCGCGTTTGTGCGGACTGCCCTTCTGGATCCATGCAGTCCCGGCGTCATCACAGCGGAGTTTCTCCCCCAGGGCTCTTCCAGGCTCCGTTTCCCCAGAGTTCCGTTCTGTGGCCTGGTTTGATATCCGGGATCCCTGCTACTAGGGCTCCTTTCCCCGGTTCAGAGCCCTACGCAGAAGCAGTTGCCTCCTCGAGGTGCCCCTCCCATCTCTCTGCCTTCACCACCCCGCTCCCGGGCCATGTCGGTCCCTCGGTCCGTTATCCTGGGAGCAGTTCAGAGGAGTTCTCTTGTGACCTTCCCCTCATATGTTAGATACATGCATGGCGGGTCTTCACGACTCTCCCCACGCTCAGGAATCCTCTGGACATTCCAATTCCCCATCATCCTCGTCTCCCTCCTCTGAGGGAGAGGAACCCCTGCTCATCTGTCCTCCGATGCTGATTTCACAGAATATCAGCGTTTCCTCTCGAGGATGGTGAGGGATCTCCAGATTTCCTACGTTCGGAGAGACAATACCGAGCGAGAGCCGCGTGAATTCCTTGGTGAATTCAGTGCCCAGCATCTGGTGGTACCTTCCTGGCCTATCCCCTTCCAGGAGGCGTCTATCCGGTCCTGGCAGTTCCCTGCCACTTCTTCCCCAGCCCCGGCGGACTGCCAGCGTAGGTATTGTGCCCCCTCTGAGTCTCTAGGTTCCCTTCCCAACCCGTCCTCAAGTTTGGTATACCTGGATACTCCTTCTAGGCGCCGTTACCTGGCTGCCGCGACCACCAGGTCCGGACTCTCTCCAGTTCGAGCCGTTGAAGTGAGTGTTCTCTTCTTCTCGTGCGAGTGCATGTATTGCATCATCAGGCTCACCCGCTGCCACAACGGCATCTGTGGTCGATGATGTCCCAGCTGTTGGCATCTATGCTTGACATGGAGCAAACCAGACAAGCCGTTGCCCTCTCGCGGTAGGCCTGGAGCTGGCAAGACACCAAGCAAGGGCATCTTATGATGCCAATGAGGTGGCTTCCAGGCTTGCGGGGACAGCGATCTGCATCGAGGCGGCTGGCGCCCGTCTTTCAGGTTGTCACCCTGGCCCGGCATGGGGTGATGCGCTCCACCTTCCGGAGACCCGTATTTTCTCATCCAGAGCTAGGAGACTTTTACAGGGCTCCATCCGTCTCCTCGATCCTCGGGAGGCACCTCCTAGCTCTTCTCCCACTTGGGCTTTCTGAATAAGCCAGGGTCTTCTCCTTCTGTTTCTCACCAACAGAAGGCTGGGGTCTTGTTCCCTCAGGGTATGGCCTCTTCCCCCTCCAGGGGAAGAGGAGCTTGGTACTCACCCAGGAAGTAATGAATGGTGAAGATTGACAAGGGAAGATAGGAAAATTACGTACCTACCGTAATTCTTGATCTTCTCTTGTATCTTCACCATTCATTACTTACACCCGCCCACCATCCCCTCAGTGGCCTCTTCCTGTGGCTTCTCCACCTCCCGTCTCCTTCCTCTCTCTGCAAAAAAAAAAAAAAAAAATTTTTCTTAAAATATAGGGAAAAATTCTTAATTTTTCAAAAAAAAAAAAAAATCTTCTGGGGGGGCTCTAATTTTCCAGAAAAATTACTTACTCTAAGATTCATGGGCCATCTCGTGGATTGCATTGGCGATCAGACTGCATAACTATCTCTTGCCATTCTTCTGGCGAGATACCTCTGGGGTTTTGGCCTGGCTCAGGCTATTCAGTTTCGATCCTGCAATCCCGTGTTCCAGAATGTTGCCCTGAAATCAAAATCACCCCCTCCTATTCTTGCCTTGCAGAGCAGAAGGCAGACACGTCTATTCCTTTTTTCTTTTGCAAAAAAAAAAAAAAAAAGAAAGGAAAAATGCTGAGGGAACTCTCTTTGACTGCTATAGGCATCTTGGTATTGGGGTCATGCATCTAGTCTAAAAATTTTATCTGTAAAAAAAGGGGAAAAACAAACTAGAAGAGAAATGAGAAGGTAGGCTATCCTTCTCACTAGTTTACATATTGGTTTCTCCTTTAAGTGTCCTCCTGGACAATTTTTACAGAAGAGCAGTACTGACCATATCCAATCCCAGCCAGCCTAAGCCTTGGCCTGCCTTGGCCAGTCAGTCACAGTCCTTTTCTATCTTAAAACGCCTGAAAGGCTTACATTCTCCATTTCTAAACCCCTGAGCAGCGCTCTCATGCTGCCGGGGTTTTATTCTTCCCTCCTCGGGTGTCCTCCAGTTAAAGGCCTTCCGCGGCCAGGAGCCCGAAGTGGTTATCAAGAACAATGGCATGTTGAGGATGAGGACTATGCCCTCCTGAGTCTGTCTAGCGGGTTTGGTGAACCTTCTCTTCAGCTCTATCTCCGGGGATTCTTGCCTCCCTTTAGTCGAGGCCTTCAGCTGTAAGCTAACTATGCTCGTTGGGCATTCTGGTCTCTTCAACATCCCATCTCTCTCTTCTCCTTCTTCTTCTTCTTCTAATTTCTCATTTCCTTACTTATCTCTCCTCCTAGAATCACCCAGGTAAGGAGGCCCTACAGTCCCTAGGCTAGGGATACTCTTATCTCCTCTGTCCTTCCTCCATCGGCTTATTCCTTTTTCAGTTCATTCTTCCTTGCTTTGCTATCCCTCGGCTATCTTGCCTCACTATCTATATTCTCTGCTTTCACTTTTGCCTCTCCGGCTCACAGAACTGAGTTGGAGGAGGAGTCGGTCGCTACTAACGGCCGCCCCTCGCGCATGACGCATGACGTCACTCTCGAGGGCGGTGCCCGTTAGGCAAACTAAAAAAAAAAAAAAGCTCCCGTGGCGGAGTGCGCGCCTCCGAGCTTACACCCAGTAAGTAATGAATGGTGAAGATACAAGAGAAGATCAAGAATTACGGTAGGTACGTAATTTTCCTGTCAGCCAGTTTGGATCCCGGTTCCCATGTTCTGACCACTGATGAGATAGCTAAAGCGATTGCTATTGTGCAATCGCTTCGCGCGGTTCCGACTGAACTGACACTGACTCAAAAACGATTGGTTCGGTCGGACTTGTCTGCTTCTGAATATGATCCTGAAGCATTTTGTGAGGGTAACTGGGAAGGAGATGAAGATTATAAAAATGAAGAGGATTATGAAGGCCTAGATGAGCCAGTAGAGCCTGACATCTCCCCAGACAGGCCTTCCAATGTGTCTCCTCCCAGACTTTCTGAGTCCCCCTCCCATTTCTTGTTTTACAAGAAAGTGGCTGATAATCTTCAGTGTCCACTGGAATAAGCTGAACAGGATCAGGAGGAACCTGACTTATGTTGAGATGATGATGGATGTCCCAGAGTCCAAAAGGGTGTCTATCCCTCTGCATAAATCCCTGGGGAAACAGACACAGAAAATTAATCAGTCTCCAACATCCATACCTGCTGTGGATAAAAAGATGGACAGGAGGTATGCCTTGTCAGGTCCTGAGACGGAATTCCTTACCAATCATTGCAGCCATGTTGGGGTAGTGCAAGCTGCAGCCTGTGACAAGGCTAACATTCCTCAGGCATCTCACCCCCCAGATAAGGATTCCAGGAAAGTGGATGCTATGGCCAAGAAACAGTACTTGACATCCTCTTTGGGGCTCAGGCAATCTAACTACATAGCATATACAGACAGATACCAGAAGTCTATGTGGGATACGGTTCTGGAGCTGGCTAAGAATGCCCCTTCCCAGCTGGCCAAGGAGCTGGAGCAGGTGGCTGTCGATGGTATTGAGGCATCAAAGGTCCAGTTTCATGCTGCTGTTGACTCGAATAATGTTCATTCTAGGGTCATGACTACATCTGTCTCCATGAGGAGATTTGCTTGGCTCAGTTGTATCAATTTATCTCAGGATACCCATACCAAGGCCATGGATTTTCCTGTCACAGGTAAGTCTCTGTTTGGGGAGCAAACAGAGACTTACATGAAAAAGATGGATGAGTACAGGACCACCTACAGGAGCGCTGCAGCCAAGGAAAAGCAGCTCACTCCTCAGAAGTAGCAATCTAGGGCTGGCAGGGGCAGGTCTTTTCAGTGGCCTTTTTTACCAAGCCCAGGCCTCCTCTTCCTTCCAGCAGAGAGGGTTCTTTAGGGGAAGAGGCAGAAGAGGGATGACCAGGACTCCATCATCCACTCAGTTCAAGCCCCCTGCCTAGCAGACACCCTGATGTGTCAAGTCAGGGTCGCCTCCCCGGTTCCAGTAGGGGGCAGGCTGGCTCACTATTTCCAGGCCTGGAAGTCTATTACTTCAGACAAATGGGTCCTGGAAGTAGTGAGTCAGGGACTTGCTCTCAGCTTCAGAAGGTTCCCAAAAACGAGAGCGAAGTCTTTCAGTCCTCCCTCTCCTATGGAGACAAGAGCTTTGGAGGCAGAAGTCTCCTCTCTATAGCTCCTGCAAACAGTAGAGAAGGTACCTCTCAATCACTGGGGGAAAAGGACTGCATTCCAGACACTTCCTTACCCCAAAAAAGACAGGGGAGTGGCGACCCATCCTAGATCTACGATACCTGAACAAACACATACTAAAGCCAAAGTACAAAATGGTGACTCTGGGAATAATTCTTCCCTCTCTGAGACCAGGGGACAGGCTAGTCTCCCTCAATCTCAAGGTTGCCTATTTCCACATACCTATCAGACATTCCCACAGAAAGTACCTCAGGTTCGAGTTGCCCTCAGGTCACTACCAGTTTAGAGCAATGCCCTTCAGCCTAACATCTGCTCCAAGGGTGTTCACCAAGTGTCTAGCAGTAGTGGTGGCCTTTCTCAGAAGACAAGGCATCTTATTGTTTCCCTGTCTGGATGATTGAATCATAGTGGGTCAGTCCTCAGACCAAGTCAATCTAGCTCTAGAGGTCACTCAAAAGCTTTTGGAATCCCTAGTATTCATCCTAAATTTAGACAAGTCTGTTCTAGAACCAGCACAGCTTCTCACATTTATAGGGGTGGAACTGGACACTGTCCAGGCCAGGGCCTTTTTCCCTTTTCCAAGGGTTCAAGTCCCTCGTCACTCTGGCTTCCTCTTTTCATCCACTAGTGTCTCGGCCAGCCAGACATTTCTTGCAGTTGTTAGGCCACGTGGCAGCTTGCACTGCAGTAGTGCAAGGGGCAAGGTTTCAAATGAGAGATATTCAATTTCATCTAAAATTCTTTTGGTCTCAGAAGAAAGACCCTCTTTCCAAGTTAGTTCCCAGTGTCTCAAACTCTGGTTCAGGCTCTCCAGTGGTGGCTGGAGGAGGACAATCTGCAGCAAGGCGTTCCCTTCCTCAGTCAAATTCCAACAGTGATTCTCACCACAGATGCTTCTGTGCTGGGATGGGGAGCCCATCTGGACCAGCTTACTGCCCGGGGAACATGGTCTCATCAGGAGTCTCTCCTGCACCTAAATCTTCTCAAACTCAGGGCTGTCTTTCTAGCACTTCAGACATTCTCGAACACAATTCAAGGGAAAGTGGTGCAGATCAGGACAGACAACACCACAACCATGTGGTACATCAACAAGCAGGGGGGCACTCAGTCCTCAGCCTTGTGCACCAAAGCCATGAAAATATGGTCACTAGCTTATTACCTGCAGGTTTCCCTGATAGCTGTGCATCTCCCAGGAAAGGACAATGTACTGGCAGATGCTCTCAGCAGGATTTCCCAAGGTTACCACGAATGGGCCCTGAATCCTCTAATTCTTCAGATCATTTTCAAAAGGTGGGGCACTCCAGAGATAGATCTCTTTGCAACCCCAGACAATCATCAGCTTCCCCTATTCTGCTGCAGACCCCTCTTTTGGGGTCTGTTCTTCAGGATGCTCTCCTGTTGGATTGGACAAGCAGGTTTCTGTATGCTTTTCCTCCCTTTCCTCTGATATTCTGAGTTCTGGTCAAGATCAGATCTCAGCCTTGCACTGTGATTCTAGTGGCTCCAGACTGAGCCAGGCAGCCTTGGTACCCACTTCTACTGTCAATGTCAGTGACAATTCCACTTTGTCTTCCCAGACAGTTCAGTCTTCTCACCTTCTCACAGGGGAGGATACTGTATCCCAACCTTCAGACTCTCAGACTCAAAGCTTGGTTCTTGAGGAGCTAGAATATGCAAGCCTGCATCTTTCCCAATCAGCCCTGGCATTCTTAAGGCTAGTAGAAAACCTTCCACTAAAACCTACAATTCCAAATGGAAGATATTTGGTTTTTAGTGTTCTCAGAGGCATATTCAGCCAGATTCAGCTGACACTGCCACTGCTTTGGACTATTTGGTGCATCTTAACAGTTTAGGTCTCAGACCTACCACTCTCAAAGGGCACTTGGCAGCCATCTCTGCTTTCCTTTCAGCTGGTTAGGGCTCTTCCTTAGCTTCCCATCCAGTTTTCAAGAGATTTTTCAAAGGTCTTGTTCTTATCAATCCTTCCTTTAGGGACCCTACTCCTGTTTGGGATCTGAATATCTGTATTGCACAGCTTATGCAGCCCCCCTTTGAGCCATTATCTTCAGCTGAGCTAAAATACTTGACTTGAAACACTGTGTTCTTGGTAGCCATTACATCTGCCAGGAGAATCAGTGAGTTACAGGCTTTATCAGTGGAACCTGATTTCATTTCATTTCACAGGGGTAAGGTGGTCCTTCGAAGGAATAGAAAATTCCTTCCCAAGGTAGTATCAGATTTTCATCTGAACCAGTCCATGTCACTGCCTGTATTTTTCACTGACTATTCTTCTGTGGAAAGAAGACTGCACAGTCTGGATGTAAAGAGGGCTCTTAGTTATTATTTAGAATCTACTAAGATTCATAGAAATGACTGTTCACAGCTGTTTCTCACTTATGGAGAAGTGGGGAAGGGCAAACCTGCCACTAAGAGATCTATTGCCAGGTGGATTGTCTCCTGTATACAGTTCTGCTACTCTACGTTGGGGAAGGAGCCACCCTCAGGCCTGAGGGCTCACTTCACCAGAGGTACAGCTGCTTCAGTCGCAGCAGCCAGAGACATACCCTTAGTGGAAATCTGTAAAGCAGCCACCTGGAAAACTGTTCATACATTTACCTAGCATTTTTCTCTCGACATCCAGTCAAGAAATGATGCTAGGTTTGGCATAGCAGTACTGCAGAGCCTGTTCTCAAAATAGGTTCTGTAACTCCCTCCTCCAAGAGGGTACTGCTTGGTAGTCTGCATATAGTCAGAATACAGCAAGACTTCATGTTGTTTGAAGAAAAAATTACTCACCATAGTAATGTTGTTTCTTCTAATGGAGTCTTGCTGTATTCTCCCTCCCCGCCTCCCCTCCTGGAACCTAGTTGTTTTGGAATGTGGGTGGGCAGCTGCAGTGCTGCACCTCAGGGATGTACTTGTTTTTTTCCTCTTCCTAGGATGAGGTTTTTGTTGTTGTTACTTTTAATATAGTATTAAGTTTCACTACCTACTTGACTTCTTTTTGGGGTTCTTGACTTGAGTCACTTGAACCATAAAAAATCAGTTTCTTGCCTTTTGGCACAAAATTTTAGAAAACAATTTCTGTTTTTAGTTAGTTAGCATAGTGCTTGTAAGAATCTGACGGTTACACAGAGGAGTACTGGGGACAGAGGTTTGAAAATCGAGTTTGTGCTCAACATTCTATGCCTTGGCATAGAGTTAACCCTTTCCTCTCTGGAGCAGTTCAAGTGCTGGGGCTAACTGCATATAGTCAGAATACAGCAAGACTCCATTAGAAGAAACAACATTACTGTGGTGAGTAATGTTTTCTTTTTGTCCTGCCTGCCCTGTTCTACACTGCTGCACCTTCATCTCTGCTCTGTGTTGTGGCTGCCATTGCCTTCCCATGGCTTGCCCCTGGTGGAATATCCCTGGCCCTTCTGTTTTCTCCCTCTTGACCCACCCTCTGCCTCATTCATCTGCTTTCGCACCTGCTCTCTGTCCTTCTTTTGGGCTTTCCCTGCTAGCCCACCGGCCCTTCTCTCAGAGCTCTAGTTTTCTGACCCTTTCTTCCCGCTTCCTCTCAACTTTGGCAATTCCATCCTCTAGCCAACTGTACCTGGCTTCCCCATTTCTGCCTACCTGCCCATAGTGGACAGTATTTCATTTCTGGCAGTACCACCATCTACTGGAGTCAGTCCAGGTGTATCCCTCGACCTCCATGGTCGGTCTTCATTTCCTCTCCCTTACTGCTGGCATCGTATCATCTCCTTTACCTGCTCGTGCTTTCTTTTTTGGGCTGTTTCCTTTCCTGTTATCACCATACCTATTCGTAGCCTCCTCTTACCCTAGTCCTACATTCTGGACCACTCGACTCGTACATCCTCCACTCAGTGTCAAACCTCCATCATTATCGAACCTCATCTTTTCTATACTTGACTTGCTTTTTCACCTACCCTTAACCATATCGGCCTTCAAGGCTTTCATCCATTATTGTACATGCTTCATTTCATACCTCATCTTACCCCCACCTGCCATCTTTCTTACCCTTCTCCATATCGGCCTTCAAGGCTTTCCCTCCATCATCATACTTCTTCCTTTTGTACCTCACTTTCACTGTACCAGCCTCCATGGCTTCATCCTATTATCGTACATCATCCAATTTCTATCTCTCCTAAACCATTCCAGCCTTCATGGCTTCCCTCCATCATCATACATCGACCAATTCATATTTCACCTTAATCATACCTGCCATTAAGGCTTCACTCAGTTACCATACATCGTCCATTTTATAGCTCACCTTCACCGTACCAGCCTTACAGACTTCACTTCATTATCATACATTGTATATTTCATTCCTTACCTTAAACCGTTCAGGCCCTTCAAGACTTTCAATCCACCATCATTTATTGTTCATTCATTCTCGATCATTCTGTCCTCCCGCATCGACTTCTCCTCTTCCTGTTCCAACTTCACCCCTTCAAACAACATGAAGTCTTGCTATATTATGACATATACAGTATAACCCCAGGTTAGAACTGCTCCAGAGGTGAAAGAGTTAACTTTCCATGCAGGGCATGGAATCTTGAGCGTGAGCTCGGTTGAACACTCTGTCTGTTGTAGCTCAAACTTAAACTGTCAGATTCAAACACCATGAAGTCTTGCTATATTATAACAATAGCAGTCAGCCACTGCAGCTGAACTGCCCCGGAGAGGAAGGAGTTAACTCCAGAGGATCTGGAGTTCTACAGCGCGAGGGCGCTGTGCCAAAGCTCTATCTGGCCAGTTTCAAATGAAACTGTCAGATTCTTTACTCCGCTCCACTGAACAGTCGCTCCGGAGATCAGCTCCTTCAGCTCGGCTCATTCTCAGTTCAAGCGAGTATTTTTCGGTTCATTTGAACCGGCAAAAATGTTATTTTACCGCATTTCAGTTAAAAGCTCTATCTGGTAAACCGTAGTACAAATTTAAAGTCTGTGTGAAATTCAATGATCGGTTCGGTTTTGAACCGATCGGTTTGCTGAATTTAACGTTTTGAAGTGTTTGGTTGGGCTTTAGAGTGCGGTTCCGGTTCTTATCGGTTCTAAAACCTGTTTTTAAATAGGTTTTTCAAATACCCGTGACACGGTTAGGAACCGATAAGGGTGTCTTGCCTGGCACTGCCATCAAAAGGGCAAGTTTTGGATAGGCTGGCATTATGTCAGAAACCCAAAGAAAAACCGGGCCACTGGGTTTCAACACTGTGATGTCTGTGGGAAGCCTTTGCCAGGCTGACCACACACACCATTTGTGTCTATTGTCTGGGGCTGACCACCTCCTGTCAGACTGCCAGGTGTGTAAAAATTCCCTGCAGCCACCCTGGAAAGAGATTGGGCGGCTCCAGGGAGCGAGAGGCCAAAGTCCGCTGACCCAGATGGCCAGCCGGTCCAGCACCCACTGGACCAGAGGGATGCCCTCTGACCAGGCGAGACTTCCTCGGGCAAAGAAGGCTGGTTCAGATGAACCAGTCCCAGTTAAAAGACAAAGAAATCAGTAGGTTTGGAGTCCAAAATTGTCTCTCCAACTGCTGCAGAGATAGCTAAAGCCATTCAGATTGTCCAGTCACTGTCTCAGGGACCTGTCAGACCACCAACAGTTGGTAAAGGTTGGTTCGTTCAGTTCCAGTGGTTCAGGAGTATGATGTTGAGGAATTTTATGAACCACAGGAGGGGAGGAGGAATTTGATCAATATATGTGTGGCTGGGAGGGTCTGGACGTGCCCATTGAACCGGACATTTCTCCAGACAGACCTTTAGAATCTCCTCCTATTCTGTCTGGTCCCTTCTCATTTTATGTTTTACAAAAGGTTGCAGAAACCCTCCAGCTTCCTTTGAGGAGGCTGTGGATGAGCAAGAGGAGCCTGATTATGTAGAAATGATGGATATACCAGAGTCTAGAGGTTGTCTATTCCTTTGCATAAGTCATTTAGGAAGCAAACAACAAAGATTTTAAAAATCTCATTCTGTCCCTCCTGTAGATAAAAAATGGACAGAAGGTATACTTTGTCAGGCTCTGATACAGACTTCTCACTGAACAGTGTAGTCATGTAGGTGTGGTACAAGCTGCAGCCTGTGACAGCTAATATTCCCTGGCCTCACATCCTCTTGATAAAGATTCCAGGAAGATTGATGCCATGGTGAAAAAACAGTATATGGCAGCTTCTTTGGGACTCAGGCAGGCAAATTATATAGCCTTATGTAGCTAGATATCAGAAATCTAGATGGGACAGTATATTGCAGTTAGCCAAGCAGGCCCATGGCCCAGCTGGCTAGTGAGTTGGAACAGGTGGCTGCTGATGGCATTGAAGCCTCTAAAGTTCAATTTCATACTGCTGTTGATGTTAATGATGTCTCCTCTAGGGTCATGGCCACTTCTGTAGTTTTCCATAGGTTGGCATGGCTCAGATGCACTAATCTGTCCCAGGATACTCAGTCAAAGGCTATGGATTTTCCTGTGGGAGAAATTCTCTGTTTGGGGAACAAACGAAAACTATATGAAAAAGATGGATGAATACAGAACTACCTACAAAAGTGCCCAGGCTAAGGAGGCATACCACTCCATAAAGGCACGCTCCCAGAGGTAGGGGCAGGCCTTTCCACAGGCCTTTTTAGCAATTTCAAGCCTCCTCTGCTTTTGTGCAGAGGGGTTTCTTCAGAGGCAGGGGTAGACGAGGCACAAGTAAACTGTCCCCCTCCCCTCAGCCTAAGGCTGCTGCCAAGCAGGCACCCTGATGGGGTGCCCAGGGCCGATTCTCCTGTACCAGTGGGGGGCAGGTTGGCTTGTTTCAGCCAGAACTGGCTGTCCTTAACTTCGGACAGATGGGTTCTGGAGGTAATAAGCCAGGGTCTGGTTCTCAGCTTCAAACAGTTTCCAAAGATGAGAGCCAGACATTTTCCCTACAAATCCTTCAGAAGCCCTTGCTTTGGAAGCAGATGTTTCTTCTCTTCTGGACTGCAAAGCAGTGGAAAGGTTCCTCCTTGCCATCAGGGCAAGGGCTATATTCAGATACTTTCTTACCCCAAAAAGACAGGAGAATGGTGGCCCATTCTAGATTTAAGTACCTGAACAAGCATCTTTTGAAGCAAAGTTCAAAATGTTGACTCTGGCAATGATATTGCCTTCTCTAAGGCCAGGGGACTGGCTAGCTTCCCTGGACCTCAAGGATGCCTATTTTCATGTCCTGATCAGGCCTTCTCACGAAAGTACCTCAGGTTCGAACTGCCCTCAGGCCACTACCAGTTCAGGGCAATGCCTTTCGACCTTACCTCTGCGTCAAGGGTATTCACAAAATGTCTAGCTGTGGTAGTGGCTCACTTAAGCAGGCAAGGGTTGCTGTGTTTCCCTACCTGGACGACTGGCTCATTGTGGGTCAGTCTCCAGATCAGGTAAATCCACTTGCAAGTCACCCAGCAGCTTCTCACTTCCTAGGATTCCTGCTAAATTTACCAAAGTCAGTTCTGGAACCAGTTCAGGTCCTAACTTTCATAGGTGCAGAATTGAACACAAAGTTAGCCAGGGCATTTCTTCCCTTGGAAAGGGTAGACAGACTCATTGCCCTGGCATCCTCCTTTACCCTGCGAGTCTCTCGACCAGCAAAGCATTTTTCTGCAACTCCTAGGGCACATGGCTGCTTCCACAGCTGTAGTGCAAGGAGCAAGATTCCAGATGAGGGACATTCAGTTCCATTTGAGGTCCTATTGGTCTCAAAGGAAGGACCCCCTTTCCAAATTGGTCCCAGTGACTCAAACTCTGATCCTGGCCCTCACTGGTGGCAGGACGAAGCAATCTAAAACAAGGGTTCCTTCATTCCATTTCCTCCTCCACCCTCACCACGGATGCCTCCCTGTTGGGTGGGAGCTCACTTAGGCGACCTGTCCACTCAGGAAGTGTGGTCTCCTCAGGAATCTCTGCTCCACATCAATCTTTTGGAACTCAGGCTGTCTTTTAGCTCTTCAGGTATTTTCAGTTTCTGTGCAGAACAAAGTGGTTCAAGTCAGGACAGACCTTACCACCACAATGTGGTACATCAACAACAAGAGGGCACTCGGTCATCTGCCTTGTGCACGAAACAATGAAGTTGTGGTCTCTGTCCTACTCATGAACACCTCCTGATAACGAGTTCACCTCAGGGAAGGACAATGTCCTGGTTGATGCCCTCAGCAGAATTTCTCAGGGCCATCACCGAATGGGCTCTGAATCCACAGGTGCTAGGGGTCTGTCTTTGCCAGATGGGGCACCCCCTTTCTGTTGGATTGGAAAGGAAGTTCCTGTATGCCTTTCCCCCTTTCCTCTTCTTTTCAGGGTACTAGTGAAAATCAGATCTCAGCCTGCAAAGTGAATCTGATTGCCCCAGATTGGGCCAGACAGCCCTGGTACCCTCTGCTTCTGTCCTTGACAGTCCCCTGCCCTGAGCCTGCCCAGAGTCCACGACTTGCTGGCCTGTGCACAGGGAGAGTGTGATATCGGACCTCAAATCCCTCCATCTCAAGGCCTGGCTCTTGAGGAGTTAGAATTGCTGATTTACACCTTTCTCAAGTGTCCTGCATTTTAAAGGCTTCAAGGAAGCCTTCCACTAGAACCACTTACAATTCTAAATGGAAGAGGTTTTCCATCTGGTGCTCTGAGAGGCAGATTATTCCAGAATCCGCTGATCTTCCCATTTATTGGACTATTTGGTCCATTTAAATTCCCTAGGCCTTAGGCCAGCTACCTTGAAGGTTCATCTGGCAGCTGTCTCTGCTTTTGTGTCAGCAGGGAAGCCTGCCTCCCTTTCTTCTCACCCTGTGTTTTCCAAGTTTTTTTAAAGGGTTACTTCATACTAACCCCCCTTTTCGGGAACCAGCTCCTGCCTGGGACCTGAATGTTTGCATTGCTCAGTTAATGCAACCTCCCTTTGAGCCTCTGTCCTCAGCAGAGCTCAAGTATCTAACGGAAAACTGTTTTCCTAGTGGCTATCACTTCTGCCAGGCGCATAAGTGAATTACAGGCCCTGTCAGTGGAAGAAGATTTCATTTCTTTCCACAGAGATAAAGGTAGTCCTCAGGACTAATGAAAGTTTTTGCCTAAGGTGGTTTCAGATTTCCACCTGAACCAATCCATCTCTCCCAGTATTTTCACTGAGCATTCTTCCTCAGGTGAGAGGAGACTGCACAGCTTGGACGTCAAAAGAGCCTTAAGCTACTATTTGGAGCGCACCAAAGGTCACAGGTTTGAATCCCTCCAACTCTTCCTTACTTATGGCGAGGATGGCAAGGGGAAACCTGCCACTAAGAGGACAATTGCAAGGTGGATTGTCTCTTGTATCCAATTTTGTTACCAAAAACTAGGTAGAGAACCCCCCTCAGGACTGAGGGCCACTCCACCAGAGGTGCAGCTGCGTCTCTAGCGGCTGCTAGAGACATTCCCATTCTGGAAATTTGTCAAGCTGCTACCTGGAAGACAGTTCACACTTTTACCAAGCATTATTCCCTGGATGTCCAGTCCAGGAGAGATGCTCAGTTTGAGTACAGCTGTACTTCAGAGCCTATTTCCTAAGTAGGTCCTGACCCTCCTCCATGGAGGTACTGCTGTGTAATCTGCTATTGTTATAATATAGCAAGACTTCATAGTGTTTGAAGAAAAATTACTCATCTTAGTAATTGCTTTTCTTCTCTTGGAGTCGTGCTATATTATCCTCCTCCCTCCTGCCCCTCTCAGAACTTCTACTTGGGTAGGGGTGGCAAATTAGTGCAAGCACTGTGTCATGCCATTTAGTTTTTCCTTTACCCTCTTTCTTTTTAGGGTTAGGAACTAGGTTGTTCGTTTAGGTAATATATTGGCCCCTTCCTGGACTTGAGTCTTGGGGAAGGGGGTCCCTAATGGTGCTTGTCAGGGAAATAATAATAATAATACCATTATTCATTGTTATTATGGTTATTGGTGTTTCTATTGTTGTTTATATTGTTGTTATTACTACTAGTAGGTAGCCATTTGGCTAGTGTAGAGCTTTCCACACAGACTTGTTGTAGTGTTAGCTTCGTAAAGATCTGACAGTTTCATTTGAAACTGGCCAGATAAACTTTAACAAGCGCCCTCGCGGCTGTAGAACTCAGATCCTCTGGAGTTAACTCCTTCCTCTCCGGGGCAGTTCAGCTGCAGTGGCTGACTGCTATTGTTATAATATAGCAAGACTCCATGAGAAGAAAAGCAATTACTAAGGTGAGTAATTTTTTCTTCTTTACTCCGCCTCACTGAACAGTCGCTCCGGAGATTCCTCCTGCTGCTCAGTTCATTTGTCAGTTTTAAAGTGTAATTCTCGGTTTATTTTACCAAAATTTAACCGCAGTCATCGGTTCAAGCTCTGTCTGTGGTATTGTAAGTAATAGATAGGCTTTTGTTTATTTTCTTCTGTGTGGAACTTTTAAAGTCTTTTCGGTTCGATTTGAACCAATCAGATTGGGTTTAAAATTACTTTCTAGTCCTTTAGAGTGCAGTTCCCTGTTCTTATCGGTTCTAAAAAAAACGGATTTTATTACGTTTTTTTCCACGACCCGTGACACGATTGGGAACCGATAAGAGAGTCTTGCTTGGCGGATTGCCATTAACGGGCAAGTTTTGGTTAGGCTGGCACTATGTCTGAAAAACCCAAAAGAAAAACCGGACCCACTGGGTTTCAGCACTGTGGCCTCTGTGGGGAAGCCTTTGCTAAGACTGACCCACACACCACTTGTGTATATTGTCTGGGGTTTGACCACCTCAGTGCAGACTGCCAGATTTGTAAGAATTTTCCTGCTGCCACCGTGGAAAAGAGAGTTGGTAGACTCAGGGAAAAGGAGGCCAAAAAGTCCGCTGACCCGGATGGCCAGTCCTGTTCAGTTCCAACCGAACCTGAGGGAGTGCCCTCTGACCAGGGTGAGACTTCCTCAGGCAAGCGAAGAGCCAGCTCTGAGGGCAGTTCAACTAAAGGACTAGAAGGTCAGCTAGTTTGGGGCCAAAAGTTCTTTCTCCAACCGCTGAGGAAATAGCCAAAGCTATTCAAATTGTCCAGTCTCTCCCCAGTTCCGTCGAACCCGAAACCATTGAGAGCGCTCGGTTCGGACAGTTCCCCAGTTCAAGATTATGATTTTGAGGATTTTATGAACGGAGGAAGGGGAGGAGGGGTATGAGGAGAGTGAGTGTGATTTTGAAAGTCTGGATGTACCCATTGAACGGACATCTCTCAGACAGACCCTCAGGGTGTCCCTCCCAGGCTATCTGAGTCCCCTTCTCATTTTGTTTTACAAGAAAGTTGCTGAGACTCTGCAACTCCCTGTTGAGGAAGCTGTTGATGATCAAGAAGAGCCTGATTTTGTGGAAATGATGGATATTCCAGATTCTAGGAGACTGTCTATTCCCTTGCACAAATCTTTTAGGAAACAGACAGTGAAAATTCTGAAAACTCCTCATTCTATCTTCCCTGTGGATAAAAGGATGGACAAGAGGTATGCTTTATCATGCTCTGATACGGAGTTCCTATCCCAGCAGTACAGCCATGTGGGGGTAGTGCAGGCTGCAGCCTGTGACAAGGCTAATATTCCTCTAGCCTCTCACCCTCCTGAAAAGGATTCCAGGAGGATGGATGCCATGGCAAAGAAACAGTACATGGCAGCATCTTTGGGACTCAGACAGGCAAATTATATGGCTTAGGCAGCTAGGTACCAGAAATCCAGGTGGGATACCATCCTGGCCCTAGCAAAACAGGCCCCTGACCAGCTTGCCAGGGAGCTGGAGCAGGTGTCTGCGGATGGTATTGAGGCATCCAAGGTGCAATTTCATGCTGCAGTAGACTCTAATGATGTTTCATCAAGAGTCATGGCTGCATCTGTGTCTCTTCGCAGAATGGCCTGGCTCAGATGTACTACCCTGTCACAAGATACCCAGTCTAAGGCTATGGATTTTCCTGTTGTGGGAAATTCTCTGTTTGGGGACCAGACAGAGAATTATGTGAAGAAAATGGATGAGTATAGGACCACCTATAGGAGTGCACAGGCCAAAGAAAGGCAAGTCACTCCTCAAAGGCAGCATGTCAGGGGCAGGGACAGGCCTTTTTACCAAGCCCAGGCCTCCTCTTCTGCTTATGCCCAGAGGGGGTTCTTCAGAGGAAGGGGCAGAAGGGGTTCTAGTAAGCCTGCTTCTACCCCTCAACCCAAAGCCCCTGCAAAACAGGCTCACTGATGGGGTGGCCAGGGCCGATTCTCCACTACCGGTAGGGGGCAGGTTGGCTTACTTTGTCCAGGACTGGAAGTCTTTAACATCAGACAAGTGGGTCCTGGAAGTAGTAAGCCAGGGACTGGTTCATAGCTTCAAAAATTTCTGAAGATGAGAGCCAGGTCTTTTCCACCTGCAAACCCATCAGAGGCACTTGCCCTGGAAGCAGAGGTTTCTTCCCTCCTGGCTCTCAGAGCCATCAAAAGGGTTCCACCCATACACCAGGGCAAAGGGTTGTACTCCAGGTACTTCCTTACCCCAAAAAAGACAGGAGAATGGTGGCCCATCCTGGATCTCAGGTATCTAAACAAGTACCTTTTAAAACCAAAGTTCAAAATGGTGACCCTGGGGATTATTTTACCCTCTCTAAGGCCAGGGGACTGGCTAGCATCCCTGGACCTCAAGGATGCCTACTTCCATGTTCTCATCAGAAGCTCCCATCGAAAGTACCTCAGATTCGAACTGTCCTCAGGCCATTACCAGTTCAGAGCAATGCCCTTCGGCCTCACCTCGGCCCCAAGGGTGTTCACAAAATGCCTGGCAGTAGCAGTTGCTCATTTAAGAAGGCAAAAGATTGCCATCTTTCCTTATCTGGACGACTGGCTCATTCTAGGCCAATCTCCAGAACAGGTCAAACTACACTTACAAGTAACCCAGCAACTGCTTACATCTCTAGGTTTCCTTCTCAATCTTCCAAAGTCAGTTCTGGAGCCTGTCCAGCTTCTCACCTTCATAGGCGCAGAACTGAACACAGAAGCCAGAGCCTTCCTTCCTCTGGGAAGAGCAAGGACCCTGGTGTCTCTGGCCTCTTCTTTCACCCTGCAGGTCTCTCGACCAGCAAGGCATTTCTACAGCTCCTGGGGCACATGGCTGCTTCTACAGCAGTAGTGCAGGGGCGAGATTTCAGATGAGACATTCAGTTCCATTTGAGAGTCTTTTGGTCTCAAAGGACAGATCCCCTAACCAAATTGATTCCAGTGACTCGAACCCTGATCCAGGCCCTTCAGTGGTGGCAGGATCAGAACAATCTTAGACAGGGGTTCCTTCACTCCCCAGTCTCATTCCTTGACCCTTACTACAGATGCATCCCTCTTGGGGTGGGAGCTCACATGGCGACCTTTCCACCCAGGGCTGTGGTCCCCTCAGGAATCTCTGCTCCACATCAATTTGCTGGAACTCAGAGCAGTTTTCTAGGACTCCAGGTTTTTCCACATCTGTCCAGAACAAGGTTGTTCAGGTCAGAACAGACAATACCACTACAATGTGGTACATCAACAAACAAGGAGGCACTTGGTCTCGGACCTTGTGCACCGAAGCAATGAGTTGTGGTCTCTAGCTTATTCTCTGAGCGCCTCCCTTACAGCAGTTCACCTCCCAGGCAGGACAATGTCCTAGCGGATGCTCTCAGCAGGATTTTCCAGGGCCATCACGAATGGGCACTGGACCCCTAGTACTGGAGGTAGTATTTGCCAGATCCGGTACCCATAAATAGATCTCTTGCAGCCCGGACAATCCAACTTCCCTTTTTGCTGCAGGCCCCAGTGCTGGGCTCAGTCCCTCTGGATGCCTTCCTCCTCAGTTGGGAAGGAAGTTTCTCTATGCTTTTCCCCCTTCCCCTTCTTTTCAAAGTGCTAGTCAGAATCAGATCTCAATCCTGCAAGATGATTCTGATTGCTCCAGATTGAGCTAGGCAGCCCTGGTACCCCTCCTCATGTCCTTAGCAGTCCACCCTCCCTTTGTCTTCCCAGGAATCCACAACCTGTTAACCTGTGCCCAGGGAGGTTGGTATCCGAACCTCAAATCTCTCAATCTCAAGGCATGGCTCTTGAAGAGTTAGAGTTTGCTGATCTACACCTTTCCCAAGGTGTATTGGATATATTGAAGGCCTCTAGGAAGCCTTCCACCGGGGCTACCTATAATTGAAAATGGAAGAGATTTTCCATATGGTGTGCTGGTAAACATATTTCCCCAGAATCTGCTGGCGTGCCCACAATCCTGGATTATTTAGTGCATTTGAATTCCTTGGTGCTGAGACCAGCTACCCTAAAAGTGCACTTGGCAGCTGTGTCTGTCTTTTTATCAGCAGGTAAGCCCTCTTCTTTATCAGCTCACCCTGTGTTCTCCAAGTTTTTTAAAGGGTTGCTTCACACCAACCCCCCGTTCAGGGACCCTGCCCCTGCTTGGGATCTTAATATTTGTATTGCTCAGCTTATGCAACCCCCTTTTGAGCCATTGTCTTCAGCAGAGCTTAAGTACTTGACTTGGAAAACTGTGTTTCTGGTAGCCATCACCTCTGCTAGGCACATAAGTGAGCTACAAGCTTTGTCAGTGGAGCCTGATTTTATCTCCTTTCATGAGATAAGGTGGTCCTCAGGACTAACAGGAAGTTTTGCCTAAGGTGGTTTCAGACTTTCACCTTAATCAATCCATGTCTCTTCCTGTGTACTTCACTGACCATTCCTCCTCTGGTGAGAGGAGATTGCACAGTTTAGATGTCAAAAGACCCTTACTTACTATATAGAACGTACCAAGGGTCACAGGTTGAATCCTCAATTGTTCCAAACTTATGGTGAGGTTGGTAAAGGAAACCTGCCACTAAAGATCCATTGCCAGGTGGATTGTCTCTTGTATCCAATTCTGCTATGAAAAACTGGGTAAGGTTCCTCCCTCAGGCCTGAGGGCTCACTCTACCAGAGAGGTATAGCTGCATCTCTGGCTGCTGCCGAGGACATCCTATCCTAGAGATATGTCAAGCAGCTACCTGGAAAGCAGTTCACACTTTTACTAAGCATTACTCCCTGGATATCCAGGCTAGGAGTGATGCTCGATTTGGCACAGCTGTGCTTCAGAGCCTATTTCCCAAGTAGGTTCTGTCCCCTCTCCATGGAGGTACTGCTGTGTAGTCTGCATATGTCATAATATAGCAAGACTTCATGTTGTTTGAAGAAAAAATAACTCACCTTAGTAATGTTGTTTCTTCTAATGGAGTCTTGCTATATTATGACCTCCCCCCCAGCCTGCCCCTCTCAGAAACTCTATTTTTGGGATGTGGGTGGGCAGTGCAATGTTGGCACTTCATTGATGCCACTTTATTTTCACCCTTTCTAGGGTGCTTAGGTGTTATCTTATTTTTCTTTGTTGATCCCTGACTTGAATCTTTGTTTTGGGATCAAGAACAAAAATGTGTTTTGTAGTTAGTAGCCGTGGCTAGTGTGGTTCTGGCTTCCACACAGAACCTTAGTGAGTTTTGCTCATAAAGATCTGACAGTTTAAGTTTGAGCTACAACAGACAGAGTGTTCAACCGAGCTCGCGCTCAAGATTCCATGCCCTGCATGGAAAGTTAACTCTTTCACCTCCGGAGCAGTTCTAACCTGGGGTTATACTGCATATGTCATAATATAGCAAGACTCCATTAGAAGAAACAACATTACTAAGGTGAGTAATTTTTTCTTATCGTAGGCTACGGGCTTCACCCAGCCATCATCATCTCTCCCCCTCATCCCATTCACTCCAATTCTGCAGTTCCACGTCGGCCCTCAAGGCTTCTCTTCTCGACATATCTCGTCTGTTCATGTTCGAACCTCCACTCATCCATTCCAGCTTCGTAGCTCCTACCTCTTGACGCTTGGTACTCGTACCTCAACTGTTGGCTGCGAGCTTTGCCTGGCCATTCTCATTTCTACTTTCATGCAGTTCGATCCTTCCCTAATTTGGCTTCTCAATGGACCCAGCTGGCATGCACTCCTGTGGTTGCTACTGCAACCTGCCTCCTCTGGACCCATGTTGGGGTCTCCTTCGCTTAATTCGATCTCTCAGTAGGTCTACTCGTTCACATTGCCTAATTGAGCATGCCCTTCATATCGGTCCTATGCTACCTAGACTCGACCTGCTCTCCACTAGGAGACATGCCTTCCGTGTCCATTGCTTCATGGCTCAGGGCTAGCCTTTAGCCAATGGTCTTGCTCTGCACCTATGATTTCCGCATCTAGAGCATGTGAAGCTCGGAGTGGGGTCCTTCTCCCTGGCCCATAGTGAGAATGTCTTCGCTCTGGGTGGATCTTCAGTCTTCCCTCATTTCAGTGACATCTCTGGATGTAGAATTTACAACTTCAAGCTGTGAGAGGTGGGGCTGTCATCATCAGGGCCTCTTTGGCTGCCCGAGTGGGTTCGGAGGAACCCTATATGCTATTCTCCATCGAGACCATCTCTGGTTCACCTGGTCTGTTACGTAGGCTCGTGGAGGCTGGCTGAGTGCCTCAGTGGTCTTTTCTCCTCCTTCACTTTTGGGTATCTAGTTGCAGAGGCGTCGCTCACAACCCTCAGCAGCTTTTCCTCTTCCCTCAGTATCAACTCTAAATTGCAGTAGCTGAGCCATCATTAACCAAAATGTTCTTCAGCCTGGAGGGAAGGTGACCTGGGCCTTGGATCCTCAGAGGTTTCCTCCTCCCGTTGGATCCCCAGAGGTTTCCTCCTCAAAGGATTTTTTTTTCTTTCCTCTGTGCTGATGGTCATAATATTAGTCAGGGTTATTGCTTTCATAGGTTCTGTAGTTAGGTTCCACTGTTGGATGGAGTCGGATGGTGGCCCCAGCTGTTCACTCTCTCCTTAGGATCTCCTTTTGCATCTTGTCAGATTTCCTTTCATTCATTGTCCTCGTCATATCTCGTTCTTCTCATGTCCTTCACATCTATGTCTATCACATTACTCTCTGGTCTCTATACCATTCTGTTTTCTCAATTCTTCAATGCACCCTTTTGATTATTCTTCTTGGGCTTCTTCCTAAGCTACATTTAGCCAAGGGAATCATTCCTGTGGCACCTATAGGGGTGGAACCCTTTTCTAGGGTTCCTCGCAGTTATAACCTATAGGGTGGTATATCCTATGGATAGAGAGGTAAACAGCCAAAGTGTATCTAAGTCAAACAAGCATACATCATACCAAGTTGAGTAAGCACATTGAACCTATTTTTCACACAAATCTCTTTTTTTTAATTTTTCGGTCACTCTGGGTACATGTGTTTTCCTTTGTTTAATCTTTACTAATGGAGCATCTTCATTACATACACTGAGGAATAAACTATTGAATTCTCGAATAGCTAAATCAATATTGGGTATGAGGAATATATGTGACCATTTTACCTGCCTAAGTTTAGATAGAAAAAAGTCAGCGTTATACTTTTTAAAACTTCTTACCCATTTAATACAGTAGTATCCATTATTTTTAGTTTTAGTTTTTCTTCTAACCTCATCTCATATCCTAATGTATTATGCTGTACTAAGACTGGTTGTTTTACTTGTACACCTCTCATTTCAGTGTTGTGAGATATAAAAAGTAAGTCCAGGATATTCCCAGGACTATTTACTGCACTTTTCCTTGTTGAATTGTTTATTACCTGGGTCAGATCCAGTTGTTTAAAGCTATTTTCCAATGCTTTCCCTCTAGGGTGTCCTCATGCTGCATTAAAGTCCCCAATTAGCATTAATTTTCCCCCATAGAGTGATCCATAATAATTTGGGCCAGTATTTATTAAAATGTTTTATTTATTTATTAGGATCTAGGATTAACACCTTTGAGCTGAGAGCTCTTTTACAAAGGTTCCACGTCAATAAGATGGAAGACAGCATTACAAGGATTCAAGCAACATAGAGTATAAAACGTACAATATTTATAATAATTACAATGGATTATTCAAGCAGGTTAATATTCAAGCAGGTTAATATTAACAACATAAAAAAAAACCTATAGCGGGTAAGATATCCATAGGGTTGCATTTACAGTAAGTTATAGGAGAGGATAGTTGCAGGTAGTAGAAGGTTGGAGTCAGTTTGCTGAGGCAGTAGTTAGTGGAGAAAAGAAGTAGGCGGTAGGGAAGAGGGGGCTAAGAGATGATGGGAGGAGGAGTAGGGTGGGAAGTGGAGTTGCTGCAGTCATGGACCTTGTCAAGAGAGGCGTGAGGGGTGGATGCATGAGGCGGGTGGCCAGTTTCTCAAAGCAATCAGTTTTTGTTTTAGGGGTGAATAAATTATACCATGTCTATGGTGCCTGTATATGCTACTTTTGTTGGTCCCAAGTCTACTTTGGTATATAGTAAAACTCCCCCGCCCCTTCTTTTTATCCTATTGCACCTATGGATATTAAATTAATCTAATTCTGTCTCATCATTTCTATGTTGGCACATTTAAGAGGTCTGTCAGTGTTATGGCCAATGCAGGGGATGCTTTAGTGGGTGTGTCCCTCAGCCACCAATCAGTGAGCATGCTGGTGACGAAAACAGTTTCAAAGAGAGACAGAGTTTTGAAAGAAATCTGCACTGCAATGAGGTGCAGTTTCCTCTTTGCAGCGGCAGATGATAAGACTCCGGCTATGCGCATTACAATGCACAGTAATGCGCATGGCCAGAGTTATCAGCAGAGTTTCAGTGTGCCTTTCCTGGTGAAACATTTCAATAAGTAAAATAGCCATGGCACAGCTTTCCACAAGGATGACTCCTGCCACCTGACACACTCCCAGAAGCTGACATTGGGGTGCTCAATCCCTGTGTTGGCATGGTCCCCCATTGTGGCACACTGGGAGCCCACCCCAGTATGCCAGGCTGTAAGCAGCTCTGCCTCCGCCACACAGTTTTTACCAAACGCCGACATCGGGGGTGCTCAATCCCTGTGTCGGCATGTATCTCTCCCTCATTAATGTGGCACACTGGAAGCCCACCCCAGTGTGCTGAAATAATTGATCTTCCTGGAAATAAAGTCTCCACCACTCATTCACACTAATTGGATCTATGCCAGAGGCACTAGGACCCAGCGGGAGCAAACTTTTCAAGAGGGCCTGTGCCAGAGATGGAGCCGCGAGGAAGCAGCACCGCGAGCCCTGGTTCATGCGGTAAAGTCTATCTCGGCATTGACCCTCCAACTACCTCAGTTCCTTTTTTCCCCACTGTCGAGTGCATTTAGTGATGATGTCGCTCGCCTGCCGGGAGTCAAACTTCAAACTAGCAGCATAGTTTTCAGTTTATTGTTTTGCAATTTATCTTCGAAATAAGTACCGATTATGTTTAAATTTACTTATTAAGAAAAGTCTTCAGCCCTCTATTGACGGAGTCAACCATGAGCAGGTCAGGTGATGGTAGGGAGACTTTGTATGAAGGCTGATCAGTCAGCTGGGCTGGGTTCGGTCCATCGCCATCTATGGAGGGAAGGTCCGACAATGGACGGTCCGATGCTCGGGGAGATGGGCGGTCCCCCCGAAAGTATAAAAGGAAATGGTCCCATTCTCTGCACCATTTGGCCTCGAGCTCTTCTTCAGCCTACAAATCAAAAAAAAAGAGAAGACATCACTCGAGGTCACCTTCTGGTACGTCTGTGCATCGACGGTCAGTCATTGGGGCCAGGCGCCGGTCTCCTTCTCTGTCAGAGTCACCGGTTTCTGTCTCCGGTGGTTGACCTCCTTGACATTGGACTCCATCCCTGCCTCTTGGGGGGGCTTCCGATGAGCAGTTTCATCAGTGGGCTGCTCTTATGGTGCAATGGGCTCGGAGGTTGGTCCAGCTGCCTGATCCGGTCACTCTGAGGCCTTCGGGCCTTTCAAGGGAGTGAGTAGGGTGGTTGAACCTTCCTAGTTGTGCAGCTCCTTCTTTGGTGCCGTCAACTCCGTGCTTGGGTGTTTCCCCCCTTACATGGCTGTGGCGCAGGGGGCCACACCGATGCCTCTATCTCCTGTCAATTTTCCTCCTTTTTCTCAAATCACAGTTTTTGGAACCTTGGGACACTTTGGCGCCATCCGCGGCATCAGGAAATCTGTCAGCGCCGTCCTTGGTGTCAGGGGCTCTGTCGGCGCCGTGCACGGTGCCGTGGGCTCTTTGGGTGTCATCTGCGGGCTCTGTCGGTGCTGTCTGCTGCACTGCAGGCTCTATTGGTGTTGGGCGCTGGGCTGTTTCCGATGGCGCCGATTTCCTGGTGTTCAGTGCCGTGTCCTTTGGCTCCAGGACTTGGTGCAGCACCGTCCAGCCTCCAAGGGTTCTAGACTCTGATTCCTTCCCCTTCTACTTTTCCTTCTGATTTTCACTCCTTTCCTGTCCATACAGTTCCTCCTGGACTGTCAGGAGATGATTTTGAGCCTGACCCAGATCTTTGGCTGGGCAATGATGTTGAAGGAGCAGGGATCAGTCCTGCTGCAGAGCCTGTGGTCGAAGACCTTTCCTTTAAGTCTCTGCTGAAAAATTTAAATTCTACTCTTTCTCTCCAGACTACAGAAATTGATCCTGGGAAGCTTTTAAGACTCCAATACCTACATGTCCCAGAGATCCCTGTTGAATTAACTCCTCCGGTACAACCATCTTTCGAGACCCTCTCTCAGATGGTATGGAACAATCCTGCTCTCATCCCTTCCATGGCTAAGTCCATAGATAGGAAGTATGCTCCTCCCAAGGACAGACCCATGTTGACCTCACAAGCTTTTGCTGAGCTCATTGTAGTCTTAACAGAGAATGATAAGGCCATCCTCCCTCAGGCATCTACAGCCTGTCCTTTAAATAAAGAATCTCACAAGATAGACACCTTAGGTAAGAGAGTCTTCACTGCCTCCACCCTGGGTATGCGTATTGCCAGCTACCAGGGCTATTTCTCTCAATATGAGTATGTCCTTTGGCATTCACTCAAACAGATGGTAGAAGCTCTGCCTGAGTTGGAAACTATGGAAACTAATTCAGAGCTTCTTCAGACCATAACCAGGGGTATTGAGTCCAACAACCAATAGGTTAAAGCAGCAATGGATGCTTTCAATACTGCTTCCTGAGTGGTGGCAGCAGGCATTTGCACCCGTCGCTACTCTTGGTTATGTACTTCGGCTTCATGAATGATGCCCAGCAACAGGTCATGGCTTTACCCTCCGTTGGTATGTATCTGTTCATGCCCCAGGTAGAGCAAGCTGTGGAAGCCACACAGAAGACTAGGTTGGCCATTAAGATGGCTCGACCCACACCCACCCCCTCCCAGGGGGGTGTCAACAAGCGTCAATTTCACAACCGTCAGTCCTTTCGGGGGAAAGGCAGAGGAGGTTTTAACAAAAAACACAACCCTCAGCCACAAAAGAAAATGCAGCAGAATGTACAGGACTCCAAATCGCCCAGTGCCACCTTCTGAGTTTCTGGCCCAGGTCCCTCCTTAACTGCCCAAGGAGGACTCTGCCTTAGCGGTGGGAGGATGTCTGACTCAGTTCTACAACCAGTGAAAATCCATAACAACAGACAAATGGGTCCTCTGGATAATCCGAGAGGGGTACTCGCTCAATCTTTCAGAAACCCCTCTGGATTATCCTCCCAAATGACAGCCCAAGCTGTCAGCAGTCCAGCCAGACCTTCTTGCTTCCGAGGTACAAGGCCTTCTAAACAACAGGGCAGTAGAAATAGTTCCACTGGAGCAATGAAACACAGGTTTCTACTCCCATTACTTCCTGGTCCCTAAGAAAACTGGTGGCATGTGCCCCATTCTGGACCTCAGAAAACTAAACAAGTTCAAGATGATATCGCTTGGTACCCTGCTACCCTTGCATCATCGACATGATTGGCTAGCCTCCCTGGACATGCAGGATGCCTACCAACACATTCCTATACACCCAAAGCACCACAAATACCTAGGGTTTGTGGCACTGGGTCAACATTATCAGTTCAGAGTCCTGCCCTTTGGGCTATCCTCGGCACCGCAAGTTTTTACAAAGTGTTGTGCAATTCTCGCGGCACATCTCAGGAAAATCCTAATACAAGTGTTTCCATATCTGGATGACTGGCTCCTAGCAAGTCCCTCCAGACAAGAAACTCTGGACACCGTAGCCACAGCATCAGACTTCCTCACGTCTATGGGAGTCCTGCTGAATCTCAACAAATCGCAGTTGCAGCCCTCCCAGAAGCTCCTCTTTATAGGAACTCTTCTGGATACCTCCTGCGCAAAGGCTTTTCTCCCAGACGACAGAAGAAGCGACATCTTACAGATGGCCCAATATATCAGAGAAAACAGCTCAGTTCAAGCTATCTTGATGCAACGGATGCTGGGTCTCATGGCATCCGCGGTGTTCACTGTATCCCTAGCATGTCTCCACATGAGAACCTCTCAGTGGATGCTCAATACTCAGTGGTGCCCAACCACTCAATCTCAGTCCTTTCCCATCAAGGTGATAGTACCTCTGAAGAGGTCACATGCCTGGTGGTCACAGGAGGACAACCTTCAGGAAGGATATCCCTTTGCTTCTCTGGATCATCAGATCTCCATTATCCCTGATGGGGTGGGGAGCTCACTGCCAGAATCTCCACACCCAAGGTACGTGGACTCAGGATGAGTCCCAACTTCATATACGCGCCCTGGAAATGAGAGCCGTCCTCTACGCAGTCCAAGCCTTGAAGGATATACTCTGTCACAAGAACATTCTCCTTCAAACGGACAACAAAGCAGTGATGTATTACATCAACAAGCAGGGCGGTGCACACTCTTACCCATTATGCAGGGTAGCTATGAGAGTGTGGGAATGGTGCCTGGAGCACAAGGCTCTAATCCAGGTGGTTTACCTACCAGGAGTCCAAAACGAGTTGGCAGACCATCTCAGCAGAACAGAGGTGGATCCTCAAGAGTGGTTCCTCGACTTAGCCATCGTTCAGTCACTCTTTAAAAAGTGGGGAACTTCAGTCACTCTTTTAAGAGTGGGGAACTCCAGACCTGGACCTTTTTGTGTCCCTACTCAATGCAAAACTGCCTCTGTTCTACTCCAGAAATCCAGGACCTGGCATTTTCTGTCGGATGCGTTTAGGCTGCAGTGGACAAAATGCATTCTATACGCCTTTCCTCCTCTTCCCCTAATTCAGAGGGTACTTCTCAAATTCGAGTCTCAGGGGGACAAAATTATCCTCACTGCTCCCTTCTGGCCTCGACAGATATGGTTCCCGCTGCTCAACAGTCTGTCGGAAACCCCCCCAAAGGCATTTCCCCTTCTGATGAACCTTCTGACCCAGGGTCCTGTGGTCCATCCCATCCTGAGGTCACTTCACCTTCACGCTTGGCTCCTGAAGAGGTAGAGGTGAATAGGTTCAATGTTTCTTGTAGGGTTTCAGATATTCTTTGGGCTGCGCGTAAGCCAGCCACTAGAAAAACTTACACAGCCAAATGGAAGCGTTTTTCTATCTGGTGCGCAAAATCCTCTTCAAACCCTTTTTTCTGCCCACCAAATAAAGTCTTGTAGTACCTTTTAGACCTCTCATATTCAGGTCTGCAGTACTCTACAGTCAAAGTTCATCTTTGTACCATTTCAGCTTATCATGAGATGGTACTTTCCTTGTCACTGGCTCGGTTACCTGTAGTTAAGAGGTTTCTTAAAGGTATTCTGCATACCAGACCTCCTGTCAGACATCCAGTCACAGCCTGGGACATTAACCTTGTGCTAGGTATGCTCACTCGGAAACCGTTCGAGCCTCTAGCTACCTGCAAGTTGAAGTTCCTCACTTGGAAAACAGCCTTCCTGGTGGTCATCACTTCGGCCCGTAGAATATCGGAAATACATGCACTGGTCACAGACCCCTGTACACTGTATTTCACAAAGACAAAGTAGTTCTTAGGACTCATCCTAGGTTTCTCCCTAAGATTGTCTCAGAATTCCATCTAAACCAACCTTTAGTCCTGCCTACTTACTTTGTGAACTTCCAGAATGACGGGGAGAGTACCATTCATTCTTTGGATGTTAAGAGAGCCTTACAATTCTATCTAGATAGAACAAAAGAAATTCTCAAGGCTCAACAACTGTTTATTTCCTTTAGCGAGACCCGGTTGGGTCAACCTGTTGCTATTAGATGCATTTCAGCTGGGTGGTAGCATGTCTCCACCACTGCTCTTCTATGGCACAGGTTAAGCTGGAAGGCAGAGTGTACGCTCACTCTACTAGAGCAGTTGCTGCATCTCTGGTGGAAATCCGTAACATGCCCATTGCAGATATTTGCAATGCGGCTACCTGGAGCTCAGTGCATACTTTCGTTAAGCATTATGCCTTGGATGTTCATGCCAGACAACATCTGTCATTTGGCAGGACTATCCTCAATGGACTTTTGTCCTAAGTATGTGAGCTCTTAGTTTTTCCTGCTGGCCGTCTCGAGAGATTGTTAGCTCGGTACTCTCCCATTAGTGTAAATGAGTGGTGGAGACTTTATGTCCAGGAAGATATGGAGATTACATACCTAGCATAATTCTTGATCTTCTTGAATGAAGTCTCCACCACTCATTCACACGCCCACCCACCATGCCCCGAGCTCACGTCTCTGTTTTTGGTCTTCACTCCCTCAATGGCTGGGCTGTGAAGAGTTCATTGTTGACCCTTCTCACACAGATCATTCGGGCTATCTTATGTCCGATTTTGTTAGGTTAGTCCCTCTAGGTTAGTTACTCTGCACCTTCTCATAAAAAATGTACTGAGGCGGTTGGAGGGTCGACGCCAAGATAGTCTTTACCGCACGAGATGGGACTCGCGGTGGTGCTTACTCACAGCTCCATCTCTGGCACCACCCCTCTTGAAAAGTTTGCTCCCTCTGGGTCCTAGCGCCTCCAGTGTAGATCCCATTAGTGTGAATGAGTGGTGGAGCCTTCGTCCATGAAGATCAAGAATTACGGTAGGTGCGTAATCTCCCATTTTCTCACACTGGGGTGCTCACTCCTGGTGTTGGATGCACCACCCTCCCCAACCCGTCTATGTTCTTTGCTAACAATGGGGTGCCCAATTCCTGTGTCAGCAATAGCATGTGCCCCCCAATGTGGCACACTGGGAGCCCACCCCAGTGTGCATAAATGTTTTTTTTTTTTATTGCTTTCCCCCTGTAAAATAGAAAAACTTTCCCCATAGTCTTTTTATTTTATTTAACCTGTAAAACCGGAAATGATTCCTCGTGGTCTCCCCGTTCCCCTTCCCCAACCTGAACCCTCTCCTCCCTCCCCACACCCACCTCCCTCGCACCACCTTACCCTCCATCACGAGTCAGGAGCAGTGATCTTCTGCAACGGGACATGTCTGCAGTCTTCAAAGGCCAACCACAAACTGAAGAAATGACGGTAAGCTTCATAATGGGTCAATGTGGGGTTCAACTTAGGTTGCTATCTCAGCCATTTTGGAATTTTGGCCCCAAATTTCCAACATGGTGTTCTTGGAACCCTATCTCATGAACATGTCACTGTTATTTCGTTATCTCAGTCCTGAAAGGTGATTTCGTGGGTCGCTAACGAATAACCTTTTGGGACAGATTAACAAAATGACAGTGCCACTGTTCATGAGGGAGGACCCAAAAAGCCCATGTTGCAAATTTGGTGAAACATTCAAACAATAACTGTATTATGAGCATGCTTACGAGTTTCTATGAATGCTCATAATTTCGACAAATTTTATATTTGCACACCAGATTTTCAACATTACCATTTTCACACCTCCTTATGAACAGTACATCTGTTATTTTTCACAACCTGCCAGAAATGTGTTTTTACACCTGTGACGCAGTATGGTGCGGTCGCTGTGGGAAATCAACTTTTGGGACAGATTAAAATCACAGTTCCACTGTTCATGAGGAGAGGTTCCAAAATGCCCATGTTGAAAATTTGGTGAAAATACTCCCAAAAATGATTGCATTACAGGTGTGCATTGTGCAGTTTCTACGCACACTTGTAACTTTGCCAATTTTTCATATTTTCACTCCAGATTTTCAGCATTGCTATATTTTCACACCACCTCATGAACAGTACAGCTGTCATTTTTCACATCCTGCCTGAAATGTGTTTTCGCACTTGTGATGCCAAATGGCACAGTCGCTGTGCAAAATCACCTTTCCGGTAACGAACTGATAGTGCCACTGTTCACGAGGTGGGGTCACAAAAAGATCATGTTGAAAATTTGGAGTGAAAATACCATCAAACATTCAGGGCATTAGGGTTTCCAATGGTAACTCCCCACCCTGTACAGACTGACAGGCATCGAGGGTCTGACTTAGGATCATCGGCTGTAATGCTCACGCCATTCCACCCCACCCCACCCTGCAGCATTGAGGTGTGCCTTGGAGTCTTGGGCCCAAAATTCACCCCATTCTCTATACTGCACCCATCTCAGTGTATTTCCTTATGGAATGGGGTGAGCATAAGGCCCGAAGACCCCAAGGGACACCGCGCCACCTGTCAGAGTCTGCAGGGTAGGTTGAGGTGACGTAAGCGTTATGGACGACGACTCCGAGGCACATCTCCAATGCCTGTCAGTCTCTGCAGGGTGGGGGTGGGGTTGGCATCAGTTCAATACTTCACTGCCATTCCTGTTATGCATCTCTTTAACTCCTGCACTACCGATGCCAATGCCAGCAAACCAACATTCTGCATTGAAAATGCTTGTTTATAGTGTCATTCAACCAAGTCTCAGTTAGTGCTTTTATATCAAGGGTTTCAGTCATGACCCAGGTCGTAAACAAGTCAAGCTTATTTTCAGGCTACATCCATGGTCATACGTTAATTTCATCTGATTCTTATCATGTGGTCTAGGATTTAATTCAACATCTTCACTTAGTATTAGAGCAATTAGAGTGGGCACCCACAGTACTGCATTGTTAACTAATCCCTGCTTTTATATCTCACTAGTTCAGTTTTCATTAATGAAAAGGTATTTCTTCTTTTTTGTACATTCAGGGCCCTTCAAAACTGCCTATACCAAGTGAAGCACTCACTCTTAATAAGACCTGCTGATCTTATCTCTGTCAATCTTCACCATTCATCACTACTGAGTAGAGCCCTCTGGAGCTAGGATCCCATGAGAGACTCCCCTCTTTGGACCGGAGGCGATGCAGAGGCGGGCGCTGCCCTAGAGGCTGATGTTCTATGTAGGCGCTCACGGGTTGGCAGTTAACTGCCATCAACTCCGACCTAACCTCGGTTCTTCTTCTCTCGCCATCAAGAAAGAACCTTGTGAGGAACTTCAAGCAAGACTGAGTAGCGTGTTGCAGCCTAGTGTTTCGGAGCTAGAATTGCGCACTTTGTTAATCTTGGTTCTGTATCACCCTGCTCGATGCCACTGCTGGTTACCAGTAAGACCATTCCTTTTTTCCTATTTCAGCGATGTTGAGTACTGTTTTTGATTTGTTTACCATCCGGTCATGCCTCGTCTCGGGGGCCAAAAGTCATTGAAGGTGGGGCGGCCTCCCATGCGTCGGGTGCCGCCGCAGCTGCCAGTATTCTGTCATGGATCAGCATGACCTCTGTCTCTCCTGCCTTGGCGTGGCCCATGACATGGACAACTGTGATGACTGTTTCTCAATGGACCGCCATGTTCTCAAGTTTTGCGCTTTGAAAGTTGGACATACACTGCTGACTTTTGGGGGATGGTTTTGCAGTTGGCGGACCAAGGTCAGAACTCTTGACCCTTCCTCCAGGTCCCCTTCCAGTCCTATATGGCCCATGGAGGAGGGGGCCTCCACCTCATCTAGCCTTGCTGCAGCAGGGGCTTCTTCTGCAGTGCAGGAGGCGCAGTCCAGCCCTCTTTGGGGTTGTGTGGGAGGCATCACCTTGGCAATCACCTTTTCAAAGGTGAGGGCTCCTCCGGTGTCGCATCCTGGGGCCTGCAGGCCCGGGCCATCTGGCACCATCCTCTACGTTGTCTGTTGGTGCCGTTCTCAGTTCTGGTGCGGCTTGCGGCACTGGGGGCCCGGGCAGCACTGCCAGTGATGCCGGGCCATCTCTTGGTGTCGCTTTCACTCCCAGAAACCATTCACGGTGCCTGGGATGATAGTGGTGCTGTGGGAGGTTTCAACACCATTCTTGAGGCTGTTTCTGGTCTTGGTGCCACCTGTGGTACCGGGCTGGGGCCGGTGCTGCTTCCGACTCCAGCACCATTCGTGATGCTGGGGAGGAGAGTGGCACCTCAGTTGGTGCCGCTTCTGACTCTGGTGCTGTTCACAGCCCCGGAGAGGGGAGGGGAGTGGCACCATGTTCAGCCCCGCCTTTGGCTCCAGCATTGTTCGTGGCGCCAGGGGTGGTTGCAGCACTGCGGCTGGGATCCACTTCTGATTCTGGCACTGTTCACAGTGCCAAGGGGGAGCGTGGTGCTGGGTGTGGTGCTGCACCAGGCTCCAGTGCCACTCGCGGTGCCGGGGCTGAGGATGGAGCCACTCACGGTCCAGGAACTGGTAGGGATCAGGGAGTGGTCTGGCATTGGGCCTCTTTGTCCACTTCTTTGGAGGGGAACTCTGGGTCTGATCTGGATTGGCTCCTGGACTCTTCAGAAACCTCTGATCCCTCCGTGTCCACCACTTTGGCCCCCACTTGGCCTCTGTGGGTGAGACAGTTCCAGCTGATTCTGGGGTCAGTGGTACTGACCAGCCAGCAGTGGTCCAGGTGGCTGCTGCTGCTCAGCCTGAAGTTATCGGCTTGTCTGCCCCTTCAGCTGGGGCACCCCCTTCCTCAGTGTGCCTGGACAGTCCAAGTTTGGGACAGCCCGGGGCATCCCAGGAGGGGGAGGGTGCTGTGCCCTGGGTAGACTCTTCAGAGTCCGCCTGGTGTTGCCAGTTGCCTAGGCTAGTGGTTTCAAGGAAGAGGGCTCTTTTGGAGTCTGAGGGGTCGAGGGGCTTGGGTTCACCAGAGAATCCCTTCCTAGGACCCACCCGGGTTTGGGGAGGAGCCGTAGTACAGATCCTTGCCCTTCCCCTTCTCTCTCCTTGAGAGGGACCTCTGCTTTGCAGGTCAGGGACCGTCCTTCTGGGGCATCCATGGTCCCAGTCGTCTCATAGTGGGGATTCTACCCTTGGGCACAGCTATAGCCACTCAGACCCAGTTGAATGGTTGCTAGCTGCTGGGGTCTCCTCCCTCACTGTTGGGAGCCTCTGCTAGGCCCCCTGCCGGGGACAGAGGGTGCACCTCCTGCTAGGAGTTTGGCCCCGTACCTCTGTCTCCATCTCCTTCTTTCCCAGGTATTCCCAATCCTAGGGGACCTCTGACCTGGGAGCAATTCAGGGGTTCAGCTGCGCATTTCCCCTTCTACCTTAAGGCCATGGACGAGCAGGTGTTCCACCATGCTCCCACACAGCCTGACCCTGAATTGCCAGACTCGTCCACCTCCTCATCCCCCTCCTAAGGGGGAGAGGAATCTTCTGTCCACATCTCCCCAGCATCTTATCTCTCAACGTATCAGCGCTTCCTCGCGAGGATGCTGGATGAGCTCCATCTTACCCCAGTTTCTGGAGGCAATACTGACCATGTGATGCACACCTTCCTAGGTGAATACAATGCGGCCTACCTGGTGGTTCCCGCCTGGCCTGTCCCCTTCTGGGAGGCATCACTGTGGCTCTGGCAGCATCCCTTATCCACCTTTCCAGCCCCAAGGGATCTGTGCCAGTGGTATTGTGCTCCTCCGGAGTCTCCAGGACACGTGCCTCACCTCCTTTCGGGATGACACAGCTGGATACTCTTTCTGGACTTCGCACTCCTCACCGTGACTGGCACCCAGACTCAGACTCTGCGGATTTTGACTTCTGTGGGAGGAGGACCTTCTACTCGGCATGGGTTCTTCTTTCCATTGCTTCTCATCAGGCCCACTGTGCTTCCTATGATAGGTTCTTGTGGTCCAGGCTGGGACAGCTCCTAGCCTCAATGCCTGATACAGAGGAAACTTGGCAGCCATCACCCTCTGCTCAGGGCCTGGGAGCTAGAAAGGCACCAAACAAGAGCATCTTATGACACCAGTGATGTGGCTTCCAGGATTGTAGGACAGTGATCTGCACTAGAAGGACAGCATGGCTTTGCTTATCCCAGTTGTCACCCATGGCCCGGCGTAGGGTGATGTCCTCTGCCTACCTGAGAACCCACCTTTTCTCCTATAAAGTGAGACAGCAGCTTTTGGGGCACCTTCCTTCCCCCACTGGGGGTTCTCCGTCTCACCCGGAACAGTCTCGGGCCTCTCCAGGCCCATAAGTTAGTTATAGTTAGTTATAACTTAGTTTTAAAGGAGCTTTAAAGACCCACCTTTTTAGCATAGCTTTTAAGGATTTATATTAGTTTTAATTTTATTGTATTTATTGTTTGTGAATTTGTACAGGCGCTTTGATTTTAAGAAAAGCGCCTTTTAAAAATAAAGATGAATTGAATTGAATTGAATTGAATAAGGGTTCTCCCCTCCAGTGTCTCCACCACTGGAGGCTAAGAGATTTAATACCTTAGGGACATGTTGGACCCCCTTCGGGGGGGCTCGGTACTCGTCCAGTAGTGATGAATGGTGAAGACTGACACAGATAAGATATGAAAATTATGTACCTACCATCATTTTTGATCTTTCTGTGTATCTTGACCATTTATCACTAAATCCCACCATCCTTCCCCTTGGGCCTCAGTCTCTGGGCTTCCCTCTCCCACTGCGTGTCTCCCTGTTGTTTCAGCTCTCCCCTCTCTCCTTCCCATGTGGCCAGGATGAAGGAGGCCCTGGAGACATGCAGGGAGGAGCTTCCTTTGGGTCTTGGACAGAGGGGGTCTCCCTCTCCCTCACTTTTAGCAGCCCCCACCCCTTTGTTCAGGGGTGGAATGTGGGACTGGGACATCCCCTTCTCCTCTGGACCTCTAGTGTGCCTGTTTTCTACTGTCCCTTGGGGCTAATCCCTTTTATATTTATATTTTAGGGTTTTCTCCTTGGAGTTCTCTGTTATGTTTTTTTTTGGGGGGGGCATGCTCTTGGCTACCTGGAACTCTTCTTTCTAAGCTGCTGACCCTGTGAGAGTCTTGCTGCTACCTTTTCCGGGCTTGCCTCTTGTCTGCTTGGATCTCTTATCCTAAAATGGTTAACTCCTTGACAGCCTTGTTGTTGCCTTAGCCAGGCTCTGCCTTCTTGGCAGTATTCTCCCTCTCTAAATGGGCAGACTGGTTGGACCAGGTGGTTCAGTTTCCTCCTTTCCTTGAGATTTAGGGTCTAGGTCAGTAGAGTTAGGGAGAGTAGTCCTCTCCTCCAACCAATTGTTTCTTCTCTTCCTTCTTCCCTTCCATCCCTCCTCATTTCCAGAGAATAGGGCCCCTCCCAATCCCTAATTTAGTTATTTTCTTATTCTGTCCTCTGTGTCATTTATTTCTCCATTGGTTTTTATATGCTTTCCTTTTATCTATCCTTTGGGCTCTCTTGCCTCACCCCTCCACCCCTTTCTTCCTGTCTTTCCGGCATCTCAGAACTGAGATTGGGGGGCGTCGATGGCAGTTAATGGCTAACCCACGAGCGCCACATAGAACGTTGCCCTCAAGGGCAGCGCCATCCCTGTATCGAATCTGCCCATAGGAAAAAAAAAAGTCTCCCATGGGGTCCTAGCTCTGGAGGGCTGTTCCCAGTAGTGATGAATGGTGAAGTTACACAGAAAGATCAAGAATTACGGTAGGTACGTCATTTTCATTTTTTATGTTGATTGCGTGCATGTGCAAGAAACATTGCGGCAGCTTGCTTCAGAAGCAGGTTGTGGAGGCTCGGCACTGTTGTGGCCAATGCCTCCACAGCCTTTGGAGGCTTGGCCCACTTTTCCCAATTGGATGGTACGCTGCTGCTGACACTAGTTCAGCCAACATGCCACAACCTTGTAAGGTTTCAGCCACTGCAATCAGGGTCTGCCTCGTCATTGCAGCGTCAGCGATTCGCTGCAATGAGGGAGCGACCCATCTTTGCTGGGTGGAACCTTGTTAGTGTGATATTGTTTGTGAACATGGTGGTGGCTTGCCACCATGTTCACAAACTATATGAAGCAGCCCCACTGTCAAGGGGTTGCCCAATCCCCCTTGGCAGCATGTGCCCCCCCAATGTGTTTGTTTGCCGACTGGGGCCCCAATTCCATTGGCTTCAGTGCCCTAATGTTGATGTTGCCATGGGGGCCTAATTGTCAGCATAATTCCTCCCAAACATGCACTACAGTTGTGCCGGTGCCCAACTCGTCGGCTACAGCTGCCTCCCCAAACAAACACTCTGTTGGCATGCTGGGAGCCCACCCCAGCATGCCAAATGGCCCTGTAAAAAAAAAAAAGAAACATTCCGCGATTTTTTTGTACCTGTCAAAAGAAAACGGCCATGGTCTCCCTGCCCTCCCACAACCCGCACTCACCTTCGCGCACCCTGCCTCGCCACACCCCCTCACCCCATACTTACCTGCGGAGTCTGGCGTGACAATCTTCGCTGGACCGGGAACACGTCTGCACTCTTCAAAGTCGACCGCAAACTTAGGAAATGCCGGTAAGCTGTATAATGGCATAAATAGGGCTTTTTCAACTTTTTTGCATATCTCAGGCATTTTTTGGAATTTTGGCACCAAATTTTCAACATGGGGTTATTGGGCTCCCTCCTCATGAATTCAGCCACTGTCATAGCGTTAATCAGTCCCGGAAGGTGATTTTGCGGTCACTGTGCGGAATCACCTTTCGGGACCGATTAACGAAACAACAGTGCCAGTGTTCATGAGGTGGGCTCTCAAAATGTCTGTGTTGCAAATTTGGTGGGAAAAATCCAAAAAATGACTGTTTTACGAGCGTGTGTTGCACAGTTGCTACGCACGTTCATAACTTCGCCAATTTGCAATATTTTCACTCCAGATTTTCAACATTGCTATGTTTACATACCTCCTTATGAACAGTACACTGTCATTTTTCACATCCTGGCCATAATGTGTTTTTGCAGTTCCGGCGCAGAATAGCGCAGTCGCTGTGGGAAATCAGTGTTCAGGACATATTAAGAAGATCACAGTGAGACTGTTTATGAGCAGAGGTCCTAAAATGCCTATGTCAAAAATTGTGTGATGAAAGTCCATAAAGTGAGTGTGTTATGAGCATGCGTTGCGCAGGCTCCATGCACACTCATAACTTTGCAACTTTGCAATATTTTTACTCCAGATTCTCAACATTGCCATTTTTCCACACCTTCTTATCAACAGTCCAGCTGTCATTTTCACATCCTGGCCAAAATGTGTTTTTGCACTTCTGGCGCAGAATAGCGCGGGCACTGTGGGAAATCAGTATTCGGGATGCATTATGAAAATCACTGTCACACTATTCAGTAGCAAAGGTCCTAAAATGCCTGTGTTGAAAATTTTGTGATGAAACGCCATAAAATGACTGTGTTACGAGCGTGCATTGTATAGTTTCCACTCACCCTTGTGACTTCGAAAATAAGTAATATTTTCATGCCAGATTTTCAACAATGGCATTTTTTCACACCTCCTTATGAACAGTACAGCTGTCATTTTTCACATCCTGGCCGAAATGTGTTTTCGTGTTTCTGGCGCAGAATACTGCAGTCGCTTTCGGAAATCAGTGTTTGGGACAGATTAGGATCGAGTGAGTGAGAGAGGGGGAGTGACTGAGCTCAACTGGTTAGTGGTTATTCAGTTTATAGGCAAGACAGAGTAGGGAAAAAAAGGGGGGGGTACTGCTGTATATAAAGGATGCTATATCAGTTGAGGTTGTTGATAGTGGCCCCTTGGACAAATCTATTAATTATTTGACAGTTAAAATTTTAATGGGCACATTGGGCTGTAAGCATTTATATTGCACTTGTTTTTACTGCCCTCCTAAATTGAAATTGGCTAACTATTCTATTTTTGAAGTATGGACTGGTATTCACTAGAACAGAAGGGAACACATTATTATGGGAGATGCAAACACTGATTGGGGTCATGGAAATGAAGTTGTAAAATTAAAATCTCAAATGAATGCTTTTTTGTTTTGTACAGCTGGTTAGGGTTCCTACTCGCTTTAATTACAAAACAAACAATCATTCAATTATAGATTGGATCATGACTAACCACCTTGATGCTTTGTGTAACCTGGATATTTTGTCTGACTCTATCTCAGATCATTGTCCTACATTTTGTATAAGAAAAATGATTAAGCAGCAAATTCCTCCAAAGTTTATTTTTGAAAGGAACATTAACAGACTTAATGTGGAAGCATATACTAAAGAACTGGAATCGGCCGATTGGACTAAAATAATGGACTCTTCTGCCCTTGAACATAAAGTAGACCAATTTACAAAGTATATAGTTGATTTGTTTAATAAAAATACTCCACTGACAAAATGGAGGGGTAAAGGGTAAATATTCACCATGGTTGAAAAAAGACCTACGTGGTTTGATTAAGCATAGGGAAAATACAAGAAAGTATTATTTAAAGGTTAGGGACATTGAATCTTTGAGGCAGTATAAGATCTACAGAAATGAAGTAAAAAAAAAATAGTAGAAGCTAAAGCTCAATCCTTGAAATCCAAACAGTTACGAAATCTGAAAGACCCTTAAAAATTCTGGCATTCCTTTAAACATATCTACAACCCATAGGAATCTAGAGGTATTAAGGGATTTAGGGAGGATGGGATTTTAATCTCAGATGGGTTAACTATGGTAAATATCCTTAATAACTTTTTTGTCTCTAAAACAGTCAATGGGAAAGTTACTGAGCCAGCCAAGGGGATTGAAGAACACACTGAAAGGGACAATAAACAGTTATGTTTTTATTTTTCTGAGATTGAGGAATCGGAGGTTCTGAAACTGTTATTAAAATTGAACGATGGTAAGGTGGGAGGAAGTAACATGATTCCGTCTACCTTATTAAAACATTCTGCCCCTATGTGTAAAGTCCCTTGGCGACATTATTTAATTTGTCACTGTAACAGGGTATTTTTCCCACTTTGTGGAAGGATTCCATCATGGTTCCTTTTTATAAGAGCGGTGACGTATTTCTTATGTCAAATTACAGGCCCATTTCCCTGTTGTCTGAGATTGGCAAACTACTGGAGAAATGTGTTCACCAGCAAATTCAGGTGCATTTTCAAGAAAATTACATCCTTCTTGAACAACATGGATTTCGTGCTGGACAATCTACTGCGACAGCGCTGGCTGGGTTCACGGATGCTGTACTGGTGGCTGTTGAGGAGGGTAAGGCCACCGGTGCAGTCCTCGTGGACCTGGCCAGTGCCTTCGATATGGTTGATCACAGGATTTTATTAAATAAATTTAGAGAAACTGGGAATTAGGGATGTTCAATTAAATTGGTTTGCAAATTATCTGTCAAAGCGTCTCAAAGAACTAAGGTAAATGATTTCTTGTCCCAACCAGAGGATTACCAGCAGGGGTTCCTCAAGGATCAGTGCTTGTTCCCCTTTTATTTTCTATTTTTATCAATGATTTACCCCCTTTCTTTACAAATGCTAATAATTTATTGTATGCAGATGATACTGTATTTTGGGTATCAGGAGTAAATTGTAGCGAAATACAAGATTCTCTTCAAAAACATTATAATGTATTTTCCAATTGGATTCAGTCAAACAAACTGGCCATTAATGAAATTAAAACCAATGTTATGTTATTTGGTTCTTCAAAAAAACTTCAGAAGATTGATTCCCTACATATAACAGGACTTGCTGGTGATCCTCTCCCCATGGTTACTATGGTCAAATATTTGGGTTTGTATTTGGACTCAAATTTGAGCATGCTTCCTCATTTAGAAAAAGTAGGCACTAAATTACATCAGAAGCTTGGTTTTCTTTATAGAAATAGTACATTTTTGTCCAAAGAGGCTTGTCACATTATAGTGAAACAGGTACTATTTCCAACATTAGAGTAGGGAAGTGTTAATTTTACAAACTGTAATCAGCTGTTTGAGTCAAAATTTAAAGTTTTATACAATGATATTTGTAGATTTGCATTACATGTTTCAGTTAGAACCCATCACTGTCAGTTATACAGTGATCTTGGGGTTCTTTCCCCAATTCATCGTTTGAAATGTATACTAGGGAATTTTGTATTTCGGATAAAAGGTCAGGGAGTTCCAATAACTTTATCCAAATTTATAGCAAGAAAAGTCTATGGCAGAGATACTAGACAAAACTGTTTAAACCAGTAAGTTGTTTCAGTCTACAAGCTTCAAATGAGTAGGAAGGCATTTTCTTGGTATGCACCTTCATTTTTAAATTAATTTGGAAATTTAATTCAAAAAGCACATTCAGAATCTCATTTTAAAATTTATTGCTAAAGAAACTTTATTGTGACACAGTTTGTAATTGACTAATGTATGGATTTTTGTGTAAATGTGATTTTTTGTTGTAATGTACTGTTATATGTCAGGTGTGGCTGAAAAAGGGCAGTGCCCAGTCTACTTCCTGGTTAAAAATAAAACAAACAAACAAAACTGAGCTCTGTCAGGACAGCTGCAGATTTCTCTGTGGGCAGAAAAAGGCACCAAAGCAGGCAGGAGCCCAGTACAAAAGGGCAGCCTGCAGCGCCAGGAGAAACAGAATGAGCAGGTGAGGGAGGGGGAGTGAGTGAGCTCAGTGGAGCTGTGTTGGGACTTCTGTGGATTTCTTTGTGGGCAGAAAAAGGCAGCAGTGCAGGCAGGGGCCCAGTACAAAAGGGCAGCCTGCAGCAGTGGGAGAAACAGAACGAGAAAGGGGGAGTGACGAGCTCAATGGAGCTCTATCATGACTGCTGCAGATTTCCCTGTGGGCAGAAAAAGGTGCCAACAGAGGCAGGAGCCCAGTACAAAAGGGCAGCCTGCAGTGCCAGGAGAAACAGAATGAGCGCGTGAGAGAGGGAGAGTGAGTGACCTCAACGGAGCTCTGTCGGGACAGCTGCGGATTTCTTTGTAGGCAGAAAAAGGCGCAAACAGAGGCAGAAGCCCAGTACAAAAGGGCAGCCTGCAGTGCCAGGAGAAACAGAACAAGCAAGTAAGAGAGGGGGAGTGAGCAAGCTCAACGGAGCAAAGCAATCAACATTCGGCATTGACAAAAGCTTGTTTCTTCAAGCCCCAGGAAATCTTTACTGTATTCTGACTTATGCAGACTAATAAGCAGTACCTTTGGAGGTGGGCACAGAACATACTTAGGAAACAAGCTCTGCAGTACTGCTGTGCCAAACCTGGCATCACTTCTAGCCTGAGTGTCCTGGCAATAGTGCTTAGTAAAGGTGCGAACGGTGTTCCAGGTGACTGCTTTACATATTTCCAGCAAAGGAATGTCTCTTGGAGCTGCTATAGAAGCAGCTGTACCTCTAGTGGAGTGGGCCCTGAAGCCCATTGGGGGTTCCTTGCCTAGCTTGCTGTAGTAAAACAGAATACAGGCAACAATCCAGTGCTCAGTAGTCCTCTATGAAGCTGGTTTGCCTTTCCCCACCTCTCCATAGGTCAGGAAGAGCTGAGTATTATCCTGTCTATGGCCCTTTGTGTGATCCAAATAATAGCTGATAAGGCAGACTAGGTGGGCCAAGCGGTCCTTATCTGCTGTCAAATTCTGTGTTTCTATGATAGCCCTCTTGACATCAAAGCTATGCAGCCTGCATTCCCCTAAACTGGAATGATCAGTGAAAAAGACAGGCAGGGTAACAGACTGGTTGAGGTGGAAGTCAAACACCACTTTGGGGAGGAACTTCCTATTGGTTCTGAGGACTACCTTGTCCCTATGGACTGAAATGTAGTTAGGCTCTGTGGACAAAGCCTGAAGTTCACCAATCCTCCTGGCTGAGGTGATTGCTACAGGGAGATTGTTTTCCATGTCACATACTTGAGATCTGCTGAAGACATGGGCTCAAATGGGGATTGCATTAGGTGCGCGATGCATATGTTCAGGTCCCAGGAAGGAACTGGTTCCTTGTGTGGGGGATGCAAGTGAAGTAAGAAAAAATTACTCACCTTAGTAATTGTGTTTCTTCTAATGGAGTCTTGCTGTATTCTGACTTATTGCAGTTATCCCCAGCACTTGAACTGCCCCGGAGATGAAAGAGTTAACTCTATGCTGGAAGCATAGAACGTTGAGCTCAAGCTCGGCTCAGACCACTGTCTGCTGCACTTGAAGTGTAACCATCAGATTCTTACGAGCTACTACTAACTAGCTACACTGTAAAAGAGGAAATTGTAAAAGCTATTAGCCAAAAGGCAACTAAGTTTTTTTGGATCCCCAAAAGATTCAAGTCGAGAAACCCAAAAACAAAAACCAGGTAGTGAACTTAAATAACCTAAGCAGAAGTTAACCAACTCAGCAGAACTAGTACACCTCTGGAATGCAGCACTGTATCTGCCAACCCCCTTCTCAAAAAACAGGTTCTGAGAGGGGAGGCGGGGGGAGGTCAGAATACAGCAAGACTCCATTAGAAGAAACACAATTACTAAGGTGAGTAATTTTTTCTTCAAACAACATGAAGTCTTGCTGTATTCTGACTTATTGCAGACTACCAAGCAGTACCTCCAAGGAGGAGGGTATAGAACCTATTTAGGGAACAGGCTGTGCAGTACTGCTGTACCAAACCTAGCACCACTCCTAGCCTGGATGTCCAGAGAGTAATACTTGGTAAAAGTGTGAACTGTTTTCCAGATCTCTAAAATGGGGATATCCCTGGCAGCAGCCAGAGAAGCTGCTGTACCTCTGGTAGAATGCGCCCTCAAGCCTGAAGGGGGTGTTTTGCCTAGCTTTTCGTAGCAGAACTGTATACAAGAAACAGTCCACCTGGCAATAGTACATTTGGTAGCAGGCCTGCCCTTTCCCACTTCTCCATAGGTGAGCAAATGCTGGGAAGAGTCAGATCTAAAGGCCTTAGTACCTTCCATATAGTAATTAAGTGCCCTTTTAACATCCAAACTGTGTAATCTTCTTTACCCTGAAGAAGAGTGATCAGTGAAAAACACTGGATGGGACATGGATTGGTTCAGGTGAAAATCTGATAGCACTTTTGTAAAAACGTCCTGTTGGTTGTAAGGACCACCTTATCTCTGTGGAATGAGATAAAATCAGGCTCCACTGATAGAGCTTGAAGTTCACTGATACATCTGGCAGAAGTAATGGCTACCAGAAAAACAGTCTTCCAAGTCAAGTACTTGAGATCAGCAGAAACCAAAGGCTCAAAAGGTGGCTGCATAAGTTGAGCAATGCAAATGTTAAGATCCCAAACTGGGTTAGGGTCTTTAAATGGGGGGTTAGTATGAAGTAGCCCCTTAAAGAATTTACAGAAAACAGGGTGGGAAGCCAGAGAGGAAGGCTTCCCTACTGACAAAAATGCAGAGACAGCTGACAGATGAACTTTCAGGGTTGCTGGTCGAAGGCCTAAATTGTTTAGGTGAACCAAATAGTCCAAGACTACTGAGAAGTCAGCAGAGTCTGGAGCTATCTGTTTACTAGAACACAAAATACCAAATCTCTTCCATTTGGAATTGTAAGTTTTCCTAGTAGCAGGTTTCTGAGCAGCCTTGAGGATATCCACAACCCCTTGAGACAAGTTCATATTAGCATATTCTAGCTCTTCAATAGCCAGGATTTGAGGTTGAGAGACTGAAGGTTGGGGTACCAAACCCTCCCCTGAGAACACATTAACAGATTGTGATGTCTGGGGAGGACTAGAGGAAGGTGGACTGCCAGAGACAGTAACAGAGGGTACCAAGGCTGCCTGACCCAAGCTGGACCAATCAGGATCACTTTGCAGGATTGTGACCTTATCTTGACCAGAACTTTGAATAGTAGAGGAAAGAGGGGAAAAACATACAGAAATTTCCCCGACCAATCCAAAAGAAGAGCATCCAGAGGGACTGAGCCCAAGACTGGGGGTCTGCAACAAAAAAGAGGAAGTTGGTGATTGTTTGGGGCTGCAAAAAGATCTATTTGAGGAGTGCCCGATCTTGAGAAAATCACTTTCAATATCAGGGGATCCAGGGACCATTCGTGGTGACCCTGAGAAATCCTGCTCAAGGCATCTGCTAACAAATTGTCCTTCCCTGGAAGATGGACTACTACCAGGGATGTCTGTAGAGAGTAGGCCAGAGACCAGATTTTCATGGCTTCTGTGCACAAAGCCATGGACCGAGTGCCTCCCTGTTTGTTGATGTACGACATGGTGGTGGTGGTGTTGTCTGTCCTGACCTGAACCACCTTGTTCTGAATTGATTTTGAGAATGCTAGGAGGGTTAGATATACTGCCCTGAGTTCCAAAAGGTTGATGTGGAGTAGGGACTCCTGAGGGGACCACACACCTTGAGATGTGAGGGTCCCTAAATGAGCTCCCCACCCCAGGACTGATGCATATGTGGTCAGAACCCATGAATGGGCCTAAGCAACAAAAGGAACTCCTTTCCTGAGGTTGTTGTGATCCAACCACCACTGGAGTGCTTGGACCAGAGAGATAGTCACTGGAACCAGCTTGGTCAAAGGATCCTTCCTCTGAGACCAAAAGGTCCTTAGATGAAATTGAATGTCCCTCATGTGGAACCTGGCTCCTTGAACCACTGCAGTAGAAGCTGCCATGTGCCCCAAAAGCTGCAGGAAATGCCTTGCTGGTCGTGAGACCAGAGGACGAAAGGAGGAAGCCAGGTCTGTAAAGGATTTTACCCTTACTAGGGGAAGAAAAGCTCTTGCCTGGATAGTGTTGAGCTCTGCTCCTATGAAAGTCCATATCTGCACAAGTTCGAGGACTGACGTTGGAAGATTGAGGACAAAACCCAGGGATGTGAGCAAATGCTGTACTGCTTGCAGATGTAACTTGACTTGGTCTGGAGACTGTCCCACAATGAGCCAGTCATCTAGGTAGGGAAAAATGGAGATGCTTTTCCTTTTTAGGAATGCAACCACTACAGCTAGGCATTTGGTGAACACCCTTGGAGCTGATGATAGGCTGAAGGGCATTGCTCTGAACTGGTAATGGTCTGAGGGCAACTGAAATCTGAGGTATTTTCTGTGGGAGCACCAGATGGGAATGTGAAAATAGGCATCTTTGAGGTCCAGGGAGGCTAACCAGTCACCTGGCCTTAGTGAGGGAAGAATTACTCCCAGAGTCACCATTTTGAATTTTAACTTTAACAGGCGCTTGTTTAAGTATCTGAGGTCTAGGATGGGCCGCCACTCCCCTGTCTTTTTTGGGGTAAGAAAGTACCTGGAGTACAGGCCTTTCCCCAAAGTGTTGTAGGAACTCTCTCTATGGCTCCTAGGGCCAAGAGAGAGGAAACTTCTGCCTCTAGGGCAACAGTTTCTAAGGTGTTTGCTGGTGGAAAGGGCCTGGCCCTCAGCTTGAGAAATTTTTTGAAACTGAGAGCCAGGCCCTGGCTTACTACTTCCAGAACCCATTTGTCTGAAGTGATAGATTTCCAAGCCTGGAAGTAGTAAGCCAATCTGCCTTCTACAGGGATGAGGGAGTCAACCCGGGCTGACACATCAGGGTGTCTGCTTGGCAGGGGCCCTGGGCTGAAAAGAGGATGCAGCTCTGCTCATCCCCCTTCTACCTCTCCCACTAAAGAACCCCCTCTGTGAAAAAGGAGAGGAAGCCTGAGTTTGGAAGAAAGGCCTTTGAAAAGGCCTGCCCCTGCCCCTAGACTGCTGCCTCTGAGGAGTGGGCACTCCTATAGGTGGTCCTGTATTCATCCATCTTTTTCATGTAATTCTCTGTCTGCTCCCCAGAGAATTACCTACAACAGGGAAATCCATGGCCTTAGCCTGGGTATCCTGTGATAGGCTAGTACATCTGAGCCAAGCCATTCTCTGCAGAGCAACAGATGTAGCCATGACTCTAGATGACACATCATTTGAGTCAACAGCAGCATGAAATTGGATTTTTGATGCCTCTATCCCATCAGTAGCCACCTCCTCCAGCTCCTTGGCCAGCTGGGGGGAGGCCTGCTTAGCCAACTCCAAAACTGACTCCCACCTGGACTTTTGGAACCTGGCTACATAGGCCATATAGTTAGCCCATCTGAATCCCAAGGAGGATGCCAAATACTGCTTCTTGGCCATGGCATCTATATTCCTGGAGTCCTTATCCAGGGGGGTGAAGCCAAGGGAATGCCAGCCTTATCACAGGCTGCAGCCTGTACTACCCCAACATGGCTGCAATGCTGGTACAGGAACTCCAAACTTGAGCCTGAAAGCATATACCTCCTGTCCATATGTTTGTCCACTGCAGGCAGAGAATTTGGGGTTTTTAAAAGTTTATGTGTCTGTTTCCCAAAAGATTTATGCAAGGGAATAGACAGCTTCTTGGACTCTGGGATGTCCATCATCTCAACGAAATCAGGCTCTTCTTCCTCCTCAACAGCTTCATCCACAGGGAGCTGGAGGGTCTCAGCCACTTTCTTGTAAAACAAAAAATGGGAAGGGGAATCAGAAAGCCTAGGAGGGGAAACTCCAGAAGGCCTGTCTGGGGAGATGTCCGGTTCAATAGGCTCATCCACGCTTTCCCCACCATCATACTCGTCGTCTTCATCCTCTTCAACTTTCCCCTCCCACTCTGGATCATAATATTCCTCCAGAGAATAATCTGTAGCTGGAGGAGCCGACCAAACCGAACGTCTACTGGCAGGGGCCAGTTCAGTAGGAACCAGACAGAGCGATTCTACAATGCTAATCACCCAGGCAATTTCATTGGCCGTCAGATGAAGGGATTCAGGATACGAACCAGTCAATTTCTCCTTCTTTTTCTTTTTTGAAGGAACCAACCTCTCAGAGTTGGTTTTCCTCTTGCCCGGGGAAGTATGGCCCTGGTCAGAAGGCACTCCCTCAGGTTCGGTTGGAACCGAATCAGCCTGGCCATCCGGGTCAGCGGACTTCTCGGCCTCTTTATCCCTAAGCCTGCCCAGCCGTTTTTTTAGGGTGGTCTTAAGGAAATGTTTACAAATTTGGCAGTCTGAATTGAAGTGGTCAAACCCCAGACAATATACACAGGTGATGTGGGGGAATCGGCCTTAGCAAAGGCCTCCCCACACACACTACAGTGCTGAAACCCAGTGGGCCCGTTTTTTTTCCTGGGTTTATTAGACATGGCCACAACAAATAAACTTACTCTTTGCACGGCTTCAGGCCAGGTAAGACTACCCTATCGGTTCCTCACCGTGTCATGGGTGTTGGAAAAAAAAACAAAAATGCGTTTTTTTTTTTAGAACCGATAGGTACCAGAATCACCACAACTATACACACAAGAAAATTGATTGGTTCAGCCGAACCGACCGCAGGAAAATAAAGTTTACAATTTCCTCAGAAAAACTCACAAAACTCTACAGTCCACTACCTATAACACTTACTCTACCACAGACAGGGATCTGAACCGAGAAAACTGAGAGAAATGTTATGGTTTAAACCGACGATTTATTGTACGGAACCGACAAGCGAGGAGCAAACTCCGGAGCTACTATTCAGTTAGGCAGAGTAAAGAATCTGATGGTTACACTTCAAGTGCAGCAGACAGTGGTTTGAACTGAGCTCAAGCTTAATGTTCTATGCTTCCATCATAGAGTTAACTCTTTCACCTCCGGGGCAGTTCAAGTGCTGGGGCTAACTGCAAAAAGTCAGAATACAGCAAGACTTCATGTTGTTTGAAACCGTTGAAGAACTTCCTGAAAATCATATTGGAAGCTAAGGAAGAGCCCTTGCCCACTGAGAGATAAGCAGAGACAGCTGCCAGATGCACCCTGAGGGTAGATAGCTTAAGGCCGAGAGAATGAAGATGAGCCAAGTAGTCCAGCAGGACTGGCAGACCAACCAGTTGAGGGTCCATGGCCTTTTGCAGGCACCAAATGGAAAATCTCTTCCATTTGGAAGTATAGGGCTTCCTGGTAGAGGGCTTCCTAGAAACCCTGAGTACTTCCAGGACCCCCTCAGAGAGGTGCAGATTTGCATACTCTAGGTCCTCAAGAGTCAGGCCATGAGCCTGAGGGGCTTAAGGTTGGGGTAAAGGATTCTCCCCTGGGAGGATGTCAGCAGGTTGTGTCTCCTGGGCAGGCAAATCGGACTGGAGAGTGACAGAGACAGGAGCAGCGAGTACCAAGGCTGCCTGGCCCAGTCTGGAGCTATGAGGATCATTGTTGCCGACTGAGTCCTGAGCATGTTCAGTACCCTGGGCAACAGAGGGAATGCATACAAGACCTTCCCTGTCCAGTCCTGCAGTAGTGCATCCAGTGGCACCGTGCCCACTGCAGGAGGCCTGCAACAGAACTGTGGCAACAGGTGCTGGTCTGGGGCTGCAAAGAGATCTGTCTCTGGGGTGCCCCACCTCCTGAATACAGTTTGCAGGACCTGCCTGTTCAGAGACCACCCGTGGTGGTTCTGATTGATCCTGCTCGGAGCATCTGCCAGGATGTTGTTCTTCCCTGGAAGGTGGACTGCTGAGAGGGAGAGAGAGAGAGAGAGGGAGTAAGCTAGACTCCAGATTTTCATAGCCTCTGTGCACAGCAAGGTGGACCTTGTGCCCCCTTGCTTGTTTATATAGTACATGGTGGTTGTGTTGTCTGTTCTGACTTGCACCACTTTGCCCTGGAACATTGTGGAAAAGGACTGGAGTGCCAGAAAAACTGCCCGGAGCTCCAACAGGTTTATGTGCATCAATGACTCCTGCTGGAGCCATGTGCCGTATGCAGCGTGTTCCCCTAGGTGGGTGCCCCATCACAAGAGGGAGGCATTGGTTGTCAACACTACTGTTGGGGACTGCTGCAGGAATGGTACTCCTCCTCTGAAGTCCCTTTCCTGCCACTATTGAAGTGCCTGAAGAAGGGTCCCTGTGACTGGTACAAGCTTTGACAGGAAATCTCTTCTCTGAGATCAGTGAAACCTGAGGTGGAACTGGATGTCTCTCATTTGAATCTTGCCCCTGGCACTATTGCTTTTGAGGCTGCCACGTGGCCTAACAGTTGCAGGAAATGTCTTGCTGGTCTGGGGGTGTGGAGCTGGAAAAAGCTTGCTAACTATACCAGACTGTTCACCCTTCCTTGAGGAAGGAATGCTTTCCCCCTTAGTGTGTCCAACTCTGCTCCTATGAAATCCCGGAACTGGACCGGTTGCAAGGCTGACTTTTTCAGATTCACCAGGAACCACAAAGACTGCAGGGTAACCTGTGTGAGAGCTAAGGAATCCCTTACCCGTTGAGGGGACTGCCCCACGATTAGCCAGTCATCTAGGTACGGGAACACTGTCACCCCCTGCCTCCTCAAATGTGCCACCACTCCCAGGTACTTTGTGAACAGCCTTGGGGCAGAAGTGAGACTGAAAGGCAGGGCTCTGGACTGATAATGGCCTGATAGCGATCTGAACCTGAAATGCTTTCTGTGGGATTGCCTGACAGGAATGTGGAAGTAGGCATCTTTGAGGTCTAGGGATGCCAACCAGTCTCCCTGCCTGAGAGTGGGAAGAATAATTGCCAGAGTGACCATTTTGAACTTTGGCTTTGTTAGGTGCCTGTTTAAGTTTCTAAGATCTAGTATGGGCCACCACTCCCCAGTTTTCTTTAGAGCTAGGAAGTATCGTGAGTACAATCCTTTCCCCCCTCTGAGGGAGGGGGACAGGCTCCACTGCCCTTTCTAGCAGAAGGCTGCCTACTTCTGATTCCAGTAAGGCTTTTTCTATTGGGGTGGCAGGTCTGAACAGCCTTGCTCTCAATTTTGGAGTGGTCTTGAAGCTGAGAGCAAGACCCGGACTTACTACTTCCAGGACCCATTTGTCTGTGGTGATGGCTTGCCATGCCTGGAAACAGTAAGCCAGTCTGTCCCCTACTGGAACTGAGGAGGCGGCAGGTCCTGACAAGCACGCCGGGTGGGGGTTGCTTTGCAGGTGTCCTGAGCTGAGGACTGGGGCTAGAACAGTTGCTGCCCCTTTTACCTCTGCCCCTAAAGTATCCTCACTGCTGCTGGTACACTGGGAAAGCCTGGGCCTGATAAAAGGATCTGGAATAGAGCCTTCCCCTACCTTGGTGCTTCTGATGGGTAGATGCCTTCTCCTTAGCAGAAGCACTCTTGCAGGCAGCCTTGTAGTCATCCATCTTCTTCTTCATGTAAGCTTCTGTTTGCTCGCCAAACAAGGAGTTCTGCTCACAGGGGAAGTCCAAGGCCTTGGTCTGAGTGTCCTGAGAGAGGTTAGTGGCCCTTAGCCAGGCAAACCTCCTCAGGTACACTGTGGTTGACATTAGCCTGGCAGTATTATCATAAGTATCCACTGCCATGTGGAACTGGTACTTGGGTGCTTCAATGCCACATTTGGCAGTCTCTGCCAGATCAGCTGCCAGTGTAGGAGGAGCTTTGCTAGCCAGTTGTAAAACAGAATTCCAGAGATTTTTCTGGTATCTGGAGACATAAGCCAGATATGAGGCTTACCTGATAGCCAGAGAAGCTCCTAAATATCCCTCCTTGGCCACGGAATCAGTTGTCCTTGAGTCTTTGTCAGGTGGATGAGAAGCTAAAGGTATACCTGCTTTATCACTGGCAGCTAGCTGCCTGCACCACGCCTTCGTGGCTGGGGCAACTGAAAAGAAACTCGGCTCCACCTTTGGCCAGTAGGTACTTCCTCTCCACTTTTTTGTCCACAGGAGGGACAGAAGTTGAGGGTTGCAATATCTTGAACACTTGCCTTTTTAGGGACTTGAGGATAGGGATCAGCAACCTACTGGTTGCTGGCACATCCATCATCTCCAAGTAATCTGGTTCCTCCTCCTCCTCCTCAGTGGTCTCCTGAGTGGGGAGGTCCAGTGTTTCTGCAACTTGCTTCATAAATGAAAAGTGGGAAGAAAAATCCTTGGGTGGTCGAGGAGGGGACTCGAACTCCTGTTGTTCTGGGGAGACCTCAGGTTCAATGGGATCCTCAAGTTCTTCTTCCTCCTCCTCCTCATCATCCTCATAATAAAAATCTGGTTCAAAGGAACCAGCAACTGTGGAAGCAACTGGTGTTTGAACCAGAGGCTGCTGAGGAGTTTGCTGAGAAACCAGGGTTGGGATCGGGCCTGAAGCAACTGTATAATGCAGATCGCATTCACGATCTCTTCAGTGGTTGGAACCATTGTGGTCGGTTCCAGCATTATATTATTTTCTTTTTTCTTTTTCTTAGAGGCAGGCACCAGTTCTGTGGCTGGTTCTGCACTCCTTTTAGTTGTCGAGGATATTTCTCCCCTGTCAGAGGGCTTTCCTTCCAGTTCCTTTGATTTTTCTTTCGAAGGAGGAACCGATTGTCCTGAAGCTGTCAGCAGCTTTTTCAGACATTTGCTCTTTCAGTCGGTTTAAATGCCTGTCAAGCGTTGACTGAGGGAAGTTTTTACAAATAGCACACTCTGCTTTTAGGTGTTCAAACCCAAGGCAGAAAACACACCCTGTGTGAGGATCAGCCTTGGCAAACGACCCACCACACTCTGTGCAGTGTTGGAAACCAGTAGGGCTGGTTCTCTTTGTGGGCTTCTGAGACATAACCTAAATAAAAAAACAAATATACCGGTTCTGTATAGTAACCCAAACAACAATAATAAAGCGGTTAGGCTTTAAGTTTTCGTTTTTCTTCCCGCGGTCAGTTCAGCGACGGAAGAAAAAAACGAGAAATCCCGGTTTACACTAACAGAACCAGGAAAGAGAAACCAGCTATCAAAACACTAAATAATAAAACTAAAACAAAGTAAACGTTGTCTCAGAATATAGTAAAACATGTTGGTTCCTTACCGGTTGTGAAAACTGACAAGGAAATGCAAAACTACTGAAATTAAGCTAAACCTATACTAGTCTACCTGTAAGCCAAGGACAGCACTTTGAAAAATAAAAGAAATATAACAGTAACTTGAAAACCAGTAAAATAAGAAACTTTCTTCAAGAAGCTGAAGGAGAGCTCTCCGAGGTGTCTTACTATGGTAGGCGGAGTAAAGAATCTGACAGTTGTATATAATGCACATAATGCAACAGGGACAGTATTTTGAAAACTGAGCTCGAGCCTATCAATGTTCCACTATTTGCATAGGTTCTTTAACTCTCTATTCTCTGAGGCACCTGAATGGTGAAGGCTAACTGCATAAGTCAGAATACAATAAAGATTTCCTGGGGCTTGAACATTTGGGTGTAGATCCAATATGATGGGTTGTAGGGGGGTTAGTTAACAGAGTAGGCTTTGTATATTGAGGTGCAAGATATTTAAGCCCTTTGGAAGATGCATGGAGGGAGGGAGGGGGTAGGGCCAGGGTTAGATTCAGTGTCACCTGCTGAGATGAGCAGGAGGTGGATAAGCAATTTAGCTAGTGAATTTAACCATTTTGTGGCTTTTGAATGAAAGTGATAGTAATAAGCACGTGTTAAGGTGGTGGCAGTTTCGGAGATTTCTGGAATGGGGAGTGACACTGGCCTGATGGTCCTTAGTGCTGACAGAGTTAAAGAGTTAAAAAAAAAAAAAAGGCAAATCAGAGGAGGCTTTTAAACCAAATTGTTCTGGGAGTGAGCTATGGCCGGAGCCAACAGTCAAGTGTGCTGTAAGATTTTGAAAGTCAACGTATGCTGCTCTCATTGCCAGCTCCAGCCAGTGAGGATCTACTGTGAGTACATTTTTGCTGGTGTGGACCTAGACTGAGACTATTTCAATATTCTCACTCTAGGTCCCAGGGAAGCAAAACTATCAGTAATATATGCCCTTTAATAGAGTCACAAGTATGGCATAACTAAGGGATATGCCATGGCCCCAGGAAAAATATTGCCAGCATTTTTCATAAGTTCTGTTTGATCTTATGACATCATGAGTGGCACAGCACGAGTGAAAAATGGGTGATATTTTTCCTCAGGCCATGGCACATTACATTTATCCAACACTTGTGAAGAGTCAAGGATAGTATAGTTATGTAAGAACTTAACAACAGTAGATCTCTGAGAGAAGCACTTACAGCAGGTAACACCGTTGGGACTAAGCCACCAGATGCTAGGACGCAATGGAAAAATTCTAGCTAAGAGTCTATAGTGGGGACCACCTCCGATGTCGGCCCGCCAACATCACCTACGATATCAAAGGGGCGGTCACCCAACCCATCCTTAGTAGTTCTCCTGCCAGGGAGATCCCAGAACAAAAAGTGAAAATGGAGAACTGAGGAGGTTCCTTATAGAGGAGGAAAGGTATCCATGATGGAGATAAACTACCACCAGGGGGAAGGCGTGAGGGAAAATAGTACCTACTGCAAGACCTTCACTCGAAGATCTTCTAGTACGGTAAATTCTTACATAACTGTACTATCTTACTGCAGCAGGTAACACTGTTAGGACTGAGTCCCAAGCAGTAAAGGAGTGACCCCGGTCAGCTGGGTGGGGGTAACAGAAAGGTTCTTTAAGGATCTAAGGAGAGAAGGCCCTGAAGGACTGCTGGTCCAAAGCCTGCTCTGAGGCGCAGGACAATGTCCAGACCATAGAGTTTGACAAAGGTGTGGATGGAGTTCCAAGTGACGGCTATGCAAATATCAGCAGCAGAAACATGCCTCGAAAAGGTCGAATGAGGCATTCATGCCCCTGGTGGAGTGGCCTGTTACCAAGCCCAGTAAAGGACTGTCATACTTGTAGCAACAGAAAACAAGCCAATTAATCAACCATTTTGATAAAAACAAGAGACCTTGGCAATATAAGGGCGAAAGAGAGAAACAACTAGACAAACAGTTTAATTCTACAGGTACTTTCCAACAGGAATCAAAGCACCCCGTGAATATCCAGTAATGCCTTCCCTAGGATTGAGTACTCTGGGTAGCAGATATCAGGGTGGCCAAGTCTTCAACAGCACCCTACCCTTGGATAACCACTGAAAAACAACAGACCCCTTATGGAACTGGGTTCCTAAAGGGAGGCTTCAAAACAAAATGCCCTTCAAGAATTTGTGGGAAAAGTCAATCTGGGCAAGGCGTTGCCCCTGGTGTGCAGGGAAGCTGGGATATCAGAGGATGCACCTGTAAGGAGGAGTAGCCAGACCTGAAACTGACAGGAGAGAGATACTCCACAAACAAGAGTTCACCGGTCAGGTGAAAAGACCCAGATGTGGAGCGGTGGCCCAAACGCAGAACCACTTGCCTTTCATAGCACAATAGGCCCTAGTGGAAGGTTTCCTAGCAGCCACTAAGGGATCTGCTGCCCCTGGAGAAACCTGAATGGGGAGACAGCTAGGTCTGCATGAACCATGCATGGAAATCCAGAGATACGAGATCTGGATGGACTAGGGTGCCCTGCTTCTGAGAGGACAAAATCTGAGCATAGAGGCAGGGAAAGCAAAAATTCCACTATTGGTTGCTGGAGGAGTGGAAACTGAATCAGATGGGGCCCATCGCGCACCACTGGAGTTAACTCTCTCGACCTACGATTGCAGCAGAGGGAACCCCCTATAGACAGGGAACAGGAAGGGTGGTGTAGAGGAACCTCCCTGTCCTGGAGAGGGACAGCTTGTGTGTTAGATGGGGAGGCAAATAGATGCCAATCAGTGTGTCCCCATCTGACGTAAAGGTCAGTGATCACTGTGGGAAGAAGTCCTACTTGAGGGTCTTGAATCAAGATCAACATAGGTGATCTATCAGGACAGATGGCATGCCTGGAACGTTATCTGCTGAGGAATCCAGGTGATTATCCATGGCCCAAGACCCTACTCTCATGGTCTCCCTGCAGGGTGGGAAGGAGTGAGATTCATCCTGTGAGTGCTTAAATGAGACCATTAACATGATGTCCCTTTGGACTGACAGAGGGCCGAGTATCGGAACCATCTGAAAGGCCTGAAAGGCGTATAAAACCGCCCACATCCCCTGGACAGAGATGTGGAGAATGATGTTTGTTGGTGTGACCAGGATCTCCCAAGTCTGATGGTCCCCTGAGAGTACTCCCCAGCCTTGGCTTGATGTGTCCATGGTCAGAATTTAACTGGGAGACTCCTTCTGAAAGCAACTTCTTCGTCAGTGATGATGGAATCGATCCACCATGCTAGGTCCAGGCTTGCAGGTTTGATACCAGGACTGGCTGTTGTAGAATATCTAATAGTTGGTCTCTCAGGTAGCATCGGACCACTCTTATATAGAGTCAACCCTGGTAATGGCCACTGCCACAAGTCCCAAGGGTATGAGGACCGAACTGGCCGAACACTGGCAAGAGGAGGAGACTTGTAGTGCGTGCACTAAAAAAACGCTTTACCCTGTCTGGGGAGAGGAAGGCTGTGCCTTGAACCTCATCCATAACTGCCCCGTATGCTGCAAAATATGGCTTGGCCAAGAAAAGGAAGGTTTAAGGTAACCCCTAGATAGGGGGAAGGTGGGCAACAGCCAATCATCTAGGGAAGGGAGCCATAAAGGCCACATCTCTGTAAGGCCGTAATCACTTTTGCATTTGATAAAGACCCTGAGGACCAAGGACAGGTCAAAGGGTAAGATCCAGAAACTGGCAGTGGTGCCCCTGGAGGAGGAGGAGGAAGCACAGGCACCTCTTGTAAGGATGAAAACTCTGCATATGGGAATATGTGTCTGGCATGTCTGAGGAGCATAACCAATCCCCTTACCAGAGGACTGGCAGAAAGCTCAGCAGAGACACTGTCCTGAGCAGTGTGTACAGTATGTGATATGTTCAGGAGGATGAGGACCAGGGCAGGATGCAGGTCCTCGTCGTCGGTCTTCAACACTAGGAAATGGTGTAATAAAACCCTTTCGCATTGTGTTACCGGAGCTGGCTCCATGGCCTGTGTCCACCATATAGACTGGGTTTCCTCTTGAATGAGGCTGAAAAACCTTTGAAGATGAGAGGGGACAAGTAGGGTGTCTGGGGCAGCTCTGTAAACTATAAGGTGTGCCCCTGTGCAATTAAATAAAGCACCCACGGGTCAGAGGTAGTCTGGCTCCCATCTACTCTGGACAAAAGAGAGGCGACTCCCCCACTGCCACCCCTAAGGCTTCAGTCGGGGTAGGGGGCTTCGGGCCATGAGTCAGACTGAGGAGTCTGGGAGGCGTAGTGAGGCCTGAGAGGCCCTGGGTGCCCGAAGGCAAAGGTGGAAGCTTTGTGCTCAGAGCCTGCTCTCTGTTGTAATCCACTATGTTGCTGACAGGCGTTCCGCCAAAAGGAGTGCCTGGTGTAGTGTCTAGGCTGACAATTGTACATGATGTGTACAGGCCTGATAGTCTTTACCGACTCCCAGGAGTGAGTCTTTCCCAAAGAGGACCAGACCCCTGAAGGGAGCATCCATCAGCTTGACCTGAACTTCCCAGCACTAAGCTGGACATCCTGAGCCAAGGAACTGGTGGATACAAGCCGTCAAGACCAAAGCCCTGCTGAGTCACAGGATGCTCGGAGGATGTGCTTACTGACATCTGAACCCAATCTCAGGGCAGCCTACAGCATTGTCCCATAGAGCATTCTGATTCTGAACCCCGTGGGCAAAGGGAGTTTTGAGCCCGAAGAACCATGGGTTGTAGCCAGCTGACCAACCAGTAAGGAATGGCTGCCAGGTGGCTGAATAAAGGCTGTGTAGCCAGCAGAGTTACCTGCATGGAAAACTTATCTGGTGGCCGAGTGCTCAGGTGCTTGGGGTGCTAAAAGTGAATCTAGGCAACTATAAAGACCAAGAAATCTGCCTCCGGTTGTTCTCCATAAGATCCAAAGGGAACAGGTCCTCCATAATCCAGCGCTTAGTTGCTGGATATACCAACATACGAAATTTGCCAGCAGATAAAAGTCTAGAGGTCTATCAAGTCTGCTAGAATGTGCAGCTAGCACCCCTTATTCTGCAGCTGCCCCGGCCTTCCACCCTTCCCCTTCATTAACCCTCCCCCTTGTCCTGTCCCATCCTCATTTGAAGCAGTCCACTGTTCTACTGCATACCACTTCAGCAGGTAACGCATTCCACCCAGCCAGCACCATCTCTGTAAAAAAGTGTCTCCTCATCTCCCTCCTGAGCCTTCCTCGCTCCAGTCTCATATCATGGCCCCAGGTGGCCCTCCCCTCCCTTACTGTAAACAGCCCCTCTGTACCCGTCTTGCTTATTCCTTTCATGTATTTAAAGGTTTCAATCATGTCACCCCTGTCTCTCCTCTCCTCCAGTGAGTACATGTTCAACTCCTTCAACCTCCTCTGGTATGATAAGTCCCCAGCCCTTGATCATCTTTGTCGCTCTACTTCACCCCTCAGTAACTTAATGTCCCTCTTCAGATACGGATGCCAGTACTGCACGCAGTACTCAGGTGTCAGTCTAACTAATGACCTATACAGTGGCAGAATCACCTCCTCCTCCTCGAGATATACCCCTTAGCAATACAACCCAGCATTTTGTTGGCCTTTGCAGCTGCCTTCCTACATTGTGCCGAGTTGTTCATTGACCTGTAATGAGCACACCCAGATCCTTCTCCTCCTCTGTCTGGGCTAGCTGCACTCCCCTAGCTGGTAACTCCTCCTTGGGTTCTTCATCCCAAATGCAGCACCTTGCACTTTTGGCATTAAAGCCCAGTTGCCAGGTGTATGACCAGGTTTCAAGCTTTGCCAGATTATCCTGCAACCCCTGCCATCCCCTAGGTCATCCACCACCGCGCCTACCTTAGTATCATCAGCAAACAGACTGATCTTGCTCTTGATGTCCCATGATATGTCTGCAATGAATATCCCAAACAACACTGGTCCCAACATTGAGCCCTGTGGAACACCGCTCATCACTGCCCTTGGGTGTGAGAGTTCCCACCCACCACCACTCTGTTGCCTTCCCTGCAGCCAGTTTCCTACCCATCTCACCAGCTTTGCACCCACCCCTGTGCCTACTAACTTTCTTCCCAGCCTTCCATGTGGCACTGAGTCGAATGCCTTACTGAAGTCCAGATACAGGACATCCACTGCATGGCTCCTGTCCAGTTGCCTAGTTACCCAGTCATAGAACTCAACCAGGTTGGTTTGGCAGGATCTGCCATCTATGAAGCCATGCTGTCTGCTGTCCTGTAGTCCTTTGGCCTCTAGGAGGGCCACCAGCCTCTCCTTCAGGATAGTCTCTATTAGCTTACCCACGTTGGATGTGAGGCTCACTGGTCTGTAGTTTCCCGGTTCATCCTTGGGGCCACTCTTGTGGAGGGGCACCACATGAGCCATCCTCCAGTCCTGAGGTACACACCCCGAATGTAGTGAGGCATTAAATAGGTCTGCCAAAAGTTCCTGCAAGGACCTCTGCCAGCTCCTTCAGTACCCTGGGGTGGATGCTATCCGGGCCTGGCGCCTTGTCCACCCTCAGATGTCCAAGATGCCCATAAAGAAGGGGTCATCTAGAGGGATACGGGCAGAGGAGTAGGCCGTGATGCAGCTATCAGGTTAAGGTATTGCGGATTCAGGTTGAGTTAGTCTGAGGCACCCGGCGCCTGTCCCTAAGGGAATGATCCGTCCGGCGTCTGGTCAGTGAAGGACATTGGAGCCTCAGGCGTCGACTGAAGTAAGGTGTCAAGCCCAACTGATGACTTAGGTGAATAGGGCAGTATCTAGCACGCTGTCACCACAGCCATCATTGGTGCCTGGAAAACAGACCAGGAAACCAGACGTCGATCTCAAAAGGACAGAGTCATCCAGCGTCCGATCAGTGATGGGCATCGGATCCTTGGGTGTCAGCTGAAAAAAGGCGTCAGGCCTAGCCGGTGGCATAGAAGGGAAGGGTGGCGTCGGATGCACCATCTTCAAAGCTGATGTCGGAGCTAGGGAACCAGGCTGATTTTGGAAACCAGATGTTGGTCCTAAATGGACGGAGCACTCTGACATTCTGTCAGTGACGGGTGTTGGATCCTCAGGCATCGGCAGAAAAAGGGCATCGGGCCCAGCCACTGACTTTGGAGGATAAAGCAGCATCAAGCATACTCCACAGCCAACGCCGGCAAATCTGGAATCGGAGATTCAAGCACAGGCTGGTGCTGGATCAGTGGCTCAGCTGGCATCCGTCAAGGATGGAGAGGCCTGAGGGGGAGCTAGCTCCACAGTGAAGCAGGGATGCCACTCTCATGGGGGAGGCAGACGTATGCCCTGGGTGTTGCCAAGAGGAGTCGGCCCCTGATGTCTGGGAGGACTCGGCAGACACCCTGGCTGAAAGGATGACAGGCTGAGGCCTGCCGCCCAAAGATGCACCGGCAGTGCCACCTGGCTTTGGACCCACAAGGCAAAAGGGCCTAAGCTCCAGGGGTGGAGAGGCAGGTGACAAAGTCCCAAGCCCCTAAGAACCTCTTCCCAAGATGCCAGGGAAGCAAGGAGGGAGGTTCAGCCACCAGGGCCCGAAGGCCATGGTGGAAGAGGGGTTGACCTCCAGCAGGAGGAAGACCCAACAAACGGTCACTGGAATCACCGGGGACCAGGACGGTGAAGCCAACCAGGGTTTCTCCGGAATCGTCTCCTGGTGCTTGATGTCTGGTGAAGCTCCTTGTCCCTCTCAGGTAGATGTTAATCAGCAGGGGAGAGCTTCAAGGGTCTTCAGGCGGTGGAGCCAAGGGTGCTGAGGAGATCTAGGCAATGCTGGCAGGCCTCTGAGTCCTGATCTAAACCTATGCCTAGCTGGTGACTAAAAGGCCTTCCTTCAGTGTGGATTGTTGAAGCCACCTTGAAGATGAGGATTGAGAGAGAATCCTTCAAGAAATGTTGTGAAGAAAGAAATAATTGCATTTAAAGTTAAAAATAAGAAAAAGCGGTTCAATGGGAAAAAAGGCCGGCGACTGAAGCAGAAGGCATCCGGGGAGCCGATGTGTGCGGGTCGATGGCAGGAAAAGAACTAAGGATGGGTTGAGAGACCACCCCTTTTATATTGTAGGTGATGTCAGGGGGCGATCCCCGCTACAGACTGCTAGCTAAAATTTTTCTATGGGGTCCTAGGGCCTGGCTTAGTCGTAACAGTGTTACTTGCTGCAAGAGCCCTCTTGAGGTAAGATTTAATGTTTTTTTTTTAATTGTTTATTTTTTTCCTGTTAGTTTTAGTTTTCTTTTTGTTCCTAAGGATGGCCAAGTGGCACAGGATGCATGACACATGTGACTCTTTTGTGTGCATCACTGCGTCATTGTGTTAACCTTCATTGTGCTGTTGAGGAACAAGACGGCGGGAAGTGGGAGCAGATGTGGCTTTTTATGTTTGCTTGCATGCATGTGCAAGAAACATAGTGCCACCATACAAGAATTTGTAGGTGTGCCTCCCCCACTTCCAATGCCCTGCTGCCTTTTGCAGGCATGGCTGCACCGCACCAATGAATGTAGGAGCTGTCTATGACAGCTGTTCAGATGCAGTGGCGTAAAGCTGAAAGCAAAAAAACACTGCAATCAGCGTCAGTAACGTGTAAGCACTTTGCATACTGCCGTCCGGGCGGTGTGCAAAGTGCCTACACAACAGCACTGACTGAAACAGCTGTCATAGACAGCTCCACCCTCCCCGCAACAAGTAGCACGCTGGGAGCCAACCCAGCGTGCTCATGCACTCCCCCCTACACACACACTGTATGGCCAATGGGGGTGCCCAATCCCCTGTCAGCTCTGCTGCACTCCTCCCCAACAGAGTTCCAGGTGCCACGCCGAGAGCCCACCCCAGCGTGGCAACAGTCCGTAAGGCCGATGGGGGTGCCCAATCTCTATCAGCTCCACTGTATCACCCCCCAACAGACTTCCAGGTGCCACGCTGGGAGCCCACCCCAGCGTGGCAACAGTCCATATGGCCAACAGGGGTGCCCAGTCCCCCATCGGCTCCACTGCCCCCCCAAACAGCCTTCCAGCTGCCATGCTGACAGCCCACCCCAGCGTGGCAAAAGTCCCTCGTCGTCTTTTAATAAAAATGCCCTGTAAGAAAAAACGGTCCCTTGCCGACTGTCTTGACCCCCCTGCCCCCACCGTGCCCACCATCTGTGCACCCACACCCCACCTCACCCCATACTTACCTCAGGAGTCTGGCACGATGATCTTCGGTGGACCGGGAACACGTCTGCACTCTTCAAAGCTGACTGCGAACTGAGGAAATGCCGGTAGGCTGTGTAATGGAATAAATAGGGTTTTTTTCAACTTTGATGCATATCTCAGGCATTTTTGGGAATTTTTTCACCTAATTTTCAACACGGGGTTCTTGGGACCCCACCTCATGAAGTCTGGCACTGTCATTTTGTTATTCGGTCCCAAAAGGTGATTTCGCGGTCACTGCGCGGAACCACATTTTGGGACCGAACTAAACAGCAGTGTCACAGTTCATGAGGTAGGCGACCAAAACCCCTATGTTGAAAAATCTGGGTGAAAAGTTCTAGAAATGACTGTTTTACGATGCATTGTGCAAATTACTTACGCACTCGTAAGTTTGTGAATTTTTAATATTTTCACTCCAGATTTTCAACATTGCCATTTTACCACATCTCCTTATGAGCAATACAGTTGTCATTTTCACATCTCATCCAAAATGTGTGTCTGTGCATGCTGCGCTATTAGGCGCAGTCGGTGTATGCGAAAATCAATGTTCAAGACAGATTAAGAAAATCACAGTTACATTGTTCATGAGCAGAGGTCTTAAAATGGCTATGTTAAAAATTTGGTGACAAAAGTCCATAAAATGACTGTGTTATGAGCGAGCATTACGCAGTTTCCACGCACCCTCATAAGTTCATGAATTTGTAATATTTTCAGTCCAGATTTTCACTACTGGCATTTTTCCACACTTCCTTATGAACAGTACAACTGTCATTTTTCACACCATGGCCGAAATGTGTTTTCGCACTTCCAGCACAGAAATGCATGGTCGCTGTGGGAAATCACTGTTCGAGACAGACTAAGAAAATCACAGAGACACTGTTCATGAGCGGAGGTCCCAAAATGCCTGTGTTGGCAATCTGCTGTAAAAAAAATCCCAAACTAATTACGTTACGGGTGTGCGTTCCACAGTTTCTACGCATGCTCGTGACTTCACCAGTTTTTTTAATATTTTCACTGTAGATTTTCAACATTGTCATTTTTTACACCTCCCCATGAACAGTACAGCTGTCATTTTTCACATCCTGTTCAAAATGTGTTTTCACACCTGTGGTGCCAAATGGCGTAGTCGCTGTGCAAAATCAGCTTTCGGCTAACGAACTGATATTGCCACTGTTCATAAGGTGGGAGGGTCACAAAAAAACCCATGTTGAAAATTTGGAGTGAAAATACCAACGAACGCCTGAGGCGTTAGGGTTTCCGACCATAACGCCCCACCCTGTAGAGACTGACAGGCATCAGGGTAGTGACCTGGGATTGTCGCCTGTAATGCTCATACCATTCCACCCCCACCCACACCCTGCTGCCAGTGAGAGGCATCTCGGTGTGCCCTGGACTCTTCGGCCCCAAAGTTCACCCCATTCTCCTATACTGCACCCATCTCACTATATTTCCTGATGGAATGGGGTGAGCATAAGGCCCAAAGACCACAAGGCACACCGTGACACTTGTCAGTGTCTGCAGGGTAGGGTGTGGTGAAATGGCGTGGCCATTATGCCTGACAACCCAAAGGCACACCCCAATGCCTGTCAGTCTCTGCAGGGCGGTGGTGGGGTTGGCTTCAGTTCAATACTTCACTGCCATTCCTATTATGCAGCTCTCTAACTCCTACATTACCAATGCCAGCAAGCAAATATTCGGCATTGACAAATGCTTGTTTCAATAGCTGTGAAGAGGAGCCTGCAGTTTGGCATAAGGAGTAGGGATGTCCCGGTCCAGAGTGCAAAGCAGGTCAGGGCAGGAGTCGTGGGCAGCTGCAGGTAATGGAAGCCGCTGAGTGTGGCTACAATGGGGAGAGAAAATGAGAGAGCGTGAATACTTAGGACATATTTAAAGTCACTTTATGTGTTTTGGTCACTATTTTTTTAAAATTTTCCCTAGAAAAGACAGACTGGCAAAGGGGGAGAAAATGAAAGTACATTGAAGGAGTTTCTGATGAATTGAAACCAGTTTGGAGGAAGCCAGCAAGCGAGTGAACTTTTCAGTGCTAACATTAGAACTGTGCTGCTCGTGCTGCTGGCTTCCACTAATCAGGACCTACAGTGAGAATATTTTTGCTCTTGGGGACCTAGAGGGAGAATATTTCGATATTCTCACTGTAAGTCCAGAGGGAGCAAACATATCACTGATGTGTGTTACAAAATATCCTCATAAGTGTTGGATAAATATGTATATTCATATAAATATCAATACATAGGCATATACACATACATATAAATACGTACATATAGACAGACCCACACCAGGCACCGCTGGTAATAATACATAACAGAGGCAGCACATGGTGCAAAACTAGTCAGGGTTCCCTGTTCCTAATTTTTTTATGCTGGGCTGGTATGTTTGTCTGTTTGTATGTTTGTCTGTATATAGCAAGCATTTGTCAATGCCGATTGTTTGTTTGCTGGCATTAGCAGTGGAAGTGCAGGAGTTAGACAGATGTAGTATAGTATGCTTGAGGTGGTATTGAACTAACAAAACTCCACCCATGCAGAAATGGACAAGTATTGGGGTGTGCCTTTGGGTGCGTCACCACTGCTTGGTCACAACATTTCACCTCTCGCCTACCCTGCAGACAGTGACAAGTGTCGAGGTGTGCCTTGGGGTGTTCGGGCCTTACACTCACCTCATTCCATAAGGAAATACGCTGAAATGGGTGCAGTATAGGAGAATGGTGTGAATTCTAGGGCCAAAGAGTCCAAGGTGCACCTCGATGCCTGTCACTGGCTGCAGGGTGGGGGTGTGGGTGGAATGGCATGAGCATTACTGTCGACAATCCCAAGTCACACCCCTGACACCTGTCAGTCCCTACAGGGCAGGGCGGACGCCTATCAGACCATACAGGAAGAGCGTTATGGTCGGAAACCCTAAGGCCCTGGGTGTTTCTTGGTATTTTTACTCTAAGTTTTCAACATGGGCTTTTAGTGGCACCACCACATGAACAGTGAGTCTATCAATTTGTTAGCCGAAGGTGATTTGCAAACATGACTGCGCCCATTTACGCCACAGTAAAACACATTTCAACATGATGTGAAAATGACAGCTGCACTGTTCATGAGGAGGTGTAAAAAATGGTAATGTTGAAAATCTGGAGTGAAAATATAACAAAACTGGTGAAGCCACAAGCGTGTATAGAAACTGAGTAACGCACACCCGTAATGCAATTATTTGGAGGATTTTTTGCACCAGATTTTCAATGTAGGCATTTTGGGACCTCCGCTCATGAACAGTGTTACTGTGATTTTCTTAATCTGTCCAAACACTGATTTCCCACAGCGACTGTGCTACTGTGTGCCGGAAGTACGAAAACACATTTCGGCTAGGATGTGAAAAGTGACAGCTGTACTGTTAATAAGGATCTGTGAAAAAATGCCAATGTTGAAAATCTGGAGTGAAAATGTTACAAATTTGTGAAGTTACGAGGGTGCGTAGAAACTGCACAATGCACGCTTGTAACACAGTCATTTTATGGACTTTTGTGACCAAATTTTCAACATAGGCATTTTAGGACCTCTGCTCATGAACAGTGTCACTGTGATTTTCTTAGTCTGTCCCGAACACTGATTTCACACAGTGGCCATGCTATTCTGCGTCGGAAGTGCGAAAACACATTTCGGCCAGGATGTGAAAAATGACAGCTGTACTGTTCATAAGGAGGTATGAAAAAATGTCAATGTTGAAAATTTGGAGTGAAAATATTATAAATTCATGAATTTGTGAGTGTGCATGCAAACTGCACAATGCACACTCGTTAACACAGTCATTTTTAGGAATTGTTTCACCAAATTTGCAATATAGGCTTTTTGAGAGCCCACCTCATGAACAGTAACACTGTTGTTTATAATCAGTCCCAAAAGGTGATTCCACGCAGTGACCGAGAAATCACCTTTGGGACCGAATAACAAATGACAGTCACAGAATTCATGAGGTGGGGTCGAAAACCATGTTAAAATTTGGTGCAAAATCAAAAATTACCGAGATATGCACCAAGGTTGAAAAAACCCTATTTATGCCATTATACAGCTTACGGCATTTCTTCAGTTCGCGGTCAGCTTTGAAGAGTGTAGACATGTTTCCGGCTCCACGAAGATCGTCACACCAGCCTCCAGAGGTAAGAATGGGGGTGAGGGGTGTGGGAGGTGGAGTGCGCAGAGGAGTGGGCGGGTTGGGGAGGGTAATAGAATCAACGAGGACCGTTTTCTTTTGTAACAGTTTTTTTTTTTTTACAAAACGCAGCGTGGACTTTTGCCACGCTGGGTGGAGCTCCCAGCATGGCACCTGGAAGTTGGGGGGTAATGGAGTCAATGGGGTATTGGGCACCCTGTTGGCCATACAATGTGGAGGGGACACATGAGGATGCTGGACTTGTGTTATGCTGGGATGGGCTCCCAGCGGCGTGGCACCTGGACGCTTGTTTTTCATTGGGGGCACTGGAGCCAACAGGATTGGGCACCCCGCCCGGACATACAGTGTGCTTGGGGAGTGTACATGAGCCGAGGGGATTGGGCACCCCCGGCACACAACAAAGGAGGGCGTGCATACAACGACTGCTACAATCAGCGGTGGTGACATGAAGGCAATTTGCATACTGCTGACGGAAGGGTAGTATGAAAATTGCCTACACTTTACCACCGCTGATTGTAGCAGTCATTTGCTTTCAACTGTACGGCACTGCATCTGAACTGCTGTCATAGACAGCTGAGACATTCACTGGTGCGGTGTGGCCGCGCCTGCAGAAAAGCTCAGGGCATTGGAAGCGGGGTTGCCACACCTACGAAAACTAGTATGGTGGTACTATGTTTCTTGCACATGCGTGCAAGCAAACATAAAAAGGATATTCTTACCAACAGCGCCAGCTTTTGCTGTGTGTGGAGTTTGCTCTTTCGACCTGGCATGGACCATGACAGTGGACTGGGACTTGACTGTTGTTCAGATATAGATGGAACCTCTTTTCCAAGCTGATAGATAGGAAGAAAAAATTACTCACCTTAGTAATGTTGTTTCTTCTAATGGAGTCTTGCTATATTATGACAATTGCAGTTTGTCCCTCCATTAGAACTGCTCCGGAGGTGAAAGAGTTAACTCCCATTCTAAGAATGGAACTTGGAGCGCGAGCTCGGTTAGAGAAGCTCTGTCTGGGTTATTTCAAGCCCAAACTGTCAGATCTTTACGAGCAAAACTCACAAAGGTCTGTGTGGAAGCTGTAACCTACACTAGCCAACTGGCTACCTGACTATTAACACATATTCCTGGTCCCAACACAAAGACTCAAGTCAGGGGACCAGAAGTAATAATATAATATAAGCAATAATATAAGATAAAATAAAAACACCACACCCCAAAACCCCAAGAAGGGGTGGAAAACATATAATGGGCATAACTAGCGCCCACACTAGGCTGCCCACCCCATACCCAAGTAGAAGTTCTGAGAGGGGCAGGCTGGGGGGGAGGTCATAATATAGCAAGACTCCATTAGAAGAAACAGCATTACTAAGGTGAGTAATTTTTTCTTCAAACAACATGAAGTCTTGCTATATTATGAGAATTGCAGACTACACAGCAGTACCTCCATGGAGGAGGGACAGAACCTACTTAGGGAATAGGCTCTGAAGCACAGCTGTGCCAAACCAAGCATCTCTCCTGGCCTGGACATCCAGGGAGTAATGCTTGGTGAAAGTGTGTACCGTTTTCAAAGTAGCTGCTTGACATATCTCTAAGATAGGGATGTCTCTGGCAGCAGCTAGAGACACGGCTGTACCTCTGGTAGAATGAGCCCTCAGGCCAGAGGGGGGACTTTCCCCAGTTTCTGATAACAAAATTGGATACAAGAGACAATCCACCTGGCAATTGATCTCTTAGTGGCAGGTCTCCCTTTTCTGACCTCACCATAAGTGAGAAAAAGTTGGAGGGATTTGAACCTGTGACCCTTGGTACATTCTATATAGTAACTTAAGGCCCTCTTAACATCTAAACTGTGCAATCTCCTCTCGCCAGAGGAGGAATGTTCAGTGAAAAACACTGGAAGGGAGATAGATTGATTAAGATGGAAATCTGAAACCACCTTAGGCAAAAACTTCCTGTTAGTCCTGAGGACTACCTTATCACTGTGGAAAGAAATAAAGTCAGTTTCTACTGACAAGGCTTGCAACTCACTTATGCGCCTGGCAGAAGTGATAGCCACTAGGAAACAGTTTTCCAAGTTAGTACTTAAGCTCTGCAGAAGACAGAGGTTCAAAAGGGGTTGCATTAACTGGGCAGTGCAAACATTAAGAGACGCCAGGCAGGCCGGATCCCTAAAGGTGGATTAGTATGAAGTAATCCTTTAAAAACTTGGAAAATACAGGGTGAGCGGAAAGAGAGGAGGGCTTTCCTGCTGACACAAAAGCAGAGACAGCTGCCAAATGTACTTTCAGGGTAGCTGGTCTCAGGCCCAAAGAATTAAGATGGACCATATAGTCCAAAACAATGGGCAAATCAGCAGATTCCGGGGAAATATGTTTCCCAGAACACCAAATGGAAAACCTTTTCCACTTAGAATTATAAGTAGCCCTAGTGGAAGGCTTTCTAGAAGCCTTTAGGATTTCAAGAACACCCTGAGAAAGGTGTAGGTCAGCAAATTCTAACTCCTCAAGAGCCAGGCCTTGAGGTTGAGGGATTTGAGGTTCGGATACCAAACTCTCCCCTGGGCACAGGTTAACAGGTTGTGATTCCTGGGGAGACACAGGGGAAGATGGACTGCTAGGGACAGAAGGAGTGGGTACCAGGGCTGCCTGGCCCAATCTGGGGCAATCAGAATCACCCTGCAAGGCTGGGATCTGATTTTGACTAGCACCTTGAATAGGAGAGGGAAGGGGAAAGGCATAAAAACTTCCTTCCCAATCTAGGAGAAAGGCATCCAGGGGACTGAGCCCAACACTGGGGCCTGCAACAGAACAGTGGAAGTTGGTGATTGTCTGGGGCTGCAAAGATCTATCTGAGGGTGCCCCATCTGGCAAAAACTATCCCCAGTACTTGAGGATCCAGAGACCATTCGTGATGGCCCTGGGAAATCCAGCTGAGAGCATCTGCTAGACATTGTCCTTTCCTGGAAGGTGAACTGCTATGAGGAAGTGTTCAGGAATAGGCCAGAGACCACAACTTCATTGCCTGGTGCACAAGGCGAAGACCGAGTGCCCCCTGCTTGTTGATGTACCACATTGTTGTGGTGTTGTCTGTTCTGACTTGTACCACTTTGTTCTGAACAGACACAGAGAACACTTGAAGTGCTAAAAAGACAGCTCTGAGTTCCAGCAAATTGATGTGGAGCAGAGATTCTTGAGGGGACCACACTCCCTGAGAGGAGAGGTCGGCCATGTGGGCTCCCACCCCAGGAGGGAAGCATCCGTAGTGAGGGTCAAGGAGTGAGACAGAGGAATGAAGGGACCCAGTCTTAAATTGCTCTGATCCTGCCACCACTGGAGGGCCTGGATCAGGGTTCGGGTCACTGGGACCAACTTGGAAAGGGGTCTCTTCTCTGAGACCAAAAGGCTCTCAAGGGAAACTGAATGTCCCTCATCTGAAATCTTGCTCCTTGCACTACAGCTGTGGACGCAGCCATGTGCCCCAGGAGCTGCAAAGTGTCTTGCTGGTCGAGAGACCTGCAGAGTGAAGGAGGACGCCAGAGCCACCAGTCCCTTTACCCTCTAAGGGTAGGAAGGCTCTGGCCTGCTTTTGTGTCCAATTCTGCACCTATGAAGGTAAGCACCTGAACTGGTTCCAGAACTGACTTTGGAAGATTGAGCAAGAAGCCCAGGGAGGTGAGAAGCTGCTGGGTAACTTGCAGGTGAGATTTTACCTGTTCTGGGGACTGGCCTACAATGAGCCAGTCGTCCAGATAGGAAAGACAGCAATCCTTTGCCTTCTTAAATGAGCAACTGCTACTGCCAGACATTTTGTGAATACCCTTGGGGCAGAGGTGAGACCAAGGGCATTGCTCTGAACTGGTAGTGACCTGAGGGCAGTTCGAATCTGAGGTACTTTCGGTGGGAGCTTCTGATCACGGCGTGAAAATAGGCATCCTTGAGGTCCAGGGAGGCTAGCCAGTCCCCTGGCCTAAGAGAGGGTAAAATCATTGCCAGAGTTACCATTCTGAACTTTGGTTTCAAAAGGTGTTTGTTCAGATATCTCAGGTCTAAAATGGGCCGCCATTCTCCTGTCTTTTTTGGGGTAAGGAAATATCTGGAGTACAGACCCTTGCCCTGGTGTAGGGGAGAAACCCTTTCTACAGCTCTGAGAGCCAGGAGGGTTAAGACTTCTGTTTCTAAAGTAAAGGTCTCTAAAGAGTTTGCAGGTGGGAAAGATCTGATTCTCATCTTTGGGAACTTTTTGAAGCTGAGAACCAGACCCTGGCTTACTACTTCCAGGACCCACTTGTCTGAAGTTAGAGACACCCAGTTCTGAACGAAGTAAGCCAACCTGCCCCTACAGGTAAAGGAGAATCGGCCCTGGGTACCCCATCAGGGTGTCTGTTTGGCAGGTGCTTTAGGCTGAGGGGTGGGAGCAGGCCTGCCCACACCCCATCTGCCTCTTCCTCTGAAGAACCCCCTCTGAGCATAAGCAGAGGAGGCCTGGGTTTGGTAAAAAGGCCTGTGAAAAGGCCTACCTCTACCCCTGGGGGTCTGCCTCCGAGGAGTGACTTGCCGCTTCTTAGCCTGAGCACTCTTATAGGTAGTCCTATATTCATCCATTTTCTTCATATAATTCTCTGTCTGCACCCCAAACAGAGAATTTCCAACCACAGGAAAATCCATAGTCTTAGTCTGGGTATCCTGTGACACGCTAGTACACCTGAGCCAGGCCAACCTATGAAAAGCTACAGACGTAGCCATGACTCTAGAGGATACATCATTAAAATCCACAGCAGCATGAAACTGCACCTTAGATGCCTCAATGCCATCAGCAGCCACCTGTTCCAGCTCATGAGCAAGCTGGCCAGAGGCCTGTTTGGCCAAAGCCATGACAGTGTCCCATCTAGATTTTTGATACCTAGCTACATAAGCCATGTAATTTGCTTGCCTGAGTCCCAAGGACGCTGCCATGTATTGTTTTTTAGCCATGGCATCAATCTTCCTGGAATCCTTGTCAGGAGGATGTGAAGCCAAGGGAATATTAGCTTTATCACATGCTGCAGCCTGAACCACACCAACGTGACTGCATTGCTGTGAAAGGAATTCTGTATCAGGACCCGACAGAGTGTACCTCCTGTCCATCTTTTTGTCCACAGGAGGCACAGAATTAGGAGTTTTTAAAATTGTTATTGTTTGTTTCCTAAATGATTTATGCAAGGGAATAGACAACCTCCTTGACCCTGGAATATCCGTCATTTCTACAAAATCAGGTTCCTCTTGCTCATCCACAGCTTCCTCCAATGGGAGCTGGAGGGTTTCAGCAACTTTTTTGTAAAACATAAAGTGAGAGGGGGACTCAGAAAGTGAAGGGGGAGATTCAAAAGGTCTGTCTGGGGAGATGTCCGGTTCAATGGGCACACCCAGACCCTCCAAGTCACATTCATACTGTTCATAATCATCCTCCCCCTCCTCTGGTTCATAAAACTCTTCAACATCATATTCCTGAACCGGTGGAACTGACCGAACCGACCTTTTACCAGACAGTGGCGGTTCGGACGGAACCGGAGAAAGTGACTGGACAATCTGAATAGCTCTTGCTATCTCTGCAGCAGTTGGAGAAGGAATTTTGGGCTCCACACCTGCTGATTTTCTTGTTTTCTTTACTGGAACTGGCCCCTCCGAGCCAGCTTTACGTTTGCCCGAGGAAGTCGCTCTGCCCTGGTCAGAGAGCACTCTCCGTTCAGTTGGCACTGAACCGGCTGGCCATCCGGTCAGCGGACTTTTTGGCCTCTCGCTCCCTGAGCCTGCCAACTCTCTTATCCAGGGTGGCTGCAGGGAATTTTTACAAATCTGGCAGTCTGAATTGAGGTGGTCAAACCCCAGACAATATACATGTGGTGTGTGGGTCAGCCTTGGCAAAGACTTCCCACAGACATCACAGTGTTGAAACCCAGTGGGCCCGGTTTTTCTTTTGGGTTTCTCAGACATAATGCCAGCCTAACCAAAAACTTGCCCTTTTAAACAGCAGTGCCAGGCAAGACACCCTTATCGGTTCCTAACCGTGTCACGGGTCTTGGAAAAAACCGTAATGAAATCCGTTTTTTTTAGAACCGATAAGAACCGGGAACCGCACTCTAAAACCTTCAATTTCAAGTTTTAAAACAAGCTGATCAGTTCAAAACCGAACCGATAACATTTACAAGTTCCACACAGAAAATAAACTGTAATTACTTACGATACCACAGACAGAGCTTGAACCGATCGGTTTTGCGGTTAAAATAATAATATTCTCGGTTGATTTGAACCGAGAAAACACTGTTTAAACCAAGAAATGAACCGAGCAGTAGGAGAAATCTCGGGCGACTGTTCAGTGAGGAGGAGTAAAGAATCTGACAGTTTGGGTTTGAAATAACCAGACAGAGCTTCTCTAACCGAGCTTCGCGCTCCAAGTTCCATTCTTAGAATGGGAGTTAACTCTTTCACCTCCGGAGCAGTTCTAATGGTGGGACAAACTGCAATTGTCATAATATAGCAAGACTTCATGTTGTTTGAATAAATATGCCCATACATGAGCATTCTTCGGATATAAGTTTGAGGTATGTGTGATTTAGAGGCAGGAGGTAGAAAGGATGCTAAGGCAGGAGCAGGATGACTTTTTTTATTAGAAACATTTTGCAAGCTGGCTCCATGGCCTCAAGTGAAGGGGCATAGCTCTGGCACCCCGAGCCCAGGACATCAGGAGTGGAGGCTAGTAGGGAGGGATACCGAGCATCCTTTGGACGCTTCCCTCCCAAGGGGTAGGAGACTGCATGCCGCTTCCATAGGGGTGCCTGGTGGTGGCTCGGCAGAGGCATTCTTGGCAGTGTGGGTGACCATATGCTGCCAAGTGTCCCAGCTCCCAGGATGCCACAGCGGATGCATGTATGTGGAAGCAGGTAGGGCACTGTAAATGGGAAATGCTGGACCACTGCAGGATGCTGCCCGTCTCATATTGCAGGTCCCACACCGTCAACTGTGGTGCTTCCTGCAAAGCGAGTACGGAGTCTGCCAGGAGTCGTAACCCCCAAAGGCTCCACCCTGGGGGAGGGCAAGCCAGGGAGGAACACCAGGAAGAGTTAAGTCCTAGGAAGATGGATAATGGGGCTGGGTGCTTGGTAGGGCAGATGGGGGCTATTGCAGTGTGGCAGCATTACAAATAAAAAAGCATTTTGTGGCAAAAAACTGTTGCCAAACCAAGGAAGATTTCTTATGTGTGACATTTTGACTATTCTGTTTTCTCAGAGGGAGCAGGGAGGGGAAATTACAGAGCATCTGCTTTTTCAGGTTTTCATCCCCTTTTTTTGTAAGATTTATGTTGCCACTGTTCTCTTCACAATGCCTTCTTGCTTGTCATCAGCATCTTTCTCTGTTTTGAAGCATTCTTCTCAGAGTTTGACTCTAAAACACACTGCTCTATGCCAGCCCAGTGGCGCTGAGGGTTAAGGCGCTGGACACCACGCCTTGTGCCACACCGGCGACCCGGGTTCGGGAATGGACTCTGGTCATTCGAGGTCAGCCAGGGGAGGTAAGGATTGAGTGTCCGCAGGACAGCTCTCCTTCCTTGGGAGGTGGGGTTTGTGCTGCGTGCATCAGCACAGCAAGAAGGGGTTTGGTCCATGCCCAGGGTGCTTGGCTGTCTTCACGGAGGTGGAGTCAGCTGCTGCGACCATTGCATGGGTGCGGGGGAGAAAAGAAATGGAGGAAAATACCGAGACCCGGCAGGACCCATGATGGCCCCAATGGGCCGGAGGATGTACCCCTCCTGGGGGGGAGGGGGTCGTAGCCCCTGTCAGGTCCATGGAGGTGGTTAAATAATGTTGTGATAAAAAAACAAGAAAAAAAAACACTGCTCTGACCTTCATTAGTACTAGTGGTACTGTAACTCTGTTTTCAGGACTATGACTTGCAAAAGGATGGCAGTGAAAGGAGAAATTCCTTCATACTTACCATAATTTCCTTTTCTTTTTTTTTTCACTTAGTATTTATACTCCCCTCTCCCACAACCACCCCTTTCATTGGGGTCCTCAATGCGCTGCACAGCTACGCTAGCAGGTCCAAGAGGACTGGCCCCTATAGGTGCTCCACTCCCAAGTACATGATCTCTGGATAACCCCCCTTGGTGGCGTGGAGGAGTCTTCCCTGTACCTCCTCCGATACTTCAGGGACAGCGGGCAACCGGACCCGTGTCCCTCCAGTCGTTGATGCAAGGCCTGTCTTCTGGTGTGGATGTGTTTTTTTTTCCTTGTTCTTCCCGCCCCCTTCCGATGTCAGCACACCGGGAGAACCAATGAGTCAGAGGCGCGTAGAGACAGACTTTCACTCTGATCCTCGGCCAATGCCATCCCTCCCTTGAATTCAGCCTTCTCTGCTGCATTGGCACCACCTGTGGTCACCCAGGTGGTGGTGGTATTGCAGTGAGGAGAGTTGCCCACTCCTCCTGGAGAAGGAAAGCATCCCATTGGGCGCTCAGTTCTTCTACCCCTGGCCAGCCCTCTGACAATCCGGGCTCGCTACTGAACCAGGGTCGCCGGCGTCGCAAGTGGTAGCGCTACCGCTGTGCCGGTGAGCCAGCCATAATTTCCTTTTCTGTTAGCTCCAACCTTCTCAATGGGGAGTTAATACATATGGGTAATGAACACCCCCACTGGAGTAGTGGTACAGCACAAAACTGTCAATCAGCATAGAATCTTGTGCATGTAAGGATTCCGAGATCACCAGTCATTCACACCTTTGTCTACACAGTACCTATATGCGCCTATGTTACTACTAATTTCCACGTCGCCAGGGTCAATGAAATCTCTCTGTAATCCAACATCAAGCAACTTTTGATATGTAATAATTTATGCATTGATAAAAAAGATGAATGACCTACCCTATTTGGAATGCTGGCTGCAGAAGTCTAGCCAACCAATTCTTCGGTCATGTTTCTTAAGCATTAGGTCACTGATTCTCTGACCGGGTTGGCACACTGTTGATAACACAACATAAAACATATATAATATTGACTATAAGTATAGAGAACAAGTAAAATACTAACCTGTAATGGTGAAGCAATAAACAATACTTGAAAATCGTAACATGTTAACCTGTGAACCTGGCAAGTCCAATAAAATATAAACATGTTCATTGCTACCAGAGAGTTCCAGACATCCAGCTATAATCACAGACGAACTGACTTTGCTGAAATCCAAATTCCTTAGATGAATCACATAACATTCTCCAATAGCAATCAAGAGCACCCAGGAGAGAACCCACTGACAACATCGTACTTAATAGAAAAGGAAATTACAGTAAGTATGAAGGAATTTCTCCTTTCTGTATCACTCCACATTGTCACTGGTGAGTTAATACATATGGGTTCTAAAAAGCAGTATTCATTTCGACTCAGGGTGGGGAAGAATACTGTCCCATATATAACCCGTATGAGCAACATACAATAAATCAACAATGATTTGCAAAGCTCTGCACCTGCAGGTCGCATTGGCGAAACTCTGAACATCCAGTCTATAGTGCTTAGTAAATGTGTGAATGGAGGACCACGTTGTTGCTTTGCACAGCTCCAACACAAATGCCTCTCCTCTATCCACCCAGTATGTAGCAAGAGCTCTGGTAGAGTGAGCCTTGATGAGTGCAGAAGCTTTCTTTGCCGCATAAGACTTGACGATACAAGACCATACCCACCTAGCTAAGGTGGCCTTAGAAGCCTTTTGACCCTTCTATGCTGCTTCAAACAGAACAAACTCTTTGATTTTCTAAACTCTTCTTTTCCTTTTAGATAAGTCTCTACTGCCTTGTGTAAATCCAGCTTGTGAAATGTTTTCTCTTTCAGATTTGCTGGCTTGGGACAGAAAGATGGTAGACAAACTTCCTAATTTACATGGAAAGCTGTAAGAACCTTAGGCACAAAAGTTGGAACCATCCTCTTCTCCTTGCACAAGATAAAGTTCTTTAAGGGACAGTGCCTGCAGTTCACCAGTCCTTCTGGCTGAACAGATTACAATTAAGAAACACACCTTGTAGGACAGAAGAAAAAATTACTCACCTTAGTAATGTTGTTTCTTCTAATGGAGTCTTGCTGTATTCTGACATATTGCAGTGATGTCCAACCTTTGAACTGCCCCGGAGATGAAAGAGTTAACTTTCCATGCCAGGCATGGAACCCTGAGCTCGAGCTCGGTTGAGACTCTGTCTGCTGCTGTTTGAAATTAAACCGTCAGATCTTTACGAGCTAAACTCACTGGGTGCCCTGTGTGGAAACTGTAAACTTAAACTAGCCAACTGGCTACTAAATATAATAAAGAGATTTTTTGGTCCCAAAGCAAAGACTCAAGTCAGGAAACCCAAAAAATAAAACAAAACACAACACCCACTCACCCAAACCAAAGGGATGAGAAAGAAGGGTGGGGGCATCTCCCGAGTGCCAACACTGCTACTGCCCACCCACATCCCAAAAACCAAGGTTCTGAGAGGGGAGGCAGGGGGGAGGTCAGAATACAGCAAGACTCCATTAGAAGAAACAACATTACTAAGGTGAGTCATTTTTTCTACAAACAACATGAAGTCTTGCTGTATTCTGACATATTGCAGACTACCAAGCAGTACCTCCATGGAGGAGGGACAGAACCTACTTAGGAAATAGGCTCTGAAACACTGCTGTGCCAAACCTAGCATCACTCCTAGCCTGGATGTCCAGAGAGTAATGCTTGGTTAAAGTGTGTACTGTTTTCCAGGTGGCTGCTTGACAAATCTCTCAGATAGGAATATCCCTGGAAGCAGCCAGGGAAGCAGCTGTACCTCTGGTAGAGTGAGCCCTCAGGCCTGAGGGTGGGATCCTACCTAGTTTTTCATAGCAAAACTGAATGCAAGAGACAATCCACCTGGCAATAGATCTCTTAGTGGCAGGTTTTCTCTTACCAACCCCACCATAAGTAAGGAACAGTTGGAGAGAGTCAAACCTGTGACCCTTGGTGCGCTCTATGTAGTAGCTAAGAGCCCTTTTCACATCCAAACTGTGCAGTCTCCTCTCCCCAGAGGAGGAATGGTCAGTGAAGAAAACAGGAAGGACATAGACTGGTTAAGGTGGAAATCTGAAACCACCTTTGGCAAAAACTTCCTATTAGTCCTGAGGACCACCTTATCTCTATGGAAAGAGATAAAATCAGGCTCCACTGACAGGGCCTGTAACTCACTTATGCGTCTGGCAGAAGTGATGGCCACCAAGAAAACAGTTTTCCAAGTCAAGTACTTAAGCTCTGCTGAGGACAAAGGCTCAAAAGGGGTTGCATAAGCTGAGCAATGCAAACATTAAGGTCCCAAGCAGGGGCAGGGTCCCTGAAGGAGGATTAGTATGAAGTAATCCCTTGAAAATTTAGAAAATACAGGATGAGCAGAAAGGGAAGAGTGTTTGCCTGCTGAAAGGAAGGCAGAGACAGCTGCCAGATGCACTTTTAGTGTAGCTGGTCTGAGTCCCAAGCTATTAAGATGAACCATGTAGTCAAGGACTGTGGAAAGGCCAGCAGACTCTGGAGAAATGTGCTTGCCAGAGCACCATATAGAAAATCTTTTCCACTTAGAGTTGTAAGTGTTTCTGGTGGAAGGTTTACAAGAAGCCTTCAAGATATCCAGAACACCTTGAGAGAGGTGTAAGTCAGCAAACTCTAATTCTTCAAGAGCCAGGCCTTGAGGTTGAGAGATTTGAGATTTGGATACCAAACCCTCCCCTGAGCACACGTTAACAGGTTGTAATTCCTGGAAAGAGGCAGGGGAAGGTGGACTGCTAAGGACAACAAGAGAGGGTACCAGGGCTGTCTGGCACAGTCTGGAGCAATCAGAATCACCTTGCAGGGTTGAGACCTGATTTTGACTAACACCTTGAACAGGAGAGGGAAGGGGAAAGCATACAGGAACTTCCCCTCCCAATTGAGAACTAGGGCATCCAGGGGGACTGAGCCCAACACTGGGGGCCTGCAGCAATAGAGAGGGAGTTGGTGATTGTCTGGGGCTGCAAAAAGATCTATCTGTGGAGTGCCCCATCTGGAGAAAATCACCTTCAAAACTAGGGGATCCAGGGACCATTCGTGATGGCCCCGAGATATCCTGCTGAGAGCATCTGCCAGAACATTGTCCTTGCCTGGGAGGTGTACTGCTGTAAGAGAGGTGTTCAGGGAATAGGCCAGAGAACATAACTTCATTGCCTCTGTGCACAAGGCCGTAGACCGAGTGCCCCTTATTTGTTGATATACCACATTGTGGTGGTACTGTCTGTCCTGATCTGAACTACTTTGTTCTGAACAGACTTGGAAAAAGCTTGAAGTGCTAGAAACACTTCTCTGAGTTCTAACAGATTGATGTGAAGCAGAGATTCCTGAGGAGATCACAACCCTTGGGTGGTCAGGTCCCCCAAGTGGGCTCCCCAGCCCAAGAGGGAGGCATCTGTAGTAAGGATTAGAGAATGAGACTGAGTGACAAAAGGAACTCCTTGTCTTAGATTGTCCTGATCCTGCCACCACTGTAATGCCTGGATCAGGGTTCGAGTAACTGTAATCAGTTTGGTCAGAGGGTCCTTTTTCTGAGACCAAAAGGCTCTCAAGTGGAACTGAATGTCCCTCATCTGAAATCTTGCTCCCTGCACCACTGCTGTAAAAGCAGCCATGTGCCCCAGGAGCTGTAGAAAATGCCTTGCTGGTTGAGACACCTGGAGGGTGAATGAAGAGGCCAGTGAAATAAGGGTCCTTGCCCTGTCCAGGGGAAGGAAGGCTCTTGCCCTTACTGTATCTAGCTCTGTGCCTATGAAGGTGAGGAGCTGTACAGGCTCTAGAACTGACTTTGAAAGATTCAGAAGGAAACCTAGAGAAGTGAGCAGTTGCTGAGTTATCTGTAGGTGTAACTTGACTTGGTCTGGAGACTGGCCTACTATGAGCCAGTTGTCCAGGTATGGAAAGATGGAGATCCTTTTTCTTCTTAGGAAGGCAACTACTACTGCCAGGCATTTTGTGAACGCCCTTGGAGCAGAGGTTAGGCCGAAGGGCATTGCTCTGAATTGGTAGTGGCCTGAGGACAGCTCGAACCTGAGGTATTTTCGGTGGGAGCTTCTGATGAGAATATGGAAATAGGCATCCTTGAGGTCCAGGGAGACTAGCCAGTCCCCTGGCCTTAGAGAGGGTAGAATTATTCCCAGAGTCACCATTTTGAACTTTGGCTTTAAAATGTGCTTGTTTAAATATCTGAGGTCCAGGATGGGCCACCATTCTCCTGTCTTTTTGGGGGTTAGGAAGTACCTGGAGTACAATCCTTTCCCTTTGTGTAGGGGTGGAACCCTCTCTATGGCTCTCAGAGCCAAGAGGGAAGAGACCTCTGCCTCTAGGGCCAGAGCCTCTGAGGAATTTGCAGGTGGAAAGGATCTGGTTCTCATCTTGGAAATTTTTGAAGCTGAGAACCAGTCCCTGGCTTACTACTTCCAGGACCCATTTGTCTGATGTTAAAGACAACCAGTCCTGGACAAAGTAAGCCAGCCTGCCCCCTACAGGTGGTGGAGAATCGGCCCTGGCAATCCCATCAGGGTGCCTGTTTGGCAGGGGCCTTAGGCTGGGGGTGGAAGCAGGCCTGCTTGTACCCTGTCTGCCTCTCCCTCTGAAGAACCCCTATGAGCAAAAGCAGAAGAGGAGGCCTGGGCTTGTAGAAAGGCTCATGAAAAGGCCTGCCCCTACCCCTGAATGCTGCCTCTGGGGAGTGGCTTGCCTTTCCTTGGCCTGAGCACTCCTATAGGTGGTCCTGTATTCATCCATTTTCTTCATGTAGTTCTCTGTTTGCTCCCCAAACAGAGAATTACCCACAACAGGAAAATCCATGGCCTTAGTCTGGGTATCCTGAGACAGGCTAGTACATCTGAGCCAAGCCATCCTACGAAGGGCCACAGATGTAGCCATTACTCTAGACTAGATGAAACATCATTGGAGTCCACTGCAGCATGGAATTGCACCTTGGATGCCTCAATACCATCCGCAGCCACCTGCTCCAGCTCCTCGGCCAGCTGTCCAGGGACCTGTTTGGCTAAAGCCATTACAGTGTCCCATCTAAATTTTTGATATCTAGCTGTATAGGCCATATAATTAGCCTGCCTGAGTCCCAAGGATGCTGCCATGTACTGCTTTTTTGCCATGGCATCAATCCTCCTGGAGTCCTTATGTGGGGGGTGTGAAGCCAAGGGTATATTTGCCTTATCACAGGCAGCAGCCTGCACTACCCCAACATGGCTGCATTGCTGGGTAAGGAACTCCGTATCTGAGCCTGAGAGAGTATACCTCTTGTCCATTCTCTTATCCACAGGAGGTATAGAATTGGGAGTCTTTAAAATTTTCATTGTCTGTTTCCCAAAGGACTTATGAAGGGGAATAGACAGCCTCCTGGACTCTGGGATATCCATCATTTCAACAAAGTCAGGCTCCTCCTGGTCATCCACAGCTTCTTCCATAGGAAGCTGCAGAGTTTCAGCCACTTTTTTGTAGAACATAAAATGGGAAGGGGACTCAGAAAGCCTAGGAGGAGAAACCCTGAAGGTCTGTCTGGGAGATGTCTGGGTCAATAGGCAAATCCAGACTTCGTAATCACCATCACTATCCTCATACTCCTTCCTCCTCCTCCGGTTCATAAAAATCTTTTAAATTATAATCTGAACTCGGGAACCGACTCAACCGAGCCCTTCCTCGATGGTGCCGGTTCGGTCGAACCGGGTTAGCGACTGAACAATCCTTATCGCTTTGGCTATTTCATCAGCGGTCGGAGAAAGAATTTGTGGATCCGCACCAGCTGATTTATCCCTTCTTTCTTTTTAACGGAACCAACTCCTCGGAGTTGGTTCTCCTTTTGCCCGAAGAAGTTTCGCCCTGGTCAGAGGGCACTCCTTCTGGTTCGGTTGGAACTGAACCGGGCTGGCCATCTGGGTCAGCGGACTTCTTGGCCTCTCTTTCCTTGAGCCTACCAACTCTCTTTTCCAGGGTAGCTGCAGGAAAATTCTTGCAAATCTGGCAGTCTGAATCGAGGTGGTCAAATCCCAGACAATAAACACAGGTGGTGTGGGGATCAGCCTTAGCAAAGACTTCCCCACACGCACTACAGTGTTGAAACCCAGTTGTCCTGGTTTTTCTTTTGGGTTTCTCAGACATGGCCAGTCCTAACAAAAACTTTTCCCTTTTTTCGGCAATCCGCCAGGCAAGACACCCTTATCGGTTCCTGACCGTGTTACGGGTCATGGAAAAAACGGTAATGAAATCCATTTTTTTTAGAACCGATAAGGACCGGTTACCACACTCTAAAAGTAGAATAAACCTTTTTTTTTTTGAACAACCTGATCAGTTCAAACCGAACCGAACCCACGTTTACAAGTTTCACACAGAAGAACAAGAAAATAAACCTACCTAGTACTCACGATACCACAGACAGAGTCTGAACCGACAGGTAAACGGATAAATTCGGTCGAAAACTGAGAAAAACGGTACTTTAACCGACAACTTGAACCGAGCAAAGGAGAAATCTCTGGAGTGACTGTTCAGTGAGGCGGAGTAAAGAATCTGACGGTTTAATTTCAAACAGCAGCAGACAGAGTCTCAACCGAGCTTGAGCTCAGCATTCCATGCCTGGCATGGAAAGTTAACTCTTTCATCTCCGGGGCAGTTGAAAGGTTGGACATCACTGCAATATGTCAGAATACAGCAAGACTTCATGTTGTTTGAATGTCCAAAGGTACTGATGAAAGATTCAGTGATGACTCTCTCAATCTCAAAATCCTGTCTCTCACACTTGATGAAGTGCTTAGTCCTCTGACCATAATTTTCAACCTCTCCCCTCTGCCTTAGCCAGTTCTCAGACAGATGGAAATCTGCCACTGTCACCCCAATCCGTAAAAGTGGTGACAAAACTGCCCATGATAACTACAGACCTATCTCCCTACCACCCCCACTCTCCAAGGCACTAGAACGCATTGTCTCGGACCAGCTCACAGAATACCTGGAAACATACAACATCCTGTGCAAGCAACAACAAGGGTTCCGCAAAGGTCTCAGCACCTCCACAGCCCTACTTGAATTCACTGGCGCAATCCACAACGCACTTGATTCCGGGTGAACTACTAGGCTCAATCTACATTGACTTAACTAAAGCCTTCAACACCGTCAATCACCGCCTCCTGCTTGTCCAGCTTCAGAACACTGGGCTGTCAACTGACTCCACTGGCTGGTTTAAGAGCTACCTTGAAGAACAGTCCCAAACAGTAAGAATCACTGATACACTCTCGGACCCTAGACCGGTCCGCTCGGGAGTCCCTCAGGGCTCCATTCTGGGACCCTCCTCTTCAGCCTATTCTTAAACTCACTACCAGGAAGCTGCCCAGAACAATTAATTCTCTATGCCGACGATGCTGTGATCCTCACCTCGGACCCTGATCCAATCCAATTACAAAATAAACTTCAGCAGGCCTTCTCCTCCATCGAATCCTGGTTCCTAAGTCATAAACTGCTTCTCAATCAGAAAAAAAAACAAGTCTATGGTCTTCTGCAGCCCCCACAACAAAAACAAACAACAAAAGATGACTATGTCATTCAAAGGTTTACCACATTGGTGGCAAATGCCCTTCTGCAGGAAGTAGCCACTCTCTGGTCATCACTGCCAGATAAGGCTGTCGAGCCTTTGACAGGCACAGTCGTGCCCTTAACAGAATTGTACACAGCATTGTCTGCCACTGAAGGAACCTCCCACTTCTTGGTCATCATCTGACTGGATAATCTCTCACTCTCGGCCTAGGAAGTTGATTGCACTTATCCTCCCTGGCCCACTTCTATTCAGCAATCTGGCTGCAGTGCAAAAAGTTTGGAAAACTCTTTAGTGCAGAGGCCGAAGTGGATGGGATAGGATTCACATCCAAGGACTTCATGTCCTGCACCTCTTTCAGCTGCAATGTCCAACATGCTTCCATTATAAGATAGGACAATGACTTTGTATCAAACAAGGGAGGGACAGGAATCTTTTTCTTTGGTTCCATCCACTCCCCCTCCTCCACCAAGGGATCATCTTCTCCATTTGACAGCTCCAGTGCTGTCAGGTCAGGATTTTCTCCATACCCCCCTGCATCCACATTTTAACCTTCCATGCTGTCAAGGTTGGCAGTTGCCTGCAAAACTGGTTGAGCAGGACTGCTCTGGCACACCTGAATGTGCCTGTATGGGTCCCCCGAACCTGACAGACCTGCCTTGGGTTCAGGTGTATTGGTGGGAATGTCCTGCGGGACATCAGAACTCAGTAATTCATTTAAGAGTAGCAAAAAGGATTTGCGCAACTCAGCCTTACTACTGCCAGTCAGTAACCCAGGTGCACCCCCCAGCTTGGAGGTTCGACTGGGGGGGGGCGCAAAAACAGACATGCTGGAATACATTACATAATTAGGGCAGTAAGACCCTAAAGGAGAGGGTCTCATCTGCAGGTCTTACATCTCTTAAACACTAATGGTCTCCAGTAAACCATGATGCCACTTACTAATACAGAGAATGTAGCTCAAAACCTAAGGATATGATGCTGCAGCGAGAAATTTAAATGTAATTATATAGGAGACCCTGCAGACCTATGCTACAGCAAGCAGTTGAACAGTTTAAGCATGCTGAAAAACATTTCCCTGTGCATGACTGTGTCCCCCCAAACTGAGTGCTGTTAGCACACCTATAAATGAGGCCAAGCTACTGACTGTGCCTTGAAAAAATCACCCCCAGTGCTGCCCAGCAAACAATTTCCTGGATATGCGGAAAGGAAAAAGTCACTCTCAGCTTCAGTGGTGCCACTGGGAAATGAAATCACAGTCAGGCAGAAAAACAGGCACTCACCACTCTCCAAATGAATAGATGCTGCTTTACACGATTATCAACGTGCAAGGCTCATTATGTTCTCTTGTGCCTGTGCAAGAAACATGTTGCTGTAATTTCGGAATAGCAGGTTTTGAAAGCGCAGTCCTGTTGTGGCACCACTGCTTTTTGGGTCTGGGCTCCATGGCATGAATTAGATTGCATGCTGTCTATGACAGCAGTGCAAAAGCATGTCCACCACCTTGAAAGGTTTTAGCTGCTGCAATGAGGGAGCTCCACCTCATTGCAAGGCGTACCTTTTCCGGTGTAAGTTTCAGTGTGACATGGTGGCGGCTGTGCCGTCCGCCTCGCACAGTCCCCAGAAAAGCCAACTTAGGGGGGTGCCCAATTCCCCTGTCGGCATCATCCCCCCAACACACTTCATTTGCTGACCGGATGCCCAATCCCCATTGGCTACAGTCCCCCCAATTCATCTGCCTACAGAGAAACCCAATTCCCGTCGGCATCATTCAACCCCCCAACACTCTTTATTTGCGAAAGGGTGCTCAATCCCGTCGGCTACAGTTCCCCCAGAAAAAATCTGCAGGTGACACTCCCCTCCTCAGTTCATTTGCCGATGGGGAAGCCCAATCCCCGCCTGCATCATCCCCGCCCCCAAAAAACACACAGGTGACACGCTGGGAGCCCATCCCAGCGTGCACCAAATGTACCTGTAAAACAAAACCTTCCTCGCGATGTTTTTCCCCTGTAAAGTAGAAGACGGCCCCTGCAGTCTGCAGCCCCTCCCCAATCTGCGCCCACCACTGATGCCTACCGCCTCACACAACCCCCCCTCGCCCCATACTTACCTCCGGAGCCTGGTGTGACAATCTTCTGTGGACCGGGATCACGTCTGCACTCTTCAAATACGACCGCGAACTGAAGAAATGCCAGTAAGCTGTATAATGGCATGAATAGGGTTTTTTCAACTTTGATGCATATCTTGGGCATTTTGGGGAATTTTGCCACCAAATTTTCAACATGGGGTTATTGGGACCCCTCCTCATGAATTCAGTTACCGTCATGGCGTTATTCAGACCCGAAAGGTGATTTTGCTGTCACTGCGTCGAATCACCCTTCGGGACTGATTAATGACACGACAATGCCACTGTTCATGAGGTAGCCTCTCAAAAAGCCTATGTTGCAAATTTGGTGATAAAAATCAAAAAGATTACTTTCACGAGTGTGCGTTGCACAGTTTCTACGCACGCTCGTAAGTTTGCAAATCTGTAATATTTTCACTCCAGATTTTCAACATTGGCATTTTTCCACACCTCCTTATGAATGGTACAGCTGTCATTTTCCGCATCCTGGCCTAAATTTGTTTTCGCACTTCTGGCGCAGAATAGCGTGGTCGCTGTGGGAAATCAGTGTTCAGGACAGAGTAAGAAAATCACAGTGACACTGTTCATGAGCAGAGGTCCTAAAATGCCTATGTTGAAAATTTGGTGCCGAAAGTCCATTTAATGACTGTTTTACGAGAGTGCGTTGCGCAGTTTCCACGCAAGCTTGTAACTTTGCGAATCTGTAATATTTTTGCTCCAGATTGTCAACATTACCATTTTTCCACACCTCCTTATGAACAGTACAGCTGTCATTTTTCACATCCTGACCAAAATGCGTTCTTACACTTCCGGCCCAGAATAGTGTGGTCGCTGTGGGAAATCAGTGTCCGGGACAGAGTAGGAAAATCACAGTTATACTATTCATGAGCAGAGGTCCTAAAATGCCTATGTTAAAAAAGTTGGTGACGAAAGTCCATTAAATGACTGAGCTATGAGCACCCTCGTCATTTTTCACATCCTAGCCGAAATGTGTTTTCGTACTTCCGGCACAGAATAGCGTGATTGCTGTGGGAAATCAGTGTTTGGGACAGATTAGGAAAATCACAGTGACTCTGTTCATGAGCAGAGGTCTTAAAATGCCTGTGTTAAAAATTAGGTGGCAAACGTCCATAAAATGACTGTTTTACAAGCGTGCGTTGTGCAGTTTCCATGCACTCTCGTAACTTCGATAATTTTTAATATTTGTACTCTAGATTTTCACCATTGCCATTTTTTCACACCTCCTTATGAACAGTACAGCTTTCATTTCCCACATCCTACCTGAACTGTGTTTTCACACATCCGGCGCGCAGTGGCACAGTCGCTGTAGAAAAACAATGTTCAGAACAGAGTAAGAAAATCACAGTGACACTGTTCATGAGCAGAGATCCCAAAATGCCTATGTTGAAAATTTGGTGAAAAAATTCCATAAAATGACTATGTTACAAACATGTGTTGCGCAGTGTCCATGCACAGTCGTAAGTTTGAGAATTTGTAATATTTTCACTCCAGATTTTCAACATTGTCATTTTTGCACACCTTCTTATGAACAGTTCTGCTGTCATTTGTCACATCCTGCCCAAAATGTAGTTTTGCACATCTGGTGCACAATCACACAGTCACTGTGGGAAATCAATGTTCAGGTAGATTAAGATAATCATAATGCCACTGTTCATGAGCAGAGGTCCAAAAATGGTTATGTTAAAAATTTGGTGAAATAATTCCACTAAATGTGACTGTGTTACAAGCGTGTGATGTGCAGTTTTCGCACACGCTCGTAACTTTGAGAATGTTTAATATTTTCACTCCAGATTTCCCACATTACCATCTCTTCACACCTCCTTATCAATGGTGCAGCTGACATTTTCATGTGGTGCAGAATGGCACAGTCACTGTGGGAAATCAACGTTCGAGACAGATTAACAAAATCGCAGGGGCACTGTTCACGAACAGAGGTCCTAAATGCTTTCATGAGGTGGGGTCACAAAAGAAAAAATTACTCACCTTAGTAATGTTGTTTCTTCTAATGGAGTCTTGCTATATTATGACATATGCAGTATAACCCCAGGTTACAACTGCTCTGGAGGTGAAAGAGTTAACTTTCCATGCAGGGCATGGAACCTAGAGCGCGAGCTCGGTTAAACACTCTGTCTGTTGTAGCTCAAACTTAAACTGTCAGATCTTTACGAGCAAAAACTCACTAAGGTTCTGTGTGGAAGCCGTAAACCTACACTAGCCCACTGGCTACTAACTACAAAAACACATTTTTGTTCTTGATCCCAAAACAAAGACTCAAGTCAGGGGATTCAAGAAAGAAAAATAAAGCATAATACCTAAGCACCCTAAGAAGGGTGAAAATAAAGTGGGCATCTATGAAGTGCCAACATTGCACTGCCCACCCACATCCCAAAAGAGAGGTTCTGAGAGGGGCAGGCTTGGGGGAGGTCATAATATAGCAAGACTCCATTAGAAGAAACAACATTACTAAGGTGAGTAATTTTTTCTTCAAACAACATGAAGTCTTGCTATATTATGACATATGCAGATTACACAGCAGTACCTCCATGGAGGAGGGACAGAACCTACTTAGGAAATAGGCTCGAAGCACAGCTGTGTTGAATCGAGCATCACCCTAGCCTGGATATCCAGGGAGTAATGCTTAGTAAAAGTGTGAACTGTTTTCCAGGTAGCTGCTTGACATATCTCTAGGATAGGAATGTCCCTGGCAGCAGCCAGAGACGCAGCTGTACCTCTGGTAGAGTGAGCCCTCAGGCCTGAGGAGGAATTCACCCAGTTTTTCATAGCAAAATTGAATACAAGAGACAATCCACCTGGCAATGGATCTTTTAGTGGCAGGTTTTCTTTACCAACCTCACCATAAGTGAGGAACAACTGAGGGATTCAAACCTGTGACCCTTGGTACGTTCTATATAGTAACTAAGGGCTCTTTTGACATCTAAATTTTGCAATCTCCCTCGCCAGAGGAGGAATGGTCAGTGAAGTACACAGGAAGAGACATGGATTGATTAAGGTGGAAGTCTGAAACCACCTTAGGCAAAACTTTCTGTTAGTCCTGAGGACCACCTTATCTCTGTGAAAGGAGATAAAATCAGGCTCCACTGACAATGCTTGTAGCTCACTTATGCGCCTGGCAGAGGTGATGGCTACCAGAAACACAGTTTTCCAAGTCAAGTACTTAAGCTCTGCTGAAGACAATGGCTCAAAAGGGGGTTGCATAAGCTGGGCAATGCAAATATTAAGATCCCAAGCAGGGGCAGGGTCCCTGAACGGAGGGTTGGTGTGAAGCAACCCTTTAAAAAACTTGGAGAACACAGGGTGAGCTGAAAAAGAAGAGGGCTTACCTGCTGATAAGAAGACAGATACAGCTGCCAAGCACACTTTTAGGGTAGCTGGTCTCAGCCCCAAAGAATTCAAATGCACCAAATAATCCAGGATCGTGGGCACGTCAGCACATTCTGGGGAAATATGCTTACCAGCACACCATATGGAAAATCTTTTCCATTTTGAATTATAAGTAGCCCTGGTGGAAGGCTTCCTAGAGGCCTTCAATATTTCCAAATACACCTTGGGAAAGGTGTAGGTCAGCAAACTCTAACTCTTCAAGAGCCATGCCTTGAGATTGAGAGATTTGAGGTTCGGATACCAGACTCTCCCCTGGGCACAGGTTAACAGGTTGTGATTCCTGGGAAGACACAGGGGAAGGTGGACTGCTAAGGACATGAGGAGTGGGTACCAGGGCTGCCTGGCCCAATCTGGAGCAATCAGGATCATCTTGCAGGGTTGAGATCTGATTTTTACTAGCACCTTGAAAAGAAGAGGAAGGGGGAAAAGCATAGAGAAACTTCCCATCCCAACTGAGTAGGAAGGCATCCAGAGGGACTGAGCCCAACACTGGGGGCCTGCAGCAAAAAAGGGGAAGTTGGTGATTGTCTGGGGCTGCAAAGAGATCTATCTGAGGGGTGCCCCATCTGGCAAATACTACCTCCAGTACCAGGGGATCCAGTGCCCATTCGTGATGGCCCTGGGAAATCCTGCTGAGAGAATCCGCTAGGACATTGTCCTTGCCTGGGAGGTGAACTGCCGTAAGGAAGGCTGCCTGAGAATAAGCCAGAGACTACAACTTCATTGCTTCGGTGCACAAGGCCGTAGACTGAATGCCCCCTTGCTTGTTGATGTACCACATTGTAGTGGTGTTGTCTGTTCTGACCTGAACAACCTTGTTCTGAACAGATGTGGAAAAAACCTGGCATGCTAGAAAAACTGCTCTGAGTTCCAACAAATTGATGTGGAGCAGAGATTCCTGAGGGGACCACAAACCCTGGGTAGTAAGGTCGCCCATGTGAGCTCCCCACCCCAAGAGGCATGCATCTGTAGTAAGGGTTAAGGAATGAGACTGGGGAATGAAGGGAACCCCCTGTCTCAGATTGCTCTGGTCCTGCCACCACTGAAGGGCCTGGACCAGGGTTCGAGTCACTGGGATCAATTTGGTTAGAGGATCTGTCCTTTGAGACCAAAAGGCTCTCAAATGGAACTGAATGTCCCTCATCTGAAATCTTGCTCCCTGCACTACTGCTGTAGAAGCAGCCATGTGCCCCAGGAGCTGTAGAAAATGCCTTGCTGGTCGAGAGACCTGCAGGGTGAAAGAAGAGGCCAGAGAGACCAAAGTCCTTGCTCTTTCCAGAGGGAGGAAGGCTCTGGCTTCTTTTGTGTTCAGTTCTGCGCCTATGAAGGTGAGAAGCTGGACAGGCTCCAGAACTGACTTTGGAAGATTGAGAAGGAAACCTAAAGATGTAAGCAGTTGCTGAGTTACTTGTAGGTGTAGTTTGACCTGGTCTGGAGACTGGCCTACAATGAGCCAGTCATCCAATAAGGAAATATGGCAATCTTTTGCCTTCTTAAGTGGGCAACTACTACTGCCAGGCATTTTGTGAACACCCTCGGGGCCGAGGTGAGGCCGAAGGGCATTGCTCTGAACTGGTAATGGCCTGAGGGCAGTTCGAATCTGAGGTACTTGATGGGAGCTTCTGATGAGAACATGGAAGTAGGCATCCTGAGGTCCAGGGAGGCTAACCAGTCCCCTGGCCTTAGAGAGGGTAAAATAATTCCCAGAGTCACCATTTTGAACTTTGGTTTTAAAAGGTGCTTGTTTAGATACCTGAGATCCAGGATGGGCCACCATTCTCCTGTCTTTTTTGGGGTAAGGAAGTACCTGGAGTACAACCCTTTGCCCTGATGTAGGGGTGGATCCCGTTCCACAGCTCTGAGAGCCAGAAGGGAAGAAACTTCTGTTTCTAGGGTAAGTGCCTCTGATGGATTTGCAGGTGGAAAGGACCTGGCTCTCATCTTCGGAAATATTTTGAAGCTGAGAACCAGTCCCTGGCTTACTACTTCCAGGACCCACTTGTCTGATGTTAAAGACTTCCAGTCCTGGACAAAGTAAGCCAGCCTGCCCTCTACCGGTAGTGGAGAATCGGCCCTGGCCACCCCATCAGGGGGCCTGTTTTGCAGGGGCTTTGGGTTGAGGGGTAGAAGCAGGCTTACTAGACCCCCTTCTGCCTCTTCCTCTAAAGAACCCCCCCTGGGCATGAGCAGAAGACGAGGCCTGGGCTTGGTAAAAAGGCCTATGAAAAGGCCTGCCCCTGCCCCTGACATGCTGCCTTTGAGGAGTGGTTTGCCTTTCTTTGGCCTGTGCACTCCTATAGGTGGTCCTATACTCATCCATTTTCTTCATATAATTCCTCTGTCTGCTCCCCAAACAGAGAATTGCCCACAACAGGAAAATCCATAGCCTTAGACTGGGTATCCTGTGACAGGGCAGTACATCTGAGCCAGGCCATTCTGTGAAGAGACACAGATGTAGCCATGACTCTTGATGAAACATCATTAGAGTCTACTGCAGCATGAAATTGCACCTTGGATGCCTCAATACCATCCGCAGCCACCTGCTCCAGCTCCCTGGCAAGCTGGTCAGGGGCCTGTTTTGCTAGGGCCAGCACAGTATCCCATCTGGATTTCTGGTACCTAGCCGCATGCCTTATAATTTGCCTGTCTGAGTCCCAAAGATGCTGCCATGTACTGTTTCTTTGCCATGGCATCCATCCTCCTGGAATCCTTTTCAGGAGGGTGAGAGGCTAGAGGAATATTAGCCTTGTCACCGGCTGTAGCCTGCACTACCCCCACATGGCTGCATTGCTGAGAGAGGAACTCCGTATCAGAGCCTGATAATGTATACCTCTTGTCCATTCTTTTATCAACAGGAAGGATAGAGTAAGGAGTTTTAGAATTTTTACTGTCAGTTTCCTAAAGGATTTGTGCAAGGGAATAGACAGTCTCCTAGACTCTGGAATATCCATCATTTCTACATAATCAGGCTCTTCTTGGTCATCAACAGCTTCCTCAACAGGGAGTTGGAGAGTTTCGCAATTTTCTTATAGAACATAAAATGAGAAGGGGACTCAGATAGCCTGGGAGGGGAAACCCCTGAAGGTCTGTCTGGAGAGATGTCCGGTTCAATGGGCACATCCAGACTTTCAAAATCACATTCACTCTCCTCATACCCCTCTTCCCCTTCCTCCGGTTCATAAAAATCCTCAAAATCATAATCTTGAACTGGTGGAACCATCCGAACCGAGCGCTTCCCTGATGGTGTCGGTTCGGACAGAACCGGAAAGAGACTGAACAATTTGAATAGCTTTAGCTATTTCCTCAGCGGTTGGAGAAAGAACTTTGGCTCCACACTAGCTGACTTCTATCCCTTTAGTTGGAACCGCTCCTCAGAGCTGGCTCTTCGCTTGCCCGAGAAAGTATCACCTTGGTCAGAGGGCACTCAGGTTCGGCTGGAACCGAACTGCTATGGCCATCCGGTCCGCGGACTTTTGGCCTCCCTTTCCTGAGCCTACCAACTCTTTTCCACGGTGGCAGCAGGAAAATTCTTACAAATCTGGCAGTCTGCATTAAGGTGGTCAAACCCCAGACAATATACATAGTTGTGTGTGGGTCAGCCTTAGCAAAGGCTTCCCCACAGAGGCCACAGTGCTGAAACCCAGTGGGTCCAGTTTTTCTTTGGTTTCTCAGACATAGTGCCAGCCTAACCAAAACTTTCCCTGCTAGTGGCAATCCCGCCAAGACCTCTCTTATCGGTTCCCAACCGTGTCACGGGTCGTGGAAAAAAACGTAATAAAATCCGTTTTTTTAGAACCGATAAGAACCGGGAACCGCACTCTAAAGGACTAGAAAGTTAATTTAAACCCAATCTGATCGGTTCAAACCGAACCAAAAAAGACGTTTACAAGTTCCACACAGAAGAAAATAAACATAAGCCTATCTATTACTTACAATACCACAGACAGAGCTTAAACCAACCTAATGCGGTTTAATTTCGGTAAAATAAACCGAAAATTACACTTTTTAACCGACAAACGAACCGAGCAGCAGGAGAAATCTCCGGAGCGACTGTTCAGTGAGGCGGAGTAAAGAATCTGACAGTTTAAGTTTGAGCTACAACAGACAGAGTGTTCAACCGAGCTCGCGCTCTAGGTTCCATGCCCTGCATGGAAAGTTAACTCTTTCACCTCCGGAGCAGTTCTAACCTGGGGTTATACAGCGTATGTCATAATATAGCAAGACTTCATGTTGTTTGAAAGGACATGTTTTAAAATTTGGAGTGGAAACACCAACACACGCCCAGGGCGTTAGGGTTTCTAACTATTACATCTCACCCTGTACAGACTAACAGGCATCAGGGGTGTGTCTTTGGATTGTCTGCTATACTGCTTACGCCATTGGTCCTCCACCTCCACCTTGCAGCTACTGACAGGCATCAAGGTGTGCCTTGGACTCTTCAGCCCCAAAATTCAACCCATTCTCCTATGCTGCACCCATCTCAACGTACTTCCTTATGAAATGGGCTGAGCATAAGGACAGATGACCCCAAGGCACAACGAAACACTTGTCAGACTCTGCAGGGTAGGGAGAGGTGAAATAACATGAGTGTTATGGCCAGCGACCCAAACGCACACACCAATGCCTGTCACTCTCTGCAGGGTGGGGTGGGGTTGATGTCGGGTCTATACTTCACTGCTACTTGTATTATGTGTCTGTCTAATTCCTGCACTACCAATGCCAAAACCAGCAAGATAACATTCGGCATTGACAAATGCTTGTTTTATTAAAGTGATCAAAATCTCCAGTGCACAGTTAAAACATGGCCCAGCAAAATTTCGAATTTTGTCCCTACACAAGCACCAGCAGTGTCTAGGATCATGGCTAATAATTGGTACATCATGAAAGTGGAGCCAAAGCTCAATAATCTTACCAATGAATTGCCACGCATGGTCTACAAACAACCACGAAACCTGGCTGACTCACTAACACATAGCCTTCAATCATTATATCCCCCAAAAGATAACTGGTTACCCTCTTTCCCACCACCGCTGTAAGTTCTGCCCAGCAACTGAAAGCACAGATACGTTTGTGAATTCATCAAATGGAGATGAATATAAAATCAATAGATTTATTAACTGTGATAGCACTTATGTTATCTGCTTGGGATCTTGCAGGTGTGGAGCTCATTATGTAGGTAGAACAAAACGTAGCATTAAAGAGTGGGTGGGCGAACATTTAAGAGCGATCGCTAATAATAACACTGAATATGGCACTGCTGCCCATATTGCCTATTCGAGCAATGCCAGAGAACATGGTTGGATGTTCAAAGGTACTGAAAAAGTGCAAATGGGCCCTAGGGCAGGGGATTTGCACCTGAGATTGGGACAGAGAGAGGTGTTCTGGATTTTTAAGCTTCTAGCTAATTTGAAACCTAGACTTCATGATAAAATTGAAGTAACACATTTCTAACAATATTAAGTTATCATCAAGTTACAATAGGAGGTTTTCCAATATATAGTACATAGACAGTATCAAATATAAAATAATATCTAAAATGAGGGAAACTCGGATTTTCAGTAGTAACTTTAGTAAGGGATAATTACTGTCCCTGTTCCTATAATAGTGTTAACACTAGGGATATCATCTTTCTGTGTATATCTTTCAAATGTTTTTATTGTATTTTAATATTTATTGTTGGATGGTTTCAGTATATGTATGTCGTGTGTTTATTTGTTACTATAGTTATTCATGTACCAATTGAGAATGGACACATTCATTATATGTATTGCCCTATACATGACTGTTGCTTTAAGAGGCTATGGGTAGAAAAGGAGCACCGGGAAGAAAAAAATTGCTCACCATAATAATGTTGTTTCTTCTAATGGAGTGTTGCTGTATTCAGTCATAATGCAGTTAGCCCCAGCACTTGAACTGCACCGGAGAGGAAAGAGTTAACTCCATGCAGAAACATGGAAGGTTGAGCTCGACCTCGGTTTTCAAACGTCTGTCTGTGGTACTTACCAGTGCAACCGTCAGATTCTTACGAGTAACTAACTAACTTGACACTAAAATGTGGAAATTGTTTGAACACATAGCCAAAAGGCAAAATACTTTTTGGGGTCCAAAAAAGATTCAAGTCCAGAACCCAAGAAGAAATATGGTAATGACAATTCAAACTATGCAACACAAGAAGGAAAAACATAACAGTTACCCCACAAAGAGGGAGGGTACAAGGTACACCCCTAAGGTGCAACACTGTGCCTGCCAACCCACTTCCCAAAAACAGGTTCTGAGAGGGGGGGGGGGTCTGAATACAGCAAGACTCCATTAGAAGAAACATTACTATGGTGAGTAATTTTTTCTTCAAACAACATGAAATCTTGCTGTATTCAGACATAATGCAGACTACCAAGCAGTTCCCTATGAAGGGGGGAATGCAGAACCTACTTTGGGAACAGGCTCTGCAGTACTGCTGTGCCAAACCTAGCATCACTCCTAGAATGAATGTCCAGAGAGTAATGCTTGGTGAATATACATACTGTTTTCCAGGTGGCTGCTTTACAGATCTCTAACAAGGGCATATCTCTGGCCACAGCTAGAGTAGCAGCTGTACCTCTAGTCGAGTGTGCCCTCAGGCCTGAAGGGGGTGTTCTACCCAATTTGTCATAGCAAAATTGTATACAGGAAACAATCCACCTGGCAATAGTTCTCTTAGTGGCAGGCTTACCTTTCCCCACTTCACTATAAGTGAGGAACAATTGAAGACAGTCATTTCTGTGTGCCTTAGTATGCTCTGTGTAGTAGCTAAGTGCCCTTTTAACATCCAAACTGTGTAATCTTCTTTCCCTTGGGGAAGAATGGTCAGTGAAAAATACAGGAAGAGACATAGACTGGTTTAGGTGAAAATCTGATACCACTTTAGGCAAGAACCTCCTATTAGTTCTTAGGACCACTTTATCCCTATGGAAGGATACAAAGTCAGGTTCAACTGACAGGGCCTGTAATTCGCTAATCCGCCTGGCAGAAGTAATAGCTACCAGGAACACAGTTTTCCAGGTCAAGCACTTCAATTCAGCCGAAGCCATAGGCTCAAAGGGTGGCTGCATAAGCTGAGCAATGCAGGCATTAAAATCCCAAGGCGGAGTAGGCTCCCTAAAGGGAGGGTTAATGTGAAGCAGGCCTTTGAAAAACTACCTGAAAACAGGATGAGATACCAGGGAAGAGCCCTTCCCTGCTGAAAGAAATATAGAGACAGCTGCTAGATGAACCTCCAGAGTGGCAGGCCTAAGGCCTAGACTATTCAGATGAGCTAGATAATCTGAGGTTGTGGAAATGACTGCAGAATCAGGCACAATACCTTTCTGAGAGCACCAAATACTGAACCTCTTCCATTTGGAATTGTAAGTTTTTCTAGTGGAAGGTTTCCTGGAGACCTTCAGAATATCCAGAACTCCCTGAGAGAGATGTAGAGCTGCATATTCTAACTCTTCAAGAGCCAGGCCTTGAGGTTGAAAGACTGGAGATTGGGGTACCAGATCTGCCCCTGGCAGGAGGAGAGAAGATTGTATCTCCTGGGAAAAGACAGGGGATGTGAGACAGCCAAGGACAGCAGTAGAGGATACCAGGGTTGTCTGGCCCAATCTGGAGCCACCAGTATCATTGTGCAGGGTTGAGTTCTTATCTTGATCACAACTCTGAACAGGAGACGGAAAGGAGGGAAGGCATAGAGAAACCTGCCCTTCCAGTTCAGAATGAGTGCATCCTGGGGAACTGTCCCCAGGAGTGGAGGTCTGCAACAAAACAGAGGAAGTTGATGATTGTCTGGTGCTGCCAATAGATCTATTTCTGGAATGCCCCACTTGGAGAAAATGATCCTCAGAATGTGAGGATTCAAGGACCATTCGTGATGCCCCTATGAAATCCTGCTCAGGGCATCTGCCAGCACATTGTCCTTCCCTGGAAGATGAACTGCTACCAGGGAAGTCTGAGGGGAATAGGCCAGAGACCAAATCTTCATGGTCTCTGTGCACAAGGCCGTGGACCGAGTGCCTCCCTGCTTGCTAATGTACCACATTGTGGTAGTGTTGTCCATCCTGACTTGGACCACCTTGCCTTTGACTGAATCTGAAAAGGTCTAAAGGGCTAGAAAAACTGCCCTGAGTTCCAGGAGGTTGATAGGAAGAAGAGACTCCTGCGGGGACCAGATCCCTGAGCTGTTAGGGCTCCCAGGTGGGCTCCCCAGCCTAGGAGAGATGCATCCGTAGTCAGTACTACTGATGGAAGTTGAGGGAGAAATGGAACACCTTGTCTGAGGTTGTCCTGGTCCAGCCACCACTGGACAGCCTGGACCAGAGTTCGGGTCACTGGAATTAGTTTGGTGAGAGAAGCTGTTCTCTGTGACCAAAAGGACCTTAGATGGAACTGAATGTCCCGCATCTGAAATCTGGCTCCCTGAACCACTGCAGTAGAGGCTGCCATGTGGCCCAGGAGTTGGAGGAACTGTCTCACTGGAATAGAAACCTGAGGCCGAAAGGAGGAAGCAAGGTCTACTAAGGCCTTCACCCTTGCCAGAGGAAGGAAAACTTTTGTTTGGGTAGTATCCAATTCCACCCCTATGAAGGTGAGAAGCTGTACTAGTTCGAGGACAGATTTTGGCAGATTGAGAAAAAACCCCAAGGAACTGAGTGGTTTGCAGAGCTGACCTGACCTGGTCTGAAGACTGCCCTACTAGGAGCCAGTCATCCAGATATGGAAAAATGGTGATACCCTGTCTTCTGAGGTAAGCCACCACTACTGCAAGGCAGTTTGTGAACATCCTTGGAGCTGATGTTAGGCCAAAACGCATGGCCTTGAACTGATAGTGGCCTAAAGACAACTCGAACCTGAGGTATTTTCTGTGGGAGCACCTTATAGGGATATGGGAGTAGGCATCCTTGAGGTCCAGTGATGCTAGCCAATCTCCTTGCCTTAAAGAGGGAAGGATTATTCCCAGAGTTACCATTTTGAACTTGGGTTTTGAAATGTGTTTGTTCAGATACCTTAGATACAGGATGGGTTGCCACTCCCCTGTTTTCTTTGGGGTGAGGAAGCACCTGGAGTACAGGCCTTTCCCCTGTGTTGAGTAGGAACCTTCTCTATGGCTCTGAGAGCCAGGAGAGAGGAAACCTCTGCCTCTAGGGCAAGGGTTTCTGAAGCTGATACAGGTGGAAAAGGCTTGGCCCTCATTTTTGGGTACCTTTTGAAGCTGAGGGCTAGTCCCAGGCTTACTACTTCCAGGACCCACTTGTCTGAGGTAACAGACTTCCAGGCCTGAAAGTAGTAAGCCAGCCTGCCTCCTACTGGGATTGGAGAGTCGACCCAGGCTGACACCTCAGGATGTCTGCTTGGCAGGAGCCTTATATTGGGAGGAAGAAACTGCCCTGCTCATCCCCCTTCTACCCCTCCCTCAGAAAAACCCCCTTTGTGGATAAGACGAGGAGGCCTGGGATTGGTAAAAAGGCCTGTGAAAAGGCCTGCCCCTGCCCCTGGACTGCTGCTTCTGAGGAGTGGCTTGCCTTTCCATGGCCTGTGCACTCCTGTAAGTGGCTCTATATTCATCCATTTTCTTCATGTAAGCCTCTGTCTGCTCCCCAAACAGAGAGTTACCAACTACAGGAAAATCCATACCCTTAGATTGGGTGTCCTGTGATAGGCTAGTACATCTGAGCCAAGCATGCCTTCTGAGAGACACAGATGTAGCCATGACTCTGGATGCCACATCATTGGAGTCAACAGCAGTGTGAAATTGTACTTTGGATGCCTCAATTCTATCCGCAGCCACCTCCTCCGGCTCTTTGGCTAGCTGGGGGGAGGCCTTTTTAGCCAGTTCCAGAACCGTATCCCATCTGGACTTCTGGTACCTGGCTGTGTAGGCCATATAATTTGCCTGCCTGAGTCCCAAGAAGATGCCAAGTATAGTTTCTTGGCCATGGCATCGACTTTCCTGGAGTCCTAGTCTAGGAGGTGTGAAGCCAAAGGAATGTTTGCCCTGTCACAGGCTGCAGCCTGCACTACCCCAACATGGCTGCTATGTGAATAAAGGAACTCCGCAGCTGAGCCTGATAACATGTATCTCCTGTCCATTCTTTTATCTACAGGAGGTAAAGAGTTAGGAGTCTGTAGTATCTTTTTTGTCTGTTTCCCCAAGGACTTGTGAAGGGGAATAGATAACCTTTTGGACTCTGGGATGTCCACCATCTCCACAAAATCAGGCTCTTCTTCCTCCTCAGCAGCTTCAACCAAAGGGAGCTGGAAGGTTTCAGCCACCTTCTTGTAAAACAAGAAGTGAGAAGGGGACTCAGAAAGCCTGGGAGAGGAGACATCAGAGGGTCTGTCTGGGGAGATGTCCGGTTCAATGGGCACATCCAGATCCCCACCATCGTAGTCATCGTCATCATCGTCATCATCGTTGGGATAGTCTTCATCTCCCTCCCACTCCTCATAGAAAGCATCCAGATCGTAATCGGAAGGAGCCGGTTCCGACCGAACTGACCGGCCAATGGCGGCACTGTTCGACGGAACTGACGGCGTGATTGAACAATACAATCACTTTGCTATCTCTATCCATGGTTGGAGTAAGCGTACTGGATCTGAACCGCGGATTTTCATTTCTTTTTTAACAGAACCGACCCTCAGAGTCGGCTCTCCTTTTGGCCGAGGAGGTATCGACTAGGTCAGTAGGCACCTCCCCAGGTTCGGCCGTAACCGAACTGGGCTAGCCATCCGGGTCTACGGACTTCTCAGCCTCCCTTTCCTTCAACCTACTCAGTCTTTTTCCTAGAGTGGTTTTAGGGAAGTTTTTGCAAATTTGGTAGTCTGACTGGAGGTGGTCAAACCCCAGACAATAAACACAGAGGAGGTGGGGGTCGGCCTTGGCAAAGGCCTCCCCACACTCAGTACAGTGTTGAAACCCAGTGGGACTGATTTTCTTTTTGGGTTTCTCAGACATGGCCAACCTACCAAAATTACCCTATAGAAGAGTTCAAGCCAGGTAATACCAACCGATCGGTAACGACCGTGTCATGGGTTTGGAAAAGAACCAAGAAAAAGCCCGGTTCTTTTGAAACTGATCGGTACCAGAACAACACTCTAAAATAATAAATTTAAAATTAGAAGGAAACACAAGGTCGGTTCCTAACCGGACCGACTGGGAAGAAACCGAAGAAACCAACAATTTCCACAAGTTATTTAAAATAAAATACAGTCACTACTTATCTACCACACTACCTGTACCATAGACAGAGGCTGGAAATCCGAAAAAACAATAAAGAATAAGTTTTAAACCGAACGCTTTACATTTACCGAACTGAGCAGAGGAATCTCTGGAGCAACTTCACTGTTAGGCGGAGTAAAGAATCTGACGGTTGCACTGGTAAGTACCGCAGACAGAGGTTGGAAAACCGAGCTCGAGCTCAACGTTCCATGCTTCTGCATAGAGTTAACTCTTTCCTCTCTGGGACAGTTCAAGTGCTGGGGCTAACTGCATTATGTCTGAATACAGCAAGACTTCATGTTGTTTGAAGGGGCAATAGCATCCACTTGACAAAGTGCGCAAGAGCGAAATGTTGACATTTTGCTGGGCCATGTTTTAACTGTGCACTGGAGATTTTGATCACTTTAATAAAATGAGTCTTGCACTTTGATAATCGTGTGAAGCAGCATCTGTTCATTTGGAGAGCGGTGAGTGTCTGGTTTTCTGCCTGACTGCAGTTTCCTGGATACTCCATCTCCCAGAAAATCTCTGACAGAACAGACCCCCAGTGCTAAAGAAAAGCAGGAGTTAATCACTGGCCAGCTGTGCTGAGAAAAACATCGACACACACTGCCTCAACAACTGTGCTGGGGGAGCTTACCTTACTGATCCAGTCACGTGCTTGTGTGGTGACATCATGCCGAAGTGCGTGACATCACTATGTTCGGAGAGGTTGCATCGGGCGCGAGTGCACCGATGCGAGAGACAGGTATGTCTGCAAGGCAAAAGGGGTGTGAAAGTGACATGCTGGCAAGTCACCAGAAATGGCATGGGTGAACTACACAGAGTTCCAACCACACAGAAAGGCACAAAACAGTCACGCTGGTAAGCACTTTGGCCTGACTTGAGGCAGCCCTCACTCCCAAGCTCTGCTAGACACTCCTAGCTGAATGAAGCTGCCATATTGAAAAACTTCCCCTTGGTCAACTATTATAAATAGGCTCTCTGAAGGGGCAGCCTTCTGGTGCAGTGATAGAGCTACCACCTGTGATGCCAGTGACCCAGGTTTGGTAGTAGACTAGTCCTCTGAGGGCAGGCTGGGGGGAGGAGGATCGAGAGTCTAGAGGACCACTCTCCTCCTTCAGAGTGGGGTGTTTCCTGGCCCCTTGTGGCATGCCAGGGAACAGCACCCAAACTTGTCCAGCTTCAGGGAGAGCGTTAGGCGGACGCCAACGTGTGGTTTGCAGGAGCACGTACCAGCATCTTGGCATTACTGCATGTCCTGCTAGTCGGGGGAACCTACTGCTAAGAAAAACGCTCCTGACAGGACTGCCAGGACTCTTGAAGCTCGGCCATGGGCCATTGCCGTGGGGTCAATCCGCGAACCTCCACTCCATAGCTTGAGGAGCAAGGGTTGGAGTCCGGCTCAGTAAGCACTCACAATGAGGGAGTAGGCTCATGGGGTTGAAAGTTCCCATGGAACAGAGGAGGTGGGGGACTGGGTCTGGGTCTGATTGGGGGCAAAGTCTTGCCAGAGTGATAAAATAAATACATTTTAAAAAATAGGCTCTTTGAAAAAACAGCAATCAGAGCCAAAAAGATAGGGTAACTCCAACCTGAACACTGGAGTGCACTGCTTAGATTTCAAGGGATCCACTCAGTCTCTTATCTGCATATTCTAAATTCTAACTGAAGGTATAGGAAAGGGATGGAGGGTCCATCCCCATTAACACACTAGGGAGAAAGAGAAAAGAGAAAATTAGTAATAGCCCCACAGTCTAGCTAACCGTACGCCCCTCCCCAGTGAATAAAAAAAACTTACCTGAGGCACCAGGCTGTGGTGATCAGAGACCTCTGTTGCATACCCTAGCTAAGGAAAATGGCAAGTGGTCCCTGTTCATGCACTGTTCGAAGTTCTTGATGGTTTTTAATGTTGTTCGTGTTGTGTGTTTTGCTTCAAAATTAAATAAACAGTTTCATGTTAAAACAGTCACTGAAATGAGAATTACAGTATATGGCAGGTTAATCACTTTGAAAGCTGCAGCTTAATGGGCATGATTTCTAAATTTGAGGGTGCTCCCTGTCACTACGTAGCCCCAACCTGCCTATACTGCCAACCCCTCTGGTGGTACAGCAAGTAACTGGTGATCTCAGAATCCTCATGTGCCCAAAGTTCTATACTGATTGAAAGCTTTGGGCTGTACCACTACCCCAGTGGGGGTGTTCATTACCCATATGTATTAACTCACCAATGACAACATGGAGCAATACAGAATAGCAGAAGGGATGCTAAGAGGCGTAAGAGACCAAACTGAATCTAGCTTTTCAGAGGCATATGCAACTACTCCCTTACAGCACTGCTGATGGCCACTGCCTTCATCAAACAGTGATATTAGAAAATACAAAATCTCACATGGTGATATTAGTACCATTCTGTTATTTGCAGCACCAGAGGGCAAAGTTAGGCAGCTCTGAAATCACACACTGACACCACTTTTGAAGTCTTTGTGTCTACATTTCATCTGTCATGTAGGTCTTTTCTTTTATTGCATAGTACTGTGTCTCCATCCACCGGTTTAATAAACTTTTTAAATTCTATGGAATGCAGAAATTGTTATTTACAAGCCATGGTGCAATTCCGATGGCAGGAGGGAGGTTGTATGTGTGGCCAATGCACATCTAGCTAACCTTTCGGGCATGCCTTCCGAAGAGCTGGCTGGCACATCTAGTGATCTTGCTTAAGTATCTAAAAAAATATGTATTCATGAAATGTTTGTGATCCCTGAAGCCACATGCATGCTACTAGTTCTGGCCGTCAGAAAAAAGTGCTCATGCTTTGCAAAATGTGCAGTAAATGGTAAAATGCATTAAATTACAATTCCGTTTGAACTTCTCAAAGTGTGTGCACCGGATTCTTAGCGGATAATGATGAGAGCAACACTAAAGATTTGTCTCTGAAAAGTACCATACTGTGTTTGCGACTCTTATTGTTTATGTCTTCCTGTTGGGATGCATAAGTTTGTAAAGCACGTCCGAACTTACAGCTCTTGCTGCTAAGTTGCTGCAAGAGACAGACCTATGGTTATAGTCACATTTTGGAATGGTAACCACAATCTGATAAGCAAGGACTAAAGTGGAACTGCTGTGATGTTTTCAATGCAGAGTCCAAGAGAGGTCTAGTGGACCTTGCTGCTGATGGAGATAGTCTTAGTGGTGGTAGTGGTAGTGGACATGGCATGGCACTGGTGCTACTAGTAGCAATAGAGGTTATAGTTACAAGCTCAGTTGTCACTTCAGCAATATGGGCACCCAAGCACACAGTAGCACAGAGAGGAATTGGAGCTCTTTACTTTTTGTGGCAGTATGCACAGCAGAAGAGATAATGTAGTTGGGTGCACTGTAAAATGCTTACCTTTTAATTGCCATCATTTGTAAACTAGCCTTTTTTATTTCTACTATTTTCTCCAATTTTGCTTTTGTTTCTTGTTCTGCACTAAGGAAACACAGAAAAGAAAAACAAGTTATTTTCTTGTGATGGTTTCTCTTCTACTAGTATTTATCAACAGCCATATACTTTCAGATTCCAAACTTGAGGAGTCCACATAATAAATCTGAACCACATTGTGTGAAGTGACTCCTTGACATTATATCACATTCCGTCCAACCATAACTGAATTGTATATATACCACTATCCAGCAAGCAGTGGTCCTCCTAGATGCTAGTTTTCCTTGGCCTACATCTCCATAGGTGACAAACAGTTGTGAGGATGTGGACCTACCATCCTTTGTGTGGTCCAAGTAGTAGCTTAAAGCTCTTTTAACACCTAGAGTATGGAGCCACTGCTCCCCTTGTGTGGATTTTTCAGTGAAAAACACAGGGAGTGTGATAGATTGGTTGGGTTGAAATTACGAAGCCACTTTAGGAAAAATTTCCTTTTGGTCCTCAAAAAGAACAGTTACATAAGAACTTACTGTAACAGTAGATCTTCAAGGGATCTCAGTAAGCCGGTAATGCCATAGGAATCTTTGCCATTGGTGAAGGGGAATCCACACGGAAGATTTTCAGCAGTACAACTGAGGCCGCCCATGCCGTCGACATCCGCAACCCTATAAAGGCATAGGTGGACCCACTCCCTCCTCAGTTCTTGCCCTCCGGAGACGAAGGGAGCAAGGCTCACGCCCTGGGGAACCGAGAAGCGACCGGGGACCTGACTCTAGATAAGGATGATGGAATACAGCAGATAGCCAGGTCTGGAACAGGAGCCCCAAGAAGGGGGATGGTGGAAGGGAAATCATACCTGATGACTGAGGTCCCCTCGAAGACCTACTGTTACGGTAAGATCTTACGTAACTGTTCTATCTTCTTCAGGGATATCTCAGTCATCGGGTAATACCACAGGAACAAGTACCAAGCAGTGATAAGTGAAAAAACAGTCAGTCTGGGAGGCTGGATCTCTGTAAACTTAAGATAGGAGTCCTTGAAGCACATCTCTGCCAAATCCTGCTTGGGCTCTAGAAGCTATGTCCAGACTATAATGCTAGGTGAAAGTGTGGACTGTACTCCAGATGGGAGAAAAGCAAATGTAAACAGCAGAGACCCCTTTGAAACAAGCCAATGAGGTAGCCATACCTCTGGTGGAATGGGCTTTGACAGCACCAGGCAGTACTTTGCCACATTTGTTATAGCAGAATACAATGCAATTTGCCAGCCATTTGGATAAGCATTGTTTAGAAACTGAAGCACCCTCTTTACCTGGGGTGAAAGAAACAAGCAACTGCTTAGACTTTCTAGACTCCTTAGTCTGGAGCAGATAATACTTCAAAGTTCTGTGCACATCTAGTGTATGGAGCTGTGCTTCCCCTGGATTGGCATGCTCAGGAAAATAAACAGGAAGGTGGATAGATTGATTAAGTGTGAACTCAGAAACCACCTTGGGGAGAAACTTCAGATTTGTGTGCAAAGATACCCTGTCTTTGTGAAAAATCAAATAAGGCTCTTGCACCAGAGGACCCAAAGCTTTGAAATTCTTCGAGCAGAAGTAATTGCAACTGAAAATGGTGCTTTCCAAGAGAAAAAGTGCAAATCACAAGGCACGACTGGTTCAAAAGGAGACTGGGTCAACTTTTCCAATATAAAATTCAGATCCCAAGCCGGAACAGGGGAATGGACTGGGAGTTTCAGGTACAGGATGCCCCGTAGAAAGATATGGGACACATCCAGCTGAGCAATCGTACAGTTACCCATGGGCTCATGAAAGTCAGAAATAGCCAAAAGGTGGACCTTGAGTGAGGAATACTGGAGGCCTGAGTCAGACAAAGAAATCAGGTAGTCCAGAACATGCTTAAGGCAGGTGAAAAGGTCCAGGGAATGCTTTGCAGCCCAGATGACAAACTGCTCCCACTTCATGGCATAAGTGGCATGGGTGAAAGGCTTGAGGGCGGCCACCAGGACGTCTGCTACCCTGTTAGAGACCCCGAACCTGGCAATGGCTACGTCCTTAGGAGCCACGCATGCAGATGGAGGGGCCTTAGGTTGCGATGGACCAGGGTTCCCTGATCCTGGGTCAGTAGATTCCTGTAAAGGGGCAGAGGGACTGGAGGTTCCTCCGCCAGATGCTGAAGCAGAGGCAAGGCCAGAATGGGACAACCAGGATCATGCTGGCCCCCTCCATTTGCAGCTTGATCCGCACCCTCTATATGAGTGGAAACAGAGGGAATGCATACAGAAATCTCCCGCTCCAAGAGAGGGACAACATGTCTCGCCAGAAAACTCCAGGCCCTGGATCTCGCAAGCAAAAATTGGCCAGCTTTGCGTTGAGTGGGGATGCAAAAGGTCCAACTTTGGATGACTCCATCTGTTGAACAGATCTTCTGCTATGGATGGGAGAAGCTCCCACTTATGCATGCTGGACTGAGTCCTGCTGAGACTGTCCACCAGGGTGTTCAGAATGCCTGGCACATGGACTGCAGACAGTGTCAGACTGTGCTCCAGGGCCCAGTACCACACTATCATGGCCTCCCTGCAAAGGGGGTATGAGTGAGTCCTGCCCTGCTTGTTGATATAGTAGACTACACTCAGATTTTCTGACTGTACCAGCAGTTGCCTGCAGCATGATGCTTCTGAAAGGCCTGTATGGCATAGAGTACCGCTCTCATCTCCAGGATGTTGATATGCAGGGCAGCTTCCTAGTGGGACCAGGAGCCCTGGGTTTGAAAGGAACTCAGGTGAGCTCCCCAGCCTAGACCCAAAGTACATGTGGTTAGGATCTGATGTGGGAAAGAAATCTGGAAGGGCACCCCTTGCAGAAGATTTGAGGGGTCCATCCACCACTGCAAAACTTTGCGGACTGAGGAGGAGACTAGGACTAGTTGGTCCAGCTCATCCGTGCGCTGGTCCCACTGCACTCTGAGGGTCCACTGAAGGGTGCACATGTGAAGCCTGGCCAGTGAAATGATGAGAATGACTGCAGCCATTAACCCCTAAAGCCTGACATACAGCCTGGCAGGGGTGTACTGACTCTGAGCGACTTCCTGAGCATGAGCTATAAGGCATTCTGCCATGTTTTGGGGTAAGAAGGCCTTTCCCTGCTCAGAGTCCAGAACCATCCCAATCTACTGCAGTCTTTGGTACAATACTAGGACAGACTTGGGCAGGCTGACTGTTATGCCCAGAGAATGGACTAGCTGGCGAGTATTCTCCAGAGTCAGCAGCAGCTGTTCCCTGGACAGGGCCTTGAGGAGCCAATCGTCCAGGTAAGGAAAGACGTACAGTTTCTCCCTTCTGAGGGCTGCTGCGACCGCTGCTAAGTATTTGGTAAAGATATGCGGCGCAGAGGATAAACCAAAGGGCAACACTTTGAACTGGTAGTTTTCTCACTGAAAAGCAAAGTGAAGAAAGCTCCCGTGAGGAGGAATGACCAAAATATGCAGGTGTGACAGGGTTGAATAAAGCCCTGCCCCATTTCTTATGCAGAAAGAGTTTAAATGCAAGAGTCTGTTCTTTCCGCTCCTTTTCTGTCTCTTTTCTGTCTGGTTGCACAACCAAATTTTCTTGTGAGGCCTAGGAACTGATCAATCCGACGGGTTTGCAGTTCCCCACCTCTCGCTATCTTTTTGCCTTCCCATGCTATTTCTGTCTTTTCTCCCCCCCCTTGCATATCTGCTGGTATAAAAATATATGTGAACCTTTATGTGAAAATGTCACTGATACTGGGATCCCTTTGTTTAAAACTGTATATAGTTATACTGTTGATATGACTGCAAAAAGCTATTTGGAACTCAAGAGGTTAACCTGAAAGAAAAAAATTACTTTACTCACCTTCGTAATGTTGTTTCTTCTAATGGAGTTTTGCTATATTCTGACATATGCAGTGAGTCCCCAACCTTCGAACTGACCCGGAGATGAAAGAGTTAACTTTCCATGCCAGGCATGGAACGCTGAGCTCGAGCTCGGTTGAGACTCTGTCTGTTGTTCTTCAAACTCAAACCATCAGATCTTTACGAGCTAAACTCACTAAGGTCCTGTGTAGAAGCTGTAAACCTACACTAGCCAACTGGCTACTAAACATAAAAACACGTTTTTGGTCCCAACACAAAGACTCAAGTCAGGAGACCCAAAAATGAAAACACAACACCCACTCACCCCAAAAAAGAAGGGGTGAAACAAAAAGGGTGGGTACCTACTATGTGCCAACACTGCACTGCCCACCCACGTCCCAAAAACAGAGGTTCTGAGAGGGGCAGACGGGGGGGAGGTCAGAATATAGCAAGACTCCATTAGAAGAAACAACATTACTAAGGTGAGTAATTTTTCTTCAAACAACATGAAGTCTTGCTATATTCTGACATATGCAGACTACCAAGCAGTACCTCCATGGAGGAGGGACAGAACCTACTTAGGAAATAGGCTCTGAAGCACAGCTGTGCCAAACCGAGCATCACTCCTAGCCTGGATGTCCAGGGAGTAATGCTTGGTAAAAGTGTGAACTGTTTTCCAGGTAGCTGCTTGACATATCTCTAGAATAGGGATGTCCCTGGCAGCCACGAGGGAAGCAGCTGTACCTCTGGTAGAGTGAGCCCTCAGGCCTGAGGGAGGAACCTTACCCAGTTTTTCATAGCAAAATTGGATACAGGAGACAATTTACCTGGCAATGGATCTTTTAGTGGTAGGTTTCCCTTTACCAACCTCACCATAAGTGAGGAACAGTTGGAGGGAGTCAAACCTGTGACCCTTGGTACGCTCTATGTAGTAGCTAAGGGCTCTCTTCACATCTAAGCTGTGCAGCCTCCTCTCGCCAGTGGAGGATTGGTCAGTGAAGTACACTGGAAGAGATATAGATTGATTAAGGTAGAAATCTGAAACCACCTTAGGCAAGAACTTCCTGTTAGTCCTGAGGACCATCTTATCTCTATGAAAGGAGATAAAATCAGGCTCCACTGACAAAGCTTATAATTCACTTATGCGTCTGGCAGAAGTGATGGCTACCAGAAACACAGTCTTCCAAGTCAAGTACTTAAGCTCTGCTGAAGATAAAGGCTCAAAAGGGGGTTGCATAAGCTGAGCAATGCAAACATTGAGGTCCCAGGCAGGGGCAGGGTCCCTGAATGGAGGGTTGGTGTGAAGCAATCCCTTGAAAAACTTGGAGAAAACAGGGTGAGCTGAGAGAGAACAGGGCTTACCTACTGAAATAAAAGCAGACACAGCTGCCAGATGCACTTTCAGCGTAGCTGGTCTCAGCCCCAAGCTATTTAAGTGGACCATATAATCAAGGACTGTGGGCAGATCAGCAGATTCTGGGGAAATATGCTTCCCAGAGCACCATATGGAAAATATTTTCCATTTAGAATTATAAGTAGCCCTGGTGGAAGGTTTTCTAGAAGCCTTCAGGATATCCATTACACCCTGGGAGAGGTGTAAGTCAGCAAACTCTAACTTCAAGAACCAGGCCTTGAGATTGAGAGATTTGAGGTTCAGGTACCAAACCCTCCCCCGAGCACAGGTTAACAGGTTGTAATTCCTGGGAAGACACAGGGGAAGATGGACTGCTAAGGACAGTAGGAGTGGATACCAGGGCTTTCTGGCCCAGTCTGGAGCAATCAGGATCATCTTGCAGGGTTGAGATCTGATTTTGACTAGCACTTTGAACAGGAGAGGGAAGCGGAGAAAAGCATAGAGAAACTTCCCTTCCCAATTGAGAACTAAGGCATCCAGGGGGACTGAGCCCAACACTGGGGGTCTGCAGCAAAAAAGGGGAAGTTGGTGATTGTCTGGGGCTGCAAAAAGATCTATCTGCGGGGGTGCCCCATCTGGAAAAAATCACTTCCAAGACCAGGGGATCCAGTGACCATTTGTGATGGCCCTGGGAAATCCTGCTGAGAGCATCTGCCAGGACATTGTCCTTTCCTGGTAGGTGAACTGCCATGAGGGAGGTGTTCAGGGAGCAAGCCAGAGACCACAACTTCATTGCTTCGGTGCACAAGGCCGTAGACCGAGTGCCTCCTTGCTTGTTGATGTACCACATTGTGGTAGTGTTGTCTGTTCTGACCTGTACAACTTTGTTCTGAACAGATTTGGAAAAAACTTGAAGTGCTAGAAATACTGCTCTGAGTTCCAACAGATTGATATGGAGCAGAGATTCCTGAGGGGACCCCTGGGTGGTGAGGTCGCCCACGTGAGCCCCCCACCCCAAGAGGGAGGCATCTGTAGTAAGGATTAAAGAGTGAGACTGGGTGACAAAGGAAACCCCTTGTCTCAAATTGTTCTGATCCTGCCACCACTGTAGGGCCTGGATCAGGGTTCAAGTTACTGGGATCAGTTTGGTCAGAGGGTCCTTCCTTTGAGACCAAAAGGCTCTCAAATGGAACTGAATGTCCCTCATCTGAAATCTTGCTACCTGCACTACTGCTGTAGAAGCAGCCATGTGCCCCAGGAGCTGTAGAAAAGGCCTTGCTGGTCAAAACACCTGCAGGGTGAATGAGGAGGCCAGAGAGACCAGGGTCCTTGCCCTGTCCAGGGGAAGGAAGGCTCTGGCCTTCTCTGTGTCTAGCTCTACGCCTATGAAGGTGAGGAGCTGGACAGGCTCTAGAACTGACTTTGAGAGATTTAGGAGGAAACCCAAAGAAGTGAGCAGTTGCTGAGTAATCTGTAAGTGTAACTTGACTTGGTCTGGGGACTGGCCTACTATGAGCCAGTCGTCCAGGTAAGGGAAAATGGCAATTTTCTGCCTTCTTAGAGAAGCAACTACTACTGCCAGGCAGTTTGTGAACACCCTTGGAGCAGGGGTGAGGCCAAAGGGCATTGCTCTGAACTGGTAATGGCCTGAGGGCAGCTCGAACCTGAGGTACTTTCGATGGGAGCTTCTGATGAGAATATGGAAGTACGCATCCTTGAGGTCCAGGGACACTAGCCAGTCCCCTGGACTTAGAGAGGGTAGAATAATTCCCCGAGTCACCATTTTGAATTTTGGTTTTAAAAGGTGCTTGTTTAAGTATCTGAGATCCAGGATGGGCTGCCATTCTCCTATCTTTTTTGGGGTAAGGAAGTACCTGGAATACAATCCTTTGCCCTGGTGTAGCGGTGGAACCCTTTCCACAGCTCTGAGAGCTAGGAGGGAAGAGACCTCTGCCTCTAAGGCAAGTGCCTCTGATGGATTTGCAGGTGGAAAGTATCTGGTTCTCATCTTTGGAAACTTTTTGAAGCTGAGAACCAGTCCCTGGCTTACTACCTCCAGGACCCATTTGTCTGATGTCAGAGACTCCCAGTCCTGGACAAAATAAGCCAGCCTGGCCCCTACAGGTAGCTGAGAATCGGCCCTGGCAACCCCATCAGGGTGCCTGCTTGGCAGGGGCTTTGGGCTGAGGGGTGGAAGCAGGCCTGCTTGTACCCGCCTGCCTCTCCTCTAAAGAACCCCTCTGGGCATAGCAGAAGAGGAGCTTGCTTGGTAAAAAGGCTCATGAAAAGGCCTGCCCCTGCCCTGGAAGCTGTCATTCTTCAAGTGCACAGATGTAGCCACGACTCTTGATGACACATCATTTGAGTCCACTGCAGCATGGAATTGCACCTTGGATGCTTCAATACCATCAGCAGCCACCTGCTCCAGCTCTCTGGCAGCTGGCCAGGGACCTGTTTTGCTAGAGCCATGACAGTGTCCCATCTGGATTTCTGATATCTAGCAACATAAGCCATATAATGTGCCTGTCTGAGTCCCAAGGATGCTGCCATGTACTGTTTCTTTGCCATGGCATCAATCCTCCTGGAGTCCTTGTCTGGGGGTGTGAAGCCAAGGGAATATTTGCCTTGTCACAGGCTGCAGCCTGCACTACCCCAACATGGCTGCATTGTTGTGTAAGGAACTCTGTATCAGAGCCTGACAATGTGTACCTCTTGTCCATTCTCTTATCCACAGGAGGTATAGTGTGAGGAGTTTTTAGAATTTTAAATGTCTGTTTCCCAAAAGATTTATGCAAGGGAATAGACAGTCTCCTAGACTCTGGGATATCCATCATTTCCACATAGTCAGGCTCCTCTTGATCATCCACAGCTTCCTCCATAGGGAGCTGGAGGGTTTCAGCCACTTTTTTATAAAACATAAAATGAGAAGGGAACTCAGAAAGCCTAGGAGGAGACACTCCTGAAGGTCTGTCTGGGGAGATGTCCGGGTCAATGGGCACATCCATACTTTCAAATCCACATTCACTCTCCTCATACTCCTCTTCCCCCTCCTCCGGTTCATAATATTCCTCTAAATCATACTCTTGAACCGGTGGAACCGGCTGAACCAAGCGCCTACCTGACGGTGCCGATTCGGTCGGAACCGGGGAAAGCAACTGGACAATTTTGATCACTTTGGCTATTTCTTCAGCGGCTGGAGAGGAAAGTTTTGGCTCTACACCGGCTGATTTTCTAGTCCTTTTTGCTGGAACCGACTCCTCAGAGTCGGATCTCCTTTTGGCCGAGGAAGTCTCGCCCTGGTCAGAGGGCACTCCTTCTGGTTCGGTTGGAACCGAACCGGGCTGGCCATCCGGTTCAGTGGACTTTTTGGCCTCCCTTTCCCTGAGCCTACCAACTCTCTTCTCCAGGGTAGCTGCAGGAAAATTTTTACAAATCTGGCAGTCTGCATTGAGGTGGTCAAACCCCAGACAGTAACACAGGTGGTGTGGGGATCAGCCTTGGCAAAGACTTCCCACACACACTACAGTGTTGAAACCCAGTGGGCCCAGTTTTCTTTGGGTTTCTCAGACGAAAGTGCCAGTCCTATCCAAACTTACCCGTTTATGGCAATCCGCCAGGTAAGACCCTCTTATCGGTTCCCAACCGTGTCACGGGTCGTGGAAAGAAACGTAATAAAATCCATTTTTTTAGAACCGATAAGAACCAGTAACCACACTCTAAATCACAGATTAAGATTTTTTAAACAACTTGATCGGTTCAAACCGAACCGATAAACCGTTTACAAGTTCCACACAGAATAGAATTAATGTAAACCTATCTACTACTCACAAATACCACAGACAGAGACTGAACCGACAGGTTGAGGTTTAAATTCGGTCGAAAACCGAGAAAAATGGTACTTTAACCGACAAAATGAACCGAGCAGAAGGAGAAATCTCCGGAGCGACTGTTCAGTGAGGCGGAGTAAAGAATCTGACGGTTTGAGTTTGAAGAACAACAGACAGAGTCTCAGCCAAGCTCGAGCTCAACGTTCCATGCCTGGCATGGAAAGTTAACTCTTTCATCTCCGGGGCAGTTCGAAGGTTGGGGACTCACTGCATATGTCAGAATATAGCAAGACTTCATGTTGTTTGAATACAGTTTTTCAGCAGAGATGTAAACAAGAGGTCAGTTCTGGGTCACTGTATTCTTTTTGCTGTGCCTGCAAGAAGCTGACAAGAACATTTTAGGAAAAACAGGATGTCTGTTAACTAGCGGAGGTTGCAAAGACTTATAAAAAGTACAGAGACTGAGAATTGAAATTGAGAAGAAACACTCAGAAGGACTTTGTTTTCTCTGTTTGCACTGCCTTTGTAAATAGTTGTTCTGAATAATTTTTATTTTTTTATTTTACTGTTATTGATAATAAAACACTCACTGTGAATTTTACAACTGTTTCTGGTTTTCCTATGCTTCCTGACCTGTGCTTCAATGACAGATGGGAAAATTTGATTGCACAACCAGACAGACAAGAGACAGAAAAGAAGCAGAAAGAAAAGACCTTTGCATTTAACCTTTCTGCCTAACAAATGAGGCAGGGCTTTATTAAACCCTGTCACAGCAGGTAGGCATCCTGCATGTCCATGGAGCACAGCCAGTCCTCGTCTTGAGGAGCAGCAAGAGGCCTGGTAATGTTACCATCTGGAACTATCTGTACTGGACAAAGAGACTGTTGTCCTTGAGGTCTAAGATGGGTCTCGGATCTCCGGTCTTCTTTGGGACCAGGAAGAACCTGGAATAAAACCCTTGGTTTTTCTGTCGCTTTGGCACTGGCTCAGTTGCCTACTTGCACAGGAGAGACTGCACTTCCTCCCGAAGAACACAGAGGTGGTCCATGGGGGAGGGGTATCTGGAGGCTGTTGAATGTGCTCCAAGGTGTGACCACTCTCTATGATTTGCAAGATCCAAGCATCTGAGGTGATGGTTCTCCATTGATTCAGATGGAGGGAGAATCGGCCTCCAACCACTGCCTCCTGGGTCAAGGAGTCAAGTGAAGGTGGAGCCATCTGTGGAGGCTGGATCATCAGTTCTGGGATGCCTGGCTGCCACTCTAGCTTTAGAAGGGATGGGCAAGGAAGACTGGGCTCTGTGCTTACTCTGGGTGCGGGGGTTCGAGCCTGGTCTATTGGCCTGCCTACAAAAAGTATAGCGCCGTCTACCATGGGGTTAAGTGTAGTAGAGAGAGAGTGAACTGACTTAATGGCTGTGCCAGAGGCTTGTATATTATTGATGTAGCCCTGGACATCAGGGCTGAAGAGCTTGGTGCCATTGAATAGGGTGTTCAGTACCTTGTTTTGCACATCAGCTGCAAAGCCAGAGACCCTTAGCCATGAATGCCTATGAAGGCAAATGCTTGTGGCAGCCACCCTGTCAGCCAAATCATAGAGAGCCCAAAGGAGATGTTTGCTGAGATCCTCTGCCGTTTGCAGACACTGAAGCAGTTCCTGCCTCAGAGTGCCACTGGGGAGGGCTTGGGCAGCCACCTTGCCCACCCTCTGGTTGGCATTCTGGAACTTGACCATATGTGACAGTTTACAATTCTCAGGCCTAAGGTAGGGGAGGCGTAAACCTTCTTACACCAGAGGTCAGTCCTGCGGGATTCCTTGTCTGGGGCAGGGAGCTAAGGTGCTTAGGCACCTTAGACCTGTCATGGGCTGCCTTTATGACAACCAAGTCAGTTTCAGCCTGGGCCGCAAAATAAGGAAGGCCCTGGGGGGCATTATACAGCCTGTCTGCTCAGTGAGGCATAGTTGAAACCATGTCTGGCCTTTGCCAAGCTGCTGTAGTGGCATTTTTCAGGGCTGGCAGCATGGGGGGATAATTGTAGGTGAAGAATCAGGGATCTCCAAGTAGTCAGCCAGGTCCTTCCTGGTGACATCCTCCTCCTCCTCAGTATGGAAGCCCATGTGGCCAGCCCAGTGGCGCTGAGGGTTGAGGTGCTGGACACCACTCCTCGTACCATGCCAGCGACCTGGGTTCAGGAGTGAGCTCGGGACACCGGGGGTCAGCAGGGGCGGGTGAGGATTGAGCACCCATATGGGCTGCTCTCCTCTCCTCCCCGTGGGGTGGGGTGGGACTGCTCTGCATGCCAGCGGCTCCTGGTGGAGACCAAGGGTGCTGTTGCATGTCTGGCTGCATGTAGTTAGCGTGCCCTGACATGGGCAGGGATAGCCGTGCATCCCACATCAGGGAGGTGCACATGCACGGGAGGTGGGTAGAGGGAACAGAAAAAGGAAAAAAACAGTCTGCGGGGGTAGGCGACGGCACCTGCCCCCATCCCCAATGCCGGGCCCATCCAATTTGACCTTCCAGGTTCCTCCTCCCAGGTTCTCTCTCACGTCGGGGTCTGTCTCAAGGAGCGCCCAAAGAGGAAGGGTAGCTCCACCCCGGAGGGGTTAAGCCGGAGGTACCAACAGCGGAGTAGAGGAGGAGGAGAGAGAGAGGAGGTACAGATGGAGGACCTCAGGCTGGGGAGGATCAGGCAGGATGCCTGAGACAGGCCACCCAGATCATGACCGGAGGGAAAAAGAGTTTAAAAAAAAAAGTATGGAAGCCCATGGTGGAAGACAGCTGTTTCATGACATTATAGACAGTAGCATCCTCAGGAGGAGACCTGGGAGTATGCTTAACTGAGTCCTCACTGACTGAAGAGATAGTGGACTTGTCAGAAAGGAGGATTTCCTCCTCATCCTCTTTCATCATGGAGGATGAGGTCAGGATGGTACTCCTCCTTGATGTGGATCTCTTCATCTGGGTCTGGCATCAGCACAGTCATTGGAGGCCCTCAAGGAGGTTCTGGATGATGAATAGGAGTCTATGACGAAGCTGCCACTGACAGTACCTGCAACACGTGCCTACTGAAGGCACTGAACTGTTGAAACAGTACAATGGGGAACTTGGCCAGTGCCTCATTTAGGTCCATGATCGTCGTCGATGGAGGGGGAGTTCAACAGCACAGACGCCGGCTGCCTGCCAACTTGAAAACCAGAAGAGCCTGTAGCCATTGGAGAGGAAGGGGCAGACATCGACAACGAGCCCATCGTAGGTGGTGGAGAGGCCATTGACCCAGAGGTCGATGGCTGGGCACCCTGAGAATCAGGTGGAGAAGCTGTCAGTATGGGTCTAGTAAGTATAGAGACCTGGACAGATGGTCCCTTCGCCGAGGTGGCCACCATTAACGAAGAGCCCTCCGACGGAGAGTCCAGGGAACTAGATAGCCGCTGGGTACAGCGGTCGCAATCCCAGCCTTTTTTATAACTTTCCCTGAGGACTTGTCTCAGGCCTCGGAAGCCTGGGAGCTCATGGACCCGGTGGGTGTCAAAGCAGCCAGGGCCCTGGAGGACCCCTGCCAAGAGCTGGCTACCAACAGGAAATTTTTGAGAGCCTTCTTGCATCACCTGACGGTTGTCTGGTTAAATTTTTGGCAGAGCTCGCAGTCGGAGGCTTTGTGGTCTGGCCTAAAACAGCAGACACAGATGGAGTGTACGTCTGTAGAGGCAATCTTCTTTCTACAACAACAGTGCCAGAAAACGGAGGAAGATGGTGGATTAACTCTCAACATAAACAAAAAAGAAGAAAATCTCAAAGAGATTTTAGAGGTAAAAGTAGAAGAAAAATGGCCATAGGCCAAAAAAGGTGTAAAACACTGCAATGGCTCTTCCGCGGAGACTGTGCTTGCAAGTCGATGGCAGGGGAAGAACTGTGGAGGGAGTGGGGCCACCTGCACCTTTCTAGGGTTGCTGATGTTGGCAGACGTCGATGGCATGGGCGGCCCCAGTTGTACTGCTGAAAATCTTCCGTGTGGATTCCCCTTCAATAACTGTGAAGCTTCCTGTGGTGTTACCTGATGACTGAGATACCCCTGAAGAAGATTTACTTTATCTCTGTGGAAGATAATGTAGTTAGAATCTGTACACAGAGCTTGGAGCTCACTCACCCTTCTGGATGAGGTGAGGGCTACCAAGAAAACTGTTTTCCAGGTAACATACTTCAGAACAGCAGTTGCCATAGGCTCAATGGGAGCATCCATGAGCTGGACAATAGTACATAAGTTCAGTTACCAAAGAGGGACTGGATTTTTAAAAAGAGGGTTCAGGTGGGTCAGACTCTTGAAGAATCTTTTGAAAACAGCCAGGGAGACTATTGATCTATCCCTGCCAGCCAAAGCATACGCTGAAACTGCTGCAAGATGCATCTTAAGGGTAGAAGGGCAAAGGCCCAGAGACTGTAGGTGTACCAGATCCAATATGCTGGACAGACTGGCCCAGAAGGGATTGATCTGCTTGGAAGAACGCCACAGGAAAAACCTTTTCAACTTTGAAGCAAGTGTTTTCCTGGTGGCTGGCTTTCTGGAAACCTTTAACATATATTTAAAACCTCTTTTGAGAGATTTAAACCAGAATACTCTAACTTCTCAAGTACCCGGTCCTGAGGACCCCAGAGTGGTGGGGTCCGGAAATGTTATCCTGCCCTGAGGCAAGGTCAGCAAATTGTACCTCAGGAAGAATGACTGGAGATCTGCTGGACAGGCCCAGGAGCAAAGAATACTAGGTCTGCCTGGCCCAGTCTGGAGAATTCGGATCAGTGTTTCAGGTTCCTTTCTGAGCTTCAAAAGCACCCTCAGTAGGAGAGGAAAAGGGGGAAATGCATAAAGGAATCTCCCTGTCCAACAGAAGACCAGGGCATCCTCTGGTACTGAACCCAACGATGGAGGCCTGCAACAAAATAGGGAAAGCTGGTAGTTTTCCCAGGAGGTGAACAGCTCCACCTTCTGAACACTGCTGCTCAGGGGGTCTGTGAGGACACTGTATTTCCCTGGTATGTGCACTGTGGATAGCTATATCGCTAGCTGTGTGGTCATGCTCACCTTGGCCCTATATTGGCAGATTTATTTCTCAAGCTGAGGAGAGCAGTGACCACTAAAGCTAGATAAATGACCAACAAGAAGTGCCCATAAGAGGTAAAAGTTTTGGAAAAAAAACTTGCACTATGGCAGAAGAAATATTTAAACTGTACAAACCACAGAATATCAGTTGTAAAACAATGCAGCAAGTAATGCTCAAGCTATGAAAAGAAACTGATTCTTGTCAGAACCTTTCACCAGGTTCAGGGAACTCTGCAGCAATAATAACTTTCCAAAATGTGGTTATGAACAATATTAATAATCTTTTTTTTTAATCTAGATAGAAATACAACAAACCAAATCTTACACAGGAAGAATACCTAGCTAGCGAGAAACTGAAGACCAGTGATTCTATTGCTATCAAGGAGGTGGACGGGGTGGGGTCGAGGGATTGTTATTTTGAATAAACATTACTGTGAGGGGGATATTTATTGCCAACTGTGTGATACTGAAAGCTGTTGGAGATTACAAGGGGATCCCACCAAGTTCTTTAAGAGATGCATTGGCAGTTTTTTCCATGAATCTTTTCAGGGGGAATTATAACTAAACCAGAGTTGAAATTTATGCAAGTGGATTTTCCCACAATTCCCACTATTAACATTCTCTCCGAGATTCATAAGGACCAGAGCGGCCCACCTGGTAGACCCATAATTTCTGGCTGTGGGTCTTTAACAGAAAAAATATCCAGTTTTATTTACTTTCTTAAACAGTTTGTCCAGATACAATCATCTTATATACGTGATACCATGCATATTTCATCAAAACTGGCTGGGCTGGTCCAATGAACTTAGGTGGGTGACAGCTGATGTGGTTAGCCTATATACATCAATTTACCATGATCTGGGTTTAAGGACACTGGAGTGTCATCTACAAAATTATTGTACTGCTCAGAATTTTCCAAAGCAATTCATTTTGACAGTGGTGGAACCAATTCTTACCACAAACTATTTTGTATTTGATCAAAAGTATTATTGCAAACACGAGGCATGGTCATGGGGACTACTATGGCCCCCTCCTATGCCAATTTAGTTTTGACCATGAATGAAATAATTTTCTCTCCATATATCTGTATGGGGATGATTTTTTGATGGCATATTAAATATCTGGAGGGGGGCTGAACAATTGGTAAACTGTTATGTTGTCTTTTTGAATTCTAATGATTTAGGTCTGAGTTCTACACATTCTAGTGACTTAAATATGACTACTTTTCATGATCTTACTTTAAGTGGGATGGATGACTCAGTAATACTTAGCCAAGCATTCAGAAAACCAACATCAGGTAACATGCTTTTGCATGCCACAAGTGCACATCAGCCCCAGCTTAAAAAGGATATCCCATATGGCCAATTTGTTAGAGTTAGAAGGAACTGCTCTATGTTGCAATCCTTTGAGACTCAGGCACTTGAACATAAACATTGTTTTTTAAAGCGAGGGTACTCTGAACAGTCTCTGGATGAGGCCTGCAATAAAGCAAGGAAATTAGATCTAATTTACTTAAACCAAAAGGTACTACTGACAGTGAGAAGAAAAAATTACTCACCTTAGTAACTGTATTTCTTCTAATGGAGTCTTGCTGTATTATGACATATGCAGATAGCCCCAGCACTTGAACTGCTCCGGAGAGGAAAGAGTTAACTCTATGCAGGAAGCATAGAACGTTGAGCTCGAGCTTGGTTTCAGACCTCTGTCTGCAGCACTTCAAAGTGTAACCATCAGATTCTTACGAGCTATTACTAACTAATTATATTTCTATGGTGGAAACTGTAAAGGAACATAAGCCAACAGGCAACAAACTGTGTTCCCCAAAGACTCAAGTCAAGAACCCAAAATAATAACCAGGTAGTGAACCAACAAATAACTACAAAAACAACGTAACAATAACCCACTCCCTGTTCTAGAAAGGGAGGAGTGCCAAGTACACCCCAGAGGTGCAACACTGTACCTGCCAGCCCACTTCCCAAAAACAGGTTCCGAGAGGGGAGGCAGGGAGGGAGGTCAGAATACAGCAAGATTCCATTAGAAGAAACACAATTACTACGGTGAGTAATTTTTTTCTTCAAACAACATGAAGTCTTGCTGCATTCTGACATATGCAGACTACCAAGCAGTACCACCATGGAGAGGGGTACCGAACCTATTTTGGGACTAGGATCTGCAGTACTGCTGTTCCAAACCGAGCATCACTCCTAGCCTGGATATCCAGAGAGTAATGCTTGGTGAAAGTATGGACAGTTTTCCAGGTGGCTGCTTTGCATATCTCTAGTAAAGGTATATCCCTGGCAGCAGCCAGGGAAGCAGCTGTACCCATAGTCGAATGAGCCCTCAGGCCTGAGGGGGTTATTTTGCCTTGCTTTTCATAGCAGAATTGTATACAAGAGACAATCCACCTGGCAATAGTTCTCTTAGTAGCAGGCTTACCTTTCCCCACTTCACCGTAAGTAAGAAACAATTGGGAGCATTCATACCTATCTGCCTTAGTATGCTCAATGTAGTAGCTAAGTGCCCTCTTAACATCCAAACTATGTAATCTTCTTTCTCCTGAAGCAGAAGAATTATCAGTGAAAAACACAGGAAGAGAGATGGACTGGTTCAGATGAAAATCTGAGACCACTTTGGGTAAGAACCTCCTGTTAGTTCTAAGGACCACCTTATCTCTATGGAATGAGATAAATTCTGGCTCCACTGACAGAGCATGTAATTCACTAATATGCCTGGCAGAAGTGATAGCTATCAGGAACAGTTTTCCAAGTCAAATACTTGAGTTCGGTTGAAGCCAAAGGCTCAAAAGGGGGTTGCATGAGCTGAGCAATTCAAACATTAAGATCCTAAGCAGGCATAGGGTCCCTAAAGGGAGGGTTGGTATGAACTAAACCTTTAAAGAACTTACAGAAGACAGGATGAGATGCCAGAGAAGGAGCCTTCCCTGCTGACAGGAATGCAGATACAGCTGCTAAATGAACTTTTAAAGTGGCTGGCCTGAGGCCTAGGCCATTAAGATGAACCATGTAATCCAGAACTGTAGCCAGGTCAGCGGTATCCGGTAAAACATCCTTATTGGAACACCAAATACTGAACCTCTTCCATTTGGAATTATAATTTTTTTTGGTGGCAGGTTTTCGAGAGGCTTTGAGAATATCCAGCACCCCCCGAGACAGGTGCAGACTTGCATACTCTAACTCTTCATGAGCCAAGCCTTGAGGTTGAGAGACCAAAGGTTGGGGTACCAGATCCTTCCCTGAGAGGAGGTTAGTAGATTGTGCCTCTTGGGAAGAGATAGGGGAAGATGGACTGCAAGGGACAACAACAGAGGATACCAAGGCTGTCTGGCCCAGTCTGGTGCAATCAGAATCACCATGCACGGTTGTGACCCACTCTTGACCAGGACCTTGAATAACAGGGGAAAGGGAGGAAAGGTATAAAGGAATTTGCCCCCCCCCAGTCCAGAACCAGAGCATCCAGGGGAACTGTGCCCATGACTGGAGGCCAGCAACAGAAGAGAGGAAGTTGATAATTGTCTGGGGCTGCAAAGAGATATATCTCTGGAGTGCCCCACCTGGAGAAGACTACTTTCAGTATGAAGGGGTCCAGGGCCCATTCGTGGTAGCCCTGAGATATTTGACTCAGGGCATCTGCTAGCACATTGTCCTTCCCTGGTAGATGGACTGCTACTAGGGATGCTTGCAGGGCATAAGCCAGGCCCAGCTACCCTGTTTTCATGGCTTCTGTGCACAAGGCTGTAGGACAAGTGCCTCCCTGCTTCTTGATGTACCACATGGTGGTGGTGGTGTTGCCTGTCCTGACCTGAACCACTTTGTTCCTCACTAAGTCTGAGAAAGCTTGGAGAGCCAGGAATACTGCCCTGAGTTCCAGACAATTGATATGAGGTAGAGACTCCTGAGGAGACCAGACACCTTGTGCTGTAAGGGCTCCCCAGCCCAGGAGAGAGGCATCTGTGGTTAGTACCACTGAATGAATATTACTGATGAATGGGACTCCTTGTCTGAGATTGTCCTGATCCAACCACCATTGGAGAGCTCAGACCAGAGTCTGAGTCAACTGGAATCAATTTGGTTAGAGGATCTTTTTTCTGAGACCAAAAAGACCTTAGGTGGAACTGGATGTCCCTCATTTGAAATCTGGCTCCCTGTACCACCGCAGTGGAAGCTGCCATGTGGCCCAGGTGCTGAAGAAAATGTCTTGCTGGTTGAGACACCAAAAGGCAGAGAAAGGAAGCACGATCTGTAAGGGCCTTCACCCTTGTAAAGGGGAGAAAAGCCTTTGCCTGCACAGTATCCAACTCTACCCCTATGAAGGTGAAGAGTTGTACTGGTTTGAGAACTGACTTTGACAGATTGAGAAGAAAACCTAGAGAAGTGAACAACTGCTGTGTAGCTTTTAGATCTGACTTGACTTGGTCTGGAGACTGCCCCACGATGAACCAGTCTTCCAGGTATGGGAATATGGAGATCCTCTGTCTCCTGAGAAAGGCCACTACTACTGCTAGTCACTTTGTGAATACTCTTGGAGCTGGAAGTTAGGCTGAAGGGCATTGCTCTGAATTGATAATGACCTGAAGGCAATTAGAACCTGAAGTACTTTCTGTGGGAGCACCTGATTGTGATGTGAAAGTAGGCATCCATAAGGTCCAGGGAAGCTAGCCAATCCCCTGGCCTTAGAGAGGGAAGAATTACTTCCAGAGTCACCATTTTTAATTTTGGTTTTGAAATGTGCTTGTTTAGATAGCTTAGGTCTAGGATGGGCCGCCACTCCCCTGTCTTTTCTGGGGTAAGAAAATATCTGGAATACAGACCCTTGCCCTGTGCTGAGTAGGAACTCTCTCTACAGCCCTGAGGGTTAGCAGAGAGGAAACCTCTGCTTCTAAAGCAGTGGTCTCGGAAAGGTTTGCAGGTGGAAAAGACTTGACCCTCAATTTTGGGAACTTTGCAAAACTGAGGACCAATCCCTGGCTTACTACCTCCAGGACCCACCTATGTGGGGTAACAGACTTCCAGGCCTGGAAGTAGTAAGCCAGCCTGCCTCCTACTTGGATTGGGGAGATGACTCAGGCTTACACATCAGGGTGTTTGCTTGGCAGAAGCCTTGGATTGAGAAGACGATGCAGCCCTGCTCATCCCTCTTCTACCTCTCCCTCTCCCTCTGAAGAACCTCTCTATGAAATGGGAGAGGAGGTCTGTGCTTGGTTGAAAGGCCTGTGAAAAGGCCTGCCTCTGTCCCTAGACTGCTGCCTCTGAGGAGTTGTCTGTCTTTCCTTGGCCTGTGCACTCCTGTAGGTGGGCTGATACTCGTCCATTTTCTTCATGTAATTCTCTGTCTGCTCCCCAAACAGAGAATTACCCACCACAGGGAAATCCATGGCCTTAGCCTGGGTATCCTGTGAGAGGCTAGTACATCTGAGCCAAGCAAATCTAATAAGAGACACAGATGTAGCCATAACTTATGATGCCACATCATACAAGTCCACAGCATCATGAAATTGGATTTTGGATGCCTTAGTCCCATCAGCAACCACCTTCTCCAGCTCTTTGGCTAGCTGGAGGGAGGCCTGTTTAGCCAGCTCCAGAACAGTATCCCACCTAGACTTCTGGTATCTGGCTGTGTAGGCCATATAATTTGCCTGCCTGAGTCCCAAGGAGGATGTTAAGTACTGTTTTTTGGCCAAAGCATCCACCTTCCTAGAGTCTTTATCTGGGGGGTGTGAAGCCAAGGGTATATTAGCCTTGTCACAGGCTGCAGCCTGCAGTACCCCAACATGGCTGCATTGTTGGAACAAGAACTATGTACCTGAGCCTAAAGGAAAAATTACTCACCTTAGTAATTGTGTTTCTTCTAATGGAGTCGTCCTGTATTCTGACAATTGCAGTTAGCTCCAGCACTTGAACTGCCCCAGACAGTGAAGGGTTAAAATTCTGTGCCAGGCATAGAACATTAGGCTCGAGTTCCGTTGAAAACTCTGTCTGTGACACTTTGAAACCAAACCATCAGATTCTTACGAGCTAAAACTCACTGACTATATAATGTGGAAATTGTAAAATTCCTACTAGCCAACTGGCAACAAAGACTTTAGATTCCCAAAAGACTCAAATCAGGAAACCCAAAGACCAAAAACCAAGCAATAAGAACTAAAAAAACTCTTAACTAAACAAACACAAAGCACCCAACACAACAGGAGTGGGCTAAAGACACCCCTGGGGTGCAACACTGCACCTGCCCACCCACTTCCCAAAACAGGTTCTGAGAGGGGAGGCAGGAGGGGAGGTCAGAATACAGCAAGACTCCATTAGAAGAAACACAATTACTAAGGTGAGTAATGTTTTCTTCAAACAACATGAAGTCTTGCTGTATTCTGACAATTGCAGACTACCAAGCAGTACCTCCAGGGAGGAGTGACAGAACTTACTTTGGGAATAGGCTCTGAAGCATTGCTGTGCCAAACCTAGCATCACTCCTAGCCTGGATATCCAGAGAGTAATGCTTGGTGAAGGTATGAACTGTTTTCCAGGTGGCTGCTTGGCAAATTTCTAACAAAGGAATATCCCTGGCTGCAGCCATAGATGCAGCTGTACCTCTAGTGGAATGAGCCCTCAGGCCTGCGGGTGCAGTTTTTCCCAGTTTTACATAGCAGAATTAGATACAGGACACAATCCACCTGGCAGTGGTTCTCTTGGTGGCAGGTTTGCCCTTACCTACTTCCCCATAAGTGAGGAACAACTGGAAGGATTCAAACCTGTGACCCTTTGTACGCTCTCTATGTAGTAACTAATGGCCTTTTAACATCTAAACTGTGTAGCCTCCATTCCCCTGAGGAGGTGTGATCAGTGAAGAACACGGGAAGAGACATAGATTGGTTTAAGTGGAAATCAGAAACCACTTTAGGTAAGACCCTTCTACTGGTTCTAAGGACCACCTTATCTCTATGGAATGAAATGAAGTCGGGCTTCACTGACAGGGCTTGCAATTCACTGATATGTCTGGCAGAAGTAACAGCAACCAAAAACACAGTTTTCAAAGTCAAGTACTTGAGCTCTGCTGAGGACATAGACCCAAAGGGTGGTTGCATAAGCTGAGCAATGCAAATATTCAAATCCCAGGCAGGAGCAGGATTCCTAAAAGGGGGATTGGTATGAAGCAATCCTTTGCAAAATTTACAGAATACAGGGTGAGATGACAGAGAGGAAGACTTCCCCACTGACAGGAAAGCAGAAATAGCTGACAAATGAACTTTGAGAGTAGCTGGTTTGAGGCCTAGACCATTAAGGTAAACCATATAATCCAGAACTGTAGACAACTCAGCAGTACCTGGGGATATATGCTTCTTGGAACACCAAATACTGAACCTTTTCCATTTGGAGTTGTAAGTTTTTCTGGTGGCAGGCTTTCAAGAAGCTTTGAGAATATCCAGAACCCCTTGGGACAGATTTAAGTCTCCATACTCTAACTCTTCAAGAGCCATGCCTTGAGATTGAGTGACCAGAGACTGGGGTACCAAATCCTCCCCTGAGAAGAGGTTAGCAGATTGTGATTCCTGGGAAGAGACAGGAGAAGATGGACTGCTAAGGACAGCAACAGGGGGTACCGAGGCTGCCTGGCCCAGTCTGGAGCAATCAGAATCACTTTGCATGATTGTGACCTTACCTTGACTAGAACCTTGAACAGTAGAGGAAAAGGAGGGAAGGCATAAAGAAATTTCCCTTCCCAGTTTAAAATCAGAGCATCCAGAGGGACTGAGCCCAAGACTGGGGGTCTGCAACAGAACAGAGGAAGTTGGTGATTGTCTGGGGCTGTAAAGAGATCTATCTCCGGAGTGCCCCACCTTGAGAAAATCACTTTCAACACCAAAGGATCCAGAGACCATTCATAATGGCCCTGGGAAGTCCTGCTCAATGCATCTGCTATCACATTGTCCTTTCCTGGGAGGTGGACTGCTACTAGAGAGGTCTGCAGGGAATAAGCCAGGGACCGTATTTTCATGGCCTCCATGCACAAGGCCGTGGAACAAGTGCCTCCCTGCTTGTTGATGTACCACATGGTGGTAGTGTTGTCCATCCTGACCTGAACCACCTTGTTCTGTACTGACTGAGAGAAAGCTTGGAGGGCAAGAAGTACTCCCTGAGCTCCAGGAGGTTGATATGAAGAAGGGATTCCTGAGAAGACCACAGTCCCTGGGCCGTAAGAGCCCCCAGATGGGCTCCCCACCCCAAAAGGGAAGCATCTGTGGTAAGAACTACAGAGTGAGACTGAGTGACAAATGGAACACCTTGCCTCAGATTGTCCAGGTCCTGCCACCACTGAAGGGCCTGAATTAAGGTCTGAATAACAGGAACTAGCTTGGTAAGAGGATCTTTCCTTTGAGACCAAAAAGTTCTCAGATGGAACTGAATGTCCCTCATCTGAAACCTGGCCACTTGGACCACTGCCATGGAAGCTGCCATGTGGCTCAGAAGCCTAAGAAAATGCCTTGCTGTTGTGAAATCAGAGGGAGAAATGAAGAGGCCAGCTGAGAGATGGCTTTTGCCCTTTCCAAAAGAAGGAAAGCTCTTGCCTTGAGCATGTCCAGCTCTGCTTCTATAAAAGTGAGGAGCTGTACTGGCTCGAGAACTGACTTGGGAAGACTGAGAAGGAACCCCACAGACGTGAGTACTTGCTGGGAGACCTGCAGATCTGACTTGACTTGGTCTGGAGACTGGCCCACAAGGAGCCAGTCGTCCAGGTATGGAAAAATAGAAATCCTTTTCCTTCTTAAAAAGGCCACCACTACTGCTAAGCACTTTGTAAACACCCTTGGAGCTGAAGTTAGGCCAAAGGGCATTGCTCTGAACTGATAATGTCCTGAGGGCAATTCGAACCTGAGGTACTTTCTGTGGGAGCACCTGATGGGAATGTGAAAATAGGCATCCTTGAGGTCCAGGGAGGCTAGCCAGTCTCCTGGCCTCAGAGAGGGAAGAATTGTTCCCAGAGTCACCATTTTGAATTTTGGCTTTAGCAGGTGCTTGTTTAGATATCTTAAATCTAGGATGGGTCGCCACTTCCCTGTCTTTTTTGGGGAAGGAAGTACCTGGAGTACAGACCTTTGCTCCTGTATAAGGTAGGAATTCTCTCTATGGCTCTTAAGGCCAGTAGAGAGGAAACCTCTGCCTCTAGAGCAAGGGTTTCTGATGTATTAGCAGGTGGAAAGGATCTGGGTCTCAGTTTCAGAAATTTTTTGAAACTGAGAACCAGCCCCTGGCTTACAACCTCCAGGACCCACTTGACTGAGGTTACAGATGTCCAGTCCTGGACAAAGTAAGTCAGCCTGCCTCCTACCGGAATGGGGGAGTCGACCCGGGCTGACACATCAGGGTGTCTGCTTGGCAGGAGCCTTAGGCTGAGGGGTGGATGCAGCCCTGCTCATCCCCCTTATGCCTCTCCCTCTGAAGAACCACCTCTGTGAAAAGGAAGAAGAGGCCTGCACTTGGTAGAAAGGCCTGTGAAAAGGCATGCCCCTGCCCCTAGCTTGCTGCCTTTGAGGAGTTGCCTGCATCTCCTTGGCCTGGGCACTCCTGTAAGTGATCCTGTACTCATCCATTTTCTTCATGTAATTCTCTGTCTGCTCCCCAAACTGAGAATTACTCACCACAGGGAAATCCATGGCCTTGGCCTGGGTATCCTGCGAAAGGCTAGTACATCTGAGCCAAGCCATCCTCCGAAGAGCCACAGATGTAGCCATGACTCTTCATGACACATCACTGGAGTCCACAGCAGCACGAAATTGCACCTTTGATGCCTTGATCCCATCAGCAGCCACCCCCTCCAGCTCCTTGGCTAGCTGGGGGGAAGCCTGTTTGGCCATTGCCAGTACTGTGTCCCACCTGGATTTCTGGTACCTGGCTGCATAGGCCATATAGTTAGCCTGCTTGAGTCCCAGAGATGATGCCATGTACTGCTTCTTTGCCATGGTGTCTATCTTCCTGGAATCTTTGTCTGGGGATGTGTGAAGCCAAGGGGATGTTTGCCTTGTCACAGGCAGCAGCCTGCACTACCCCAACATGGCTGCATTGCTGATAATGAAACTCCGTATCTAAGCCTGACAAGGTGTACCTCTTGTCCATTCGCTTGTCAACAGGAGGTACAGAGTTGGGAGACCTAAGAATTTTTTGTGTCTGTTTCCCAAAGGACTTATGGAGGGGAATAGACAGTCTCTTAGATGCTGGGATGTCCATCATCTGTACAAAGTCAGTCTCCTCTTGATCCTCCACAGCCTCCTCAATAGAAAGCTGGAGGGTTTGAGCCACTTTTCTGTAAAACAGAAAGTGGGGAAGGGACTCAGAAAGCCTAGGAGGGGAAACACCAGAAGGTCTGTTTGGGAGATGTCTGGTTCCACAGGCAGATCCAGACTTTCACCATCGTAATCATCTTCTTCAAAATCCCCCCCTCCTCATCAAACTCCGGTTCGTAAAAATCTTCAGGGGAATAATCCTGAACCAGAGGAACCGACCGAACCGAACCCCTGCCAGAAAGCGCCAGATTGTTCTGAACCGGACTAAGCGATTCCACAATCCGAATCACTCTGGCTATCTCGTCGGCGGTCGGAACATGAAGTTCTGGATCCGAACCAGCCGAGTTATCCTTGCGTTTTCTCTTTGTAGGAACCGATCCCTCAGGATCAGCTCTCCTCTTGCCCGAAGAAGTATCGCCCTGGTCAGAGGGTACTGCTTCTGGTTCGGCAGGAACCGAACCAGGCTGGCTGTCCGGATCATTGGATTTCTCGGCCTCCTTATCCCTAAGTCTACCTAACCTTTTTTCCAGGGTAGACTTAGGGAAATTCTTGCAAATTTGACAGTCTGAATTAAGGTGGTCAAACCCCAGACAGTAAACACAGGTGGTGTGGGGATCGGCCTTAGCAAAGACCTCCCCACACACACTGCAGCGTTGAAACCCAGTGGGGCTGTTTTTTTCTTGGGTTTCTCAGACATGGCCAACCTAACAAACTTACCCTTTATTCGGCAACTGCCAGGCAGGACTCCCCTATCGGTTTCTCACCATGTTACGGGTGTTAGAAAAAAACGTTCAAATCACATTTTAGTTAACACCGATACGGACCGGTAACCACACACTAAACTTTTCAGAAAGATTTCTGACTAAAGGATCGGTTCAGCCAAACTAGTTTGGAAAAATTTACAATTTCCACACAATAACTGTCCACAATACTATCCTATGTACTTATGGTACCACAGACAGAGTCTCGAACCGACAAACCGAACAAAAAGCAGACTAAACCAACACTTTAACCACATTTGAACTGAGCAGAAGGAGAAAATCTCCGGAGCGACTGTTCAATGAGGTGGAGTAAAGAATCTGACAGTTTGGTTTCAAAGTGTCACAGACAGAGTTTTCAACCGAGCTCGAGCCTAACGTTCTATGCCTGGCATAGAATTTTAACCCTTCATTCTCCAGGGCAGTTCAAGTGCTGGAGCTAACTGCAATTGTCAGATTACAGCAAGACTTCATGTTGTTTGAAAGAATATACCTCCTGTCCATTCTTTTATCCACAGGAGGTAAAGAATTTGGGTTTTGAAGAATTTTCTGTGTCTGTTTCCCAAAGGATTTATGGAGGGGAATAGACAATCTCTTGGACTCTGGGATGTCCGTCATTTTTACAAAATTAGGCTCCTCTTGTTCCTCAACAGCTTCAACCAAGGGAAGCTGGAGGGTATCAGCCACTTTCTTGTAGAACACATAGTGGGATGAGGACTCAGAAAGCCTGGGAGGGGAAACATTAGAAGGCCTGTCTGGGGAGATCTCCGGTTCAATTGGCTCATCCAGACTTTCATCACCATTACCCTCACCATCATCATCTTGTTCTTCCTCCCCCTTCCACTCCAGTTCATAAAACTCATCCAGAACATATTACAGAACTGGGTGAACCGACCGAACTGAGCGCCTACCGAGAGGCGCCAGATCGGATGGAACTGGACAGAATGATTCCACAATGCTTATCGCCCTGGCTATTTCTTCGGTGGTTGGATGATGCGTTTCTGGATCCAAACCGTCCGATTTCTTCTTGCACTTCGATGAAACTGACCTCTCAAAGTCGGATCTCCTCTTGCCCGCGGAAGTATCGCCAAGGTCAGTGGGCACTCCCTCAGGTTCGGTAGGAACCGAACCAGGCTGGCCAGTTGGATTAGTGGACTTCTCGGCCTCCTTTTCTCTGAGCTTACCCAACCTTTTTTCCGGGGTGGCATTCAGGAAATTTTTGCAAATTTGGCAGTCTGAATTGAGGTGATCAAACCCCAGACAATAAACACAAATGGTGTGAAGGTCTGCCTTAGCAAAGACATCCCCACACTCACTACAGTGTTGAAACCCAGTGAGCCCAGTTTTTTTCTTGGGCTTCTCAGATATGGCCAGGCTACAACGTACCCTTTACAGCTATATAGTCAGGTAAGACTCCCCTATCAGTTACCAACCGTGTTACGGGTCGTGGAAAAAAACGAGTAAATCTCAGTTTTTTGAAACTGATAGGAACAGGTACCTCACACTACAGAAAGAATAAGAAAAAACCCTACAGCGATCGGTTCCTAACAACCGATCCCAAGGTTTTACAATTTCCACACAAAAACACAGCAATATTACCCTACAGTCCACTACCTACAACACTTACTGTACTGCAGACAGGGATCTGAAGCCGGAATAAATGACAAAATCGGCGAGTAAACCGACGGATTCTAAACCGAACCAACTGTAGCGAAGGAGTAATCTCTGGAGTGACTGTTCAGTTAGGCGGAGTAAAGAATCTGACGGTTACACTTTGAAGTGCTGCAGACAGAGGTTTGAAACCGAGCTGGAGCTCAATGTTCTATGCTTCCTGCATAGAGTTAACTCTTTCCTCTCCAGAGCAGTTCAAGCGCTGGGGCTAACTGCATATGTCAGAATACAGCAAGACTTCATGTTGTTTGAACCAGCCGGTTACCTTTGTGACAACATATAATTGTTTAGCCCCTGAAACTGCTGGTATTACTAATCAACATTGGTAAGTTTTACAGGGGACTTCGGCTCTGTACACTAAAACTAGCAATAGGCCAAGTATAACATACCATAGGGGGAAGACAGTCTAAAATATTTGTTAACCAGTAGCCTTTATTCTAAAAATAGACCTACCAACAGACCAGACTGAATGCCCCCCACCCCACCTTGGATGCTTCCATTGGAGAAGATTAATTATTTGTAGGTATTGTGTACAGGGCAATTTGTTTAAACATCCTAGTCTTGATTGATACAGTGGGTGGGGTATTCAAAGCAGTTGAGCATGACATAACTGAGATGCGCCTGCGCATGTGCCAAAATGCGCCAAAGAGCGTTATTCAGCAGGAGCCAATGCACTGCACAAATCGCAGTGCGCCAATGCACAACCCTAATGAATGTATGTGCAAGTGCAGGGGGTGTAGCCATGAATAAGTGATGCAGTGCGATATTCCACAGCAAGCAAATGGCGCAAGAGTGGAGTAACAGAGACATGCATGGAGCAAACTTGAGCCCATAAAAAGAGGGAGCAAGCAAGGGACTGAGACTTGCGCCACAGGGGAGCAATAGAGAGGAAGAGCAAGTGGGCAGGCAGGACAGCAGGAGGGGTGCAAGATACAGACAGAGGCAGGCAGGAGGTGGAACAGAGTGTGTGACTGGGCGTGTGACACTGATTGTGCCTGCGTGTGTGAGCATCTGTGTGTGTGTATGTGTGAGACAGGTGCAGGGGCAACAACAGCAGCATGAGTCTGTGATTCCGGGCATAGGAGTGGCAGCGACGGTGCCTGGGAGGGTGGGAGGCAGAGGCCACAGCCAACAGGCCACCAGCTGGGAACCCTGAACACAGGTGTGTGCCCAGTGCAGGGGCACATGCAGCAGCACACAGCCGGGGGTGCCTGGGGAGACAGCCGCCCGGGAGGGGCGGACAGCCCAGGCCATGGCCAGTGCCATCTTCCAGATGGAGGCAGTAATGAGGGGTGTGAGGAGGCAGGAGGCAGAGCAGCGCGGCTGTGGAAGGGCCCGTTGGCGGTATGCCCGGAACAGGTTTTACCATGCCCGCACCACCTTTGAACAGTACAGTGACACAGAGATTGTGGGCCGGTACCGCCTGAACCAGGCAGTTCTGAGACAGCTCTGTGAGCTGTGCAGTGATGAGATGCAGGCACCCACAAGATGGAGCCATGCCCTGTCGGTTGAGACCAAGGTCACAGCCGTCATGTGCCTGCTCTCCATGGGTACCTTCCAGAGACCAGCAGGGGACACCACAGGCATAACCCAGTTGTCCGCGTCATGGCTCCTCACACAATTCCTCAACGCACTGCTGCCACATGCTGCAGAATACATCCATTTCCCCAGCACACAGGCAGAGCGTACAGCGAACATGCAGGTGTTCCACAGGGTGGCATGTATGCCTGGCGTGCTAGGGGCCATCGACTGCACCCACGTAGGCATCCGCACACCACCTGGCCTGGAGGGGGTAGCCTACATCAACAGGAAGGGATACCCCAGCGTCAACTGCCAGGAGGTGTGCAATGCCAGGGGGTGCATAATCAATGTCTGTGCCACACACCCTGGTGGAGCACACGATGTCTTCATCTGACACCTGTCAGCACTGTGCCACAGGTTCGAGAGTGGGGACATCCCCACCAGCCACCTAGTAGATGAGTATGCTGTTGGAATGGGCAGTCTGGCACAACAGGGCAGGACATGTGGGATGCTAGGCAAGGGGCATCAGAGGGTGTGGCTGGGAAGGCAAGGGGGTGCAGCTACACAGACTACCATGTAAACTACACATGTCAACACACAGGTGACAGTGGATACCCACTCCAGCCCTGGCTGCTCACCCCATACCAGCGGCCGTTGACCTCAGCACAGGAGCGATGCAATGAGGCACATGCCAGCACACGGAACATCATCGAGCATGTGTTTGGGCTGCTGAAGGCCCGGTTCCGTTGCCTGAACAGCTCTGGCGGTGCCCTATAGTACAGTCCCTCAAAGGCCTGCAGCATATTCTTGGCCTGCTGTATGCTACACAACATTGCCACCGACCATGGGATAGCTGTCGAGGTTGAAGAGGGGAACAGCAGTGGGCAGCCCCCCCATGGGCAAAGGGAACCCCGGCTGAACAGAATGGCCCAGCAGCACCGGGACTCAATTGCAGAGGAGCACTATGGTGCACGCATGTAGGTGAACATGACCACACACATGTCCCAGGGACCATGGCACAGTATTCAGGCATGCAAGGGTGGACCCCATGACAGTAACGGCTGGAGGGTAGCGTGGATGGGCATGGGACTGGACTCCGTGGAAGCACCCTGTACAGCACTGAAAACCCCAGCCACACACACAAACGGGCACCAACGTGCACACACCCAGGGGCCGCCAATGGGCATATATCAGACGCTGAACTCCGATGCACAGTAGCGGCCAGTGTTGTGTTGGCATCATCATGCACATGCCACAGTGGCCAGTGGCCAGGTGAGTGTGCACAAGGCCTGTGTGCGATGTCGACCATGGATGACATGTCCCTGGAACGCACACACCACACCAATGTGCACACAGGGCAGCGGCAGACAGTGGACAGGGAGGATGGCGGCTCAGGACCGCCGCACAGTCACATGGCCACCGTGGACACATGGACAGCCCCGCAGAGATCGCCCAGCCGATGCGGGCTGTGCGACGGCCACAGGGGGTGTCTCCGATGGTCCCCCAGGTGTGTCACTGAGGGAACGTGACCGGTCCCTCGCAGATGTCTGCAGGCTCATGAACATGCCCGCTACAGGTGTGCCCAGAATGCCCACAGCGGATCTCGGCATCGACACTGAGGGAGTTGCATGACGCCGTGACTGAGGGGTGGAGAAAGCACTCTGCGGGGTCTGCGGTGGACGGCCACGTACTAGGGTGGCCAGTGGTGCTAGGCCAGCTGTGACCGCAGTGGTAAGCTGATCCAGGGCTGTGGTCATGTCCTCCCGCATACATGTGGTCTTGGCCAGGAGCTGCTCATAGTCCCTGTCACGCCTCCCTGTGGACTGATGCAGCTCTGTGCTGAGTGCACGCACCCCTGCCACGGCCAGCACCTGTTGCTTCACGGAGACCCATAGGAGATGGGTATGCTTGGTCAAGGGGTCAGCGCCCTGGGGGCATTGGCATTACGCCAACCCATGGGTGGTGCTTGACCCCACAGCACAGCCCCTCGCACTGGTGGGGGCTGCATAGCGGAGACCCCTTGGGGCTGTTCAGTCTGTGATGCACTGTCGGTGGCCACTGCACCTGGCCCCCCTTCAACCTCATCCTGCTGCTGCTGCCCCTCCGGCCACTGTGTGCGGATCAGTGCCAGTGTGACTGCACCACTACTCCCTTCAGACCGCACTGCACCGATGGCACCCACGGAATCACCGGGTGTGGTGGCCGGTGGGCAGACAACCACCACCAGGACACCGTCTGCGCTGCCATGATGGGTGTGTGGTATAGGTACCTCCCCCTGAATGGCAACACCACTATTCAGGATTATGGCCACGTCATCATTGGTCCCGGACCACGCCCCGATCTGTGTCTCGGCATACTGGATGCCACGGCTGGTATCCTGCTGAAACACAGCCAGGGCCTCATCCACAACCACACCACAGGCATCTGGATGGACTGTGGGGTTGAGCTGCCTGCGGTCCCGACCCTGGACACCAGTGGAGGTGGATGGATGGTCCTAGGTCCAGGACCACCCCCATGGTGGACACCCCCACCCCTGCTGCTGCATACAGGCACTCCAGAGCTGAAAGGGAACACAGTCACATTAGTGCCGCTGGCACACACCCCTGCCCCCTTCCCCAGGCACTGCCATACCTACCATGCAGTGATGGGCTGCCCCCCCATCTGGAACCCACCGCCAGGCACCCCCTCTATGGCGCTGCACTGCATGGATGCCGCTACCAACTCCTCCTGCAACAACAGCTGTGGCATGTCAGGCTGTTCACCACCCATGCAGCACGGATGGCAGCCACCTTCTCCTTAATCCTCCTCCGGTCTGTGCTGACCTTCTTCTTGCACTCCTGTGCTGTCCTCTGATGGATACCCTGCTGGTTCATGGCCCTGGCCACACCCTCCCATGCTGTTGCCCGGGCCTGTGGGGTGCCTGTGAGCCACTCAGGAGGGGCTCCTGGTCCAGGTAGGCATCGAATAGGGCATCCCTGTCTGCCTTCATGAAGGTGGGCCTGCGCTTCCGTGCAGGCCCACGCTCCTCAACCTCCTCATGATCTGACATGCTTAGTCCTGTGGGTATGAACATGTGGTCAGTGATGGCTGCAACCCACACTGCCCTCCCATTCCACTGTCCCGACAGGCCCACAGTCTGGTGGCTTACCTCGGAAGGATGCAATACTGGTCTAGTGCCTGTGCAGTCCCGTGGCACCTTTATAGCGCATCACATGCAAATGAGGGGATGCGCAACTGGAATGAGATGCAAATGCCTCCAATGTGCTGTGGATATGCTGATTAGCTAATCTGCATATGCCAGCTAAATATCACGAACTTGCGCATGGCGCATTGGTGTAGCACATGCACAAGTCATGGCGCAACAGTACGATGTGTACAGTAGGCCCAGCAGTGTTAATGCGCACAGTGCCATCACGTACGTCAGTGGCGCATCCTACGCACACTGCGCCATACGCGGTACAGCGCTCTGCCGCTATTGGGCATGTGGTGCTCATGCACTTTATGCCCTGTGGCACCTGTGCGCAATTGGCCCATGGACCATGGGGCCCACATGCCCCTATTGCGCCCCATGCATGACGTGCCAAATCGCACTGTTGCGCACAGTGCACGTGCCAACCCTTGACCCCACGATTGCCCTTTGACCCTCCGGGTGACCTGCGGCACATGTCAGTGCTGCACCAGCTGTGTCGCACAGCACCGTGGATGCACGATTGGAGATGGCAGCGCATCACCAAGCGAGTCACGCACCCACAGCACGTGTGGCTCGTGTGCTACTGGGCACCATTTTGGTTGTGCAACTGTGGATACGACCATGCCATGCTGCAGTAGTGCAAGGGTACCCAAATGGTCACAGGTGGAGCTGGTGCACCTTGTGGCCCTTGTGGAGCCACATGCAGGCAGTCTGTTTGGCCAGGTGCCCCTGGATCGGCCACGAACGGAGGTGTGGCAGGAGGTGGATGAGGGGTTGGAGGAGGCCACTGGAGCACAGTGCAGTGGTAAGCAGTGCTGCCATTGCTATGGGGACCTGTGATGGAGGGACCCTGAGAGGCTATGGACACTACCGGCACGCGTCCGGAGGGGCGCCGTGCCATGTCCTGGTAAGTGCACTATGTCCATGTCCGTACCATTCCAGTGTTCTGTGGGGGCCAGCAGGGTGTCACACCATGCTGGGGGGCTGTGGCTGCACATTCTGTCGGCCATGGCAGCACACCATGGATGTGCTGTGCCACTAGGCTGTCACTGCGCGGGGCCAGGGGACATGCTGGGGGGGGGGGCATGTGGTGTAGCCAGGTACTGATGTGTCATTCTCCATGTCTCCCTACTAGGCCCTGAGGATAGAAGATGAGCACAGCTGGCTGGAGCTGCGGGTGGGTCTGGGCAGGTCACCACAGGGGCACGGGCACAGGATGCAGGCCACATGGGCGGTGCCGCCACACAGGCGCAGGGTGCGCCGCAGCAAGCAGGTAGGCACTGTTTCAAGGTATGATGTTGTGCAGGGTGGGAGTGGGCCACAGCCCCCTGTGCACATGGCCATTCCAGCTGTGCACTGCTGGCGGTGTCCATTGCACCATGCCGTGGCTATCGCACATGTGTGACTGCTGCAGGTGGGCTGTGGGCGCACCCGGATTCCAGCTGTGCCACTGCCATCCTGCCACTTAGCCCTGTCGCCTGGCTCTCATGGTTGTGGTGTGCGGAACATGGGTGGTGCTGGTATGCAGTGCTCTGCATGGCTGTGGATAGTCGGGTTGGTGGCTCGTGTGGGTGCACAAACTGCGGGAGGCTGTGTGCCATCTCAGGGGCACATGTCACCGCTGTCCACTGCGCACGGTGGGTGGGCTACGGTCATACGGCCACGCACTCATACCATGTCCTCTCCTTTGTCCTAGGTGTCCATCGCCCTGATGTCAACACCAGGCTCCTGAGGCAGATACTTCAGGTCACCACTGCCATGCTCTGGGTGGCACGGCTGATACAGCGGGCACTATGCAGGCCGCAGTGAAGACGTCAGCATCAGGCACCAGTGGGGCATGGACGCCCATAGGGCCTGTTGTCCTGCAACTGTTTCCCTTCCCTGTCCCCCCCTTTCCCTCCCTTGTAACCTTGTCTAGCCATGTCCCCTGTCCCCCTGCCTCCCTTCCATGGCCTCCCAGTTTGTTTGTGGCGTCCCCATTCCTTGCTCCCTGTACCCGGTATTTGTTATTATGTAAACAGTTGTTTCTTGACTGATTTTAATACACATTTCTATGGTTAGCCATCTGTGTCTGTGTCTGCTTTGCAGCTGGCGTGTGGAGCCATGCTGCAGTGGTGTGCATGGTGGCCAAGTGGTACATCAGGGGTTGACTGGGGGATTGTGCCTGGTGGTCTCTGCCCAGTGGCCGGTGGCTGTGCCCTGGGGCGGCTGTGTGCTCTCTGTTCGTGTTGTGTGGCATGTGCATTGTGTGCTGTTGGCATGTGTGTTGCCAGCTGTGGTCCAGGTGGTGTGTCCCGTGCCTTCCTGTGGGTCTTGTCGGTGGCTGTTTGCCAGTGGACACTGGTGCCACCCTGCCTCCATGCACCACTGTGGAGTGCATGGTCGGGGCCTGTGGTCATGTGCCTGCCATGCCTCCCTCCCTCCCTCCTGGTATCCTCTGCACCCTAGTGGTGGTCTATCCTACCCTGGTGTCATGCTCCTTGCTGTGCCTGTTGTCCTGCATCCTGACGCAAGCACCTCTGCCCCTTGCGTAGCCCTGGTTGCACTATGACACATATTGGTTTGCTCCCTGGCGCAGCCCTGGTTGCGCTATGGCACATGTTGGTTTGCTCCCTGGTGCAGCCCTGGTTGTGCTATGGCGCATCCCTGCAATATTCAGCCATGTTGCTTTGGTGCTTGCCATGATGCACAACCTTTGAATATCGTATTTGGTGCGCCATGGCACAGTGTACTTGCACTGCGTTGCTACTGCGCCTGCCTCTGGCGCATTTTTGAATATCCCACCCAGTATGTTTCTATTCACCAATTCATCACATGCAACACCAATTCTGTGGTCTATATCTTGACCTGTTCATGTCCTAAGATTTATGTGGGATGTACCATTTGTGCACTTAAAGGAATGGATCTAAACGCACATTCGCTCGATACTGATACTCCAGTAGGAGCACACTTTGCTGAATTTTGTAACAGCAGTCCAAGCTGTTTCTATTTTGTATGCTTAGAATATTTATTTATTTATTTATTAGCTTTTGATTACTGAGTTAGTGCACTAGGCAATACCCCTGCCTATTTTCAGGCATGACCCAGGAGAGTACAGAGTACAAAAAATACAATGACGATACAGTAGGGTACAGAAATACAAAGATACAGTCAGGACAAAAATATAGCTGCTGACATATGTGCCCTCTAACCCAAGAGGAGGTGATAAACAACTGCTGCAGAGTGAAACTAGATGGAATATACAGTCACGGCACATTCATGCTTAGGCTTAAACAGTACTATCATTAGCATTTCCTCTTACTTACAGATGATGGTGTAATCTGTATTCCCCCCTTATACAGCAGTTTTGCCTGCATTATTTAAAATGGGATTGTTCTTATAGGGATAGGTTTCAAATATCTGAGGGACTGTATTTAATATATTTACCCATGTGATACGATTGTTATTTTGTGTATTCATTGCAATATTTAAAATTGTGCAGGTGCAGTGTTTTTTTTTGACCGGAGTATTTGTATGGGTTTTTTAGTGATTGCTATATTTTGCACATTTCTCCTGGGGGGGGGGGGCAGCTAATTAAAATTGATTTAAATTTAACTTTATTTGCTATGAAATGTCAACCCTATTTTTAGGCACCCGTTATAATAATTTGGGCTGCCTGGATATATTTATACAAACAAGTACCCTAGGAGATATGTTGCATTCTTGGGTTCTCTCAAAAATGGATCAGTCAGTGTGTTTACATTGTATCTTGCTGATGTCGGATGTGCATTCTCCCTATTTTTACCACACCTTGAATTTCTCAATGCATTTGCTAGGTGCTGTTTTTCAGCAACCTATATAATAGAGTTTGCCTAGGGATTTATGAAACAAAGGCTTAAGGCAGAACTGAAATTTTTTTTCTGCTGCTTTTTTTGCTGTTTTAATTGTGTATTACACATTATGGGGAGCAATTTAGGTCTTCATCACCTTGTCACTTTTTGTTCTGTGTCTTGTTACAACCAGAAATGGAAATTACATACCTACCATAATTATTGGTCTTCTCTTGTATCTTCACCATTCGTTACTGCTGGGTATAATCCGGAGGCGTGCACCCGCTACAGGAAGTTTTTTCTCTGAGGGAGGAGTCAGCGCCGACAGCGCCGCCCATGAGAGCGACGCACTATGTGGTGCATGAGGGGTGGCCGTTAGGCACCACAGACTCCTCCTCCATCCCAGTTCTATAAGCCAGAGAGGTGAAATAAAAAGAATAGAAGAATAAGAGGCAATAATAAGAATAACAGGCAAGAGAGCCAAGGGCTAGTTAAAGGAAAAGAAACAAACTGAAAAAAGGAATAAGCTGAAAAGAGGACAGGAAAGAGAAGAATCCTACCCTTAGGGACTGCATGGCCTCCTTCCTTGGGCGGCTCTGAGGGAGGAACAGATGAAGGAAAGGAAGAAGAGGAAAAGGGAAGAAGAAGAAGAAGGGAAAGAGGAGAGGATATTGGGAGGAGGGAATAATACTGCCACAATCCTGAGTGAAACTGGCTTGAAGTTTATCAGCTCGGATCTTGAGCAGGGAAGCAAGGATCCCTTCAGACAAAACTGGTTTGGATGGTTCAAATGAACCTGCTAGACAGCTTAAAACGAGAGAGGCAGATTTCCCTACACATCCCGCTATCCAATTACCCTTCACTCAAGTCGAGAGCTCACAGAATACCAAGGCAAACTCTGTTCCGAGGTGGGAGAGCCCCCAACTAGGTAAAGGTAAAAAGACCCCCTCTATCCCACAGATATGTGCTAGTACTGGGGAGGAGAGCCCTAAGAGAGGGCAACCTCTTGTCAAGATGGACAGAGATAAAGAAAAGGAGCTCCTTCTGACTCCCTGGAGAAGGCAGGGCCAAATGAACCAGACCACCAGTTCCAGACATTAATTTTTTAATCGAGCTAGAACAGGCATTGACTAGCCTGAGTCTGGCGTTACCAGATAATCAAGGGGCACCAGTTAAGTCCAAGACTGAGGGTTAGAGGACTGTTTTAGAGACTAACCCTGATGTCCGTAGATTGAGCTAATCTGGCCCGAAGAAAGTTCCCGAAGGAAAACCTTCCAGGAAATCAGAAAGAGTTCCCGCAGATGAAAAGGACGAAGTTTCGCCCGCTCACCTCCTACTCAAATTGTTCTACATGTTTTTAGAGAAGAACAGAAGGTGCCAAGGAACCAGAGGATTTGGTACCCCCCTGAGGGAGGAGAGGAGGAAAGGGAGGAAGAGAGCAAGCAGGGTGGGGGAGACACCCAAGAAATGAGGCCCATGAGGGGAAGGTGGGAGGGATTCAGTAATGAATGGTGAAGATACAAGAGAAGATCAATAATTATGGTAGGTATGTAATTTCCATATCTTCCCTTGTCAATCTTCATCATTCATTACTGTTGGGTGAGTACCAAGCCCCCCCAAAGGGGGCCTGAAATTTGACCCTGAGGGAACAGATCCCTACTGGTGGAAAGCAAGAGGGGGAGACCCTAACCAACAGATTAAGGCAGCCTAAGGTTGATGAGAGCGAGGGGGTGTCCCCTGAGGCTGGGGGGGATGGAGGATGCCCCTGAAGAATCCTCCTCGCCCCACGGCAAAACAAGAGGTTCCCCCAGAAAGCAGAGGAGGTCACCCTATGCCGGGCAGTGGGTGACAGTCTGGACAGACAAAGCCATGCCATCTGCCTAATGCAGATCGCTGTCCCTGCCAGTCTGAAAGCCACCTCGTTGGCATCATAAGATGCCCTCGCTTGGTGCCTTGCAAGCGCCAGACCCTGTGCAGAGAGGGCAATGGCTTGTCTAGACTGCTCTGTAACAGGCATAGACACCAGAACCTGCACTAGTATTGACCACAGATGCCTGTTGTAGGCAGCGTGGTGTGCCTGATGTGAACCTATGCACAGCAACACCTGACTTGAAGAAAAGACTCTTCGTCCCCTCCGATCAAATTCAGCAGGATCCGGGGGTCTGTCATGTGCCAGGCGCCGAGGCCCGGAAGGAGTTTCTAGGGATGTCAGGCCCGAAGGCGGGTGAGGTAGAGAACCTAGAGACTCATGGGGGGCACAATACCATCTCCTGCAGTCTTCTGGGGCTGGAGAAGGGGCGGCTGGAGACTGCCAGGTGTGGATAGATGCCTCCTGGAAGGGGATTAGCCAGGAAGGCACCATGAGGTGATGGGTGCTGAATTCACTGAGGAATGCACGTGTTTGCCGCTCGGTATTGTCCCTGCAGAATGACGGAGATACAAAGCTCCAAAACCAGCCTTGAAAGGAAACGTTGATATTCAGTGAAATCAGCATCGGAGGAGAGGTGGACAGAAGGTTGTCTGGCCTCTGCCAGGGCTTTGAGATCCAGGGAGTGAAGCCACCAGAACTGGGGACCCTGAGATCATACCGGGTTACGAGGAGGTAACATGAGAAGGCAAACAACGGAACAGCCCAGAAGGGGAATCTCCCCTGTGACGTGACTGAGGTTGCATGTGTCCAGAAGGGCAACCCTCAGTATCGTCACTAGAAGGTGCTCTGGAGACCTTGAGAAAAAGGTGGGGATCAGCACTATGACTCCTTCCCACACCCCACAGGGTGGTGGGAATGCACCACTGCTCCTCACCCTGACCTCTCAACCCCTTTGCCTTGAAGCAGCCATCTTCCTCGACACCAGTGCAGGAGCTCCACACTTCGCGAGCCTCCAAAAGGAGGCCACAGAAACTGGGCTGTCCCATCCCTTCCTGAAAAGCCTCAGCAGCACCAGAGATGGCAGCTGCCTGGGCCCTCCCAGGAGAGGGCATCCTCTCACGACTCCCATAAGGATCGGCCATTGAAGGTCCCAGGCCACCCCTAGCCAAGGGACCCTCAAGATGAACTGCTCCGGGGGGGACTCAGGGAGAAGAACACTGGGTCGTCTGACTCCAAGGACTCAGGCTGCCAGTCCAGGTCCACCTCTGAGTCATCCTCCTCCAAAGAGGAGTCAAGCAGAGTGACCTCCAGAGAGGCAACCCCAGAAACCTCTCCTGCACCAGCGCCAACAGCGCCGCTCGAGTCCCCCTCACCACAGACAGCGCTGGGAACCACAACGGCACCGCCAAAGGCACTGCCCAAGTTCCTGGTTCTGTGGACAGTGCCGGAACCCAAAGGGGTGCCGCCCAATCCCCCGGCGCCGCACATCACGCAGGAACCTGAGCCGGCACTGCCAACAGAACCGCCCAAGTTCCCAGCCACACAGACGGTGAGAGAACACAAAGCAGTGCCCAAGTGGTGCCGCCCATGTCCCTGGTGCCGCAGACAGTGCCAGAACCAAAAGCAGCATTGCTAGGTGGCATCGAGGGTCCACCAGTGCTGGGTCTCACAACTGGAGGCCGTGACATTGGGGGAGCCTGCACCTCCGAGGAGGTGACTGCCGGGACGGCACTAACGATGCGACCCCAGGAAGGATCACACCATTCCTCCGGTGCCAAAGAAGATACCTCCTCCTCCTCCTCCTCGGGAAGGCTGGAAGTGGAGGAGGTTCCCTCCTTGCCAGGCCATACAGACCCGGGAGGGGACCCGGAGGAAAGGTCAAGAGATCTGGCCTGGGAGGTTCGCGGGTGACGTCGTCCTCCAAAAGTCAACAGAGCCCTGCCAATTTTAAACACGCAGATTTCCAAAACACGGCGGTCCATGGAAAAACAAGCATCGCAGTAGTCCATATCATGGTTGTGTCCCAGGCACCGAAGACAAACATCATGCCAGTCCGAGACAGAAAACTGATGGCCGCAAGGGCACCGACGCATAGGGGCATGGCCCGCCTTGGATTTGTGCTTGGCCCCCGAATCAGACATGATGCAAAATTAATTTATAAACAGAAAATCTCCCAGCGCCGTCAAAATACAAAACTGAACAGTCTTACCGCTTCAACAGCATCGGGAAGGAACCAGGATGAAGGAAGATAACGAACTTCAAACTAGGCCTAATGGTGCAGCAACAACTCTTGATGCAGCAGGTGCAGCCTCAACGGCGGGAGAAACAGAACTGGGATGGAGGAGGAGTCAGCGGTGCATAATGGCTGCCCCTCACACACCATGTAGTGCGTTGCTCTCATGGGTGGTGCTGTCGGTGCAGACACCTCCCTCCAAAAAAAAACTCCTGTAGCAGGTGCATGCCTCTGGCTTACACCCAGCAGTAATGAATGGTGAAGACTGACAAGTGAAGATTGTCATTCTATATACTGTTTCATTAAGACCTATAATGGTATAAATTATGAGCATCAGCAACCTGGCTCCTCCTCCTGACAAAGTTTCATGATTTCAACGCGAAACACCAAGGTGCTGAGTGCCAGCTGAGGCTTTCAAATAAAAATTCACTGGATGGCTTGATTTTATAGTGAGTCTGCTCATTTATTTTAAACTGGGAGTACAGCTTTTTGTGACCTCGTGATACACTTTGGTTTTGGTGTGCACCCACTCCGCAGTTCTCTGAGAGCATGGTTATGTCTGTATCTGTTCTGGAACGGGAGGAAGGGATGGTATTGTTAAATCTAGTGAGGGATCCCTTGGAAGAAACAACATTATTACAGGTGAGTAATTTTTTCTTCAAACATCAGGAATCCCGCACTAGCTGGTTAAAAACACCAGACTCCATAGCAGTACCTTGGGAAGCTCGGTACAGAACCTATTTAGGGAAAACATTCCTCAGAACAGCAGTGCTGAACCTGACATCCCTTCTGGTTTTAATGTCCAGGCAGTAGTGCCTTGTAAAGGAGTCTACTGTCTTCCAGGTAGCTGCTTTACATATTTTCTGAATGCAGACACTGGTGATGCTGACAATGAGAAGGAGGTGCCTCTCATACAGTGAGCCCTCAGACCCTCTGGTGGAAGATTGCCAGCTTTGCCGTAACAGAACTATATACAGTCTAGTATCCAGCAAGAAATGGTTTCCTGGATGCCGATTTAACTTGTCCTACCTCGCTCTAGGTGACAAATAACTGGAAATATGTGGACCTGGCATTCTTCACGTGGTCCAAGTGGTATTTCAGGACTCTTAACATCCAGAGAATGGAGTTTCTGCTCCCCTAAAGTGGAGTGCTCCATAAAAAACACTGGAAGAGCGATCGACTGGTTCAGGTGAAATTCAGACACCACCTTGGGAAGGAATTCTTTTTAGTCCTCAGTTCAGTACTGTCCCTGTGGAATATGATGTATTTGGTATCTGTACAAAGGGTATGGAATTTGCTTACCCTCCTAGCTGAGGTAAGTACCACCAAGAAAACTGTTTTCCAAGTAACTTGTTTCACAGCAGCAGATGCCATAGGTTCGAATAGAGGCTCCATTGGCAGTGTAATGAACTGATGCAGGTCCCAAGGAGGGACTGGCTTCCTAAAAGGAGGATTTAAGTAAATTAGGCCTTTAAAGAACCTTTTAAAAATGGCATGTGAAGCTAGGAATATGTCCTTACCAGCCAAAAAATAGGCTGACATTGCTGCCGAATGTACTTTCAGGGATGAGGGCCAGAGGCCCAGGGATTGCAGGTGGATCAGATAGTCCAAAACAGGACAGGCTTGCCTGGAAAAGCTGATCTGCCTGGAAGAGCACCAAAGTGAGAATCTTTTCCACTTGGAAGCACAAGTCTTTCAAGTTGCTGGCTTCCTGGAAGCCTTGTGCACATGTAAGACCTTTTCTGAGAGGTCTAGTCCAGAGAACTCTATCTCTTCAAGTACTGTACCATGCTTTGAGATGCAGGGTTCTTGGTTCTGGGAATGCTATCCTGCCCTGAGACAGAGTCAGCAGACTGTGACTCTGGGGAAGGAGTACTGGTGATTTGAAGGAGAGGGACAAAAGTAGGGAGTACCACACCTGCCTTGCCAGTCCGGTGCAATCAGAATCATCGTTGCTGCTTTCCTCCTGAGTTTCAGTAGCACTCTCAGCAGAAGCGTAAAAGGAGGGAAATGCATAAAGAAATGTACCTGTCCATGAGTGGACTTATGCGTCCTCTGGGACTGTTCCCACTGAGGGAGGTCTGCAACAGAAGTTAGGGAGCTGGTAGTTTTCCCAGGATACAAACTGGTCCACCTCTCATGCCCCACCTTCAGAACACTACGGAAATCACCTGCTTATTCACAGCCCATTCTTGATTTCCTTGACTGATTCTGCTTAGAGAGTCTGCCAGGACATTGTCCTTGCTTGGCAGATGGCTGCAGACAACTGCACTTACACAGAGTAAGCCAGACTCAAGATCTTCATTGCTTCTGTGCACAGTTTGGAAGATCTTGTTCCTCCCTATTTGTTGATGTAGTACATAGTGGTGGTATTTTCTGTCCTTACTTGGACTGACTGGCTCCTGATGTGGGAGGAAAAGGCTTTCATTGCCAGATACACCACCCTGAGTTCCAGGAGGTTAATATGCTCCTGAGACTCTTGTGAGGTCCATACTCCACTTATGGTGAGATCTTGTAAATGGACTCCCCACCCCAGGAGAGAGGCATCAATGGTGAGTACTACCATGGGAGACTATTGGAGGAAGAGAACTTCTTCCCAAGTGTTTTCCTCCTTCTCCTCCTCCTTCCACCACTGTAGTACCCTCAATAGGCACTTTAATATGGGCACTAACTTTGACAAAGGGTCCCACTTTTGGGAACAGTGGGTCCCTAAGTGATACTGGACATCTCTCATCTGGAATCTGGCACCACAGCTGCAGAGGAGTTCACGTGCCACAGCAACTGTAGGAAGTCCCTGGCAGGTCTTCATCGCTCTATTATGAAGAACTTTGCAGTTCTATCTGGTTGGCCACCCTCTCCTGCGGGAGGAAAGCCTTTCCCTAAACAGTATCCAGCTCTGCTCCTACGAAGTCCAACACCTGTACAGGGTTTAGTTGAGACTTCTGGAGGTTCACCAAGAAACCCAACTTCTCCGTGGTGTGCTGGGTAAGGGATAGAAAGGTCTTGGCCTCTTGGTAGGATGGACCTGAAACCAACCAATCATCTAGGTAGAGGAAGACCATGGCCTGTTGCCTCCTGAAATGTGCCACTACTACTACTAGGCACTTTTTGAGACTCTGAGGGCCAATGACAGACCACAAGGAAGGGCTGTGAACTGGTAGTGGCCATCCTCCACTCTGAACCTGAGGTATTTCCTCTGAGAGAGCCTTAATGGAATGTGAAAATAAGCACCCTTCAGATCCAGTGACCCCAACCAAAGACCTTGTTGCAAAGATGGAATTACTGTTGGTACATAGGAAAGTGATGGCAGAAAAGAACTGCCAGGCCCATCCAGTGTGCCCATTTGCCTAGCATCCTCTAGGCTTGCAGTGATTTCCCTCCCCCTCCCTTCCACATCCCTCTGTCTGTCCCAAGCCCTCTTGAACACCTCCCCCCCACTGTATTCTCGCCCACCACTTCTTTAGGCAGCCCATTCCAGGTGTCCACCACCCTCTCAGTAAAGAAGTATTTCCTGATATTACCCCTAAACTTACCCCCCCCAGCTGGAGATCATGACCCCTTTTCCTGGGGCACCCCTTCAGTTGGAATAGGTTCTCAGTAGGCACTTTGTTGATCCCTTTTAGGTACTTAAAAGTCTCTATCATGTCCCCTCTCTCCCTCTTTTGTTTCAGGGAGTACATGTCAAGGGCTCCCAGTCTCTCTTCATACTGCAAGTGGTCAAGCCCCTTCACCGTCCATTTTGGTTGCTCTCCTTTGTACCTGCTCCACCCTCTTCACATTCTTTTCTTGGTAAGGCCTCCAGAACTGGACCCCATATTCCAGATGAGGCCTGACCAGCTAGGTGTACAAGGGTATCAGTAGCTCTTTCCTCCTGCTGGTGTTTCCCCCTCCCAATACAACCCAACAGACTGCTGGCTTTTGCCACTGCTTTCCCACACTGTCCAGCCACCTTCAAGTCCTGTGAGATGATGATACTCAGGTCCCTCTCCGACTTGGTCACTGCCAGCGGCTTATCCCCACAATCTGTATTCTGCTCTCCCATTTTTTCTGCTCAGGCGCATGATTTTGCATTTTGCTGTGTTGAGCAATAACTCCCACTTCCTGGCCCATTCCTCTCATTTCCCTAGGTCCCTCTGCATCCTCTCGTGTCCATCCTGCATGTCCACTCTATTGCAGATCTTTACATCATCCGCAAAGAGGCTCACTCTACTCTCCAACCCCTCTGCTATGTCTCTTATAAAGATGTTGAACAGCACGGGTCCCAGTACTGACTCCTGGGGAACACCGTTAGTGACCCCTGACACTCCTGAGGGAACCTCCATTGACTAAAGCCCACTGTATTCTGCCCTTCAACCAGTTTCGCACCCACCTTGTAACCACCCCCCAGCCCCAGGCACTCCATTTTGTACAATAGCCTTCTGTGCGGTAACGTATCAAAAGCCTTCCTGAAATCCAGGTAAGCTATGCCCACTGACCCACCCTAATCACTACCCTAGTGACCCAGTCAAAAAACCCAACCAAATTTGTTTGACAAGATCTGCCCTTGGAAAAGCCGTGCTACCTTGGGTCAAGGAGGCCGTTTGCCTCCAGGTAGCTGGTGATTCTGTCCTTGAGCAGTTTTTCCATGAGCTTGCTGACCACAGAAGTCAGATTTATTGGCCTGTAATTGCTCATGTCTTGCCTCCCCCCCTCCCTTGTGCAAGAGCAGTACATCCGCACACTTCCAGTCCTTTGGGATTTCCCCCGAGTGTAAGGACTCATTGAACAGAGTGGTCAAGGGGGCCACTAACACCTCCCTCAACACTCTTGGTTGAACCCCATCCAGCCCCATGGCCTTGTCCGCCTTCAGGCCCTTAAGTTCCCTCAAGATCTCTTCTTCCCAGAAGGGACTCACATCCACCCCTGCCCCCTCCATATCAGCTGGCCTGGTGTTGCCTCCCTCCCATACCTCCTCCCTCGTGAATACTGCCCTGAAGTAATTATTCAGTATTTCAGCCTTCTTCCGGTCCCCCTCCACCCTTTCTGCTAACAGACTAGGTATCCCATTTTCCCCTTTTCTCCGCTCACTAATATACCTGAAGAAGGTCTTATCCCCCTTCTTGACCGCCTTGGCGATATTCTCTTCTGTCCTTGCTTTTGCCCGTCTGACCACTCTCCCCACCTCCCTTTGCTTTTCCTGATATTCCACCCGTTTTAGTTCACTCTGCGTTGTTTTATATAGTCTGAAGGCTTGCCTCCTAGCTCTGATACTGGCCCCCACTTCCCTACTGAATCACAGTGGCCTCCTTTTCTTCCTATTTTTGCTTACCCACTTTTGTGCAGTAGTCAGTGGCCCCCACGATGGTTCCCTTTATCGTGGCCCATATGTTTTCCACTGCTGTAAGCTCCCCATCCATTTAATTGCCTGGCCAGCACAATCCCTCATCTTGTCAAAATTTGCACATCTGAAATCAAGAACCTTCACCTTGGTCCGGTAGCACGAAGCCGATGTTCGTACTGTGAACCACACAATGCCGTGGTCACTAGTGCCTAGGTCATTCCCCATCGATTTCTCCCCCGACCTGTCTCCATTTGTAAGCACCAGATCTAACACTGCTCCTTCCCTGGTTGGTTCTTTGACCAGTTGTCTGAGATGGGCAATCTGGAGAGAGTCTATAATTGCTCTGCTTCTGGATGAGGCTGCAGTCATTGATTCCTACTCCACATCTGGCAGGTTGAGATCTCCCATCAGCAGCACCTCACCCTTAGCCGTCATAATAAGTATCTCCTCAACCATCTGGTTGTCCACCCCTTTTGAGTGCCCTGGTGGTCTGTACACCACTCCAGTGCACACTACCTCACCCTTCTCTGTGGTCAACGAGACCCATAGTGCCTCTATGTCCCCCACCTACCCATCGTTTCCAATGCTGGGATCCCTCCCTCACCTACAGTGCTACACTGCCCTCTCCTGTCAACTTCTCCTTCCTTATATAGCGTATACCCCAGCATGTTCATGCCCCAGTCCTGTCCGACATGAAATCAAGACTCTGTAATTCCCACTAAGTCTAAATCCTCCTCTGCCATGACTGCTGCCAGGTCGGGGACCTTGTTACCCAGGCTCCTGGTGTTTGTGCACATGGCCTTCCAGTATGCAGTTTCCCTGACCCCCACCAGGGCTGTGAACTGGTAGTGGCTATCCCCCACTCTGAACCTGAGGTATTTCCTGTGAGAGGGCCTTAATGGAATGTGAAAATAGGCACCCTTCAGATCGAGTGACCCCAACCAAAGACCTTGTTGCAAGGATGGAATTACCGTTAGTAGTGTTACCATCATGAAAGTTTCCTTCTTTAAATGTTTATTGAGAAATCTGAGATTTAAATGGGTTGCCACTCCCCATTTTTCTTGTGGGTGAAGAAATATCTGGAGTATAGTCCCCTCATGATTTGGGGGAGGGGCAGCTTCCACCCTCTAACTCCGGCAGAATTTTCTCTATTGAGAAATGGGGAGGAAAGGCTCTGCAAGTTTGCAGCTTTGAAAACCTTTTGAACTGTGGACAGAGACCCTGACCCACTATTTCCGGGACCCACCTGTCTGTGGTAATATTTTCCCAGGTCCGTAAATAGTTGGTTAACCTTCCTCCCACCTGCAATGGTTTGGGCAACCTGGGCACACTTGTCAGGTATTTTGTTTTGTCCGAGCTTTGGGAGCTGGAGTGGCACTTCCACATTTGGAGGCCCTTCTGTCTCATCTCTGAAGAAGCCTTTCTGGGGAACACAGTCATGGGTGACATAAGCACGGGGATAGTAACCCCTGCTCCTACCTCCCCTACCATAATACCTCTGGGGAGTGGAGACTTTTTTCCTTCTCAGTACTGGTTTTTGTAAGTGGTTTTGTATTCATCCACTATTTTCACGTAAGTCTCTGTCTTGTCACCAAACAAGGAATTTTCCTCACATGAAAAATCTATGGATTTTGTCCAAGTGTCATGGGAAAGGTTTGTAGTTCTAAGCCAAGCAAACCTTCTGAGAGACACTGCATGTGTCATGACCCTGGAAGCAGTGTTGTAGGTGTCTACAGCCGAATGGTGTTGGTACTTGGTGGCATCCACTGAGATTTTGGCTGTCTGCCAGGTCACAAGGCAAATCCTCAGGGGCTTTCTTGCTCATGGCCATTACAGAACTCCAAAGCGCCTCTTGATACTGAGCTGAATATGCGATATTAGTTGCCTGTCTTAACAGCAAAGAAGCTAACATGTACACTGTTTTCCCCTGCAGTCCATTTTTCTAGAATCTCTCTCTGGAGGTTGGGAGGAACGGGGTTCCTTAGTCTTGTCACAGGCAGCAGTTTGAACTACTCCTTCATGGTCAGGGTGACTGTGTAAGTACTCAGTACCCTGTTTATCCACCTGGTACTTTTTCTCAATTTTTTTGTCAATGCTCGCAGCTGACGTGGGGGTTGACAAGACCTTGAAGGTGGCTTTCTTTAGAGACTTCTGAGCAGGCAAAAACAATCTTTTTGATAGGGTCAAACCCATCATGTATAAAAATTCAGCATCATCCTCATCCTCTACCTTCTCCTGAAGGAAGAGATTGAGGATATTTGCCATATGCCTCACAAATGCACAATGGGAGAGGTATAGTCCTCTGAAGACCAAGAAGGGGAACCAAACTCCTGATCAGTGGAGCCATCTGGCTCCACAGGGTCCTGTTCCTCCTCCTCTTCATCTTCATCATAATGCACTTCTGCCTCCTCTCCCATAAGCATCACTACAGGAATCAGGACTTGGGGGGGGGGGCTGGCATGGTCATACAGGTGCCCATAACTTGGAAAGCCTGGAGAACTTGCCATGCTTTAGTCATATCCTCAAATGAGGGAAAGTTACTTTTGCTCACTGGTGTCTCCTTTGCCTTTTTAGCAGGACGAGTGGTGACGTATGTTTCCTTATGATGTTTTGTTAGCTGGCACCGGGTCCAGTGCCTGCCTGCTGTCCACGGCGTCTCCTTTACCTTTTCAGCAGGAGGGGCAGTGGCATGCTTTTGTTTATGCATTTCCTTCACAGGCACTGCTTCAAATGCCTGCCTACTGTCCACTGGCATCTCCTTTGCCCTTTAGACAGGAGGGACAGTGACATATTTTTCTTAGCAGGCACCATCACTGATGTCTACTCTGCAGCTCTTGTAATTTTTGCAATATCATGTCTCCCCCTTCAGACACCCTGACTTCTGTGACATTACTCTGAGAGGCTGGACCCTCACCTGAGCCTTGCAGTGACAAGGAGTCATGAAATAAGGCCATTATCCTGTTAAGCTTTAGGCCCTAGGAACAGAAAAAAAACTGAGCAAACTTAAGGCACAGTACAACTGAAAGGAGGGTGGGACCCCTGTGCCTGAATGCAAAGAGTTGAAATCTGCCATCGCCCAAAATGCATAACATTTTTCATTTTTTTTTTAGCCTATGGGTCCTTATACGGTTCCTATAAAATATCAGAATGGGTTGGCTCCTAAAAGCGAAGTTGATCCAATTTAAAAAGGCCACTAGAGAAAGGTCCCAGTTCCCAAGCCAAAGCAAAGAGAACCGGACGACACAAACCCCAAAAGAAGAAACCCCATAGGGTTCCAGCTTTGTAGTTGGTCTTTATTTTGTATTTATTACTTTTTTCTCTCTCTAAATGGGTCCCAGAAAGGGAACTTGCTTTTAAACCTCTGTCTCTGATTCCCAGGAACCACAAAACACCTGGGAATTGAAGACACCCCCAGACAGACAACACTACCTATATAACGCATCGTAAACGAAAAACTGACTACAATAATAAAAAAATGAATTAAAAAGAAATTATGGATTCTCCAAGGCGGGAGCAATTTCATGGTGATGCTGCTTTTTCTGGCGGAGAAAAAAATCTGCCGTTACTAGGCAGAGGTGAGCATGGACACAGCACAGATTTTGAATGTAGTTTTGCATTCTCTTTAACATTCCAAACCAGGCAAGCTCCAGACATGGGACTGAAACTGTTGCTGAACAGCTAGTGAAGGATTCCTGGGGTAGGGAAAACTGGGTATTAATGGACCTTACATCTTTGGTTTAGCCCAAGTAGTAGCTCAGAGCTCCCTTAACATCCAGACTGTGGAGCTGTTATTCTTCTAAGCTGGATTTGGTTGTAAAGAAAACTGGAAGAGTTACTGACTGATTCAGATGACATTCATACACCACTTTAGTGAGGAATTTCCTGTTAGCTCTTAGATTGAAATTTTCCTTGTGAAATATGGACACAGTTTGGATCTGTGCAGAGGGCTTGCAGCTCACTCAGTATTCTGGCAGATATCAGTGCCACCATGAAAACTGCTTTCAAGGTGACATACTTCAAAGCAGCAGCTGCCAAAGACTTGAAAGGAGCCTCTATCTCCTGGGCAATACACAGATTTGGGTCCCTTGGGGGGGTAGGATCCTTACTGGAGGGTACAGATGATTAAGACCTCTAAAGAACCATTTGAAAATGGGTTTGTAGGCCACTGACCTGTCTTTGTCAGCTGATGTACAGTATAAGCTGACCCTGCTACCAAATGAACCTTTAGAGTCAAAGGCCTTTGGCCCATAGACTAGAGGTGGACCAGGTAGTCCAAGACTGTTAACAGAGCTACCCGGAAGGGGCTGATCTGTTTAGGATAGTACCATAAGGAAAAATATTTCCACAAGTTGGAGCATAAGTTTTCCTTGTTGCTGGTTTCTTGAAAAAGTACAGTTATGTAAGAACTTACTGTAACAGTAGATCTTCGAGAGAGGCTCTTGCAGTAGGTAATAACCATTAGGACTAGAGCCGTCAGGTGCTCGGATCACACAGAAAACTTTAGCCAGCAGTGTCTAGTGGGGGACCGTCTATGCGATGTCAGCATGACACTATCTAGTGGGCGATCCCCGAGCCCACCCTCCAGTTCTCCTGCTGGAGACCTAAGAAGGTGCAACAGGAGAAAGGAGTGGGCTCCTGAAGCCAAAAGAAAGGCTAGAAAGACGTAGCCGCAGAAGCAGGGGGAAGGTGGGAGAGAAAAAGGTATGTACTGCAAGAGCCTCTCTTGAAGAGCTACTGCTATGGTGAGTTCTTACGCAACTTTACTATCTTACTTCAAGAGGGATCTTGCAGTAGGTAATAACCATTAGGACCGAGTCCCAAGCAGTGGAACTCAGGCAAAGACCAAGAAACACGGGAGGCAGGAAAAGTCTGCAGTAGGTACAGAATTAAGACAGGAGGCTGTGAAGGACAGCTAGTCCAAAGCCTGCCCTGCACCTAGAAGCAATGTTCAGACTGTAATGTTTAGTGAAGGTGTGGACAGAGCTCCAAGTAGCTGCCGCACAAATGTCCGTGGCAGAAACATTTCTGAAACAAGCAGTAGATGCAGCCATGCTTGTAGCTGAATGCCCTTTAACTTCCCCTGGGAGTGGCTTGTTATACTTCTGATAACAAAACAAAATGCAGTTTGCCAACCATCTGGACAAACTCTGTTTGGAAACTGCAGTGCCCTCTCTCCTGGGCGCAAAGGAAACGAAAAGCCGATCCGTTTTGTGAACTGATTTAGTCTGGTTCGTATAGTAACACAAAGTTCTGTGCACATCGAGAGTGTGCAGAATGGCCTCCCTTACATTAGAGTGCTCAGGATAGTACACTGATAAGTGTATCATCTGATTCAAAGTAAACTCAGAAACTACCTTTGGTAGGAACTTAGGATTTGTACACAGAGCCACCTGATCTCTGTGGAAAATCAAATAAGACTCCTTACACATGAGGACCTGAAGCTCGGAAATCCTTTGAACAGAAGTAATGGCAACTAAAAATAGTGCTTTCCAAGAAAGATAGCACAGATCACAGCTCACAGCCAGTTCAAAGGGGGCAAAGTGAGCTTTTCAAGAATAAAATTCAGATCCCACAGAGGAACAGGGTTCCTGACCGGGGGTTTCACATGGAGAATTCCTTTCAGAAAGGTTTTGGAAACCTCCAACTGAGCCAAGGTTTTGCCATCCACCAGAGCGTGGTAGGCAAAAATGGAAGACAAATGGACCTTCAGAGAAGAGTAACTAAGGCCAAGGTCAGAGAGGTGCAGCAGGTACTCCATGACCTGTGGGACCGGGCAAGAGAAAGGGTCCCAACCCATGGATGTTGCCCAAATGGAGAACCTCTTCCATTTCATAGCATATGTGGATCTTGTGGATGGCTTTCGGGTCTCCACAAGGAACTGTGCAACTCTGGAAGAGACACCAAAGCATGCAGCAGCTATGTCAGCAGGTGCCATGCATGAAAGTGAAGGGACTTGAGATCTGGATGGAGTAGCTTGCCCTGAGTTTGGGTCAGCAGGTCTTGACAGAGGAGTAGTGTTATCGGAAGCTCCACCAACAAGTGCTGGGACAGAGGGAATCAAATTTGGTAAGGCCAATGAGGGGCGATCAGAATCATGCGAGCCCCTTCTGCCTGTAACTTCAGAAGTAACCTCTGCAGAAGTGGGAAGGGAGGGAAGGTGTACAAGAACCTCCCTGTCCAGCAGAGAGACAGCGTGGGTCACCAGAAAACACTAGGCCCGGGAACAAATGAGCAGAAACTGGGTAGTTTTGTGTTGGATGGGGAGGCGAACAGATCTAGTTCTGGACATCCCTAAAGATTGAATAGATAGATCCTCAACTACTGATTCAATGTGTGGGAAGAAAAAATTACTCGCCTTAGTAATTGTATTTCTTCTAATGGAGTCTTGCTGTATTCTGACTATATTTATTTATTTATTTATTCAAGAGTTTAACCAGGCAGGCATACTGAGCGGAGAACCACTCGTTTCCAGATGCGACCTGGGGGGAGACAGGGGGGGAGACATATGGGAAGGAACAGTAAATACACAAAATACACAAAAATTCTGTACAATTGAGGAGGGACTGTTAAGGAGCCTATACAGTTGGTAGCTAGGGCAGACAAGTAAAATATATCCAAAACTAAGACCATCAGAAAGACATAGCCATTGCAGTAATGAAATGAGCACAGCTACAGATTTACAGAACTAGAGTAGGTGAGAAGGAGCGAGCACCAAGTGTCCCTTGCCAGAGCTGGAGTTATAAAATTCTATAGTAGGCCATCAGAAGTTTGGGCCTGCTATTGAGCAGGGCGGGAGCAAGAGCAGACTGTGAGGAAATGTTCTAGGAGGCGGGTGTTGAGGTGTCTATGATTGGAGGAGTGGCAGATATCTGCTGGGAGGTCATTCCAGAGTTTTGGCAGTCGGTAGCTTAGTGCTGCCTGACCCATAGAGGTGCGCATAAGAGGGATTTGGAATAGCCTAGTATCTGAGTGCCGAAGTGAGTACGCCGTGGGAAGCAGAGAAGTTAAGGATGAAGTCAGGTAGGGAGGGAGGGACTGGGACCAGTATTTAGCAGCGACTCTGGAGCAGTGGATTAGTCTGCGGGCAGTTAGCCCCAGCATTTGAACTGCTCCGGAGAGGAAAGAGTTAACTCTATGCCAAGGCATAGAACATTGAGCTCGAGCTCAGTTTTCAAACCTCTGTCCCAGGTACTCTTCAGTGTAACTGTCAGATTCTTACGAGTCCGATACTAACCAACTAACAACCCAGAAATTGTTTTTGAAACTTTTGTGCCAAAAGGCAGAAGAGATAAATTTAGGGTCCAAAGACTCAAGTCGAGACCCCCAAAAAGAATCCAAGTAGGTAATAAACAAACTATAATAATACATAGTAACAAGAAAAAAACTCAGTTAAGAAGAGGCACCCAGGTACAACACTGCGCCTGCCCACCCACATCCCAAAACAACTAGGTTCCAGGAGCGGAGGCAGGGAGGGAGGTCAGAATACAGCAAGGCTCCATTAGAAGACATACAATTACTAAGGTGAGTAATTTTTTCTTCAAAAAACATGAAGTCTTGCTGTATTCTGACTATTGCAGACAACCAAGCAGTACCCCCAAGGAGGAGGGAACTACAGAACCTATTTTGGGAACAGGTTCTGCAGTACTGCAGTACCAAACCTAGCATCACTTCTTGCCTGAATGTCCAGGGAGTAATGCTTGGTAAATGTGTGAACAGTCTTCCAGGTAGTTGCTTTACAGATTTCCACGAAGGGTATGTCTCCAGCTGCTGCGACCAAAGCAGCTGTACCTCTGGTAGAATGAGCCCTCAGGCCTGAGGGTGGGTCTTTCCCCAACTTTGAGTAGCAGAACTGAATGCAAGAGACAATCCACCTAGCAATAGTTCTCTTGGTGGCAGGCTTACCTTTACCCACCTCCCCATAAGTGAGAAGGAGCTGGGAGCAGTCGTTTCTATGGGGCTTAGTGGATTCTAAGTAGTATCTCAAAACCCTCTTTACATCAAGACTGTGTAGTCTCCTCTCTCCAGAAAAGGAGTGATCAGTGAAAAATACAGGCAGTGTCATAGACTGGATCAGATGGAAGTCTGATACCACTTTAGGGAAGAATTTCCTATTTGTTTGAAGGACCACCTTATCCCTATGGAATGAGATGAAATAAAAAAATACTCACCTTAGTAATTGTATTTCTTCTAATGGAGTCTTGCTGTATTCAGACATATTGCAGTGACCCCCAACCTTTAAACTGCCCCGGAGAACAAAGAGTTAACTTTCTATGCAGAGCATAGAATGCTGAGCTCAAGCTCGGTTGGAGCCTCTGTCTAGAGTATTTCAAACTCAAACCATCAGATTTTTACGAGCCCAACTAACTAAAAATTCTATGTGGAAATTGTAACAATTCCTACTAGCCTACTGGCAGAAAAAAAGTTTTGGATTCCCAAGGAAGACTCAAGTCAGGAAATCCAAAAACCAATCTAATACAAATAACAGTAATAAATCAGCACCCAAACAAAAAGGGAGGATGGTGTAAACAAAAAGCAACCCTATGGTGCAACACTGCACCTGCCCACCCACTTCCCAAAAACAGGTTCTGAGAGGGGAGGCAGGGAGGGAGGTCAGAATACAGCAAGACTCCATTAGAAGAAACACAGTTACTAAGGTGAGTAATTTTTTCTTCAAACAACATGAAGTCTTACTGTATTCTGACATATTGCAGACTACCAAGCAGTACCTCCATGGAGGAGGGACAGAACCTACTTTGGGAATAGGCTCTGAAGTACTGCTGTGCCAAGCCGAGCATCAATCCTAGCCTGGATATCCAGAGAGTAATGCTTGGTAAAGGTATGGAATGTTTTCCAGGTGGCTGCTTGACAAATTTCTAAGAGAGGATATCCCTGGCAACAGCCAGGGAAGCACCTGTACCTCTTGTAGAATGAACCCTCAGGCCTGAGGGTGGAGTGTTTCCCAGTTTTTCATAGCACAATTGTATACAAGACACAATCCACCTGGCAATAGATCTCTTGGTGGCAGGTTTGCCCTTTCCCACATCTCCATAAGTTAGGAACAACTGGGGAGAGTCAAACTTGTGACCCTTGGTACACTTTATGTAGTAACTAAGGGCTCTTTTAACATCTAAACTGTGTAGCCTCCTCTCTCCTGAGGTAGAATGATCAGTGAAGAAAACAGGAAGAGACATAGACTGGTTTAAATGGAAGTCTGAAACCACTCTGGGCAAGAACCTTCTATTGGTTCTAAGGACCACTTTATCCCTGTGAAATGAGATAAAATCAGGTTCCACTGACAGGGCTTGCAATTCACTGATACTCCTGGCAGAGGTAATGGCTACCAAGAACACAGTTTTCCAAGTCAAGTGCTTAAGCTCTGCTGAAGACATAGGCTCAAAAGGGGGTTGCATAAGTTGAGTAATGCAAACGTTCAAATCCCAGGCAGGGGCAGGGTCTCTAAAAGGAGGATTGGTGTGAAGCAATCCTTTAAAAAATTTACAGAACACAGGATGAGAAGATCCCCACAGACAAAAATGCAGAAACAGCTGACAAGTGTGCCTTGAGAGTAGCTGGTCTGAGGCCTAGGCCATTAAGATGGACCAAATAATCCAGAACCGTAGGCAATCCAGCAGGATCTGGAGTAATATGCTTCTTAGAACACCAAATACTGAATCTCTTCCATTTGGAGTTATAAGTCTTTCTGGTGGAGGACTTTCCAGAAGCTTTGAGGATATCCAGAACCCCTTGGGAAAGATGCAGATCTGCAAACTCTGACTCTTCAAAAGCCATGCCTTGAGATTGAGAGACTGAAGATTGGGGTACCAAATCCTCCCCTGAGAGGATGTTAACAGGTTGTAATTCCTGGGAAGAGACAGGGGAAGATGGACTGCTAGGGACAGCAACAGGGTGTACCAGGGCTGTCTGGCCCAATCTGGAGCAATCAGAATCACTTTGCAAGGTTGAGACCTTATTTTGACTGAAACTTTGAACAGGAGTGGGAAGGGGGGAAGGCATACAGAAACTTCCCTTCCCAATTCAGAATCAGGGCGTGTAGGGGGACTGAGCCCAAGACTGGAGGTCTGCAACAAAAGAGAGGGAGTTGGTGATTATCTGGAGCTGCAAAGAGATCTACAGCATCTCTGGAGTTCCCCACCTTGAAAGAATCACTTTCAACACCTGAGGGTCCAGGGACCATTCATGATGGCCCTGAGAGATCCTGTTCAGTGCATCTACTAGCACATTGTCCTTCCCTGGAAGGTGAACTGCTACCAGAGAGGTCTGCAGGGAATAAGCCAGGGACAACAACTTCATGGCTTCTGTGCACAAGGCCATGGACCGAATGCCTCCCTGCTTGTTGATGTACCACATAGTGGTGGTGTTGTCCGTTCCGACCTGAACCATCTTGTTCTGTACTGACTGAGAGAAAGCTTTTAGGGCCAGAAAAACTGCCCTGAGCTCTAGGAGACTGATATGGAGAAGGGATTCTTGGGGGGACCACAGCCCATGGGCAGTGAGGGACCCCAGATGGGCTCCCCAGCCCAGAAGAGAAGCGTCCGTGGTAAGGACCACTGAACAAGGCTGAGTAGCAAAAGGAACACCTTGTCTTAAATTGTCCTGATCCTGCCACCATTGGAGGGCTTGGATTAAGGTCAGAGTCACTGGGATCAGTTTGGTAAGGGAATCCTTCCTCTGAGACCAAAAAGCTCTCAGGTGGAACTGAAGATCCCTCATCTGGAATCTTGCCCCTTGGACCACTGCTGTTGAAGCTACCATGTGGCCCAAGAGCTGGAGGAAATGCCTTGCTGGTCGAGATACCCAAAGGCTGAAGGAAGAGGCTGGTTCCATAAGAACCCTTGCCCTTTATAGAGGAAGAAAGGCTCTTGCTCTGAGTGTGTCCAGTTCTGCCCCCATAAAGGTAAGAAGCTGGACTAGTTTGAGAACTGACTTGGGAAGGTTGAGAAGAAATCCTAGAGAAGTGAGCACTTGCTGGGTCACTTGCAGGTGAGACTTGACTTGGTCTGGAGACTGACCCACTATTAGCCAATCGTCCAGATGAAAAAATTACTCACCTTAGTAATGTTGTTTCTTCTAATGGAGTCTTGCTATATTATGACATATGCAGTATAACCCCAGGTTAGAACTGCTCCAGAGATGAAAGAGTTAACTTCCATGCAGGGCATGGAATCTTGAGCGCGAGCTCGGTTGAACACTCTGTCTGTTGAAGCTCAAACTTAAACTGTCAGATCTTTACGAGCAAAAACTCACTAAGGTTCTGTGCGGAAGCCATAAACCTACACTAGCCACTGGCTACTAACTACAAAAACACCTTTTTGTTCTTGATCCCAAAACAAAGACTCAAGTTGGGGGATTCAAGAAGAAAAATTTAAGCATAACACCTAAGCACCCTAGAAGGGTGAAATAAAGTGGGCATCAAAGAAGTGCCAACATTGCACTGCCCACCCACATCCCAAAAACAGAGGTTCTGAGAGGGGCAGGCTGGGAGAGGTCATAATATAGCAAGACTTCATTAGAAGAAACAACATTACTAAGGTGAGTAATTTTTTCTTCAAACAACATGAAGTCTTGCTATATTATGACATATGCAGACTACACAGCAGTACCTCCATGGAGGAGGGACAGAACCTACTTGGGAAATAGGCTCTGAAGCACAGCTGTGCCAAATCAAGCATCACTCCTAGCCTGGATATCCAAGGAGTAATGCTTAGTAAAAGTGTGAACTGTTTTCCAGGTAGCTGCTTGACATATCTCTAGGATAGGAATGTCCCTGGCAGCAGCCAGAGATGCAGCTGTACCTCTGGTAGAGTGAGCCCTCAGGCCTGAGGGAGGAACCTTACCCAGTTTTCATAACAGAATTGGATACAAGAGACAATCCACCTGGCAATGGATCTTTCAGTGGCAGGTTTCCTTACCAACCTCACCATAAGTGAGGAACAATTGGAGGGATTCGAACCTGTGACTCTTGAGTACGTTCTATATAGTAACTAAGGGCTCTTTTGACATCTAAACTGTGCAATCTCCTCTCACCAGAGGAGGAATGGTCAGTGAAGCACACAGGAAGAGACATGGATTGATTAAGGTGAAAGTCTGAACCACTTTAGGCAAAACTTCCTGTTAGTCCTGAGGACCACCTTATCTCTATGAAAGGAGATAAAATCAGGCTCCACTGACAAGGCTTGTAGCTCACTTATGCACCTGGCAGAGGTGATGGCTACCAGAAACACAGTTTTCCAAGTCAAGTACTTAAGCTCTGCTGAAGACAATGGCTCAAAGGGGGTTGCATAAGCTGAGCGATGCAAATATTAAGATCCCAAGCAGGGGCAGGGTCCCTGAACGGGGGTTGGTGTGAAGCAACCCTTTAAAAAACTAGAGAACACAGGGTGAGCTGATAAAGAAGAGGACTTACCTGCTGACAAGAAGACAGAGCCAGCTGCCAAGTGCACTTTAGGGTAGCTGGTCTCAGCCCAAGGAATTCAAATGCACAAATAATCCAGGATCGTGGGCACACCAGCAGATTCTGGGAAATATGTTTACTAGCACACCAGATGGAAAATCTCTTCCATTTTGAATTATAGGTAGCCCTGGTGGAAGGCTTCCTAGAGGCCTTCAAGATATCTAACTACACCTTGAGAAAGGTGTAGGTCAGCAAACTCTAACTCTTCAAGAGCCAAGCCTTGAGATTGAGAGATTTGAGGTTTGGATACCAAACTCTCCCCTGGGCACAGGTTAACAGGTTGTGATTCCTGGGAAGACATAGGGGAAGGTGGACTGCTAAGGACATGAGGAGTGGGTACCAGGGCTGCCTGGCCCAATCTGGAGCAATCAAGATCATCTTGCAGGATTGAGATCCGATTCTGACTAGCACTTTGAAAAGAAAGGGGAAGGGGGGAAAAGCACAGAGAAACTTCCCTTCCCAACTGAGGAGGAAGGTATCCAGAGGGACTGAGCCCAACACTGGGGGCCTGCAGCAAAAAAGGGGAAGTTGGTGACTGTCTGGGGCTGCAAAGAGATCTATTTGTGGGGTGCCCCATCTGGCAAATACTACCTCCAGTACTAGGGGATCCAGTGCCCATTCATGATGGCCCTGGGAAATCCTGCTGAGAGCATCCGCTAGGACATTGTCCTTGCCTGGGAGGTGAACTGCCGTAAGGGAGGCGTTCAGAGAATAAGCCAGAAACCACAACTTCATTGCTTCGGTGCACAAGGCCGTAGACCGAGTGCCCCCTTGCTTGTTGATGTACCACATTGTAGTGGTATTGTCTGTTCTGACCTGAACCACCTTGTTCTGGGCAGATGTGGAAAAAACCTGGAGTGCTAGAAAAACTGCTCTGAGCTCCAGCAAATTGATGTGGAGCAGAGATTCCTGGGAGGACCACAGCCCTTGGGTGGAAAGGTCGCCCATGTGAGCTCCCCACCCCAAAAGGGATGCATCTGTAGTAAGGGTCAAGGAATGAGACTGGGGAGTGAAGGGAACCCCCTGTCTCAGTATGTTCTGATCCTGCCACCACTGAAGGGCCTGGATCAGGGTTCGAGTCACTGGGATCAATTTGGTTAGAGGGTCTTTCCTTTGAGACCAAAAGGCTCTCAAATGGAACTGAATGTCCCTCATCTGAAATCTCGCTCCCTGCACCACTGCCGTAGAAGAAGCCATGTGCCCCAGGAGCTGTAGAAAATGCCTTGCTGGTCGAGAGACCTGCAGGGTGAAAGAAGAGGCCAGAGATACCAGGGTCCTTGCTCTTTCCAGAGGAAGGAAGGCTCTGGCTTCTTTTGTGTTCAGTTCTGCGCCTATAAAGGTGAGAAGCTGGACAGGCTCCAGAATTGACTTTGGAAGATTGAGAAGGAAACCTAGAGATGTAAGCAGCTGCCGGGTTACTTGTAAATGTAGTTTGACCTGTTCTGGAGACTGGCCTACAATAAGCCAGTCGTCCAGATAAGGAAAGATGGCAATCTTTTGCCTTCTTAAATGAGCAACTGCTACTGCCAGGCATTTTGTGAACACCCTTGGGGCCGAGGTGAGGCCGAAGGGCATTGCTCTGAACTGGTAATGGCCTGAGGGCAGTTTGAATCTGAGGTACTTTCGGTGGGAGCTTCTGATGAGAACATGGAAGTAGGCATCCTGAGGTCCAGGGAGGCTAGCCAGTCCCTGGCCTTAGAGAGGGTAAAATAATCCCCAGGGTCACCATTTTGAACTTTGGTTTTAAAAGGTGCTTGTTTAGATACCTGAGATCCAGAATGGGCCGCCATTCTCCTGTCTTTTTTGGAGTAAGGAAGTACCTGGAGTACAACCCTTTGCACCTGGTGTATGGGTAGAACCCTTTTCATGGCTCTGAGAGCCAGGAGGGAGGAAACTTCTGCTTCCAGGGCAAGTGCCTCTGATGGGTTTGCAGGTGGAAAAGACCTGGCTCTCAGCTTCGGAAATTTTTTGAAGCTGAGAACCAGTAACTGGCTTACTACTTCCAGGACCCACTTGTCTGATGTTAAATACTTCCAGTCCTGGACAAAGTAAGCCAGTCTGCCCCCTACTGGTAGTGGAGAATCTTCCCTGGCTACCCCATCAGGGAGCCTGTTTTGCAGGGGCTTTGGGTTGAGGGGTAGAAGCAGGCTTACTAGAGCCCCTTCTGCCCCTTCCTCTAAAGAACCCCCTCTGGGCATAAACAGAAGAGGAGGCCTGGGCTTGGTAAAACAGCCTATGAAAAGGCCTGCCCCTGCCCCTGACATGCTGCCTTTGAGGAGTGACTTGCCTTTCTTTGGCCTGTGCACTTCTATAGGTGGTCCTATACTCATCCATTTTCTTCATATAATTCTCTGTCTGCTCCCCAAACAGAGAATTTCCCACAACAGGAAAAATCCATAGCCTTAGACTGGGTATCCTGTGACAGGGCAGTACATCTGAGCCAGGCCATTCTGCGAAGAGACACAGATGTAGCCATAACTCTTGATGAAACATCATTAGAGTCTACAGCAGCATGAAATTGCACCTTGGATGCCTCAATACCATCCGCAGCCACCTGCTCCAGCTCCCTGGCAAGCTGTTCAGGGGCCTGTTTTGCTAGGGCCAGGACAGTATCCCACCTGGATTTCTGGTACCTAGCTGCGTAAGCCATATAATTTGCCTGTCTGAGTCCCAAAGATGCTGCCATGTACTGCTTTTTGCCATGGCATCCATCCTCCTGGAATCCTTATCAGGAGGGGGAGAGGCTAGAAGGAATATTAGCCTTGTCACAGGCTGCAGCCTGCACACTCCCCCACATGGCTGCATTGCTGGAGAGGAACTCCATCAGAGCCTGATAAAGCATACCTCTTGTCCATCCTTTTATCCACAGGAGGATAGAATGAGGAGTTTTCAGAATTTTACTGTCTGTTTCTAAAAGATTTATGCAAGGGAATAGACAGTCTCTAGACTCTGGAATATCCATCATTTCCACAAAATCAGGCTCTTCTTGATCATCAACAGCTTCCTCAACAGGGAGTTGCAGAGTGTCAGCAACTTTCTTGTAAAACAAAAATGAGAAGGGACTCAGATAGCCTGGGAGGATACTCCTGAGGGTCTGTCTGGAGAGATGTCCAGTTCAATGGGCACATCCAGACTGTCAAAATCACACTCACTCTCCCGTACCCTCCTCCTTCCCTGGTTCATAAAAATCTTCAAAATCATAATCTTGAACCGAGGAACCGACCGAACTAGGCGCTTACCCAATGGTGCCGGGTTCGGACGGAACTGGGAAAGAGACTGGACAATTTGAATAGCTTTGGCTATTTCTCAGCGGTTGGAGAAAGAACTTTTGGCCCCAAACTAGCTGACCTTCTAGCCCTTTTAGTTGGAACCGGCTCCTCAGAGCTGGCTCTTCGTTTGCCCGAGGAAGCATCGCCCTGGTCAGAGGGCACTCCCTCAGGTTCGGTAGGAACCGAACCGGGCTACCCATCCGGGTCAGCGGACTTTTTGGCCTCCCTTTCCCTGAGCCTACCAACTCTTTTTTTCCACGGTGGCAGCAGGAAAATTCTTACAAATCTGGCAGTCTGCATTGAGGTGGTCAAAACCCAGACAATATACACAAATGGTGTGTGGTTCAGCCTTGGCAAAGGCTTCCCCACAGAGGCCACAGTGCTGAAACCCAGTAGGTCTGGTTTTTCTTTTGGGTTTCTCAGACATAGTGCCAGCCTAACCAAAACTTGCCCGTTAATGGCAATCCACCAAGCAAGACTCTCTTATCGGTTCCCAACCGTGTCACGGATGCGTGGAAAAAACGTAATAAAATCCGTTTTTAGAACCGATAAGAACCGGAACCGCGACTCTAAAGGGCTAGAAAGTAATTTTAAACCCTCTGATCAGTTCAAACCGAACCAAAAAAGACGCTATACAAGTTCCACACAGAAGAAAAATAAATAAGTAAGCCTATCTATTACTTACAATACACAGACAGAGCTTGAACCGACGATTATGGGTTAAATTTCGGTAAAATAAACCGAGAATTACACACTTTAAAACCGACAAACAAACGAGCAGCAGGAGGAATCTCCGGAGCGACTGTTCAGTAGTGAGGATAAAGAATCTGACAGTTTAAGTTTGAGCTTCAACAGACAGAGTGTTCAACCGAGCTCGCTCAAGATTCCATGCCCTGCATGAAAGTTAACTCTTTCACCTCGGAGCAGTTCTAACCTGGGGTTATACTGCATATGTCATAATATAGCAAGACTTCATGTTGTTTGAAATGGAAAATGGAAATCTTTTGCCTTCTTAGAAAGGCAACTACTACTGCCAGGCACTTTGTGAAAACCCTTGGGGCTGAGGTTAGGCCAAAGGGCATTGCTCTGAACTGATAGTGGTCTGAGGGCAACTCGAACCTGAGGCACTTTCTGTGGGAGCACCTGATGGGAATGTGAAAGTAGGCATCTCTGTGGTCCAGGGAGGCTAGTCAGTCCCCTGGCCTTAGAAAGGGAAGGATTATTCCCAGAGTTACCATCTTGAACTTTGGTTTTAAAAGATGTTTGTTTAGCTATCTTAGGTCTAGGATGGGTCGCCACTCCCCTGTCTTTTTTGGGGTCAGGAAGTACCTGGAGTACAGTCCTTTGCCCCAGTGTAGGGTAGGTACTCGCTCTGTGGCTCTTAAGGCTAGAAGAGAAGAAACCTCTGCCTCTAGGGCAAGGGTTTCCAAGAGATTTGCAGGTGGAAAAGATCTGGCTCTCATCTTTGGAAATTTTCTGAAGCTGAGAACCAGTCCCTGGCTTACTACTTCAAGGACCCACTTGCCTGATGTAATAGACATCCAGTCCTGGACAAAGTAAGCCAGCCTGCCCCCTACTGCAATAGGAGAGTCGACCCGGGCAAGCCCATCAGGGTGTCTGCTTGGCAGGAGCTTTAGGCTGAGGAGTGGATGCAGCCCTGCTCATCCCTCTTCTGCCTCTCCCTCTGAAAAACCCTTCTGAGAAAAGGAAGAAGAGGCCTGTGCTTGGCAAAAAGGCATTTGAAAAGGCCTACCCCTGCCCCTAGACTGCTGCCTTTGAGGAGTTGCCTGCCTCTCCTTGGACTGAGCACTCCTGTAAGTGTTCCTGTACTCATCCATTTTCTTCAAGTAATTCTCTGTCTGCTCCCCAAACAGAGAATTACCCACTACAGGAAAATCCATGGCCTTAGCCTGGGTGTCCTGCGAGAGGCTAATACATCCGAGTCAAGCCATTCTCCGAAGAGCCACAGATGTAGCCATGACTCTTGATGACACATCATTAGAGTCCACAGCAGCATGAAACTGAACTTTAGATGCCTCAATCCCATCTGCAGCCACCACCTCCAGCTCCTTGGCTAGCTGGGGGGGAGACCTGTTTAGCCAGTGCCAGTACAGTGTCCCACCTGGACTTCTGGTACCTGGCTGTATAGGCCGTGTAATTCACCTGCCTGAGTCCCAAGGAAGATGCCATGTACTGTTTCTTTGCCATGGCATCAATCTTCCTGGAGTCCTTGTCTGGGGGTGTGTGAAGCCAAGGGAAAATTTACCTTGTCACAGGCAGCAGCCTGTACTACCCCAACATGGCTGCATTGCTGGTATAAGAACTCCGTGTCTGAGCCTGAAAGTGTATACCTCTTGTCCATTCTTCTATCCACAGGAGGTATAGTGTTAGGAGACTTTAGGATTTTTTGTGTCTGTTTCTCAAAGGATTTGTGGAGGGGAATAGACAGTCTCATGGACTCTGGGATATCCATCATTTCTACATAATCAGGGTCCTCTTGATCTTCCACAGCCTCCTCCATAGGAAGCTGGAGGGTTTCAGCCACCTTTCTGTAGAACATAAAGTGAGAAGGGGACTCAGAAAGTCTAGGAGGGGAAACACCTGAAGGTCTGTCTGGGGAGATGTCTGGTTCCACAGGCACATCCAGACCCTCACTTTCACCATTATCATCCTCAAATTCCCCTTCCTCTTCAAACTCCAGTTCATAAAAATCTTTGGGGGTATAATCTTGAACCAGGGGAACCAATCGAACCGAACCCCTGCCAGAAGGTGCCAGATCGGTAGGAACCGGGCGGAGCGATTCCACAATCTGAATCGCTCTGGCTATCTCTTTCATGGTCGGAACATGAACCTCTGGATCCGAACCGGGCAATTTGTCTTTGTGTTTTCTTTTTGTCAGAACTGATCCCTCGGAATCGACTCTCCTTTTGCCTGAAGAAGTATCGCCCTGGTCAGAGGGCACTCCTTCTGGTTCGGTCAGAACCAAACTGGGCTGGCCATCTGGGTCAGCGGACTTCTCAGCCTTCTTTTCCCTCAGTCCACCTAATCTCTTCTCAAGGGTAGATTTGGGAATGTTTTTACATATTTGGCAGTCTGAATCGAGGTGGTCCAAACCCCAGACACAACACAGGTGGTGTGGGGATCGGCCTTAGCAAAGACCTCCCACACTCACTGCAGTGTTGAAACCCAGTAGGCCTGGTTTTTCTTGGGTTTCTCAGACATGGCCAACCTAACCAACTTACCCTTTTTATGGCAACTGCCAGGCAAGACTCCCTTATCGGTTCCTAACCGTGTCATGGGTATTGGAAAAAAAGTACTAAAACACGTTTTTTTTAGAACCGATAAGGACCGGTAACCACACACTAAGTAAAAACACAAAACACAATATTTCACTATCAAATGGCCGGTTAAGCCGAACGGACCTGCACTTTTACAAGTTCCACACAGAAAAGCAGAACAATTCCTATCTAGTGTCCACAGAGACTGAACTGACTATGTGGATAACTTTTTTGGTTTAAAAACCGATGAAAACTGAAACTTTAACCGACTTTTGAACCGAGCTGAAGGAGAAATCTCTGGAGCGACCATTCAGTGAGGCAGAGTAAAGAATCTGGCCGGTTTGAGTTTGAAACACTTCAGACAGAGACTCCAACCGAGCTCGAGCTCAGCATTCTATGCTCTGCATAGAAAGTTAACTCTTTGTTCTCAGGGGCTGTTTAAAGGTAGGAGATCACTGCAATATGTCAGAATACAGCAAGACTTCATGTTGTTTGAATCAGGTCCCACTGATAGAGCCTGTAACTCACTGATTCTCCTGGCAGAAGTAATGGTAACCAAGAATACAGTTTTCCAAGTCAAGTATTTGAGCTCAGCTGAGCAAAGGGGTTCAAAGGGAGGCAGCATCAGCTGTGCAATACAGATATTCAGGTCCCATAGAGGAGTAGGATCCCTAAAGGAAGAACTGATGTGGACCTAACCTTTAAAGAATTTCTTGAAAACTGGGTGGGAAGCTAGAGAAGAGCCCTTCCCAGCCGAAAGAAAAGCAGAAATAACTGCCAAATGCACCTTGAGAGTGGTAGGCCAAAGGCCTAAACTGTTAAGATATACCAAATAATCTAAGGCAGTGGCAATATCAGCTGAATCTGGCTGGATGTGCCTCTGGGAACACCAGAACCCAAACCTCTTCCATTTAGAATCATAGGTTTTCCTAGTGGAAGGTTTCCTACTGGCCTTAAGGATATCCAGAGCTGATTGTGAGAGATGCAGGTCTGCATATTCTAGCTCCTCAAGAACCAGGCCTTGAACTTGAGTGTGTGAAGACTGGGGTACAATATCCTCCCCTGAGATGAGGTGAGGAGGTTGAGCTGTCTGGGAAGGCACAGGGGAATTGCCACTGATAGTGACAATAGTAGAGGACACCAAGGCTGCCTGGCCCAATCCGGGGCTATCAGAATCACAGTGCAGAGTTGGGACCTGATCTTGACCAGAACTCTGAATATCAGAGGAAAGGGGAAAAAGCATAGAGAAACCTGTTGGTCCAATCCAACAGGAGGGCATCTAGAGGAAGAGACCTCCACAGAGGGGGCCTGCAACAGAACAGAGGGAGCTGATGGTAGTCCCGGGCTGCAAAGAGATCTATCTCTGGAGTGCCCCATCTCTTGAAAATGATCCGAAGAATGAGAGTATTGAGGGCCCATTCGTGGTGACCTTGAGAATCTGCAAGTACATTGTCCTTCCCTGGGAGATGCACAGCAATCAGGGAAGCCAGCAGGGAATAAACTAGTGACCATATTTTCATGGCCTCAGTGCACAAGGCCGAGGACCGCGTGCCCCCCCACTTGTTGATGTACCACATGGTTGTGGTGTTGTCTGTCCTAATCTGCACCACTTTCCCCTGAATTAAACTCGAAAATGTCTGAAGAGCCAGAAAGACAGCCCTGAGTTCGAGAAGATTTATGTGTAGAAGAGACTCCTGATGGGACCAAGTCCCCTGAGCAGTATGCTGATCCAGTTGGGCTCCCCATCCCAGCAGGGAAGCATCTGTGGTGAGAGTCACTGCAGTGCCTGACTGAGGAAAGGAACCCCTTGCCTCAAGTTGTCCTCTTCCAGCCACCACTGGAGGGCCTGAACCAAACTTAGAGACACTGGAACCAACTTGGAGAGGGGATCTTTTTTCTGAGATGAAATTGAATATCCCTCATCTGAAACCTTGCCCCTTGCACTACTGCAGTACAGGCTGCCATGTAGCCTAGCAACTTCAAGAAGTGTCTGGCTGGCTGAGACACAAGTGGCCGAAAAGAGGATGCCAGAAAGATGAGGGATTGGACCCTTGAGAGAGGAAGGAAGGCCCTGGCCTGAACAGTGTCCAGCTCCACTCCTATAAATGTGAGAAGTTGAACTGGTTCCAAAACAGACTTTTCCAGATTTAGGATGAATCCTAGGGAGTGTAGAAGACTTTGAGTGACCCCTAGAGCTGACCTGACTTGATCTGGGGACTGAACTACTATGAGCCAGTCGTCCAGGTAAGGGAACAGTAAGATGCCTTGTCTTCTGAGGAAGGCCACCACTACTGCTAGGCATCTGATGAATACTCTTAGGGCAGATGTTAGGCCAAAAGAACTGGTAATGGCCTGAGGGCAGTTCGAACTGGAGGTACATACTATGGGACTGCCTGATAGGTATGTGGAAGTAGGCATCCTTGAGATCCAGGGAGGCTAGCCAGTCTCCTGGTCTTAGAGAGGGAAGAATAATTCCCAGAGTCGCCATCTTGAACTTTGGCTTTAGTATGTGTGTTTAGGCACCGTAGATCCAGGAAGGGTCACCACTCCCGTCTTTTTTTGGATAAAGAAGTACCTGGAGTACAATCTTTTTCCCCTGTGAATGAGAGGTACCCTCTCCACTGCCTGCAGAAGCAGTAGAGAAAAAAAGGAAAATTACGTACCTACCGTAATTCTTGATCTTCTCTTGTATCTTCACCATTCATTACTTCCTGGGTGTAAGCCGGAGGCGCGCCCCCGCCACGGGAGCTTTTTTTTTTTTTTTAAAGTTTGCCTAACGGCCCCGCCCTCGAGAGCGACGTCATGCGCGAGGGGCGGCCGTTAGTAGCGACCGACTCCTCCTCCAACTCAGTTCTGTGAGCCGGAGAGGCAAAAGTGAAAGCAGAAAATATAGATAGCGAGGCAAGATAGCCGAGGGATAGCAAAGCAAGGAAGAATGAACTGAAAAAGGAATAAGCCGATGGAGGAAGGACAGAGGAGATAAGAACATCCCTAGCCTAGGGAGTGCAGGGCCTCCTTACCTGGGCGACTCTAGGAGGAGAGATGAGTAGGGAAATGAGAAAATAGAAGAAGAAGAAGAAGAAAGAGAAGAGAGAGATGGGATGTTGAAGGGACCAGAATGCCCAATCAGCATAGTTAGCTTGTAGCTGAAGGCTCACTTAAAGGGAAGCAAGAATCCCGGAGATAGAGCTGAAGAGAAGGTTCACCGAACCCGCTAGACAGACTCAGGAGGGCATAGTCCTAATCTTCAACATGCCATTAGCTCTTGACACCCACCGGCCCCTGGTCATGGAAGGCCTTAACTGGAGGACAGCCGAGGAGGGAAGAATAAAACCCAGCAGCATGACAGCGCTGCTCAGGGTTTAGAAATGGAAAATGTAAGCCTTTCAGGCGTTTCAAGATAGAAACGGGACTCAGACTGACTGGCTAAGGCCGGCCAAGGCTTAGGCTGGCTAAGATTGGATATGGTCAGCAGAGCTCTACTGTAAAAATTGTCCAGGAGGACACTTAAAGGGAGAAACCAGTAGCAAAACAGCGAGAAGGATAGCCTACCTTCTCATTTGCCTTCTTGTTTGATTTCTCCTTTTTTTTTTTTTTTTTTACAGATAAAAAAATTTTTTTGACTAGATGCATGACCCAGATACCAAGATGCCTATAGCAGTCGGAGAGAGTTCCTCAGCATTTTTTTTTTTTATTTTAAAAGAGAAAGGAACAGACGACTGCTCCTCTGCTCTGCAAGGCAAGAATAGAGGGGGGGATTTAGATTTCAGGGCAACTATCTGAACACGGGATTGCAGGATCAAAACTGAATAGCCTGAGCCAGGCCAAAAAACCCCAGAGGTATCCTGCCATAAGAATAGCAAGAGATAGTTGTGCAGTCCGATCGCCAATGCAATCCGCGAGATGGCCCATGAATCTTAGAGTAAGTAATTTTTCTGGATTTTAGAACCCCCTCAAAGAAAGATCTTTTTTTTTTTTTTTTTTTTTGGAAAAAATTAAGCAATTTTCCCTAAATTTTATAAAAATGCAGAGAGAGGAAGGAGACGGGAGGTGGAGAAGCTCACAGGAAGAGGCCACTGAGGATGGTGGTGGGTAGGTAATGAATGGAGAAGATACAAGAGAAGATCAAGAATTACGGTAGGTACGTAATTTTCCTATCTTCCTTGTCAATCTTCACCATTCATTACTTCCTGGGTGAGTATTAAGCCCTCTTCCCTGGAGGGGAAGAGGCCAAACCCTGAGGGAACAAGACCCCAGCCTCTGTTGGTGAGAAACAGAAGGAGAAGACCCTGGCTTATTCAGAAAGCCTAGGTGGAGAAGAGCTAGGAGGTGCCTCCCGAGGACGAGGAGACGGAGGGAGCCCTGTAAAAGTCTCCTAGCTCTGGTAGAGAAAGACGGGTCCCCGGAAGGCGGAGCGAATCACCCTACGCCGGGCCAGGGTGACAACCTGGAAAGACGGCTTGCCGTCTGCCTGATGCAGATCGATGTCCCCAAGAAGCCTGGAAGCCACCTCATTGGCGCCATAAGATGCCCTTGCTTGGTGTCTTGCCAGCTCCAGGCCACCGCGGAGAGGGCAAACGCTTGTCTGGTTTGTTCGGTGATCAGGCATAGATGCCAGCAGCTGGGACATCATCGACCACAGATGCCGGTTGTAGGCAGCGGCAGGAGCCTGATGTGATGCAATACATGCACTCGCACGAAGAAGAGAACACTCTCGCCTCAACGGTCGAACTGGAGAGTCTGAACCGTGGGCGGTCGGCGCCAGGCAACGGCGCCCAGAAGGAGTATCCAGGTATACCAAACCTGAGGACGGGTTGGGAAGGAACCTAGAGACTCAGAGGGGCACAATACCCACGCTGGCAGTCCGCCGGGCTGGGAAGAAGCGGCAGGGGACCGCCATGACCGGATAGATGCCTCCTGGAAGGGATAGGCCAGGAAGGTACCACCAGATGCTGGGCACTGAATTCACCAAGGAATTCACGGCCTCCCGCTCGGTATTGTCTCTTCAACGTAGGAAACCGGAGGTCCTCACCATCCTCGAGGAAACGCTGATATTCTGTGAAATCAGCATCGGAGGACAGATGAGAGGGATTCCTTCCCTCGGAGGAGGGAGACGAGGATGATGGGGAACTGAATGCCCAGAGGATTCCTGGGGCGTTGGGGAGAGTCGAAAGACCCGCTCATGTATGTATCTAACATATGAGGGGAAGGCCGCCGCAGAACCTCTGTACTGCTCCCAGGATAACGGACCCATAGGACCGACATGGCCTGGGAGTGGGGGTGGTGAAGGCAGAGAGATGGGAGAGGGGCACCTCCGTGGAGGCAACTGCTCTCTGCGAGGGCTCTGGAATCCGGGGAAAGGAGCCCTGGAAAGAGGGATCCTGGAAACCAGACCAGGCCGCAGAACGGAACTCTGGGAAGCGGAGCCTGGAGAGCCCTGGGGAGAACCTCCCTGTGACGACGCTGACTGTATGGATCCAGAAGGCAGTCCAGACAAACGCCGGAGGACACCCTAGAACCCTGGAGGAGGGGCGAGGCTCCGCGATTCGCTCCTGGCCACCCCTGAGGTGGCCAAAGAAGACCGAGCAGCAGACCCCTACCCTCAACCTCTCGGACTCTGAGAGGGCCCTCCTCCACCATAGCCCCCTGTCCCTAGAGGGGGCAACAGCACCTCGAGAGGTAGCTGTCACCGGCCTCGAGAGGGAGCCTCCCCGCGTCACTCCCACGCCTGCCCCCGGGCCCCGGCCACCCCAGCCGGGAACCCCAGGAGACGACGGAAGGGGGACAGAGGGAGGGGCCCGCCGCGCCGCCTGGCACCTTTCTAGCCACCGGGGACCCAGACTCAAGAGTGGGGTGCCAGGATGGGTCCACGTTTGAATCATCGCCCCGAGGAGGACGAGACCAGCAGGACTCAATGCTGGCCACCCCAGGGGTCCCCGAGGCCACGGGCCGCGAACGCCCCGGACCAAGGGAGGCGCTGCCTCCCCACGCCAGTAGCAGCCAGGCTAAGCCCACCCCAACGGTGCCGTGCAAGGCCGCACTGCCTGGAGGAAGGACAAGGCCCACGGCGCCGGCGTTGCCGGAAGGCGCAGGCGGCGTCACCGACGGCGCCGCTTTGTCCATCGGGCGCGTGAACGGCGCCAGGCCCAAAGCGCACCACCAACGGTGCCGCCCCGATCACCGTGCCGCAAACGGGCACGATCTGAAACGCGCCCGGAAGGCAGCGCCGAGGGTCCACCCAGCCAGGCCCAAAAGTCGAGGGCCTCGCCACGGGGAGCCTGCACCTCCGAAGAGGTGACTGCCGAGGCGGTGTCAGCCCGCTGCCCTGGAGGGACTACGACGCCCCGACACCGCAGAAGGGGCCTCCTCCTCGGCAAGAAAAGACAAGGAGACCTCCTCCTCAGACCGGAGTAGGCCCGGAGGGGACCCAGGGAAAGGCCAAGACACCTACCTGAGAATCCTTGAGCGACGCCGCCCCTGAAGGTCGGCGGGCTTTGCCGAGCTTGAACGCTGCGACTTCGAGGACACGGCGGTCCATGGAGAAACAGGCGTCATCTAATCCATGTCGCGGTTAGGGTCCCAGGCAACGGAGACAAACGCTATGCCGGTCCGAGACGGGAAATGCCGCCACAGGAGCACCGACGACGATAGGCGCCGCTCTTTCAGAAACGCCATCTCCCAGAACCGACATAACGCCAAACAAACAAGGTCAAAATACAGAAAGAAAACACCAAGGCTGCATAAAAGAAAAAGGAACAGTCTTACCGAGATATGGCGCCGAAAAGTAGAAAATCGAGTCGGTCTACTGCGCAGTTGAATTGACGCCCACGTGAAACAGGTGCTGCCTCGACGGGCGGGAGAAACAGAACTGAGTTGAGGAGGAGTTTGTCGCCATTGAACGGCTGCCCTCGAGCATGACGCATGATGTCGCTTCTCGAGGGCGGGCCGCTAGGGCAACTTTAAAAAAAAAAAAGTTTCCTGTGTGGTGCCGCCCGGCTTACACCCAGGAAGTAATGAATGGTGAAGATTGACAAGGGAAGATACTATATTTCTAAGGCCTGTGTTTCCTCTTCCGAGGAAGGACAGAAAGCCTTTGATCTCAACTTTGGGAACCTGCTGAAGTGGAGAGCAAGACCCTGGCTCCCCACTTCCAGGATCCACCTGTCTGAAGTGACAGACTTCCAGGCCTGGAAAAAGTGAGCAAGCCTGCCCCCTACAGGAATTGGGGAGGCAACCCTGGCTGACACATCAGGGTGTCTGTTTGGCAGGGGGATTAGACTGAGAGGAGGAGGATGCCCTTGTCATCCCCCTTCTGCCTGTTCCCCTAAAGAACCCCCTCTGATGAAAAGAAGAGGAGGCCTGGGCCTGGTAGAAAGGCCTGTGAAAAGGCTTGCCCCTGCCAGCCCTGGATTGCTGCCTCTGAGGAGTGGTCTGCTTTTCTTTGGCTGCAGCACTCCTGTATGTTGTCTTGTACTCGTCCATCTTTTTCATGTACGTCTCTGTTTGTTCCCCAAATAGAGAGTTACCAGTGACAGAAAAATCCATGGCCTTGGTCTTGGTATCCTGACATAAACTGGTGCACCTGAGCCTGGCAAATCTCCTCATGTAAACAGATGTGGCCATGACACTAGAATGAACATCATTTGAGTCCACAGTAGCATGAAATTGGACCTTTGAAACTTTGATGCCATCCACAGCCACTTGCTCCAGTTCCTTGGCCAGCTCCAGAACCGTATCCCACCTAGACTTCTGGTATCTGACTGTATATGCCATATAATTGGATTGCCTGAGTCCCAAAGAGGATGCCAAGTACTGCTTCTTTGCCATGGCATCCACTTTCCTGGAATCCTTATCTGGGGGGTGAGATGCCAGGGGAATATTAACCTTGCCACAGGCTGCAGCTTGCACTACCCCAACATAGCTGCAATGGTTAATAAGGAAATCCATACCAGGGCCTGAAAGAGCAAACCTCCTGTCCATTTTCTTGTCCACATGAGGTATGGATGTTGGAAACTGTAATATTGTTTGGGTCTGTTTCCTCAGGGACTTGTGTAGAGGGATAGACACCCTTTTTGACTCTGGGACATCCATCATCTCAACATAGTCAGGCTCCTCCTGATACTGTTCAGCTTCTTCCACTGGAAGCTGGAGAGTCTCAGCCATCTTCTTGTAAAACAAGAAGTGGGAGGGGGACTCAGAAAGCCTGGGAGGAGACACATTAGAAGGCCTGTCTGGGGAGATGTCAGGCTCAGTAGGCTCATCTAGGTCTTCATAATCCTCATCTTCGTCTCCTTCTCACTCACCCTCACAAAATGCTTTGCGGTCATATTCAGAAGCAGACAAGTCTGACCAAACCGACCGTCTTTGTGTCAGTGTTGGTTCGGTCAGAACTGGGTAAAGCGACTGCACAGTAGCGATCGCTTTGGCTGTCTCATCAGCGGTCGGACCAGGGGAACCAGGATCTGAACCGGCTGACTTGCGCTTGCTTTTTGTAGGAATTGATTCCACAGAATTGGCTCTCCTCTTGCCCGAGTGGGTATCGCCCAGGTCAGTGGGCACCCCCTCTGGTTTGGTCAGAACCGAAACGGGCTGGCCATCCGGGTCAGTGGATTTTTCGGCCTCCCTTTCCTTCAGCCTACTTAAACGTTTATCCATAGTGGCCTTAGGAAGGTTCCTACAGATTTGGCAGTCTTCTTTGAAGTGATCAAACCCCAGACAATAAAAACAGATGAGGTGGGAATCAGCCTTGGCAAAAGCCTCCCAACACTCAGTGCAGTGTTGAAACCCAGTGGGCCCGGTTTTCTTTTTGGGTTTCTCGGACATGCCTTTTAAATACAAAGACACCCTTACCAGCGTTCAAGCCAGGTGACTACCAAACCTATCAGTTCCAACCATGTCACTAGTCGAATGAAATAACCGGAGAAATCAACGTTTTTTTCAGGAACCGATACATACTGGAAAACCACACTAAAATACCTGCAAAAAACAGAAACAACAACTCACTTCGGTTCCCAACCGGACCGACCGGAAAGAAACTGAAAACAAAAACAATTTCTTTCTAAATCAGTCTACTACCTACTAATACACTTACTGTACCAGGACAGAGATGTAAAGACCGAAAAAATTAAGAAGTGGTTTACTAAACCAACTGATTTTACCACAACTGAACCGAAGTGAAGGAGAGGATCTCCAGAGTGACTTCACAGTAAGGCAGAGTAAAGAATCTGACGGTTACACTGAAGAGTACCTGGGAGAGAGGTTTGAAAACTGAGCTCGAGCTCAAGCATTATATGCCTTGGCACAGAGTTAACTCTTTCCTCTCCGGAGCAGTTCAAGTGCTGGGGCTAACTGCATATAGTCAGAATACAGCAAGACTTCATGTTGTTTGAATAATGGTGCTTGTTAATTTACTTGTTTGTGCTTGGTGCTTACTTAACTTAGACTGGTTTGACCTTACTCATTCCCACCCTCAGTAGAGGCAGCTAGTAGGAATGGAGGTCAGAGAGGAGGGTGAGAAAAGTGCCGGAGAAGAAGGAGGTGGGGGTGGATGGAGGGCAAAATTGAAACAGCTAAGAGACGCTGAGCTGGGTGTGTGGGGTTAAATAGGATTATTCCTGCCCACTGAACTACAGGTGGAGCCTTCCAATTCAATGTGCAGGAATAATAGTGCTTGTGAATTTACTTTTTTGTGCTAGGTGCTTACTTAACTTATACTGGTTTGGCCTTACTCATTCCCATCCTCGGTCGAGGCAGTTAGTAGGAATGGAGGCCCCCAAATAAGTTTACAAATAACACCTCCTCCAACTCACGAAGAGTGTAGTAACTCGCAACACAATTCCTTGACACTGCCTTTGTCTGCTGTTATTGTAACCTTGTCTTTTTTTTTTTCTAAGTTCCATTGTAATGATCATGTTATGTTTTGTACCTTATTGTCCATATTGCCTCGATGCAGAACCTTTGTAAAAGAGCCCTCGGCTCAAAGGTGTCATCCAAAATACAAATAAATAAATAAAAATTAAAAAATGTACTTGGTAGCTCGCAGGAGAGGAAAATCCCCTTTTAGAGGAGAAAACCTCTGAGGAACCACGGCCACCAAGCTACCCTTCCTCTGGGCATACTAAGAGGAGATGGTTTGAAAAACTGAACAGTGTTCTTGCTCAGGGTTTGAGATGTACATTTCGAAGCAGAAAGAAGTCCATCTGCCCAGTCTCTTGATTATATGTGTTGGAATGTTGTTCCTGGAGGCTGACGATGCTGCTCCTATGCAAAAAGAGTGACCAGAAAAGGATAATGGATCGTATCCCAGGCACTGCAGAAGAAATCTGACCGAGTTCATAAATTATTTCATCGTAAGTGGAGTATAATTTGAGGAAGGCAGCAGAGGAGCAGATGAACTGGAGTTGGCGTGGAATCAAAGTAGCTGATCAAATACTCGGATCGGCACCAATTATTGGAAGTGGGAAAATAGGTTATGGAGACTCCTTTGTGTAGTCTGTCAGTCTTGGAGGATGAAAGGCAAAGGATGTAGTGATTGCCTTGTTTCTGCACATCAGCCACGATAAGGAGGGAAGAAGCGGATGGTGAGGATACGGTAAATTCACCTGGGTGAAGAAATCCGTAGAATGCGAGGCAAATCACAGCAGATATGATAATATGTGAGGAAGGTTCCAGTGGATCAGTCTGAAGTGATCCAAGTAGTTTTCTGACGGACTATCAATAGGTTGACACGTTGATGGCTTCTTAGTCATTGCTTTGTTAATACCAGTCAATAGCAGCTAAACTGAAGAGTTGGGAAGGATGGAGTCCATGGTGGGATCTAATTGAGCAAGAAAATACTGAATACCAGCTAAATATCGTCTGATGGTGCCATGAGAAATATTAAGAGCTTGAGGGCAGCAGGTAATGAAAGCTAATATATGTTGCAGGGAGGCAGGTACTGATGGAATGGAATGAAATGCATGGTACAGAAGGTAGTGTATTTTCTCCAAGCTAAAGTATAGGCAGATTGGGTGCTCGAAGATAAAGTTGACCACATCATTTTCTGCGCTTAGTCTAGATAAAACTTTAAGGCATGATTAGATCTTCGAACCAAGGAGGAGGAGTCATGGTTGGGTTTGCTGTTCGATGAAGAAGCTGAACTTCCTGAAATAGAAAATGAGATAAGATAATCCACAGTGTTAGCAGAACCTGGGATGTGAAAACAGCGAATTGATAATTTATGAAGCAGGGAAATCCAAGTAAATCTCCGCATGAACAGCATTATGGAATGTGATGACAATCTGCCTGCCTTTGTTAACAATGTCGACAGTAGATTGGTTGTCTGAAAATATGGAACTTGTTTGGAGGGACCATAGATGCCCTCAGGTAAAAGCAGCAGCTCTACTATGGGATACATTTTGAACAAAGGTGAGGTGGTTGAAAGGTATGGAAGTTTGAAAATGTCTGGTGGCCATGGAGCAGCGATCCAAGAACTGTTGAAGATGATGGCAAATCCGAAATTTGGTGAGGCATCCGTGTAGACACTGGGATAAAGGTCAGGAGAGATGACCTTGTAAAACATGGAACAGCCATTCCAGGTCTTCAAAAAGAGAGCCCACATAGCTAAATCTGATTTGGCTGATGCAGAAATTGAGATGTGGTGATGCAGTGTGGACACAGAAGATGCTAAGTCAAGAAGGTATGATATATAAGAATGGCCTTCGGGAATTATGTGCATTGCAAAGTTTAAACATCCTAGGAGAGAGAGCAGTTCTCATTTTGTGAAGGAGGATCTTGTAGAAAAGGAGTGAACAATGGCTTATATCCATTGCAGTTTATCCTGGGGCAATCTAGCTTCCATATTTGCCGAATCTAATTCGATGCCTAGAAATTCTAAAGTAGTAGTGGTTCCAATAGTCTTTTGTTCTGATATAGGAATGACTAATTCCTGAAATAGACTTTTTCAGAGATGAAAAGCCTGTTGTTGGGGGAGCATCGGGTGGTTCTATAAGTAGAAAGCAGTCGAGTAAGTATATGACAGGAAGAATACGACAGGTATTGAGTAGTAACCAACACAGAGTGTCTGAAAATATGTCAAACAACTTGGGGCTTCTTTTATGACTAAAGGTCAGGCATACTACGAAATAATAAGAACTCTCCCATTTAATGCCATAGAAATGCCATAGATAGACAGGAGCTTGAAGGCATCTGAAATGTCTGCTTTCGCTAGCCAGGAACCTCAACCAAACTGCTTTACGGTGTCAATGGTATCGTCGATCAGGGCATATGATAAAGAGAAATCCTTGGAAGATATTAGTGAATTGATGTTGGGAATATGAGAAGCCTGTGGAGTGGAGAGATCGATGATGAAACTTTTCTTGCCTGAAAACTTACAGGTGGCAACTCCGATAGGACTTATGCGATAAATGGGAAAAGGAGGATACTGGAACGGTCCGATGAGGAATCCATTGTGAAACTCTTTCTGCAGTAACTGCTGGACAATATCCAGTTCACGTGTGGCAGACAGAAAATTCTTACATTCATAAGATTCAGATGCGAGAACGGAAACACCAGTATGGAAGCTTTCGGAGAACTCGGAGAGTAGGAAGTTGACTAGAAAACTGGAAGGATGGGTGGAGAGCAGGCAGGCCAAGGCATCAGTGTTAATGGGAGTTGAGGACTGCTGTAATTGTCATTGCTTGGGATGAGGAATTTTAGGACAGATAGCTCTAGGATGGGCCTCTCCACAATGATTACAAAGATGCTGGTATCGGTAGCCATGAGTAGAACAGCCAGACAAGTTGAAGTAGTTGCATACTGGTTTTCCATCGATGAAAGTAACAGGGTGTCCAAGTCTATCATGAGAGGAGAACGGAAAGGCAGCAGGATTACATGCAGTGCACATTATGGAGGAAGAGGCTGAAGATGGAGGAAGGCTAGATGAAGAATCGGATACCGTCAGTGTGCATAAGGAGGCCGAATGCGAAAATTAGCCAGTAAGGCCCCTCACAGTCTCTATTTATCTACCCTAACCCTCGACTGTATTCTTGTCTCACTCCATTCATTTACTCTGCACGTTAACTCATTATAATTTATTGAAAATGTATTATACGCTTTGTAAAAGTGTCTGTATATACTGTTTGTACTTCTCACCATTTGTCACTCTTTTTTCTTCACTGTACACTCTGTACCCAGGTCACACCAGGAAACGAGCCTCGGCTCAGTCTGCCTTTCCTGGTCATCAATTTTAAATAAATAAATAAAAAAGTAAGGGTTTGTTGACCAGCAAAGTGTCAACAGAACAGTTTGTGGTCCAAAACGCCCTAGTTAATCCTCACATTAAAATGTGCCAGTGCAGCTTCCGCCTTAGCTGAAAAGGATTTATTATAGTTGAAAAAATGTGTCCCACCATAACAAACTCCTAGGTCAACCACTAGATACATGTAAGAATCAAGCTCTTCACACCGAGAAGGAAAGGCAGAGCACAGTCTCTATAGAGGCTAAAAGCCAGGACAAATTCAGGGATGGTAAGCTTTTAGACAGTCTGGGGTATTTTGATTTCAGGATGATAGAAACGTCTTTGCAAGAGATAACTCTGTCTTCTATGGAGTCATGAGACAATATGAGTAACATTATCAGATTAACATCCTTTCCATCCATGATATCCTTGCGGAGATGAATGAGAACCAGATGAATAGTGGCTATAGTAGGAAAAGCAGCGGTTTGAGAGTGTATACCTGGAGCCAAAGGAGATACTGGGTCAGCTGGGGTAGCTGAGACTGGATTCAGAAGAGGCTGAAGAGCATTCTCTGTAGTAGTAGATAGCTGAATAGTAGGTTGTGCAGGGAGACCACTTTCCAACACTGAAATGTGAGATTGAACATCAAGCACATATGTAGAAAGTTGGTTGATAAGGTCTTTGATTTCAGACAGAGCATCAGAGGCTGGGTGAGAAGGAGGATCATGCGAAGGGGGATTCTCCTGGGATTTTGCTGCTATGAAGAGGTTGAATAGTTCTTGTTTTTTAGCTGCAGATGAATAAGAGATGCCTAATTTCTGCAATTCTGTAATTAATCGAGAGACAGTGCAGTCCTTAAGGGAGCATTTGGATTTTGTAGTACGTTTCCGATGAGAAGGAGAAGCAGCAGTTGAAGATCCTTCTTCCGGGTAAGGAGAAGCCATGGTGGATGAAAGACTCTGGCAAACTTGATGGTGCACTTGTTTTAATGACGTCGATGACAAGTTGCGACCTCCACATAGGTGCAGAACAATTAAATTGAGTAAATGTAGCAAGTAAGAAGTCCTGCAACCTCCATGTAGGTGCAGGATAAGTAAATGTAGACTATTCAGCAAAGTAATTAGCCCTGTAACTTCCATGTAGGTACGGGATAATGTATTACTCTGAAATTAAAGCAATAAGCCTTGCGACCTGCACGTAGGTACAGGACGATGTAATAGTTTGAATATAAAGTAATAAGATCTGTGACCTCCATGTAGGTGGAGAAGAAAAAATTACTCACCTTAGTAATTGCTTTTCTTCTCATGGAGTCTTGCTATATTATAACAATAGCAGTCAGCCACTGCAGCTGAACTGCCCCGGAGAGGAAGGAGTTAACTCCAGAAGATCTGGAGTTCTACAGCGCGAGGGCGCTGTGCCCAAAGCTCTATCTGGCAGTTTCAAATGAAACTGTCAGATCTTTACGAAGCTAACATCAAAGGACGGAAAGTCTGTGTGGAAAAAACTACACTAGCCCATGGCTACCTACTAGTAGTAATAACAACAATATAAAGAACAAAGAAACACTCAGAGCCATAATAACAAAAACTGATGGTATTATGGTTCGTTTTACCACCCTTGACAAGCACATATGAACCTCCCCTTCCCCCAAAGACTCAAGTCCAGGAAGGGGGCAATATAAATAACCTAAATGAAACAATCTAGATCCCTAACCCAAAGGAAAAGAGGGTAAGGGAAAAACTACAATGGCATGACACAGTGCTTGCACCAATTCGCCACCCCTACCCAAGTAGAAGTTCTGAGAGGGGCAGGAGGGAGGGTGGTTATAATATAGCAAGACTCCATGAGAAGAAAAGCTATTACTAAGGTGAGTAATTTTTTCTTCAAACACCATGAAGTCTTGCTATATTATAACAATAGCAGATTACACAGCAGTACCTCCATGGAGGAGGGTCAGAACCTACTTAGGAAATAGCTCTGAAGCACAGCTGTGCCAAACTGAGCATCTCTCCTGGACTGGACATCCAGGGAATAATGCTTAGTAAAGGTGTGAACTGTCTTCCAGGTAGCAGCTTGACAAATCTCCAGAATGGGATGTCTCTAGCAGCCGCTAGAGATGCAGCTGTACCTGGTGGAGTGGGCCCTCAATCCTGAGGGGGTACTCTACCCAGTTTCTGATAACAGAATTGGATACAAGAAACAATCCACCTTGCAATTGTTCTCTTTAGTGGCAGGTTTCCTTGCCAACCTCGCCATAGGTAAGAAAGAGTTGGAGGGATTCGAACCTATGACCTCTGGTGCGCCTAAATAGTAGCTTAAGGCTCTTTTGACATCCAAGCTGTGCAGTCTCCTCTCACCTGAGGAAGAATGCTCAGTGAAAATACTGGGAGAGAGATAGATTGATTCAGGTGGAAATCAGAAACCACCTTAGGCAAAACTTTCTATTAGTCCTAAGGACTACCTTATCTCTGTGGAAAGAGATAAAATCTTCTTCCACTGACAGGGCCTGTAGCTCACTTATGCGTCTGGCAGAGGTGATAGCTACTAGGAAAACGGTTTTCCAAGTTAAATACTTGAGCTCTGCAGAAGACAGAGGCTCAAAGGGGGGTTGCATTAACTGAGCAATGCAAATATTCAGGTCCCAGGCGGGAGCTGGTTCCCGAAAAGGAGGGTTAGTATGAAGTAACCCTTTAAAAAACTTGGAGAACACCGGGTGAGAAGAAAGGGAGGCAGGCTTCCCTGCTGACACAAAAGCAGAGACAGCTGCCAGATGAACCTTCAGGGTAGCTGGTCTAAGGCCTAGGGAATTCAGATGGACCAAATAGTCCAGTAGAATGGAAGATCAGCAGATTCTGGGATAATCTGCCTCTCAGAGCACCAGATGGAAAACCTCTTCCACTTAGAATTATAAGCGGCCCTAGTGGAAGGCTTCCTTGAAGCTTTAAAATATCCATGACACCTTGAGAAAGGTGTAAGTCAGCAATTCTAGCTCCTCAAGAGCCAAGCCTTGAGGTGGAGGGATTTGAGGTCCGATACCACTCTCCCTGTGCACAGGCCAGTAAGTCGTGGACTCTGGGCAGGCTCAGGGCAGGTGGACTGCCAAGGACAGGAGCAGAGGGTACCAGGGCTGTCTGGCTCAATCTGGGGCAATCAGAATCACTCTGCAAGGTTGAGATCTGATTTTTACTAGTACCCTAAAAAGGAGAGGAAAGGGGGGAAAGGCATACAGGAACTTCCCTTTCCAGTCCAACAGAAAGGCGTCCAGAGGGACTGAGCCCAGAACTGGAGGCCTGCAACAGAAAAGAGGAAGTTGGTGGTTGTCTGGGGCTGCGAAAAGATCTATCTGAGGAGTGCCCCATCTGGCAAAAGACAGACCCCAGCACTTGTGGATTCAGAGCCCATTCGTGATGGCCCTGAGAAATTCTGCTGAGGGCGTCCGCCAGACATTGTCCTTCCCTGGGAGATGAACCGCTATCAGGAGGTGTTCAGGAGTAAGCCAGAGACCACAATCATTGCTCGGTGCACAAGGCTGAAGACCGAGTGCCCCTTTCTTGTTGATGTACCACATTGTGGTGGTATTGTCTGTCCTGACTTGAACCACTTTGTTCTGGACAGAATCTGAAAACACCCGAAGAGCTAAAAAGACAGCTCTGAGTTCCAAAAGATTGATGTGGAGCAGAGACTCCTGAGGAGACCATACCCCCTGAGTGGCAAGGTCACCCAGGTGAGCCCCCCACCCTAACAGGGAGGCATCCGTGGTGAGGGTGAGGGAGTGAGAAATGGGAATGAAGGGACCCCTGTCTTAAATTGCTCTGGACCTGCCACCAGTGGAGGGCTAGGATCAGAGTTTGAGTAACTGGGACCAACTTGGTAAGGGGTCCTTCCTTTGAGACCAATAGGCCCTCAAATGGAACTGAATGTCCCTCATCTGGAATCTTGCTCCTGCACGACAGCTGTGGAAGCAGCCATGTGCCCGAGGAGTTGCAGAAAATGCCTTGCTGGTCGAGAGACCTGAGGGTAAAAGAGGATGCCAGGCGATGAGTCTGTCCACCCTTTCCGAGGGAAGAAAAGCCCTGGCTAACCTTGTGTTCAATTCTGCGCCTATGAAAGTTAGGGACCTGAACTGGTTCCAGAACTGACTTTGGTAAGTTTAGCAGGAATCCAGGGAAGTGAGAAGCTGCTGGGTGACTTGCAAGTGGGATTTCCTGACCTGGAGACTGACCACAATGAGCCAGTCGTCCAGGTAGGGAAACACAGCAACCCCTTGCCTTCTTAAGTGAGCCACTACTACAGCGAGACATTTTGTGAATACCCTTGGCGCAGAGGTAAGGCCGAAGGGCATTGCCCTGAACTGGTAGTGGCCTGAGGGCAGTTCAACCTGAGGTACTTTCGTGAGAAGGCCTGATCAGAACATGAAAATAGGCATCCTTGAGGTCCAGGGAAGCTAGCCAGTCCCTGGCCTTAGGGAAGGCAATATCATTGCCAGAGTCAACATTTTGAACTTTGGTTTCAACAGATGCTTGTTCAAATATCTTAAATCTAGAATGGGCCGCCATTCTCCTGTCTTTTTTGGGGTAAGAAAGTATCTTGAATAAAGCCCCTTGCCCTGATGGCAAGGAGGAACCCTTTCCACTGCTTTGCAGTCCAGCAGAGCAGAAACCTCTGCTTCCAAAGCAAGGGCTTCTGAAGGATTTGCAGGTGGAAAATGCCTGGCTCTCATTTTTGGAAAGTGTTTGAAGCTGAGAACCAGACCCTGGCCTATTACCTCCAGAACCCATGTGTCCGTAGTTAGGGACAGCCAGTTCCGGCTGAAATAGGCCAACCTGCCCCCCACTGGTACAGGAGACTCGGTCCTGGACACCCCATCAGGGTGCCTGCTTAGCAGCAGCCTTAGGCTGAGGGGAAGGGGACGGTCTACTTGTGCCACGTCTACCCCTGCCTCTGAAGAAACCCCTCTGCGAGACAGCAGAGGAGGCTTGAAATTGGTAAAAAGGCCTGGAAAAGGGCCTGCCCCTACCTCTGGGAGCATGCCTTTGTGGCATGGCATGCTTCTCCTTAGCCTGGGCACTTTTGTAGGTAGTTCTGTATTCATCCATCTTTTTCATATAGTTTTCTGTTTGCTCCCCAAAAAGAGAATTTCCCACTACAGGAAAATCCATAGCCTTTGACTGGATATCTTGGGACAGATTAGTGCATCTGAGCCATGCCAACCTGGAGGAAGCTACAGAAGTGGCCATGACCCTAGAAGAAACATCATTAACATCAACAGCAGTATGAAATTGAACTTTAGAGGCTTCAATGCCATCAGCAGCCACCTGTTCCAACTCACTAGCCAGCTGGCCATGGCCTGCTTAGCTAACTGCAATCTGTGTCCCACCTAGATTTCTGATATCTAGCTACATAAGCATATAATTTGCCTGCCTGAGTCCCAAAGAAGCTGCCATATACTGTTTCTTCGCCATGGCATCAATCTTCCTGGAATCCTTATCAGGAGGATGTGAGGCCAGAGGAATATTAGCTTGTCACAGGCTGCAGCTTGTACCACACCTACATGACTACACTGCTCAGTAAGGAAGTCTGTATCCGAGCCTGACAAAGTATACCTTCTGTCCATTTTTTATCTACAGGAGGGACAGAATGAGGATTTTTAAAATCTTTGTTGTTTGCTTCCTAAATGACATGCAAAGGAATAGACAACCTCCTAGACTCTGGAATATCCATCATTTCCACATAATCAGGCTCCTTCTGCTCATCCACAGCCTCCTCTAAAGGAAGCTGGAGGGTTTCTGCAACCTTTTTGTAAAAATAAGAGAGAAGCGGACTCAGACAGAATAGGAGGAGATTATAAAGGTCTGTCTGGAGAAATGTCCGGTTCAATGGGCACGTCCAGACCCCCCCAGCCACACATACATTGATCAAATTCTCCTCCCTCCTGTGGTTCATAAAAATCCTCAACTTCAAAATTCTGAACCACTGGGACTGAACGAACCAACCTTTACCAGCTGTTGGTGGTTCTACAGATCCCTGAGACAGTGACTGGACAATCTGAATGGCTTTAGCTATCTCTGCAGCAGTTGGAGACACAGTTTTGGACCCAGACCTACTGATTTCCTTGTCTTTTACTTGGGACTGGTTCCTCTGAACCAGCCTTCTTTTGCCCGAGAAGTCTCGCCCTGGTCAGAGGCACTCCTCTGGTCCAGTGGGTACTGGACCGGCTGGCCATCCAGGTCAGCGGACTTTTGCCTCCTCGCCCTGAGCCGGCCCAATCTCTCTCCAGGGTGGCTGCAGGAAATTTTTACACACCTGGCAGTCTGACAGGAGGTGGTCAGCCCCAGACAATAAACACAAGTGGTGTGTGGGTCAGCCTTGGCAAGAGCGCCCCACAGACATCATACAGTGTTGAAACCCAGTGGGCCCGGTTTTTCTTGGGTTTCTCAGACATAATGCCAGCCTAACCAAAACTTGCTCCTTTGATGGCAGTGCCAGGCAAGACACCTTATCGGTTCCTAACTGTTATGGGTATTTGAAAAAACGTTATAATTCTGTTTTTTTAGAACCGATAAGAACTGGAACCGCACTCTAAAACCCACTGTACACTTTTAAAATGCAGAAAACAACCGATCGGTTCAAAACCGAACCGATAATTAATTTTCCACACAGACTTAAATTTTAGTACTTACGGTTACCAGATAGAGCTTTAAACCGAAATGCGGTAAAATAATAACTTTGCCGTTCAAATGAACCAAAAATACTCGCTGAACCGAGAATGAACCAGCTGAAGGAGCTGATCTCGAGCGACTGTTCAGTGAAGCGGAGAAGAATCTGACAGTTTCATTTGAAACTGCCAGATAGAGCTTTGGGCACAGCGCCCTCGCGCTGTAGAACTCCAGATCTTCTGGAGTTAACTCCTTCCTCTCCGGGGCAGTTCAGCTGCAGTGGCTGACTGCTATTGTTATAATATAGCAAGACTTCATGGTGTTTGAACAATGTAATATTTTAACTATGAAGTAATAAGCCCCGGGAGAGAGTGCCCAAGAAGGAAATGGGGAGAAGCCACTGAAAATGGAGTGGGGGACAGAACCAAGAAGCAGGAGGAGGCAGGGGTACAGCAAAGGTGTGCCCTGAAACTGAGCGCATGGTGGAGAAGAAAAAATTACTCACCTTAGTAATGTTGTTTCTTCTAATGGAGTCTTGCTATATTCTGACAGTAGCAGTGAGTCCCAACCTTCGAATTGCCCCGGAGATGAAAGAGCCAACTTTCCATGCCAGGCATGGAACGCTGAGCTCGAGCTCGGTTGAGACTCTGTCTGTTGTTCTTCAAACTCAAACCGTCAGATCTTTACGAGCTAAACTCACTAAGGTCCTGTGTGGAAGCTGTAAACCTACACTAGCCAACTGGCTACTAAACATAAAACACATTTTTTGGTCCCAAAACAAAGACTCAAGTCAGGAGACCCAAAAAATGAAAAACACAACATCAACTAACCCCAAGAAAAGAAGGGGTGAAAACAAAAAGGTGGGCACCTACTAAGTGCCAACACTGCACTACCCACCCACATCCCAAAAACAGAGGTTCTGAGAGGGGCAGGCAGGGGGGGAGGTCAGAATATAGTAAGACTCCATTAGAAGAAACAACATTACTAAGGTGAGTAATTTTTTCTTCAAACAACACGAAGTCTTGCTATATTCTGACAGTAGCAGACTACAAAGCAGTACCTCCATGGAGGAGGCCAGAACCTACTTAGAAATAGGCTCTGAAGCACAGCTGTGTTAAACCGAGCATCACTCCTAGCCTGGATGTCCAGGGAGTAATGCTTGCAAAGTGGTGAACTGTTTTCCAGGAAGCTGCTTGACATATCTCTAGAATAGGATGTCCCTGGCAGCAGCCAGGAAGCAGCTGTACCTCTGTAGAGTGAGCCCTCAGGCCTGAGGGAGGAACCTTACCCAGTTTTTCATAGCAAAATTGGATACAGAGACAATCCACCTGGCAGTGGATCTTTTGGTGGCAGGTTTCCCTTTACCAACCTCACCATAAGTGAGGAACAGTTGGAGGGAGTCAAACCTGTGACCCTTGGTACGCTCTATGTAGTAACTAAGGGCTCTAAACTGTGCAGCCTCCTCTCGCCAGAGGAGGAATGGTCAGTGAAGTACACTGGAAGAGACATAGATTGATTAAGGTGGAAATCTGAAACCACATTAGGCAAGAACTTCCTGTTAGTCCTGAGGACCACCTTATCTCTATGAAAGGAGATAAAATCAGGCTCCAACGACAAAGCTTGTAATTCACTTATGCGTCTGGCAGAAGTGATGGCTACCAGAAACACAGTCTTCCAAGTCAAGTACTTAAGCTCTGCTGAAGACAAAGGCTCAAAAGGGGGTTGCACAAGCTGAGCAATGCAAACATTAAGGTCCCAGGCAGGGGCAGGGTCCCTGAATGGAGGGTTGATGTGAAGCAATCCCTTGAAAAACTTGGAGAATACAGGGTGAGCTGAAAGAGAAGAGGGCTTACCTGCTGAAATAAAAGCAGACACAGCTGCCAGATGCATCTTCAGTGTAGCTGGCCTCAGCCCCAAGCTATTTAAGTGGACCATATAATCAAGGACTGTGGGCAAATCAGAAGATTCTGGGGAAATATGCTTCCCAGAGCACCATATGGAAAATCTTTTCCATTTGGAATTATAAGTAGCCGTGGTGGAAGGTTTTCTAGAAGCCTTCAGGATATCCATTACACCTTGGGAGAGGTGTAAATCAGCAAACTCTCTCTTCAAGAGCCAGGCTTTGAGATTGAGAGATTTGAGGTTCGGGTACCAAACCCTTCCCTGAGCACAGGTTAACAGGTTGTAACTCCTGGGAAGACACAGAGGAAGATGGACTGTAAGGACAGTAGGAGTGGATATCAGGGCTGTCTGGCCCAGTCTGGAGCAATCAGGATCATCTTGCAGGGTTGAGATCTGATTCTGACTAGCACTTTGAACAGGATAGGGAAGGGGGGAAAAGCATAGAGAAACTTCCCTTCCCAACTGAGAACTAAGGCATCCAGGGGGACTGAGCCCAACACTGGGGGCCTGCAGCAAAAAAGGGGAAGTTGGTGATTGTCTGGGGCTGCAAAAAGATCTATCTGCGGGGTGCCCCATCTGGAAAATATCACCTCCAAGACCAGGGGGTCCAGTGACCATTCGTGATGGCCCTGGGAAATCCTGCTGAGAGCATCTGCCAGGACATTGTTCTTGCCTGGAAGGTGGACTGCCGTGAGGGAGGTGTTCAGGGAGTAAGCCAGAGACCACAACTTCATTGCTTCGGTGCACAAGGCCATAGACCGAGTGCCTCCTTGCTTGTTGATATACCACATTGTGGTGATGTCATCTGTTCTGACCTGTACAACTTTGTTCTGAACAGATTTGGAAAAAGCTTGAAGTGCTAGAAATACTGCTCTGAGTTCCAACAGATTGATGTGGAGCAGAGATTCCTGAAGGGACCACAACTCCTGGGTGGTGCGGTCGCCCATGTGAGCCCCCCACCCCAAGAGGGAGGCATCTGTAATAAGGATTAAAGAGTGAGACTGAGTGACAAAGGGAACCCCTTGTCTCAGATTGTTCTGATCCTGCCACCACTGTAGGGCCTGGATCAGAGTTAGAGTTACTGGGATCAATTTGGTCAGAGGGTCCTTCCTTTGAGACCAAAAGGCTCTCAAATGGAACTGAATGTCCCTCATCTGAAATCTTGCTCCCTGCACTACTGCTGTAGAAGCAGCCATGTGCCCCAGGAGCTGTAGAAAATGCCTTGCTGGTCGAGACACCTGCAGGGTGAATGAGGAGGCCAGAGAGACCAGGGTCCTTGCCCTATCCAGGGGAAGGAAGGCTCTGGCCTTCTCTGTGTCTAGCTCTGCACCTATGAAGGTGAGGAGCTGGACAGGCTCTAGAACTGACTTTGGAAGATTTAGAAGGAAACACAAAGAAGTGAGCAGTTGCTGTAAGTATCTGTAAGTGTAACTTGACTTGGTCTGGGGACTGGCCTACTATGAGCCAGTCGTCCAGGTAAAGAAAGATGGCAATCTTCTGCCTTCTTAGAGAAGCAACTACCACTGCCAGGCATTTTGTGAATACCCTTGGAGCAGAGGTGAGGCCAAAGGGCATTGCTCTGAACTGGTAATGGCCTGAGGGCAGCTGGAACCTGAGGTACTTTCGATGGGAGCTTCTGACGAGAATATGGAAGTAGGCATCCTTGAGGTCCAGGGACACTAGCCAGTCCCCTGGCCTTAGAGAGGGTAGAATAATTCCCAGAGTCACCATTTTGAATTTTGGTTTTAAAAGGTGCTTGTTTAAGTATCTGAGATCCAGAATGGGCCGCCATTCTCCTGTCTTTTTTGGGGTAAGGAAGCACCTGGAGTACAACCCTTTGCCCTGGTGTAGGGGTGGAACCCTTTCCACAGCTCTGAGAGCTAGGAGGGAAGAGACCTCTACCTCTAAGGCAAGTGCCTCTAATGGATTTGCAGGTGGAAAGGGTCTGGTTCTCATCTTTGGAAACTTTTTGATGCTGAGAACCAGTCCCTGGCTTACTACTTCCAGGACCCATTTGTCTGATGTCAGAGACTCCCAGTCCTGGACAAAGTAAGCCAGCCTGCCCCCTACAGGTAGCTGAGAATCGGCCCTGGCAACCCCATCAGGGTGCCTGTTTGGCAGGGGCTTTGGGCTGAGGGGTGGAAGCAGGCCTGCTTGTACCCCATCTGCCTCTCCCTCTAAAGAACCATCTCTGGGCATAAGCAGAAGAGGAGGCCTGGGCTTGGTAAAAAGGCCTATGAAAAGGCCTGCCCCTGCCCCTGGGAAGCTGCCTTTGAGGAGTGGCCTGCCTTTCCTTGGCCTGTGCACTCCTATAGGTGGTCCTATACTCATCCATTTTCTTCATGTAATTCTCTGCTCCCCAAACAGAGAATTACCCACAACAGGAAAATCCATGGCCTTAGTCTGGGTATCCTGTGACAGGCTAGTACATCTGAGCCAAGCCATTCTTCGAAGTGCCACAGATGTAGCCATGACTCTAGATGACACATCATTGGAGTCTACTGTAGCATGGAATTGCACCTTGGATGCCTCAATACCATCAGCAGCCACCTGCTCCAGCTCCTTGGCAAGCTGGCCAGGGACCTGTTTTGCTAGGGCCATAACAGTGTCCCATCTGGATTTTTGATACCTAGCAGTATAGGCCATATAATTGGCCTGTCTGAGTCCCAAGGATGCTGCCATGTACTGTTTCTTTGCCATGGCATCAATCCTTCTGGAGTCCTTGTCTGGGGGGTGTGAAGCCAAGGGAATGTTTGCCTTATCACAGGCTGCAGCCTGCACTACCTCAACATGGCTGCATTGTTGTGTAAGGAACTCGTGTCAGAGCCTAACAATGTATACCTCTTGTCCATTCTTTTATCCACAGGAGGTATAGTGTTAGAGTCTTTAAATCTTAAATGTCTGTTTCCAAAAGATTTGTGCAAGGAATAGACAGCCTCCTAGACTCTGGGATATCCATCATTTCCACATAGTCAGGCTCCTCCTGGTCATCCACAGCTTCTTCCATAGGAAGCTGGAGGGTTTCAGCCACTTTTTTATAAAATATGAAATGGGAGGGGGACTCAGAAAGCCTAGGAGGAGACACTCCTGAAGGTCTGTCTGGGGAGATGTCCGGGTCAGTGGGCACATCCAGACTTTCAAATCCACATTCACTTTCCTCATACTCCTCTTCCTCCTCCTCCGTTCATAAAATTCCTCTAAATCATACTCTTGAACCGGTGGAACCGTCCGAACTGAGTGCCTGCCTGATGGTGCCGGTTCGGTCGGAACTGGGGAAAGCGACTGAACAATTTTGATCGCTTTGGCTATTTCTTCAGCGGTTGGAGAGGAAAGTTTTGGCTCCACACCAGCTGATTTTTTCTTTCTAGTTCTCTTAGCTGGAACCGACTCCTCAGAATCGGCTCTCCTTTTGCCCGAAGAAGTCTCGCCCTGGTCAGAGGGCACTCCTTCTGGTTCGGTTTGAACCGAACCGGGCTGGCCATCCGTTCAGCGGACATTTTGGCCTCCTTTCCTGAGCCTACAGCTCTCTTTTCTAGGGTAGCTGCAGGGAAATTTTGCAAATCTGGCAGTCTGCATTGAGGTGGTCAAACCCCAGACAATAAACACAGGTGGTGTGGGTCAGCCTTGGCAAAGACTTCCCCACACACACTGCAGTGTTGAAACCCAGTGGGTCCGGTTTTTTTTTGGGGTTTCTCAGACATAGTGCCAGTCCTAACCAAACTTACCCTTTTATGGCAATCCGCCAGGCAAGGCCCTCTTATCAGTTCCCAACCGTGTCACAGGTCATGGAAAAAACCGTAATAAAATCCGGTTTTTTTAGAACCGATAAGAACCGGTAACCACACTCTAAAAGCACAATTTAAGATTTTTTAAACAACTTGATCGGTTCAAACCGAACCGATAAACCGTTTACAAGTTCCACACAGAATAGAATAAAATAAAACCTATCTAGTACTCACAAATACCACAGACAGAGACTGAACTGACAGGTTATGGTTTAAATTCAATCGAAAACCGAGAAAAGCGGTACTTTAACCGACAAATTGAACCGAGCAGAAGGAGAAATCTCCGGAGCGACTGTTCAGTGAGGCGGAGTAAAGAATCTGATGGTTTGAGTTTGAAGAACAACAGACAGAGTCTCAACCAAGCTTGAGCTCAGCATTCCATGCCTGGCATGGAAAGTTAACTCTTTCATCTCTGGGGCAGTTCGAAGGTTGGGACTCACTGCTACTGTCAGAATATAGCAAGACTTCATGTTGTTTGAAACAAAGAGATCAGGAGGAAGGGAAAGCAAGGAGACGGCACTAAGTGCAAAAGCAGAGGAGAGAACAAAGCATGCAGCAGGAACCCACAATGCTCAGCTCAGCGTCCCAAATCGAAACGGCTAAGCAATGCTGAGCTGGGCTTGTGGGGTTAAATAGGAGGATTATCCCTGCCCATTGAGCTATGGGCGGAGCCCTCCAATTGTCTCAGTTCCCACTTGTGTGCCTTTGCCTGAGTGCAACTGAGACTGTCCACCAGGATGTTGTGAACTCCTAGGATGTACACTGCCATCAGCTGGATGCTGTGCTGAACTGCCCAATACCACACTCGCATCGCTTCCCTGCAAAGGGATGCCATCGAGGCACAGGTCAGGAAGCATAGGGAAAACCAGGAGCAGTTGTAGAATTCACCAAAAATATTTATTTATAGTAGCAGTGACAAAAAAAATAAACTTGTTCAGTATAACTACGTACAAAGGAGAAAAACAGTAGTTTTCCTTGCGTCTCTGTGTCCCTTTTTCTTCTCCTTCTTTGCAGTTACAGCTCAGCTTCTTATAAGTCCTTTTCCAACCCCCACTCTTAGCAAACATCCTGTTTTTGTAAATATTTATTTATTTATTTCATATTCGGATTAATACCTTTGAGCCGGGGGCTCGTTTACGAAGGCTCCAAGTCAACAGGGAATACAAAACATTTACAGGTGATTAAACACTGCAAAACAGAAAGACATCAACTAACAAGTAGTATTAGTGTGCAATTGCAACATTAAGCAGGGTACAAGACATGAGGAGAAACAAGACCACACTTGCGTAAAAACATATTAATGCAGCACTAATTAAGTGCGGTACAGTGTTTAACAATCATGTTACAGATCAGACGGGGAGCTCCCAGTCTGCAGAAATGCAGTTTTAGCAGCCAAGGTGAGGCTTTGTCAAGGGGAGGTAGTAGGTAGTGGGAGGTGGGCAGTTGTGCAACAGGAGGGTGGGAGTGAGAGAGAGTTGTGTTTGATGGATGCGAGAACAGCTGTCAGAGGATGCGGGTTAACAGAAACACTGGCAGTCAGATTTGCTGGCAAGAAGAGATGGAAGCCCATTTTTAAAGTGGACAAGTCTGGGGGAGTCTGCAAGGTCTACAGGCAGATCATTGAACCATTTAGGCACACAGTAGGAGAGGGATCCTTGGCCATGGGTGGTTCGTTTGAAGGGAACAGTTAGGAAAGCCCTGGAGGCACTTCTTGTGCATTTAGATGGTTGTGCAGGCTCAAAGAGGGCTGAAGCAGCATTAGGCATGGACCCACCAGGGACTTTTTTGCAAGAAGGCAAGCCTGGTAATGGAGTCTGCGGTGGAGAGGGAGCCAGACAGTTTACTTGTATAGGTCATAAGAGTGAGTCATTTTGTGTACTCCCAGGACCAGGTGGCAGGCCTTGTTCAGGATGGTTTTGACCCTTTTAAGCTCTGTGTCTGTGCCTGCCCTGTATATGACAAGGCCGTAATCCACAGATGAGAGAACTGAACTGCACATACCAAGTTTCAGGGCAGCCAGTGTCATAGAGGTGCAGTGTCTGTACAGGATGCCAGGCTTCATGTTGGTGGACTTTACCAGTTGCTCAGCATGGGCAATGAAGGTGAGGGTGTCATCAAGGTGAATCCCTAAGTACTTGAATGTGTTGACTTGATCTAGTACGTCTCCTTCACTACTAATAAGTATATGCAGTGAGGACCCTTGAATCTTGCTCTGTGGGGTGCTGAAGAGCATGCTCTTTGTCTTTTAGTAGTTGAGTAGCAGTTTATTTTTGGTGAACCAGGATTCCAATGCACGAAAATTGAGCTGAAGTTCAGAGCTAATTGATCCCAGGTCTTTCCCTGGGACCAAGATAACTGCATTGTCTGCATAGAGTACGGAGTGTGCAAGACAGGTTGAAGGCATGTCATTTATGAAGAGGCTGAATAAGAGAGGACCGAACACAGAAACTTGCAGGACCCTTAGGTTTACTTCCCCGGGCTCAGGGATTGTATTGCCGATCCTGACCCGTTGAGATCTATGGGTGAGGTAACTATGGAACCAGGCCACAGAGTCTATTGACAATCCTGTAGAGAGGAGAAATTTTAGTAGCAGTTGGTGATTGACTGTGTCAAAGACCTTAGTGAAGTCTATGAAGATAGACCCCACCATCATCCCTTTATCCAGGGCCCCATAAAGCTGAGAGGTGTACTCTACTAGAGCGGTGATGGTGCAGTGGTTTTGTCAGAATCCATGCTGCTGCAAGCAGAGAAGGCTATGCTTTTTTCTTTTTTTTTATACTTTCTATTTTTCCTCCCCCTTCCTCCAGCTCCGATATCCTCGAGAGCACCTAGGAGTCATCCCTCTGCAAGCCGCCTTATCTGATCTGCCCCCCGTGGAGCCTTGGTTTACCCCTCAGGCGGGGATGAGGTGGGGCCCAAACATCCCGAACATTCTGGTCCGTCGGTCGAGGGGTGCCAGGAAGGTGGCTGCACATCGAGGGCAAGTGCCGGTGTTCCATTTCCCTCAGAGCTAGAATGTCCAGCTCCCTGATGTCAAGGCATTTCCACTGAGGCTTGCTATGCCTCTGGCTTCCGCCAGAGGCCAGCCAAGTGCCAAGCAAGAGCCCCCTTCCTCCCGGGACAGGAGAGCTGTCCTTCGGATTCTCAATCCTTTCTCTCCCCCGCCGACCCCCAACTTCCCTGGCTCGTTCCCGAACCCGGACCGCTGGCATGACGTGAGGTGTAGAGTCCAGTGCCTCAGCCCTCAGTGCCACTGGGTCGGCCTGGCTATGCTTTTCTACATACTTGGTTAGTTGTTCTGAGACCACCCTTTCAAGTACTTTGGAGAGGGGGATAAAATCGAGATGGGCCGGAAGTTTGCTAGATTAACTCTGTCTCCTGATTTAAAAACAGGTGTGACTAGAGCCTCTTTCCACCTGTCAGGGAAGATGCCAGATCTCAGAGAGGTATTGAATACCTTGGTGAGTGGTGCCACAAGTTCATTTAATGTGAGTGCTACCATCTTCATATCGATCATATCGCTTCCCATCCTGGTCTTTCCAAGGACCCATTTGATATATTTCACGGTCTCACCTGGGGAGATTTGCCTGAAGTAGAATGGTGGGGTAACATTATCCTGTGGTGATGGAGTGTTGAGGTTGTGCTGCTGGCCTGCAAGGGTGTGATTCAGGTATTCAGGTGGCAACACATTGCTGAGGTCCATGAATGCAACATTAAAAGCATCAGCGATTTCCTTTGGGTCTTGCAATGTGTCAGGGGTGGTAACTATAAGGTCCGGTGGGGCCCTAGAGGCTCTACCCGCGAGAGATTTTATAGAGTCCCAGAACTCCCTCCCTCTACCCCAGGTCTTTCCTAAGAGGTCATTGTAGTAAGCTGCTTATGCCAGATGTACAAGCTTTGTGCAGGTACAGTATTTCTAGCTGCCTTATATGCTTGGGAGTCAGCTAGATTCCCGGTGGCTTCGGCCCTATGCCATAGGTGATCTCTGAGTCACATGCATTCAGTTAGAGGGCTAGACAGCCAGGGGTTGGGGATTCCTCTGGCTTTCTTTGTTTTGTAAGGAGCAAAGATGTTGCAGGCTTTAGTGAAGATACTGCAGAAGTAATCCAGTGCTTGGTTTCTGTCCTTGACTCTATCCAGTGGGGACCAGTCAATCCCTTTTAGGTAGTGCCTGAAGGAGTCTAGTTGACCAGGCCTTAATAATCTGTTCCTGGTGGTCTTAGGCTTACTCTAGGTGAACTTGTTAGTCCAGGTAAGTAGTACAGGGGAGTGGTCACTGATGGTGTCAGGTAGGACTGTCACCTCTGCGATATGTTCAGGAGAGGAGGAGAGTAACCAGTCGATGAGGGCGCTGATTCCTGTATGGTAGTTTTGTCTAGTGGGTTGTGTGGCCAGTTGGGTCAGGTACAGGCCGGCTATTTGGTCTCCAGCTGTTGCTGCATCCTGTGCTTGCCAATTAATGTTGAAGTCCTCTAGGATTATATGTTCCCAGTTTAGTTTGTTCTGTTCAGGCAGGAGCTGCTAGAATACAGTGTGCTTCTTGAGCTGAGGCCCCCTTTTGCACAGCTTTTGCAAAAGGCTTAATAATCGAACTCTGGTAACCTCTAGCTTCCAACAGCTTTTTGCAGTCATCTCAAATTATAATTATATACATTTCAACAGTAATGCTATATATTTTCCAAACACAAGGGATCCCAATATCAGTTACATTTCCGTATAATGATTTGCACATATTTTTATATTAGCAAGTATGCAAGGGAGGAAAAGACAGACAACAAGGGAAGACTGAGAGACAGTGAGAGACAAAGAACTGCGAGCCTGTCGGGTTGATCAAGTCCGATGTCTCACAGGAAAATTTGGTTGCGCAACCAGAGAAGAGACAGGAAAGGGAAATAATAGATCCTTGCATTTAAACACTTTCTCCACAATAACTGGGACAGGGTCCTATTCTACCTTGTCACAAGGGGTTACTATTGTGTGCCTCTCTGTTTGTTCAGGTACCACACCACACTCATATTATATGTCTGGACAAGGAGTGTGCCTGAGCGGAGGAGGGGCTGGAAAGCCTAAAGGGCATACAACACTGCGCGCATCTCTATCACATTAATGTGCAGAGAGTGCTCCCACTGAGAACAGGATCCCCAAGTCCTGTGATTCCCCCAGGTGAGTGCCCCAGCCCTGGACGGAAGCATCTGTTTTCAGGGTCTGGGTAGGGGAGGGAGACTGGAAGAAAAAATTACTCACCATAGTAATCTTGTTTCTTCAAAGGGATCACTCATTATGATTAAACTAAATGCAGTCAGCCTCCTGTGTTGAACTGTCTGGAGAGATGGAATTATATGCAAATTATGGAACCCTCATGTGGCTCATGCCACTTTCAAACTGCTGCCTTAGCAACTGCTGCACTCTAAGTGCTTCAGATTCTTACGTAGCCTAATTGGGTATAAGACCCACTAATTAACAACTAACATTCTAATAACATAAAATAAAATAAAGTAAAATAAAGTTTTTTGCTCCTTTCAGGTCAAAATGCCCCATACCAACAAATCTAAGAAACTTGAGACCACAAGGAAACCAACTGCTTAAACACAAAGGTGAGTCTCTATCAATCATCAATCAGTCAATCACTTTATTTAACCAGGCATAAACACCATTGAGCAAGCTCATTTTCAAGGCGGTCCTGGGCATAAATACAATACAGTACACTTCATAAGATTACAATTACGGTGGATAACAATTGCAAAAAAAAAAAAAAAAGAAGAAAAAACATTGTGAAGGTGCCGGTCAATATGAGTCTATACATACCGGTCAACATAATTAGCATGCGAAGGTACATAATGATAAGCTTTACTGAAATGAGAAGAGACAACAATCCCGTATAGTCTCCGCTGAGTAAGAGCTCATACCTAAATGACAAAAAATAAGGAGGTATTAAGGAATAGGGTAGAAATTGGGGTGAAAGAGTAGGCATCCAAAAGGGAGGCCAGAATAAGTAAAAGGTAGAGAATAGGCAGGGTCATCTTGGATTAAGGGAACTAGCCTTGTAGGTCCTAGGTTTCTGTTGTTAGGAATGTAGGGTGGATGAGACACTTGGGCGTAGGATTTGAGAGTGGCACCCGAGGCTTAGGGTCATTGGCATCTGAAACAGTTGCATGATTCCTTCAGATAATCCATTAATAGAGCTTTGAATGTGAAAATGCTTGGAAGTTAGGATAATTTTAATGAGTCTTGGATAGTGTTTCAAAGTGATGGAAGTTAGAAGTTGATTGCTGCTGAGCCAAGGGTAGTTTTCACTCTAGGAATCTGGAAGCAGATTAAGGAGAAGCGTCTCAGGCCATGAACCTTTAGCCCATTTGAAGATGTTCGAGATGTATGCAGGGAGGTTATCAGATACTGCTCTAAAAACCAGAGGAGAGCATTCCTTTTCTTCTAGTTGAGAGTGAGGTCCATCCCGAAACCTGGTATAGACGACAGTGATGTGTACTACGGGTAGATTTAAGATAAATCTTAAAGCCCAGTGGTAAAGGGTGTCCAGTTTGTTTAGCATCGTTGATGGGCAATGACAGTAAAGGAAGTCAAGCGTAGTCAGTATAGGTAGGAATGTAGTTTGTACTAGTACCTCATTCTGGCTTCTAACGTGAGGCAGGTGTTTGTCGATAGAGTAAACCTAATCGCTGTCTTAGTTTCTTCAAGGTTTCATTTATGGCACAGAAAGTTGAGCTTGTTATCCAGCCAGAACCCTAGCTATTTAAAGGTATCAACTACTTCAAGGGGTTCATCTAAGAGTGTTCAGATCTGTGTGATATGTGGACATCCGGAAGTAGACTTTGGTGAGAGAATCATTGCTTTAGTCTTTTTGTGCTGAGGAGGAGCTTATGAGTGAGAAGTTTGTATTGGAGGGTGACGAAGTCTTTCTGTAAGTACTCATGGGCCAGATCCAAGGATGAATTTGTGGTATAGAGTACAGTATCATCTGTGAATAAGTGCACATTTGCTGTGTCCAGCTGCGAGTCCAGATTATTGATGTATATTGCAAAGAGGATAGGGTCCAGGATGGAGCCTTGTAGGACTCCTCGTAACAAGGATTTTTGTGGGGACAGATCTCCTATGGCTTTGACTTGTTGTGACCTATTGGTTAGGTAGCTGTGAACCATTTAATGGCAGAATTATCAAGTCCGATGTTACTCAGTGCAGTAGCATGATGGTATGATCCACAGTATCAAGATCTTACTTAGATCAAGGAAGAGGGCAACACATGCTTCTAGAGTCTACACATTTGTCGTCTGTAGTTACTTTGGCAAGAGCCGATATTGTACTGTGTTTGGCTCCTGAAGCTGACTGAGCCAGGTTTAGTAACTTTGTGAATCCAAATGTTCTCTAAGTTGGATGTTGACAATTTTTTCAAGTAATTTAGAGAGGACGGATAGTATAGAAATAGGCCGGTAATTGTTCAGATTACTCGGATCCCCAGTCTTGAATAATGGTAGGATGTGGGCAGTTTTCCACAAGACAGGTAGCTCACCTTGAATCAGAGAGGTGTTGAATAAGTGTGTAATAGGGGCCGTCAGATAGGTATGGCCAAGTTTAAGGAAGTAAGGTTCAATATTATCTGCACCCGCACTCTTTTTTTGTATCCAGAGAAAGAAGGAGGAGTTCCTCCACTTGCTTGAATGTAATTGTGAGGAAGCTGAAGGGGGGGGGTACGGTTGGTTATGGTTGTGATTATCAGTGAAGCCAACAGTGTAGTCTCTTGCTGGGCTAAGTTTGCTGATAGGTGAGGTGTCAAAGGCAAGCCCTGCAGTGGCAAAGTGATCATTAAGCTTTTCTAGTATATCAGCTTTGTCCATATAGGTGGTACCATCAGACACAATTTTTTTTGAAGGGTGTTGCAGTGGACTGACCTTCAACTTTTGAGGATGTTCCAAAATTGGCAGAGTTGTTTTATTGTTTTCTAGTTCTTTTGGAAGTACCTAGCTTTTTCTGACCTAATTAGCTTGGACAAGCATTCCTAGTGGTATGGAATGCTAACCAATCAGCCTCCAGGTGGGATTTCCTCGCTTTTTTCCACCAGTAGTCCCTATCCCTAAGTGCTTTCTTCAGGATGGGAGAGAACTAGCCAGGAGTTTTATTTTTTTATTTGATCAATCTTAGTGGGGTGTGTTTGTCTATTAGCTCCAGTAAGAGGCTGCGAAAGATGTTAAATGCCTCATTAAAGGTGGGGGCTAGGTAGAAATCCTGCCAACGAATGTTGCTTAGATCTTTCAGGAAAGTGTACTGGCAAAACTTTTTCAGGCATCTTTTCAGTTTGAATTTGGAGGCCGTTATTATTTGGGAAGGATGTCTGATGCAGGCAGTAGCGCAATGGTCGCTTATATCATTGAAGAATACTCCAGTATGCGAGATAGTGTGAGGTTTGTTTAATAGGATAAGGTCCAGGAGGGTGCTGCACTCGGTTTTTTCTGTTAGGTCTGGTTATAGCAGTCACCATTTGTAACAGACCACTAACATCGCATAGATCCTTCAATTTCTTAGAGCTGTCATCATTCCAATTTAGATTAAAATCCCCCATTAGAATACATTCAGTATCAGCAGAGTCAAGAAGGTTTTGAAGGTGTGGCAGAAGTGCCCAGCCACCAGACGGTGGTAACCTAAGCCCTATAGGCCCAAACTTCCTACAGCAGGGAAGCAGAATAAACTTTATAGGTTCTAGTAGGGGAGGCAGGGAAGGAGCTTTAATCATAATGAGTGATCCCTTTGAACAAACAAGATTACTATGGTGAGTAATTTTTTCTTCTAACCCCAGGAATCGCTCATTATGGTTAAACTAAATGCAGACTACCAAGCAGTACCTTTGGAGGTTGGGCCGAGAACCTATCTTAAAAGCAGGTTCTGCAGCACTGCTGTACCAAATCGAGCAGCACTTCTGGGTTCAATGTACCAGCTGAAATGGTTTGTAAAGGTGTGTACTGTTTTCCATGTAGCTGCTTTGCAGATTTCCAGTAGTGGAATTTCTCTTAAAACTGCTATTGACGTAGCTATGACTCTGGTGTAATGTGCCTCAAACCCAGAGGTACCTATTTATTTACATTGGCGTAGCAACATTGTATACATGCCACTCTCCAGTGAGCAACTGTACAGTTTGTGGCAGGCCTACCTGTACCTACTTCACTATAGGCAAGGAAGAGTTGTGACTAACTTGATCTGTAAGACTTGGTTTGTCAATATATTGGCTAAGTGCCCTTTTTTGACCCCCAGTGAGTGAAGCTTTATTTCCAGAGAACTAAGTTCTCTGAAAAGAAAAGGGAGTAGGGTAATAGACTGATTTTAAATAGAAAAAATGAGATACCACTTTAAGAAGGAATTTCTACTGTTCCTGAGGACCATCCTATATCTGTGGAACAAGATGTAGTATTCACCTGTGTACAGGTCCTGTAAGTCACTGATCCTTCTGGTTATAGTTGATAAACAATGGAACAGAGATTTCCAAGTGACATATTTCAAATCTATAGTTCCCATAGGCTTGAATGGTGTGTCCATGAGTTTGGCAATGCAGATATACAGATTCTAACTTGGAACTGGTTCCCTCGGTGGAGGGGGAGACGAAGGCTGAAGGTCTTTAAATATTTTCCGAAGACCAGATGAGAGGCCATGGTTCTCTCTTCACCAGCAGAACAGTAAACAGAGACTAAGTGTTTGAGGCAGTCTAGGCAAAAAAAAAAAAAAAAGCCAGCCTTGTAGGGGTCAATACATTTATCTGCAAACCACATATATAAGAAACCCTTTCCATTTAGAAGAATATGTTTTCCTGGTGCAAAAAGGTTTCCTAGAACTCTTAAGCACTGGCAATACCGGATCTAGCAGTCTAAGGTTAGCAACTTCTAATTCCTCAAAGGGCCAGGCTTTGAGCCTCAGTGATTCGAAGGTTAGAATACAGGATCCTGCTTTGAGAGGAGGTCAGCAAATTGTGCCTCCTAGGCAAGTGACTTAGAGGAACTACTGACAGAGTAAGAGAAGCCAATACTCGTGCTGTCTCGGCCAATTCGATGAAACTAACATTATTGTTGCTGGTTAGTATCTCAATTTCAGCAGAGTCCTGAATACCAATGGGAAAAGAAGGGAAGGCATATAGAGAAAAAACTCCCACCATCCAATCAAGGGCCCACAGCTCAGGAGGAATCTGACCCTGAGAAGAGGCCTGCACAGTACATGGATCACTGGTGGATTTCTGCCAAGGCAAAAAAGGTCCACCTCTGGAGTGCCCCATCCCCTGAAGACTGTAATGAGCATGTGAGTATTCAGGAACCATTAGTAGTGGTCCTGACTTATCCTGCTGAGGGAGCTGACCAAGCATTGTCTTTTGCTGCAGGTGCATGGCTGATTAGGATACTCCCATAGAGTACACCAAGGATCACAGCCCCATTGCTCCTGTGCACAGTGGGGCAGACCTGGTTACTATCTTGTTTGTTTATGTAGTACATAATTGTGGAGTGCAATAGGAACTCTTGGAGAGACCATGTGCCACTTGCTGCATGATCAAACTTGTGTGCTTCTCATCTAAAAATGAAGCATTTGATGTGAGAACTAAAGAACAGAAAATGTTCCCTTCTGAACAAGCACACACCTATTCTAAGGTTTTGTTTGTCCAGCCACCGCTGCAGTAGCTATATGAAGATGCGGGTGGCTGGAGTCATCCTGGATAGAATATGTTCTTTGTGACTAGCACTGTCCTAGGCAAACCTGGATGTTTCTCTATGAAATCTGGCAAACTAGAGTCACTGTGGTGGTGGTGGTGGTGGTGGGGGGGCAGCTACCTTGTGTCCAGTAGCCTGGGGGATTCTTCAGCTGATTTGGGTTCCTCTGGTACAACAAATTTGCCTAGGGTGTTATTCACTTCTGCTCCAATAAACTCCAGCACTTGTACTGTTGTTTTTGCTTTGACCTCTGGTTGTTTATGAGAAAACAGGGATTTTATTAGAGCCAGGAAGTGCTCTACATGTTGCAGAGATTGACCCACTATCAACCAGTTGGCCAGGTAGGGGAAACAAAAAATTATTTATTATATATATATATATATATATTTTTTTTTTTTGAAGGCCCTGAAACAGAGAGTAGGCAGAAAAAATGTTGCCAATTAATACTAGCCTGAGGCCAGCCTGTGGGAATGATTAATGCCAGAGTGGCATTCTAAAGTTTTTTGTTTTTTTTAAATGTTTCTTTTAACATTCTGAGATCCAAAATAGATTCTTATAAAGACATATGTGGATATAACCCTCTGCCCCTTTGATTTAGGGGCACTGTCCCTCTGTTTTGATTGAAAAAAGGTGTTTGAACTCTGTGTCCAGTAAAATCTTGTCTGCAGGGGTGACTGGTGTGAAAAAGGAAAATTACGTACCTACCGTAATTCTTGATCTTCTCTTGTATCTTCACCATTCATTACTTACTGGGTGTAAGCCGGAGGCGCGCACCCGTCACGGGAGCTTTTTTTTTTTAAAGTTGCCTAACGGCCCCGCCCTCGAGAGCGACGTCATGCGTCATGCGCGAGGGGCGGCCGTTAGTAGCGACCGTCTCCTCCTCCAACTCAGTTCTGTGAGCCGGAGAGGCAAAAATGAAAGCAGAAAATATAGATAGCGAGGCAAGATAGCCGAGGGATAGCAAAGCAAGGAAGAATGAACTGAAAAAGGAATAAGCCGATGGAGGAAGGACAGAGGAGATAAGAACATCCTAGCCTAGGAGTGCAGGGCCTCCTTACCTGGGCGACTCTGAGGAGGAGAGATGAGTAAGGAAATGAGAAAATAGAAGAAGAAGAAGAAGAAAGAAGAGAGATGGGATGTTGAAGGGACCAGAATGCCCAACGAGCATAGTTAGCTTGTAGCTGAAGGCTCGAGCTAAAGGGAAGCAAGAATCCAGAGATAGAGCTGAAGAGAGGTTCACCGAACCCACTAGACAGACTCAGGAGGGCATAGTCCTCATCTTCAACATGCCATTGTTCTTGACACCCACCTGGGCTCCTGGCCGCGAAGGCCTTTAACTGGAGGACAGCCGAGGAGGGAAGAATAAAACCCAGCAGCATGGAAGCGCTGCTCAGGGGTTTAGAAATGGAAAATGTAAGCCTTTCAGGCGTTCCAAGATAGAAAGCGGGACTCAGACTGACTGGCTAAGGCCGGCCAAGGCTTAGGCTGGCTAAGATTGGATATGGTCAGCAGAGCTCTACTGTAAAACTGTCCAGGAGGACACTTAAGGGAGAAACCACTTAGCAAAACAGCGAGAAGGATAGCCTACCTTCTCATTTGCCTTCTTGTTTGATTTCTCCTTTTCCTTTTTTTTTTTTTACAGATAAAAATTTTTTTTTTTTTTTTTTAACTAGATGCATGACCCAGATACCAAGATGCCTATAGCAGTGGAGAGAGTTCCCTCAGCATTTTTTTTTAGAAGAGAAAGGAACAGGCGTACTCGTTCCTCTGCTCTGCAAGGCAAGAATAGGGGGATTAGATTTCAGGGCAACTATCTCAGACACGGGATTGCAGGATCAAACTGAATAGCCTGAGCCAGGCCAAACAACCCCAGAGGTATCTTGCCATAAGAATAGCAAGAGATAGTTGGCACAGTCTGATCGCCAATGCAATCCGAGATGGCTCATGAATCTTAGAGTAAATAATTTTCTGGATTTAAACCCCAGAAGATTTTTTTTTTTCTTGGAAAATGAAGCAATTTTCCTATATTTTATATAAATGCAGAGAGAGGAAGGAGACGGGAGGTGGAGAAGCCACAGGAAGAGGCCACTGAGGGATGGTGGGGGGTGTAAGTAATGAATGGTGAAGATACAAGAGAAGATCCAAGAATTACGGTAGTACGTAATTTTCCTATCTTCCTTGTCAATCTTCACCATTCATTACTCCTGAGTAGTACCAAGCTCCTCTTCCCTGGAGGAAGAGGCCATACCCTGAGGGAACAAGACCCCCAGCCTTCTGTTGGTGAGAAACAGAAGGAAGACCTGCTTATTCAGAAAGCCTAAGTGGGAGAAGAGCTAGGAGGTGCCTCCGAGGGCGAGGGAGGCAGGAGAGCCCTGTAAAGTCTCCTAGCTCTGGAAGAGAAGATGGGTCCCCGGAAGGCGGAGCGAATCACCCCACGCCGGGCCAGGGTGACAACCTGGAAAGACGAAGCCATGCCGTCCGCCTGATGCAGATCGCTGTCCCACGAAGCCTGGAAGCCACCTCATTGGCGTCATAAGATGCCCTGCTGGTGTCTTGCCAGCTCCAGCCTACAGGCGGAGAGGGCAACGGCTGTCTGGTTTGCTCCGTATCAGGCATAGATGCCAGCATGGACCTCATCGACCACAGATGCGGTTGTGAGGCAGCGTGGTGAGCCTGATGTGATGCAATACATGCACTCGCACGAGAAGAAGAGACACTCTTACGCTCAACGGTCGAACTGGAGAGAGTCGAATCAGGTGGGTCGATCATCGAACGCGCAGCCCAGAAGGAGTATCCAGGTATACCAAACCTGAGGACGGGTTGGGAAGGGAATCTAGAAGACTCAGAGGGGCACAATACCCACGCTGGCAGTCGCGGGGCTGGGGAAGAAGCGGCAGGGACTGCCATGACCGGATAGGCGCCTCCTGGAAGGGATAGGCCAGGAAGGTACCACCAGATGCTGGGCACTGAATTCACCAAAAGGAATTCACGCGTCGCCCGTTCGGTATGTGTCTCTTGAACGTGGAAACCGGAGATCCCTCACCATCCTGAGGAGAGCTGATATTCTGTGAAATCAGCATCGGGACAGATGAGCAGGGGTTCCTCTCCCTCGGAGGAGGAGATGAGGGATGGTAGGAACTGGAATGCCCACAGGATTCCTGCGGCGGTGGGGAGAGTGAAAGACCCGCTCATTGCGTATCTAACATATGAGGGAAGGCACGCGGAACCCCTGAACTGCCCCAGGATAACGGACCCGTGAGGACCGACATGGCCTGGGAGCGGGGTAGTGAAGGCAGAGAGATGGGAGAGGGCACCTCCGGAGGTAACTGCTCTCACGAGGGCTCTGGAATCGGGGAAAGGGGCCCTGGAAAGAGGGATCCCGGATATCAGACCAGGCCGCAGAACGGAACTCTGGGAAGCGGGCCTGGAAGAGCCCTGGGGAGAACCTCCCTATGACGCCTGAGACTGCATGGATCCAGAAGGGCAGTCCGCATAAGCGCCGCCGGAGGACACCCTAGAACCCTGGAGGGAGGGCGAGGCTCTGCACTGTCCTGGCCACCCCCTGGGTGGCCAAGAGAAGACAGAGCAGACCCCTGCCCCTCAACCCCTCGGACTCCGAGAGGGCCCTCCTCCTCGACCACAGCGTCCCCCTGTCCCTAGAGAGGCAACAGCACCCCGTGAGTAGCTGTCACCGGCCTCCAGAGGAGCCTCCCTGTCACCCCCGCCTGCCCCGGGGCTCCCGGCCACCCCCAGCCGGGGAACCCTCAGGAGACGACGGAAGGGGGGACAGAGGGAGGGGCCAGCTGCGCCGCCTGGCACCTCTAGCCACCGGGGACCCAGACTCCGAAGAGTGGGGGTGCCAGGATGGGTCCACGTCTGAATCATCGCCCTCCGAGGAGGACGAGATCAGCAGGACCTCAATGCTGGCCACCCCAGGGGTCCCTGAGGCCACGGGGCCGCGAACGGCCCCGGTACCAAGGGAGGCGCCGCTCGCCTCCTTCACGCCGGTAGCAGCCAGGCCTAGCTCCACACCCCCAACGGCGCCGGCAAGGCCGGCACCGCCTGGAGGAAGGACAATGCCCGCAGCGCCCGGGCGCGTCGAGCAGGCGGCACCGCCGGCAGGCGCTGCCTGTCCATCGGTGCCGTGAGCGGTGCCGAGGCCCAGCGCCCCGCTAGCGCCGCCCGATCACTGGTGCCGCGACGGCGCGGGACTCAAACGGCGCGCGCCGATCCACGGCGCACATGACGGAGCCAGGATCCAAAAGCAGCGCGAAGGCGGCGTCGAGGTCCACCGAGCCAGGCCCAAAGTCGGGGGCCTGCGCCCACGAGAGCCTGCACCTCCGAAGGTGACTGCCGAGGCGGTGTCGGCGCCGCGGCCCCGGGAGGGACTACGACGCTCCCCCGACACCGCGGAAGGGGCCTCCTCCTCGGCAAGAAAAGACGAGGAGACCCCCTCCTCCTCAGACCGTATAGGCCCGGGAGGGGACCCGGGGGAAGGGCCTAGAGACCTTACCTGAGAATCCCTTGAGCGACGTCGTCCCCCGAAGGTCGGCGGGCTTTGCCGAGCTTGAACGCGGACTTCAAGGACACGCGGTCCATGGAAAACAGGCGTCGCATCGAATCCATGTCATGGTTGGGTCCCAGGCAACGAAGACAAACGCATGCCGGGTCCGAGACGGAGAAATGCCGCCACAGTAACATCGACGATAGAGCCGCCCGTCTTGCAAACACGTTAGCTCGGAACCGACATAACGCAAATCAACAAGAAAAAACAGTAGGAAAGCACACCGGCGCCGCTTTAGAAATAAAAAGAACGGTCTCACCGATAGGCGTCGGGTGCGGGAAAGAGTCGCAGGCGCGGTCAAAATATGGACGCTCCGAAACAGGTGCTGCCTCGGCGGGAGAAACAGAACTGAGTTGGAGGAGGGTGATTCTAGCGGCGCCGCCCGCGCATGACGCCGCCTCGAGGGCGGGCCGTTAGGGCAACTTTGAAAAAAAAAAAAAAAAAGCCTCGCGGACGGGTGCGCGCCCGCTTATACACCCAGGAAGTAATGAATGGTGAAGATTGACAAGGGAAGATCTCTTGTTCCCAACTTGGGCAATGAAATGGGATGAAGTTGAGTGAAGTGGTGGTGATAATATGCTACCCTTGGAGGCAGTGAGCCAACCTGCCGCCCTCTGGTAGTTCCACAAAAGGGAGATGCGACCTGAAGCAGCCTATCAGGTGTTCTGTGAGGGTTGTGTCTGAGGCTGAGGAGAAGTAGACGCTCTTCTCATCACTCTCCTGCCCCTTCCTCTGAAATAGCCTCTCGCTTGCTGTTGTGGCTGAGAGGCCTGTGTCGGGAAAGAAGGTTTGGGATAAAACACCCTACCCCTGCCTCCCCTATTCTGGGATCTATCAAAAGTAGAAGGTCTGTCCTTTGAGCTGCTATGAAAAGTAGACTTGTATTCCTCTACTTTTTTGATGTATGCTTCAGTTTTATCACCAAACAGTGATTTATCCTCCACAGGGAAATCCATTGCCTTGGCCTGTGCATCTGTGGTAAGGTTGGTGGCTCTTAGCCATGCAAATCTCCTAAGGGAGACAGCTAATGCCATTAACCTGGCAGCTGTGTCATTAGCACCCACTGCCATATGGAATTGATATTTAGTGGCATCAAGTGCAGCCCTTGCTGTTTCTTGCAGATCCACTGCCACTTCACCTGGAACCTTGTCGGCAAGGGCTAAAACTGTGTTCCAAAGTGCCTTTTGGTACTGTACCCCATATGCCATGTAGTTGGCTTGCCTGATTAACAAGGAAGCAGCCGTGTTGCCCTTTTTTTCCCATGGCATCTATTTTTCGTGAATCCTTATATGGAGGGTGGGTAGCCAGTGGTACTGAACCACCCCTTCTGGGTCGGGATGGTGAAACAAAAATTCAGCAGTCGATTTGTCTAGCTGATACTTTTTGTCAGCTTGTTTATCTACCCCAGGGATAGAAGTTGGGGTCTGCAGTATCTGCGATGCAGCCTTTTTTAAGGACTTACGCACTGGCAAAAGAAGTCATTTTGTTGGAGTTAAACCCATCATATTGAGGAATTCTGCTTCCTCCACCTTCTCTTCAGTCTCCTGAAGAGGGAGATTAAGGGTCTCCACCATGCTTTTTACAAAAGCATAATTGGAGGAATACTCTTCTAGGCCCCTAGGAGGGGACTCTAACTCCTGCTCGGGGGAATTTTCAGGGCATATTGGTTCCCCTTCAAAATCCTCCTCACCATAAGTAATTTGAGGTTCCTGTGAAACAGGAACCAAAGGAGGAACCAATGCAGCCGGTGTAGGAACCGGAGCTGCAGCCTGCAGGGCTTGTAGGACCTGTAATGCTTTAGCAATGTCCTCAGCCGACGGCATATTATGTTTGTCTACCGGGAGCTCCTTAGCGTTCTCGGCCGGAGGAGCAGCGACATGCTTTTCTTTGCACTTTTTCTTAAGGGGAACAGCCTCAGCTACTGTCTCCACAGTCCTCTTTGTCTTACCTTGGTCAGGTTTCTCAGAACTTTTGTCTGTGTCCTTAGCCTTGCCTCCATCTCTTTTAGGGATTGAGGTAGATGCACTAATATCAGCAGCAGAAGCAGAAGCCATTTCCTCTAGCTTTTTTTTGCCCTCTTTCTTAATGTTTTTGGACAGAAAGATCTGCAAATCTCACAACTGGCAAAAATATGATTGGTGCCCAAACAGGAAATACAAAGAGAATGTCTGTCTGCCTTTGCTATAATCAGACCACAAGACTCATAATATTTAAACCCAGTGGGTCCTGTGCGTTTCTTAGGCTTATCTAAGTGGGTTTCTGACATTGAGTAAGCCGAACAATTACCAATCTCAGGACTATATATATATATATATATATATATATGAACCGGGAATTTTAAATATAAACAAACGCTAGCAGTTCCTGGAACCGAGCACTATTCGGTTCCTTATTCAGTTCCTTGAAAAAAACGGAACCGAAAAAATACTTTAAAGTTAATTAAAATAAAGCGGTCAAAGGAACCGACTGCAGATAGGAAGCTAAACAAAAAACTAATGAAATCTAGACAGAGGGAGCGGAACCCTTGGTTCCAGGGAACCGCTAAAATCCAAAAACTACACTACAATTATTAAAAACTAAACTTCTAAGGCAGCAATCTGAAATAAAACTCAAAATGAGTACTTATCCACACAGATAATGACTTCTGAAGACAGTTCAAGAAGAGCTCTCCAGGACGTCCTTACTAGGCAAGCGGAGTAAAGAATCTGAAGCACTCAGAGTGCAGCAGTTGCTAAGGCAGCAGTTTGAAAGTGGCATGAGCCACATGCGAGTTTCATAATTTGAATATAATTCCATCTCTCCAGGCAGTTCAACACAGGAGGCTGACTGCATTTAGTTTGATCACGAGTGATTCCTGGGGTTAGAAAGGAGCTCCTCAACAGAGATTGCTCAGACCATGCCACCATAGGAGGTCCCGATGCATGTGGCTGGATACCGGGATTCTGTGATTCATGTCATCTGGTCCCACTGCACTCTGTGTCCACTGTGTAACTTGTATGTGCAGCCTGGCTAGAGGAACAGTGGGAACAGCCACAGCCATGAGACACAGTAGGCATAAGATGGACTGGGCCGTGGTCCATCAGCTGGTTGCTACTTGGTTGGCCTGTTGTCACAAGGTCTCTGCCCTGTGCAAGGGGAAGAAAGCCTGACCCTGAACTGTATCCAGCACCGCCTCCAATAAATTTGAGGCACTGTGAAGGAATAAAGTGGGACTTGGGATAGTTCACCGTAATTCACACCTGCCGAAATAGCTCCAGGGTGATGGACAAAGAGGCTACCAGGCTGTCCCTCGACAGCGCTGACAGAAGCCAGTTGTCGAGGTACGGGAACACATACAGGCACTGGCAGCGTAGCGCTGCTGCCACCACCGCTAGGCACTTGGTGAACACCCTAGGAGCTGAGGAAAGGCAAAAGGGGAGCACCTTGAACTGAAAATGTTCCCCATGGAAAGTAAACTGGAGGAAACAGTGGTGGGAGGGAAAGATTGGAATATGCAGGTAAGCATCTTGCATATCCAGAGCACAGAGACAGTGTCCCTGGTGAAGTAGTGGCAACAGACCCGGCAGGGTCAGCATGCAAAATCTTTTGTACTCTACGTACAGACTGAGCGTGCTGAGATCCAGGATTGGACGGAGATCTCCCATCTTTTTGGGGACCAGGAAGAAGTGGGAGTAATATCCCTTTCCCACCTGGTTCGGAGGAATGGGCTCTATGGTGGATCTTTGCAGAAGAGCCTGTATTTCCTCTCTGATGAGAGGTTTCACCTTTTGGGTAGTGAGAGAGACCCGGAGGATTTGTTGGAGGTCTTTCTGAGAATTCTATGGTGTGGCCTTGAGTGACTAACTGAAGGACCCACGAGTCTGTGCTGAACACCTCCCATCCAGTCAGATGTTTGGCGATTCTGCCCCCTACCAGTTCCTCCAGAGTTGACGGCAGAGGCTGTGGGCTCTGCTGCAAGTCAGGAGTCGGGCAGGTGGGGGAGCAGTGCCCCAGAAGCCTGCTGTGACTTGGCTTGAGGGGTGACTGCTGCCGAAGGAGCTCGCGTTTGGTCTGACACTGGGCGGGCTGTTGCCTGTTCTGATGTCTGTGCTGGCGAGGAAAGGGCTGCTTAGGCTTGGACTTGTAATGATACATGGACTGGACAGAGCGCAAGGCCTTCCCACTGTCCTGTAGCTCATTTATAATGTCTTTGATGTCAGCCCCAAAGAGAACTGGACATTGGAACGGGTCATCCTGAATGGCCACTTAAACATCTTGGGCCAATCCAGATAACCACACTCAGGAGTACTGGTGCATGCTAACAGCAGTAGCAGTGCTCCATGTAGAAGCATCCACGGCAACATATGCAGCCCTTATGGAATGATGGCAGGAGACTTCTGCTATCCTGACCATTTGGGCAATCTTAGTTTTAGCCCAGGAGTTGGGCAAGGCCTCAAACTCCGACTTAAGCTGACCTAAGATACATTTCTGGTACACAATCATGTGTGCCAGATAATTCAGGGTTCTGAGGACCAATGTGGAGCATGAATAAACTTTAGGTCCAGACTGGTCTATTTGCCTCAACTCCTTGTCAGGAGGGGAAGTGCTCATATACTTTGGCTTAGCTGTATGGTCATAGGCCACATTAATGACCACAGGGTCCACCTTAGGATGAGAACTGAGGTGGTCTTTGCCCTCAGAGACCTGATACAATCTGTTGGCCCTCTTGGCAACTGCAGCCACCGATGAAGGCTGCTGCCAAACCATGGAGGGCAAATCCTCATGCGGGCCTATCCATGGGGAATGAGAATTGGTGACAGCTCTGGCATGTCTAGGTGCTCTGCCAGTCTCTTATGTTGAAGGTCTTAGTCTGCTGTCTTCCACCCATTTGCCTCTTGAATCTTCCAAAGGACCTCTGTGAAACAGGGATCGGTGGGGGACTTGGGAGAGTCCTTGGGTTTAGGATCCTCCAGGGAGCGGCCTCAAAACCTGAAGTGAAGGAGGCAGAAGAGACAGAGTCTGATGAAAGGCTTCTGTTCAGGGACAGAGTCCGTGGAAGAGGGGACCTCCTTAGAGGAGACCGTGAGGCCCCTGTCGTTGCCCGCTATCAGGGTAGGGTGCAAGACCTGGCCCAAGGTAGAAGGATGAGACTCCACTGGAGAAAGGGACCAAGGCATAGGTCCCAGTCAGATCTGCATGGATGCCACGATTGACTAATGTCGGTCCGTTTAAGAAACCAGCTGGATCTTGGTCTTGTTCCACCAAGACTGAAGCACCACCCTGAAGTCCACCTAAGGCTGAGGAGGTGCAGGAGGGGGTGGAGGAGGCTGGAATGTGGGCAGGTAGCCTGGAAAGTTACAACCTGGCATTGAATAATCAGACGCTGGGTAATGATAGCCCGGCGTACCATAGCTGCGTGTCAGATAGCATAGCTTTAGATACCCTGGTGTGGGGTATTATGGTGTCTGGTACCCTGGCGGTACATACCCTGGAGAGGGCTAGTGAGGCGCAGAGCAGCCTGGTGTCGGAAGGCTGGGTCAAGGCCCCGACGGCGGAGCCGAGGGTCCTGATAGAGGCCCTGATGGCAGATAACCAGTCAAAGGCCCTGATGGAGGGGCCCAGAGACAAGACAGAGGCCCTGACAGAGGGTGGGAAGGGCATGGTAACATCAGGTCTGGTGCTGGACCCAACAAAGGATGTTCCAGCATCGGCCCCAAAGGGGCAGAGGGTTCCACCAGAGTCTGGGGTGGGGCAACTGACCCAAACAGGGGAGCCTGCGGTGCAGGAGTAGTCTGCTCACAAAGAAGGTCCAGCATCAGGTGTTCAGCTCTGGTACCTGGGTGGTGTTGGGTGGATGCTCCTCCAACTCTAGCTCAGAGGATCAGGCGAGACAGGAGTTTCCACCAAAGGAGGCAGGGAAGGAGGATCCCAAGAGGGAGAACCCTCAGGGGAAGGCTGCGGCAGAAGTGGCAGTGAGCACTGATCCAGCAGATCGATGTCAGGTCTGTTATCAGGGCCCGACAAAAGCGCCGTGGCTGGGTGGATGCCAGAGGAGGTGGCTTGCGACTTATCAGCCTTGGCTGGACGGTCGTCAGAGGAGCTGATGACCGACTTATCAGCTGCACCACCAGACTTAGGCCCGGGGTTTTGAGGGGTCTAAGAGTGGTGGAGTTCTCTGGAACTCTGGAGACTGCCACCTGAACCATGATCAGCACCTGTTTAGACAGTGTGTCCCACCTCTAAGATAAATGGTTCCCTAGGTGGCACTAAATATATCTCATCTGGAATCTGGCCCCTGGTACCACTGCTGTGGAGGAGGCCATGCGACCCAGTAGTGAAAATCCCTTGACTGTCCAACTTTGAAGGATTCTGCAGCTGAAATCAAATTTGCTACCCTTGCTAGAGGAAGGAATGCCTTCCCTTGCAGTGTATCTAGCTCTGCATCGATAAAGTCTAGAACCTGAACTTGTTCTGTTTGGGACTTTGAAAATTTACGAGAAAGCCCAATCTCTCCAATGTGTTTAGAGTCAGCAATATGGAGGAGTTTGCTTCCTGCTGTGTTTTTCCTGAGATCAGACCATCATCCAGGTATGGAAAAATCCACCACCTCTGTCCTTCTCAAATGTCCTGCCACCACAGCCAGGCACTTTGTGAATACCCTTGAAGGTCAAAGTGAGGAGCTCTGAACTGGTAGAAACAGCTCCTTAACCTGAACCCGATGTAGCTTCCTCAGGCATCTTGTGCATTTTTCTTTAGGGTTAGGAAGTATCTGGAGTAATATCCCTTCCCCTGTTGTGTGGTCAGTACTTTTCCTACAGCATGTGTTTGCAGCAATTTCTTCACGCTCAACTCCAGTAGGATTTTTTCCTGCTGATGTGTGAGATTATAAGACTTTCAGGTCCTGTAGTTTTGGAAAACTTCTGAACTGCAGAGACACAACCTTGGTTCACTACCCCTGGGATGGGAGTAGTGCACCAGTCTTCCTTCCACTGGCAATGGTTGGGCAATCTGGAGAGACTTGTCAAGGGTTCTGCTTTGCCCGGGCACCACTATTTCCCTTTCTACCTCTGCTCCTATAACAAGCCCTTTGTGAAGGGTATTCATAGAGGGCATAAGCACAAGGGTACTACCCCCTACCCTGAAGTTCAGAAAACTGGCCCATGCTCTCCGGTGCAAAGAAGGGTGCAGGCTGGAGTGGCTAGCTGCAAATTCAAGACAGAAGAAATGCAAAAAAAGTGTGTGTGGGTCTGCACTCAACATAGTTAAGAATTAAAGTCCAATGCAAATGTGAACCAGCTACTTATTATCCTAATAATGGGCTTTGACTCTGACTCCTGTTATTGGAATAATAAAGTAACTTAGAATTCACTTTTTGCATTTGGACTTTGATTTCTTGGTGACTATTTGGAGTGCTGACCCCCCACTACCACCTTTTCTGCGTTTATAGTATCCCCTACCCTCCTGTAGGTGGTTTTACACTCATCCACCTTTTCCATGTAAGCCTCTGTCTTATTACCGAACAGGGAATTTCCCTCAGAAGGATAATTCATAGCTTTTGTCTGAGAGTTTTGGTACAGATTTGTAGTTCTAAACCAGACAAACCTTCTTAGGAATTTTGCTGGATGCAGTGTCAATAGTATCCACTGCCCTATGAAACTGGTATTTTGTGGCATCTGTGGCTGATTTTGCTGTGCCAGGTTTCCAGTAACCTTTTCACTTAGTGCCAGAATGGAGTTCCATAAGGCTCTCTGTTACTGTGCTATGTAGCCCAGATAATCTGTCTGCCTTAGGAGCAGGAAAGCTGAAGTATACTGTACACATTTTTTTTCTGGTATCTGGTACCCGGAATCTTTTTCAGGATGCTGGGAGGAAAAGGGTACCTTGGCCTTGTCACAGCTGACAGTCTGAACCGCTCCCTCATGATCAGGGTGGGAAATACAGGTACGCAAAATCCTGTGTGCCAACCGATATGTATTCATTATTAATTTTTTCAATTTTCTTAACTATTCCAGCAGCAGAGGTGAGTGCTGACATGATTTTAAAAGTGACTCTTCTGAGGAAGTTAGGGATGGGAAACATTAACCTCTTAGTGGGGGATAAGCCCATCATATCTATGAATTCAACCTCCTCATCATCTTTATCAGTTTTGTGAGGAAATGCTGAGGGTATTGACTATATGTCTCACCAAGGCACAGTGAAAGGCAAGTGCTCTAAAGGTCTTGGAGGTGAGACAGATTTCTAGCTCAGGAAAACCATCTGGTTCTAGGGGTTCTCCATCCTCCTCTTCTTCATAAAACATTTCCACCCCCTCCTCTGCAGGCATTGGGGTAAGAACCAGAACCTGAGGAGGGGTGGCAGACATACTCATGTAATTCCCCATAGCCTGGAAGAATTGCCATGCCTTAGTCATGTCTTCCATTGAGGGCATTTTATTTTTATTCACTGGCAACTCCTTTCCTTCTTCAGGAGGAGGGGTAGCTGATTGTTTTTTTTTTGGGGGGGGGCATGTACTGTCTCCAGGGCCTGCTCTCTTTTTATTTTTTTACTGGTTTCAGGGTTCCCATTCAGACACCCTGATTTCTGGTCCATTCTTGCACCTTTATCTTTTTGTATTTTTGTCAACTGGCATCTCCTTTGCTTCTTCAGGATGAGGAGGGCAGTGACATGTTTTGCTTTTTTCCTGGCAGGCACCGGGTCTACTGCCTGCTCAGAGGCCCTTTTACTCCTACTGGATTCAGGTTTCTCCCTTTCCAAAACCCTGACATCCATAACATCTCTAGCAGACTTGTCCTTCTGCTTACCCTGAGGGGCTAGACTCTCACCTGAGCCTTGAGGTGATGCAGAGGCAGACTGAGAAGCCCTAATGACTTCAATTTTTTTTTTGCCCATTGTTTGTGTTTTAGAGCACAACTCTAAACAAAGCTTCACAATTGTTAAAACTGTGGTCTGGAACCTGGCACTTTAAGTACAACTTGTGAGTCTGCCTTTGCCAGGAGTTGGAAACAAACTTTGCAATTGTTAAAGCCTGCAGGTCCAGTCTTCTTCTTGAGTCAGTCACTCAAGCCAAACACTGATGAATCAGAGAAGATGAAGCATTAATGAAAAGTACATTTTTGAGAAAAAAAAACTATATATGTCAAAAAAGGTTTAAAATATTTGAAAAGTGATTTGGTTCCCTTAAAAAATGAAACTGCAAATAGGATAGCATTACAGATTATTTCATTAGGCTAAACTGTAAAACAACATCTCAGTTTCAAAATAAGAGGAACCAAGAAAAATAAACAGTTAAAAATACAATTTTTTTTTTGTAATTTAGAAAAAATAAGTGGTTCTTAAAGTGGTTACTTAACAGTGGAAACTGCACCGAAAAGCAGCCTTCTCCGGATCCCAGGAACCGGAGAAAAGTTTAAAAATTTATAATAAGCAACCTAAGCAGAGTTACTGAAAAAAATAACTAAACAGTATACTACGGAAAAGTTTTGCAAAATAATAAACTGAAAACGGGTCTGAAGTTTAAAAGAAGACTTCAGGGCGACTGCTTCTTCAGGTGGAGAAATATGTCTGCTGTTAGAATATGAGGGTGAGCACGTCCACTCAGCAGAGTTTCAACTTCATTTCAAATTCCATAATTAGCATAAAATTGTTAGCTCCAGGGCAGCTCATTCCAGGGGAGTGATGCAGTTGTTAAACATAAGTGACAGATTCCTGGGTTCTGAAGCAGTAAAACAAACATATATATTTTTATTATAAACTGTTTTCAAAATGAATAAAAACATAAACAATTACATTTTTTAATACAAAATGTGGTCAGTTCCCTCAGGCAGGAACCATGTTATAAAGTGGCCTTCTCTTGTTCCTGGGAACCGATCAGGAACCAGAGAAACCGCAAAAATATCAAAATATTAAAATAAACACCCTAACACAGAGTAATAACTAACTTTTACAACAAAATAACAAACAATAGTAATAAAATATAAAGGTAATGAGGACCAGAAGGTGAGAGATAACTTTGGGGTGACTGCTCTCTTCAATTAGAGAAACAAATATGTTGTTAAGTCAGTAAGGGGAACATGATCACAGTGCAGAGTTTGAACTTGTATTCCACATTCTATCATTTGTATAAAATTCTATCTCCAGGGCAGCACGCTCCTGTGGACTGATGCTATTTGTAAGACATCATTGATGGATTTCTATTGTTTGAAAATGCACAATTACAATTCCATGAACAGATCTGTGAAATGAGCAAAATATTGTTAACAAAATTAACAAAAATGCTAAAAATGCAATGTAAAAAGCTAAGTAGCAAAACTAAAAGGGATTAAACAACTTATTAGTCACAAACGCACATGCGCGCGCACACACACACACTCACAAACTAAGCAAAGTATTAATAGAAACAGTCTTCTGAGGCCACCACTTCTTCTGCTGACAGAAAAGATTTGAGCATTAGGAGGTCAGGGGCTCAAGACTGACACAGTTCAGAGTACATTCTTTGAATCCCTCAATGCTCTCTAAGGCATCACCCAGACACAAGTGCCGACTTTATGTGATTAGTGTGACATCACACATCACATTCCTGTTGTTAAAAGGTTGGAGTTTCCTATCAGAATTGGATACAGAAAATCAGTCGGAGGAATTGGAGCCAGGCCATTCTGTACTTTGACCGCCAGAGCAAGAGTTGCAATGCTTCTACACAACTTGGCCTCTGGAGAATCTTGATGGCAGCTATGTGATGCCCCATCTCTCACCAAGGATTCAGAGCTAGAGTGTCAAGTGCGTGTACTATGAGCAGAGGGTTTTCATTTCACATATGAAGAAGGGTTCCTCAGCAGCGTGTTGGACTGGCCCATCTGGGCTTGGTGGGCAGCAAGGGACTTCTACTGTATGCCTCTGCATGCTTCACAGTCACTGAGTATTAAATGTTCTACAACAAAACTGTCCAGACATTTATCTTGGGCTTCAGTCATTGGCAACGTCTTTTTACCTGTCTGACACAATTTGAAGCCACCAGAAGGGTTCCCCTGATCAAAAACTGAATTAATCAAAAAAAGAACAAAAAAAGTAGTGAAAAAATTGCATTTACAAAAAAGATGTAAACCAGAGTGGTGCACAAACCTGATGAAAACAACCACAGCCAGACTAATGGGGTGAAAGAAATAGCAGTTAACTGAAGGGGAAAACTGACCATGATACATTTCTTCAGTGAAAAAAAATCTGAAATCTGCAATGCATTGGGCATGAGGGAAAGGGGAAGTGCATGTCTACTGCAGGGTGCTGGCGCAGACCACATGGAATCTGTTAAGTGTGTGGTCCGTGTTTTTAACATAAATGATTAAACAGTTACTTGCTTAACTCAATAGTTTTCATTTTAAGAATACTAACATTGCAACAGCCTCAACTGATTTCCTATCATTTTCTTTAAGGAACTTTTCAAAAGTAACTGCATCCTCCTCCAGTTGTTTTTCAGCTTTGTTTAGTTGTTCATCCTTTTCAATTACAGCTGCTTCCATCTTCTGCATTGTTTCTTGCTTTACTGTCTGTGAGTACTGCAAGAGAAAAAGGCAATGGTTCAATCACGAATTTTACGAAACTCGTCACATTATAGACTTGAACAGGGCAAAAAAAAAACAAAAAAAAAAACAGAGCTAATACCATAGCACTGCACTGAAACTGCCCTCTCAACTGGATGAAAAGATTATTCCTCAGTAATTGTTTCTTCTAGACATATTCATCCATATCCACACATTACATCATCCCAACTCAAGAAACCAGCACATGGAAACCATACAGTCACATTCAAAGCACAACCACAAGAACACCTCTGCGTCCACCAAAGTTCAGGTCTTTTCTGCTGAAGGGATATGCATTTGCAAATAGTGTAGTTCAAAACAGTACACTAAAAGCACATCAAACCCAAATAATTCAGACAGGAGAGGATGGGTGGTCTCAGTATGTGACTGTGGATGACTACCTCTAGGAAAAACACAGTTACAAGTTAGTAACTTTTTCTTCTAACAACTAGGATTCATTCACAGCCACACACATTGTATCAACTAGTAGAATACAGAATGGGAAGAGGGAAACGCTGGAGCTATTTGGGGAACAAGCTCTTCTGTCAAGTAGAACTAATCTTTGAGGCTATCTCCTCCGTTGAGTCACACCTTTGGAACTGTAAGATGTAGGCATCAGGAGTGCTTGGAAACTTTTGTCTAGCTAAATGCCTCCCACATTGATGTGTGTCGCTGTTGCTTACAGTATACAAAATGGATGACCCCTCCTCTCCTCAGTTTTTTCTCCCACTGTCATCAAGCTTATCAGACCGCTTAGAAACAATGTTGTTGTTTTACTCAGTTTTTCTTGTAACATCATTGCTGTTGTCTGTATTTTATTGTATGCCACCCTCTACTACTCTGATCTTCTTTAAGGATCTCTCTTTCATCTGGCAACACCTTTGGAACTCATAGCCACCAGGCACTAGGACCACACAGAAATTTTTGCAAGCAGTCAGCTGGTGGCTGCCCATGATGATGTCAGGTGTCAGTATGTACATAAACATGGGTAGCTCCTCCTCTCACTGGTACTTATCCTGCCATTGATCAGACTCATTAAACCACTGTGGATACGTGACTGCTACTGACACCATTTTATTTCTTCTTCTTACAGAGTAATCACTTTTATAGTGATTTTCTAAACTTTTCCAGTACTGTGAATGCAGAGAAACCATCTACGCTGGAGATTCTCACCATGTCTGTGTCTGCTGCATAGGCCTAAGCCACCATGTGAAAGCCTGCAAAATCTGCCGGGGGTTTAATTCTGCAGCCAGGGGACACAGAAAAAGGGCTTTGGAGGAATTTTTACTCCAAAAGACTGTAGAGGGAATGGAGACAGAGCTCCAGCAAAAGAAGTCTGTGTCACCGGCTCTGTCGACCTAGTCATGGTTGTCGTAATCCTGGGAGGAAACATTAGGTAGTCACTAGCACAAACACTGAGACAAGGAGAAGGCTTCCCTGGCATGCTCAGAGTTGCTGTTGCATGACACAGGTACAACTTCTGTTCAGAATTGTTCACTTCAGTGGTGTCATCCGACCCCCTGAGTGTCAACAAGACACCAAGGTTAGGGCTTGTTGTAGGCACTACCAGGCCTACAACAGCTGGTACATCACCATCAATGATGGGGACTCAGCTTCTCCCATCGGCTCCTCCAGTCATGATCATCAACAAAAGCAGCGCTACACTCAGGCAATCCTTACCACTTTTTCAGACATGCTAAGACACCTACTTCCTGGCCTCCTTGTTCAGTGGGACTATCAAGGGGGACTTCCACAAATCCCCCATTGGCACTGCAAGGTACTCCCATGCCACAGAATCCTTCAAACAACATGAAGTCTTGCTATATTATGACAATTGCAGTTTGTCCCACCATTAGAACTGCTCCAGAGGTGAAAGAGTTAACTCCCATTCTAAGAATGGAACTTGGAGCGTGAGCTCGGTTAGAGAAGCTCTGTCTGGGTTATTTAAACCCAAACTGTCAGATTCTTTACTCCGCCTCACTGAACACTTGCTCCGGAGATTTCTCCTACTGTTCGGTTCATTTCTCGGTTTAAACAGTGTTTTCTCGGTTCAAATCAACCGAGAATATTATTATTACAACACGCCGACCAGTTCAAGCTCTGTCTGTGGTATGGTAAGTAATTACAGTTTTTTTTCTGTGTGGAACTTGTAAATGTTATCGGTTCGGTTTTGAACCGATCAGCTTGTTTAAAACTTGAAATTGAAGGTTTTTAGAGTGCGGTTCCCGTTCTTATCGGTTCTAAAAAAGCAGTTTCATTACGTTTTCCAAGGCCAATGACGATTTAGGAACGATAAAGGATGTCTTACCTGGCACTGCCATTTAAAAGGGCAAGTTTTGGTTAGGCTGGCATTATGTCTGAGAAAACCAAAAGAAAACGGCCACTGGTTTCAACACTGTGATGTCTGTGGAAGTCTTTGCCAAGGCTGACCCACACACCACATGTGTATATTGTCTGGGGTTTGACCACCTCAATTCAGACTGCCAGATTTGTAAAAATTTCCCTGCAGCCACCCTGGATAAGAGAGTTGGCAGGCTCAGGGAACGAGAGGCCAAAAAGTCCGCTGACCCGGATGGCCAGCCCGGTGCGGTGCCAACCGAACCGGAGGGAGTGCCTTCTGACCAGGGTGAGACTTCCTCGGGCAAACGTAAAGCTGGCTCGGAGGGGCCAGTTCCAGTAAAGAAAACAAGAAAATCAGCAGGTGTGGAGCCCAAAATTCCTTCTCCAACTGCTGCAGAGATAGCAAAGCTATTCAGATTGTCCAGTCACTTTCTCCGGTTCCGTCCGAACCGCTACTGTCTGGTAAAAGGTCGGTTCGGTCGGTTCCACGGTTCAGGAATATGATGTTGAAGAGTTTTATGAACCAGAGGAGGGAGGATGATTATGAACAGTATGAATGTGACTTGGAGGGTCTGGGTGCCATTGAACCGACATCTCCCAGACAGACCTTTTGAATCTCCCCTCGCTTTCTGGGTCCCCTTCTCACTTTATGTTTTACAAAAGTTGCTGAAACCCTCCAGCTCCCATTGGAGGAAGCTGTGGATGAGCAGGAGGAACCTGATTTTGTAGAAATGATGGATATTCCAGAGTCTAGGAGGTTGTCTATTCCCTTGCATAAATCATTTAGGAAACAAACAATAAAAATTTAAAAAACTCCTAATTCTGTGCCTCCTGTGGACAAAAAGATGGACAGGAGGTACACTCTGTCAGGTCCTGATACAGAATTCCTTTCACAGCAATGCAGTCACGTTGGTGTGGTTCAGGCTGCAGCCTGTGATAAAGCTAAAATTCCCTTGGCTTCACATCCTCCTGACAAGGATTCCAGAAAGATTGATGCCATGGCTAAAAAACAATACATGGCAGCGTCCTTGGGACTCAGGAAAGCAAATTACATGGTTTATGTAGCAAGGTATCAAAAATCTAGATGGGACACTGTCATGGCTTTGGCTAAACAGGCCTCTGGCCAGCTTGCTAATGAGCTGGAACAGGTGGCTGCTGATGGCATTGAGGCATCTAAGGTGCAGTTTCATGCTGCTGTGGATTTTAATGATGTATCCTCTAGAGTCATGGCTACGCCTGTAGCTTTTCGTGAGGTTGGCCTGGCTCAGGTGTACTAGCTTGTCACAGGATACCCAGACTAAGGCTGTGGATTTTCCTGTGGTTGGAAATTCTCTGTTTGGGGAGCAGACAGAGAATTATATGAAGAAAATGAATGAATACAGGACTACCTATAAGAGTGCTCAGGCTAAGGAGCGGCAAGTCACTCCTCAGAGGCAGACCCCCGGGGCAGAGGTAGGCCTTTTCACAGGCCTTTTTACCAAACCCAGGCCTCCTCTGCTTATGCTCAGAGGGGGTTCTTCAGAGGGAGAGGCAGACGGGGTGTGGGCAGGCCTGCTCCCACCCCTCAGCCTAAAGCACCTGCCAAACAGACACCCTGATGGGGTGCCCAGGGCCGATTCTCCTTTACCTGTAGGGGGCAGGTTGGCTTACTTCGTTCAGAACTGGGTGTCTCTAACTTCAGACAAGTGGGTCCTGGAAGTAGTAAGCCAGGGTCTGGTTTTCAGCTTCAAAAAGTTCCCAAAGATGAGAATCAGATCTTTCCCACCTGCAAACTCTTTAGAGACCTTTACTTTAGAAACAGAAGTCTCAACCCTCCTGGCTCTCAGAGCTGTAGAAAGGGTTTCTCCCCTATACCAGGGCAAGGGTCTGTACTCCAGATATTTCCTTACCCCAAAAAAGACAGGAGAATGGCGGCCCATTTTAGACCTGAGATATCTGAACAAACACCTTTTGAAACCAAAGTTCAGAATTGTAACTCTGGCAATGATTTTACCCTCTCTAAGGCCAGGGGACTGGCTAGCCTCCCTGGACCTCAAGGATGCCTATTTTCATGTCCTAATCAGAAGCTCCCACCGAAAGTACCTCAGATTCGAACTGCCCTCAGGTCACTACCAGTTCAGAGCAATGCCCTTCGGCCTCACCTCTGCCCCAAGAGTATTCACAAAATGTCTGGCAGTAGCAGTTGCTCATTTAAGAAGGCAAAGGATTGCTGTCTTTCCCTATTTGGACGACTGGCTCATTGTAGGCCAGTCCCCAGAACAGGTAAAATCTCACCTGCAAGTTACCCAGCAGCTGCTCACCTCCCTGGGCTTCTTGCTCAATCTTCCAAAGTCAGTTCTGGAACCAGTTCAGGTGCTCACCTTCATAGGTGCAGAATTGGACACAAAGCAGGCCAGAGCCTTCCTACCCTTAGAGAGGTAAGGAACTTGTGGCTCTGGTCTCCTTCACTCTGCAGGTCTCTGACCAGCAAGACACTTTTGCAACTCCTGGGGCACATGGCTGCGTCCACAGCTGTAGTGCAAGGAGCAAGATTTCAGATGAGGGACATTCAGTTTCACTTGAGAGCCTTTTGGTCTCAGAGAAGAGACCCTTTCCAAGTTGGTCCCAGTGACCCGACCTTGATCCAGGCCTCCAGTGGTGGCAGGATCAGAGCAATTTAAGACTGGGGTCCCCTTCATTCCTCTGTCTCACTCCTTGACCCTCACTACGGATGCTTCCCTCCTGGGGTGGGAGCCCCATGGGCGACCTCTCCACTCAGGGAGTGAGGTCCCTCAGGAATCTCTGCCCACATCAATTTGCTGGAACTCAGAGCTGTCTTTTAGCACTTCAAGTGTTTTCGCGTCTGTTCAGAACAAAGTGGTACAAGTCAGAACAGACAACACCACAACAATGTGGTACATCAACAAGCAGGGTGCACTCGGTCTTGACCTTGTGCACCGAGGCAATGAAGTTGTGGTCTCTGGCCTATTCCTGAACACTTCCCTCATGCAGTTCATCTTCCAGGAAAGGACAATGTCCTAGCAGATGCTCCCAGCAGGATTTCCCAGGGCCATCACAAATGGTCTCTGGATCCTCAAGTACTGGGGATAGTTTTTGCCAGATGGGGCACCCCTCAGATAGATCTTTTTGCAGCCCCAGACAATCACCAACTTCCACTGTTCTGTTGCAGGCCCCCAGTGTTGGGCTCAGTCCCCTGGATGCCTTTCTCCTAGATTGGGAAGGAAGTTCCTTTATGCCTTCCCCTTCCTCTCCTATTCAAGGTGCTAGTCAAAATCAGATCCCAGCCTTGCAGGGTGATTCTGATTGCCCCAGATTGGGCCAGGGCAGCCCTGGTACCCTCCTTCTGTCCCTAGCAGTCCATCTTCCCCTGTGTCTCCCCAGGAATCACAACCTGTTAACCTGTGCCCAGCGGAGAGTTTGGTATCCGAACCTCAAATCCCTCAACCTCAAGACCTGGCTCTTGAGGAGTTAGACTTTGCTGACCTACACCTTTCTCAGGGTGTTCTTGAAATCCTAAAGGCTTCTAGGAAGCCTTCCACTAGGGCTACTTATAATTCTAAGTGGAAAAGGTTTTCCATTTGGTGTTCTGGGAAACATATTTCCCCGGAATCTGCTGATTTGCCCATTGTTTTGGACTATATGGTCCATCTTAATTCTTTGGGCCTGAGACCAGCTACCCTGAAAGTACATTTGGCAGCTGTCTCTGCTTTTGTGTCAGCAGGAAAGCCCTCCTCTCTTTCTGCTCACCCTGTATTTTCCAAGTTTTTTAAAGGATTACTTCATACTAATCCACCTTTTAGGGATCCGGGCCCTGCCTGGGACCTTAATGTTTGCATTGCCCAGTTAATGCAACCCCCTTTTGAACCTCTGTCTTCTGCAGAGCTTAAGTACTTTACTTGGAAAACTGTTTTCCTAGTGGCTATCACTTCTGCCAGGTGCATAAGTGAGTTGCAAGCCTTGTCAGTACAAACTGACTTTATTTCTTTCCACAGGGATAAGGTAGTCCTCAGGACTAATAGGAAGTTTTTGCCTAAGGTGGTTTCAGATTTCCATCTTAATCAATCTATCTCCCTTCCAGTGTTTTTCACTGAACATTCCTCCTCTGGCGAGAGGAGGTTGCACAGTTTAGATGTTAAGAGGGCCTAAGTTACTATATAGAACGTACCAAGGGTCACAGGTTCGAATCCCTCCAACTTTTTCTCACTTATGGTGAGGTCGGAAAAGGGAGACCTGCCACTAAGAGATCAATTGCCAGGTGGATTGTCTCTTGTATCCAATTTTGTTATCAGAAACTGGGGAAAGTTCCCCCCTCTGGCCTGAGGGCTCATTCTACCAGAGGTACAGCTGCGTCTCTAGCTGCTGCCAGAGACATCCCTATCTTAGAGATATGTCAAGCAGCTACCTGGAAAACGGTACACACTTTCACCAAGCATTACTCCCTGGATGCCCAGGCCAGGAGAGATGCTTGGTTTGGCACAGCTGTGCTTCAGAGCCTATTCCCTAAGTAGGTTCTGTCCCTCCTCCATGGAGGTACTGCTGTGTAGTCTGCAATTGTCATAATATAGCAAGACTTCATGTTGTTTGAAGAAAAAATTACTCACCTTAGTAATGTTGTTTCTTCTAATGGAGTCTTGCTATATTATGACCTCCCCCCCAGCCTGCCCCTCTCAGAACTTCTACTTGGGTATGGAGTGGGCAGCCTAGTGTGGGCGCTAGTTATGCCCATTATATGTTTTCCACCCCTTCTTGGGGTTTTGGGGTGTGGTTTTATTTTACCTTATATTATTGCTTATATTATATTATTACTTCTGGTTCTGACTTGAGTCTTTGTGTTGGGACCAGGAATATGTGTTAATAGTCAGGTAGCCAGTTGGCTAGTGTGAGTTACAGCTTCCACACAGACCTTAGTGAGTTTTGCTCGTAAAGATCTGACAGTTTGGGTTTGAAATAACCCAGACAGAGCTTCTCTAACCGAGCTCACGCTCCAAGTTCCATTCTTAGAATGGGAGTTAACTCTTTCACCTCCGGAGCAGTTCTAATGGTGGGACAAACTGCTATTGTCATAATATAGCAAGACTCCATTAGAAGAAACAACACTACTAAGGTGAGTAATTTTTTCTTCTATGCTGCCACAGACCCGGTCTCTCATTCCTGTTGACCCAGTCAATGACCAATATGAGTATAACCCTGATACAACAATGCAGAAATGGGGATGATGCAGAAGATTATGCTGAGAGTCAATATGAACATGGCACCAGCTCTAGAGTCTCTACTTGCAGTGAGGACTCTGTGGTGAACACACCAAGGTCCCCTCCAAAAGATCCTACATTTTTCACCATGATGCTACAGATGCAGACTGCCATAGGATTTGCTCTAGAAGAGCAGGATACCACTAAAAAGAACCTGTTATAGTTTCTGGAATTACCAGAGTCTCCCTCCATTGAGGTGCCTCCTCTGCTTTCAGCCTTAGAGGATGCCACCTACATAGCTTGGTACAGATCAAACAATATACCAGCTGTCCCAGGAAGGCAGATAAAATTTATTCTGCCCTCTCTGGGAAGCCCTTTTATGCCACAAACCCCGAGACTGATTCTGTTGTAATTAATGCTGCCCATGACAGATCTAGGACACTTAAACTCCTGAGCTCCTTTCCTCCTGATGAAGAATCTAGGAGGCTGGATGTCCTAGGCAAAAGGACATATGAATCTGCCTCATTTGTTCTTTGTGTTGCTAATTACCAGGCCCACATGGTGAAGTATCAGAACACCCTCTGGAGAAAGGCCAAGAATTCTGCACAAGCCTTGCCTAAGGGCTCCTCAAAAACAGGAGTTATTGAAAGCTGAGACAGCTGGGGCTGGTATGGGCAAGTATTTGCTCTGCACAGCCTATGATATCTCTGATGCTTCTGCCAGGACTGTGACCTCTGGCATCTGTCTCAGGAAATATTGTTGGCTCAGAGAGGCATGCTTTGCCACAGATGTTCAACAAACAATTCTTAATGCCACATTCAGAGGGCAGAAGTTGTTTGGTCATGAAGTACAAGAGATTCTCAAAGATCTCCAAGCTTCGGGCAGAACTCTGAAGTCACTGCGCTCCCTCTGCCATACCCAACCCAGGGATAGGAGCAAAGGTGCCTTTCACCCAGCTGGTGTTAGGGGACAGCGGTCAGCCCCAGACAGCAGGCCAGGGGCAAAGGAGCAGGGGCCTTGCCAGTCCCTGGTACTACCCCAGCTGCCCATTCAAAAGCACCTAGAGGTAGTGGAGCCAGTGGAGCCACCCCCACTGGCTCAGCCTGACTCCTTATACATCCCACAGCCACTTTTGCCTCTAGGGGTGCTTGTAAGAGTTCACCTCTCCCTCTACTTAGACCAAGGGAGGGAGGTGACTACAGATGCATGGGTTCTGGAGATCATGGAAAAGATTAATGCTCTGGAACTTCTGGGCAACCCTCTAGATCATCCCCCACTTGTGACAACATATTTTCCAGGGCACCTGCCCATGTTGCTGGAGGTGGTAGAGAGACTGCTTCAAAGAACAGGCCATAAGCTGGCCCAGTGGTGCTGAGGGCAGAGCCACTGGATGCCTTACCTTGTGCAATGCCAGCGACCCGTGTTCAGGAACGAGCACGGGCCGCTGGGGGTTGGCAGGGGCGCAGAAGAAAAAATTACTCACCTTAGTAATTGCTTTTCTTCTCATGGAGTCTTGCTATATTAGGACCTTTGCAGTATGCCCCTGGCTTTTGACTGCTCCAGAGATGAAATAGTTAACTCCAGAGAAATCTGGAGTTCCACAGCGTGAGGGCGCTTATTGAAAGCTCTATCTGGGTTGTTTGAACCCAAACTGTCAGGTTCTTTACGAGGCTTAACTAACATAGCAAGTCTGTGTGGAAAAGCCTTACACTAGCCATTGGCTACCTACTAACAGTAGAACCACAAAAACAAAACAACAATAAAGAAAACAGTATCACGTGACATTGTTAGGATAACCCTTGACAATCATTACTAAGGCCCCTCTGCCCAAAGACTCAAGTCCAGAGAGGGGCCCAGCTACCAATTAACAAAACAGAAACTATCTAGTTCCTAACCCAAGAAAGAAAAGAGGGGGACTAGAAGCTAAACAGGCATGACACAGTGATTGCACCAATTTGCCAACCCCATACCCAAGTAGGGATTCTGAGAGGGGTAGGAGGAGGGTTGTCCTAATATAAGAAGACTCCATGAGAAGAAAAGCAATTACTAAGGTGAGTAATTTTTTCTTCAAACACCATGAAGTCTTGCTTATATTAGGACTTTTGCAGAGTACACAGCAGTACCCCCATGGAGGAGGGTCAGAACCTACTTAGGAAATAGGCTCTGCAGGACAGCTGTGCCAAAGCTGAGCATCTCTCCTGGACTGGACGTCCAGGAATAATGCTTAGTGAAAGTGTGGACTGTCTCTCCAGGTAGCAGCTTGACAGATTTCCAAATGGAATATCTCTAGCAGCCGCTAGAGATGCAGCTGTACCTGGTGGAATGAGCCCTCAGGCCTGAGGGCGGCTCCTTGCCCAGTTTTTGATAACAGAACTGGATACAAGAGACAATCCAGCTCCTAGTAGCAGGCCTCCCCTTACCCACATCTCCATAGGTAAGGAAGAGCTGGAGGGATTCGAACCTGTGACCCTTGGTATGATCCAAATAATAGCTAAGGGCTCTTTTTAGGTCCAAACTGTGCAAGCTTCTCTCACCAGAAGAGGAGTGCTCAGTAAAAAATACTGGAAGAGAGATGGATTGGTTAAGATGAAAATCTGAAACCACCTTAGGTAAAAACTTTCTGTTAGTCCTGAGGATCACTTTATCTCTGTGGAAAGAAATGAAATCTCTTCCACTGACAAGGCTTGCAATTCACTTATACGCCTAGCAGAAGTGATAGCCACTAGAAAAACAGTTTTCCAAGTTAAGAACTTGAGATCTGCCGAATCCAGAGGCTCAAAGGGAGGTTGCATTAGCTGGGCAATGCAAATATTCAAGTCCCATGCAGGAGTTGGTTCCCGAAAGGGAGGATTAGTATGAAGTAACCCTTTGAAAAATTTGGCAAACACAGGGTGAGAAGAAAGAGAAACTGGTTTTCCTGCAGAAATAAAAACTGAAACAGCTGCCAAATGAACCTTTAAGGTAGCTGGTTTGAGGCCTAAGGAATTTAAGTGGACCAGGTAGTCCAACAAAATAGGCAGGTCAGCTGATTCTGGGGTGATTTGCCTCTCAGAACACCCAAATGAGAATCTCTTCCATTTAGAATTATAAGTGGCTCTAGTGGAAGGCTTTCTGGAGGCCTTCAAATATCCAAGACACCTTGAGAAAGGTGTAAATGAGCAAACTCTAACCCTCGAGAACCAAGCCTTGAGGTGGAGGGAGTTGAGATCCGATACACACTCTCCCTGTGCACAGGTCAGCAGGTCGTGAGCCCTGTGCAAGGTCAGGGAGGGTGGAATGATAGGGACAGAAGAAGAGGGTACCAAGGCTGCCTGGCCCAGTCTGGAGCAATCAGAATCACCCTGCAAGGCTGAGTTCTGATTTTACTAAAACCCTGAAGAGAGGGAACGGAGGGAAAGCATAGAGGAACTTTCCTCCCAATCCAGCTGAAAGGCATCCAGGGGACTGACCCCAGAACTGGGGCCTGCAGCAAAACAGGGGAAGTTTGTGGTTGTCTGGGGCTGCAAAAAGATCTATCTGAGGAGTGCCCCAGCTGGCAAAGATTGACCCCAGCACTTGAGGGTTCAGAGCCCATTCGTGATGGCCCTGAGAATCCTGCTGAGGGCGTCCGCTAGGACATTGTCCTTCCCTGGGAGGTGAACCGCTATCAGAGAGGTGTTCAGGAATAGGCCAGAGACCACAACTTCATTGCTTCGTGCATAGGGCTGAAGAGCGAGTGCCCCTTGCTTGTTGATGTACCACATTGTTGTGGTATTGTCTGTCCTGACTTGAACAACTTTGTTCTGGACAGTTTCTGAAAACCTGGAGAGCTAGGAAGACAGCTCTGAGCTCCAGCAGATTGATGTGAAGCAGAGATTCCTGAGGGGACCAAACTCCTGAGTTGAAAGGTCGCCCAGGTGAGCCCCCCAACCCAACAGGGACGCATCCGTGGTGAGGATGAGGGAGTGAGGGACAGGAAGGAATGGGACCCCTGAGGACAGGTTGCTCCGATCCAGCCACCACTGGAGAGCTAGGATCAGAGCCTTGGTCACTGGGACCAATTTGGTAAGGGGGTCCCTCCTTTGAGACCAATAGGACCTCAAGTGGAACTGAATGTCCCTCATCTGAAATCTTGCCCCTGGCACAACAGCTGTAGAGGCAGCCATGTGCCCCAGGAGTTGCAGAAAGTGCCTTGCTGGTCGAGAGACCTGCATGGAGAAAGAAGATGCCAGGGCAATGAGTTTGTCCACTCTTTCTGAGGGGAGGAATGCCCTGGCTAACTTTGTGTTCAGCTCTGCACCTATAAAGTTAGTACCTGAACTAGTTCGAGAACTGACTTTGGAACATTCAGCAGGAACCCCAGAAAGGTGAGGAGTTCCTGGGTGATTTGCAAGTGGGATTTTACCTGCTCTGATGACTGACCCACAATAAGCCAGTCGTCCAAGTAGGGAAACACAGCTATCCCTTGTCTTCTTAAGTGGGCCACTACTACAGCTAGACATTTTGTGAAAACTCTGGAGCAGAAGTGAGTCCGAAGGGCATTGCCCTGAACTGGTAGTGGCCCGAGGGCAGTTCGAACCTGAGGTACTTTCGTGAGAGGCCCTGATTAGAATATGGAAGAAGGCCCTTGAGGTCCAGGAAGCTAGCCAGTCCCCTGGCCTCAAGGATGGCAAAATCATTGCTAAAGTCAGCATTTTGAACTTTGGTTTTACAAGTTGCTTGTTCAGAAATCTTAAATCCAAGATGGGCCGCCAGTCTCCTGTCTTTTGGGGTCAGGAAGTACCTTGAGTAAAGACTCCTTGCTCTGGTGGCAAGGGGACCTTTCCACTGCTTTGCAGTCCAAAAGAGAGAAACCTCCGCTTCTAGTGTGAGGGTTTCTAAAAGACTTATGGGGAAAGTGCCTGGCTCTCATCTTGGGAAACTGTTTGAAACTGAGAACCAAGCCTTGGCTTACCACCTCAGAACCCATTTGTCCGAGGTTAGGGACAACCAGTTCTGGCAGAAATAAGCCAGTCTGGCCCCCACTGCACAGGAGAGTCGGCCCAGACACCCTGGCTAGGTGCCTGCTTGGCAGGAGCAGCTTTAGGCTGGGAGAGGGCCTGCCTGTGCCCCTGCCTGCCTCTGCCTCTGAAAACTCTCTGTGCAAAAGCAGAAGAAGCCTGAATTGGTAAAAGGCCTATTGTAAGGCCTGCCCCTCCCCTGGGGGCATGCCTATGTTGAGTGGCATGCCTCCTTAGCTTGGGCACTTTTGTAAGTAGTTCTGTATTCATCCATCTTTTTCATGTAATTTTCTGTTTGTTCTCCAAACAGAGAATTTCCTATAACAGGAAAATCTATAGCCTTTGACTGGGTATCTTGGGACAGATTAGTGCATCTAAGCCATGCCAACCTACGGAGAGCTACAGAAGTGGCCATGACCCTAGAGGAAACATCATTAACATCAACAGCAGCATGAAATTGAACTTTAGAGGCTTCAATGCCATCAGCAGCCACCTGTTCCAACTCACTAGCCAGCTGGCCATGGGCCTGCTTGGCCAACTGCAATATAGTGTCCCATCTAGATTTCTGATATCTAGCCACATAAGCCATATAATTAGCCTGTCTGAGTCCCAAAGAAGCTGCCACATACTGTTTTTTCACCATGGCATCAATCTTCCTGGAATCCTTATCAGGAGGATGTGAAGCCAGGGAATATTAGCCTGTCACAGGCTGCAGCTTGCACCACACCTACATGACTACACTGTTCAGTAAGGAAGTCTGTATTAGGGCCTGACAACGTATACCTTCTGTCCATTTTTATCTACAGGAGGGACAGAAAAGGATTTTTAAAATCTTAGTGGTTTGTCTCCAAATGACTTATGTAAAGGAATAGACAACCTTCTAGCCTCTGGAATATCCATCATTTCCACATAGTCAGGCTCCTCTTGCTCATCCACAGACTCTTCTAAGGGAGCTGGAGAGTTTCTGCTACTTTCTTATAAAATCTGAAATGAGATGGGGACTCAGACAATAAAGGGGAGACTCAAAGGGTCTGTCTGGAGAAATGTCCAGTTCTATTGGCACTTCCAGACCTTCCCAATCACACTTACAATCATCAAAATCTTCCTCCCTCCTGTGGTTCATAAAATCCCCAACATCATAATCCTGAACCACTGGACCTGAACGAGACCCCCTTTTTCCAACCAGAGAGGGTTCAACAAGTCCCTGAGACAAAGACTGGACAATCTGTATGGCTTTAGCTATTTCTACAGCAGAAGGAGAGACAAAACTGGACTCCACATAGCTGATTTCTTTGTCCCTTTTGCTTTGACTGGTTCCTCAGGACCAGCCTTTCTTTTGCCCAAGGAAGTATAGCCCTGGTCAGAGGGCACTCCCTCTGGTCCAGCCGTAGCTGGGCCGGGCTGGCCATCCGGGTCAGCGGACTTTTTGGCCTCTCGTTCCCTGAGCCTGCCCAATCTCTTTCCAGGGTGGCTGCAGGAATTCTTACATATCTGGCAGTCTGACAGGAGGTGGTCAGCCCCAGACAATAGACACAGTGGTGTGTGGGTCAGCCTTGGCAAAGGCTTCCCACAAACATCACAGTGTTGAAACCCAGTGGGCCGGTTTTTCTTTGGGTTTCTCAGACATAGTGCCAGCCTAACCAAACTTGTCCTTTGTTTCAGGCCTTGCCAGGACAAGACACCCTTTATCGGTCCCTAACCGTGTCACTGGTATTTGAAAAAACACTTTTAATTGCAGGTTTTAGGACCGATAAGAACCGGGTACCTCACTCTAAATGGAAAGAAAACAATTTTTAAAGCAAACTGATCGGTTCAGAGCGAACCGATAATGAGTTTCCACACAGACTAAAATTATTTTACTTACGGTTACCAGATAGAGCTTTAAACCGAAAACCGCGGTAATTTTAAACACTTTAAACCGCAAAACGAACCGAAATGAAGGAGCTGGTCTCCGGAGCGTCTGTTCAGTGAAGCGGAGTAAAGAATCTGACAGTTTGGGTTCAAACAACCCAGATAGAGCTTTCAATAAACACCCTTGCGCTGTGGAACTCCAGATTTCTCTGGAGTTAACTATTTCATCTCCGGGGCAGTCAAAAGCCAGGGGCATACTGCAAAGGTCCTAATATAAGCAAGACTTCATGGTGTTTGAAGGATTGAGCGTCCAATGGACTGCTCTCCTTCTCCAGGGGAGAGGGGTTCCAGAGGTTGGCACCTGTCTGCTCCCTAGCAGAGACTGGGGGACAGGGCACTGCACTATAGATGGGGGAGGAGTTGGGGCAGATGCTTGGAGGGAGCACTTGCAGACGCGTGCATGTTCCCCTCTGCAGGCGTCATTGCACGCCTCAACTCCTGGTGAGAAAATCTAGAAAATCAAGCTGCCGCAGCAGAATGGTGGCGGGTGCCTCACAGGCTCTGCTCCCAGCCAGCCAAGGCACTGACCCTCTGAATCCAGTCTATGGTGGGGGTCAGGAAACACAGCCGGCTCCGCCGGGGTAAGCACTGGGGCCAGGTCAGTGACGGATGGTGGACGCCAGGGGATGGGGCTGGGAGCTCCCTCTGGGGACAAGCCAGCATAGTAAAAGGTACAAAAAAACAAACAAACAAAAATAAAATAAAATGGGCCATAGAACCTGTGCCTCGAGAACAGAGGAACACAGGTTTTTACTCCCTGTACTTCCTTGTCCCAAACTGGACAGGAGACCTGAGGCCTATTCTGGATCTTAGAGATCTAAACTTCTTCACAGATTACAAGAAGTTCAGAATGGTCACTTTGCAGGGTCTCCTTCCGTTACTGCAAACAGGGGATTGGATATGCTCCCTGGATGTGAAAGATATGTACCTCCAAATCAAGATCCAGGAACCTCACAGAAAACACTTTAGGTTCCTGTTTCAGGGGGAACATTACCAGTTCAGAGTATTGTCCTTTGGCCTATCTTCTGCACCATGGGTCTTTACCAAATGCTTGGCAGTGGTGGCAGCAGCCCTTCACAGGGAAGGCCTGTATGTCTTCCCTCACTTGGACGATTGGCAATTAAAAGCCCACTCCATGGCCCAGCTGTTGAAGACCTCAGCTCAAACCAGGCAGCTGTTCAATCTTCTGGGGGTAACAGTCGACATATCAGAATCAGTGCTGACACCCTGCCAGCAACTTCAGTACACAGGAGAAGTTCTGGACATGGTCCAGTGCTTGGCTTTTCTGCCATTGGACAAGGCAGACCACCTGACTACCCAAGCACAACTGGTGCAAGACAGCCACTATGTCTCAGCAAGGACATTTTTGCACTTTCTGGGACTCATGGTAACTTGCCAGACCGCACATGCAGATTCCCCAGTGGACGCTCAGAGTGCAGTGGGAGCAGCTCATGGACGATCTAGAACAAATGGTTCTAGTCACATCCCCTGTACGCAGAGTGCTCAAGTGGTGGATGGAATGCAACAAACTGCTCAATGAAGTTCCATTCCTAATCCCCTCCATTTATCAGATCCTCACCATAGATGTCTTGAGGCTGGGATGGTGGGCTCACATGAGTCCTCATCAGACACACAGGGCACGTGGAACCCAGTGGGGTGCACTTTGCTCAGCAGTGTTCTGGGAATGAAGGCAGTGCTGTACGGACTCTAGGCCTTTCAGAACCACTTGTCCCCATGTCCTCAGTTAATACAGACAGATAATGTCAGTGTGATGCTTTACATCAGCAAACAAGGGGGACTCATTCCTCTCTGCTGTGCAGGAAAGTAATGAAACTGGGTCCTGGAATGTGTTCTAGAACTATCAGCAGTACATGTTCTAGGCGTCCAAAACGTCTTGGCAGACAGGTTAAGCAGGTCACAATCCAGGATGCATGAGTGGGATCTGCTGACCTAAGTGGTTGATGACCTGTTCAAAAGATGGGGTTCCTCCAGAGCTGAACTTTTTTACATCCCTGCACAACGCAAAACTGCCACGTTTCTGCTCACTCACTCCAGAGCCTGGAGTTTCTGGCAAGATGTGTTGTCCTTCTCTTGGAACAGGAGGTTTCTGTAAACCTTCCTTCCTTTTCCACTAATTCAGAGAGTACTACTCAAGCTGAAAATGGAGGGGGTAATTCTAATATTCATTGCTCCCCTATGGCCTCAACACGTCTGACTTCCCCTGCTGCAACAGCTGGCAGTGGAATCCCTAGTACCCCTGTCCCTGTGTAACATCTACTGTCACAGGAACAGGGAACCCAGGTCTATCCAGACCTGAAATCTATCTACATGCATGGCTCCTGAACATATAGCCATAGCTCGATTTGGGGTGTCACAAAACGTGGCGTATGTTCAAGTGGTTGCTAGAAAACCGTCCACCAGAAATATTACTCCATGAAGTGGAAGAGGTTTACTTTATGGGCCACTTCATATAACCTGGATCCGTATACCTGCCCAGTTAATAAGGTTCTAGAATACCTGCTGCCCTTATCAGATTCAGGCCTGCAGTATTGCTCCATCAAAGTGCACCTGCCTGCCATATCAGCTCTCCATGTGTCTATTGATGGCCGTATGGTGTCTCAGTTGGAGGTAGCCCGTATGTTCTTAAGAGGCCCTCTACATATAAAGCCTCCTATCCACAATCCAATCCCAGCTTGGGACCACAATTTTATTTTGGAAAAGCACACTTTGGCTCCTTCTGAGCCAGACACAACTTATGACTTACGCTTTCTCTCTTGGAATGTGCGATTTTTAGTTGCAATCTCTTCTGCTCGAATGATTTCAGAGCTACAGGCTCTAATGTATGAGGCTTTATTTGATTTTCCACAAAGACAGGGTGTCTTTGTGTACTAATCCTAAGTTTCTCCCCTAGGTGTTGTCTGAGTTCACTTTAAATGAAATCATCCATCTGCCAGTGTATTATCTAGAGCAGGCCAATCTAGGGAAAACAATGCTCCATACTTTAGATGTGCATAGAATACTCAGGTACTATACGTACCGTATGAAGGACTGCAGGAAGTCCTCACAGCTTTTTGTTTTATTCACTCCTGGGAAAGAGGGCTCCCAAGTTTCTAAAAAGTACTTGTCCAAAGGGCTAGCAAACTGTATAACTTTTTATTACAGGAAGTACGGTAAGGAACTTCCTGGTGTGATTCATGGTCACTCCACCAGATGTATGGCCACTTCTGTTGCTTGTTTCTGGAATGTATCCACTGCTGAAATATGCGCAGCTGCTACCTGGAGTACTGTCCACATCTTTACTAAACAACACAGTCTGGGTATTGTCTCTCATAGACATGCTGGGTTTGGCCTAGCTGTACTACAAGGCCTACTTTCATAAACCTATAGGCTTCAACCACCCAGTCTGCTAGCTTTTGATACTACTTGGTACTCATTCCAAAGGTGTGGTCTGATGAAAGAGATATCTTCGAACAAGAAGAAAAAAATTACTCACCTTAGTAATTATATTTCTTCTAATGGAGTCTTGCTGTAGTCTGACAATCTGCAGTTAGCTCCAGCCTTTGAACTGCCCTGGAGTGTAGAGGGTTAATTTTCTATGCAGTGATAGAACATTGAGCTCGAGCTCGGTTGACGTCTCTGTCTGCAGCACTTTGAAACCCAACCGCCAGATTCTTACGAGCAACCACTCACTGACTAACTATGTGGAAATTGTAAAATTTTTAGCTAGCCAAATGGCAACAGAAAGTTCTGTATTCCCAAAGGAAGACTCAAGTCAGGAAACCCAAAACTAAAACATATCTAAAATAAAAGCTTATAATACAAAGCACCCAGATAAAGCGGAGGGTACACTTGAAACACCCCTTGGGTGCAACACTGCGCCTGCCCACCCACTTCCCAAAAACAAGTTCTGAGAGGGGAGGTAGGGAGGGTGGTCAGAATACAGCAAGACTCCATTAGAAGAAATATAATTACTAAGGTGAGTAATTTTTTCTTCAAACAACATGGAATCTTGCTGTATTCTGACAATCTGCAGACTACTAAGCAGTACCTCCATGGAGGAGGGACAGAACCTACTTTGGGAAAAGGCTCTGAAGTACTGCTGTGCCAAACCGAGCATCACTCCTACCCTGGCTATCCAGAGAGTAGTGCTTGGTAAAGGTATGGACTGTTTTCCAGGTGGCTGCTTGACAAATTTCTAACAGAGGGATATCCCTGGCAACAGCCAGGGAAGCAGCTGTACCTCTTGTGGAATGAGCCCTCAGGCCTGAGGGTGGAATTTTTCCCAGTTTCTCATAGCAGAATTGTATACAGGAAATAATCCACCTGGCAATAGTTCTCTTGGTGGCAGGTTTGCACTTCCCCATAAGTGAGAAACAACTGGAGGGAATCAAACCTGTGACCCTTGGTACGCTCTACATAGTAGCTAAGGGCTCTTTTAACATCTAAACTGTGTAGCCTCCTCTCCCCTGTGGAAGAATGATCAGTGAAGAAAATAGGGAGAGACATAGACAGATTCAAATGGAAGTCCGAAACCACTTTGGGCAAGAACCTCCTATTGGTTCTAAGGACCACTTTATCTCTATGAAAAGAGATAAAATCAGGTTCCACTGACAGGACTTGCAATTCACTGATACATCTGGCAGAGGTAATAACTACCGAAAACACAGTTTTCCAAGTCAAGTACTTAAGCTCTGCTGTGGACATAGGCTCAAAAGGGAGTTGCATAAGTCGAGCAATGCAAACTTTTAAGTCCCAGGCAGGGGCAGGATCCCTAAAGGGAGGATTGGTATTAAGCAATCCCTTGAAAAATTTACAGAATACAGGATGAGATGACAGTGAGGAAGGCTTTCCCACTGACAGGAAAGCAGAGACAGCTGACAAGTGCACCCTGAGAGTAGCTGGTCTAAGGCATAGGCCTTTAAGATGGACCATATAGTCCAGAACTGTAGGCAATTCAGCAGTATCTGGAGATATATGCTTCTTGGAACACCAAATGCTGAATCTTTTCCATTTGGAGTTATAAGTCTTTCTGGTGTCAGGCTTTCGAGAGGCTTTGACAATATTCAGAACCCCTTGGGACAGATGCAAATCTGCATACTCTAATTCTTCAAGAGCCATGCCTTGAGATTGAGAGACCGAAGATTGGGGTACCAGATCCTCCCCTGAGAGGAGGTTACCAGGTTGTAATTCCTGGGAAGAGTCAGGGGAAGACGGACTGCTAGGGACAGTAAGAGGGGGTACCAGGGCTGCTTGGCCCAATCTGGAGCAATCAGAATCACTTTGCAGGGTTGTGACCTTACCTTGACCAGAACCTTGAACAGTAGAGGAAAGCGAGGGAAGGCAAAGAGAAATTTCCCTTCCCAGTTTAACACCTGAACATCCTGAGGGACTGAGCCCAAGATTGGGGGTCTGCAACAAAACAGAGGAAGTTGGTGATCGCCTGGGGCTGCAAAGAGATCTATCTCTGGAGTGCCCCATCTTGAAAAAATCACTTCAACACCTGAGGGTCCAGGGACCATTCGTGATGGCCCTGGGAGATCCTGCTCAGTGCATCTGCTAGCACATTGTCCTTCCCTAGAAGGTGGACTGCTATCAGAGATGTCTGCAGAGAATAAGCCAGGGACCACAATTTCATGGCTTCCGTGCACAAGGCCGTGGACCGAGTGCTTCCCTGCTTGTTGATGTACCACATGGTGGTGGTGTTGTCTGTTCTGAACTGAACCACCTTGTTCTGCACTGACTGAGAGAAAGTCTGCAGGGCCAGGGAAATTGCCCTGAGTTCCAGTAGATTGATATGAAGACGGGATTCCTGAGGGGACCACAGTCCCTGGGCTGTGAGAGCCCCCAGATGGGCTCCCCACCTCAAAAGGGAAGCATCTGTGGTAAGGACCACTGAATGAGGCTGAGCAACAAATGGGGCCCCTTGCCTTAAATTGTCCTAATCCTGCCACCATTGAAGAGCTTGGATCAGTGTCTGAGTCACTAGAATCAGTTTGGTAAGAGGATCCTTCCTTTGGGACCAAAAGGCCCTCAAATGGAACTGAATGTCCCTCATCTGGAATCTTGCCCCTTGGACCACAGCTGTAGAAGCTGTTGTGTGGTCCAAGAGCTGAAGGAAGCGTCTTGCTGGTCGGGACACCTGAAGGCTGAAGGAAAAAGCCAGTTCCATAAGAACTCTTGCCCTTTACAGGGGAAGAAAGACTCTTGCTTTGACAGTATCTAGCTCTGCCCCTGTAAAGGTAAGAATCTGCACAGGTTCGAGAACTGACTTTGGAAGGTTGAGAAGAAATCCCAAGGAAGTGAGCACTTGCTGAGTCACTTGCAGGGCTGACTTGACTTGGTCTGGAGACTGACCCACTATGAGCCAGTCGTCCAGATATGGAAAAATGGAACTCTTTTGCCTTCTTAGAAAGGCAAGGAAAAATTACTAACCTTAGTAATGTTGTTTCTTCTAATGGAGTCTTGCTGTATTCTGACAAATTGCAGTGATGTCCAACCTTTGAACTGCCCCGCAGATGAAAGAGTTAACTTTCCATGCCAGGTATGGAACGCTGAGCTCGAGCTCGGTTGAGACTCTGTCTGTTGCTGTTTGAACTCAAACCGTCAGATCTTTACTAGCTATACTCACTGGGTGTCCTGTGTGGAAACTGTAAACTTACATTAGCCAACTGGCTACTAAATATAATAAACAGATTTTTTTGGTCCTAAAACAAAGACTCAAGTCAGGAAACGCAAAAAATAAAACAAAACACAACACCCACCTACCCAAACTAAAGGGGTGAGAAAATAAGGGGTGGGGCACCTCTCGAGTGCCAACACTGCTACTGCCCACCCACATCCCAAAACCAAGGTTCTGAGAGAGGAGGCGGGGGGGGAGGTCAGAATACAGCAAGACTCCATTAGAAGAAACAACATTACTAAGGTGAGTAATTTTTTCTTCAAACAACATGAAGTCTTGCTGTATTCTGACAAATTGCAGACTACCAAGCAGTACCTCCATGGAGGAGGGACAGAACCTACCTAGGAAATAGGCTCTGAAGCACTGCTGTGCCAACCCGAGCATCACTCCTAGCCTGGATATCCAGAGAGTAATGCTTGGTAAAGGTGTGTACTGTTTTCCAGGTGGCTGCTTGACAAATCTCTAAGATAGGAATATCCCTGGCAGCAGCCAGGGAAGCAGCTGTACCCCTGGTAGAGTCCTACCTAGTTTTTCATAGCAAAATTGAATGCAAGAGACAATCCACCTGGCAATAGATCTCTTAGTGGCAGGTTTTCCCTTACCAACCTCACCATAAGTGATGAACAGCTGGAGGGAGTCAAACCTGTGACCCTTGGTACGCTCTATGTAGTAGCTAAGGGCTCTTTTCACATCCAAATTTTGCAGCCTCCTCTCCCCAGAGGAGGAATGGTCAGTGAAGAAAACAGGAAGAAACACAGACTGGTTAAGGTGGAAATCTGAAACCACCTTAGGCAAAAACTTCCTATTAGTCCTGAGAACCACCTTATCTCTATGGAAAGAGATAAAATCAGGCTCCACTGACAGGGCTTGTAACTCACTTATGCGTCTGGCAGAAGTGATGGCCACCAAGAAAACAGTTTTTCAAGTCAAGTACTTAAGCTCTGCTGAGGACAAAGGCTTAGAAGGGGGTTGCATAAGCTGAGCGATGCAAACATTAAGGTCCCAAGCAGGGGCAGGGTCCCTGAATGGAGGATTGGTATGAAGCAATCCCTTGAAAAATTTAGAAAATACAGGATGGGCTGAAAGGGAAGAGAGCTTGCCTGCTGAAAGGAAGGCAGAGACAGCTGCCAGATGCACTTAGTGTAGCTGGTCTGAGTCCCAAGCTATTAAGATGAACCGTATAGTCAAGGACTGCGGGCAGGCCAGCAGACTCTGGAGAAATATGCTTCCCAGAGCACCATATAGAAAATTTTTTCCACTTGGAGTTGTAAGTGTTTCTGGTGGAAGGCTTCCAAGAAGCCTTTAGGATATCCATAACACCTTGAGAGAGGTGCAAATCAGCAAACTCTAACTCTTCCAGAGCCAGGGCTTGAGATTGAGAGATTTGAGATTTGGATACCAAACTCTCCCCTGAGCACATGTTAATAGGCTGTAATTCCTGGGAAGAGATAGGGGAAGGTGGACTGCTAAGGACAACAAGAGAGGGTTCCAGGGCTGCTTGGCCCAGTCTGGAGCAATCAGAATCACCTTGCAGGGTTGAGACCTGATTTTGACTAACACCTTGAACAGGAGAGGGAAGGGGGGGGGAAGCATACTGGAACTTCCCCTCCCAATTGAGAACTAGGGCATCCAGGGGGACTGAGCCCAACACTGGGGACCTGCAGCAAAAGAGAGGAAGTTGGCAATTGTCTGGGGCTGCAAAAAGATCTACCTGTGGGGTGCCCCATCTGGAGAAGATCATCTTCAAAACCAGGGGATCCAGGGACCATTCGTGATGGCCCTGAGATATCCTGCTGAGAGCATCTGCCAGGGCATTGTCCTTGCCTGGGAGGTGTACTGCTGTAAGAGAGGTGTTCAGGGAATAGGCCAGAGACCATAACTTCATTGCCTCTGTGCACAAGGCCGTAGACCGAGTGCCCCCTTGCTTGTTGATATACCACATTGTGCTGGTATTGTCTGTCCTGATCTGAACTACTTTGTTCTGAACAGACTTGGAAAAAGCTTGAAGTGCTAGAAACACTACTCTGAGTTCTAATAGATTGATGTGAAGCAGAGATTCCTGAGGAGACCACAACCCTTGGGTGGTCAGGTCTCCCAAGTGTGCTCCCCACCCCAAGAGGGAGGCATCTGTAGTAAGGATTAGAGAATGAGACTGAGTGACAAAAGGAACTCCCTGTCTTAGATTGTCCTGATCCAGCCACCACTGTAACGCCTGGATCAGGTTTCCAGTCACTGGAATTAGTTTGGTCAGAAGGTCCCTTTTCTGAGACCAAAAGGCTCTCAAGTGGAACTGAATATCCCTCATTTGAAATCTTGTTCCCTGCACCACTGCTGTAGAGGCAGCCGTGTGTCCCAGGAGCTGCAGAAAATGCCTTGCTGGTTGAGACACCTGGGGGGGTGAATGAAGAGGCCAGTGAGATAAGGGTCCTTGCCCTGTCCAGGGGAAGGAAGGCTCTTGCTTTTACTGTATCCAGCTCTGCCCCTATGAAGGTGAGGAGCTGCACAGGCTCTAGAACTGACTTTGAAAGATTCAGAAGGAAACCTAGAGAAGTGAGCAGTTGCTGAGTTAGCTGTAGGTGTGACTTGACTTGGTCTGGAGACTGGCCTACTGTGAGCCAGTCATCCAGGTATGGAAAGATGGAGATCCTTTTTTTCCTTAGGAAGGCAACTACTAGTGCCAGGCATTTTGTGAACACCCTTGGAGCAGAAGTTAGGCCGGAGGGCATTGCTCTGAATTGGTAGTGGCCTGAGGGCAGCTTGAACCTGGGGTACTTTCGGTGGGAGCTTCTGATGAGAATATGGAAATAGGCATCCTTGAGGTCCAGGGAGACTAGCCAGTCCCCTGGCCTTAGAGAGGGTAGAATTATTCCCAGAGTCACCATTTTGAACTTTGGCTTTAAAAGGTGCTTGTTTAAATATCTGAGATCCAGGATGGGCCGCCATTCTCCTGTCTTTTTGGGGGTTAGGAAGTACCTGGAGTACAATCCTTCCCTTTGTGTAGGGGTGGGACCCTCTCTATGGCTCTGAGAGCCAAGAGGGAAGAGAGACCTCTGCCTCTAGGGCAAGTGCCTCTGAAGGATTTGCAAGTGGAAAGGATTTGGTTCTCATCTTTAGAAATTTTTTGAAGCTGAGAACCAGTCCCTGGCTTACTACTTCCAGGACCCATTTGTCTGATGTTAAAGACATCCAGTCCTGGACAAAGTAAGCCAGCCTGCCCCCTACAGGTGGTGGAGAATCGGCACTGGCAAACCCATCAGGGTGCCTGTTTGGCAGGAGCTTTAGGCTGAGGGGTGGAAGCAGGCCTGCTTGTACCCCGTCTGCCTCTCCCTCTAAAGAACCCCCATGAGCATAAGCAGAAGAGGAGGCCTGGGCTTGGTAGAAAGGCCTATGAAAAGGCCTGCCCCTGCCCCTGGAATGCTGCCTCTGGGGAGTGGCTTGCCTTTCCTTGGCCTGAGTACTCCTGTAGGTGGTCCTGTATTCATCCATTTTCTTCATGTAGTTCTCTGTTTGCTCCCGAAACAGAGAATTACCCACAGCAGGAAAATCCATGGCCTTAGTCTGGGTATTCTGAGACAGGCTAGTACATCTGAGCCAAGCCATTCTACGAAGGGCCACAGATGTAGCCATGACTCTAGAAAAAACATCATTGGAGTCCACTGCAGCATGGAATTGCACCTTGGATGCCTCAATACCATCCGCAGCCACCTGCTCCAGCTCCTTGGCAAGCTGTCCAGGGACCTGTTTAGCTAAAGCCATTACAGTGTCCCATCTAAATTTCTGATATCTAGCTGTATAGGCCATATAGTTAGCCTGCCTGAGTCCCAAGGATGCTGCCATGTACTGTTTCTTTGCCATGGCCTCAATCCTCCTGGAGTCCTTATCTAGGGGGTGTGAAGCCAAAGGTATATTTGCATTATCACAGGCTGCAGCCTGCACTACCCCAACATGGCTGCATTGCTGGGTAAGGAACTCCGTATCTGAGCCTGAGAGAGTATACCTCTTGTCCATTCTCTTGTCCACAGGAGGTATAGAATTAGGAGTCTTTAAAATTTTTATTGTCTGTTTCCCAAAGGACTTATGAAGGGGAATAGACAGCCTCCTGGACTCTGGGATAGCCATCATTTCAACATAGTCAGGCTCCTCCTGGTCATCCACAGCTTCTTCCACAGGAAACTGAAGAGTTTCAGCCACTTTTTTGTAGAACATAAAATGGGAAGGGGACTCAGAAAGCCTAGGAGGAGACACTCCTGAAGGTCTGTCTGGGGAGATGTCCAGGTCAGTGGGCACATCCAGACTTCCATAATCACCCTCACTATCCTCATACTCTCCTTCCTCCTCCTCCGGTTCATAAAAATCCTCTAAATTATCATTCGGAACCGGGGGAACCGACCAAACTGAGTCCCTTCCTAATGGTGCCGGTTCGGTCGGAACCGGGGATAGCTACTGAACAATCCTTATCGCTTTGGCTATTTCATCAGCAGTCGGAGAAAGAACTTGTGGATCTGCACCGGCTGATTTATCCATTCTTGTTCTTTTAACTGGAACCGACTCCTCGGAGTCGGTTCTCCTTTTGCCCGAAGAAGTTTCGCCCTGGTCAGAGGACACTCCTTCTGGTTCAGTTGGAACCGAACCGGGCTGGCCATCCGGGTCAGTGGACTTCTTGTCCTCCCTTTCCCTGAGCCTACCAACCAACTCTTTTTTTCTAGGGTAGCTGCAGGAACATTTTTACAAATCTGGCAGTCTGAATCAAGTTGGTCAAACCCCAGACAATAAACACAGGTGGTGCAGGGATCAGCCTTAGCAAAGACTTCCCCACACACACTACAGTGTTGAAACCTAGTGGGCCCATTTTTTCTTTTGGGTTTCTCAGACATGGCCAGTCCTAACAAAACACTTACCCTTTTTTCGGCAATCCGCCAGGCAAGACACCCTTATCGGTTCCTGACCGTGTTACGGGTCGTGGAAAAAAATGTAATAAAATCTGTTTTTTTTAGAACCGATAAGGACCGGTTACCACACTCTAAAAGCAGAATAAACTTTTTTTGAACAACCTGATCGGTTCAAATCGAACCGATCCCACGTTTACAAGTTCCACACAGAAGAACAACAAAAATAAGCCTATCTAGAACTCACAAAACCACAGACAGAGACTGAACCGGTAGGTTACAGTTTAAAGTCGGTCGAAAACCGAGAAAAACGGTACTTTAACCGACAAATTGAACCGAGCAAAGGAGAAATCTCCAGAGCGACTGTTCAGTGAGGCGGAGTAAAGAATCTGACGGTTTGAGTTCAAACAGCAACAGACAGAGTCTCAACCAAGCTCGAGCTCAGCGTTCCATGCCTGGCATGGAAAGTTAACTCTTTCATCTCCGGGGCAGTTCAAAGGTTGGACATCACTGCAATTTGTCAGAATACAGCAAGACTTCGTGTTGTTTAAACCACTACTGCCAGGCACTTTGTGATAACCCTTGGAGCTGATGTTAGACCAAAGGGCATTGCTTTGAACTGGTAATGGTCTGAGGGCAACTTGAACCTGAGGTACTTTCTGTGGGAGCACCTGATGGGGATGTGAAAGTAGGCATCTTTGAGGTCCAGGGAGGCTAGCCAGTCCCCTGGCCTTAGGGAGGGAAGTATTATTCCCAGAGTCACCATCTTGAACCTTGATTTTAGAAGATGTTTGTTCAGGTATCTTAGATCTAGGATGGGTTGCCACTCCCCTGTCTTTTTTGGGGTAAGGAAGTACCTGGAGTATAGACCTTTGCCCCGGTGTAGGGTAGGAACTCTCTCTATGGCTCTTAAGGCCAGAAGAGATGAAACCTCTGTCTCTAGGGCAAGGGTTTCGGAAAGACTTGAAGGTGGAAAAGAAAAAATTACTCACCTTAGTAATGTTGTTTCTTCTAATGGAGTCTTGCTATATTATAGACATTAGCAGTTTGTTCCAGCTCTAGAACTGCCCCAGAGTGAAATGGTTAAAACCATTCCAAAATAGAATTTTGGCACGAGAGCAGCTCTATCTGTGTCATTTCAAACTTGAACTGTCAGATCTTTACGAGCCAAACTCACTAAGGTCTGTGTGGAAGCTGTAACCTACACTAGCCAAAATGGCTACCTAAATAATAACAACCATTGATGGTCCCAACACCCAAGACTCAAGTCAGGGGACCAGAAATACTAACACCATTCTAATAATATGAAAATGGAACATAAGTATAATAAAACACACACAGCAGTCATACACACACCCCCAAAGTCCCAAAGGGACAAAATGCTAACAGGACATAAGTAGTGCCCACACTAAGTTGCCCGCACCCCACCAAGTAGAGGTTCTGAGAGGGGCAGGTTGGGGAGGTCTATAATATAGCAAGACTCCATTAGAAGAAACAACATTACTAAGGTGAGTAATTTTTCTTCAAACAACATGAAGTCTTGCTATATTATAACATTAGCAGAATACACAGCAGTACCTCCATGGAGGAGGGCAGAACCTACTTAGGAATAGGCTCTGAAGAACAGCTGTGCCAAAGCGAGCATCTCTCCTGGCCTGGACATCCAGGGAGTAATGCTTGGTAAAAGTGTGTACCGTTTTCCAAGTAGCAGCCTGGCAAATCTCTAATAAAGGGATATCTCTGGCAGCAGCTAGAGACGCAGCTGTACCCCTGGTAGAATGAGCCCTCAAACCGGGGGCTCTGCCCACTTTCTGATAACAAAATTGGATACAAGAGACAATCCACCTGGCTATTGATCTCTTAGTGGCAGGTTTGCCTTTCCCAACTTCACCATAGGTAAGGAAAAGTTGGAGGATTCGAACCTGTGACCTTTGGTACGCTCTATATAATAACTAAGAGCTCTCTAACATCCAGGCTGTGCAACCTCCTCTCACCAAGAAGAGTGATCAGTGAAAATACTGGAAGGGAGATAGATTGATTAAGATGGAAATCTGAAACCACCTTAGGCAAAACTTCCTATTAGTCCTAAGGACTACCTTATCCCTGTGGAAAGAAATAAAGTCAGTCTCCACTGACAAGGCTTGCAATTCACTTATGCGCCTGGCAGAAGTGATAGCCACTAGAAAAACAGTTTTCCAAGTTAGGTACTTAAGCTCTGCAGAAGACAGAGGTTCAAAAGGGGTTGCATTAACTGGGCAATGCAAACATTAAGGTCCCAAGCAGGGCCGGTTCCTCAAAGGGAGGATTAGCATGGAGTAATCCCTTAAAAACTTGAAAACCCAGGAAGAGAGGAAAGAGGGGATGACTTTCCTGTTGACACAAAAGCAGACACAGCTGCCAAATGAACTCTCAGGGTAGCTGGTCTGAGACCCAAGGAATTAAGATGTACCATGTAATCTAACAAAATGGGCAATTCAGCAGATTCTGGGAAATATTTTCCCAGCACACCAAATGCAAAACCTTTTCCATTTAGAACTATAAGTAGCCTAGTGGAAGGCTTTCTGGAAGCCTTTAGGATCTCAAGAACACCCTGAGAGAGGTGTAAATCAGCAAACTCTAACTCCTCAAGAGTCAGGCCTTGAGGTTGAGGGATTTGAGGTCCAGATACCAAGCTCCTTCCTGGGCACAAGTCAACAGATTGTGATTCCTGGGGAGGCACAGGGAAGATGGACTGTCAGAGACAGAAGGAGGGGTACCAGGGCTGCCTGTCCAATCCGGGCAATCAGAATCACCCTGCAAGGCTGAGATCTGATTTTGACTAGTACTTTGAATAGGAGAGGAAAGGGGGAAGCATAGAGGAACTTCCCTCCCAATCCAGAAGAAGGGCATCCAGGGGAACTGAGCCCAGCACTGGAGGTCTGCAACAGAACAGAGGAAGTTTGTGATTGTCTGGGGCTGCAAAAGATCTATCTGAGGGATGCCCCACCTGGCAAAAACTATCCCCAGCACTTGAGGATCCAGGGACCATCTGCGGATGGCCCTGGAAATCCTGCTGAGGGCATCCGCTAGGACATTGTCCTTCCCTGGAAGATGAACTGCTATGAGGGAAGTGTTCAGGAATAGGCCAGAGACCACAACTTCATTGCCTCGTGCACAAGGTCAAGACCGAGTGCCCCTGTTTGTTGATGTACCACATTGTTGTGGTGTTGTCTGTTCTGACTTGTATCACCTTGTCGTGGACAGATGCAGAAAAAGCTTGAAGAGCTAAAAGACAGCTCTGAGTTCCAGCAAATTGATGTGGAGCAGAGATTCCTGGGGACCAAACTCCCTGAGTGGAAAGGTCGCCCATGTAGGCTCCCCCAACCCAGAAGGGAAGCATCTGTAGTGAGAGTCAAGTCGTGAGAAGGGGAAATGAAAGGGACCTCGCCTTAATTGCTCTGATCCTGCCACCACTGGAGAGCTAGGATCAAGGTTCAAGTCACTGGGACCAACTTGGAAAGGGGGTCTCTCTCTCTGAGACCAAAAGGTTCTCAAGTGAAACTGAATGTCTCTCATCTGAAATCTGGCTCCTGCACAACAGCTGTGGATGCAGCCATGTGCCCCAGGAGCTGCAGAAAGTGTCTTGCTGGTCGAGAGACCTGCAGAGTGAAGGAAGAGGCCAGAGCCACTAAATTCCTTACCCTTTCTGGGGAAGAAAGGTCTGGCTAGCTTTGTGTCCATTTCTGCCCTATAAAGGTGAGTACCTGGACTGGTTCCAGAACCGACTTTAGGTAGGTTTAGCAGAAAACCCAGGAGGTGAGAAGCTGCTGGGTGACTTGCAGGTGAGATTTTACTCTGTTCTGGGGACTGGCCTACAATGAGCCGGCTGCCTAGATAGGAAAAACAGCAACTCTCTGCCTCCTTAATGGGCCACTGCCACTGCTAGACACTTTGTGAATACCCTTGGAGCAGAGGTAAGGTCAAGGGCATTGCTCTGAACTGGTAATGACCTGAGGGCAGTTCGAATCTGAGGTACTTTCGATGGGAGCTTCTGATTAGACATGGAAATAGGCATCCTTGAGGTCCAGGGAGGCTAGCCAGTCCCCTGGCCTTAGGGAAGGTAAAATCATTGCCAGAGTTACCATTTTGAACTTTGGTTTCAGAAGATGCTTGTTCAGATATCTGAGATCTAAAATGGGCCGCCATTCTCCTGTCTTTTTGGCGTAAGGAAGTATCTGGAATACAGACCCTGCCCTGATGCAGGAAGAACCCTTTCTACTGCTCTGAGGAGCTAACAGGGATGAGACCTCTGTTTCCAGAGCGAGGGTCTCTGAAGCACTTGCAGGTAGAAAAGTCTGCTTCTCATCTTGGGAAACTTTTGAAGCTGAGAACCAGACCCTGGCTTACTACTTCCAGAACCCACTTGTCTGAGGTTAAAGAAGCCCAATTCTGACTGAAGTAAGCCAGCCTGCCCCCACTGGTACAGGAGACTGGCCCTGGCACCCTCCCATCAGGGTGCCTGTTTCGCAGGAGTTTAGGCTGGGGGGTGTGAGCAGGTCTGCCCACCCTCGTCTGCCCCTGCCTCTGAAGAAGCCCTCTGAGCATAGGCAGAGGAGGCCTGAGTCTGGTAGAAAGGCCTGTGAAAGGCCTACCCTACCCTTGGGGCTATGCCTTTGAGGAGTGGCTTGCCACCCTTAGCCTGGGCACTCTTGTAAGTAGTCCTATATTCATCCATCTTTCATGTAATTCTCTGTCTGCTCTCCAAACAGAGAATTTCCCACCACAGGAAAATCCATAGCCTTAGTCTGGGTATCCTGTGACAAACTAGTACACCTGAGCCAGGCCAACCTACGAAAAGCTACAGATGTGGCCATGACCCTAGAGGAAACATCATTAACATCCACAGCAGCATGAAACTGAACCTTAGAGGCTTCAATACCATCAGCAGCCACCTGTTCTAGTTCACTAGCCAGCTGGCCATGGGCCTGCTTGGCCAATTGCATAGCAGTATCCCATCTAGATTTCTGATACCTAGCTACATAAGCCATATAATTTGCTTGCCTGAGTCCCAGAGGGCTGCCATATACTGTTTTTTTGCCATGGCATCAATCTTCCTGGAATCCTTGTCAGGAGGATGTGAAGCCAAGGGAATATTAGCTTTATCACAGGCAGCAGCCTGAACTACCCCAACATGACTGCATTGCTGAGAAAGGAATTCTGTATCAGGGCCTGACAATGTATACCTTCTGTCCATCTTTTTATCTGCTTTATTTTATTTTATTTTGCTTATGTTCCATTTTCATATTATTAGAATGGTGTTAGTATTTCTGGTCCCCTGACTTGAGTCTTGGGTGTTGGGCCCATCAATGGTTGTTTTTATTTAGGTAGCCATTTGGCTAGTGTAGGTTACAGCTTCCACACAGACCTTAGTGAGTTTGGCTCGTAAAGATCTGACAGTTCAAGTTTGAAATGACACAGATAGAGCTGCTCTCGTGCCAAAATTCTATTTTGGAATGGTTTTAACCATTTCACTCCGGGGCAGTTCTAGAGCTGGATCAAACTGCTAATGTCTATAATATAGCAAGACTTCATGTTGTTTGAAAAGGGGGAATGCCTCGAGATACTGGGACAAAAAAAAACAAAGACAAACCCATAATTTATAGTGGCAGAACTGCCACAGCATCCAGCAACCCAGGAGAAAAGGACCACAACAAAAAAGCACCAAAAACAAAACTAAGAATTTGTCAATTTTGTTACAAATCCTGAAACACACATAGGTTTTAAAGCAATGTTTATTGAATGGTGCTGCCTGTTTTACTGGAGAAAACCATTTGCACATAGTTTTTAAACTTTGGAGAAGCAGGTCCTGTAAGCTTGCTGACAGAGAGGGCTATACTGTGAGTTCAGGAGATGACATCATCAGCACCTCTTCACTGAAACTGACTTTTTTGAACAGGCATAGAATTTAGGGTTGTAAAATGATTTGTAACTTTTAAACAAAATGACTTAGGGATCCCAGTTTTGTCGTGAGGTTGATTGGGGCTATGTTGATCCATATTCTGAATTTTTTGATGCCAGTAATTTGTGACCATAGACCCTCTTTAAAAACACATTTTTTTTTAAACCGATAAGGACCGGTAACCACACACTAAAGGAAAAACACACAGAATTCAAATAAGTTGGATCGGTTCAGCCGAACCGATCGAGAAAAGTTGTTTACAATTTCCTCAAATAACTGAGAACTAGTACCTAAAGTACTTACTGTACCGCCGACAGAGCCCTGAACTGTAATACTACAGGAGCTAAGTGGAAAAACCGACACTTTAACAGACTTGAACCGAGGAGAAGAAGAAATCTCCAGAGCGACTGTTCAGTGAGGCGGAGTAAAGAATCTGGCGGTTGGGTTTCAAAGTGCTGCAGACAGAGCCCTCAACCGAGCTCGAGCTCAATGTTCTATAGAAAATTAACCCTCTGCACTCCGGTGCAGTTCAAAGGCTGGTGCTAACTGAAGATTGTCAGAATACAGCAAGACTTCACGTTGTTTGAAAGAACAGTTACATAAGAACTTACCATAACAGTAGACCTCTGAGGGGATCTCAGTCATCAGGTCACACTGTTCGAACTTCACTGTCGGTGAAGCAGGATCCACACAGAAGATTTTTCAACAGTACAACTGGGTCTGCCCATGCTGACTTCACCTGTCAATGTCATCAATCCTATAAAGGCATGAGTGGCCCCACTCCCTCCTCAGTTCTTTCCCCAGAGACTAAGGGAGCAAACCCCTGCCATGGGGACCAAGGAAAGAGAGAGGTGCCCAGGCCTAAATAAAAGGCTGGATACACCAGACAGCCAGTCTGAGGCAGAGACCCAAATAAAGTGATGGTGGGGGGAAAGCAGACTTGATGACTGAGATCACCTCCAAGATCTACTGTTATGGTAAGTTCTTATACAACTGTTCTATCTTCTTCGAGGGTATCTCAGTCATCAGGCCGCACCATAGGAATGAGTCCCAAGCAGTTACAAGTGCTGCAATACAGTCTGGGAGGTAGGCCAACCAAGGCCTAGGACAGGAGAACCAGCAGGACAACCTGGCTGAAGCCTACCCTAGCTCTTGAAGCAATGTCCAGACTGTAGTGCTTGGTGAAAGCATGGATGGTACTCCAGGTGGCAGCAGCACAAATGTCAACAGCTGAGACCCCATGAAACAGGCCACAGAGGTAGCCATTTCTCTTATGGAGTGGAGTGGGCTTTCACCGTCCCTGGCAATTCCTTACCATGCTTGTTACAGCAGAACAAAATTTAATCAGCCAACCATCTTGATAAGCATTGTTTAGAAACATTGGCACCTTCTCTTCCTTGGGTGAAAGAAACAAAAAACTGCTTGGACTTCCTGCAGTCCTTACTTTGTAGCAGATACAATTTCAGAATGCTGCACACATCTAAAGCATGGAGCAGTGCCTCCCCTTGATTGGCACGCTCTGGGAAATAAACAGGTAGGTGGATAGATTGGTTCAGGGTAAACTCAGATACTACCTAAGGAAGAAACTTAGGATTTGTGTGCAAAGACACCTTGCATATGTGGAAAATCAAATAGGGCTCCTCACATCAATGAAACTGAAGCTCGGAAATCCACTGAGCAGAAACATAGAATTTAACGGCAGATAAGGACTGCTTGGCCCACCTAGTCACAAAAAGGTCCAACTCTAGATGACCACAACTGTCGAACAGATCTTCTGTGATGGATGATAGAAGTTCCCATTCATGCATCCTGGACCGAGTACAGCTGAGGCTGTCCGCCAGGGTTTTCAGCACACCTGGGACATGAACTGCCGAGAGTTCCAGGCCGTGGTCCAGAGGCCAGTACCAGGCCTTCATTGCTTACCTGCAAAGGGGGTACGAATGCGTTGCCCCCCCATTTGTTGATATAGTAGATCACACTGAGATTGTCTGACTGAATCAACAACTGGCCCGGACAGAGGTGGCTCTGGAAGGCTTGCAGGACAAACATAACCATCTCTAGGATGTTTATATGAAGGAAAGTCTGGATCTGGGACTAGGTACCCTTGGTCTGGAAGGGAACCAGGTGTGCCCCCAGCCCAAGCTGGAGGAATCTGTAAAAGGCCACTCTTAAGAGGTTTTGGGGATCCATTCACCACTGGAGCACCTTGCAGACCAAAGAGAAGACCAGCAGAAGCTGTCCCAGGTTATCCATGCGCTGGTTCCACTGCATCAGGAGTGTCCACTGGATCACCTGCATGTGCAGTCTGGACAGGGGGACCATGGCAATGGCCACAGCCATGAGGTCAAGGAGCCACAAGTAGACCCTGTTAGAAATATAATGGCTCTGTGCCACCATCTGAACCTGTGAGATGAGGCACTCCGCTCTGTCTGATGGCAGGAAAGCTCTGCCTTGCACCGAGTCCAGAACCACCCCTATAAACTGTTGCCTTTGGGATGGGATCAAAATGGACTTAGGCAGGCTGACAGTGATGCTTAAGCAGTGGAACAACTGGAGGGTCCTCTTCAGGGTACGGAGAACTGATCCCTGGATGGGGCTTTGAGGAGCCAGTCATGCAGACAGAGAAAGACATACATGTCCTCTCACAGGACAGCAGCAGCCATGGCTGCTAAGCATTTTGTAAAAACTCACAGCACAGAGGATAAGCCAAACAGCAAGACTCTGAATTGGTAATGTTCACCATGAAAAAGAAACTGGAAAAACCACCTGTGCGATGGACACACCGAAATATGCAGGTAAGCATCCTGCATGTCGAGGAAGCACAGCCAGTGGCCCTGTTTGAGTAGGGGTAACAACTCTGGGGGAGTGACCATGGAAAACCTTTTTTGTACAGGTTGTAAATACTGAGGTCTTTCAGATCCAGAATAGGCCTCAGGTCTCTGGTTCTTCTGGGGACCAGGAAAAACCTGGAACAGAATCCTTCATTATTCTGCCGCCAAGGCACTGGCTAAATCACCATTTTCTGCAGAAGGGAGAGTACCTTCTCCTGAAGGACTGCTGTGTGGTCTGGAGGACAGATGGAAGGTACTGGGGGAGACTCTGTGGGCTGTTCCAAAAGCTTCAGAGTGTGACCCTTTTCTGTAATCTGAAAAATCCAGGCATCTTAAGTGATGGCTCTCCATTGACTGAGATGGAAGGAGAATCATCCTCTGACCACCACCCCTTGATCAGCGACCAGAAGAGAAGGATCTGGCAATGCATTGGCAGAAGCGGATCTGGCCGCTGGGGCTGATCTGTCACTTCTGGTTTGCTTCGTAGCAGGGTCCAAGGGGGAGGAGGAGGAGAGAATAGGCAAGGCAGAACTGGCCTTCTGTTTTCCCTGGAGGCTAGAGCCTGTACTGGACTGATGGGACACCTTTCGAAAGGACGAGCTGTGTCAGCTCCTGGGCTGAGCATAGTAGAGCAAATGGATGGACTTAATAGCCCTGCCAGAGGCCTGTAACTCATTAATGATGTCCTGGACATTAAGTCCAAAGAGCTTTGAGCCACTGAAAGGGGCACTAAGCGCCTTCTGCTGGACATCAGCCGCGAAACCCGACAGCCTGAGCCAGGTGCACCTATGAAGGCAAATGCCTGTGGCAGCAGCCCTGGCAATAGTGTCAGACATATTGTACAAGGCCTGGAGGAGGTGTTTACTAATATCCTCAGCGGCCTGGAGGGATTTAAACCTTTTGAGCAAAAAGCTCCTACTAAACGCAAAAAAAAAAAAAAATGAAGGCTATGTTCTTCTCTCCAAATGTTAACTTGTCCAGTCTTTGGACCCTTGATTTAGTTCCTCGTATCACCACCCTCCTAAGCGAATCCTTAGATTTTGTGGTGAAATTAAAATACTTGGGGTTCTGGATAGACCATAAACTATCCTTCGTGGACCACGTTGAAGAGCTCTCGAACAAACTCAAATAGAGACTTGGTTTATTCTATCGAATTAAACACCTCCTCACTCAGGATGCTAAAACCAGGTTAGCTCAAAGCACCTTTATTCCCTTTCTTGGGCTACAGTGAATTCCTTTATTGCCACAGCCCCAGTTCTTTGCTTGCCAAATTTGACACTACCACCAGGTGATAAAATTACCAGAGCGACGTACTCTACTCGTCATTGCTCCTGGAATTCCCTGGTAGGATGGTCATCTCTCCTTTACAGAAGACAAAATAATGTGGCCTTCTGGACCTTTAGAGCACTTACTGGGAAACTTCCTTAATTCATTTCAGTGCGTCTGTCCCTGTGTACCACTAGCAGCTACTCACTAAGGAGCCGCTCATATACCACACTAATTACGTCTAGAGTCAATTCACATTTTGGTCAGTTATCTTTTAGTCATGCGCTCTCTTCCTTATGGAACAAACTGCAAAAAACATTGAAGCTAGTTCTCTCAGTAAAGCTGCCCACCTTTAAAAGGCTTTTTGTACACTCATTTAAGCAGTCCTGTAACTGCTTCCCATAATTTTTACCTGTGACTTAAGGGATGGGGCTCTTGCCTTAGGGTGTTCCTCTGTTTTCCCTTTGGCCTCCTTCTATACGCTTCTACCCTAGCCCTTTTCCACTCACTTGATGGAATCCTTGTAAATACTGTATATGTTACTGTAATTATTCTGTGTATATATTGTATATTTCTGTTATGATTCTATTGTATCAGTTGTATTCTCCAACCTTATTGTATTTTGTTCATTTTGGCTATCACTACAATTATGTACTGTATTACATTGTTACACTGTATTTGTATTATGTCCAGGTCCACCTTGCGAATGAGTTAATCTCAGTGGTGTTTTGCCTGGTTAAATAAAGATTGATTGCCTGATTGATTGATTAAGGATCTCCTGCTTCTGGGAACATTCTGGGAGGGCCTGAGCAGCTGCCCTGCCCTTCTTCCACATGGTATTCTGGTACTTGACCATATGAGATAAATAATTAGCAATCCAAAGTCCCAGAGTGAAGGAAACATAGGCCCTCTTACTCCAAAAGTTGATCCTTCTGGATTTCCTGTCAGGGGGAAGAGAACTTAGGAGTTTGGGCACCTTGGACCTGTCATACGCTCCTTTGATGACCACAGAGTCAGTCTCAGGCTGAGCAGCACAAAAGGGCAGGCCCTGAGGGGCATTACAGAGCTTATCAGCCCTCCGGGGCATGGCAGGAACCATGTCAGGATGGTGCCATGTTACAGTGGTGACATTCCTCAGAGCTGGCAGAATAGAAGGAATGACCTTAGGAGAAGATTCTGGGAACGCCAAAAAGTCCACCAGCTCTCTCTTGGTGGCATCTTCTTCCTCAGTGTGGAAGCCCATGGCTGTAGACAGCTGCTTCATAACACTGAAGAAGGTAGGGTCTTCAGGAGGGGACCTGGGGTGTGTGTAACTAAGTACTTATTCACTGGAGAAGCAGTAGACCTGTCTGAGGAAAGAGGTTTCTCCTCCTCCTCTTTCTCAGGGAGAATGAGGTCAGGGTGGTATTCTTCTTTGATGTCAATCCTTACCAATTTAGGACCCAATGAATGAGGAACCGATGGTCCCCAGAGAGGCACAGGCTGATAAGGCCAAACTAACGTAGAAGATGATGATGACAAAATGATCGACAGTGCTGGGGACACAGGTCTGTGTGCCCCTAATTAGTGCACCAAAATCGAGGTCAGTTGGGTCAAAATAGTATTCAGGTTGACTGCAGGTAAGGCTGCGTTGATGGCAGAGGGGTCGTCGGGACAGGGCGTGACAAGCCATTTTACAGGTCCTGAGAGTCTGAAGGCCCCATCATCTGAGGGCCTCGGGAAGCATCAGGCCTCGATGTAGGGGGCTGGAGTTGACAACCCAAGGGTCAACGATCGAGGGGCTAATGAACCAAGGTTTGACAGCCAGCCTTCCTGAGAAGTGGTAGGAGGTGCTGTCATTTGGGGCCTTGCGGGAGTAGAGGCCAGGACAGTAGAAGGCATCAGGGCAGCCACTGCCAATGGAGTACCCCCCAAAGAAGATGAAGAAACTGTTTTGGAACGGAAGTGTCGCAGGTGGGCAGTCCCAATCTCAGTCTTTTTTATGATTTTTCCCCCAAGGACTAGTCTCAGGCCTTAGAGCTTGACAAACCCACCAGTGACTGAGAAGGAGGGACCCCAGAGGACCTCTGCCCAGAAATGGCTACCTGCTGTTCCATGAGCAATTTCTTCAAGCCTTTCTGCATAATCTAAGGGTTGTTAAGTTAAACTTTTGGCAGAGCTCACAGTCTGAGATGTCATGGTCAGGCCCAAGACACCAGACACAGAGGTTGTGTTCATCAGAGAAAGCAATCTTCTTTCCACAGCAGCAGCAATGGAAGAGAAGAGAGGAAGGATTGATTCTCGACACAAAACAAGATCAAAGAATCTCTTGTGAAAAAAAGATTCACAATGTTAAAGAAAAGTGTAGGCAAAAATAGTATGAACTGTTACGAAGCTTCCTCAGAGACCCATGGGAGTGAAGTCAATGGCGGGAAAGAACTGAGGAGGAAGTGGGGCTGTTCACGCCTTTACAGGGTTGATGACACTGCAGGTGACATCAACATGAGCGGTCCCAGTTGTACTGCTGGAAAATCTTCCGTGTGGATCCTACTTCACTGACAGTGAAATTCCTACGATGTGACCAGATGATTGAGATTCCCTCGAGGAAGACCAGTTACATACTTACCGTAACAGTAGATCTTTGAGAGAATCTCTTCCATCAGGCCATGCTGTCCAACCCTCTTTTCCCCTTTTGGGTCTGCAACACTGGATTTCTGTGCTGCTGTCTCCATTGCTACATTTTTCCAGCCCTCTATCTCTTGTTCTGGAGTACTGGGTTCTCTCCTGATTCCTTAGAGGGAGGTCCTCCGAGCATGATCTCTAGCAGGGAACTGAGGAGGAGGAGGGACCGACCATATTTATGTACACACTGATGTCTGTCGTCATGGGTAGCCCCTGGCTGACTGCTTGCAAAAGTTTCCCGGTGGTCTTAGTGTCTGGAGGCCATAAGTTCCAAAGATGTGGCCTGATGAAAGAGACTCTCTCAAAGTGCTACTGTTACAGTACATACTAACTGTTCTTTCTTCCTCTCCTGTCACTGCGGTCAGATGATTTTCAAGGACAATGTCCATTCTGGCTGTATTTTCTATCTGCACCTAGTTCACAATGTGAAGGCCGGTGTAATCTGCCAGTGATTTAACCAGAGCACAATGAGACACTGATGAAAAGTATTGGAACATTTCCTAGAGCACAAGAAAATGGATGCCTTGCTGTATTCTGACATATGCAGTTAGGTCCTGCCTTTCAACTGCCCCGGAGATTAAAGAGTTAAACTTTCCATGGCCAGCATGGAAAGTTCACCACAAGCTCGGTTGAAGCCCGTCTGCTGTTGTTTAAACTCCAACCGTCAGATCTTTACCAGCAATACTCACTAGAAGTTCTGTGTGGAAACTGAAAAACTCAAAACTAGCCAACTGGCAACTATAGCTATATAAAAGGTTTTTTTTGGTTTCAAAAAGAAGATTCAAGTCAGGAAACCCAAAAAACAAAACACATCCAAAACACAATCACTCACCCAGAATAAAAGAGGGTGAAAAAAGAACACCCCTAGGATGCCAGCACTGCTCCTGCCCACCCATATCCCAAAAACTAGGTTCTGAGAGGGGAGGCAGGGTGGAGGAGCTCAGAATACAGCAAGACTCTATTAGAAGAAACAACATTACTAAGGTGAGTAATTTTTTCTTCAAACAACATGAAGTCTTGCTGTATTCTGATATATGCAGACTACCAAGCAGTACCTCCATGGAGAAGGGACAGAACCTACTTTGGAAACAGGCTCAGAGAGTAATGCTTGGTGAATGTATGGACTGTTTTCCAGGTGGCTGCTTGACAAATTTCTAAGAGAGGAATATCCCTGGCAGCAGCCAGGGAAGCAGCTGTACCTCTAGTGGAATGAGCCCTCAGGCCTGAGGGTGACGTTCTACCCAGTTTCTCATAGCAGAATTGTATACAAGAAACAATCCACCTGGCAATAGATCTCTTAGTGGCAGGTTTGCCCTTACCAACCTCTCCATACATGAGGAACAGCTGGAGGAATTCAAACCTGTGACCCTCGGTGCGCTCTATGTAGTAGCTCAGGGCCCTTTTAACATCTAAGCTGTGTAGCCTCCTCTCTCCAGAGGAGGAATGGTCAGTGAAGAAAACAGGGAGAGACACAGACTCGATGAGGTGGAAATCTGAAACCACTTTAGGCAAAAACTTTCTGTTAGTTCCTAGGACCACTTTATCTCTACGGAAAGAGATGAAATCAGGTTCCACTGACAGGGCTTAGAATTCACTGATATGCCTGGCAGAGGTAATGGCCACTAAAAACACAGTTTTCCAAGTTAAGTACTTAAGCTCTGCAGATGACAAAGGCTCAAAGGGGGGTTGCATAAGCTGAGCAATGCAAACACTAAGGTCCCAAGCAGGAGCAGGATCCCTAAAGAGGGGACTGGTGTGAAGCAATCCCTTGAAAAACTTACAAAACACAGGATGGGATGACAGAGGGGAAGGCTTGCCTACTGACAGGAAAGCAGAAACAGCTGCCAAATGTACTTTAAGGGTAGCTGGCCTGAGGCCTAGGCCATTAAGATGGACCATATAGTCCAGAACCGTAGGCAATTCAGCAGAATCTGGAGAAATATTTTTCTTAGAACACCAAATGCTGAATCTTTTCCATTGGAGTTGTAAGTCTTTCTGGTAGAAGGCCTTCAAGAAGCCTTAAGGATATCCAGAACACCTTGGGAAAGATGCAGATCAGCAAACTCTAACTCTTCAAGAGCCATGCCCTGAGATTGAGAGACCAAAGATTCGGGTACCAAATCCTCCCCTGAGAAGATGTCAACAGGTTGTAATTCCTGGGAAGAGACAGAGGAAGGTGGACTGCTAGGGACAGCAACAGGGGATACCAGGGCTGTCTGGCCCAGTCTGGAGCAATCAGAATCACTTTGCATGGTTGTGATCTTATCTTGACTAACACTTTGAACAGGAGAGGAAAGGGGGGAAGCATACAGAAATTTCCCTTCCCAATTCAGGATCAGAGCATCCAGGGGGACTGAGCCCAAGACTGGGGGTCTACAACAAAAGAGAGGAAGTTGGTGACTGTCTGCAGCTGCAAAAAGATCTATCTCCGGAGAGCCCCATCTCGAGAAAATCACTTTCAAAACTAGAGGATCTAAGGTCCATTCGTGATGGCCCTGGGATATTCCTTTCAGAGCATCTGCTAGGACATTGTCCTTCCCTGGGAGGTGAACTGCTATCAGAGAGGTTTGCAGGGAATAGGCCAGGGACCACAACTTCATTGCTTCTGTGCACAAGGCTGTAGACCGAGTGCCTCCCTGCTTGTTGATGTACCACATGGTGGTGGTGTTGTCTGTTCTGACCAGGACCATCTTGTTCTGCACAGATTTGCAAAAATCTTGCAGTGCCAAAAACACTGCTCTGAGTTCCAAGAGATTGATGTGAAGCAGAGATTCCTGAGGTGACCACAGTCCTTGGGTGGTAAGATCCCCCTGATGGGCTCCCCAGCCCAGCAGGGAAGCGTCTGTGGTGAGTACCACTGAATGAGACTGAGTGACAAAAGGAACCCCTTGTCTCAAATTGTCTGATCCTGCCACCATTGCAAGGCCTGGATCAAGGTTCGAGTCACAGGGACTAGTTTGGTAAGGGAATCCTTTCTTTGGGACCAGAAGGCTCTTAAGTGGAACTGAATGTCCCTCATCTGGAATCTTGCTCCTTGGACCACTGCTGTGTAAGCTGCCATGTGGCCCAGAAGCTGAAGGAAATGCCTTGCTGGTCGAGACACCTGAAGGGTGAATGAAGAGGCCAGTTCCATGAGGGTCCTCGCCCTTTCCAGGGGAAGTAAGGCTCTTGCCTTTACTGTATCCAGCTCTGCCCCATGAAGGTGAGGAGCTGTGCTGGTTCGAGAACTGACTTTGGAAAGTTGAGAAGGAACCCTAAGGAAGTGAGCACTTGCTGAGTCACTTGCAAATGTGACTTGACTTGTTCTGGAGACTGACCTACTATGAGCCAGTCATCCAAGTATGGGAAGATGGAGATCTTTTTTCTCCTTAGGAAAACAACCACTACTGCCAGGCACTTTGTGAAAACCCTTTGGGCTGATGTTAGACCAAAGGGGATTGATCTGAATTGATAGTGGCTTGAGGGCAACTCGAACCTGAGGTACTTTCTATGGAAGCACCTGATGGGAATGTGAAAATAGGCATCTTTGAGGTCCAGGGAGGCTGGCCAGTCCCCTGGCTTTAGAGAGGGAATGATTATTCCCTGAGTCACCATTTTGAACTTTGGTTTTAAAAGGTGTTTGTTCAGATATCTTAGGTCCAGGATGGGCCGCCATTCTCCTGTCTTTTTGGGGGTTAGGAAGTACCTGGAGTACAATCCTTTGCCCTTGTGTAGGGTGGGAACCCTCTCTATAGCTGTGAGAGCTAGGAGGGAAGAAACCTCTGCCTCTAAGGCAAGGGTCTCTTATGGATTTGCAGGTGGAAAGGATCTGGTTCTCATCTTGGGAACTTTTTTGAAGCTGAGAACCAGCCCCTGGCTTACAACTTCCAGGACCCACTTGTCTGTTGTTAGAGACTTCCAGTCCTGGACAAAGTAAGCCAGCCTGCCTCCTACTGGTATGGGAGAATCGGCCCTGGCAGACCCATCAGGGTGTTTGCTTGGCAGGGGCCTTAGGCTGAGGAGTGGATGCAGCCCTGCTCATCCCCCTTCTGCCTCTCCCTCTAAAGAACCCCCTCTGTGAAAAGGAAGAAGAGGAGGCCTGAGCTTGGTAAAAAGGCTTTTGGAAAGGCCCGCCCCTGCCCTGGACTGCTGCCTTTGAGGAGTGGCTTGTCTTTCTTTGGCCTGAGCACTCCTGTAAGTGGTCCTGTACTCGCCATCTTTTTCATGTAGTTCTCTGTCTGCTCCCCAAACAGAGAAGTACCAATAACAGGGAAATCCATGGCCTTAGCCTGGGTATCCTGTAAGAGGCTAGTACATCTGAGCCAAGCCATCCTCTGAAGAGCCACAGATGTAGCCATGACTCTTGATGAAACATCACTGGAGTCCACAGCAGCATGAAATTGTACTTTAGATGCCTCAATCCCATCTGCAGCCACCTGCTCCAGCTCCTTGGCAAGCTGGTCAGGTGCCTGTTTAGCCAGAGCCAGCACAGTGTCCCACCTGGACTTCTGGTATCTAGCTGTGTAGGCCTTATAGTTAGCCTGCCTGAGTCCCAAAGATGCTGCCATGTACTGTTTCTCTGCCATGGCATCAATCTTCCTGGAGTCCTTGTCTGGGGGGTGTGATGCCAAGGGGATATTTGCCTTATCACAGGCAGCAGCCTGCACTACCCCAACATGGCTGCATTGCTGGAAAAGGAACTCTGTGTCTGAGCCTGAAAGAGTGTACCTCTTGTCCATTTGTCTGTCCACAGGAGGTATGGAATTAGGAGACTTAAGAATTTTATGTGTCTGTTTCCCAAAGGATTTGTGGAGGGGAACAGACAGTCTCCTGGACTCTGGGATGTCCATCATCTCAACAAAATCAGGCTCCTCCTGATCCTCTACTGCTTCCTCCACAAGAAGCTGGAGGGTCTCAGCCACTTTTTTGTAAAACATATAGTGAGAAGCGGACTCAGAAAGCCTAGGAGGAGAAACACCTAGAGGTCTGTCTGGGGAGATGTCCGGGTCAATAGGCACATCCAGACTTTCATAATCACCATCATCTTCCTCATACTCTCCTTCCTCCTCCTCCGGTTCATAAAATTCTTCCAAAGTGTAATCCGGAACTGGGGGAACTGACAGAACCGAACCCCTGCCAGATGGTTCCGATTCGGTTGGAACCGAAGTTAGCGATTGCACTATCCTTATCGCTTTGGCTATCTCATCGGCTGTTGGAGTATGAATTTCTGGGTCCGAACCGGACGATTTATCTTTTCTTTTCCTTTTTACCGGAACCAACTCCTCAGAATCGGCTCTCCTTTTGCCTGAAGAAGTATCACTCTGGTCAGAGGGCAGTCCTTCTGGTTCGGTCGGAACCGAACCGGGCTGGCCATGCGGGTCAGTGGACTTGTCGGCCTCCCTTTCCCTCAGTCTACCTAATCTCTTTTCCAGGGTAGATTTGGGAAAATTCTTACAAATTTGGCAGTCTGAAACGAGGTGGTCAAACCCCAGACAATAAACACAGGTGGTGTGGGGATCAGCCTTGGCAAAGACTTCCCCACACACACTGCAGTGTTGAAACCCAGTGGGCCCTTTTTTTTTCTTGGGTTTCTCAGACATGGCCAATCCTAACCAAAACTTACCATTTTTTGGCAATCCGCCAGACTCCCCTATCGGTTCCTGACCATGTCACAGGTCTTGGAAAAAAACGTAATAAAATCCGTTTTTTTTTAGAACTGATACGGACCGGTTACCACACTCTAAATAAATCACAAACTTTTTTTACCTGAAACTTATCGGTTCAGCCAAACCGATCCATAATTTACAATTTCTACACAGAAACTACACAGAAAACCTATCTAGTACTCACGGTACCACAGACAGAGACTTGAACTGATTGAGCGGTAACAGCACTTCGGTAGAAACTGAGTGAAAAAACGACACTTCAACCGACTTTTTTGAACTGAGCAAAGGAGAAATCTCCGGAGCGACTGTTCAGTGAGGCGGAGTAAAGAATCTGACAGTTGGAGTTTAAACAACAACAGACAGGGGCTTCAACCGAGTTCATGGTGAACATTCTATGCTGGCCATGGAAAGTTTAACTCTTTGTTCTCCGGGGCAGTTGAAAGGCAGGACCTAACTGCATATGTCAGAATACAGCAAGACTTCATGTTGTTTGAAATAGACATTTTTTTTTTAGAGAAACTTAGATTTAAGTATGGTTCCCAGATATCAATGAGTTTATCTAGTCTACTCATATTCGTATATGCTACTCTTTCATAACTGGCTCTAACTTGTAACCACTCACACTGTGGGGGGGATCTGTATTCCTCCAATGCCTAAGTATCACATTTTTTGCAGTGACAAAGGCGGCACAAAGCCAGATTTTTTTGAATTTCTGTATACTCAATCAGTTCAGAACAAATTCCTAATACTGCGAATTTTGCTGAACATGGAAACCATATTTCAGATATTTTTTTCACAGACTGACATGATTTCCTGCCAGAAATGAAGTAAAGAGCGACTCTGGTCAAAAGTGCTACATTGCAGAATTAGAATAAGCATACTTCCAATAAATCTCATATCAAACATTAGGTTTCTGTGTTACTTCATTTTAAAGTTATGGGCTATTTTGCAACCCTGATTTCACCACCTGTTCAAAAAAGTCAGTTTCAGTGAAGAGGTGCTGATGATGTCATCTCCTGAACTCACAGTCTAGCCCTCCCTGTCAGTAAGTTTATAGAACCTGTTTCTCCAAAGTTAAAAGATCATTCTGCAATGGTTTTCACAAGTAAAACAGACAACACCATTCTAAAAACAGTGCTACAGAATCTATGTGTTTCAGGTTTTGTAACAAAGTTGACAAATTTGTATTTTAATGCCTTTTTGGTGTGGTTCATTTCTCCAGTTGCAGGATGCTGAGTCAGCATGCATTCAGGGTGCTGATATCATGTGAAGTACTACTCTGCAGTGCCTGTTCGGAAGTTGTTTTGCTACAAGTGTTCCAATGTTGGTAACTGCATTGCTGTTTGTCACTGACTGCTTTACAATAAGTTTTAATAGGGGCCTTATATGTGTTAATCCTTACTAGGGGTGGAAGTGTTAGCCCTGGTAAAACAATCATTGTAATGTGCAGTACAACGCAGATGAGCCTGAAAATAGCTCAAGTAACAGCCTGTCAATGAGAAAACAGAAAATGAGCTCTGCTCAACCGAGTATCCCATTCATTCATTATTTGATGATGAATAAAATATTGATTGATTGAGTGATTAAGCATTGAGCTGGCTACTGCATAGAAACTCTTAGTAAGGTTTCAAAATAGCACTACCTCTCCCAGCCCCATTTACAGGGTGATGGAATAATTGATTTAAAGTGCCATCCTGAGAAATCACCTCAATTGAATGATAGGTGTGAATGATCACAGCCTTTCACCACATCAGAGATATCCAGTCTGCAAATCTCATATTAGTGTGCTGTGAGTTAGCATCCAGCAACCCAGGGGAAAAGGACCACAACAAAAAAGCACCAAAAACAAAACTATGAATTTGTCAATTTTGTTACAAAACCTGAAACACATATAGGTTTTAAAGCAATGTTTATTGAATGGTGCTGCCTGTTTTACTAGAGAAAACCATTTGCACATAGTTTTTAAACTTTGGAGAAGCAGGTCCTGTAAGCTTGCTGGCAAAGAGGGCTATACTGTGAGTTCAGGAGACGACATCAGCACATCTTCACTGAAACTGACTTTTTTGAACAGGCAGAGAATTTAGGGTTGTAAAATGATTTATAACTTTTAAACAAAATGACTTAGGGATCCCAGTTTTGGCATGAGGGTGATTGGGGATATGTTGATCTATATTCTGAATTTATTGATGCCAGTAATTTGTGACAATAGTCCCTCTTTAAAGATATTCAGGACCATAGTATATGGGAGAGTGTGCCTTTCTAAACTGAACATCTCCAGCATTACTCATTAGTTTGTTTGTTTTTTTAGTTTTTGGTAACCAGAGTATGGTACCATCTGTGTATAGTTTTGTATTGGATGAGTCTTCCATTTGCTTCTTTACAAGCCTTCTAGGTCATGTTCCATATTTGGCTTCATTCCTCAGGAGAAATTGTGATTTTTAACTAGGCTTGCCATTTAATTATTAAAGAGTCTACAGGATTAGGCTTGGATTCCAGAAGCATTCTGTAGATACACACGTGCCCATTATTGGTTGTACAGATTTTATCAAAGACATCTAACGGAGGAAAGCACACATCTTTATCTGTGGAATCTCTAAGAACATCTCTAGGTCATAGATATTTATGGAACTCTCTGATTTCCATGTAACCCAGCCTATGCCTTTACCATCAATTAGGAAAACACAGGTTACTCACCTGTAACAATAGTTCTAGGAGTGGTATATGTTGTTCATGCACATGTCTGGCAGTGTCCTTTCCCTTTTAATTCTTGCCAGAAGTCTTAAAGCTGGCTCCTCCCACCCACCCGAGTGGTATATCCCTTGGCTCCACCCCATGACGCCAGATCTTTCCCACTGGAAGCAGAGGTTGTGCGTTGAAGCCGGGGATGTCAGGTGGGTCCGTGTGGATGAACACCATATACCACTTCTAGAACTATTGTTACAGGTGAGTAACCTGTGTTTCCAGAGATGTGGATATGTTGTTCTATTCACAGGTCTGGCAGACTCCTAGCAGCTCTCCGGGAAGAGGGAGGCAAGGCTCACACCCCCTATTTTGGAAACAGAGATTGGAGAACTGAGGCCCCAAAACCAGCATCCTGGTGTAACTCTAGGTCAATATGGTAATGGGAAAAGAAGGGGTTGGCTGACTTCCAGGTAGCAGCCCTGCAGATTTCCTGGAAGGGACATCCCTAGAAGTAGCCACTGATGCAGCAGTATGGCGGGTGGAATGAGCCCTTAGCCCTCTGGAAGGCTCCCTACCCACCAACCTATAGCTGAGATCAATGCAGGATGTGATCCACCTGCCAACTGTCTGCTTAGCTGCAGGTCTGCCAGGTGCGGCTTCAGCGTAGGTTACAAACAGCTGGGGAATCTCTCCCTGAATTCTAGCCGTGTGCTCCTTATAGTATGCGAGAATTCACCTCGGGTACAAAGTATGGAGCCTGTGCTCGGCATCCGAGGCGTGACTGGGGTAGAACACCAGTAGAATCATCACCTGGTTCAGGTGAAACTCCAACACAACTTTCGGAAGGAACATCAGGTTGGGGTGCAGAACTACCTTGCTCCTATGGAAGACCAGATAAGAAGACTTGACTGAGAGCGACTGGAGCTCCCCAATCCTTCTGGCTAACATGATAGCCATCATGTAGGCAGTCTTCCATGCCAAACGCAACATCTCGCACTTGTGCATCGGTTCGAATGGCTTGCCCATGAGATTTGCCAGTACCAGCAGTAGATCCCTTGGCAGCGGTGGTTCATGCACTGGAGGGGATATGTGATTGAGACCTTTCAAAAAGTGCCAGACCACCTCCTCCTGCGCCACCGACTGCTGACTGACCCACGCCCAGTAAGCAGAGATGGCTCCTAGGTGCACCTTAAGGGTCGTCGACTGAAGCCCCCCTTTGGAGAGAGACCATAGGTAGTCTAGGATGCTAACCATTAAACAGGTCCAAGGGTCCAACCCCTTACCCTGACACCAAATGGAGACTCTCTTCCATTTGAAGGCATAGCTCTTCCTGGTTGATTCCTTGCGAGATGCCTCGACCACAGTGAGGACATCTTTGGAGAGACCCAAAGCCTAGAACCCTAGCCACTCAGGAATCAGGCTGTCAGGTGCAGGGATTGAAGGTCCGGGTGGTGTACCTTCCCCTGATTGATGGAAAGCAGGTCTAGGCATGTTGGAAGATGCCTCAGGAGCCTGTTGCTGAGGCTGAGGAGATCAGGGTACCAGAACTGGCGGAGCCAGTCCAGAGTCACCAGGATCACCTATGCCTTGTCCCTCCTGACCTTGAGGAGCATTTTGTGGATCAAGGGAAATGGAGGGAAGGCATAAAAGAGGCCTGGGGTCCACGGCCTCAAAAAGGCATCCCCTGCAGCAAGCCCTGCTGAGGGAGGTGGGCACAAAACAGCCTCAACTTTGTGTTCTCCCTGGAGGTGAACAGGTCCACCTGAAGGGTGCTCCACTGGGAGAACAGATTGTGTACTACCTCCGGATGCAGTGACAACTCGTGGGATACCTCACCCACTCAACTGAGGGCATCCGCCAGCTGATTGGAGGCTCCTGCCACATGAATGGCAAGGAGATCTGCCTGCAGTCAGCTCATGAGGGTCCAAATGTGAAGAGATTGCCTGCACAGAGACGGGGAGTGCATCCCGGCTTGCTTATTGAGATAGTACATGGTCATAGTGTTGTCCGTCTGGACCAGAACCACTTGACCCTAAACTAGCGGAATGAAGGCAGTCAGCACCAGCTGGACTGCTTGGAGCTCCAGCAGGTTGATGTAGCACCAGGACCTCAGGGGTCCAGAGCCCGTGGACACTGTGTTCCTCCAGGTGGGCACCCCAGCCCATGAAAGAGGCGTTGGTCATCAGGATGACTGTCAGCTTGGGGCAGACAAATGGGATCCCCGCCTGCAGATGTTCTGGGCTGGTCCACCATTAGAGATCACCCCACATCTTCTGGGTCACAGTGACCAGCTGGTAAAAATGACCTAGATGCCGAGTCCACTGGCTGGCCAGCTCCCACTGCAGGAGGTGCTTATGCTACCAGGCCCATCAGACCACAGAGATGAAGGCCGCCATGTATCCCAGAAGGCGTAGGAAGTCCCGGGCAGGGCACAAATGCCCAATCAGAAATGATCAGGCAAAGAAGGAGAGAACCTCTGCGCTGGGAGCCAGGTTCTGGTTCGGCAAGAGTTGAGTTCTGCCCTGATGAAGCAGACCACATGTGAGGGCACAAGTTCTGACTTGGCCTTGTTGACTAGGAGACCAAGGTCGATATAGATCTGGAGGGCCAGGTCCCTGGACCTCTCCACCTCATACGTGGAGGGACCTGAAATCGTCCAGGTAGGGTACACTTGGACCCATCAATGCCAAAGATGGGCCTAATGCATTTGGTGAAGACCCTGGGGGCCACTGAAATGCCGAACAGCTTGGCTTGGAACTCATAGAGGTTTTCCTCAGCTCAAAAGTGGAGGAACTTCTGATGGGATGGATGGATCGGGACGTGAAATAACACATCCTGTAGATCCAGGGAGCAAAACCACACGTTCTGCTTCAGAGATGGTATGATCTGGGACAGAGTTACCATCCTGAAGGTGCGAGACCTAAGGAACTTGTTTAGGTTGTGCAGATCTAGAATGGGGCACCAGTCCCTCGTCCATTCCGGGACCAGGAAGCACCTGAAAATAAACCCTGGGTTGACCGAGGGGGTCTGCAACTCTGACCACTACTTCCTTGTGGAGGGGTTATGTCGTCTCGGACAGCTGACAGAGTGTCTGCGGATACCTTCTCCTCCCGTGGGGCGCAGGCTCAGCTTGGTGGGTACTGCTCAAATTCCATAGGCAGATCCTGGCGGACAACCTCCAGAACCCACCTGTCTGTGGTAACAGTGGACCAGGTGGAAAGGAAGTGGCGGAGCCATCCCCCCACAGAAGGACCCAGGGGAGGTGTGATGGGCATAGGGGCTGGTCACCCCCCATCCTGTCACTGAGCAGGCTTGGAGGAGGTGGATCTGGCCAAGGGGCCACTGGGTCCCTGACTTTCAGACTGCCGAAGCCACTGAGTTGGGCTGAGGGTGCCAAGACTGAGCTGCTGCTGCTGCCCAGACTGGTACTGGGACAGCTTGGCCGCAGAGGTGGAAGATCGAAAGAAAAAATTACTCACCTTAGTAATTGCTTTTCTTCTCATGGAGTCTTGCTATATTAGGACTTATTGCAGTTAGCCCCTGGCTCTGAACTGCCCCGGAGAGGAAACAGTTAACTCCAGAGAGATCTGGAGTTCCACAGCGCGAGGGCGCTGTTCAAAGCTCTATCTGGCCAGTTTCAAATGAAACTGCCAGGTTCTTTACGAAGCTAAACTAACATAGCAAGTCTGTGTGGAAAAGCTCTACACTAGCCATTGGCTACCTACCAGTAGTAAAACAACAAAACACCACAACAATCACAGAATAAAAACAATATTACCTATTGTTGTTAGGATCACCCCTGACAAGCACTAATAGGCCCCCTCTCCCCAAAAGACTCAAGTCCAGAGAGGGGACCATCTACCACTTAACAAAAAACAGAATTACCTAGTTCCCTAACCCAAATGAAACAAGGGGAACTAGAGAGACTAAAATGGCATGACACAGTGCTTGCACTAATTTGCCAACCCCGTACCCAAGTAGGAATTCTGAGAGGGGTAGGAGGGGGGGTTGTCCTAATATAGCAAGACTCCATGAGAAGAAAAGCAATTACTAAGGTGAGTAATTTTTTCTTCAAACACCATCAAGTCTTGCTATAATTAGGACTTATTGCAGATTATACAGCAGTACCTCCATGGAGGAGGGCCAGAACCTACTTAGGGAATAGGCTCTGAAGCACAGCTGTGCCAAAACGAGCATCTCTCCTGGACTGGACGTCCAGGGAATAATGCTTGGTGGAGGTGTGGACTGTCTTCCAGGTAGCAGCTTGGCAAATTTCCAAAATGGGAATATCTCTCAGCAGCCGCTAGAGATGCAGCTGTACCCCTGGGAATGAGCCTCAGTCCTGAGGGAGGTTCTCTACCTAGTTTTTGGTAACAGAACTGGATACAAGAGACAATCCACCTTGACATTGTCCTCTTAGTGGCACGCCTCCCTTGCCCACTCTCCATAGGTAAGGAAGAGTTGAGGATTCGAACCTATGACCCTTGGTGCGCTCCAAATAGTAGCTTAGGGCTCTTTTGACGTCCAAACTGTGCAGTCTCCTCTCTCCTGAGGAAGAGTGCTCAGTGAAAATACTGAAGAGAGATGGATTGGTTAAGATGAAAATCTGAAACCACTTTAGGTAAAACTTCTGTTAGTCCTGAGGACTACTTTATCTCTGTGAAAAGAAATAAAATCCTTTTCCACTGACAAGGCTTGTAATTCACTTATACGCCTAGCAGAAGTGATAGCCACTAGAAAGACAGTCTTCCAAGTTAAAAACTTGAGATCTGCGAAGACAGAGGCTCAAAGGGGGATTGCATTAGCTGAGCAATGCAAACATTCAGATCCCAGGCCGGAGCTGGTTCCCGAAAGGGAGGTTACTGTGAGCAACCCTTAAAAAACTTGGAAAACACAGGGTGAGAGGGAGGAAACAGGTTTCCCTGCAGAAACAAAAACAGAAACAGCTGCATAGATGAACCTTCAAAGTAGCTGGTTTGAGGCCTAGGGAATTTAGATGGACCAAACAGTCCAATAAAATGGCCAAGTCAGCAGATTCTGGTACAATTTGCTTCTCAGAACACCAAAAGGAAAACCTCTTCCACTTGGAGTTGTAAGTGGCCTCTAGTGGAAGGCTTCTCTAGAAGCCTTCAAAATATCCAGGACACCTTGAGAAAGTGTAAATCAGCAATTCTAGCCCTCAAGAACCAGGCCTTGAGGTGGAGGGAATTGAGGTCCGGTACTCACACTCTCCCTGTGCACAGGTCAGCAGGTCGTGGGTCCTGGCAAGGTCAGGGAGGGTGGAATGTCAGGGACAGGAGAAGAGGGTACCAGGGCTGCCTGGCCCAGTCTGGAGCAATCAGAATCACTTTGCAGGGCTGAGTTCTGATTTTACTAGTACCCTGAAGAGGAGAGGAGAGGAAGGGAGGAAAGCATACAGGAACTTCCTTTCCAATCCAACTGAAAGGCCCAGGGGACTGATCCCAGCACTGGAGGCCTGCAACAAAACAGAGGAAGTTGGTGGTTGTCTGGGGCTGCGAAAAGATCTATCTGAGGGGTGCCCCATCTGGCAAAGACTGTCCCCAGCACCAGAGGATTCAGGGCCCATTCGTGATGGCCCTGAGAGATCCTGCTGAGGGCATCCGCCAGGACATTGTCCTTCCCTGGGAGGTGAACCGCTATCAGGGAGGTGTTCAGGGAATAAGCCAGAGACCACAACTTCATTGCTTCGGTGCACAAGGCTGAAGACCGAGTGCCCCTTGCTTGTTGATGTACCACATTGTTGTGGTGTTGTCTGTCCTGACTTGAACTACCTTTGTTCTGGACAGTAGCTGAAAAAGCCTGGAGAGCTAAGAGAACAGCTCTGAGTTCCAAAAGATTGATGTGGAGCAGAGATTCCTGAGGGGACCACACTCCCTGAGTGGAAAGGTCGCCCAAGTGAGCCCCCCACCCTAACAGATGGGCATCCGTGCTGAGGGTGAGGGAATGAAGAACGGGTAAGAAGGGGACCCCCTGAGTTAGATTGCTTTGATCCTGCCACCACTGAAGGGCTAGGACCAGGGTTTTGGTCACTGGGACTAATTTGGTAAGGGGGTCCTTCCTTTGAGACCAGTAGGACCTCAAGTGGAACTGGATGTCCCTCATCTGAAATCTTGCTCCCTGCACGACAGCTGTGGAAGCAGCCATGTGCCCTAGGAGTTGCAGAAAGTGCCTTGCTGGTCGAGAGACCCGCAGGGTAAAGGAGGATGCCAGGGCAAAGATTCTGTCCACTCTTTCCGAGGGAAGAAATGCCCTGGCTGACTTTGTGTTCAACTCTGCACCTATGAAAGTTAGTACCTGAACTGGTTCCAGAACTGACTTTGGAAAATTCAGCAGGAATCCCAGAGAAGTGAGAAGCTGCTGGGTGACTTGCAAATGGGATTTTACCTGATCTGGAGACTGACCCACTATGAGCCAGTCGTCCAGGTAGGGAAACACAGCAACCCCTTGCCTTCTTAAATGAGCCACTACCACAGCTAGACATTTTGTGAAAACCCTTGGAGCAGAAGTGAGGCCGAAGGGCATTGCTCTGAACTGGTAGTGGCCAGAGGGCAGTTCGAACCTGAGGTACTTTCGGTGAGAAGGCCTGATCAAGATATGAAAATAGGCATCCTTGAGGTCCAGGGAAGCTAGCCAGTCCCCTGGCCTTAGGGAAGGCAAAATCATTGCCAGAGTTAACATTTTGAACTTTGGTTTCAAAAGATGCTTGTTCAGGAACCTTAAATCTAGGATGGGCCGCCATTCTCCTGTCTTTTTTGGGGTAAGGAAGTATCGAGTACAGCCCCTTGCCCTGATGGCAAGGAGGAACCTTTCCACTGCTTTGCAGTCTCAGAAGAGAAGAAACCTGCTTCCAAAGCAAGGGCTTCTGAAGGATTTGCAGGAGGAAAATGTCTGGCTCTCATCTTTGGGAACTGCTTGAAGCTGAGAACCAGACCTTGGCTTACCACCTCCAGAACCCATTTGTCCGAGGTTAGGGACAACCAGTTCTGGCTGAAATAAGCCAACCTGACCCCCACCGGTACAGGAGAATCGGCCCTGGACACCCCGTCAGGGTGCCTGCTTTGCAGCAGCTTTAGGCTGAGGAGAGGGAGAGGGTCTGCCTGTTTTCCCCCGTCTACCTCTGCCTCTGAAAAAACCCCTCTGTGCAAAGGCTGAAGAGGCCTGAACTTGATAAAAAGGCCTGTGGTAAGGCCTACCCCTACCCCTGGGGGCATGCCTTTGTGGAGTGGCATGCCTCTCCTTTGCTTGGGCACTTTTGTAGGTAGTTCTGTATTCATCCATCTTTTTCATGTAATTTTCTGTTTGATCCCCAAACAGAGAATTTCCTACCACCGGAAAATCTATAGCCTTTGACTGAGTATCTTGGGACAGATTAGTGCATCTGAGCCATGCCAACCTACGGAGAGCTACAGAAGTGACCATGACCCTAGAGGAAACATCATTAACATCAACAGCAGTATGAAATTGAACTTTAGAGGCTTCAATGCCATCAGCAGCCACTTGTTCCAACTCACTAGAAAGCTGGCCCTGGGCCTGCTTGGCCAACTGCAATATAGTGTCCCATCTAGATTTCTGATATCTAGCCACATAAGCCATACAATTAGCCTGTCTGAGTCCCAACGAAGCTGCCATATATTGTTTTTTCGCCATGGCATCAATCTTCCTGGAATCCTTATCAGGAGGATGTGAGGCCAGGGGAATATTAGCCTTGTCACAGGCTGCAGCTTGAACAACACCTACATGACTACACTGGTCAGTGAGGAAGTCTGTATCAGGGCCTGATAAAGTATACCTTCTGTCCATTTTTTTATCTACAGGAGGGACAGAATGAGGATTTTTTAAAATCTTCGTTGTTTGCTTCCTAAATGACTTATGCAAAGGAATAGACAACCTTCTAGACTCTGGAATATCCATCATTTCTACATAATCAGGCTCCTCTTGCTCATCCACAGCCTCCTCTAAAGGGAGCTGGAGGGTTTCTGCCACCTTTTTATAAAACCTAAAATAAGAAGGGGACTCAGACAGCAAAGGGGGAGATTCAAAGGGTCTGTCTGGAGAAATGTCCGGCTCAATGGGCACGTCCAGACCTTCCCAGTCACAAATGCACTGATCAAATTCCTCCTCCCCCTCCTGTGGTTCATAAAAATCCTCAACATCATAATCCTGAACCACTGGACCTGAACGAGCCACCCTTTTCCCAACTAAAGGGGGTTTGACAAGTCCCTGAGACAAAGACTGAACAATCTGTATGGCTTTTGCTATCTCTGCAGCAGTTGGAGAGACAATTTTGGACTCCAGACCTGCTGATTTTCTTTGTCTTTTACTGGGACTGGTTCCTCTGAACCAGCCTTTCTTTGCCCGAGGAAGTCTTGCCCTGGTCAGAGGGCACTCCTCTGGTCCAGTGGGTGCTGGACCGGCTGGCCATCCAGGTCAGCGGACTTTGGCCTCTCGCTCCTGAGCCGCCCAATCTCTTTCCAGGGTGGCTGCAGGAAATTTTTACACACCTGGCAGTCTGACAGGAGGTGGTCAGCCCCCAGACACTAACACAGTGGTGTGTGGGTCAGCCTTGGCAAAGGCTTCCCACAGACATCACAGTGTTGAAACCCAGTGGGCCGGTTTTTCTTTTGGGTTTCTCAGACATAATGCCAGCCTAACAAAAACTTGCCTTTAAGCGGCTGTACCAGGCAAGACACCCTTATCGGTTCCTAACCGTACACGGTATTTGAAAACCCCGATAATGCTAGGTTTTTAGAACCGATAAGAACCGGAACCGCACTCTAAAAGCCCATTCAATGAATAAATTCGTTATTTTATGAAACCGATCGGTTCAGACTGAACCGATAATGAATTTCCACACAGACTTAAACACTAGTACTTACGGTTTACTAGATAGAGCTTTTGACCAAAATGCGTAAAATAGATACTTTGCCGGTTCAAATGAACTCAATAAACTCGGGCTGAACTGCTAAATGAACCGAGCTGAAGGAGCTTGATCTCCGAGCGACTGTTCAGTGAAAGCGGAGTAAGAATCTGGCAGTTTCATTTGAAACTGGCCAGATAGAGCTTTGAACAGCGCCCTCGCGCTGTGGAACTCCAGATCTCTCTGGAGTTAACTGTTTCCTCTCCGGGGCAGTTCAGAGCCAGGGGCTAACTGCAATAAGTCCTAATTATAGCAAGACTTCATGGTGTTTGAAAGGCCTACGCTTCTGCTTGGAACTTTTAGATTCCTTTTGGGCGGAAGTAATGGAGTCCAAGGTGGCATTGGACTTCTCGATGTGTTGTAGGTGACCGTCAACCCCGGTACCGAACAAGTCGGTGCCCAAGAAGGGTACATCCACCAGTTTGTGCTGGGTGTCTGCTGTAAAGGTCGAGACCCTCCACCAAGCCCTGCATTGCATGGCGACTGTGGCCACCACCAAACAGGCACGGCAGTCCCCAATGTCCAGAGCCATCTGGGTTGCTGTTTTGCCACTGTCTGACCCTGATCCCAGACCTGCTTGACTGTGGTCTGGAGGCTCGCGGGAAGATGAGGAAGCACCTCATCCAAAGAGTCCAAAAGAGCATGGAAGAAGTGTGCCATGATAATGGCCAAGCTCGCCTGGTGGAGACCGAGCAAAGAGACAGCACAGACCTTCTTGGCCGAGTGGTCCAGTTTCTTGGACCCTGTCCGGAGGTCTATCAGAGCCTCCAGTGTTGCCCGAGTGCCGAAACACAGAGTTGGTCACCAACTCCTCAGTCGAGGAGTGCTCCATGAACCCTGAAAGGGAGCTGTTGGATACAGCATATTTGTGGGCCATCCAGGATGATGGCACAGGGCAGGAGGCAGGGTGCTGCCAAAGCTCCAGGGCCGGGCCAACAATGGCTTCAGCCACTGGGAAGGCCTCATTCAGAGAATCCCCTTTGTCCAGGATATCTGTTAGGGGATATCTAACCTGCTTTTGAATGGGCTCCAGCCTTAGATTTGGAGATGAGACGGAGAATGTTCATGAAGGACATGGGACCCTCTTCCATTGAGAGAACCCCGAGCAATACCTCGTCGAGTGATAGGAGTGTAGGGAGGAGTCCTTGGACTCTGAAGAGTTTGCACAGATTGGCTGCCAACTATGTCACTCTTCCACGCTCCATCGTGGGTGGTCGGGTATAAGAGTGACTGACAGCCTGTAGGGAAGACCCTTGGCAGGCTGAGACTCCTTGACCAGAGCACTTGAGGGAGGCTGTTTGGGTGGTGGCTCCACCACTATCAGTGGAGAGGCCAGCATCGGTAGAGCTGGAATTTCCTTCACTGGCTCCGCAGGTGGAGGGATGGTGTCGACCGACTCCAGAGGTGTCGGTGCCAGCCTAACAGGCAACAGCCATGTGATGGCTGGTGTGGGAGCCGGGGTCGGCCAACACCAACTGTTGCCACATAAGATCCTCATAGCATCAGCGCAACTTGCGCCAAAGCCTCTCCTTTTCCGAGGAGGACATGGACGAATAGCAGCGGCGCTGCTTCTTGGAATGCCTGGAGTGGTGTCTATGAGATTTCTTCAACTTTTCAGATGAAGAAGACAGAGAACTCAATGTTGACCAACGGGAGAAACGACGGGGCGCTTTGATGGAACCGGGCAGATCCGCAGCTCCTCCAGGTTAAGATCAGGGACCGTAAGGAGATTCCCAGCAGGCTGAGTCTCCTCATTGATAGGTCCAGGCAGGACCGGAGTTCTAAACAGAGTTGTTGGACTCATTGAGTGACAACGGGTCAACAATTTTGACCAGGTCATCATCCCACGTCTAAGCCGACTGGCCTGAAAGAAGTACCCTGAAGCCAGTGGCTAAGGCTGCAGTTTTGTCCGAAGTTGCAACCGGAGATTCCTGGAAACTACACTGTTCTCAATCCCAAGAATGACAATGACAAGTCTTCTTTTCTCTCGACTCCTTCTACTCTTTCTCCCTTTTTTGGGAATGTAAGTTATGCAATGCCGCCAGGCCCTACCCCTTAGTCGGGAGAGACTAGCACAGCTCCTTGAAGGAGCCTGTAAAGGTGGAGCCCAGTTTCAGTGGCACAAAGGCCAAGGCCGAAGAGGATTGATCAGCAGCCCAAGCCACCTCCTCCTTGAAGACTTTTATCTGCTCTAGTTGCTCAGCAGACCCCACAGCCGTGGAGGCCACCCAACGGGCTTCCTTAGATTTGACAAGCGGGTTTGTTTTTCCAAACGGCCAAGCTGCAAACAGGCGAGACAATCATCGAGTATGTTCAGCTGAAAAGAATGACAAAAATTGCAGGCCTGGATATCGTGCTCAAGACCCAGGCAGTAAACGCATGTGGCATGGAGCTTGGAACGTGACATCTTCTGCCTGCAGGGGCACCGGTGGAATCCAGGCGAGAACTTATCATCCATCACGGTCGTGATTGAAGATCGTTGAGAAAAAAGTCTTACGGGTTTAACTTTTGGAAGTAAATCCAAAGATTTAAGCGCCAGGGCCTATACAACATGGGAGCGGTAAGGAGGGAACCTGCTTCTTCCAGCAGAAAGGAAGATCTGGTGTCATGGAGTGCAGCTGAGGGATATACCACCCAGGTGGGTGGGAGTAGCCAGCTTTAAGATTTCCAGCAAGAATTAAAGGGGAAAGGACAATGCCAGACGTGTGGATAGAACATCATAACCACGTCTCTAGAAAGCATATTACCACAGATAGGACAATGTGGTGACAAATTTGAGTCCAAATCTAGTGCCATAGTGACTTCTTACCAAGATTTGACCACATGATTTAATACAGAATTCAAGCTCCAGTATTTTGAGATACCTGAATATAAAATTTTTCTGGGGTGGTGTCGTCTTAGTAATGCCTTCTCTAGATGAACCCAACCAGGTATATACTTAAGCAATAATGCATGACAGGATGTGGGTTGTGCTGGGATAACCTCATGCCTGGGGTGGTTGGGCACAAGGCCGCAGGCCAAGTGCAGCCAACACCCCATAAGTATATGAAATATGGAAACCTTGAGGACCTCCTCTGAAAAATGAAAATCAGAGTACTCTAACTCCTCAAGAACCAAGCCTTGAGGCACAGTGACTTGAAGTCTGTGAAGGTTACTCTGCTCTGAGACATTATCAGTAGGTTGTGTCTCTGTGGTAGGTGAATGGGCTGTTTGATGGAGAAAGATAGGAGCAGGGAGTACCAGGGCTGTCTGGCCCAGTCTGGAGCCACTAGTATCATGGTTGTGACTGACTCCTTAGCTTCAACAGAACTTGTAGCAATACAAGGAATGGAGGGAAGACATACAGGAAGAAAAAATTACTCACCTGTAGTAATCTTGTTTCTTCCAAAGGGATCCACTAATATTATTACTCTTGCAGTGCTCCTTTAAATCAGCACTGCCCCGGAGCCAAATAGAATGCTGTGCTAATGATGGAATCTTTAGCTCGTGCATTCAATTTCAAATGGCCCATTGCAACTGCCTACATTCTAACCTCAGATTTCTTAGAAGCCTCCAAAGAGGCCATAACTACACATTAATAAATAATTAATTAAATAAACAGAGGAAAAAATTGGTGCCCAAACCGGGGAAACAAATAACAGTAACTAGAGGACCAGAAGAAATAAATGTCCCCTTTTTTCTTAAAACCAGATATGCTTAGAAAAAAGAACCTATGAGTTAAAAGACTACTAGAAAGTGCCAGTAGGTGGCATGCCACTCCAACTATACATATTAGCTGTGGAGAGGATTTTCCTAGTTACTGATTCTGAAGGGGAGACAAGGGCAGGAAGTAATAATATTAGCGGCTCCCTTTGGAAGAAACAACATTACTACAGGCGAGTCATTTTTTCTTCTAACACTAGGAATCCACTAATATTATTACTCTTGCAGACTATGCAGCAGTACCTCAAGGAGGTGGGCAAGAATCTATTAAGGAAAAAGACTCTGAAGAACTGCTGTGCCAAATCTGGCATCACTCCTGAACTGAGTGTCCAGGCTATAAGGCTTAGTGAAGGTGTGGACTGACCTCCAGGTAGCTGCTTTACATATCTCCAGTAGCGGTACCTCTCAGGCAGCTGCAATAGTGGCAGCTGTTCCCTTGTAGAGTGGACCCTAAGACCAGCGAGGGGGTACCTTACATGCTTTTGAGTAGCAAAACTGAATACACTGAACTATCCATCGAGAGATAGTTCTCTTTGAAGCAGGAGTACCTTTACCTGCTTCCCCATAGGTGAGGAACAGTTGTTGTCTGTCCTGTCTATGGTCTTTGGTATGAGTCATGTAATAACTCAGTGTTCTTTTTACATCCAAGCTGTGCACTCTACGCTCACCTGAGCTAGAGTGCTCAGTAAAGAAGACTGGTAATGTTATAGACTAGTACAAATGCAAGACAGAAACCACCTAGGGGAGGAACTTCCAATTAGTTCTCAGTACTACCTTGTCCCTGTGAAAAGAAACATAGTCCTTTTCCACACAAAGGGCCTGGAGCTCACTTATCCTTCTGGCAGAAGTGATTGCTACCAAAAAGACTACCTTCCAGGTAAGAAATTTAAGCTCTGCAGATGCCATAGGCTCAAAGGGCGGAAGCATGAGCTGGGCAATTCAAATGTTAAGGTTCCATGCTGGCACTGGTTCCCTGTGAGGGAGAAACAAATGAGAGCCCTTCAAAGAACCTTTTGAATATAGGATTTGATGCCAGGGAGGTATCCTTTCCAGCTGAAAGGTATGCTGAAACTGAAGCCAGGTGCACTTTCAGAGTTGAGTGCTGCAACCCCTGAGAGTGCAGGTGAGACAAGTAATCCAGGAGGGTTGGGATGCCAGCTTGGGCTGGGACTATACCCTTATCACTGCACCAAATGGAAATTATTTTCCATTTAGAGGCATAGGTTTTCTTAGTGGAGGGTTTCCTGTAGCCCCTAAGGACTTCCAAATCTCCTTCAGAGAATTGCCAATCTGCATATTCTAAGTCCTCAAGAGCCAAGCCTTGTGCTTGAGAGACCTGAGATTGGGGTACACTGAATTGACTGTAGGGAGGTGTTTAGGGAGTAAACAAGGCTCCATATTTTCATTGCCTCTGTACACAGTGGAGTGGACATTGTACCTCCTTGTTTGTTGATGTAGTACATGTCACAAACCCACTCAAGAGGTCAGGCCCTCTACTCCAAAAGTGCCAACCTCTGAGCGCAGTCTTGTGAACAGTGTAACAGACAAGGTAACCCTCTTGTCTGTTTTGTGAGTTCGGATCAACCTTTGGTCTCAAGTTCTGGAAGGATTCAAACTGTTAACCTCTTGTTAGCATACCCAATGCATAGGCTCAGATATATCTGTCTTCGGCGGGCCAGATATCTTTGCCTATGGGCACCTAACCAGGTATACAGAGATGAACCCTTTAAAACTTTAATAAAGACCTCAGATTTAAAATGCTTCTCTTTCCAGTTTATCATCATTCAAGCTTATGTCTATTGTCTGCTATAACCATGTACTTTTCTTACAAATAAAAAAAGACAAAGACAGACCAAGTAAGTTCTAAAAAGAATTTTACTATAATAGATAAGAATATGTAAAACACAACAATACAGAACTGTTATATCACAAGACATACAAATCTATTAAAAAAACAAGATTTTAAACAGTGCAATTCCTACTACAGTACTTAGTCTCTAAATACTTGCTTAAAAGTGCTCTCAAGATGTTTTGTAGTCAGAGTCTAGGTAAAAATGTGTCTCTGTGAAGTAAAACAGACTAAATTAAAAGCTGGCTTTTACCCCACCTCTTTTCAGGAGATCACCTAGCTCCTCCCTGTCAGGATATATGAAAATATATATCTTACACTAAAGTATTACATTCTGCAACTTCAGCATAATTCATGTCCTTCAAATGACACTTCTTTTGATCTCATAATAATTTTCCTCCTTCCAGGACATGACAGCATCTTTATGATTTCGCACTTCTATGTAACTTCTCCTGGGTCTTCCTTCCAATGTCATAAAATGGATATGTTATAGCACCTATGGTTGTAATTAACTCAGAGAGACAGGATCCTTAAGTAAGGCCTTACATGTAACACATGGTCTCTAAAAACTGAGTGTGTGTGAACTCACATGCTGTCAGCATTTTTTTCTTGCTTTGCATCTTTCAGCTGAAATCTGGGGGGGTGTCATTCCTAGAGCATCAGATTTTCAACAGAGACAGTCAGCCATACATTTTATATTAATAAAAATGATACAGCACTCAGAATTGGCTGTCTACGTCACACTCCTCCCCACCTAGACTGAATTTGGGGGATCTATACCCTACATGGGATGAGCTTCCCAAATTAGTTCACTCCTCATAAACCCTAGACAGTCCATCTGAGTTTTGATTCTTTGCTCCAGCCCTATGTACAATTTTTAGATCATACCCTTGTAAAGCAAGACTCCATCTTGGTAGTCTGCCATTGTTTTTCCCCATCTGCATCAGCCAAACCAGTGGGTTGTGGTCAGTTTGCACCACAAAATGCTGCCCACACAAGTATGGCTCTAATTTCTGTAGGGCCCACACTATGGCAAGACACTCCTTTTCCACCGTGGAGTACGCCTGCTCCCTGGGAAGTAGCTTCCAGCTCAGGTACACTATTGGGTGATCTGTCCCTTGCCTGGACGTCTGGCTAAGTACTTCCTCAATACCCACGTCTGACACGTCTGTCTGAACTATAAAGGTTTTACTATAGTCAGGACTTGTCAAAACAGGAGCACTGCACAGTGCCTCCTTCAGTCTGGTAAAGGCTTCCTCACAGGCTGGGCCCCAGGTAATTTTCTTTGGCATCTTTTTCTTTGTCAGGTCAGATAGAGGAACAGCCAGGGCACTGTAATTGGGTACACATTTCCTGTAGTACCCTGCTGTCCCTAGAAAGCTCCTGACCTACTTCTGGGTTTCTGGTCTGGGCCACGCCTGGATCATCTCTATCTTTATTTGGTTAGGATGGAGCTGTCCCCGGACTACCACATGCCTGAGGTATGCCACTTCCCCCATGGCCACCTGGCACTTCTCGGCTTTGACAGTGAGCCCAGCCCTCTGTATCCTGCCCAGCACTTCCCTAAGGTGGGATAGTTTTTCCTCCCAGCTGGTACTAAAGATGGCAATGTCATCCAGGTATGCCACGGCATACTCCTCAGCACCATTTAACACCTGATTCACCAACCTTTGGAAAGTGGCCAGGGTGTTCTTCATTCCGAAAGGCATTACTTTAAACTCAAATAAGCCTATCGGAGTGATGAAAACCGACCTCTCCCTAGCTCTGTCTGTCAATTCTACCTGCCAATACCCCTTGGTCAGGTCAACAGTCGTAAGGTAGGTCGCCCCTCCCAACTTGTCCAGGAGTTCGTCCGTCCGAGGTATCGGGTGGGCATCAGACTTTGTGACTGCAGTTAGTCCACGATAGTCCACACAGAAACGAGTTGAGCCATATGGCTTGGGCACAAGGACTACGGGTGAGGCCCAGGGGCTGTGGGATCTCTGGATTACCCCTAAATCCAGCATCTCCTCCACTTCCCTCCTAATGTCCTTTTGGACTGCCTCTGACACCCGATATGCTGTCCGCCATATGGGCGTCTGTGTCCCCGTCTCCACATTGTGTGTCGCTAAGGGGGTTAGTCCAAGCTTGGCACTAAACAAGGGGGCAAAGTCTGCTAAAACCTCTCTTACTTTCTGGACCTGGTCCGGGGCCAGCTGGGGAGACAATTTTACTGTCTCCATAGAGGACTCCCGCTCACTTTCTTCCAGCAAATCAAGAAGGGGGTCTCCTTCGTCCGTCCCCTCCCCATGACTACACGCTGCAAACACCATGTCAGCCCTATTTGTATATGGCTTCATCATGTTGAAACGGTACATCCTTTCTGTCTGTCTTTTTGTCAGGTAACTCCACAATGTAATTCATGTCATTTACCTTTCTAACTACTTTTTACAGTCCTGCCCATTCAGCTTGCAGCTTGTCTTTCCAGACCAGAATAAGAACCATGACTTCCTGACCCACCATGTACGAGTGAGCTCTGACTCTGCGGTCGTACCACACTTTTTGTTTCTGTTGGGCAGCTGTCCCCATAAGCTCCTTCAGCCTTTCCCTAAACCTAAGGATGTAATCCACAATGGGAGTTCCCTGGGTGGCGTGCTTGCCTTCCCAGTCCTCCCAGATCAAATCTAGGGGCCCACATACCTGGTGTCCATACAAGAGTTCGAAGGGGAAAAATCCTGTTGACTCTTGGGGCACCTCCCCTGTATGCAAACAACAGGTTGGGAAGGTATTTCTCCCAGTCCCTCCCATGCTGTTCAGCAAACGCCTGGAGCACTGACTTCAGGGTACCATTGAATCATTCCACAAGCCACGGTATTGTGCATCTCTGCACCACCCCACACTTCTCCCATAAACATTTCATCAGGTCCGACATGAAGGAACCCCCTCAATCGGTGATTACCTCCTGCGGAAACCCAACATGGAAGAAAATCCCAAGTAAGGCATCTGCCACTTTGTCTGTCCTCAGAAAGGACAGGGCGACTGCCTCTGGGTACCGAGTGGCATAATCCACCACAGTCAGGATGAAACTCTTCCCTGAGGAGCTAGGTGTATTTAAAGGCCCCACAATATCCATTTCCACCCTCTGGGATGGCTCCTCCACTATGGGCAAGGGGGATCAGGGCGGCTTGGGTTTTCTTGCCCGCCTTCCCTATTTCTTGGCACCGGTGATAAGACCTGCAATACTCCTTCACCTGCTGGGTGAATTAGACCAGTAGAAATTCTGGGCCAACCGCTGTGTAGTGTGCATGATTCCCTGATGACCAGACAAGGGAATATCAAGTGCAATTTTGAGCAACTGCTCACGATACCCCTGGGGAATGACAAGCTGCCTGCCTAGCATCCCTCCCTTTGTCTGTACTGCCTGTGTATACATAAGTCCATTTTCCCAATGAACCTTATGTCTGCCATCACCTCCCTGTGTGCCCTCCGAGCCTGCCCAACTCCTCAGCTTCTCTAAACTAGGGTCACTCCTCTGAGCAGCTGCAAGCCCCTCACACAGTTCCAAGGCATGGAACAGGTCCCCTTCAGTCGCTAAACTAGGGTACCTAGCACTAGCGTCAGGGCCCTCAGGATCACTGTCAATGCCAACCCTCTGACAATGGGTCACCCCTCCCTCTTTGGAGTAACCTTCCGTAGCTGTGTGGTCACTTGCTATCAGGGTGCTCTGAGGTGGAATTGAATATCCCTCATCTGGAACCTGGCACCTATGACTGTGCTTGTTGCTGGAGGCATGTGCCCTAACAGTTGGAGGAACTGTCTTGCTGGTTTTATCCTGCCCAGGGCAAATGAGCCTGCCAGAAGCTGAATGCTTTCTGCCTTCTCCTGAGGGAAGTAAGCCCTTCCCACTGCAGTATTTAGTTCTGCACCTATGAAGTGCAGGACTTGCACAGGAGTCAGGACTGACTTTTTGGTGTTGAGGAGGAAACCCAGGGACTGCAACAGATCTTGAGTTACCTAAAGGTGTTCTGACACCTGCTGGTTGGATTTCCCTACGATTAACCAATCATCCAGATTGGGAAAAACTGTGACCCCTAACCTTCTTAGGTGTGCCACTACTACTGCTATATACCTGGTGAAGACCCTTGGTGCAGAGGTAAGGCCAAAGGGAAGTGTTGAGAACTGGTAATGGCCTGAAGGGAATCTGAACCCAAGATATCTTCTGTGTGAAGATGGGGGGGACAGCTCAGAGGTAATGTTAGAAAGTATTATTCACAGAGAGGATTGTGGATGCATGGAACAGCCTTCCTGAGGAGGTTGTGGAATCAGGAACAGTGGGAGAATTCAAGAATGCATGGGACAGGCATAAGGCAATTCTAGTGGCGGGTAGGAGGAAGTAAGCTGTTGATTAACTAGAATCTGCAGCTTATCCATGAGGTAGGGAAATGGGCAGACTAGGTGAGCCAAGCGGTCCTTATCTGACATCAAATTCTATGTTTCTATGTGACTCCCTTATTGGAATATGGAAATATGTGTCCTTTAAATCCAAGAAGGCTAGCCAGTCCCCTTTTTGCAGAGTTGGCAAAATCATTGCCATTGTGACCATCCTGAACCTGGGTATTACCAGGTACTTGTTTAGCAATCTGAGATCTAGTATAGGCCACCACTCTCCATTCTTTTTTGTTGTTAGGAAGTATCTTGAATAAAACCCTTGCCCTCTTTGGTTGAGAGGAACAGGCTCCACTGCTTTTGCCAGCTCCAGCAGTTTTCTTTCTGAGAAAGGAGCTGGTGTAAACTGTTTTAACCTTGGAGGAGGAAGGGACTTGAAACAAAGAGAGAGACCCTACTCACTATTTCCAGGACCCACTTGTCTGTGGTTATTTTCAACCACTCCTGAAAATAATGGGTGAGTCTGCCCCCTATAGGAAATGGAAAGGCAGCGTGAGGGGAAATGTCGGGGATTCTGTTTTGCTCACTACTGAGACTGGGCAGATTGGAAATCTCTCTGAGAACCCCTTCTGCCTCTAGCCATGTAAAAACCACCCTGCTGTGGTTGGTACTGCTGCTGGGAAACAGCCTGTCCTTGAAAGAAAGGCGTCCTAAAAGAGGACCTACCCCTGCCTCCTCTAGCATAGGATGAAGTGGAAGGAGAAGCTCTCTCTCTCCCTGCTAGAGTTGCTCCTAAAAGTAGCTTTGTATTCATCTACTTTTTTCATATATGCCTCAGTTTGGGCACCAAAAAGAGAGTGGCCTTTGACTGGGAAATCCATAGCCTTAGTCTGGGTGTCCTGGTTGAGATTAGTAGCCCTCAGCCAGGCAAATCTCCTTAATGCCATCCATCTAGCAGCTGTATCGTTTGTGTCAGCTGCCATTTCAAATTGGTACTTGGAAGCCTCCAAGCCCAGTCTTGCTGTGCCCAGCAGTTCTGACACTGTTAAAGAGGGATTAGCCTCAGCACTGCCTTTCACTGATTGCCATAGAGCCTTCTGATAGAGCGCTGCATAAGCCTAGTAGCTGTCTTGGTGTACTGCCAAGGATACTGAAAAAATAAAACAAAATATTTAAGTTTTTTTTGTTTTATGCACTACAGGAATCTGTCTTGAGTGAGAGAGATCTCCAGGGCGTCTGAACTTTGCAGTGGAGAGAAGAAATCTGAGGTTAGAATGTAGGCAGTTACAATGGCAGTTTAAAATTGAATGCACCAGCTGAAGATTCTATCATTAGCATAGCATTCTACAGTATTTGGCTCTGGGGCAGTGCTGATTTAAAGGAGCACAGCAAGAGTAATACTATTAGTGGATTTCTGGGGTTATAACCTTCCCAACCAATCCAGAGTCAGGGCATCCATGGGGTCTGAACCCACCGCTGGAGGCCTGCAGCAAAAGAGAGGGAGCTGGTAATTTTCTTTGGAAGTGAACAGATCTACTTCTGGTGTGCCCCATCTCCTGAAGATAGTGGCCAGCACCTGCTTGTTCAGAGACCATTCGTGATCTCCCTGGTTGATCCTGCTGAGGGAATTCCCCAGGACATTGTCCTTCCCAGAAAGATGGATTGATGACAGCTGCACTTGCATGGGATAAGCCAGACTCCAGATCCTCATTGCTTCTATGCACAACTCTGAGGATCTTGTGCTTCCCTGTTTGTTGATGTAATACACGGTAGTGGTGTTGCCTGTCCTGATTTGGACTGACTGCTCCTTTTCCTGGGAAACGAATGACTGTAGGGTGAGGAAGACTGCCATTAGTTCCAGGAGGTTTATATGCTCCTTGGGGACCACACACCACTCACTGTTAGGTCACCCAGATAATCTCCCCAGCCTAGAAAGGAGGCATCTGTTGTCAGAACGACTGTGGGGAAATGTTGAAAGAGCATTCCCTCCCTGAGGCTGTCGTTTTCCTTTCACCAGTCCAGAGCTTGCATGAGGGCTTTTGTCACAAGCACCAGTCTTGAAAGAGGGTCTTGCTTTTAGGACAAGTGGGCCTTTAAGTGGTACTGGATGTCTCTCATTTAAAATCTGGTCCCTGTCACCAAAGCTGTGTTGGAGGCAGTATGACCCAAGAGTTGAAGAAAATACATTGCTGGTCTGGGCTGGCCCAGGATGAAGGAGTTTGCCAGGCTTAATATGCTTTCCATCCTGTCTTGAGGCAGGAATGCTCTCCCCTGGAGGGCCTCTAGTTCTGCTGCTATGAATTCCATGACCTGGACTGGTTCTGTTTGGAACTGAGTATTTATGAGAAATCCCTGTCTCTGCACGGTGCTCTGAGTTAGCAGGAGAGAGGCCTTGCCCTGCTGGTATAACTTTTCTGTGACCAGCCAGTTGTCCAGGTAGGGAAAACCCAGTACTCCTTGCCTTCTGAGATCTGCTGCCACCACAGCCATGCACTTTGTGAATACCCTGGGAGCAGAGGAGAGACCAAAGTGGAGGGCTATGACCTGATAATGACCAGATGCTTGGCTGAACCTTAAATATTTCCTGTGGCTGGGCCTGACTGGAATGTGTAAATACGCATCCTTCAGGTCCAAGGTTACCATTCAGTCTCCCTAATGTAGGGATGGTATTACTGTAGCCATGGTTATCATTATGAATTTGTCCTTTTTAGGTGTTTGTTCAAGAACCTGAAGTCCAAAATGGGTAGTCACTCCCCACTTTTCTTGTGGGTGAGAAAATACCTTGACTAAAATGCATTTCCCCATTGGGAAGGAGACACTCTTTCTGCTGCTTTTGCCTGCAGCAACTTTCTGTTGGAGTGGGAGATTTGAAGTTTCTAAGAACCTGCAGCCTGGGGAATCTTTTGAACTGCCCTTGGCTCACCACTTACTCACTTCTCTGTGGTGATGTTTTCCCTTTCCCAGAAGTGATCCAGCTTTCCTCCCACTGGCAATGGATGGGTGACCTGGACCAGCTTGTCAGGGTTCTGCTTGGGCTAAGCCTTAAGTGCTGGAGTTGGGTCAGCCACTTTGGAGCCTCTTCTGTCCCAGCCCCTAAAGAAATCTCACATCTGAGAAAAAACGTAGGCATGATATGGCACAAGGAAAATAACCCCTACCCCTACCTCCCCTTCCATGAAGCCTATAAGAAGTGGAGGCCTTTTCCTTCTCAGTGTTGCTTTTATAGGTGGCTTTCTGCTCTTCCACTTTTTTCATATATGCCTATGTCTTGTCACCAACTAAAGAACTGTTCTTGCTTGGGAAATCCATGGTCTTTGCCGAGGTGGAAATGGTGTTTGATAGCATCAAGAGAAGATTTGGCTGTACCTGCCAAATTTTGTGCCAGGTGCCCCAAGGCCTTTTCACTCATAGCCAGTACAGAGTTCCAGAGGGCTTTCTGGTACTGGGCAGTATATGCCATATAGGCACCCTGCCTCAACAGCAGAGTGGCACAGGTATGAACTTTCTTTCCCATATTATCCAGCTTTCTGGAATCTTTGTCTGGAGGTAGGGTAGAGAGGGGAACTTTAGCCTTGTTACATCCAGCCACCTGGACTACCCCTTCATGATCTGGGTGAGAGTAGAGGTATCCAGCATCATGCCTGTCCAGCTGGTACTTCTTCTCAATTTTTTTGACAATCCCTGGTGTGGACGTATTGGTCTGCAACAACTTGCAGGTTGCTTCCTTAAGGGTTTTTTTGAACAGGTAGAAGCAGCCTCTTGGTTGGGGCAACCCCATAACCCTCATCCTCCATAGTTTCCTGGGTGGATAGGTAGAAGGTGTTTACCATTTGCCTAATGAAGGCATAGTGGGAGGAAAAATCCTCCTGACACTAAGGACGGGAACTGAACTCTTGCTCAGCGAAACCATCAGGTTCAATGGGTTCCCCCTCCTCCTTCTCCTCCTAATAATAAAATTCAGCTCCCTGGTCTTCAGGAACCAGGAGGGGGGTAGAAACTGGAGAGGAACCGGCATACCTATTAGTGAGCCCATGGCTTGAAAAGCCTCTAAAAACTGCCAAGTCTTAGTCATGTCTTCCACAGAGGGTATTTTTGCTCTGTCCAGCGATGGCTCCTTTCCTTCTGCAGGAGATGGGGCAGTGACATGATTCTGAAAGCAGAGGAAAGGGTGGAGAGTAACAATATTAGTGGATCTCTTAAGAAGAAACAAGATTACTACATGTGAGTATTTTTTTTCTTCTAACCTCAGGAATCCACTAATATTATTACTCTTGCAGACTATGCAGCAGTACCTCAAGGAGATGGGCCAGAATTTATTTAGGAAAAAGATTCTGCAACACTGCTGTGCCAAATCTGGCATCGCTCCTGGACTGGGTGTCCGGGCTATAATGCTTAGTGAAAGTGTGGACTGAACTCCAGGTAGCTGTTTCACATATTTCCATTAGAGGTACCTCTCGGGCAGCTGCAACAGTGGCAGCTGTGCCCCTTGTAGAGTGGGCCTTAAGACCAGAGGGAGGAACCTTGTCTGCCTTTGAGTGGCAAAACTGAATACACTGGACTATCCATCAAGAGATAGTCCTCTTTGAAGCAGGAGTACCTTTACCTGCTTCCCCACTGGTGAGCAACAGTTGTTGTCTGTCCTGCCTATGATCTTTGGTTTGAGTCATGTAATAACTCAGTGCTCTTTTTACATCCAAGGTATGCAATCTACGCTTACCTGAGCTAGAGTGTTCAGTAAAGAAAACTGGCAATGTTATAGACTGGCTCAAATGGAAGTCAGAAACCACCTTGGGGAGGAACTTTCTATTAGTTCTCAACATTACCTTGTCCCTGTGGAAAGAAACATAGTCCTTTTCCACACAGAGGGCCTGTAGCTCACTTATCCTTCTGGCAGAAGTGATTGCTACCAGAAAAACTACCTTCCAGGTAAGAAATTTAAGCTCTGCAGACGCCATAGGCTCAAAGGGCGGATGCATAAGCTGGGCAATGCAAATATTAATGTCCCATGCTGGCACTGGTTCCCTGTGAGGGGGAAACAAATGAAAGCCCTTCAAAGAATCTTTTGAATATAGAATTTGATGCCAGGGAGTTATCCTTTCTAGCTGAAAGGTATGATGAAACTGAAGCCAGGTGCACTTTCAGAGTACAGGGCTGCAACCCCAGAGAGTGCAGGTGAGACAAATAATCAAGAAGGGCTGGGATCCAGGCCTGGGCTGGGACTATTCCCTTGTCACTGCACCAAATGGAAAATCTTTTCCATTTTGAGGCATACGTTTTCTTGGTGGAAGGCTTCCTGTAACCCTTAAGGACTTCTAAAACTGCTTCAGAGAATTGGCAATCTGCATATTCTAAGTCCTCAAGAGCCAGGCCTTGAGCTTGAGAGACCTGAGATTGGGGTACACTACCCTCCCCTGAAAGGAAGTCAGTAGATTGTTCCTCTGAGGGAGGTGAATCGGCTTGTTCACAGACATTGAGAGCAGCAGGGAGTACCAAGGCTGTCTTGCCCAATCCAGAGCTAGCAGAATCATTGAATTTGATTGTGACCTTAGTTTGATGAGCACCCTGAGTATCAGAAGAAAAGGAGAAAAGGCATAGAGGTACCTGCCTGTCAAATCCAGAATCAGGGCATCCACTGGAACTGTCCCCTTCACTGGGGCCCTGCAGCAGTAAAGAGATAAGTGGTAATTTTGGTGGGAAGCAAACAAGGTCTATTTCTGGGGTCCCCCACCTTCTGAATAGAGCATTCACCACTTGCTTGTTCAATGCCCATTCATGATGGGCCTGGTTTATCCTGCTCAAGGCATCTGCCAAGGTGTTGTCCTTGCCTGGCAGATGAGTTGACTGTAGGAAGGCATTTAAAGAGTAAGCGAGGCTCCATATCTTCATTGCTTCTGTACACAGAGGAGTGAACCTTGTCCCTCCTTGTTTGTTGATGTAATACATTGTTGTGGTATTGTCTGCTCTGACTTGCACCACCTTTCCCTGTATGAGATGAGAGAAACCCTAAAGGGCCAGATAGCTCTTAACTCCAGCAGGTTTACGTGCAGGAGTGAGTCTGCACTCTCCCAAGTACCGTTTATTGTGTGATCCCCTAAGTGAGAACCACAACCAAGCAGGGAAGCATCAGTTGTCAGAACCAGGGAGGGAGGCAACTGCAGAAAATAACCCCTTCCCTTAAATTTTCCTGTTCCCTCCACCATTGGAGGGCCTGTAGTAACATTTGTGTGACTGGTACTGGCTTTGAGAGGGGGTCTCGCCTTTGGCACCAGTGTGCTCTGAGGTGGAGCTGATTAACTTTTAATCTGAAACCTGGCACCTATGACTTATGCTTGTTGCTGCAGCCATGTGCCCTAACAGTTGAAGAAACTGTTTTGATGGCTTTGGCCTGCCCAGGGCAAATGAGCCTGCCAGAAGCTGAATGCTTTCTGCCCTCTCCGGAGGGAGAAAAGTTCTTCCCACTACTGTATTCAGTTCTGCACCTATGAACTGCAGAATTTGCACTGGGGTCAGAACTGACTTTCTGGTATTGAGAAGGAATCCCAGGGACAGCAGCATATCCTGGGTTACCGGAAGGTGGTCTGACACCTGTTGGTGGGATTTTCCTATGATTAGCCAATTGTCCAGATAAGTCAAAATTGTGAGATCCAGTCTTCTGAGGTGTGCTACTGCTACCACTATGCCCTAGGTAAAGACCCTTGGTGCAGAGGTAAGGCCAAAGGGAAGTGTTGAGAACTAGTAGTGGCCAGATGGAAGTCTGAATCTGAGATACCTTCTGTGTGACTCCCTTATGGGAATATAGAAATATGCATCCTTTAGATCCAAGAAGGCTAGCCAGTCCCCTTTTTGCAGAGTTGGCAAAATTATTGCCATTGTGACCATTTTGAACCTGGGCTTTACCAGGTACCTGTTTAGCAGTCTGAGGTCTAGTATAGGCTGCCACTTTCCATTCTTTTTTGTTGTTAGGAAATATCTGGAATAGAACCCTTTCCCCTCTTTGGTTGTGCGGGACAGACTCCACTGCTTTTGCCAGCAGCAGGGCCTGTACCTCCTACTCCAGTAGTTTTCTTTCTGCGAAGGGTGCTGGTGCAAAATGTTTTAACCTTGGAGGAGGAAAGGACTTGAAGCAAAGGGAGAGACCCTGACTCACTATTTCCAGGACCCACTTGTCTGTGGTTATTTTTAATGATTCCTTGAAATAGTGGTTGAGTCTGCCCCCTCCAGGATGTGGAGAGGCAGCCCGAAGGGAAAAGTCAGGGGTTCTGTTTTGCTTGATGCTGAGGCTGAGCAGATTGGGATCCTCTCCGAGAACCCATTCAACCTCTAGCTCTGTAACATCCAGTCTGCTGTGGTTGGTACTGCTGCTGGAAACAGCCTGTACCTCAAAGAAAGGCCTCCTAATAGAGGACCTGCCCCTGTCTCCCCTAGAATAAGACAAAGTTGAAGTAGAGGGCCTGTCTCTGGTCGAGTTGCTCCTAAAAGTAACTTTATATTCATCTACTTTTTCATATATGCATCAGTCTGGGCACCAAAAGGAGAGTGGCCTTCGAGAGGAAAGTCCATTGCCTTAGTTTAGGTGTCCTGGGTGAGGTTGGTAGCCCTCAGCCAGGCAAATCTTCTTAGAGCAATGGTAGCAGCCATCCTCCTTGCAGCTGTATCATTGGTGTCAGCTGCCATCTGAAATTGGTATTTGGAAGCCTCCAAGCCCAATTTTGCTGTGCCTAGCAGCTCTAACACTGTTAAAGAGGGGTTAGCCTAAACATTGTCCACTACTGACTGCCAGAGAGCTTTTTGATAAAGGGCTGCTTAGGCCTGGTAGCTGGCTTGACAAATTGCCAGGGATGCTGAAAGGTACCCCGTTTTTGCCATGCTGTCCACCTTTCTCAAATCCTTCTCAGGGGGTGAGAACATAAGGGAGTTTTGGCTTTCTCACAGGCAGCCTGCTGTACAATACCCTGGTGATCTGGGTGACTAAAAAGAAACTCCGTACCAGATCTTTCTGATACTTCTTGTTTCACTTTTTATCTGCGGGTGTGACTGTATTGGGAGCCTTTAGGATTTCTAAAACATCCTTCTTAAATAATTTGTAAATAGGCAGAAGGAGCCTTTTTTTGGGGTTGTCAGCCCCATAAGCTCCATGTATTATGCCTCCCCTTCATCCTGAATCTCTTCAGCTGTTTGCAGATCCAGAGTCTCTACCATTTTCTTCACAAAAGAAAAATGGAAATAGAAATCCTCTGAGGGTCTGAGAGGGGAGCCAAAATCGTGTTCTGTTGACACCTCAGGTTCAGTTCCCTCTTCATCTTGGTCATCCTCCTCATATGCCACTGTAGCAGTAGGCAAAAGAGGGGTAACAACAGTTGCTTTTTCAGCAGTAGTAATCACAGGCTGCTGAGGGGGTAATAAACCCTGCAGCAACTGGAGAAAGGTGAAAGCATGTGTCAACTCAGCAGGAGAAGGAGCATTAATAGGCACCTGAGGGACCCCTTGAAACTTTTCAGCTAGGGTGTCAGTGTGTTTGACTTTGCTTGATTTTTTGGCAGGCACCGGGGAGTCAGCCGGTTGATTGCCTCTCTTGCCAAAGCCCTCACCCGTATTGGGGTGGATTTAAAGGCTCTGGAAGGAACTGCCACAGTCTTAGAGGGGGTGGACTGGTTAGAGCCCATGGACCCCTCCTTTAGTTGTCTTTTAAGCCTCTCCCTGCGTTTTTTCATAGTCCTAACAGGGAAAGACTTACAAATATCACAGTCTTTATTGAAGTGCTGTTGCCCAAGGCAGATCAAGCTAAGATCATGCTTGCCTGCCTTGGAAAACACCTCTGCACACTTCAAGCAATTCTTGAACCCAGGGGGTTCTGTTTTCTTTTTAGGCTTGTCTGACATTATAGAAAACAGGAACCAGTAACTCACCAAAAAATAGACTAAATTTAAATATTTGCAGTCAGTTTTAATAGAATAACAGTCGGTTCAGGAACTGATAAAGTGAAAAAACTATCGGTTCCGACTGGATCCGGAAATGAGAAGAAAAAATTACTCACCTTAGTAATTGGGTTTCTTCTAATGGAGTCTTGCTGTATTCTGACAATTGCAGTTAGCTCCAGCCTTTGAACTGCCCCGGAGAGTATAGGGATAAATTTCTATGCAGGGCATAGAATGTTGAGCTCAAGCTCGGTTGAAGACTCTGTCTGCAGTACTTTGAATCCAAACTGTCAGATTCTTACGAGCTAAAAACTCACTGACCTATCAGAATGTGGAAATTGTAAAATTTCTACTAGCCAACTGGCAACTAACGGTCTAGGTTCCCAAAGGAAGACTCAAGTCAGGAAACCCAAAAGCCAAACAAAAACCAGGTAATAAAGCATAACAGATTCTTAATAACCAAACTAAAGCACCCAACAAGAAGTGTGCTGAAGACACTCCTGGGGTGCAACACTGCACCTGCCCACCCACTTCACAAAAACAGGTTCTGAGAAGGAAAGCAGGGAGGGAGGTCAGAATACAGTAAGACTCCATTAGAAGAAACACAGTTACTAAGGTGAGTAATTTTTTCTTTAAACAACATGAAGTCTTGCTGTATTCTGACAGTTGCAGACTACCAAGCAGTACCTCCAAGGAGGAGGGACAGAACCTACTTTGGGAATAGGCTCTGAAGCACTGCTGCACCAAATCTAGCATCACTCCGAGCCTAGATATCCAGAGAGTAATGCTTGGTGAAAGTATGAACTGTTTTCCGGGTGGCTGCTTGGCAAATTTCTAACAAGGGAATATCCCTGGCCACAGCCAGAGATGCAGCTGTTCCTCTAGTGGAATGAGCCCTCAGGCCCGAGAGAGGAATTTTTCCCAGTTTCTCATAACAGAACTGGACACAGGACACAATCCACCTGGCAATAGTTCTCTTGGTGGCAGGTTTGCCCTTACCTACTTCCCCATAAGTGAGGAACAACTGGAGGGAGTCAAGCCTGTGACCCTTTGTAAGTTCCAAGTAGTAACTAAGGGCTCTTTTAACAACTAAACTGTGTAACCTTCGCTCTCCTGAGGAAGCATGATCAGTGAAGAACATAGGAAGAGACATGGATAGGTTCAAGTGGAAATCAGAAACCACTTTGGGTAGGTACCTCCCATTGGTTCTAAGGACCACCTGGTCCTCACGGAATGAGATGAAGTCTGGTTCAACTGACAGAGCTTGCAATTCACTGATACGTCTGGCAGAGGTAACAGCAACCAAAAACACAGTTTTCCAAGTCAAGTACTTGAGCTCTGCTGAGGACATAGGCTCAAAATGGGGTTGCATAAGCTGAGCAATGCAGACATTCAAATCCCAGGCAGGAGCAGGATCCCTAAAAGAGGGATTGGTATGAAGCAATCCTTTGAAAAATGTACAGAATACAGGATGAAATGACAGAGAGGAAGGCTTTCCCGCTGACAGAAAAGCAGAAACAGCTGACAAATGTACCTTGAGAATAGCTGGTCTGAGGCCTAGACCATTAAGATGAACCATATAATCCAGAACTGTAGACAATTCAGCAGTGTCTGGGGATATATGCTTCTTGGAACACCAAATGCTGAATCTTTTCCATTTAGAGTTTTAAGTTTTTCTGGTGGCAGGCTTTCGCGAGGCTTTGAGAATGTCCAGAACCCCTTGGGACAGAGGCAAATCTGCATATTCTAATTCTTCAAGAGCCGTGCCTTGAAATTGAGGGACCGAAGATTGGGGTACCAAATCTTCCCCTGAGATGAGGTTAACAGATTGCACTTCCTGGGGAGAGACAGGGAATATGGACTGCTAGGGACAGCAGCAGGGGATACTATGGCTGCCTGGCCCAGTCTGGAGCAATCAGAATTAGTTTTCAGGATTGTGACCTCATTTTGACCAGAACTTTGAACGACAGAGAAAATGGAGGGAAGGCATAGAGGAATTTCCCTTCCCAGTTCAGAACCAGAGCATCCAGAGGGACTGAGACCAGTACTGGAGGTCTTCGACAAAACAGAGGAAGTTGATGATTGTCCGGGACTGCAAAGAGATCTATCTCTTGAGTACCCCACCTGGAAAAAATCACTTCTAGCACCAGGGGATCCAGAGACCATTCGTGATGGCCCTGGAAATTCTGCTTAGTGCACCTGCCATCACATTGTCCTTTCCTGGAAGGTGGACTGCAACTAAGGATGTCTGCAGAGAGTAAGCCAGAGGCCATAGTTTCATGGCTTCCGTGCACAAGGCCATGGGCCAAGTGCCTCCCTGCTTGTTAATGTACCACATGATGGTGGAGTTGTCTGTCCTGAGCTGTACCACCTTGTTCTGCACTGACTGAGAGATGGCTTGCAGAGCCAGGAACACTGCCCTGAGCTCCAAAAGATTGATATGCAGGAGGGACTCTTGATGGGATCACTGTCCCTGGGCTGTGAGAGCCCCGAGATGGGCTCCCCACCCCAACAGAGAAGCATCTGTGGTAAGGTCCTATAAAAGTGAGAAGCTGTATAGGTTTGAGAACTGACTTGGAAAGGTTGAGAAGAAACCCCAAGGAAGTGAGCACTTTCTGGGTCACTTGAGGATCTGACTTGACTTGGTCTGGGGACTGTCCCACAATGAGCCAGTCATCCAGATATGGAAACATTACAGTCTTCTTGCTTCTTAAAAAGGTCACCACTACTGCCAGACACTTTGTGAACACCGTTGGAGCTGATGTTAGGCCAAAGGGCATTGCTCTGAACTGATAATGGCCTGAAGGCAATTTGAACCTGAGGTACTTCCTGTGGGAGCACCTGATGGGAATGTGAAAATAGGCATCCTTGAAGTCCAGGGAGGCTAGCCATTCGCCTTGCGTTAGAGAGGGAAGAATTATTCTCAGAGTCACTACTTTGAACTTTGGTTTTAACAGATGCTTGTTCAGATATCTTAAATCCAGGATGGGTCGCCACTCCTCTGTCTTTTTTGGGGTAAGGAAGTACCTGGAGTACAGACCTTTGCCTGTGTGCGGGTAAGGCACCCTCTCTATGGCCCTTAAAGCCAACAGAGATAAAACCTCTGCTTGCAAGGCAAGGGATTCGGAGGTGCTTGTAGGTGGAAAAGATCTGGGCCTCAGCTCTGGAAATCTTTTGAAGCTGAGGATCAGTCCCTGGCTTACCACTTCCAGGACCCATTTGTCTGAAGTAACAGATTTCCAGTCCTGGATGAAGTAAGCCAGCCTGCCTCCTACTGGTATGGGGGAGTCGACCCAGGCTGACACCTAAGGGTATCTGCTTGGCAGACGCCTTAGGCTGAGGGGTGGATGCAGCCCTGCTCATTCCCCTTCTGCCTCTCCCTCTAAAGAACCCCCTTTGGAAAAAGGAAGAAGAGGCCTGTACTTGGTAGAAAGGCCTGTAAAAAGGCTTGCTGCCTTTGAGGAGTTGCCTGCCTTTCCTTGGCCTGTGCACTCCTGTAAGTGGTCCTGTATTCATCCATTTTCTTCATGTAATTCTCTGTCTGCTCCCCAAACAAAGAATTACCCACCACAGGGAAATCCATGGCCTTAGCCTGGGTGTCCTGTGAAAGAATAGTACATCTGAGCCAAGCCATTCTCCGAAGAGCCACAGATGTAGCCATGACTCTTGATGACACATCATTGGAGTCCAGAGCAGCATGAAACTGAACCTTGAATGCCTCGATCCCATCAGCAGCCACCCCCTCCAGCTCCTTGGCCAGCTGGGGGGAAGCCTGCTTAGCCAGTGCCAGTACAGTGTCCCATCTGGACTTCTGGTACCTGGCTGTATAGGCCATATAATTAGCCTGCCTGAGTCCCAAAGAGGATGCCATGTACTGTTTCTTTGCCATGGCATCCAACTTCCTGGAGTCTTTACATGGGAGGTGTGAAGTCAAGGAAATTCCTGCCCTGTTACAGGCTGCAGCCTGCACTACCCCAACATGGCTGCATTGCTGGTAAAGAAACTCCGTATCCGAGCCTGACAGAGTATATCTCTTGTCCATCCTTCTGTCCACAGGAGGTATAGAGTTAGGAGACTTTAGAATGTTTTGAGTCTTCTTCCCAAGACTTATGAAGGGGAATAGACAGTCTCTTAGACTCTGGGATATCCATCATTTCAACAAAGTCAGGCTCTTCCTGATCCTGCACAGCCTCCTCCATAGGAAGCTGAAGGGTTTCTGCCACTTTCCTGTAAAACAGAAAGTGGGGAAGGGACTCAGACAGCCTAGGAGGGGAAACACCAGAAGGTCTGTCTGGGGAGATGTCCGGTTCTATAGGCACATCCAGACTTTCTAAGCAGTCATCATCATAATCCTCACATTGTTCACAGTCCCCCTTCTCAAAAACCGCTTCACAAAAATCTTCAGGGGCATAATCCTGAACCGGAGGAACCAACAGAACCGAACCAAGAGATTCCACAATCCGAATCGCTCAGGCAATTTCTGCCGCGGTCGGAACATGGAGTTCTGGATCAGAACCAGCAGATTTTTCCTATATTTTCCTTATTGTAGGAACTGACCCCTCAGGATCAGCTCTCCTCTTGCCCGAAGAAGTATCGCCCTGGCCAGAGGGCAATCCTGGTTCAGTGGTAACCGAACCGGGCTGGCCTTCCGGGTTAGTGGATTTCTTTGCCTCCTTCTCCCTAAGTCTACCTAATCTCTTATCCAGGGTAGACTTGGGAAAATTCTTACATATTTTGCAGTCTGAATCGAGGTGGTTAAACCCTAGACAGTAAACACAGGTGGCGTGGGGATCGGCCTTAGCAAAGACCTCCCCACACTCACTGCAGTGTTGAAACCCAGTGGGCCTGTTTTTTTCCTTGGGTTTGTCAGACATGGCCAACCTAACCAAACTTACCCTTTTTTCGGCAACCACCAGGCAAGACTCTCTTATCGGTTTCTAACCATGTTACAGGTGTTTGAAAAAAACACTAAAAACATGTTTTTTTTTAAAACCAATAAGAACCGGTAACCACACACTAAAATGACTAAATCAAAAGACCTAAAGGATCGGTTCAGCCGAACCGATCGGGACTTTTACAATTTCCACAATCCAAAAACACTATCTAAGTACTTACTGTACCGCAGACAGAATGAACCGAACTGCGGTAAAATAATTCGGAAAATTGAGACTTTTAGGGACACTTTAACCAAGTTTTTGAACCGAGCAACAGGAGAAAACTCTCTTCAGTGAAGCGGAGTAAAGAATCTGATGGTTTGGATTCAAAGTATTGCAGACAGAGTCTTCAACCGAGCTCGAGCTCAACGTTCTATGCCCTGCATAGAAATTTAACCCTATACTCTCCGGGACAGTTCAAAGGCTGGAGCTAACTGCAGTTGTCAGAATACAGCAAGACTTCATGTTGTTTGAAACTGCTAAGAAAACTGATAAACCTAGGTTCAAAAGTGGTTAACATTAAATAAAATTAAAGAATAAAGTAACCGGAACCCTCTAAAAAGGTTCCAATTAAATAAAAAAAGAATGTCAGTTGCACCCCCGGTTCAAAGAAACTGATAAATAAGTTTACATTTAAAACTAATGAGGTTTAAAACACTAAAGAACAATGACACTAGGCAGTAATGAAAAATAAAACAAAAATACTTAACTTTTTTTGCTCTATACACTACAAGAATATAAAAATTACGTATCTACCATAATTCCTGATCTTGTTTTGTATCTTCACCGTTCATTACTGCTGGGTGTAAGCCAGAAACATGCACCCGCTATGGAAGTTTTTTTTTTTTTTTGAGGGAGGAGTTGGCACCTATGTCGCCGCCCAAAACAGCGACGCACTACGTGGTGTGCGAGGGGTGGCCATTTGGTGCTGCATACTCCTCCTCCTCCATCCCAGTTCTGTAAGCCAGAGAGGTGAATAAAATAGAAGAATAAGAGCGAGGCAAGAGAGCCGAGGCATAGTAAAAGGAAAGGAAACAAACTGAAAAAGGAATAAGCTGATAGAGGACAGGAAAGACGAGAACCCTACCCTAAGGGACCGCAAGGCCTCACTCCTGGGGCAGCTCCAAGGGGGGAACAGATAAGGGAGATGAAGAAAAAGTGAAGAAGAAGAAGAGAGAGAGGAGGGGATGCTGGGAGGAGGGAAAAATACTGCCAGGTTGTGAGTTAAATTGGCTTAAGGGTATCAGCTCGGAACCAAAGGGCAAGGAAGCAAGAATCCCTCCAAACAAAACTGGCCTAAAGGTTCGACTGAACCATTTGCACAGCTTAATACACAAAAGGCAGATTTCCTACCCCTCCCGCTATCCCTAGGCCCATCACTCAAGCTGAGAGCTCACAGATTGCCAAGGCACACAACCTGTTCCGGAGGAAGAACGCCCAACTTAGGAAACGGGAAAAGGGACCCCACTAGCACACTGCTGTGTGTTAATACAGGTGGTAGTGTGGAGGAGAGGATTGAAGCCCTAAAGGGGGCACCCCCTTGAGAAACTGGACAGAGATAGGGAAGGAAACTCGTTCTGACTCCCTGGGAGGCAAAGACCAAAGAATCAGACCACCAGTTCCTGAAGGCAATTTTGAAAATGTGCTAGAAAGACTTTGACTAGCACCAGACTGTCATACACAGGACAAGATCCAGAGATACCAGCGAATTCCGAGAACTTAGGAACAGGATCATTCAAGAACTATTCCTGTTAACTAGTGATTAAACTAACTTGGCCTAAGAAAAAAGGTGCCAGAAGGGACACCTTCAAGGGTAATCAGAAAGAGTTCCCTCAGGAGAAAGATGAAGCTCTACTCGTTCTCCTCCCTCTCCAGACCTATGTTACCTCTTCTGAGAGAAGAACAGAAGACCCAAGGCTAGGAGATTAGGCTCTAAAGGCCAGAAAGAAGGAAAGGGAGGGGAGGGAGAGTGAGCAGAGCGGAGGGGACACCCAAGAATGAGGTCCATGAGGGGAAGGTGAGCGGAATTCAGTAATGAATGGTGAAGATACAAGAGAAGATTATAAATTACGGTAGCTACGTAATTTTTATATCTTTCCTTGTCAGTCTTCACCATTCATTACTGCTGGATGAGTATCAAGCCCACCCAGAAGGGGGACTAACATAACCCCGAGGAAACAAGACCCTCAGCCTCCTGTTGGTGAGAAACAGGAAGAAAAGACCCTGGCCACACTAGACTGGAAGCCTAAGGCCGAGGAGAGCTAGAAGGTGTCCCCTCAAGATGAGGGGACAGAGGAAGCCCCTGCAGGAGCCTCCTAGCCCTGGAAGAAAAGAGGCGGGTCCCTCAGTAGGTGGTGCATATCACCCTACGCTGGGCCAGGAGTGACAACCTTGATAGACAAAGCCATGCTGTCTGCCTAATACAGATTGCTGTCCCTGCAAGCCTGGAAGCCACCTCATTGGCATCGTAAGATGCCATTGCTTGGTCTCTTGCCAGTTCCAGGCCTATAGCGGAGAGGGAAATGGCCTGTCAAGATTGCTCCATATCAGGCATCGATGCTAGCACTTGAGCCAGCATCGAGCACAGGTGCCTGTTATAGGCAGCATGGTGTGCCTGGTGATACGCAATGCACAACATCGCACGAGAAGAAGAGAACACTCTTATCCCCCACTGGTCAAACTGTAGGGAATCCAAATCTGGTAGTCAGTTGTATGCCAGGTGCCAGCACCTGGAAAGGTTCTCTAGGAACACCAAGCCTGAGGGCAGGTTAGGGACAGAACCTAGAGACTCAGATGGAGCACAATACCTCCTCCTGCAGTCTGCTGGGGCTGGAAGAGGGTCGGCTGGAGACTGCCAGGTGCGGATAGATGCCTCGTGGAAGGGAATAGGCCAGTATGGCACCACCATGTGCTGGGCACTGAATTCACTGGGGAATTGATGCGTCTCCCGCTCGGTATTGTCCCGTCTGACACAGGAAATATGGAGATCCCAAACCATCCTCAATAAGAAGCACAGATATTCAATGAACTCAGCGTCGGAAGAAAGGTGAGCAGAAGGTTCCTCTCCCTCCAAGGAGGGAGCCGAGGAGGATAGGGAACTAGAATGTCCAGAAGACCCCTGCGGTGGTGGGGACAGGCAAAAGACCTGCTTGTGCATGTATCTAACATATGACGGGAAGGACGCCGCAGTGCCTCCTAACGTCTCCCAGAATAACAGCCCTGTAGGACCCATGTGGCCTGGAAGAGAAGGGGGTGGCTGCAGTGGAATGGGAAGAGGGGCACCTACAAGGATGCGACTGTCCTCTGCCAGGGCTCTGGAATCCAGGGAACAGAGCCGAGTTGGAGGGATACCTGAAATCAAACCGAGTCACATGACGGAAACTTGAGAATGTGAACTCCGGAAGAGCCCAAAAGGGGGATCTCCTCTGTGATGCACCTGGGGTTGCATGAGTCTAGAAGGGCAACCCACAGCAACCGGAGGGGACCTCTAAACCTGAGAAGGAGAGGTGGAGCTCGGCACTACGGCTCCTCCCTGTACCCCGAGAGGTGGCAAGAGAGTGCCAACACCCCTCACCTTGACCCCTCAACCCCTCAGACTCTGAGGACGCCCTCCGCTTCGACACCAGCGAAGGGGTCCTGTGATTCAGGGGCCTCCCGTGGGAGGCCCCCGAAGACAGGGCACCCAATCCCCCTGGGAGGGTGTAGCAGCAACAAGGCTGGTGGCTGCTGCAACACCCCCGGAGGGGAAAGTCCTCTCTCTGACCCCCAAGCCACCCTCCCTTGTGGACTCCAGGCCACCCCCAGCCTGGGAATCCTCAGAGGAAGACCGCCATGGGGATTCAGAGATGGGAGCGCTGGGCCGCCTGACACCATGTTCCACAGAGGATTCCCATTCCGAGGAATCAGGGAGCCAGATCGGGTTCACATCCGAGTTGTCCTCTTCCGAAGAGGAGTTGACCAGGAGGACCTCAATACTGGCCACCCCAGGAACCCCCTGAGAAACGACGCCGTGAACAGCACCGGTGTCGCCTGCAGCACCGGCCATTCCCAGCGCACCGCCCCATCGGCCCCAGAACCTGGTACCACCCTATCCACACCCTGGATGAGTCCTCCCGATGCCACGCGCAGCACAGGCACTCAACACGGCACCGGGCCGACTGGAGCTGACTGGCCAATCCGCGCCACCACCACGGCCGAGAAGCAAACCGCACCACAGATGGCACCAGGATCCGAGGCAATGCCAGAAAGTGGCGCCAGTGCTGCGGACCAGCAACCCTGGGCAGCGACACCAGGGAGCCTGCACCTCAGGAGAGGTGACTGCCGAGGTGGCGTCAATGACATGACCCCAGAAGAGGCCACGCTGCTTCTCCAACACCGCAAAAGAGGCCTCCTCCTCGGCAAGGCTTGAAGAGTAGGAGGCCTCCTCCTCACCAGACCATATAGGCCTGGGATGGGACCTAGAGGAAGAGCCTAAGAATCTGGCCTAGGAAGCCAGAGAATTACGCCATCCTCCAAAATTTGGTGGAGCCTTGCCAACTTTGAATGCATGGATTTCAAGAACACGGTGGTCCATGGAAAAACATGCGTCGCCATCTATCCATATCATGGTTACGTCCCAGGCACCAAAGGCAGACATCATACCAGTCCGTCACGGAGAAATGCTGGCCACAGGAGCACTGACCCATGGGGGCACGGCCGGCTGTGGACTTACGCTTAGCTCCCGAACCCGACATGATGCAAAACAAAATCCATAAACAGTAAAGATCCCGGCCGCATTGAAAAATAAAATAAAACGGTCTTACCGGCTTCAACGGCGTTGGGAAAAACAAACCGGGATGAAGGAGATCGGATGACAGAAAGACCCAATGGTGCAGCAACAACTCCACTTGTGCATAGCAGGTGTAACCTCAATGGCGGGAGAAAACAGAACTGGGATGGAGGAGGAGTCTGCGGCACCTAATGGCCACCCCTCGTGCACCATATAGTGCGTCGCTTTCGGCAGCGCCATAGGTGCCGACTTCTCCTCAAAAAAACTCCAAGCGGATGCGCACTTCTGGCTCACACCCAGCAGTAATGAATGCTGAAGATTGACAAAGGAAGATCTGTCTTGATTGAGCGAGATCTCCAAGGCATCTGAACTTTGCAGAAGAGAGAAGAAATCTGAGGTAGAATGTAGGCAGTTGACAATGGGCAGTTTGAAAATAGATGCACGAGGTAAACATTCCATGATTAGCATAGCATTCTATTCTCTCAGGGGCAGTGCTGGCTTAAGGGAGCACTGCAAGAGTAATAATATTAGTGGATTCCTGGAGTTAGAAGCCATAATGATTTTTTGGGCAATTTTAGGGCAAAACCTGTTGCAAAGCTCACAATCAGTTAATGAATGGTCAGGACCTAGACACCTTAAACACAACTCGTGGCAGTCTGCCTTTGCAAAGAGGTTGCAACACTTTGCACAGTTTTTGAAGCCTGTAGGTTCTGTTTCTTTTTGGGTCTGCCTGACATGCCTATATAGAAAAGACCCTGTGAAAATTGGTTCCCAAAAAGGAATAATCCAATTTTGTGGTCCGGTTCCCTTAAATGAAAGAACTGCTAGCAAAAGAAATTAAAATGTTTTTTTTTGTGTCTGTTTTTTTTTTGTTACAGATATATTCCTTCAGAAACACTGCAAGTATAGCAAACAAAAAAAAAATAAAAGGCTTGGTTCCTGAAAATCGGGAACCAAAATGCTAACAATTAAAAACAAGTAAAATAAGAGAAAGATAAGGGAAAATAATGCTAAAAATAAATAAAGTCAGAAACTGGAGTCAAGCTGTAGAGAGCTCTTTGGGGCGACTTGCCTCCCTCAGGCAGAGAAATAAATCTGATGTTGGAGAGCAGAATACAGCACCACCACAAGGCAGAGATTTTAAAATATGTTCTGAGCTCCATAATTTGCATACATTCCACTCTCTACGGGGCAGCTCAACCCTTCAGGCTGATTGCATTAGTAAGCATAGTGAGGGATTCCTGTGGTTTAAAGGCAAGGCTTTTATGATGCTGTGATAGCTTTGATTTCAGGTGATAGAAAACAGTCTTTAGATGTTTGGATGTTTTCTGTTGTCCTTTTAATTCTATATTTGTTACTTTTTACCTTTTTGTTAAATAATCTAATTATAATTACTACTAAGGGTCAATTACAACAGAAAACCAGCACATAAAAATGATATGTTACACACACTATGTTACACGCAAGTGTGTGTAATGGAGACGCTCTCAAACACTGAATGTGAGACACAAGAATATTTTCATTTTCAATCCAGTTCATTAGGGCCTGACGACCACGAAACTACACAACTCTTTTGTGAACCAGTAACTATATAGAGAATAAGGGCTGTGCAGGTGTGTGTTATGATGATGTTTCATACACCCAAGTTGTGTGATAATCCCTCAAGGAGTTTATGAGATTATCACACACCTCAGGTGCGTGAAAATCCTAAAGCAAACTTTGCACATGCATTATATTTTATAACTGGTTTAACATTTCAACAGAGAGAAAAACTGAGCTGTATTTATGCGAGCAAGTGTGTCCCTGAGCAGCTGCTGTATTCACACAAATACAGTGGAGTGAGAGTGTGAAGAGGAAAATGCCATAGTGACCCACTATCAAATTATTATGGAATTCAGTGGGTTATTACAGCATTTTATCAAGCATGCATACCCAATTATAGGGGGTCACCAGTTATCAAAAAATTAAAACTATGGACAGCAGCAAACCTCATTTTTCTTACGCCCCGGTGTGTAATAACAGTATAAAACACCTGAGCTTCGCTCTTGAGGTTTATCACAGCTCAGGTGTATACTTCTGCCAATATATTAACTGAATATGGTTAGTCCCTGCTGTGTACGGATTTCTATACACACAGTTTTCTTGTTGAAGGACAATTCAAAGGTTAAAAATAGAGGATAAAGTATGTGCATTGATGAAGAACCACTCTATAATCGCTTCGAGTGTTTGCCACGACAACTCAGATAAACCTCGAGAGCACAGTTCGAAAAGGTTTTAAGTTGTCTTGGCAACCTAAAGAAGCGATAACAGAGTGCGATCGCCTGCTACATTGTCTTTTTTTTCTGTAACTTTCTTTTTATCCCTCCTACCTGCCCTCGTCAATCCACTCCTTCGGGCCGCTCATACCAGTCCTACCCCAAGTCTCGGGATCTGCCCCTAGAATGCCCTTCCTCCTCACGCCTGCACAGCAGGGTCTGTCCCTTGTTTCGGTGTCTGGATGGCCTGGAGCAGTCATCATCTAGGACCACCGAGGGTTTTTTTCCGCTTTTCTGTGGACCCTTCCCTGTCCTAACCCCTGGAATGCTGGCGCGAGGACATACGTTCAGTCAGGTGACATGCTGATGCACGTCTCCTCCCAAGTGTCTAACAGCGTCCCCCTTCCTGACTCCACCGGGCGGAGCTGCCAAGCCCTTGAAAGCCCGTGCTTCCACCAGCTCTCTCGGGACGTTGGGTGCTTATAGCACCCCTGGTATCCCTCCCTAGAGGGAGGGGAGCATCCGTTGGGACGCTCAATCGTCCTCCTCTCTGCCGACTCGAGTCCATTCCCAAACCCAGGTCACCAGCATGGCATGAGGTGTGGCGTTCAGCGCCTCAATTCTCAGTGCCACCCGGGCCAGCACAAACACTGTCTTTTAGAGTGTATGGGCATCGTTCCGATCAATTTAAACTAAAAAAAAATACTTTGTAGTCTAGAGTCTTCCTTTGGAACTCTCACCACTGCTCTCTCCAGGTCCAGCTGTAACTGCTGTGGCCTGTTCTATAAGGCTGGTGGTTCGGGGAACGCGCATGCAGAGGCTGTTTCATGTTGTTGTACCATCGATGTGACATACCATCAATGAGTTAACAACATCGTGACGTCACATCGATGGTACAACAACCCTATTAAAGTTAACAATGTTCGACCATGCATTACAAAACTGTAGTACAGTTCATAGGTCACAAAAAGTTGTTGTATATTTAGTGGCATTACTACTATACTACAGTTTTTCACACTGAAGTTTGCCCCAACAGACTCTCCTTGTGCTTCTCCCCTGCTCCCCATCCTCACCTGAAATAAAAATCTTTAATTCATATGAAAAAATTACTCACCTTAGTAATCTTCTTTCTTCCAAGATATTCTTCTATATTCATACGTCTCTGCAGTCAGCCTCCTAAGCAGAGCTGCCCGGAGAAAAATGGAACTATATGCAAATGATAGAACTATAATTTGCTCGTGATGCATATTCAAACTGCTGCCCTTATCAGCTGCAATGTTCCACCAACGTATCAGATTTCTAAGGAGCCTACAAGCCAACCTATACTAAGACTATCTAATATACTTATCTAATGTAACACAACTAAGCTGTCCATGACAGGAAGAAACACCCTGAATATTATTGCAATGTAATATATGGATCGTTAAAATAATACTACCAAAAAGCATATGAAAAATTTCTTGTAATACACCGGAGCCAAAATGATAATACCATCGTTTTTAGGTGATAATAGTATCGTTCAGAGCCTGTAATATTATCGTTCCGAGCTCTGAACAATACTATTATCACAAAATCTAAACAACGCAAGCGCAAGCTCTCCCACTCCATTCAATGGTTGCCATGCCCCCCCAACTGTCAATCAGACAGCAGCGTGCACACGTTTTGAATCACAGCTCATGATTGGCCGAATTCTGTCTGTGGGCGGGCAAAACATTTTAAATAACATGGCGGCCATCTCACGCTTAGCGAAAGAGTATTTCGTCTTCGCGATATTTTTTTTTTTTAAACAAAGCCATTTTTTTGGTGGATCCTGCCTTCCCTGCACATCAAAACAACAAAAAGGTAGGGCTCCCCATGAAAGTTAAACACACTCACTGAAGTACAGAGACAGACGACGGGGGATGGGGGCAGGTGTTGAACACACACTGTGCAAGTCCTCAGTGCAGCAGCGAACACGCAGTGAGTGAGTCTTCAAAGCAGCAGCTGCACAAGTTTAAAATCGGATTCGTATATTACAAAAAATTAAAAATAAGTGAGAGTGTATTACTCGGAAGTAATACCATCTCGAGGTTCTGGGGACAAGGGAACCTCTCGATGGTATTACTCCCTTGTAATACACTCTCACCTATCTATTATTCTAGTTATAATAACTGGCTTCCCCTTTTTTCCATAAGGAAACCATGGTGTAATTTGCTGTAATAAAGGAGTGTTTATTACGGAAACATGTGCACAGTTTCCCTCAGTCTGCACATGTGCAAGATGGGAGTTCCTGGCTTCCCGACTGCTGTCTGCTTACCTACTCGCTGAACCAAGAACAGCTACAGAACTGCCACTCAGACTCGGTGGTGTTTTGTACTGTAAATGCAGCAAAATAAAAAAAAATTAAAAATACACCTGCCAAAGGAAATGGAAATGGGGGGGGGTGACAATTGTCCATGGACCACATACTGAAACCGGACCGCGACCACAGAGCAAGGGCTTTTATTTTATATAATTGCTGTGGTAAAAAAGGGAAACCCAGCAATTATATAAAACAAAATATGGGGTGATGTGTTTACACCTCCCCCCCCGGTGTTAGAGGCCCTAATAAACCCCTTGAGCTTTGTTCTCGGGGTTTATGTAGCATTTAACACCCTGAGGGTGTAAGCTTCTCATTACACACACCACCTTATACTTTATTCCATATATATTGTACCCCCTGAATGCCAGAATCACCTAGAAAAAGAAGGGAATTAAATATTTCCCACTAGGGCTAAAAACTATGTATGCCAGTGTTTGGGACTTTATATTAAAATACTCGATCAGAAGTGCAGAGGCTCTGGTTCTGGAAGGGGAGGCAGGGCAGGAGAGTTATGAATATAGAAAAATACCCTGGAAGAAACAAGATTACTAAGGTGAGTCATTTTTTCTTCTAACCCCAGGTATTCTTCTACATTCCTAACACTCTCTGCAGTACCTTTGGAAGTCAGCAGAGAACCTACTTAGGAAAGAGGCTCTGCAGGACTGCTGTGCCAAATCTGGCATCACTTCTGGACTGTATGTCTAAATTGTAGTGTTTAGTAAATGTGTGTACTGTCCTTCAGGTAGCTGCTTTACAGATTTCCACTAATGGAATATCTGGATGCTGCTATAGTAGCAGCTGTGCCCTTAGTTGAATGAGTCCTCAGACCTGTTGGGGGTTCCTTGCCAACTTTTGAATAGCAAAACTGAATGCATTGGACTATCCAATGAGAGATTGACCTATTAGAAGCTGGGGTGCCTTTATCTACATCCCCATAGGTAAGGAACAGCTGTTGCTTGTCATGTCTATGATCCCTGATGTGGGTCATATAGTAAGTTAATGCCCTTTTGACATCCAGACTATGCAGTCTGTGCTCATCTGAACTAGTATGTTCAGTGAAGAAAACTGGTAATGTAATGGATTGGTTTAAGTGAAAATCAGAAACCACCTTGGGAAGAAATCTCCTATTTGTTCTCAGCACCACTTTGTCATTATGGAAGGAAAGGTAGCCCTTCTCAACACACAAGGCTTGTAGTTCACTGATTCTTCTAGCTGAAGTAACTGCAACCAGAAATATAGTTTTCCAGTTGACATATTTTAAATGTGCAGAGGACATAGGCTCAAAAGGAGGTTTCATGAGCTGACCAATGCATATGTCCAGGTCCCATACTGGAACTGGTTCCCTAATAGGTGGGTGCAAGTGGAACAGACCTTTAAAGAACTTCTTGAAAATATGATTGGATGCCATAGAGATACCTCTCCCAGCAGAAATGTAGGCAGAGCGTGATGCCAAATGAACCTTCAGGGAAGTATATTTCAACCCTAGAGTGGAAGTATGTGAGGTATTCCAGGGTAACTGGGATCTCCACTAAAGTAGGAGAAATCTCCATGGAACTACACCAAACAGAAAACCTTTTACATTTTGATGCATAGGTTTTCTTAGTCGAAGGCTTTCTATATCCTTTCAGGATATCCAGAACAGCTAGGGAAAGATTTAAGTTTGCACATTCTAGGTCCTCAAGAGCCATGCCTTGAGTCTGAGAGACCTGAGATTCGGATACAAGATTTTGCCCTGGCGGGAGGTCAACAGGTTGTGCCTCCAGGTAAGTGTATTGGTTTGGCTACAGACATGGAAAGTAGTAAAGGGTACCATGGCTATCTGACCCAGTTTGGTGTTATCAGAATCACTGATGCAGGTAGTGACCTGAGTTTAATCAGGATTCTCAAGATGAGAAGGAAGGGAGAAAAAGCATACATACTTTTTCCTGACCATTTCAGAGCCAGAGCATCCAATGAGATTGTTCCCTTGGCTGGTGGCCTGCAACAAAAGAGAGGCTGAAGGTGATTCTCTTGGGATGGAAAGAGATCCACCTGTGGTGTACCCCATCTCTTGAACACTGAGTCTATCACTTGACTGTTGATGGACCACTCGTGATGCGCCTGATTGATTCTGCTCAGGGCATTTGCCATGGTGTTGTGCTTTCCTGGTACGTGAATGGCCTGTAATGAGGCCTTTAGCGAGTAAACCGGACTCCAGATGTTCATAGCCTCTGTGCATAGGAGGTCTGACCTTCTTCTCCCTTGCTTGTTTACATAGTACATTGTTGTGGTATCTGTCCTGACTTACACCACTTTCCCTTGTACCAGATGGGTAAATGTTTTCAAAGCGAGAAACACTGCCCTTAGCTCCAGCAAATTTATATGCAGGAGTGACTCTGTGATGAACCAGGCTCCATGAGTGATGTGATCCCTTGAACGAGCACTCCACCCTAACAGAGAGGCATTGGTTGTAAGGATACCTGATGGGGGTTTCCCTTTGGAAGGGTACCCCTTCCCTGAGGTTGTCTGTTTCCTTCCACCAGTGGAGGGCTTGAAGCAAGGTTCTTGTTACTGGAACTGGTTTTGTCAGTTTGTCTTCTCTCTGGCACCAGTGTGCTCTGAGATGAAACTGTACATCTCTCATTTGGAACCTGTCTCCCAGGACTGTGCCTGTTGCTGCGGCCATATGTCCCAGAAGCTGCAGAAACTGTCTTGCTGGTCATGGCTCATTCAGCTTGAATGAGGCAGCTAACTGCATAACGCTTTGCACCCTGTCCTAAGGGAGGAAAGTTCTTCCCTGTACTGTGTTCAGTTCTGCTCCTATGAAGTGCAGGACTTGTACTGGAACAAAAACAGATTTTTCCTGATTTAACAGGAATCCTAGAGACTGTAGCAGGTTTAGTGTTACCTTTAGATGATCTTGTACCTGCTGTGGTGAACTTCCTACCACAAGCCAGCAGCTGAGATAAGGGAAGACTGATATAGATACATAGACAGTGTCGGCAGATAAGGGCCTATGGCCCACCCAGTCTGCCCATTTAAGTTTGTAAGTTCAGTTTATGTTTTCCAGGAAGTCTGTTGCCCCTTACCCCTGACCTCCAGAATTCCTTTATGTCTATCCCATGCATTCTTAAATCCCGTGATTGTTTCAGCCCCCACCACTTCCTCTGGCAGGGTGTTCCACTTGTCCACCACCCGTTCTGTGAAGAAATTCTTCCTCACGTTTCCTCTGAATCTCCCTCCAACTTCATCCCATGCCCTCTAGTCCTGGAATATCTTTTTCACTTAAAAATAGTGTATTCCTGCACCCTGTTCCTCCCTGTAAGATACTTGTATGTCTCTATCATATCCCCTCTCTCCCTCCTCTCCTCCAGGGAGTACATGTTCAGTGCCTTCAACCTGTCCTCATAGGACTTGTGATGCAATCCATGCACCATCTTTGTTGCCCTCCTCTGAACCTTCTCTACCCTGTCTATGTCCTTACGTAGGTAAGGTCTCCAGAACTGCACAGTGTACTCCAGGTGCGGCCTCACTAGTGTCCTATACCTAACCTTCTTAGGTATGCCACTACCACTGCCAGACACTTTGTAAACATCCTGGGTGCTGAAGTGAGGCCGAAAGGTAGAGCTGAGAATTGGTAATGTCCTGATGGAAGTCTGAATCTGAGGTGCTTCCTGTGAGATTCACTTATTGGGATGTGAAAGTAGGCATCTTTTAGGTCCAGAGATGCCAGCCAATCTCCCTGCTGGATTACTGGCAAAATCATTGCCAGTGTGACCATTATGAACTTTGGTTTTATTAGATGTCTGTTCAATAGTCTGAGGTCTAGAATAGGCTGCCACTCCCCATTTTTCTTTTTGGTGAGGAAGTATCTTGAATAGAAACCTCTTCCTTTCTGATGAATTGGGACACACTTCACTGCTTTTAGCTGAAGTAGGCTTTGAACCTCCTTCTCCAGGAGTTTTTCTCTCTATGAAGGAAGCTGGTTTGAATGCCCTTGTTCTCAAGGGAGGAAAATACTTGAAACTCAGGGACAAACCCTGACTCACTACCTCCAGGACCCATTTGTCTGTGGTGATGGATTGCCAAGCCTGAAAATAGTGAGCCAGTATGCCCCCTACTGGTAGAGGGGAGCCAGCCTTGATCTTTAAGTCAGGAGTTATGTTTTGCCTGGGGCTGAGCTTGGGTAGTTTGGGAACCTCTCCTACAGCCCCTTCTACCTCTGACCCTGAAATACCCAGTCTGCTGTGCATATTGTTGATACTGGGGGACAGCCTGTGCCTGGTAAAAAGGCCTGCTATAAGCCGCCCTTCCTCTGCCTCCCCTTCCATATGGCCTATAGGAGGAAGACAGCCTCTCTTCTGAGGAATTACTCTTATAGGTGGCCTTATATTCATCCACCTTCTTCTTGTATGTTTCAGTCTGTTGACCAAATAATGAGTGATCCTCTACAGGGAAATCAATGGCCTTGGCCTGGGTATCTTGTGTTAAATTAGTAGCCCTGAGCCATGCCAGCCTTCTAAGGGTTATGGTAATGGCCATCCATCTGGCAGCAATGTCGTTGGCATCTGCTGAGAGTTGAAAATGGTACTTAGCTGCTTCCAGTCCGAACCTGGCTGTTTCAGCCAAATCATCAGAGAGAGGTGAAGAAGCCTTCTCTGTCATAGCCAACACAGACTGCCACAGTGATTTTTGGTACTGTGCTGAGTAAGCTTGGTAGTTAGCCTGTCTTACTCCCAGTGAAGCAGCTAAATAACCTTTTTTTGACATGCTGTCTATTTTACGAGAGTCCTTCTCAGGTGGGAGAGAAGCTATAGGAACCCACGCCTTCTCACAGGCTACTTGCTGGACTATCCCCCCCGATGATCAGAGTGAGAGAAGAGGAATTCAGCCCCTTGTCTGTCCAGCTGGTACACAATTTGAAGTCTGCAGGATCTTACACAAGTCTTTTTTTAAAAAACGTGTTTATAGGGAGTAGAATTTTCTTTGTGGGTGTTAACCCCATCATCTCCATATATTCGGCCTCTTCTTCATCTTCTATGACCTCTGTGGTAGCCAGATCAAGGGCATCCACTATTTTCCTTACAAAGGAAAAATGAGAGGAAAAATCCTCTGGTCTATGGGGAGAACCAAACTCCTGCTCTGGTGAGATGTCTGGTTCAATAGGCTCACTTTCATCCATTTCAGGTAAATCATATTCTTCAGACTCCATTGTATCCTGAGATGGGTTAGGTTCACAGGAGGGACCAATCGGGATTTAAACCGGTGCTGGGAGGGTTGGAGTATGCTGAAACCCAGCAGAGCCTATATGACCTTCATGGCCTAGGTAATGTCTTCTGATGATGGCAGGACGTGAGGCACAGATGAAACCCCTTTTGGTTTATCAGCCAGGGGATCAACGTGATTTGTCTTCTTGTTTCTTTATTCGTGGGAACTGGAGAGTCAGCCAGATCACCCATCCTTTTTCCAGTAGCTATTTCACCCTTGTCAGGGGTGTTTAAAGAAGAGACAGAGGTTTCTCCCGCAGGCTTAGAGGGTTTAGGTTGGTCTGAACCCGTAATACCCTTCTCCAATCTTTTTCGGAGTCTTTCAAATCTCTTTTTTACTGTTTTCTGTGGGAATGATTTGCAGATATCACAATCTGCAGAAAAATGGTAATTCTCCTGGCAGACTACACATAAATTGTGCTTGTCTGCCTTTGCAAAAAGGTACCCACACTTAAGGCAGTTTTAAAACCTTGGGGTCCAGTCTTTTTCTTAGGTTTTTCTGCCATCATGAACCGATGAAGAAAACAAGAACTGCAATAAAGATTTCTCTTTTAATATATATATATTTTTTTTTTGCGGTTGGTTCAGGAATTGATTAAAGTTCCGATAATGACCTGGGAACCAAAGAATCAGAACCGGTTTAGCAGTTCACAGAAACCGGGTTAGCAGTGTCAAATACAACAAATATTACAATTTAATAAACTAAAATAGTTAAAACTAAATAGCGGAATTAGTAAATAAAGCTCCGGAAAGGGTACTAAGATCCGGTTCCCCAACGGTTATACCAAACCGTGAGGAACCGAGAAATAAACTAAAACAATGCTAAATAATGCTAATTAAATTAACTTTAAGGTAATAAACAAAATAAAGGCAGCAGTAAGAATAATAATATAAGAAACTACTTATATTCAGTGAAGAACCACAAGGAATGACTGATATGGGAAGTTTTCTGGGCATCTTGACTTGTCAGGCGGAGAGAGAAATCTGATAAGTTGATGGAACATTGCAGCTGTTAAGGGCAGAAGTTTGAATATACATATCATGAGCCAATGATAGTTCTATCATTTGCACATAGTTCCATTTTCTCTGGGCAGCTCCGCTTAGGAGGCTGACTGCAGAGAGTTAGGAATATAGAAGAATACCTGGGGTTAGAATTTACATTTTGAATTTTAAAACTAGTTTTTTCCTCGTTTTTACCAAGAACATGAATATTACAGCCCACTCAATTATATCTACTCATAGGCTGGGATATTCAAAGCAGCTGTGCATGGCACAACTGAGTTGCGCTGGCACAAGGAGCGCCAAGGAGCGATATACAGGGGAGCCACTGCACAGCGCAAATCTCATTGTGCCATTGCGCAACTATAATGAATGCATGCGCATGAATATGAGGCGCAGTGTGATATTCAACCGTGGAACCATGGCGCAAGTGCAGAGCAAAACCTGGATGCGCCAAGCAGGCTTGAGCCTGACAAGAGGGGGAGAGAGAGTGGCAAGTGATGTTGGACAGACAGGCAGAGCCAGTGAGGGATAGAGTGACTGTCACAGGCAGCCACAGGGATAGAGGGACAGAGGTGGCAGTGGAGAGTGAGCCAGGGGCTGAGAGAGCGAGAGGGACAGTCAGGCACAGTGCCACGCAGTGCATCAAGGTGGCAAACAGCCCACAGCAGCCAACCGCCCAGGGGGAGACAGGACATCAGGGGCCATGGATAGTGCGTCCCTCCTAATGGTGGCCATAATGAGGGGTGTGAGGGGGCATGGGGAACAGCGATGTGGCAGTGGAAGGGCCTGTTGATGGTACGCCCGGAACAAGTGGTACTGTGCCCACACCACCTTCGAGAGAACTACACAGATACAGAGATTGTGGGATGGTACCACCTGAACAGGGCCATTCTGAGGCAGCTCTATGAGCTGTGCAGTGAGGAGATGCAGGCACCCACAAGACAGAGCCATGCAATGTCTGTGGAGACAAAGGTGACAGCTGTCATGTACCTGCTTGCCACGGGCAGCTTCCAGAGACCAACAGGGGACACCACAGGCATAACCCAGCTGGCCACATCACACCTCCTCACACAGTTCCTCAGTGCTCTGCTGCCACATGCCTCAGAATTCATCCATTTCCCCAGCACACAGGCGGAGCATACAGCAACCATGCAGGACTTCCACAGGGTAGCACGCATGCCTGGCGTGCTTGGGGCCATTGACTGCACCCACGTGGTCATCCACATGCCACCTGGCCCTGAGGGTGTGGCCTCTATGAATAGGAAGTGGTTCCCAAGTGTGAACTGCCAGGTGGTGTGCAATGCCAAGGGGCCCATCACCAGTGTCTGTGCCACACACCCTGGGAGTGCACATGATGCGTTCATCTGGCGCAGCTCTGTGCTGTGCCACAGGTTTGAGCGTGGGGACATCCCCACGGGCCACCTAGTGGGTGAGTATGGGATGGGCAAGGGATGCCGGGTAGAGCAGGCCATGGGATGGGGGATGGCAGTGTGGGTGTGCTGGCAAAGGTGCTAGGAACAGACAAGGGCACAGCAAAGGAGAACACAGGGCTAACCATGTCATTATCCACAAAGGAGACAGCGCCTATCCACTGAGGCTCTGGTTGCTCACCCCCTATCGGCGCCCATCATCCCCAGCAGAGGAACGCTATGATGAGGCACACGCCCGCACGCGAAACATCATTGAGCGTATATCTGGGCTGCTGAAGGCATGATTCCATTGCCTAGACAGCTCTAGCGGTGCCCTACAGTACAGCCCCTCGAAAGCCTGTGGCCTATTCCTGGCTTGCCGCATACTGCACAACATGACCATTTACCATGGGATAGCTGTTGAGGCTGATGAGGGTGACAGTAATGGGGATGACGAGGGCAATGGGCCGGAAGGTGGTGGACAGCTCCCTCCCCGGGCGAAGGGATCCCCCGCTGCAGAGGATGGCACAGCAGCATCGGGACACCATCGCACAGGAGCACTATGGTGCATGCAGGTAAGTGGTGCCAAACCCATGCACTGGCCACACACACACACAGGTACAGCACACAGGCAGAGGCATGCATGGCAATGGCACGGAGGTGTGGTGCATGAGTAGAGGAGTCAGTGGCACACATCCACACACAACTGCACACAGCAGCAAACAGCAACACACACACGCACGCACCCACAAGCTGGCTAGTGGCGGGGATCAGATGCATTGCACCAGTGCACTGGTGCAACTGGTGCAGAACTGCCCTCATCACACCCACGCCACATGGGCCAGCGGCCAGGCAGGCATGCACACAGGCAGCATGCGACACGACACACAGGTGCCACACCAGTGGCATGCACATGCACGCACACGCATGCACACACACACCCCCACCCACCCACACTGCCCATGCACAGGGCAGCGGCTGCAGACTGCGGTCAGGGTGGCACGCACATCAGGGTTGCCGCGTGAAACCATGGCCACCGTGGCCACGGGAGCAGCTGCACTGGGGCCGATCAGCAGGCACAGGCTGCTCATCGGCCACAGGGGGTGTTTGCAACTGCGCCCCAGGGGTTGTACAGCGAGATCGTGACCGGGTCAGCGCAGGGGTGTGTAGGTGCCCAAACAAGCCCACTCCAGGAGTGCCTGGGATGCCAACAGCAGAGCCCGGCATCGACAGGGAGGGTGTCGCCTGATGCTGGGATTGTGAGGTGGACAGTGCACTACGTGGTGTCCACGGTGGCCTGCCAGGCCCTGTGGCAGCCAGCAGTGCAAGGCCATCCGTTATCGCATTGGCTATGCGATCCTGGGATGCGGTCATGTCCTCCTGCAAGTGCTGTATAGCCGCCAGGAGCTGCGCAGTGCCCCTCTCGTGCTGCTCGGCTGCCAGGCACACCTCGGCGTGCTGTGCATGCACCCTAGCGGCAAGCAGCACCTGTTGCTCCATGGAGACTTGCAGCAAGCGGGTGTGCTCTGCCAATGGGTTGGCACCCAGGGGAACCTAGGCGGGGCACCAACCCTCCTGCGGTGAACGACCACGCTGCACAGCCCCCCCCTGCTTAGGTGGACACTGCACAGTGGGGTCCCCATGGGGTAAATCCCTCTCAGGCACCCCGGCATTAGACCCCACATCCGGCTGCCCTGTGGCCCCTGCTGCTATTGCCCATCCGTCCGCTGAACGTTGCCCAGCACCTCCGCAGCTGCACTACCACATGGCACTGCTGTGGCAGTGCACACAGCAGCATCCACAGTGGTGGTGGGCAGCTGTCCCACCACTGTCAGGCCGCTGGGTGTGCTGCCTGTGATGGTATCTGGAATGGGCATCTCCCACACAACACCACCCATGCTGTCCAGGATTATGATCAGGTCGTCATCAGTGTCGGACCCCGCCCCGATCTGTGTCTCCATGCAGAAGATGCCGAGACTGGCATCCTGTAGAAACACATCCAGGGCCTCGTCTGACCCCATGCCCAGGACATCCAGCTGGACAGCTGTGGTGTGCTCCAGCCAATCAGGCCCCCGGATGCCTGTGGAAGTGGATGGCTGGTCCTTCGGGACTGGGCCTGCCTCCATGGCTGCTGCTGGCGCCCCATCCTCTGCATGCAAGCATGCTGGTGCTGAAAGAAAAAACAGATGTGTAGTGATGCAAGGCTCCCATCCCCCCGCAATCCCCCTACCCCCCCAACACAGCCACTGCATGCTGTGCGTGCCCAACATACGTACCATGCAGTGACGGTCTGCCACCCATCTGGAATCCCCCACCTGGCACACCCTCCACAGTGCTGCGGCGCATGGTGGCTGCCACCATCTCATCCTGCACCGTGAGCTGTGGAGCATCCACAGGCCCCCCTCCGGTGGCTTTCCAGGCTGGATGGGGAGGTAAACAGATCAAGTTCCAGCTGACCCCACTGGTCGAAGATGGAGTCGACCACCTCCTGCTTGAGCTCCCAATTGTGGGGTCTTACCATGGTGCAGCTGAAACTGTCCACTAGGATGTTTTGCATGCCTTGAACATGGATGGCTGTAAGGCGAATTTGATGCAGAACAACCCAATACCACACCTGCATCGCCTCCCTGCTTAGGGTATACGAACGGGTGTCTCCTTACTTGTTGAGATACCAGACCACGCACATGTCCAATTGGATCAGCAGAGTACCTTGGAGAAGCAGGTGTTGGAAAGATTGGAGAGTATACAACACTACCCTCATCTCCAACACACTGATGTGCAAAAAAAACTTCACTGGGGACCACGTGCCTTGGGTCCTGTGGTCTCCCAAATGAGCGCCCCATCCTGTCCCTGACACATCTGTTGTCAGGGTCTGGGTGGGAGGAGGGGACTGAAAAGGAGCCCCCTCTTGGTGAGATTGAAAAGATCTTGCCACCACAAGACATCCCTCTGCATGGAATTGGAGACCATGACCATCTGGTCCAGGTCGTCCGACCTCTGATCCCACTGTGCCCTGAGCGTCCACTGCGATGTATACATGTAAAGCTTGGCTAAGGGCACTGTAGTGATGGCTGCTGCCATCAGGTCCAATAGCCAAAGAATCGACCTGGCCGAGACCTTCCTGCTGGAGGCCACCATACGGGCCTGCCTCTGCAGGGTTTCTGCCCTGTCCGGAAGGAGGAAAGCCATACTCTGGACCGTGTCCAACACCATCCCAATGAAGTGCAGGTGCTGGCAAGGCACAAGCTGTGACTTTGGGAAGTTCACAATGATCCCAACTTGATGAAACAGGCCCAGTGTTGCAGACAGGGAGAATTCCAGCTGGTCCCTCGACAGGGCTTTCAGAAGCCAGTCGTCGAGATAAGGGAACACACAGTGGCCCTGATGCCTCAGGGCTGCTGCCACCACCGACAGGCACTTCGTGAAAACCCAAGGTGCCGAGGAAAGGCCAAAGGGCAGAGACCTGAACTGGAAATATTCCCCCTAGAAAGAGAACTGAAGGTAGTGACGATGGGCCCTGAAAATAGGGATGTGCAGGTAAGCATCCTGCATATCCAGAGCGCAGAGCCACTGACCCTTGCACAGGAGGGGCAGCAGACCCAGGAGAGTCAGCATCCGGAACCTTTTGTACTCTATGTACAGGTTTAGAGTGCTGAGGTCCAGAATGGGACGCAAAGCTCCCGTCTTTTTGGGGACCAGGAAAAAGTGGGAATAAAACCCCTTTCCTACCTGGTGCACAGGAGCAGGTTCTATTGCTCTCTTCTGTAACAGAGCCTGAATTTTCTCTCTGAGAAGAGGGATGCGTGCCTTTGGGTAATGCAATTGGGCTGGGGGCCTGTCTGGAGGTTTTGTGAAAAATTCCAGAGTGTAGCCTTGCTCTATGAGCTGAAGAACCCATGAGTCAGTTGTCACCGCCCACCACCCTGGCAGGTGGTCCGCCCACTTGCTCCCCTGCAAGATTTTGAGGGGGAGAGCAGATGGTGAGTCATGCGGGGGCGGGGGTTGGGGAGAGCTGTACCTGAAGCCCTTTAGGACTTGACTGGGGGAGCAGCTAAGGCTGACTGCACCCTGCATTTGTTTTGACAATGGGCCATCTGCTGTTTCAGCTGCCACTTTCCTTGGCATCAAAAAGGTTTCTTTGCCTGAAACTTTGGTCGGTACATGGCTTGTACCAATCAAAGGGCTTTGCCCTTATCCTGCTGGGAGGTATTGATATCCTGTGCATCACCCCCAAACAGAGTGGATCCCCAGAAGGAGGGGTCCTAGATGGCAGCCTGAATGTCTTGGGCCAAACCCGACACCCTTAGCCAGAAGAAACATCAGAGGTGGACTGCTGTGGTGGCTCCCCTTGCAAATGAGTCTACTGCATTGTAAGCTGCCCGAAGCAAATGCCTACAGGCAACTTTGACTGAACAGATCAAATCCACCAAAAGGGATTTTGTTTCTGAGTCTGGAAGGCTTCAGTGGCTGGCTCCAGCTGGGTAAACAAAGATTTTTGGTATATCAGTATATGGCCAATGTAGTTATGGGTCCTCATGGCCAGAGTGGTGGAAGAATAAAATGTACTGCCAAACTGATCCAGCTGATGAGACTCTTTATCAGGTGGCGAGGTACTCATATGTCGGAGCTTTGAAGACCGGTCATGAACAGCCGCTTTAATGACCGAATCTGCCTTGGGCTGTACACTAAGGTGGTCCTTCCCCTCTGGCATATGGTAAATGTGGTCCGCCTTCTTGACCACTGCTGGAATGGAGGAGGGTATCATCCCAATTGTTGATGCCAGGTCCTCATGTGGCTTGAGCCAGAGTGAGGTAAGGACCAGGGCCATCTCTTGCATGTCCAGGTGTTCTGCAAGGCACTGACTTTTCAGATCCTGTGCATCCGACTTCCAGTCATAGACCTCCGCACTTTTAACAGAGTAGGTCTGCGAAGGAAGGATCCTCCAGGGGCGACTTGGGGATTGTTTGGGTTGGTGTTCCCCTATAGGTGGGGTTTCAAAACCCGACCCTACCAACTCTGAAGAATCAGAGTCAGAGTCTTGCTCTGAGTCAGAAGAATCCCTGGACTCCAGTGTTGGTTTGTCCAGAGGCTGGGCTGGCATTGGGACCTTCGACAGTGCTGGCATTGGCTGAGGCGAAGGGCCCAGAACCAACCTTGGTTGCTGCACGTTGGGTCCCCTGGGAGACTCTCTGGGGGGCTGATAGCTGTCCAATTCTGCTAACAGTTGGGCCTTGGTCTCTGACCACCAAGACTGTAAAATGGACCTAAAGTCCATGGAGGTTGAGGCTTAGGAGGCCGATAAGCCAGGGGATAGCCCGTAGGAAACACCGGCTGCAGGAAACCCGTCACGTCAAAAAGCAGTGACTGGTAACCTGGCTGGGGATAGGCAGGAGCGTATCCTGGCATCTGAAACCCTGATGGGGAGTAACCCGATGGGTTATATGCCAGCGCCTGCGGCGTCAGGTATCCAGACAGTGGGAACCCTGAAGGAGGTCCTGATGAAGGGTATCCCGAGGGAGGGTAACCTGATAGCAGAAACCCTGACAGCAGGGCCAGTCAGTGCGGTCGAAGGCCCGATGGGAGCCCCTGTGGGATGCTAAACCCTGTACATCCAGGGAGGGTTAGGTCCAGCGAAGGGCACGGGTGGGGCTGACGCCCCTGACAGTAGGTGAGGTGACTGAACTGTCCAGGACATTGTCGGCTCCCGATGCCAGGTCCAGCAGTAAACCTGGAAGAAGACCACCTGACGGAAGCCCCTCAGTTCCCATCCCTCTATCGACAGGTGAGGGGGGACCACACCCAGTGGAGAGGAAGAGGCCCAATGAGGGGAACCCACCGTGGAAGGCTGAGGTGAGACTGGCTGCTGGGGGTCATCGGGGCCATCTGAGCCTGGCCGAGGTTCTCGTGGCAACTAGGACCAGTGGTAGCGGGTGGCCTAAGGACTGCTCCTGTGGTGGGGTAGGCTGGACCATGGCAGTCGACTTCCTGGAGGAAGAAGACCACTCATCTGAAGAGTCCGCAGGCGGCTTCGGACACGTGGGGGACTGGTTCTGGTCTAAATGCTTCTTCTTCTTCTCCTGCTTGGACTCGGTGGGCGAGGTGGAAGCACTGTGCCATTTTTGGAGCTCTTTCTCCGTGGTGGCCATTCGTTGCTTTAGTAAATGAGCCTCGAGGGCCTGCCAATGGTGCTTCTGTGTGGCCTAGTTGAAGCTGGCACAGGCCTCACAGTCCTCAACCTTGTGCTATGGGCCTAAGCAGAAGAGGCAGAGGGAGTGAGAATCTTTGTGTGGTAGTTGCGCACCACACGAAGCACACTTATTCTTGTGCTTGATATTTGAAGACAACGACATGCACAGACAAAATAAAAAAACACTGAATTTGAAATAGAGAACGGATACTCATCCGATGAAGTGGTTGAACTGCAGCATATGATCTCCGCAATGTCTGTACAGGTCAATGGCGGGAAAGAATTGGAAGGCGGGTATAGGAACCACCCGTTATATAATGTCATGCTGAAGTCGGTTGGACGGTCCCCCGTCAAACAATGGCAAGGCAACTTTTATTTTTTAGGCGCCCAATCCCAGGGGCTCTGGGCACCATACAATAAAAAAATCAATATTTAAACATTATAAATAATCAACGTTTAAATTAAAACATCATATAACATCATTAAAAGGGTCTAGATTGTCAGCAGGATTCAATAATAGCAGTTAGATGACCCATACATTAACTACAGAATAGTGTCTGGGAATGCTCAGCTAAACAAGAAAACCTTGAGGTAGGCCTTGAACGCCTCAACTGAAGGGGCCTCCCTGTCTGATGGAGGAAGCGAATTCCACAGGACGGGGCCAGCGACACTAAAAGCTCTGTTGCCAGCAGTTCTTTGTCTCGTCCTGGGAATCGCCAGGAGGTCTCTAGAGTAGGATCGGAAGGAGTGGACCGGGGCAGTGGGTGTTAGAAGGTCCAACAGGTAGCTAGGGCCCAATCCATCTAGGGCCTTAAAGGTAAGTAAACCCACCTTAAAGAGAAACCTCCATCGAATAGGCAGCCAGTGCAGATCACACCACATCGGGGTGATGTGACAGTATCTAGACTGTCCCATCAACAACCTGGCAGCTGCGTTCTGCTCCAGCTGCAGTCGACGGAGGGTACCTCCAGAGACCCCGAGGTTGAGCGCATTACAGTAGTGAAGCCTAGATGTCATGAATGCATGCACTAAGGTGGGGAAGTCCGGGGCGGAACCAGGTGCTTGATCCTCACGATATTTCTCAGATGAAAAAAGCCGGACTGGACAACGGACGACACCTGAAATTCAGATGTCAGTCCACTGTCAAGAATAACACAAGGTCGTGCACCCCAAAGGAGGCCTTCAATGGCACAGATCCAAGGAACAATCCAGTCTCTGCACCAGAGGCCATCCTATCATGCCTCCTGTTCGACTAAACCACTGGTACCGCTGTCTTATCAGGGTTCAGTCACAACCAACTGGAGGCCATCCAGTCATTAATCTTGGCCAGTTAAGTATGTCCACCGCATTGGATGTCCCAGGGGCAAAGGATAGATACAGCAGGGTATCATTGGCATAGCAATGAAACTCCAAACTGTATTTCCTAATGATTCGCCCCAAGGGCAGCATGTACACGGCAAACAATACTGATGACAAGACTGAACCCTGAGGTACTCCACAAGATAGAAGGCTCGGGAGAGGAGAAATTCCCTATCACAACCCTTTGCCTCCTATTTGTGAGATAGGACTCAGATCAGCAGATGACCATGCCAGTGAGTCCACAAAATTCCCTCAGGTGGTCAAGTAACACACAATGGTCTACCGTGTCAAAAACTGAGGAGAGATCAAAGAGAACGAGAATTGTCCCCTCACCTCGATCCCTCACCCTGAGAAGATCATTGTGCACCCAAACTAATGCAATTTCCATACAATGCCTGGCACGAAACCCAGACTGGAGCGGCTCGTAGATGTCAAAGGACTCAAGGTGTTCCTCAAGCTGTTGCGCCACAATTTTCTCTACAACCTTACTCAAAAATGGTAGGTTGGAGACAGGACGATAATTCGCCTTGATGTCAGGGTCTAAAGATGGTTTCTTTAGAAGGGGTCTCACCAGTGCCTCCTTCAAGGCATCCGGGAAGACCCCCCTCCAACAAAGAACAATGGACAATCAAGGCAAATACCGGGCCAACAGCATCAACACATCCCATTAAGAAACGCGTTGGCACTGGGTCCAGTTCACAATATGTGTGCTTCAGCCTCGAGACCACCTCAATGACCTCGGCCACCTCCACTGGTTTGAACTCCCCCCAATTAGGCGGAGTGCGCTTTGGACAATCCAGGCGACCACTGTCAGCCACCCTGTGGCTCACTGGCAGGCTCCCCTGCCTGATGGCAGACACCCTGTCTGAGAAGAACCAAGCAAACTCATTACATACAGCATCAGAAAACGCTTTTTTCAGCTGTAGACAAGCTGGATGTAACAGCCTGTCCACAGTCCAAAAAAGCATAGCTGGTCGGTTCTTCTCAGCAGCAGTCTCCCTGGACAGGAACACTACCTTCTTACAGTTGATTGCCCCCAGTACACTAGGTAGTGTACATGCAGAGCCAGCCTGTCCGTCTCCAGATCGGTCCTCCACCAGCAGCGCTCTAACCTCCGACCCTTGATCTTCATCGCCTTGAGCTCCCCATCAAACCAAGGGGACCTCAAGTGAGATGATCTGTGTCATACACGGACCACTGAAAGGGAGTCGAGTGCCCCAGACGCCTCATTATAGGCGTCGACTGCTTCATCCACACCCCCTATGCATGCACTGCCCACACTAGATAGGTCGACTACCACCAGAAAACCCTCCAGGGTCAAACCCCTCAAAGGGCGGTAGCTTACTTTCTCTGCAGGAGGAGGGCTCACGGGGGGCCATGAGCAAGAACTCCACCGTGCAGTGATTGGACTAAATGACCCGATTAGTCTTGAGATTATCAATCTCAAGCCCCAGCGAGAAGACCAAGTCCAGCATGTGGCCACCCTGGTGAGCCACAGTTAAAACTTCTTGCGACAGGCCCAGAGATGCCATCATCTGAAGGAAGTGATAACCTAATCTAGACAATTTGTTGTCGACCCAAACACTGAAGTCCCCAGTACCAAATGCGGGGACCTCAATGTTTACTAGCAGAGTGGTTGCTTCCTACAAAGAATTCTCCTGCAAAGGGGAAGTGGTGAAAAAATTACCTTAGTAACCTTATTTTTTCCAATGTATTCTTCCATATTCATAACTCTCTGCAGTTAGCCTGCTCAGTAGAAGTGCCCAGAGAATGGAACTATATGCTAATGATGGAATCATTGGCATGTAACAATTATTCAGACTGCTGTCCTCATCTGCTGCACGTTCTTTCAACATATCAGATTTCTAGGAAGCCCACATGGAAACCTATTTAAAAATATTCAAGCTTAAATGCTGCTTGATACAGCACAATTATACTCTATGCATATGTACTAAAGCTGATATTAATGATTATGGTATCAGTCCTACCTCAAAATGACCAGAATTACCTGGGGAAAAAGGCAAGATAAAACCCCACAAGATTAAAGATAAGTGTGCCTATGTTTGGGACTGCCAGGTAAGAAGACCATTCAGAGTCTCTGGTTCCGGAAGGGGAGGTAGGGAGGGAGAGTTATGAATATGGAAGAATACATTGGAAGAAACAAGATTACTAAGGTGAGTCATTTTTTCTTCTAACCCCATGTATTCTTCTCATATTCATAACTCTCTGCAGACTTCGAAGCATTACCTTTGCAGGTGGGCAGAGAACCTACTTAGGAAAGATGCTCAGCAGGACCTGCTGTGCCAAACCTGGCATCACTTCTGGACTGCAAGTCCAAACTATAATGTTTAGTAAAGGTGTTTACTGTTCTCCAGGTAGCTGCTTTACAGATCTCCACTAAAGGGATATCTCTAGAAGCTGCTATAGAGGCAGCTGTGCCCCTAGTAGAGTGGGCCCTGAGGCCTGCTGGGGCCTGTTATCCATATTTTGTGTAACAAAACTGAATGCATTAAACTATACAGTGAGAGACTGATCCCTTGGAAGCTGGGGTGCCCTTTCCCACATCCCTGTAAGTGAGAAAAAGTTGTTGTTTATCACCTCTGTGATCCTTGGGTGTGGGTCAAATAATAAATCACTGCCCTTTTTACATCCAGACTATGGAGTCTGCGCTCTCCTGAACTGGCATGTTCTGTGAAGAAAACTGGCAGTGTTATGGACTGATTTAAGTGGAAATCAGAAACCACCTTAGGAAGAAACTTCCTATTAGTTTGAAGTACTACTTTATCATTATGAAAAGATAAATAATCCTTTTCCACACATAATGCTTGCAATTCCCTTATTCTCCTATCAGACGTGATTGCCACCAAAAACATAGTTTTCCAAGTGATTTACTGCAAGTGTGCTGATGACATTGGCTCAAATGGAGGTTTCATGAGCTGAGCAATGCAAATGTTCAGATCCCATACAGGGACTGGCTCTTTAATAGGAGGATGTAAGTGACATAGCCCTTTAAAGGACTTTTCGAAAATGGGATTAGATGCAAGGGAAACATTTTTCCCTGCAGAAATAAAAGTTGAAATTGACGCTAAATGTACCTTCAGAGATGTATGTTTCAGACCTTGTGAGTATAACTCAGTAAGATATTCTAACAGCACTGGGATTTCTGCCAGGGAAGGAAAATATATTTGGCATCACACCAAATAGAACACCTTTTCCATTTTGCATTATAGGTTTTCTTAGTAGATGGTTTTCTATATCCTTTTAGGATATTCAGAAGAGCTTGAGAAAGTTGTAAGTTTGCAAACTCTAAGTCCTCAAGAGCCAGGCCTTGAGCCCGACTCGAGAACTGAGGTTCGGGTACAGGATCTTCCCTTGGTGGGAAGTTAATAGATTGTGCCTCCTGGGTAGGAGTATTGGTCTGGACACTGACATTGACAGCAGAAGGGGCACCATGGCTGCTTGGCCCAGTCTGGTGCTATCAGTATCATGGACACAGGCTGTGACCTGAGTTTGAGAAGCACTCTGAGGATGAGACAGAAGGGAGAAAAGGCATATAAATGCCTTCCTGACCAGTCCAAGGCTAGAGCATCCAGGAGAATTGTACCCCTGACTGGTGGCCTGCAACAAAAGAAAAAATTACTCACCTTAGTAATGTTGTTTCTTCTAATGGAGTCTTGCTATATTATGACAGATGCAGTTTGTTCCACCATTAGAACTGCTCCGGAGGTGAAAGAGTTAACTTCCATGCAGAGCATGGAACTTAGAGCGCGAGCTTGGTTAAAGAAGCTCTGTTAGGGTGGTTTCAAACCGAAACCGTCAGATCTTCTGAGCAAAACTCACTAAGGCTCTGTGTGGGCTGCTTAACCTACACTAGCCAACTGGCTACTAAAATATTCACACATTTCCTGGTCCCAACACCAAGACTCAAGTCAGGGGACCAGAAAAATAAGATAAAATAACTAAATAAAACACAACACCCAAACATAAAAGGGGGCATCAATAAGTGCCAACAGTGGACTGCCCACCCCATACCCGAAGTAGAAGTTCTGAGAGGGGCAGGCTGGGTCGGAGGTCATAATATAGCAAGACTCCATTAGAAGAAACAACATTACTAAGGTGAGTAATTTTTTCTTCAAACAACATGAAGTCTTGCTATATTATGACAGATGCAGACTACACAGCAGTACCTCCATGGAGGAGGAACAGACCCTACTTAGGGAATAGGCTCTGAAGAACGGTTGTGTAAACCGGAGCATCCCTCCTGGCCTGGATATCCAGGGAGTAATGCTTGGTGAAAGTGTGTGTACTGTTTCCAAGTAGCTGCTTGGCATATCTCCAAGATAAGGATGTCTCTAGCAGCAGCTAGAGATGCAGCTGTACCTCTGGTAGAGTGAGCCTTCAGGCCTGAGGGGAACTTACCCAGTTTTGATAGCAAAATTGGATACAAGAGGCGATCCACCTGGCAATGGATCTCTTAGTGGCAGGTCTCCTTTCCCAACCTCACCATAAGTGAGAAATAAGTTGGAGGGAGTCAAACCTGTGACCCTTGGTACGCTCTATGTAGTAACTTAGGGCCCTCTTAACATCTAAGCTGTGCAGCCTCCTCTCACCAGAGGAGGAATGGTCAGTGAAGAACACTGGAAGTGAAATAGATTGGTTAAGGTGGAAATCCGAAACCACCTTAGGCAAAAACTTCCTGTTAGTCCTGAGGACTACCTTATCCCTGTGAAAGGAAATAAAATCAGTCTCCACTGATACAGCCTGTAACTCACTTATGCGCCTGGCAGAAGTGATGGCTACTAGAAATACAGTTTTCCAAGTCAAATACTTAAGCTCTGCCGAAGACAGAGGCTCAAAGGGGGGTTGCATCAGCTGAGCAATGCAAACATTAAGATCCCAAGCAGGGCCAGGGTCCCTGAATGGAGGATTGGTATGAAGCAATCCCTTAAAAAACTTGGAAAATACAGGGTGAGCAGAAAGAGAAGAGGGCTTCCCTGCTGAAATGAAGGCAGAGACAGCTGCCAAGTGCACTTTCAGGGTAGCTGGTCTCAGTCCCAAAGAATTAAGATGGACCATATAATCCAATACAGTGGGTAAATCAGCAGATTCCGGGGAAATATGCTTCTCAGAACACCATATGGAAAACCTTTTCCACTTGGAGTTATAGGTAGCCCTGGTGGAAGGCTTCCTAGCAGCTTTCAGGATTTCGAGAACACTTTGAGAAAGTTGCAGATCAGCAAACTCTAACTGCTCAAGAGCCAGGCCTTGAGGTTGAGGGATTTGAGATTCGGATACCAAACTCTCCCCTGAGCACAGGTTAACAGATTGTGGTTCCTGGGGAGACACAGGGGAAGATGGACTGCTAAGGACAGAAGGAGTGGGTACCAGGGCTGCCTGGCCCAGTCTGGAGCAATCAGGATCATCTTGCAGGGCTGAGACCTGATTTTGACTAGTACCTTGAACAGGAGAGGGAAGGGGGAAAGGCATAGAGGAACTTCCCTTCCCAATCGAGGAGAAAGGCATCCAGGGGGACTGAGCCCAACACTGGGGGCCTGCAACAAAAAATGGAAGTTGATGATTGTCTGGGGCTGCAAAAAGATCTATCTGAGGAGTGCCCCATCTGGCAAAAACTATCCCCAGTACTAGGGGATCCAGTGACCATTCGTGATGGCCCTGGGAAATCCTGCTGAGAGCATCTGCCAGGACATTGTCCTTGCCTGGGAGGTGAACTGCTATGAGGGAAGTGTTCAGGGAATAAGCCAGAGACCACAACTTCATCGCCTCGGTGCACAAGGCCGAAGACCGAGTGCCCCTTGTTTGTTGATGTACCACATTGTAGTGGTGTTGTCTGTTCTGACCTGTACCACCTTGTTCTGAACAGATGCAGAAAAAACCTGAAGTGCTAGAAAAACAGCTCTGAGTTCCAACAGATTGATGTGGAGCAGAGATTCCTGAGGGGACCATAACCCCTGGGTGGAGAGGTCGCCCATGTGAGCTCCCCATCCCAAGAGGGACGCATCTGTAGTAAGGGTCAAGGAGTGGGACAGAGGGATGAAAGGCACCCCTTGTCTCAGATTGCTCTGATCCTGCCACCACTGAAGGGCCTGGATCAGGGTTCGAGTCACTGGGATTAACTTGGATAGGGGATCTCTTCTTTGAGACCAGAAAGCTCTCAAATGGAACTGAATGTCCCTCATCTGAAATCTTGCTCCTTGCACTACAGCTGTGGAAGCAGCCATGTGTCCTAGGAGCTGCAGGAAATGCCTTGCTGGTCGAGAAACCTGCAGAGTGAAGGACGAGGCCAGGGCCACCAAGGTCCTTACCCTTTCCAGGGGAAGGAAGGCTCTGGCCTGCTTTGTGTCCAGTTCTGCGCCTATAAAGGTGAGTACCTGGACAGGTTCCAAAACTGACTTTGGAAGATTGAGAAGAAAGCCCAGAGAGGTAAGCAGCTGCTGGGTAACTAGCAGGTGTGATTCGACCTGGTCTGGAGACTGACCCACAATGAGCCAGTCGTCCAGGTAGGGAAAAATGGCAATCTTTTGCCTTCTTAGATGAGCAACTGCTACTGCCAGACATTTTGTGAACACCCTTGGGGCAGAGGTAAGGCCGAAGGGCATTGCTCTGAACTGATAATGGCCTGAGGGTAGTTCGAATCTGAGGTACTTTCGATGGGAGCTTCTGATGAGAACATGGAAGTAGGCATCCTTGAGGTCCAGGAAGCTAGCCAGTCCCTGGCCTTAGGGAGGGTAAAATCATTCCCAGAGTCACCATTTTGAATTTTGGTTTTAAAAGGCGCTTGTTCAGATATCTTAGATCCAGGATAGGCCGCCACTCTCCTGTCTTTTTTGGGGTAAGGAAGTACCTGGAGTACAGATCCTTGCCCTGGTGTGGGGGGAGAAACCCTTTCTACAGCTCTGAGAGCCAGGTGGGTTGAGACTTCTGTTTCTAAAGCAAGAGTCTCTAAAGGGTTTGCAGGTGGAAAAGATCTGGCTCTCATCTTTGGAAATTTTTTGAAGCTGAGAACCAGACCCTGGCTCACTACTTCCAGGACCCACCTGTCTGATGTTAAAGACTCCCAGTCCTGGGCATAGCCAGCCTGCCCCACAGGTAATGGAGAGCCGACCCTGGGCATCCCATCAGGGTGCCTGTTTGGCAGGGGCTTTAGGCTGAGGGGTGGGAGCAGGCCTGCTCGTACCCGTCTGCCTCTCCCTCAGAAGAACCCCTCTGAGCATAGGCTGAGAGGAGGTCTGGGTCTGGTAAAGGCCTGTGAAAAGGCCTGCCCCTACCCTGGGGCTGCCTCTGAGGAGTGGTTTGCCGTTCCTTGGCTTGCTGCACTCCTATAAGTGGTTCTATATTCATCCATTTTCTTCATATAATTCTCTGTCTGCTCCCCAGAAATTTCCCACCACAGAAATCCATAGCCTTAGACTGGGTATCCTGTGACAAAGTAGTACACCTGAGCCAGGCCAATCTCGAAAAGCCACAGATGTAGCCATGACTCTAGAGGATACATCATTAGAATCCACTGCAGCATGGAATTGCACCTTAGATGCCTCAATACCATCAAGAGCCACCTGCTCCAGCTCCTTTGCAAGCTGGCCAGGGACCTGTTTAGCTAAGGCCATGACAGTATCCCATCTAGATTTCTGGTATCTTGCAACATAAGCCATATAGTTTGCTTGTCTGAGTCCCAAAGATGCTGCCATGTATTGTTTTTGGCCATGGCGTCAATCTTCCTGGAGTCCTTGTCAGGAGGATGTGAAGCCAGGGAATATTAGCTTTATCACAGGCTGCAGCCTGAACTACTAACATGACTGCATTGCTGTGAAAGAAAATCTGTATCAGGACCTGACAAAGTGTACCTCCTGTCCATCTTTTTATCTACAGGAGGCACAGAATTAGGAGCTTTTAAAATTTTTATTGTTTGTTTCCTAAAAGATTTATGTAAAGGGATGGACAATCTCCTGGACTCTGGGATATCCATCATCTCTACATAGTCAGGCTCCTCTTGCTCATCCAAAGCCTCCTCTAAAGGAAGCTGGAGGATCTCAGCAACTTTTTTATAAAACAAAAAATGAGAAGGGGACTCAGAAAGCCTAGGGGGAGATTCACCTAAAGGTCTGTCTGGGGAGATGTCCGGTTCAATGGGCACATCCAGACTTTCAAAGTCATATTCACATGATCATAATCATCCTCCCCCTCCTCTGGTTCATAAAACTCTTCTATATCATATTCTTGAACCGGTGGAACCGACCGAACCGACCTTTTGCCAGATAGTGGCGGTTCGGAGGGAACCGGGGACAGTGACTGGACAATCTGTATTGCCCTGGCTATCTCTGCAGCAGTTGGAGAAGTAATTTTGGACTCCACACCTGCTGACTTTCTAGTTCTCTTTGCTGGAACTGGCTCCTCAGAGTCAACTTTACGTTTGCCCGAGGAAGTCTGGCCCTGGTCAGAGGGCACTCCCTCCGGTTCGGCTGGCACCGAACTGGGCTGGCCATCCGGGTCAGCGGACTTTTTGGCCTCTCGTTCCCTGAGCCTGCCAACTCTCTTATCTAGGGTGGCTGCAGGGAAATTCTTACAAATCTGGGAGTCTGCATTGAGGTGGTCAAACCCCAGACAATAAACACATGTGGTGTGTGGGTCAGCCTTGGCAAAGGCTTCCCCACAGACACTACAGTGTTGAAACCCAGTGGGCCCGGTTTTTCTTTTGGGTTTCTCAGACAGAATGCCAGCCTAACCAAAAACTTGCCCTTTTGATGGCAGTGCCAGGCAAGACACCCTTATTGGTTCCCAACCGTGTCACGGGTCGTGGAAAAAACCGTAATGAAATCCGTTTTTTTTAGAACCGATAAGAACCAGGAACCGCACTCTAACAAGCCTTAAAAGGCTTCAAAACCAAGTTTAAATACAATTCGATCGGTTCAAACCGAACCGATAAACATTTACAAGTTCCACACAGAAAACCTATCTATTACCTTACAATACCATAGACAGAGCTTGAACGATCGGTTTGCGGTTAAAATAAATAATATCGCTGTTAAATTCAACCGAGAAAAGACGCTTTAAACCGAGGAAATGAACCGAGCAGCAGGAGGAATCTCCGGAGCGACTGTTCAGTGATGCGGAGTAAAGAATCTGACGGTTTCGGTTTGAAACCACCCTAACAGAGCTTCTTTAACCGAGCTCGCGCTCTAAGTTCCATGCTCTGCATGGAAGTTAACTCTTTCACCTCCGGAGCAGTTCTAATGGTGGAACAAACTGCATCTGTCATAATATAGCAAGACTTCATGTTGTTTGAATAGGGGCAACATATGATTCTTGTGAGAATCTTGTGAGAGATCTACGTCTGGAGTGCCCCATCGTCTGAACAGTAAGTCCAGTGCCTGCCTGTTCAGAGACCATTCGTGATGTGCCTGGTTGATCCTGCTTACAGCATCTGCCAGGGTATTGTCCTTTCCTGGTACATGAATGGCTTACAAGGAAGCTTTTAGTGAGTAAGCCAGTTCCCAGATTTTCATGGCCGCTGTGCACAGGGGATCCAACATTGTTCCCCCTGCTTCTTTATGTAGAACACTGTAGTGGTGTTGTCTGTTCTGACCTGCACCACCTTGCCCTGTATCAACTGGGAAAAACGTTTTAGAGCCGAAACACTGCTCGGAGCACTAACAGATTTATGTGGAGGAGAGACTCCACACTTGACCAAGTGCCATGGGTAGTGTGCGCTCCTATATGAGCACCCCACCCTAACAGAGAAGAATCTGTTGTAAGAATGACTGAGGGAGTTTCCCTCTGAAAGGGAACTCCTGCCCTTAGATTGTGGACATCTGTCCACCACTGAAGGGACTGGATCACACATTTTGTTACAGGAATCAATTTTGATATATTGTCTTTTCTTTGGCACCAGTGTGCCTGTAGATGAAACTGAATATCCCTCATTCAAAGTCTTGCTCCCAAGGCCACTCTTGTTGCTGCAGCCTTGTATCCCAGTATTTGCAAATATCTTCTTGCAGGACATGGCTTTCCCAGCTCAAATGAGGCAATCAGCTGCAGAATAGACTGAACTCTGTCCTTTCGAAGAAAAGCTCTTCCTTTTAATGTATTCAGTTCTGCTCCAATGAAATGCAGGACTTGAACCAGCCCAGAGAATGTAACAGATTTTTATTTCCAGGTGTGCTTGCACCTGCTGAAATGATTTTCCCATGACTAGCCAGTCATTGAGATAAGGAAAAACTGTAATTCCTAGCTTTCATAGGAATACCACTTCCACTGCCAGGCATTTTGTGAATACCCTTGGAGCTGAGGTGAGACCAAAGGGCAGAGCTGAGAACTGGTAGTGACCTGAAGGGAGTCTGAATCTGAGATATTTTTTGTGAGACTCCCTTATGAGGATGTGGAAATAGGAATCTTTTAAATCCAGAGATGCCAGCCAGTCTCCCTGCTGGATGACAGGCAAAATTATAGATAGGGTCACCGTCCTGAATTTTGGTTTTATTAGATATTTGTTCAGATGCCTCAGGTCTAGAATAGGCCGCCATTCCCGATTTTTCGTTTTGGTAAGAAAGTACCGGGAATAAAATCCTCTGCCCCTCTGAAGGTTTGGCACCTGCTCCATTGCCTTTATGCTGAGCAGGGTTTGAACCTCCTTTTCTAGGAGCTTGTCTTCGAGAAGAGAGGCTGGTTTGAACAGCCTTGACTTCAGAGTAAGGAGAGATTTGAAACTCAGTGACAGTCCCTGGCTCACTAAAGTACAGTTACGTAAGAACTTACCGTAACAGTAGATCTTCGAGAACAGCTCTTGCAGCAGGTTATACCATTAGGACCGAAGCCGCCAGGCGCCAGGACCCCAGGAAAAATTCTAGCTAGCTAACTACAGCGGACCGCCCAGCCTCGACGCCGGTCCCGCTCTCTCTCGACGCCAGGCGTGGTACAAAAGGGGCTGTCCCACCAGATTCCCCAGTTCTCCCGCTGGAGACTTCTTGCCGCAGGCTGTACATCAAAATGGGAGACCTAGGATTCCTGGCCAGAAGACAGAAAGATAACAATTCCTGCTCAGAAAGAGTGAGCCATGCTTCCTCCAAGGGGAAGGTGGCGGAAGGTATTGCTGCAAGAGCTGTTCTCGAAGATCTACTGTTACGGTAAGTTCTTCACGTAACTGTACTATCTTACTTGAGACACAGCTCTTTGCAGCAGGTTACACCATTAGGACTGATTCCCAAGCAGTAACGCTGTCAGAAAATCCGGAGGAGGAAAATAAAGGATAAATACCAGGTCCTGAACCTAGGACAGGAGACCCTGAAGTACGGCCAAACCAAAACCAGCCCTTCGCCGAGGCGTGTCCAGGCTATAATGCCTGATAAAGGTATGCACAGAACTCCAGCGGTTGCAGCATATAGCAGAAGTGGAAACATTTTTGAGCGCGCAAAGGAAGTAGCCACCCTCTAGTGGAATGACCCCGACTGTACCCGGAGGGGCTTTGTTTGATACCATAACAGTGAGAAATACACTGGACAAGCCAGCGAGAAAGGGACTGTTTGGATACTGATTGGCCCATCATTCTCTCAGAGAAGGAAATGAAAAGCTGCTCAGAACTACGAAAGGACTGAGTTCTGTTGAGGTAAAACCTCAGGCTGCGGTGAACATCCAGGGTATGGAGCAGAGCCTCTCCTCTATTAGAGTAGTTCGGGAAGTAGACCGGAAGGTCGATATCCTGGTTCAGAGTGAGTGAAGAACACCTTAGGCAAGAATTTAGGTTCGGCCTCAGGGATACTCTGTCCCGGTGGAAAACTAAATAAGGCTCTTTGCACATGAGAGCGTGAAGTTCAGAAATTCTTCTTGCCGAGGTAACAGCAACTAAAAACAACGTTTTCCACGACAGAAAACGTAGCTCGCAATCCGCGGCAGGTTCAAAGGGGGAGCATGAGCTGTTCAAGGACAAAAAGCAAATCCCATGGAGGCACAGGGTCTCTAATAGGAGGCCTAAGGTGCCTTACTCCTAAGAAATTCGAGAAGCGTCCACCTGAGCCACTGTATACGATTTCCACGAGAGGTAGTAAGCGAAATAGCACAGAGGCACTTTAAAGGAGAGCTAGACTGATGAAGAGGGATAAAATATTCTAATATTCCCAGGACAACCTAAAGGTAAAGGTCATCTGCGCTTTCTACAAGCATTTTGTCATGGCTGTGTCTCTGGGTGGCTATGTCTGTAGGTTCATGGAACGTGGTCTGGGGACAAGGAACCCTTCTCCTGAGACAGTAAGTGGGAGCTGAGCGGTAACGTGGAGTGGGGTTCCTAGATAGTTGAATCAACAAAGGAACCAAATCTGTCTGGGCCAAAAATGGGGCCACCAGGATCATTATTGCATGCTCCTTAGAGTTTGAGAAGAACTCTGGATCAACGGGAAAGGAGGGAAAGGAGGAGGAATCTGTTGGCCCAGGAGAGGAATAACGGCCTCGCCAGAAAACACCAGGCCCTGGATCTAGCTAGTCAAAATTGGGCAGTTTTATGCTGGATGGGGAGGCACAATGTCTAGATCTGGAGTTCCCCATCGAAGAAACAGATCCTCTGCTACCTCTGAAGGAGTTCTACTGTGACTCTGGCCCGAGAATGACTCCAGGCCGTCTTGCAACCGTGTTGTCCACCCGAACGTGTACAGTGATCAGATTCGCAGTGTCTGATTACCTCCAATCCATGCTCTCTTCGGCCTCCCTGCAAAGGGGTAAGAAGTATGCGCCTTGTTTGTTGAGGTAATACATCACCGCCGTGTTGTCTGTTCTGAGTAGAAGAGTACACGGTGGGATAACTGACTGATTGCCTGCAGGGCATAGAGGACCGCTTCCTCATTTCCAGCACGCTGAGGGTGGGAGCTCCATCTGGGTCCACGACTCCCGGGACTTACCGCCCAGGTGCCTCCACCCAAGACCGGAAGCGCCTTGGTGAGGGTGACCTCCGGGATGGCGCAATGAACGGGACGCCGAATGAGAGCGACTGGGCTAGCCACCACTGCCAGTCTTGAATCACTGAATTGTGAGTCTGACCGGATGCTGCAAGTGGTCTTGCCTTTGGTCCCATTGCACTTTGAGCATCTACTGAGTACGCATGTGGAGTCTTGCTAAGGGACAGTAGGAATGGCCGCAGCCATGTGTCCGAGCAAGCAAAGGACCGACCTGGCAGGTATAACTCTGTTTAATGCCAGGTCCCCGCGAGGATCTGATGCGCCCGCTTGTCGGCCGGAAGAAAGGCTCTTCCTAACAGTGTCCAGAACTGTTCCTATGAACTGATTTCTGCGACGGTACCAGGAGAGGCTTCGAATTTATGAGGATGCCCAGGACTGGAACAGATCCTGGTGCTTTGATTGTAGAAGCAACGCCTCTGGAGGCGCCATGAGAAGCCAGCGTCGCCCAGGTACGGAACACGAGTGGCCCTGTCTCCTCAGAGACGCTGCCACGACTGCCATGCACTTGGTAAAGACCCTTGGTGCGAAGACAGTCCTGGAAGGAAGGGCTCGAACTGAAGGTGGTGGTCGAGAACTTGCTGCAGGAACCTCCTGTGCGTCTGAGCTATAGGGATGTGCAGGTAGGCATCCTGCATGTCTAGAGACGCCAAAAGGTGTCCTGGTTTGAGATGGGGATAAGACCCGGAAGGGTCACCATGCGGATCTCTTGTAAGTGACCGCACATTGAGGTCGCTGAGGTCCAAGATTGACGGAGGTCCCTGTTTTCTTGGGAACCAGGAAGTCGGGAATAGTATCCAGTCCTCTGGTTCTTCTGGGATCGCATTTCATCGCCTTTCGTAGGAGCGCCGGTACTTTGCCAGATCAAGGCTTTGTGCTGACCCTGATACCGGAGAGCAAAGGAGGCCTCGAGGGTGGCTTTCCCGCGACTCTGTAAAGTGGCCTCGACTGACTAATTGAAGAACCGCCCACCTGTCGGTGGTAATGGCCTGCCATCCGGCAGGAAGTTCGCAATGCTACCCCGACTATAAACTCTCGCTGGATCCTGAGGGGCGGGGCGGAAAGGAGTCAGGCTGGTGGCAGATGACCCGCTGGCTGAGCCTGCCTAGAGAACGCTGGCCTCGGCTGGCGGGTGTTTGCCCTGGCTCTACGAAACCAGAGCCCTCTGAGGTGCAGTGGAGGGTCTGTTGTCTGCGTCTGCAGCATCGGAACGGGCTTTGGTTCCTACGAAAGGAAATCCAAGCTTAGGTCGGTACATGGCCTGAACTGACCTTACCGCCTTCCCCGCCTCTGGGTTTGGTAAGGATCTTTCTGTAGGATTACCAAACAATACTTTCCCTCAAAAGGCGCCCAAGATGTTCTTGTTGTCTGGGGTAAAACCGAGACGCCGCAACCAAGAGTGTCTCCGGAGGCAAACGCCAGAAGCTGCTGCTCGGGCCGATGAGTCCGTGGAGTCATACGCTGCTTTAGCACTTGGGTCCCCACGCCTGAACCTGCACGAGGAGCTGGAAGCATCTCCTCCTCTGCTCACCGGGCATCTTTTCAGCCGCCCAGACCCTGTTCCCACAGCGTTTCTGGAACTGAACCATGGGTTAAATAGTTCAGGGATCTGATGGCGCAGGTAGCGGAAGCATACGTGCGCCACCCAATGCGGCCCAGTTGTTTGGACTCTGGGTCCGTGCAGGGTGCTCAAATGTTGTGGCCTCTGTGACCGGGTCATGTGAGGCCGTGATGGCCAGAGAATCGGCCTGAGGATGCTGCGCTAGTACTGGTCGCCCTAGGAGCCTTGTACAGCGATCAGCTTTCTTCGGGTCTCGCCGAGCGAGTGGACGCCTTCCACGCTGCCTGGTGACGCTCCACTAAAGTGTCAACCAAGGGTGGTACCACCACAGGCTTGTGGGTCCTTTGTCAAGATATTTGCCAGTCGCACTTTTCGGGTCTAGTCTCAGCATCCCATCCCATGTTCTCTTGTATGTCTCATAATATCAAGGAACGAGGATCATCCGGAGGAGATCTAGGCATCTCACATGGGTCCGGAGAAGGGATGGAGAGTGGAGATGGGGATCTAGAGGTGGAGTAGTCTGGATCCCGTGTCCTCCGTTGAAGGCGATCGCCGGGCGCCTCCTGGATCTCTTGGGGCTGGGTGATCCAGAAGAGGATTTCGAATGGAGGTCTCCGCTTATCAGGTCTCCCTGGGAGGGGCTCCCTAGGCCCCGGGAGGAGGGAACACGCCCGCCACTTCTGGATGGCGGGGGGCAGGAACCGGAGTAGGGACGAGGAGGAGGAGGAGTAGGAGGAGGAGGGGGGAACCATGTCCTTTTAATGGTATCCCACCAGTAGGTGAACAGATCTTTCACCTCCACTAGGGAGAGGCCCGACGACGGCCGGTGCCTGGGCGGTCGCCGGGTCCCGCGCCGGCTCCACAGGGGCTCTGGTAATGGCGAGGGTTCCCTGGGAACCGACGGACCGGGTCGCCTGCCTGGTCCTCGGGCTGCTCTAGGTCCTCCTCCGACAGAGGCTCCTGACCGACGTCGGTCGGAGGCAACAGGGCCTTCTTCTTTCAGGAGGGGCGGGCGCCGGTCCTCACCGCGCCCACTGGGATGTAATGGCCGGCGCCGGTCGCCGGGCTGGACGGTGGCCCAGGAAGAAGGGCCACGGCTGATGGCTGTCGAGCCGAGGCCTGGGCTACAGGCCTTTTAAAGGCGTGAGCTCCAAAGGCCCGCGTGGAGGCACTGTATGGGCACCTGACGCTGGGTACCAAGTGCGAGCGGGAACCTGACTTGCGGTGGTGATGGTGTCGCTCCCCGGACTTCGCCAAGGCTCCTGAAGGGGAGAAAGGCCCATGGATTTCTCCTGAGATGAAGGTTTCTGATTGCAGCCGGGAGATTTCAACCGGAGCTACGGGATCTCAACCCCTGGAAGGGGACCTGAAGGGCCTTTCTCCTTCTCTTTCTCCGCGCTTGTGGACCCTGGAGCTTTCCCTTGAGGACATGGTCTTCAGTTGTTCCTCCAGAAGAAACGCCCTGCAAAGCCTTCTGACGCCGGATCCGGTATGGCTGTTGAACCCTTGCAAGAAGGACAGTCTCCGGTATCGTGGTCTGGGCCTAGGCACCGGACGCAGGCCGTGTGGGGTCCTTGAACGGATCTGCTTTCCACAAGCACACTTCGGTGGATGGCCAGAAGTTGGTGATGACATCAAGATCTTGCTTGAAGAGGATCTGAAGATTTTCAAAATTTTATCGAAAAGAGAACTATTACGCGCACGCTAGTGTGTCAACCAAAGGGGTCAGGTAGCTAAGTCGACAGCGGAAAAGAACTGGGAATCTGGCGGACCGCCTCCTTTTGTACCACGCCTGACGTCGGAGGCGGGACCGACGTCGGGGGCGGTCCCCGCTGTAGTTAGCTAGCTAGAATTTTTCCGTGGGGTCCTGGCGCCTGGCGGCTTCGGTCCTAATGGTGTAACCTGCTGCAAGAGCTGTGTCTCGAAGTAAGATCTCCAATACCCACTTGTCCATGGTTATGGCCTGCCAGGCCTGGAAGAAGTGAGCCAGTCTGCCCTCTACTGGTATTAGGGAGGCAGTCTTGGCAAAGGAGTCAGGGATTTTGTTTCGGTGCGGCCTGAGTCTGGGCGGATTGGGAACCCCTGCTGGAGCCCCTTCTATCTCTGGCCCTATAATACCCAGTCTGCTGTGGGTATGGCTGCAGCTGTGGGACAGCTTCAGGTTGATAGAAGGGCCTATCATAGGACCTTCCTCTACCTCCCCTTCTATAAGAAGTAGAAGGCCTGTCCTTAGATTAATTACTCTTATAGGTGGCTTTGTTTTCATCCACCTTCTTCATATACTCTTCGGTGTGTTTGCCAAAGACAGAATGATCTTGTACAGGGAAGTCCATGGCCTTAGCCTGGGTGTCCTGTGTTAAGTTTGTAGCCCTTAGCCAAGCAAACTTTCTGAGGGCTACAGTCAGAGCCATAATCCTAGCAGCATTATCACTGGCATCTGCTGCCATCTGGAGCTGGTATTTAGATGCTTCCAGTCCAAACCTGGCTGTTTCTGCTAGGTCGTCAGAGATAGGGGAGGGAACCTTCTCTGACATGGCCACAACAGACTGCCACAGTGTTTTTTGATACTATGCAGTGTAGGGCTGGTAATTAGCTTGTCTGAACCCCAGGGAGGCAGCTAAGTACCCTTTTTTTGACATGCTGTCCATTTTCCTTGAATCCTTCTCAGGAGGATGAGAGGATGAAGGAACCCTCACCTTCTCACATGCTGCCTGTTGGACTATACCCTGATGATCAGGGTGAGAACTGAGGTATTCAGCCCCTTTCCTGTCCAATTGGTACTTAGTGACAGAGTTAGGGTTCTGCAGGATTGTGAATAAATCTTTCTTGAAGAATTTATTAATAGGCAGAAAAATCTTCTTAGTGGGTGTTAACCCCATCATCTCCATATATTCTGCCTCCTCCTCATCTTCTATGACCTCGGTAGTAGCCAGGTCAAGGGCATCTACTATTTTCCTTACAAAGGAAAAGTGAGAGGAAAAATCCTCAGACCTAGGAGGAGAGCCAAATCCCTGCTCTGGTGAGATTTCCGGTTCAGTGGGCTCACCATCATCATCCTCTGGTATATCATACTCCCTAGTATCTATCTTCTAAGACTGGGGATCAGAGGAGGGAGTAATCTCCTGAACCCTTGTAGGGGGAAGGGTTGGAGAAGGTATAAACCCCCTGAATTCCCTCAATGACTTTAACAGCCCTGGCAATCTCCTCAGCAGTAGGCAGACTGTGAGGCACAGAAGACACCCGTGTTGGTTTTGCCTGGGGTTTGATATGCTTGGTCTTCTTTGCCTTTTTGGAGGGGACCGGAGAGTCAGCCGGCACACTCAGCCCTTTTAAGGAGGTTGATTCACCCTTATCAGGGGTGGTAAAAGAAAAAGCTGCGGTTTCACCTGCTGATTTTGAAGGTGTTGGCTGGTTAGAGCCTGAAGCACCTCCCAACTTTTTGTTCAACCTCTCCATTCTTTTTTCCACAGTTTTCTGTGAAAATGATTTGCAAATTTCACAGTCAGTATTTAAATGCTCGATTCCTAGGCAGAACACACAGCTGTCATGCCTGTCTGCTCTGGCAAACAATTCCCCACACTTGACACAGTTTTTAAAACCTGGGGGACCAGTCTTTTTCTTAAGTTTTTCAGTATGCTCCATTTCCAGGAGAAAAACCTTAACTGCAAAAAATAATTCTTTTTTTTTTTTTGCGGTCGGTTCAGGAACCGATTAAGCTCCCAAAGAACCGATGAATTTTTAAACTTGGAACCGATTCAACGGTTCACAGTAACCGGGTTAGCGGTTAGAAAAGAAACCGGGTTAGCGGCTTCAAACAATGTTAAAATACACTTTACACAATCAAATTTTAAAGAAAATAAAGGGGAAAAACTCCGCAATCAATATAAAACTACTTGGTTCCCTAATGGTTATACCGAACCGTGAGGAACCAAGAAACAAATGCTAAACTTAAATAAACTAGACATTAGACTAAAAAATAACAATAAATGAAGGCAGCAGAAAGAAAATTATGTATAATTAAACAATTATACTTCACAGTAAGCCAACAACGACCTGAGGGAGTCTCCTGGGCATCTAGACTTGTGAGGCGGAGTAAGAAATCTGAGACGTTGATAGAATGTGTAGCAGATGAGGGCAGCAGTTTGAATAATTGTCACGTGCCAATGATTCCATCATTAACATATAGTTCCATTCTCTGGGCAGTTCTACTGAGCAGGCTAACTGCAGAGAGTTATGAATATGAGAAGAATACATGGGGTTAGAAATCAGGAGAATCCTGCAACCTGCGCCATGACCACCACAGATGGCCACACATTCAAATGAACTTGGTGTTCTCACTGGGTGCACAGTGAAGCCCAGCTCAGATCTAAAAAAGATGGCAACATCCCGCCTCTGCGTTCCACTCTGGGGAAGTGCACAATGGAGTACCTGGGGGGACGGCAGCCTCTAACACCGGGCCAGCATCACCCCCAATCCAGGTCTCTGTTATGCATGCCAGATCAACCAACGAAACCAGATACACAATAATTGTGGTCTTATTTCTGAGTGACCTGGCACTGCACAGCTCTGCCCTCAGGGGATTGGTGGACAGTGCAGCTCCTCTGGCTGCCTGCCCACTCAGTCTTGTGGAACCCCTGGGGTTGGAAACCAAACACATCTGGCCTCTCTCCAGGTCTCATCGAAACCCAGGATGCCTTCTGCACCTCACCACCTCTATCCTACCCCCATCCGATGTGCACAGGGTGCCCCGTCAACTCCGGCCAGTGTGGCCCCTTCTAAACCCAACCTCTAAATAGCGACGTGCTGTGTTGTTAGAGACTGGGAGGTCGGTGAAGGGCTGCAGGTCACAGAGCTGGGATGCCTCATACACAATTCTTGCCCAACCCTGCTCTCCGAGCACCCCCAAACACATGCCAGCAATAAGGTCCTCAGACCAACAGAACCTAACTAAATAAATAAATAACCCACACACAAATCACTTATACACTAATACAATCAAACCCTAAATCTCACACACCACATACATGCCACTAACTCCCCCCCCCACCCAATCACCCTTACCAAACAAGAAAATTAAAATAACTTCAAATGGGGAAATGACAGGTAAATAGTGAGCTACAGTAACTCAGATAACTAGGACAAAAATACAAAATGTCCCAAAAAAAGGAGGCAGAGCTGCCCAGTCCAAAGATCCAGCCAGCAGGTTCACAGCAACTACAGAGCAAGGGGAACAACGGTACTCTCACCACCAAAGTTCCCAGATCTAAGTCATTTGCGCGTCTGATGGCAAGCAAATTCTGTCCCAAGAGCCCCTCGCAGAATCTTTCCAAAACCGCTCTCCTCTCACCAGAGCCGGCTTCAAATCTCAGGCTTGTTAAAAATAGTCACTCACCCCACGAGCGGGAAAGTCAAAAAATTATCACTCTCCAACAGTCTTCTTCCCCCAACTGGGCTCTTTACTTTGCCCAGTTCAACCTAAAACACAAGGCAAACAATCCACCATCGACCAGAAAAGTTCCCAAAATACTCGAACACCCCCAATCAGGATAACACACAAAGGGGGGGCACCTCACTCAGGCCCAGGATCCGCAACACCAGTTCCTTTGGAGCAGCAGGAGACAGGCGGGGTTCTCCCGGGAGGCAGCGGAGCTCCCACCTCCTGCCTCACCAGTTACCACACCATTCAACCACCGCCCAGAACCGCAGATCCCCTAAGCCCCTAAGGAGGCCACCAGCAACAAGAAAAAATTACTCACCATAGTAATGTTGTTTCTTCTAATGGAGTCTTGCTGTATTCTGACTTACTGCAGTTCGCCCCAGCACTTGAACTGCCCCGGAGAGGAAAGAGTTAAATCTATGCAGGAGCATAAAACGTTGAGCTCGAGCTCGGTTTTCAAACCTCTGTCACTGGTACACTCTGGTGTAACTGTCAGATTCTTACGAGCACTATACTAACTAACTAATAAGTATAGAAATTGTTTTCTTAAAATTTTTAAGCCAAAGGCAACAACCATAACTGGGTCCTGAAAGACTCAAGTCGAGAACCCAAAAATAAATCTATGTAGATAGTGACAACAGCCATAGTAAAATAACAATCAAAAAGCCCAACCTAGCCAGGATGGGTCATAAGGTACACTTCTAGGGTGTAACACTGTACCTGCCAACTCACATCCCAAAACTAGGTTCTGAGAGGGGAGGCAGGTCAGAATACAGCAAGGTTCCATTAAAAGAAACATTGCTATGGTGATTAATTTTTTCTTCAAACAACATGAAGTCTTGTTGTATTCTGACTTACTGCAGACTACGAAGCATTATACAATGGTGTGTGAAAATCCTGTAACCTGATTGGTCAAAACATGTCACATGACTGTGGGTAAATCCTCCATAACCCATAGCTAAAGAATGGCAAGTATAAAAAACATAATTAAACACATTTTAAATTTATTCTACACATGGATCCATTGTATAATCACAATAAGGCACTCCAGGGTGTGAGTTATTGGGTGATTTACCAACTTCTTGTGTGGTTAAGTCACTCGGCTGCACCTCGTGACACACCACACAAGGCGTGGGTATATCCTCAATAACCCACACCCTGTTGTGCCTTATTGCTTAAGTATCCTCTTGGAGGAGGGAACCACAGAACCTACTTTGGGAATAGGTCTGCAGCACTGCTGTGCCAAACCTAGCATCACTTCTTGCTTGAATATCCAAAGAGTAATGCTTGGTGAATGTATGAACAGTTTTCCAGGTGGCTGCTTTACAGATTTCCAGGAGGGGAATATCCCTAGCTCCTGCTACAAAGGCAGCTGTACCCCTGGTAGAGTGTGCCCTCAGTCCTAAGGGAGGCTCTTTACCCAGTTTCATGTAACAGAACTGAATACATGAGACAATCCACCTTGTAATAGTTCTTTTAGTGGCAGGCTTACCTTTCCCCACTTCCCCATAAGTGAGAAACAACTGAGAACAGCCATCTCTATAGACTTTTGTATGGTCTATATAGTAGCTTGATGCCCTCTTTAAATCCAGATTGTGCAATCTTCGCTCACCTGAAGATGAATGATCAGTGAAAAACAAAGGCAGGGACATGAAAATCTGAAACCACCTTGGGAAGAAATGTTCTATTTGTCCCGAGGACCACCTTATCCTTGTGAAAGGCAATAAAGTCAGGCTCTACTGACAGGGCCTGTAATTCACTGATTCTCCTGGCAGAAGTCATGGCTACCAGGAATATAGTCTTCCAAGTCAAGTACTTAAGCTCAGCTGAGGATAAAGGTTCTAAAGGGGACTGCATGAGCTGTGCAATACAGACATTCAAGTCCCATGCAGGAGTAGGCTCCCTAAAGGGAGGCTTGAGATGAACCAGACCTTTGAAAAACTTACTGAACACAGGGTGAGAGGCCAGGGAAGATCCCTTCCCTGCAGAAAGGAAAGCAGAGACAGCTGCAAGGTGAATTTTAAGATTAGTAGGCCGAAGGGCTAAGCCATTCAAATGGACTAACTAGTCCAACACTGAAGAAATGTCAGCAGAATCTGGTTGTGTATCTTTCTGTGAACACCAGATGCTAAATCTTTTCCATTTGGAATTGTAAGTTTTTCTAGTAGAAGATTTTCTAGAGACTTTCAGGAAATCCAGCACTCCTTGAGAGATATGCAGTCCTGCATATTTTAACTCTTCAAGCACCAGGCTCTGAGTCTGAGAGACTGAAGATTGGGGTACCAAATCCTCCAATGGCAGGAAGACAGGAGGTCAAGCCTCCTGGGCAGGCAAAGAGAAACTGTCACTGCTAGGGAGAGCAACAGAGGATACCAAGGTTGCCTGGCCCAATCTGGAGCCACCAGAATCACTGTGCAGGGCTGAGACCTGATTTTTATCAGAACTCTGAAAATCAGAGGAAAGGGAGGAAAGGCGTACAGGAACCAGGAAAAGACCCCAGCAAGGGAGGCCTGCACAGAACAGAGGAAGCTGATGATTGTCTGGGGCTGCAAAGAGGTCTATCTCTGGAGTGCCCCATCTCTTGAAAATTATCTGAAGAACTTGGTAGTTCAGGGACCACTTGTGGTGACCCTGGGAAATTCTGCTGAGTGCAGCTGCCAGCACATTGTCTTTCCCTGGAAGATGCACTGCTATCAGAGAGGTCTGAAGAGAGTAAGCCAATGACCATACCTTCATGGCTTCTGTGCACAAGGCCATGGACCGAGTGCCCCCCTGTTTGTTTATGTACCACATGGTGGCGATGTTGTCGGTTCTGACTTTCACCACTTTCCCCTGAATTGATTCTGAGAATACCTGAAGGGCTAGAAACACAGCCCTGAGTTCCAGGAGATTGATATGAAGGAGAGACTCCTGCTGTGATCATGTGCCCTGTGCAGTGAGGTTCCCCAGATGTGCTTCCCAATCCAGAAGAGATGCATCTGTCATGAGAATAACTGAAGGAGCCTGGCAAAGAAAGGGGACTCCCTGTATGAGATTGTCCTCCTCCAACCACTATTGGAGAGCCTGGACAAGGGTCTGAGACATTGGAATCAGCTTGGTTAGTGGGTCCTTTTTCTGAGACCAGAAGGCCCTGAGGTGAAACTGAACGTCCTTCATTTGGAACCTGGACCCCTGGACCACTGCAGTGGAAGCTGCCATGTCTCCTAGAGGTTGAAGAAAATGCCTGGCTGGCTAAGACACCAGAGGTTTGAAGGAACCTGCCAGGGAAATGAGAGCTTGCACCCTTGACAGAGGGAGAAAAGCTTTTGTCTGCACGGTATCTAGCTCTGCCACCATGAAGGTAAGTAGCTGAACTGGTTCCAGAACTGACTTTAAGAGACTAAGAAGAAAACCCAGGGACTCCAGAAGCCTCTGGGTAACAGCCAGAGCTGACTTGACTTGGTCTGAAGACTAGCCTACTATGAGCCAGTCGTCCAGGTAAGGGAATACACAAATGCCTTGTCTTCTAAGGAAGGCTACCACTACTGCTAGGGATTTCGTAAACACCCTTGCAGCAGATGTTAGGCTAAAGGGCATTGCTCTGAACTGGTAATGACCTGAGGGCAACTCAAACCTGAGGTACTTTCTGTGGGAGCATCTGATGGGGATGTGAAAACAGGCATCCTTAAGATCCAGGGAGGCTAGCCAGTCTCCTGGTCTCAGAGAGGGAAGAATAATTCCCAGAGTCACCATTTTGAACTTTGACTTTGTAATATGTTTGTTCAGATGTCTCAGGTCTAGGATGGGTCGCAACTCCCCTATCTTTTTTGGGGTAAGGAAGCATCTTGAATACAACCCTTTCCCCTTGTGTAACAGAGGTACCTGCCCCACAGCTTTTAGGCGCAACAAAGAAGACACCTCTGCTTCCAGAGTTGCTGTTTCCAGAGGTGTGGCAGGCTTGAAGGACCTTGCTCTCAGTTTGGGAAATCTTTTGAAGCTGAGAGCCAGTCCCTGGCTTACTAATTCCAGGACCCATTTGTCTGAAGTAACAGACTTCCATGCCTGGAAGAAGTAAGCCAGCCTGCCCCCACCCCACTGGAACAGAGGAGGCAACCTGGTCTGACACATCAGGGTGTGTGTTTGGCAGGAGTCTTAGGCTGAGAAGTGGACACAACCCTGCTTATCCTTCTTCTGCCTCTCCTGCTGAAAAAAAACCCTCTGCTGAAACGTAGAGGAGGCCTGGGCTTGGTAAAAAGGCCTGCCCCTGTCAGCCCTAAACTGCTGCTTTTGAGGAGTAGCTTGCCTTTCCTTGGCCACTGCACTCCTGTAGGTGGTCCTGTATTCATCCATCTTCTTCATGTATGCTTCTGTTGGCTCCCCAAACAGAGAGTTCTGGGTAACAGGAAAGTTCATAGCCTTAGCCTGAGTATTCTGTGACAGGCTAGTACACCTGAACCAAGCAAACCTCTGCAAGGAGACAGATGTAGCCATGACTCTTGATGCCACAACACTGAAGTCCACAGCAGCATGAAACTGAACCTTGGATACCTCAATGCCATCGGCAGCCACCTGTTCCAGCTCCCTGGCAAGCTGGGGAAGGGCATTCTTAGCTAGTTCCAGAACTGTATCCCACCTCGACGTCTGGGACCTAGCAGCATAGGCCATATAAGAGGCCTGCCAGAGTCCCAAGGAGGCTGCTAAGTACTGTTTCTTAGCCATAGCATCCACCTTCCTGGAATCCTTCTCTGGGGGTGTGTGAAGCCAAGGGAATATTAGCCTTGTCACAGGCTGCAGCCTGCACTACCCCAACATGGTTGCAATGATTGTACAAGAATTCCATACCAGAACCTGACAGCATATACCTCCTGTCCATTTTCTTATCCACAGGAGGTACAGAAGTGGGAAGCTGCAATATTTTTTTAGTCTGTTTCCCCAAAGATTTATGCAAGGGAATAGACAGCCTTCTTGACTCTGGTACATCCATCATCTCTACAAAGTCAGGTTCTTCTTCTTCTTCCTCAGAAGCTTCCACAATTGGGAGCTGGAGAGTGTCTGCCACCTTTCTGTAAAACAAAAAGTGGGAGAGGGACTCAGAAAGTCTGGGAGGAGAAACATCAGAAGTCCTGTCTGGGGAGATATCAGGCTCTTCTGGCTCATCTAGGCCTCCAAAATCATCATCTTCATTATCATCTTGTTCTTCTTCTCCTCCTTCCCATTCAACTTCATAAAAGGCCTCCAGATCATATTCTGAGAGGACCTGAACTACTCAACCAATCCCCTTCCTGAGGTCGTTGGTTCGGTCGGATTGGAACAAAGTGAGTGTACAATGGTGATTGCTTTCGCTATTTCTTCAGCGGTTGGGATCTGCGGGTTTGGATCCAAACCAACCAACTTCCTTTTTCTTTTTGTCGGAACCGATCCCTCGGAATTGGATTTCCTTTTGCCCGAGGATGTATCGCCCGTGTCAGTAGGCACCTCCTCAAGTTCGGTTGTAACCGAACCGGACTAGCCATCCGGATCAGTGAATTTCTCGGCCGCTTTTTCCTTCAGCCTATTTAACCACTTGTCCAGTGTGTCTTTGGGAAAATTTGTACATATTTGGCAGTCTGATTTAAGGTGGTCAAACCCCAGACAATAAACACAGATGAGGTGGGGATCAGCTTTAGTAAAAGCCTCCCCACACTCAGTGCAGTGTTGAAACACAGTGGGACCGGTTTTCTTTTTGGGTTTCTCAGACATTGCCTTTCTTTTCCTGAAAGTTACTCTTAACAGCATTTAAGCCAGGTAACATCAAACCTTTCAGTCACCAAACGGTTCAAGGGCTGTGGAAAAAAATGGAATAAAATGTTGTTTTTTTGAGACTGAAATGCACCACACACTAGAGAAGATTTTTAGAAATACCAGAAAATTACAAGAATGCCAGAATTGGTTCAGTTCCACACCAGACTGACCGATAAGGAACCGAAGAAAAACTATTTCCATCACTATCTACCTAAGTACACTACCTGTACCGTAGACAGAGATTTAATACAGAAAAAAATAAACAGTTGAATAAACCGAAAGAATTTACTAAACCAAACCGAAGTAGCAAGGAGAATCTCCAGAGCGTCTTCACAGTTAGGTGGAGTAATGAATCTGACAGTTACACCAGAGTGTACCAGTGACAGAGGTTTGAAAAACGAGCTCGAGCTCAACATTCTATGCTCCTGCACATACCTCTCAACTGTACCACATTACAAGGAACGTTCCTCATTTTACCTCACAAAAGCTCCCTGTTCCACATTGTGAGGACTTGTCCCACATTCAGTGTTAACATTTTAAAGCAAAAATCTATAGTAAATGATGCAAAATATATTATTCAATTAATAACAGACTTTCTGAACATAAATGCAAACATTTTAACAGTGTTCTGAGCTTCTTAAGTAAAGATCTGATTAAGTGTTCCACATTTTGCTCATTTGTTCCACATTCTGAGAGACAATGTTCCACATTTGGGGGACAAAAGGTTGAGAGGTATGCTCCTGCATAGAGTTAACTCTTTCCTCTCCAGGGCAGGTCAAGTGCTGGGGCTAACTGCAAGAAGTCAGAATACAGCAAGACTTCATGTTGTTTGAATAAACAGTTCCGTCGATGCAGGGGGGGGACTGCTAAAGATCCAGCATGCCAGTCACCAATAATCCACAGAATCGATAGTCCAGCCCTCCAGCTGCAACTGACAACTCCCGCTCCCCTTCTCCTGCCGTGGGTGAGTAACCAAAGCTCCAATACACTCCTCCTGAACAGTAGAGCCGCCAGCTATAACAAAAACTGCAGCACACTCTTTACATGGCGCGTTTTCCCTAACTACACATAAAAGCCTTAAAACACCTAGTCTGCCTCACTATATGAAACCTGCCTATGCTAATCGGCCCACTCTAAATCCTAAACTAAAAACCTTCAGGAGGCCAAAAATCAGACCTCTTCCCCAAATTGAGCTGTTCTCCAGCTAAAATCCCAAATGCTAACGGAAAGAAACTCCGGGCAGCGTTTCCTCTCAGTTTTCGGCTCAGGCATTAAAGCCCAAGCAGACGGCAGCCCAGCATGGCCGCCATCTTTCAGGAAGCATGTATGATTAGAGCCTCATGCCCCCTTCTGTGCCACTACTGCCAGAATGCAGTAGCAGAAGCTGATAGCTAAAGCTTCCGTGTGGTCCTGACACCAGGTGATTACCTAATGCAAGAGCCCTCTCGAAGTAAGATCTTTAGCTAGCAGTGTCTGGCGGAGGACTGCCCACCGACATCATGTGACAGATGACAGCGTGACCCTATATAGTGGGCAGTCCCCAGTCCACCCTCCAGTTCTTTTCTGCCATCGACCAGTGCAAGTCGGACCTCGCGGAGAGTGCTGCTACAGTTTGACCGTTATTTCGGATGAGTATACTTCGAATTGTTTTTCAAGTTATTTTACTGTCTTTTTAGAAACATAGAAGTTGATGGCAGATAAGGACTGCAAGGCCCATCCAGTCTGCCCATTTCTTTTTCTACCTTATCAATATGCCATCGACCTTTACTCTGTCAATGGCCTATCTATTCATACTCATCGGTATTGCTCCCTTATGCCTATCTCATGCCTGTTTGAAGCTCTGCTCTGTATTCATATCCACCACTTCCTGAGGTAGGCCGTTCCATGCACCCACCACCCTTTCTGTGAAAAAGAACTTCCTCACATTACCACTTAAACGGCCTCCCTCTAATCTCATGCTGTGTCCTCTTGTCCTGCTGTTTTTCTTATATTGAAACATGTTAGATTCTTTCATCTTGTTAATGCCCTTAAGGTGTCTGAATGTTTCAATCATATCACCTCTCTCCCTCCTTTGCTCTAGGGTATACATATTGAGCTCTGTTAATCTGTCCTCATATGTTTTCTGATGCAGTCCCTGCACCATTTTGGTTGCCCTTTTCTGGACTACCTCAATTTGGTTAACGTCCTTGTTAAGGTGTGGCCTCCAGTACTGCACGCAGTACTCCAGAAGAGGCCTAACCACTGTCTTGTAAAGAGGGATTATTACCGCCCTCTTCCGACATGTGATACCCCTACTAATACACCCCAACATCCCCCTAGCCTTACCTACTGCTTTAGTTGTCTGCTTGGATGATTTCAGGTCATCGGTGATAATGATGCCCAAGTCTCTTTCTTCCCTTGTGACTGCTAGCAACTACCCTCCAAGCCTATAGGTGGCTTTAGGGTTTTACTTCCCTATGTGCATGATCTTGCACTTCTTTGCATTAAACCCCAGTTGCCACTCTTCTGACCATTTTGCAAGTTTATCCAGATCTCTTCTCATTCTGCCCACCCCATCTGGATCATCTACTCTGTTGCAGATCTTCGTGTCATCTGCAAACAGACAAACCTTAACCTCCAGTCCATCTGCAATGTTAGTGAAGAAGATATTGAAGAGGACTGGCCCCAGGACTGATTCCTGAGGTACCCCACTTGTGACTTGAATCTCTTCTGACTGTATACCGTTTACCACCTCTCTCTGTTTTCTGCTGGTCAACCAGTTTGCCATCCATTTGACCAACTTCTGACCACCCTGAGCCTACCCAGCTTATTAATCAATCTTCTATGTGGAACAGTATCGAAAGCTTTGCTGAAGTCAAGATAGGCAACATCAACTGTTCCCCCTTGGTCCACCATTCTGGTTACCCAGTCAAAGAAATCTATGAGATTAGTTTGACAGGACCTTCCTTTTGTAAACTCATGCTGTCTTGGATCCTGTGCTCCTATGGATTCCAGTTGTTGCACTATCCTTTCCTTAAGGAGTGCCTCCATAATCTTGCCCACTACTGAGGTAAGACTGACTGGTCTGTAGTTTCCCACCTCCTCCCTGCTACCACTCTTGTGGAGCAGGATCTCATGAGCCCTTCTCCAGTCTTCTGGGTTCTCTCCTGTGCTCACAGACTCACTAAACAGTTCTGATAATGGCTCTGCTAATTCCACCCTTAGCTCCTTTAGTACCCTGGGATGTATGCCATCGGGTCCCATTGCCTTGTCCACCCTGCGCTTATTGAGGTCTTGTAGGACCCTTTCTTTTGTGAAGGGACTAGTGCACCTCCCTCCCCCGTGTCCATGGTGCTGAGCTGTGGGCCCTGCCCTACCTTCTCTTCAGTAAATACTGAGCAAAAGTATCTATTTAGGATAGATGTTTTTACATGGTCCTCCTCCTCACACACACACCCTTATCTCCTTTGATTTTAGCAATACCACCTCTTGACTTTCTCCTTTCACTAATGTATCTATAGAAAGTCTTGTCAGCTTCTTTTACTGTTTGTACTAACATTTCCTTGGTTTGGGCCTTTTTTGGCTTACTGCCTTCCCTGATTCCCTTAGAGAAGTTTGGTATGCTTCCCTGTTTTCATCCCACTGCATGCCCTCATATTTCCTGAAGGCCAGCCTTTTGGCTCTGACCTTTTCTGCAACTGTGTTTGAGAACCAAAGTGGTTTCCTTCTTTTGCACTTCCTTTTCTCACTAACACCATGGGATGTTGCTTCAAGTATTGCATCCTTAATGCTTGCCCACTTTACCTGTACCCCCTCACCTGTATTTCTTTTTGCCGGGGCTAGCTTAACTGTGTTGGCCATCTTATCAACGTCAGCTCCCCTGAAGTCCCATATTTTTGCCTTGGAATGGGATGATTTAGTTCTAGTGGTCAAATTGAACCATACCATGTGATGGTCACTGGCCCCCAGGTGACCTTCTACCTGGAGATCTGTGATCCTTTCCCTGTTTGTCAGTACTAGATCTAGGATAGCCCTATCTCTTGTGGGTTGTTGTACCAGTTGTTTAAGGCCCTCCCCCTGCAGTTACTTTTATGCACTTCTTCCCCGACGCCTTCCGAATTGCATAAAAATAAGTGCGAGTCCTGTGGCACGTAACTCCCACATAAACATGACCATACTCTCTGCCTCTTCCACCTGGGCCCAAAACACCAGACCACAGACTGTGAGGCCTGCCTGAGCTTCAACCAGACCACACGGAAATGCCGGAAGAAGGCCCTCGAGGCCCATATTTTAAAACAGAAAATGGCTTCAATGGAGAAGGAGTTGCAGAAGTTGCGGAGTGCCTCTTCATCACCCTCGTCAGATTTGCACCACCACAAAAAAAGGAAGGGCAAGAAGAAGCATCTGGGCCAGGAAAGGTCCCCCTCCTGCCCACGACTCCATCCAGGAACTGCGGATGACCAACAGCCCTTTTCTTCCGGGAAGAGCGCCTCTGCAGACAATGCCACTTCGACCTCCCAGAAGAAACCCTTGGTCCCCCCACCACACTGGTCTTGATGGCAGTGGTTGCCTTGGTGGTGTCTGAGGCTACTACCACTCTTAGAGCCCTCAAAATCTTAGGGTCTAAGCCTGCTGGTGGGACTGACAAGTCACTCACTGGAGTTCCCATTGAGCGCCCAGCCCAGTCTGTTAAGACAGTCACCAGAGTCTTCGGTGAGCGCCCAGCCAGGGCTGATAAGCTAGATGTCGGAGCTTCCGACACCTGCCCAGCCCAGGCGTTCCGTCAGGCCCCAATGAGCGGCCTGATATTGATCCTCAGTGCCCGTTTTGGTCTCCTACGCAACATACCCCAGTGGACTCATCCGACCAGGGTCCCTTCTCACCTCTTACCTTCCCCAAACACCTGGAGCCAGAGCCAGAAGGACATCAGCCTGATGATGCCACTAAAGGATCTAAACCGGGTGCCAGCTCCAGTTTCCCAGTGGACCCTCAGGACCCTTCCCCACTGACCCTTCCGGCAGGACCTTCTGCCCCTTCGCTGCAGTGTCGGAGGGCGCCTCCAGGGTGACATTAGGCTCCCTCCCTAGTGGCCGGACACCAGAATTTCACCCCTCTGGGTCTTCCAACCCGTCTTTTGGGCCTCCTCAGGGTCCTCTGTCAGGCCCAGGGGCTCCTCCGTCAGGTCAGGTGCCAGACTTTCAGATGCCAGGCTACCAGCTGCTGCACTACCATACCCCTGGATATCTTCCATCGGGGTACCAGGCACCAGGTTATCCCTTTGTCAGGGTACCTGCAGCTGGGCTATGTCCATAGTTATCCCACGCCTGGTTACCCGCCGTCAGGGTACCAGATGTCAGGATACCTGAAACCAGGTTATGACTCCGGTTTTCAGCTGGTTTACCAGCCTCCTCCGCCTCTCCAACTACAGGCAGACGTCCAGGCCATTTTCCAGTCCTGGTGGACCAAAACAAAGTTTCAACTAGTACTGGAATTTGATAGTCGCCATCCGGTAGCGGCCTCTACCCTGACATGCCTGGATCTGACGCATCAGTCCCCTTCGCCAGGGAAGTACCGTCCCTCGACGCCAGGCCTGATGAAGGGCGCGGCTATCTCTCATAGGGACGGACCTTCCACTCCCCTCAAGGAGTTTTCCCATCCAGGAGCTGTATCTCTAGTCCTGATTCATTTGTCAGACTTGGATTCAGACTCCTCTTCTTCAGTCTCTGGCTTCGAGACACCTCCGCTGGATGAAGCCAAGGATAAGGAGTCTCTGAAGTCTCCCCCAGAGGATCCCTCTTTTTTGAATCTCCTCAAAAAGATTGCAGAGGCCTATGATTGGAAGGCTGATGACCAGGAACCCAAACAAAAGAGGCTGGCTGAGCACCTGGACATGCCTGAGCTGTCCCCAGTTCTCACGCCCCCTTGGCTGGAACCTCATGAGGATCTCGTTTCCACCATGTGGCTCATGCCCTCTTCCATTCCGGCAGTGGCCAAGAAGCAGACAGGACTTACCATATGCCAGAGGCCAAGGACTACCTTAGCATCCACCCTAAAGCAGACTCGATGGTCATCCATGCGGCACACGACAGATCTACCAAACCTAAGCACATGAGCACCTCTTCTCGACAAGGAGTCGAGGCAGTTTGACCAATTTGGCCAAAAATGTTATTTGTCCTCTACCTTGGCTATGCATGCCCTTAATTATGTGGCGCACATGTTGGTGTACCAGAAATTTCTCTTTCGTTAGTTGGAGCCGGTCACTGAGGTCATGCCAGACTCTGACGCAAAGGAAACCCTTTCAGACTCCATTAGGTTAGCTAAGGTCATCTGTTGCCACTCTTTGAGGGCAACTTATGATGCTAGGGATTCCTCAGCTAGAGGCAAAGCTACCGCAGTCTGCCTCCAGTGGTATTCTTGGCTGAGAGTTTCTAGACTGGCACCTGATGTCCAGGCTGCCATCCAAGATGCTCCCTCCTGGAGTTCCATCCTCTTCGGAGGAGATGCTCAAGACATTACAAAGCTCCAGGATAAGGGGCAGGCATTACGGTTGGTGCAGACTACATACCGTACTGGCTGTCAGGTGAAGAAGCCCTTTCATCACCAGCAGAGAAAGCAGATGAACCAACCACGACAGGCCAGACGTCAGACCAAACGTCGGAACCCCTCAGCAAAGTCCACCCCTCCAGTAAAAAAACAGTGGACTTTAGGAGTAGCCCTTCCCAACCCTGCCTCTGCCTCTTGACTCACGGCCCACTTCCCCTCTTCCTCTTCTTCAGTCGGAGGAACCGGTGGATGGAAGATTCGCCAGTCATCTGGCAGGGTGGGAGCCGATTGCTGCAGATTCATGGGTCCTTCAACTAATTTCCCAGGGCCACACACTGGAGTTTCTGGAGAGACCCCCAGATAACCCTCCAGGTCTATTTTTTTCCCAAGGGAGCACATTCTCACCATCAGAGAAGAGATAGAGGCTCTTCTGCAAAAGGCAGCCATAGAGCCCTTCCCTGTAAACCAGATAGGAAGAGGGTATTACTCTCACTTCTTCCTGGTCCCCAAAAGATGAGAGATCTGCACCCGATACTAGACCTCAGCACCCTAAATCTCTACATAGAATACAAAGGATTTCAAATGCTGACCCTTCCAGGCCTGCTGCCCATGCTGCACAAGGGACAGTGGCTCTGTGCTCCGGACATGCAGGATGCCTACCTGCACATACCAGTCTTTCAAGCCAACTGCCACTACCTTAGGTTCTCCATTCAGGGGGAACACTACCAGTTCAAGCCCTCCCTTTTGGCCTGTCCTCGGCAGTCAGGGTTTTTACCAAGTGCCTGGTGGCAGTGGTGGTGGCCTTGAGGCACCAGGGCCACTATATCTTCTCATAGCTCGACGACTGGCTGATCATGGCCCTGTCAAGGGAGCGGCTGAAAATTTCACTCTCAGCGACCATGGACCCGTTTGGCCAAGTGGGGGTTACGGTGAACTACCACAAGTCTCACCTTACGCCCTCCCAGTGCCTGCAGTTCATTGGAGTGGTGCTGGATATGGCCCAGGGTCAGGCATTCCTCCCCTTGGACAGGGCGGAAACCTTGCAACAGCACGCACGGTTAGTGGCTTCAGCCAGGTCAGTGCTGCGCCTTCTGGGCCTTATGGCAGCAGCCATCCCGACTGTTCCTCTGGCCAGGATCCACATGCGGATTTCACAGTGGACGCTCAGGATTAAGTGGGACCAGAGATCGAATGACCTCGACCATAAAGTCTTGGTCTCTGCATCGATGCGCTGGGATCGCCTATGGTGGCAGGATCTGAACAATCTCTGCAAGGGAGTTCCCTTTCAGTCCCCTCCTCCCTTCTAGACCATGACCACTGATGCTGCAGGGCAGGGTTAGGGGGCTCATCTAGAGACCCACAGGACCCAAGGACTGTGGTCTCAGTCAGAACTGTCTGTACACATCAATGTGTCAGAGATGCGGGTGGTGCTGTATGCTCTTCAGGCCTTTCAGCACCTCCTCAGTCCAAGCCCACTGCTTGTCCAAATGGACAATATGTGCGTGGTCTGGTATCTGAACAAACATGGGGGCATTCGCTCCTACCCTCTCTGCAGAGAAGCGATGCGAGTCTGGAACTGGGTGATTCTGCATCAGATCTTCCTTGCTGTAGTTCATGTCCCAGGCATCCAGAACATCCTGGCAGACACTCTCAACCGCACCCAGGCCAAGGCTCACGAGTGGGAACTAAACCAGTCGGTAGTTGAAAGCAATTTTGACCAGTAGGGTCATCTGGAGCTCGATCTATTTGCCTCCACATTCTACGCAAAACTTCCCAAGTTTTGCTTGCTCGTTCCAGGGCCTGGTGCTTTCTGGCAAGATGCACTATTTCTTTGCTGGACATGGAGGTTCTTGTAAGCCTTTCCTCCCTTTTCCAGTCCTGCAGTGGGTGCCGCTCAAGTTGCAAGTGGAAGGGGCTCACATGATCCTGATCGTCCCGCTTTGGCCGTGCCAAATATGGTTCTCGCTTCTGCAACAGCTGGCAGTAGAGCTCTCGGTTCTCCTGCCCATCTGTCACAACCTCCTGAACCAGGAGAGGGGCGCTCTGGTTCATCCAGGTCTCAAGTCCCTTCACCTTCAAGCGTGGCACCTTCTGACATAGCTGCTCACACTATGGGGTTTCTTCTAGGGTGGCCCAGTCCTCATGGAAGCCAGAAAGCCTTCCACGAGGACTACTTATGCTATGAAATGGAAGAGGTTTTCCATTTGGGCCACTGAAGAATTGGGGTCCTTTATCGTGCCCTGTTTCCCAGGTCATGGAGTACTTGCTGCATCTAAATGATCTGGGTCTGAGTTCCTCCTCATTGAAGGTCCATCTTTCAGCCATTTCCACCTACCACATTTCAGTGGAGGGCAAAACAGTTGCTCAGCTGGGGGTTTCCAAAACTTTTCTGAAGGGAATCCTCCACTTGAAATCCATGGTGCGTAACCCTGCCCCACATTGGGATTTAAATTTGATTTTAGAGAAACTCACTTTGCCTCCTTTTGAACCGGCCGCAAGTTACAACATGCGCTACCTGTCTTGGAAAGCAGTTTTTTTAGTTGCTGTCACCTCTGCTCAAAGGATTTCCAAGCTTCAGGCCCTGATTTGTAAGGAGCCTTATTTAAATTCCCACAGAGACTGAGTGGCTCTGTGTACGAATCCTATGTTCTTACCAAAGGTTTTTTCTGAGTTTATGTTGAATCAGACCATTCAACTACCAGTGTATTACCCTGAATACTCTAATCAGGGGGAGGCAATTCTGCACACACTAGCTGTTCACATAATTTTGCATTACTATATGAATCGATCGAAGTCAGTCTGCAAAATGGAATAACTTTTCGTTTCATTTGTGCTCAGGAGAGAGGGCGCTTCTGTTTCTAAACAATGTTTGTCAAAATGGTTGGCATACTGCATTGTGTTCTGTTACCAGAAATACAATAAACCCTTGCTGGGGAAGTGAAAAGGCATTCTACCAGAGGCATGGCTGCCTCTGCTGCTTGCTTTAAAAATGTGTCTGCGCTGACATTTGTGTGGCAGGCACTTGGAGCTCCATCCACATTTTCACGAAACACTACAGTCTACACATTGCCTCTAGGCACAGGGCCAGCTTTGGACTAGCTGTCCTTCAGGGCCTCCTGTCATGATTTCTTCCTGTGTCTCTGCAGATCCTTCCTACCTCCCGTGCTTCAGACTTGTCCGATTTACACTGCTTGGGACTCAGTTCTAATGGTTAATACCTACTGCAAGAGCCCTCTTGAAGTAAGATAGTACAGTTACGTAAGAACTTACCATAACAGTAGATCTTCAAGACAGGTTGTTGCAGTAGGTAACTTTCCCTCCCTCCTTCCTCCAGCTTCTACTTCTTCTAGCTTTACTTAGGCTCAAGAAGCTCACTCCTTTCCTTTGCCACTTTGTTCTGAGGTCTCCGGCGGGAGAACTGGAGGGCGGGCTGGGGACCGCCCAGTATATAGGGTCATGCTGGCATCCGTAACGTGATGTCAGTGGGCAGTCCCCCGCCAGACACTTCTAACTAAAGTTTTCCGTGTGATCCTGATGCCAAGTGGCACAGTCCTAATGGCTAATACCTACTGCAAGAGCCTCTCTCGAAGATCTACTGTTACAGTAAGTTCTTACGTAACTGTACTGCCTATGTGAATAGCACATAATATATCTGTAAAGTCATTAAATTGAATGTACCAGCATAAATTCAAAAATGTTAATTATATATGTAGAAATGTAAAAAAAGGCTAGTACCTGAATAATAAACATTTCACGCTTTTTAGCTAAGTAGCTGCTAAAGTACTCCTTCTCAGGCCGGTGACCTTTAATAAAAAAAAAAATTAAATATATTTATATAATGACTGCGAGAATAAAAAATGAACAATAACTGCTTTTATACTGTATGTGCAGATACAAATCCAATGCCATAAAAAATATCTCTACATATGCGTGATGAATGTTAGAACACAGAATTCAATGCGCAAATGTTGGACAAACTCTACCTGTCAATCATCCCCCCCTAAACAAAACACCAGCCTATTGTGTAAGCGGAACAAGCAGTGGGGACCTGCATGATGCAATATTTATCTACACTCGAGCAGTTCAACCTCGGGCACATCACTCGTGGCTTATGCCACTCGTGAGGTTACTTGAGGCCAAACTGCTCTTGTGTTGATAAATAATGTATCACACAGCTCCCCACTGCATATCCCGTATTTATTTTCGTAGCATACAGAGTTGGAGTGAAAATAAGTAAATTATTCTCACTCCAGCTTACTCAACAAAGGAGAAATTTATTTATTTATTTATTTATTTAAACAGCAGTTTGGAAAACCTTTGAGCCATAGGCTCATTTACAAAGGTACCTTGTCACAGTAAGACAAACGAAAATACACAGTATAACAGTACAACACAGTATAGCAGTAACTAAGACATAGATACAAACAAGCTGGTACAGGTAGGATTGATGCAAACAGTACCAGAGTTATGTTGGTCCTTAGCAGCTTAGTAGTAAGCTTTTTAAGTATTGAGTACGGCTTTTGACTAGTAAGCAATTACAGCTTCGGTGTTAATAAGGTGATTACGTATGAAGTTTTGAAGCACGATATAGTTGGAGCTTCGGAGATGGAGGGGACAGTGTTGATCCAGGAGGGGCCCCAAAGCTGAAGGCTCTTTGGCCGTGAGAGGTCCTAGCTCTAGGGATAACAAGAGAGTTTTCCCAGAGGTCCGAGTATGAACTAGTGGGACAGAGCAGCGATGGTGGTGGTCAATCCTGGCGGGATAGCCCAAGGATGGTCTTTTTGTAAGTGTACAGGTCAGATATTTGAGGCGCCGCAAGATCAAGTACCAACGCTTTGGCGACATGTAGACAGGGTGTGTGTTAGCCTAGGTGCCCCAGTAATTAACCTGCAGGCCTTATTCAGAGAAAAGCGAATTTTATGGAGTGGGTCTGATCAGCAGCACCATACACTGGCAGTCCATAGTCCACTAGGGACAGGATAGAGAAGGTGACTGCGAGTTGAAGAGCCTCTGGGGGAGGCAGTGCTTATACCGATGTAAGATGCCCAATCAGATATTAGTGGCAGTGGCTAGGGCAGCGATGTGTCCATGGAAGGAGAGGGAGGGGTCAAAATGGATCCCTAGGTATTTATAGGAGCAAACTTGTTCGAGTGGGAAAGAGGACCCAGAGTGAATGAGGAGTTTGAAGTTGCAGGACTTGTTTTGAGGATGAGTGAAGAACATGGTTTTTGTTTTTTTAAGATTTATCACCAGTCTATGTTCCTTGAACCAGCCCTCGGCTTCAGCGAAGAACTTCTGCAGCGAGTCCTGGAGGGCAATAGGGTTACGACTTGAGGCAAAGATGACTGCAACATCAGCGTACAATAGAATGTTCCCCGAGCAAAAGCGTGGAAGGGTGTTAAGGTAAAGGGAGAATAGTAAGGGGTCCAGAATGGAGCCCTGGGGAACCCCAGAAAAGATGGGACAGATGTCTGAGAAGGTCCCATTAATTTTTACACGCTGGGAGTGGTCAGACAGATAACTGGTGCACCAGGAGATAGGCCCAGCAGCAAAACCAGAGACACTAAGGGCATCAAGAAGGAGGGGGTGGAGACAGTGTCGAAAGCTTCAGAGAGGTCAATGAAGACCGCACCAGCCAGAGAACCAGTGTCTAAGGAGGAGTGGAGAAAGTTGGAGAACTCTAGGAGGGCTGTGTTGGTACTGTGGCCCGCTCGGAAGCCATGCTACTCAGGACATAGGACATTGTAGGTGGAGAGGTAGTCAGAGATTTGAGAGGCCACCACTTTTTCCAAGGCCTTGGAGAGAGGAGAGAGAATGGAGATTGGCCGATGGTTTCAGCCACAGTTCTATCCCACCTTTAAAGATAGGGGTGACAGTGGCGACTTTCCAGGCAGTTGGAACCTTCCCAGGCAAAGAGAGGTTGATGAGGCACGTGATCAGGGTAAGGACTGTGTCTAAGACCAGCCGTAGGATACACGGATCCAGGGTGTCACTGCCTGTACTATTACTCTTGAGGGCAGTGACAAGGTGCGGCCTAAGTTCTTGGGCAGAAACACGGCAGAGGAGAAAATAAGGGCAAGAAAGATTTACGGCAGGTGCTGGGGGAGGAGGGTCAAAAAAATTTGTAGGGAGGATAGGGCTAAGGTCAGTGAATGAGGTGTTGAGGTGGTTGGCTATGAGGACTGGGTCTTAGGAGATCACGCCATTAATGTTGATCTGGTGGGTGGGGAGTGTACTCCCATTTAACTGTTTAATGTTATCCCAGAAGGTTCTGGGGTTCCCCCATGAGGCAGTGAGTGAGGACCGATAGTGCTCAGACTTGGCCTTTCTGATGGCCCGAGTGCACTTGTTTCGGGCGGCAGCATATAACTGCCTGTCACTGGGCCGGCCAGTCTCAATGGCACGGTGCCATAGGTTGTCCCTATGTTTGAGTTGGTGGATCAAAGCTGGGGTTACCCAGGGGGCATTCTGCCTTTTAGAACGGCGGGTCAACATTGGGGCAAAGATATCACAGGCATTATTAAAAGTTCGGGTAAAGAAGGAGAGAGCTGTGTCGATGTCAGGAGTTGCCTGTATAGGAGACCAGTCAATTTGGGACAGAAGTTCCTAGTTTTATCAGTCCACCAGGTATTAGACGCCTCGCATGTGGACTGTGCTATAGGTTTGGGGACTGAGGATGACCAGTGGAATAGAATGGGGAGTGATCACTGAGAGAGTCTGGGAGGACTTGTACATTGGGATCCAATTAGGCGGTTGGTGAGTACCACATCAAGCAGGGTACTGGAGCCTCTCTTGGGGTTAGTCCTGGTAGGGTGGGTAACTAGTTGAGTTAGGTCTATTGCAGAAAAGGAGTCTCGGGTAGAGGAGGAGGAGGAGGGGCTGAGCCAGTTGACATTTAAGTCACCCACCAGAATTTGATCAGCGGAAGGAGGTAGTGAGGAAAGGTATTCTGTAAGAGAGGCAATGGCCTGCGTTTGGTCGCTGGGGGGCACGTATGCAGTAGTCAGATAAAGGGGTCCCTTTAAAGGGTCAGGGGTTAGTTTCATCGTAAGGGCCTGGGCCCTGGAGTCAAGGATGGAGCAGGCAGGGCTAGTAGCGAGAGATTCCTTTGACATAAATAGTAGCCACCGCCTGCCTCCCAACACGGTCAGACCGGAAGAGGGTGAAACCAGGAAGGGAGACTAGGAGTCAGGGGAGGATTTCGACAGCCAAGTCTCAACCAGAGTGATGACATCAGGGTTAATTGATGTGACCAGGCATTGTAGTGAGTCAAACTTTTTTAGGAGGCTACAGATATTCATGGAGACCATGCATAGGCCTGTGGTGCTAGTCGGGGAGCTCCTGGGAACCGGGCCAGGGTTTGGATGAATGTTCCCTGACAGGAGTAGTAGCATGACTAACACCCTGGCTGGGAGATGGTGAGAGGTTTTCCTACGATTGACATGGGGGGGAGGGGAGGCTAAGGGAGCAGGGGTGGGCAGGGTGGTACAGGAAGGGAAGGCAAGAATAAGAAGACACCCAGATGTGCCTGAGGTGAGGAGGAAGCTAGGGGGAGGGCAGGGAGGACCGAGACACACAGAGGTCCCAAGGGCAGGAGAGCAGGTTCAGGAGCAAGGGGAGGGAGGGGTGCCAGGGCACAGTGCGGAGTAGCAGATGGGTAAGTGGGCAAGTGCACTGCTAGTGGGGATAGGCACAGGCAGAGCGTGAGGCAGGGCCAATACATTGTGGTGAGCAAGATCCAAGGGAAGTAGTACTGTACAGGTAGGAGTAGGAAGTAGCGAGGGAGCACAGGTCCCTCTAGTGGCCAGCAGGTATAACCTGCAAATGGGAAAGTGGGCAACAGGACGTGATGTCACCGGATGTGATGTCACGGGGTGGATCCTTAAATTGACAGCCGCCCCTGGGTGGGTTGGTGGTTGGGGTGGGCGGTGCAGATGGCGCGAAGCGTCGTCGGGCTAGCACCCCCCTGCAGGTGTCCAGACGAAGAGAAGAGGCTCTCTTTACCTTCGAAAGTTATCAGGCTGGAAATTCGGCTTCCTCAGCTCCTCAGGTGAGCTGCTTGTGTTGCTTGTTTGTCCCGAGTGCCTAGCTTGGGGGGGGGGGCTGCCTATGTAGTGGCGAAAACAAAGCCTCTCATTACTATGCAGCGGGAGAATATGTTGTGACTTTCACAAAGGAGCTCCACTCTAAGCAAACAGGGCTATTCCAAAATGAGGTCACACTAGGACCCAGCTATCCTAATACTTCAGTTACAAGCACAATTAGATCCAATACCACAGTATTCAACAAGTCTGCTCTATATTAGCTGCTTAGTATATCTGGCTTTAAGGTATAATCAGCAATTAGATCCAATACCACAATATTAAACAAGTCAGCTCTATATTAGCTGCTTGGTATATCTGGCTTTAAGGTATAATCAGCAAGGCAACTCTAGGGCACCCAGTGAGTCCCTAGCTTTACACTTCAGCATTAGTAGCACAAAGAGAAGCAAATAACAAGCCCACCCAGTGGTGGTACTTTTAGTAATTTCCTTTTCTGTTAGCTCCAACACTGTAAATGGGTATTTTTTTCATATGGGTAATGTGCTCCCCCACTGGGGCAGTGGTACAGCTCAAAAGCTGTTACTTCAGCATAAAACCCTAAGGACGTGAACATTCCAGATACAGCAGTTGCTCAGTTAAGCAATAAACCCAAACAGGGTGTGGGTTATGCTGGGATTTAGCCATGCCTGATGTGGTTCGGTCATGAAGCTGCAGGTTGAGTGACCAAACCACACCAGAAGTGGATAAATCCCAGCATAACCCACACCATAGAGTGGTTTATTATGATTATACAATGTCCCACTTCATTTATTTGTATGAAAAAATAAAGAAACATTCAGGTTTTTTTTTTGACATTTTAAATGATTTTATTTATTGTATTCTTTCGCCAGAAAAAATAGTCCAGTCTGCTTCTGAGAGCTGAGCATTCAGCTTCAGTTTCATGCTGTGGTCCTTTGTGCTCCCAAACAGAATAGAAGACTGTGTGTGTGTTGCAACTTGTCGGCTTTCTGCTTTTCCCATCTGCCCAGTCCCTCCCCTGTAGTTTCTGTGCGGGTCTCCTAGTCGCCACTCTTCCCCATGTTTCAGACGGCAGTCCTTCCGCTGCCCCCCTCCATATACCTGTTGTTGTGGTTTACCTCCATTTTCCTGTGTCTTCTAAGGTCTCTACTGTTGTTATTGTTGCCCATTTTGCCTGGTTTAAAGCTCCATGCCAACATTCTTTCTGTTTGCTTTCTTTGGGGTTCCAGAGTCAGAGAGAAGCACACATTATGTCGGGCTAATGGCAACTGCCTCTTGCACCCACACAGATATTTTTATTAGAATGCAGGACGGACTGGAGAGACAGTGGTCACCGTAAGGGAGGTGGGAGAGAGTGACTGTTAGGTGTGAGCCGTTAGTGGAACGGAGGGCCAGGGGGAGCAAGCCATTATTGAAGCCAGTGGTTACAGCTACAGAGGTAGCAAAGGAGTAACTGTGATGGGAGCTTCAACTGTTTAGGTACCCTGACTTTTACTTCTCACATTTTTTTTTTTTGGTACTTGTTTCTGGAGGCTTTACCATCGCTGTTTAAGGGCAACTCAATATGGTGTTTTTTCCATTTTGATGTTCAGGGGGTCGGAGTGATTTTGAAAAGGTTGGGATTCCAGACGAGGCTGACTGGCACCTTTTGTGTGTGTGTTATTCCAGGATTTACCATGGCTGAAAGGCTCTGGTCAGTCAGTCAGGTTCCAGCATTCTTGGACCCCATTATATAATTTACTATTGTTCATGCAGTACCTCCAACACAGATACAACAACTGACATCCATGTCCACAAGGGTACTCACTTTAGTAAAAAAACATTACCCATTTGATTTTGATTCATCCCATGGAACAAACAAGCACAGCATACTTTATTTGGAGAAAGACATCTTAAGTAATTAAGTCGATTGACTCTCACATCACGCCCATCAGCTCATAAAGAAAAAAGGCTGCACCTTCTCTAGCTTGTCACTGATCTTGCAGATAAATTACCACCAACATGGAAAACACAAATATTTTAAACAGGAATAACATTTAAACTTGACTCTACTAATAAGTGGGCGCTAACTAGTCTGCCAGACCGACAATTCTAGAAATCGCAACCAGTTAGTCTGTTATTCAACATACCGAATAGTGATATTATACTGTGATGTTCTTGGATTGCACAGCTGCTGTAATTATCTCACCTGAAAGAAAAAAAGTACTTACCATAGTAATATTGTTTCTTACAAGGGATATAGTAGGATTAGACAATACTGCAGTCAGTCTAGAGCTGCTGACTGTCCCCAGAATTTTGATTTTGGAATGTATGCAAATTAGTAGAATTTAGAATGCTACATTCAAAAACTGCTGCCTCTTACTCCCTAACTGCCAAACTTGATTTTGTAGATGAAACAGTAGGCCAATCACTAGTTAAAACTAAGCACCTTTAACACTAATGTCCTCCCCTTGTTAGAGAGGACTGGATCAACACAGGATAAGAAAATCACAAAAAGAGAGCTAGTGATCTTAACCATTCTTGCGTGCATTAACTATTATAAACAAACTCTGGTCAGAGCCGATATGGCTGTGGAAAGCTTTGGGGATGCTTTTACCCATTATTTCTAATGAATCTGCACAATGCAGAACTGCTGACAGGCAGTTTCAATGTGGTCTTCCTTCTACACATTTTTACAATGTATTTTCCTAGAATATGCCTCCTGATTGCTATATGTTTAGCCTGGATAGTTCACAGAAGAAATGGCATCCTATTTTCGGGTGGTGAAACACTAGCAGTAGGACGCTGGAATGTGTCATACATAGTACAAGATGTATGCGGGCGATAACGCCCAGTGGCCATACACCTCAGGCACTCGCATGTGGATCCATCGTCCCAGTGCTGTTGCACTGCTCAGTGTGAGTGAAAGCCGATGCTGTACTCAATCACACAGGTCCTGGAAGAAAAAATTACTCACCTTAGTAATGTTGTTTCTTCTAATGGAGTCTTGCTATATTATGACAGTAGCAGTTTGTCCCACCACTAGAACTGCTCCGGAGGTGAAATGGTTAATACCATTCCAAAATAGAACTTTGAGCACGAGCTCTAAGAACCAGCTCTATCTGTGTAATTTCAAACCTGAACTGTTAGATCTTTACGAGCAAAAACTCACTAAGGCCTGTGTGGAAGCTGTAACCTACACTAGCCAAATGGCTACCTAAATATTAACAACCTTGCTGGTCCCAACACCCAAGACTCAAGTCAGGGACCAGAACTACTAACACAATTCTAACAACATGAGAATAAAACAACAGTATAATAAAACACACACCCCAAACTCCCAAAAGGGAGAAACGCTAAAGGGCATAAAATAGTGCCCACACTAAGTTGCCCGCACCCCACCCAAGTAGAAGTTCTGAGAGGGGCAGGTGGTGGAGGGTCATAATATAGCAAGACTTCCATTAGAAGAAACAACATTACTAAGGTGAGTAATTTTTTCTTCAAACAACATGAAGTCTTGCTATATTATGACAGTAGCAGACTACACAGCAGTACCTCCATGGAGGAGGGCAGAACCTACATAGGAATATAGGCTTTGAAGAACAGCTGTGCTAAACCCAGCATCTCTCCTGGCCTGGACATCCAGGGAGTAATGCTTTGGTAAAAGTGTGTACCGCTTTCCAAGTAGCAGCCTGGCATATCTCTAATATAGGGATGTCTCTGGCAGCAGCTAGAGACGAGCTGTACCCTGGTAGAATGAGCCCTCAAGCCAGAGGGGATCTCTGCCCAGTTTCTGATAACAAAATTGGATACAAGAGACAATACACCTGGCAACTGATCTCTTAGTGGCAGGTTTGCCTTTCCCAACTTCACCATAGGTAAGGAAAAGTTGAGGGATTCAACCTGTGACCTTTGGTACGCTCTATATAGTAACTAAGAGCTCTCTTTAACATCCAGGCTGTAACCTCCTCTCACCAGAAGAGGAGTGATCAGTGAAAATACTGGAAGGGAGATAGATTGGTTAAGATGGAAATCTGAAACCACCTTAGGTAAAACTTCCTATTAGTCCTAAGGACTACCTTATCCCTGTGGAAAGAAATAAAGTCAGTTTCCACTGACAAGGCTTCGCAACTCACTTATGCCTAGCAGAAGTGATAGCCACCAGAAAACAGTTTTCCAAGTTAGATACTTAAGCTCTGCAGAAAACAGAGGTTCCAAAAGGGGGTTGCATTAACTGGGCAATACAAACATTAAGGTCCCAGGCAGGGCCTGTTCCCAAAAGGGTGGATTAGTATGGAGTAATCCTTAAAAAACTTGGAAAACACAGGGTGAGTGGAAAGGGGATGACTTTCCTGCTGACACAAAAAGCAGATACAGCTGCCAAATGGACTCTCAGGGTAGCTGGTCTGAGACCCAAGGAATTAAGATGGACCATGTAATCTAATACAATGGGCAATCAGCAGATTCTGGGAAATATTTTTCCCAGCACACCAAATGGAAAAACCTTTTCCATTTAGAACTATAAGTAGCCCTAGTGGAAGGCTTTCTGGAAGCCTTTAGGATTTCAAGAACACCTTGAGAGAGGTGTAAATCAGCAAACTCTAACTCCTCAAGAGCCAGGCCTTGAGGTTGAGGGATTTGAGGTCCGGATACCAAACCCTTCCCTGGGCACAAGTTAACAGGTTGTGAATCCTGGGAGGCAAAGGGGAAGATGGATTGTCAGTGACAGAAGGAGTGGGTACCAGGGCTGCCTGGCCCAATCCGGGGCAATCAGAATCACCCTGCAAGGCTGAGATCTGATTTTGACTAATACTTTGAATAGGAGAGGGAAGGGAGGGAAAGCATAAAGAAACTTCCCCTCCCAATCCAGGAGAAGGGCATCCAGGGGGACTGAGCCCAACACTGGAGGCCTGCAACAGAACAGAGGAAGTTTGTGATTGTCTGGGGCTGCAAAAAGATCTATCTGAGGGGTGCCCCATCTGGCAAAGACTATCCCCAGCACTTGAAGATCCAGGGACCATTCATGATGGCCCTGGGAAATCCTGCTGAGAGCATCCGCTAGACATTGTCCTTCCCTGGAAGATGAACTGCTATGAGTGAAGTGTTCTAGGGAATAGGCCAGAGACCACAACTTCATTGCCTCAGTGCACAAGGTCAAGACAGAGTGCCCCTGCTTGTTGATGTACCACATTGTTGTGGTGTTGTCTGTACTGACTTGTATCACCTTGTTGTGGACAGATGCAGAAAATACTTGAAGAGCTAAAAGACAGCTCTGAGTTCAGCAAATTGATGTGGGCAAGAGATTCCGGGGACCACACTCCTAGTGGAAGGTCGCCCATGTGGGCTCCCAACCCAGAAGGAAGCATCTGTAGTGAGAGTCAAATTGTGAGCAGGGGAAATGAAGGGGACCCCAATCTTAAATTGCTCTGATCCTGCCACCACTGGAGGGCCTGGATCAAGGTTCGAGTCACTGGGACCAACTTGAAAGGGGTCTCTTCTCTGAGACCAATAGATTCTCAAGTGAAACTGAATGTCTCTCATCTGAAATCTTGCTCCCTGCACAACAGCTGTGGATGCAGCCATGTGTCCCAGGAGCTGCAGAAAGTGTCTTGCTGGTCGAGAGACCTGCAGGTGAAGGAGGAGGCCAGAGTCACTAAATTTGTCACCCTTTCTAAGGGAAGAAAAGCTCTGGCTAGCTTTGTGTCCAACTCTGCCCCTATAAAGGTGAGTACCTGGACTGGTTCCAGAACCGACTTTGGTAGATTTAGCAGAAAGCCCAGGGAGGTGAGAAGCTGCTGGGTAACTTGCGGTGAGATTTTACCTGTTCTGGGGACTGGCCTACAATGAGCCAATCGTCTAGATAGGGAAAAACAGCAATCCTTTGCCTCCTTAAGTGAGCCACTGCCACTGCTAGACACTTTGTGAACACCCTTGGGGCAGAGGTAAGGCCGGATATTGCTCTGAACTGGTAATGACCTGAGGGTAGTCTCGAATCTGAGGTACTTCGATGGGAGCTCTGATTAGGACGTGGAAATAGGCATCCTTGAGGTCCAGGGAGGCTAACCAGTCCCCTGGCCTTAGGGAGGGTAAACTATTGCCAGAGTTACCATTTTGAACTTTGGTTTCAAAAGATGCTTGTTCAGATATCTGAGGTCTAATATGGCCGCCATTCTCCTGTCTTTTTTGGGGTAAGGAAGTATCTGGAATACAGACCCCTGCCCTGGTGCAGGGGAGGAACCCTTTCCACTGCTCTGAGAGCCAACAGGGTTGAGACCTCTGCTTCCAGAGCAAGGGTCTCTGAAGCACTTGCAGGTAGAAAAAGTCTGGTTCTCAACTTGGGAAACTTTTTGAAGCTGAGAACAAGACCCTGGCTTACTACTTCCAGAACCCACTTGTCTGAGGTTAAAGAAGCCCAGTTCTGACTGAAGTAAGCCAGCCTGCCCCTACCGGTAAAGGAGAATCGCCCTGGGCACCCCATCAGGGTGCCTGCTTAGCAGGAGCTTTAGGCTGAGGGGTGGGAGCAGGCCTGCCCACCCCTCGCCTGCTCTCTGAAGAAGCCCCTCTGAGCATAGGCAGAGGAGGCCTGAGTCTGGTAAAAGGCTCAGAAAAGGCCTACCCCTACCCCTGGGGGTATGCTCTGAGGAGTGGCTTGCCGCCCTTAGCTTGGGCACTTTTGTAAGTAGTCCCATATTCATCCATCTTTTTCATGTAATTCTCTGTCTGCTCCCCAAACAGAGAATTTCCCACCACAGGAAAATCCATAGCCTTAGTCTGGGTATCCTGTGACAGACTAGTACACCTGAGCCAGGCCAACCTACAAAAGCTACAGATGTGGCCATGACCCTAGAGGAAACATCATTAACATCCACAGCAGCATGAAACTGTACCTTAGAAGCCTCAATGCCATCAGCAGCCACCTGTTCTAGTCTCGCTAGCCAGCTGGCCATGGCCTTGCTTGGCTAATTCCATAACAGTATCCCATCTAGATTTCTGAAAACCTAGCTACATAAGCCATATAATTTGCTTGCCTGAGTCCCAGAGAGGCTGCCATATACTGTTTTTTCGCCATGGCATAAATCTTCCTGGAATCCTTGTCAGGAGGATGTGAAGCCAGGGGGATATTAGCTTTATCACAGGCTGCAGCCTGAACTACCCCAACATCTGTTAGCACCCTTTGCAAACTGTGTGAGAGGCCTCTCGGCACCATGCAATTCTGTTTAAAGTTGGACCAGCATAACATTCTGTGGTGATTTGCATATGCAGCCCATGATGCTTTGCATTGTGGGGGCATGTGTGATTTTGTATTTACCCCAACATGACTGCATTGCTGAGAAAGGAATTCTGTATCAGGACCTGACAATGTGTACTTTCTGTCCATCTTTTTATCTACAGGAGGCACAGAATTAGGAGCTTTTAAAATTTTTATTGTTCATTTCTACAAAATCAGGCTCCTCTTGCTCATCCACAGCTTCTTCCAAGGGAAGCTGGAGGGTTTCAGCAACTTTTTTGTAAAACATAAAATGAGATGGGGACTCAGATAGCATAGGGGAGATTCTAGAGGTCTGTCTAGGGAAATGTCCGGTTCAATGGGCACACCCAGACCTTCCCAGCCACATTCATACTGTTCATAATCATCCTCCCCCTCCTCTGGTTCATAAAATTCCTCAACATCATATTCCTGAACCACTGGAAATGGACGAACCGACCATTTGCCAGATAGTGGAGGTTCGGACGGAACCTGAGACAGTGACTGGACAATTTGTATGGCTTTTGCTATCTCTGCAGCAGTTGGAGAAGGGGTTTTGGACTCCACACCTGCTGACTTTCTTGTTTTCTTTACTGGAATTGGTTCCATAGAACCAGCTTTTCTTTTGCCCAAGGAAGTCTCGCCCTGGTCAGAGGGCACTCCAACCGAACCGGGCTGGCCATCCGGGTCAGCGGACTTTTTGGCCTCTCATTCCCTGAGCCTGCCCAACCTCTTTTCCAGGGTGGCTGCAGGGAAATTCTTACATATCTGGCAGTCTGACTGGAGGTGGTCAAACCCCAGACAATAGACACATGTGGTGTGTGGGTCAGCCTTGGCAAAGACTTCCCCACAGACATCAAAGTGTTGAAACCCAGTGGGCCCGGTTTTTCTTTTGGGTTTCTCAGACATAATGCCAGCCTAACCAGAAAAACTTGCCCTTTAAATGGCAGTGCCAGGCAAGACACCCTTATCGGTTCCTAACCGTGTCACGGGTATTGGAAAAAACCGTAATAAAATCTTTTTTTAGAACCGATAAGAACCGGGAACCGCACTCTAAAATGTTAAACTTTAAAGTTAATAAGTTTTAAACCCAGCTGATCGGTTCAAAACCGAACCGATAAACTTACAAGTTCCACACAGACAAAACCTTTAATTTACTTACGATTACCACAGACACAGCTTGAACCGAACGGTTTTGTGTTAAAATAAACTATTCTCGGTTGAATCAACTGAGAAAACACTGTTTAAACCGAGAAATGAACCGAGAGAGTGGAGAAATCTCCGGAGTGACTGTTCACTGAGGCGGAGTAAAGAATCTGACAGTTCAGGTTTGAAATTACACCGATAGAGCTGCTTCTTAGAGCTCGTGCTCAAAGTTCTATTTTGGAATGGTATTAACCATTTCACCTCCGGAGCAGTTCTAGTGGTGGGACAAACTGCTACTGTCAGAATATAGCAAGACTTCATGTTGTTTGAAATAAAAATTACGTACCTACCGTAATTATGATCTTTCTGTGTATCTTCACCATTCATCACAGATGGGTACTGGCGTAGAGATCAGGACCCAAGGAGCTCTTTTTTTTTAAAGGATAGGCGAGTCGACGCAGACTGGCGCCACCGAGGCCGACATAACGTGGCGCCGAGGATTAGCCGTTAGTGTTGCGCCGACTCCGCCTGCCTACCAGTTCTGAGTCGCCGGAGAGGTAAGAGGAAGGGATGGAGGAGGGACAAGAGAGTCCAAGGGACAGAAAAGGAGAGAAAACTGAACTAAAAGGAGAAATAATGACTGAGAGGACAGCATAGAAGAAATAAGACTAAGGGGATTGGGTAGGGGCCCCAATCTCTGGAAATGGAAGAAGGGAGGGAAGGGGGGAGAGAAAATTTAGGAGAGAGTGAGAAGTAACAAGGATCCAGGACCCTTGTCTGTCACCAGACTGTATAGGAACTGCAAGGAGTAGCAAAGCTCTCTTGCCAGAATTCAAGGCACAGAATAACTGGCAATACTCCAAAAGCAGAGTTGGATATTCTGGAGAAGGACAGGGTAGAGGGACTCAGTATTCTCTCTGTAAAGATATTTGGTGAAAAAAAGGGAACATTTTTTTTTTTTTCTTTTAAACAGTTAGATGGATAACAGAAGGAGGGCAACCACCAGCTCCCACCCTGTAGGGGTGAAGATATATAGAAGAGAAGGAGTGCCACTCTAACTGTACCCCTTAGGGAAGAAACTGCCCCCTGTGTCCCAACTTTACCCCGCCCAAAAGAGGGTAGGCACAGAGGAGGAGGATCCAGAGACTGGAGCCCCAAGGGGGATGGCGGGAGGGATTGTGGTGAATGGTGAAGATACACAGAAAGATCACAATTATGGTAGGTACGTAATTTTTGTATCTTATCTGTGTCAGTCTTCACCATTCATCACAGATGGGTGAGTACCAAGCCCCCCGAAGGGGGTTGATTCATTGCACCGTAAGGGACAGAGTCCCTTAGCCCTCAGTGGGTGACACACTAAGTGGGGGGGACCTCCTGGGCCTGGAGAGTCCCGAGAGTGGGAAGAGCGAGACGGGGTCCCCCCGGAGGGGGAAGGAAGTTGCCTCGACAGACGTCGTCTCGCCCTACGGGAAAAGAGATAGGTTCCCTGGTGAGCGGAGCAAATCACCCTACGCCGGGCCAAGGGTGACAACCGGGAAAGGCGAATCCATGCCGATCTCCTGGTGCAGATCGCTGTCCCTACGACCCTGGTAGCTACCTCACTGGCGTCGTAAGATGCCCTTGCTTGGTGCCTTGCTAGCTCCAGGCCACGCAGAGAGGCGGCGGCTTGCCTGGTTTGCTGTCGAAGTCAGGCAAAGCAGCTAGGATCTGACCTAGCGCTGACCACAAGAACCTGCTTTAGGCTGCATAGTGGACCTGATGAGCTGAGATGGAGAGAAGCAACCGTGCCGAGTAGAAGTCCTCCTCCCCCAGAAGTCAAAATCCAAGGAGTCTTGATCTGGGGGCCAGTCACGGTGGAGGGCGTGAAGCCCGTCAGGAGTGTCCAGGTGCATCAATCCGGACTGCGGATGAGGCATAGAACCTGGAGACTCCGGGGGAGCGCAATACCTCTGGCTGAGGTCCCTAGGGGCAGGAACTCCGGAGAAGGGCCTCTGCCAGAAATGCATGGACGCCTCCCGAAAGGGAGCAGGCCAGGGGGGCACCAGAAGGATGGTCACACCGAAATCGCCTAGAAAGGCGTGCGCCGCATGCTCTGGATTGCTCACGGACAGGGGAGAAAGGTGAAGGTCCTCCATCATCCTCACGAGGAAATGCTGATACTCGGAGAGATCAGCGGCAGGAGAGATGTGGACAGATGGTTCCTCTCCCCCAGAAGGGGGATGAGGAGCTGGAGGTCACCATGTGTTCCGAGGGTGGATGCTCGGGGGGAGGTTGAAAACCTGGCTGTCCATGGCCCTAACGAGGCAGGAATCGAGCAGCCACTGCCTGAACTGCTCCCAGGTGAGAGGGCGTGAGGACCAAAATGCCTGGGAGCTTGGAGAATGCGGCAGAGGGATAGGGCAGAGCCGAGAGAAGGAATCGGCTGACCTCTGCCAGGGCTAGGGAGCGACCATGGACACCGAGGAGGGTGTCCCAGAAGACCCGCAGCCGACAGCTGTACAACCACGTTGGTACTGCCTAGGCTGCGCCCAGAAGAATCCCCCGCAGTGAGGCGACTCGGGGTCGATAGGTCCAGAAGGACGGTCCTGCCTCCAAAGAATGGGACCCCTCAAGGAACCGGAAGGGAAGGGCGGAGTCCACACTGCTCCGCCCAGGCCCAGGTGGACCCCAGAGAAAGGCCGACGCTGCTGACCCACACCCCCACCCTCAGAGTCCGAGAGGGTCCTGGTCCCCAGAGGGCCAGCCTAGGTAGTTGGCAGCTCTGGGTTGCCCCGGAAGGGGAGACCCAGGAGCAGCACCTCTCCTCCTGTGGATTTCCGATGGGCCCCAAAGTTGGGCTGAATGGATGACACGGGAGGAGGTGCACCACGACTGAGGGTCAAGGAACCCCCCAGGCTGGTTGCATGGCTATGGTGGCACGCACCATAGCCTGCTGGTCGTGCACCACTGACCCCACCTCGGGGAACGTGACGGCCCCTGGAAGGGGCTGACTGTGACCATCGTGGAGACTGACTGTCCTGCCTCCTGCAGGCAACCCCGGCGGTGTGACTGCTCGCCTGACTCTGAGCCCGACTCCGAAGAGGTAGAGTCCGAGGCCCTAAGCCAAACGGTAGGAGGGCGAGGGAAGGCGACCTTTATGAAGGGCCCAGAAGTCGCAGCAGTGGCCGAGGCGGCACCCGTGCTCTCCACAGTCCCGCAGGCGGGGCTGGCAGAAGGCGGCAGGGCAGCTCGGACCAAAGGTCCAGAGCTAGGGCCAGCCGCGGCGCCGTCAAGTCCATCGGCACCAGGGGCCGTATCAGGAACAGAGATGGCGCCAACAGCAGCCCCAGCAACAGCCTCGGCGCCGACGACACCGCCAGGCCCCTTGGCGCCGCGAGCGGCACTGAGGACTGAAGCGCTGCTGATGGCTCCGGAGGCAAGCTCGGCGCCGGCGACACCTCCAGGCCCCTTAGCGCCGCGAGAGCGCCAGGATCAAGCGGCGCCAATGGCTCGAAGCAGACTCGCGCCGAACATGGCGCTGCCAGGCCTCGGCGCCTACGTAACGGCACTAGGGACGACGCTGACAGATGGCTCAAGGCCCCATGGCACCATGTCAACTCGGGCGCTATCGGGCGCCACAGCACCGCGAACGGCGCCAAAGGCCCCGACGGGCGCCAACCGATGGTAGAGGATGGCGCCACCCGGCCTTCCGACCACGGGAGCGACACCGGGAGCCTTTACCTCAAGGTGATTGCCAGCGGCGCCTGCCCGCCTCCCGGGAGGAAGCTGGGACGGGCCTCCTGCGCCACGGGAGGAGCCTCGGCCAAGGCTAGGCTGTAAGAAGCCGAGGCTCCTCCTCCTCAGTCCGTGAGAGAACAGGGAGGGGACCCGGAGGAAGGGCCGAAAGAGCGCGGGTTTACCCGGGATTGAGTGCGAACTCTCTACCCCGAAAGTCGGCGGAGCTGCCCTACTTTGAACGCTGCGGTTGTTCTAGGATGCGGCGGTCCATGGAGAAGCAGGCGTCGCACGAATCCATGTCGTGAAGTGGGCCAAGACATGCGAGGCACTGGTCATGCTGGTCGGTAATGGAGTACTTGCGGCCGCACAGGCACCGACGCATAGGGGGCCGCCCCGGCTTAGAAAATTTCTTGCCCTCCGACCGCGACATGACCTGCAGAGAAAAAACACCAAAAACAGACTCGACGTCGCTTAAACTTTAAAATAAATGGAAAGATCTTACCGGCGACGTCGAGTGGAGGCAGAACCCAGAACTAGCAGGATGACCGACGGACTATCGACGACAACACGAAAGTCTAAGGCCTAAAAACTTCTTCAAATTTCTTCAACGGCTTCCCACGAGGCGACCTCGACAGCGGGAGACGAAGAACTGGTAGGCAGGCGGAGTCGACGCAGCCTGATCAGCACTCCCGCCACGCAGCGTCAGGCCTCGAGGGCGGCGCCGATGCCGCGCCGACCCCTATCCTTTTAAAAAAAAAAAGGCTCCCCGCTGGGTCCTGATCTCCGGCCAGTACCCATCTGTGATGAATGGTGAAGATTGACACAGATAAGATCAGGCATGTTACAGCCGACCTCCTATTTGTTTGTACAATTGGGGAACCACAAACGCACTATCCATAGCCTGGAGCATACACTACAAATGCCATTGCAGGATATCTCAGCAGTCTGGAGGGTGGCATGTTACACAGGGGAACGGGGAAGTGTGTATGACAGCAGAAAGATACAGCATCGAAAAGGCATGCATTGGAGGTATGTCAATTCCCACTTACGGTTTGCCAGGAACATACACACAGCTGCATACACTGGCAGGTCCACAGCTTGTGTAGTGCCTCAATGTATGGTATAGCTACTTGGGGCATTCTGGAGTGAAGTTCCCCAGCCTGGGTCCAGTGCAGTCGGGCAGCTGGCTGTGGCAGGGCATGGAGGGCAGTGCCATTCTCCGCAGCAGCTCGGGTATGGGGGGAGCGGGGTTGTCTGTGTACCAAGGCAGTGGGTGGGAGTCCTCTATGCTATGGATATGGACCGTGGTTTCCTCTGGTGCGATTGGGTCCAGGGGGGTCCTACACTATGGAGCTCTTTGGGGATGGAGTTGGATTGATCGGGGATTGGAGAGGGTACCTTTAGTCCACCAGGGCTGCCAGGCTGCTGTGCACCTTGGTGCACTTCCACAGCCTACCTGTGGATGGCTGGCCGGCTTAGGCCAGCTATTCACGGCCTAGCTGTGGGCCGCGCTGCTCTGCGAGGGGTGAATTTCTCACTGAGTATGCCGCAGCGCAGTATATGCATGGGAACACACCCTTGACTTGCACAGCATACTATCTTTGTGCACGCTGGCCCATTCCCTTGTGGCTAATGCATCCCGCACATCTATTTATTTATTTTATTTATTTATTTGACGAGAATCAGAATTACAATCTCCTTTGAGTCATAGGCTCCTTTGCAAAGGCTCCTCGTCAGTACAAGAACACACATTAAACATTTTATACATACATTGGTCACACAGTTATTACAATAGACATTTAATACATTGGTCTCAAAAATTAGTGGATTAATATTAGTTGGTTACCATCACTAGGATCTTATACCCTGGATCATTGTAGTGAGACAAGACAGCTTTGAGGGGTTGTTTACAGAACCCTGAGTCGAGGTTTATGTGCAGCTAGATTGTGGGACTTGGGGTTGATTGCCAGGATATAAGCTAGTCACTTGGTATCTATGGTCAAGAGGAATTCTGGTGACAGCCACATGCTTTTGAGTCAAGAAGGAGGCTCTTGATACTTGTTTTGAATTGGCCAAGACTAGTGGCGTAGGAGATAGAGGGAGGTAGGCTGTTAAGCCAAGGGGGGGCCCGATAATGGAAGGACCTTTGTCCTAGAGAGGTTCTACAGAGGAGGATTAGTAGGGAGGTGTTTGTAGGGCGTCTAGGGGCCCTTCTGAATGTGGCTGGCTGGATGAGGGGGTGGAGGCCCCTTGGTGTGAGATTCATGAGTATTTCTTTTGGCTTGGAGGCAAGTATGGTACTCAATCCTACCTTCGAAGGTAAGCCAGTTTGCAAGCTTGTAGAGCTCACACGTGTGGGTTAATCTAGCACAGCCTGTGAAGATGGCAAGCTTTGTTGAGAGCTAGGCTAATGCTGTGTAGTGGTGTTTTGTCCGCGGAGCCATAAATCACAATACCATAGTCAACCAGTGAAAGGACCGAGCTGGTTACTGCTAGATGTAAAGCCTGGGGGGGTAGGCAATGTTTATGTCTGTACAGTATCCCTATCTGGGTATTTACAGAGGTGGAAAGGTGTTTGATGTGTGTATGGTAGGTGAGGGATGTGTCCAGGATGACACCCAGATATTTAAAGTTTGAGACCTGTTCAATATGGAGGCCCTGTGAGTTTGTGATGGTTAGAGGGGCATTACTATATGAACTTTGACGGTGGGCAAAGATCATTGACTTCATTTTGTTGTAGTTTAGTAATAAGCGATGGTCAGTGAACCAGGATTCTAATTCTCTAAAGAAGCCTTGTAGGGCGCTTTGAAGGGAGTGAGGATTGGGGTGCTTCCAGAAGAAAAAATTACTCACCTTAGTAATAATGTTTCTTCTATTGGAGTCTTGCTGTATTCTGACAAGTGCAATTAGCCCCAACCTTTAAACTGCCCCAGAGAACAAAGGGTTAAACTTTCCATGCAGAGCATAGAACACTGAGCTCGAGCTCGGCTGATGTCTCTGTCTGTCTCCCTTTGAAATCTAACCGTCAGATTCTTACGAGCAAAACTCTAATAGCTACTCTATGTGGAAATTGTAAAAAAAATTTTTTATAGCCAACTGGCAACAAAAAGTTTTGTATTACCAAAGGAAGACTCAAGTCAGGAAACCCAAAACTCAAAAACCAAACCAAACAGGAATAGAATAAAATAAACACCCAAACAAAAGATGAGGGTGTAAAAGGAGCACCCCTGAGATGCAACACTGCACCTGCCCACCCATTTCCCGAAACCAGGTTCTGAGAGGGGAGGTAGGGAGGGAGGTCAGAATACAGCAAGACTCCAATAGAAGAAACATAATTACTAAGGTGAGTCATTTTTTCTTCAAACAACTTTAAGTCTTGCTGTATTCTGACAAGTGCAGACTGCCAAGCAGTACCTCCATGGAGGAGGGACAGAACCTACTGTGGGAATAGGCTCTGAAGTACTGCTGTGCCAAACCGAGCATCACTCCTAGCCTGGATATCCAGAGAGTAATGCTTGGTAAAGGTATGGACTGTTTTCCAGGTGGCTGCTTGACAAATTTCCAAGAGAGGGATATCCCTGGCAGCAGCCAGGGAAGCAGCTGTACCTCTTGTAGAGTGAGCCCTCAGGCCTTGGGGTGGAATCTTTCCCAGTTTGTCATAACAGAATTGTATACAAGACACAATCCACCTGGCAACAGTTCTCTTGGTGGCAGGTTTGCCCTTTCCCACTTCTCCATAAGTGAGAAACAACTGGAGGGAGTCAAACCTGTGACCCTTTGTACATTCTATGTAGTAACTAAGGGCTCTTTTAACATCTAAACTGTGTAGCCTCCTCTCTCCTGAGGAAGAATGATCAGTGAAGAAAACAGAAAGAGACATAGACTGATTCAAATGGAAGTCTGAAACCACTTTAGGCAAGAACCTTCTGTTGGTTCTAAGAACCACTTTATCCCTGTGAAAGGAGATAAAATTAGGTTCCACCGGCAGGGCTTGCAATTCACTGATACGCCGGGCAGAGGTAATGGCTACCAAGAACACAGTTTTCCAAGTCAAGTACTTAAGCTCTGCTGAGGACATAGGCTCAAAAGGAGGTTGCATAAGTTGAGTAATGCAAACATTCAAATCCCAGGCAGGGGCAGTGTCTCTAAAGGGAGGATTGGTGTGAAGCAATCCTTTAAAAAATTTACAGAACACAGGATGAGAAGACAGTGAGGAAGACTTCCCCACTGACAGAAATGCAGAAACAGCTGACAAGTGTACCTCGAGAGTAGCTGGTCTGAGGCCTAGGCCATTAAGATGGACCATATAATCCAGAACCGTAGGCAATTCAGCAGTATCTGGGGAAATATGCTTCTTAAACACCAAATGCTGAATCTCTTCCATTTGCAGTTATAAGTCTTTCTGGTGGAGGGCTTTCAAGAAGCTTTGAGAATATCCAGAACCCCCTGAGAAAGATGCAAATCTGCAAACTCTAACTCTTCAAGAGCCATGCCTTGAGATTGAGAGACTGAAGACTGGGGTACCAAATCCTCCCCTGAGATGATGTTAACAGGTTATAATTCCTGTGGAGAGACAGGGGAAGATGGACTGCTAGGGACAACAGGGAGTACCAAGGCTGTCTGGCCCAGTCTGGAGCAATCAGAATCACTTTGCAAGGTTGAGACCTTATCTTGACTAAAACTTTGAACAGAAGTGGGAAGGGAGGGAAGGCATACAGAAATTTCCCTTCCCAGTACAGAATCAGAGCATCCAGGGGGACTGAGCCCAAAACTGGGGGTCTGCAACCAAAGAGAGGAAGTTAGTGATTGTCTGGGGCTGCAAAGAGATCTATCTCTGGAGTGCCCCACCTTGAAAAAATCACTTTCAACACCTGAGGGTCCAGGGACCATTCATGATTGCCCTGAGAGATCCTGCTCAGTGCATCTGCTAGCACATTGTCCTTCCCTGGAAGGTGAACTGCTGTCAGAGAGGCTTGCAGGGAATAAGCCAGGGACCACAATTTCAAGGCTTCTGTGCACAAGGCTGTGGACCGAGTGCCTCCCTGCTTGTTGATGTACCACACGGTGGTGGTGTTGTCTGTTCTGACCTGAACCACCTTGTTCTGCACTCACTGAGAGAAAGCTTTCAGGGCCAGAAAGACTGCCCTGAGTTCTAGGAGATTGATATGGAGAAGGGATTCTTGGGGGGACCACAGTCCCTGGGCAGTAAGGGCCCCCAGATGGGCTCCCCAGCACAGAAGGGAAGCATCCTGGTACGGACCACTGAATGAGACTGAGTGGCAAATGGGACCCCTTGTCTTAAATTGTCCTGATCCTACCACCACTGAAGGACTTGGATCAAGGTCAGAGTCACTGGGATCAGTTTGGTAAGGGAATCCTTCCTCTGAGACCAAAAAGCCCTCAGATGGAACTGAATATCCCTCCTCTGGAATCTTGCCCCTTGGACCACTGCTGTTGAAGCTGCCATGTGACACAAGAGATGGAGGAAATGCCTTGCTGGTCGAGATACCTGAAGGCTGAAGGAAGAGGCTAGTTCTATAAGAACCCTTTCCCTTTCCCTTTCCAGGGGAAGAAAGGCTCTTGCTCTGACTGTGTCCAGTTCTGCCCCTATAAAGGTAAGGAGCTGGACTGGTTCGAGAACTGACTTGGGAAGGTTTAGAAGAAATCCTAGAGAAGTGAGCACTTGCTGGGTCACTTGCAGGTGAGACTTGACTTGGTCTGGAGACTGGCCCACTATTAGCCAATCGTCCAGATATGGAAAAATGGAAATCTTTTGCCTTCTTAGAAAGGCAACTACTACTGCCAGCCACTTTGTGAAAACCCTTGTGGCTGAAGTAGGGCATTGTTTGAACTGATAGTGGCCTGAGGGCAACTCAAACCTGAGGTACTTTCTGTGGGAGCACCTGATGGAATGTGAAAGTAGGCATCTTTGAGGTCCAGGGAGGCTAGCTAGTCCCCTGGCCTTAGAGAGGGAAGGATTATTCCCAGAGTTATCATCTTGAACTTTGGTTTTAAAAGATGTTTGTTTAGGTATCTTAGGTCTAGGATGGGTCGCCACTCTCCTGTCTTTTTTGGGGTAAGGAAGTACCTGGAGTACAGACCTTTGCCCAAGTGTAGGGTAGGTACTCTCTCTATGGTTCTTAAGGCCAGCAGAGATGAAACCTCTGCCTCTAGGGCAAGGGTTTCCGAGAGATTTGCAGGTGGAAAAGATCTGGCTATCATCTTCGGAAATTTTCTGAAGCTGAGAACCAGTCCCTGGCTTACTACTTCCAGGACCCACTTGTCTGATGTAATAGACATCCAGTCCTGGACAAAGTAAGCCAGCCTGCCCCCTACTGGAATAGGAGAGTTGACCCGGGCAGGCCCATCAGGGTGTCTGCTTGGCAGGGGCCTTAGGCTGAGGAGTGGATGCAGCCCTGCTCATCCCCCTTCTGTCTCTCCCCCTGAAAAACTCCATCTCTGAAAAGGAAGAAGAGGCCTGTGCTTGGTAAAAAGGCCTATGAAAAGGCCTGCCCCTGCCCCTAGACTGCTGCCTTTGAGGAGTTGCCTGCCTCTCCTTGGCCTGAGCACTCCTGTAGGTGGTCCCATACTCATCCATTTTCTTCATGTAATTCTCTGTCTGCTCCCCAAACAGAGAATTACCCACTACAGAAAAATCCATGGCCTTAGCCTGGGTATCCTGCGGTAGGCTAGTACATCTGAGCCAAGCCATTCCCTGAAGAGCCACAGATGTAGCCGTGACTCTTGATGACACATCACTGGAATCCACAGCAGCATGAAACTGAACTTTAGATGCCTCAGTCCCATCTGCAGCCACCACCTCCAGCTCCTTGGCTAGCTGGGGGGAGGCCTGTTTAGCCAGTGCCAGTACAGTGTCCCACCTGGACTTCTGGTACCTGGCTGTATAGGCCATATAATTTGCCTGTCTGAGTCTCAAGGAAGATGCCATGTACAGCTTTTTTGCCATGGCATCAATCTTCCTGGAGTCTTTGTCTGGGGTGTGAAGCCAAGGGAATGCTTGCCTTATCACAGGCAGCAGCCTGCACAACCCCAACATGGCTGCATTGCTGATATAAAAACTCCGTATCTGAGCCTGAGAGTGTATACCTCTTGTCCATTCTTCTGTCCACAGGAGGTATAGAATTGGGAGACTTCAGAATTTTTTTGTGTCTGTTTCCCAAAAGATTTGTGGAGGGGAATAGAGAGTCTCCTGGACTCTGGGATGTCCATCATTTCTACAAAATCAGGCTTCTCCTGGACCTCCATTGCCTCTTCCATAGGAAGCTGGAGGTCTGTAGAACATATAGTGGGAAGGGGATACACCTGAAGGTCTGTCTGGGGAGATGTCCTGTTCCACAGGCACATCTAGACTTTCACCATCACCATCATCATCTTCAAACTCCCATTCCTCCTCAAACTCCGGTACATTAAAATTCTTCAGGGGTATAGTCGTGAACCGGGGGAACCGACTGAACCAAGCCCCTGCCAAAACGTGCCGGATCGGTCGGAACCAGGCGAAGCAATTCCACAATCCGAATCGCTCTGGCTATTTTTTCAGCGGTCAGAACATGAACTTCTGGATCCGAACTGGACGATTTTTCTCTGCAGTTTTCTTTTAGACGGAACTGACCCCTCGGGATCGGCTCTCCTTTTGCCCAAAGAAGTATCACCCTGGTCAGAGGGCACTCCTTCTGGTTTGGTCGGAACCGAACCGGGCTGGCCATCCGGGTCAGCAGACTTCTCGGCCTCCTTTTCCCTCAGTCTACCTAATCTCTTCTCAAGGGTAGATTTGGGAAAGTTTTTACAAATTTGGCAGTCTGAATTGAGGTGTTCAAACCCCAGGCAATAAACACAGGTGGTGTGGGGATCGGCCTTAGCAAAGACCTCCCCACACTCACTGCAGTGCTGAAACCAAGTGGGCCCGGTTTTTTTCTTGGGTTTCTCGGACATGGCCAACCTAACCAAACTTACCCTTTTTTTGGCAACCGCCAGGCAAGACTCCCTTATCAGTTCCTAACCGTATCACGGGTCTTGAAAAAAATCGTATCAAAACACGTATTTTTTAGAACCAATAAGGACCGGTAACCACACACTAAAGTTAAACACAAGAATTAACAAATGATCGGTTCAGCCGAACTGATCCATACTTTTACAAATTCCACACAGAAAAACACAATACAAAACCTATCTAGTACTCATGGTACCACAGACAGAGACTGAACCAACTATGCAGAATAATTTTCCGGTTAGAAACCGATGAAAAACCGACACTTCAACTGACTTTCGAACTGAGCTGCAGGAGAAATCTCCGGAGCGACTGTTCAGTGAGGCGGAGTAAAGAATCTGATGGTTAGATTTCAAAGGGAAACAGAGAGAGACATCAACCAAGCTCGAGCTCAGCATTCTATGCTCTGCACAGAAAGTTTAACCCTTTGTTCTCCGAGGCAGTTTAAAGGCTGGGGCTAACAGCACTTGCCAGAATACAGCAAGACTTCAAGTTGTTTGAAAAGGACGGCGTCGTCTGCATGGAGCAGGAGCTTGTTGCTGCAGGACTGAGGGAGGGAGTTTAGGAATAGGGTGAAAGTAGAGGCCCTAGAATACACCCTTGAGGGACACCTGTTAGGACTGGTCGCTTGGAGGAGAGGGTGGTGTTGATTTTAACTTGTTGCGACCGGCCAGTGAGATAGTCCTTGAACCAGGAGATGGCCTCAATGGAGAAACAGTAGAAGGGGAGGTAGTAGATAGAAGTGTGTGATGGATGGTGCCGAATGCTTTGGTAAGGCCGACATATATGGCTCCAGCTATTACCCCGTTCCAGTGCCTCGTGTTTGTATGATGTGAATTCGAGTAAGGCTGTGGTTGTGCTATGTCCCTTCCTAAAGCCATGTTGTTCGCAGCAGAGCGGATTGTGTTTGGCCAGGTAATTGGTAAGCTGGTCAGATACAATTTTCTCGAGAGCTTTGGGGGGGGGGGGGGATACAGATGGGTCGGTAGTTACCAGGAGAAGTTGGGTCTCCACTCTTAAGGATCGGAGTTATAATACCTCTTTTCCAAAGAGATGGGAATTGACCTAGTTGCAGGGAGCAGTTTAGTATTTGGTAAGGTGGGGCAGGGTTTCATCAAGAGTTAGCCTAAGGATTTTGAGGTCTAGGAAGTCACTGCTGTAGCGGGAGTTGTGCAAGGCTTTGGAAAGGTCATTTTTGCCTTACCTACAGGAGATGATTCACAGCCAGAAGGGAGGGGGGCCTGCTGTGGCAGAGGTGTCCGAAGGGCAGCTACGGATGGGGTCGAAGAAGTTTCTCGGGAGAACATTTGAATATCATGCTGTGGTGCATTGCTAGAGTTGCACGGCATATCTCACATTTCCACTGGGATGCGCTCTGCATCTCCTTTGAATATGGGGGCCCTAGACTAGGCTACCCTGAAGAAATACATTATCAAAATGAAAAATCATGACCCCACTAAAAACAAAATATTGCATCTAATCTGGGACAGCCTGAGTAAATACAGTGCATAAATGTGTAAATGAAGAACCACTCTGACAATGAGATGTAGCATCTCCCCTGTGCTATCCAGGATACAAAATATAGGATAAGAAATATTTAAAAGAAATCTTCTCTAAACCGAACTTCACTGTGGTCACTGACATAAACAGTTTCTTTATTGTAACAGTAACACAGGAGTCTGGTGTGCATATTTTATGGGACACATACAAACAGAGGTGAGAAAGAATACGTGCCTCAGCTGGGACTTAAACCCAGGCTGCCCGGAACACCGTTCTGATTGCACTAACCAGCTGTGCCACTGAGACAACTGGAACATGGGCCATCCTCGAGCACATTATTCTTTCTCAAATGCACAACCCAATGGCAACAGAAATATTTATTTGAAACAATCACACAGGTGTGTGGTGTGCATATTTTATGGAACACATACAAACAGAGGTGAGAATGAATAAGTGCCTCAGCTGGAACTTGAACCCAGGCCGCCTGGCAGTATTGTGGCCATGAGGATGGTGTGTGTACAAAATATAAGATAAGAAATATTTAAAGGAAATCTACTCTAAACTGAACTTCACTGTGTTCACTGACATTAACAGTTTTTTTTTTTTTTATAACATATTAGAATGCAATATTTATTTTTAATGTTGTGGCCATGAGGATGGTATGTATAGAAAGAGAGAGCGTGTGTGTGTGTGTGTGTGTGTTGCTATAGCTCAATATATTAGAAACATAAAAGCTGACAGCAGATAAGGACCGCAAGGCCCATCCAGTCTGCCCATTTCTTTTTCTACATTATAAATGTGTCATCGGCCTTTGCTCTGTCAATGGCCTATCTATTCATACTCATCTGTATTGCTCCCTTATGTCTATCCCATGCCTGTTTGAAGTCCTGCACTGTATTCATATCCACCACTTCCTGAGGTAGGCTGCTCATGCATCCACCACCCTTTCTGTGAAAAAGAACTTCCTCATATTACCCTTACTCGGCCTCCTCTAATCTCTTGCTGTGTTCCTCTTGTCCTGCTATTTTTCTTATATTGAAACATGTTAGACTCTCTCACCTTGTTAATGCCTTTAAGGTGTTTGAATGTTTTGATCATATCACCTCTCTCCCTCCTTTGCTCTAGGGTATACATATTGAGCTCCGTTAATCTAGCCTCATATTTTTTCTGATGCAGTCCCTGCACCATTTTGGTTGCCCTTCTCTGGACTGCCTCAGTTTGGTTAATGTCCTTGTGAAGGTGTGGCCTCCAGTACTGCACGCGGTACTCCAGATGGGGCCTAACCAGTGTCTTGTAAAGAGGAATTATTACCTCCCTTCCAACTTCAGGATACCTCTACTAATACACTCTAACATCCCCCTAGCCTTACCTACTGCTTTAGTGGTCTGCTTGGATGATTTCAGGTCATCGGTGATGATGATGCCTAAGTCTCTTTCTTCCCTTGTGACTGCTAGCAACTCCCCTCCCAGCCTATAGGTGGCTTCAGGGTTTCTCTTACCTATGTGCATGATCTCGCACTTCTTTGCATTAAACCCCAGTTGCCACTGTTCTGACCATTTTGCTAGATTATCCAAATCTCTTCTCATTCTGCCCACCCCATCTGGATCATCTACTCTGTTGCAGATCTTGGTGTCATCTGCAAACAGACAAACCTTAACCTCCAGTCCATCTGCAATGTCACTGATGAAGTTATTGAAGAGGACTGGCCCCAGAACTGATCCCTGAGGTACCCCTCTTGTGACTTGCATCTCGTCTGACTGTATACCGTTTACCACCACTCTCTGCTTTCTGCCTGTCAACCAGTTTGCCACCCAGTTGACCAACTTCTGATCCACCCCGAGCCTACCCAGCTTATTAATCTTCTATGTGGAACAGTATCGAAAGCTTTGCTGAAGTCAAGGTAGGTGACATCAACTGCTCCTCCTTGGTCCACCACTCTGGTTACCCAGTCAAAGAAATCTATGAGAATAGTTTGAAAGGACCTTCTTTTGTAAACCCATGCTATCTTGGATCCTGTGCTCCTAGGGATTCCAGGTGTTGCACTATCCTTTCCTTAAGGAGTGCCTCCATAATCTTGTCCACTACTGAGGAAAGACTGACTGGTCTGTAGTTCCCTGCCTCCTCCCTGCTACCACTCTTGTGGAGTGGGATCACATGAGCCCTTCTGCAGTCTTCTGGGGCCTCTCCTGTGCTCAGAGACTCACTAAACAGTTCTGATAATGGCTCTGCTAGTTCCACCCTTAGCTCCTTTAGTACCCTGGGATGTATGCCATCAGGTCCCATTGCCTTGTCCACCCTGAGCTTATTGAGGCTCTTGTAGGACCCTTTCTTTGTGAAGGACTAGTGTTCACCTCCCTCCCCTCTGTGTCCATGGTGCTGCAGGCCCTGCCCTACCTTCTCTTCAGTAAATACTGGAGCAGAAGTATCTATTTAGGATAGATGCTTATATGGTCCTCCTCCTCACACGCCCCATTATCTCCTTTGATGTTAGCAATACCCCCTATGGACTTTCTCCTTTCACTAATGTATCTATAGAAAGTCTTGTCACCTTCTTTTACTGTTTGTGCTAGTGTTTCCTTGGTTTGGGCCTTTTCCTGCCTGCCTTCCCTGCTTCCCTTAGGGAAGTTTGGTATGCCTCCCTATCTTCATCCCGCTGCGTGCCCTTATATTTCCTGAAGGCCAGCCTTTTGGCTCTGACCTTTTCTGCTACTGTTTTTGAGAACCAAAGTGGTTTCCTTCTTCTTTTGCACTTCCTTTTCTCTCTAACACCATGGGACGTTGCTTCAAGTATTGCATCCTTAATGCTTGCCCACTTTTCCTATAGCCCCTCACCTGTATTTCTTTTTGCCAGGGCTAGCTTAACTCTGTTGGCCATCTTATCAAAGTCAGCTCCTCTGAAGTCCCATATTTTTGCCTTGGAATGGGATGATTTAGTTGTAATGGCCAAACTGAACCATACCATGTGATGGTCACTGGCCCCCAGGTGACCTTCTACCTGGAGATCTGTGATTCTTTCCCTGTTAGTCAATACTAGATCTAGGATAGCACTGTCTCTTGTGGGTTGTTGTACCAGTTGTTTGAGGCCCTCCCCCTGCAGGGAATCCACCATGTGTCTAGTTCTGGCAGATGTTCCTGCTAGTATTGACCAATCTGTATCTGGCATGATGAAGTCTCCCATTATCAGAACCTCCCCTTTAGCTGTCATGTTTTGTATATCTTCTAACAGTAATGTGTCTATGTCCTCCCCCTGATCTTCCCAAAAAGATAGTAAAAAATGGCTTCTTATTGATACATATTTAGTTTAAGCAGTTCACTGAAGACCTGGCATATGTCTGAGACTGCTCATCAGATAGTGTCTGTAGAGGTTAAAAAAGACAGTGTAAATCATATATTCACTGGGGAAAGGGTGACATTTATGAGGTATGAATCTTTCTTGAAAGACAATACATTCCCAAGTTAAACTAGTATCAAAAGCTGTTTAAATGCTTAGTATTTAAATGTGCAAATCTCCAGTTTCATAGGCAACCAATATTTAACAAGCTGTTTCAGTTTTCTAATGGCATCTGATAAGCAGCCTGGAGTTATGTCTCCAACATTCTTATCAGAAAGAAGAGAATCAATTTATTTCAGTTGGCATTGAAGGATACATTGAAATGTCCAAAACATGTGTTCCACGATACTCCACCTTCCAGCTACAGATAGCAAGAGGGCTGTAGGCTCCAGAGGTTAAAAAAAAAACAGTGTAAATCATAGATTTGCAGGGGGAAGGGGTGACATTTATAAGGTATGACTCTTTCTTGAAAGACAATACATTCCCAAGTTAAACTAGTATCAAGAAGCTGTTTAAATGCTTAGTATTTAAATGTGCAAATTTCCAGCTTCATAGGCAACCGATATTTAACAAGCTGTTTCAGTTTCCTAATGGCATCTGATAAGCAGCTTAGTTATGTCTCCAACATTCTTCACAGAAAGAAGGGACTATTATATTTCAGTTGGCATGGAAGGATACACTGAAATGTCTAAAACATGTGTTCCATGAAACTCTATTTTCAAGCTACAGATAGCAAAATGGTTGTAGGCTCCAACCACAGACATAAAAAGTTAGGAGAAGCAGTAAAAAGTTATGATTTAATCATTTATTTATGCATATAATTCAGAATGTTAAATAACTGGTTATCAGTAGATATACAAGTATTATACTATGTATAATAGTATTAGAATACAACTATCCAAATGAATGTGAATAGTTCTGTAAAAAATTCAATAAGAAAAGTAATTATGTATATTTTACATATTTTTACAGTTCCTCTGAAGAAGCCTAATTAATTAGGTGAAACGTTGGGACTACTTAAGTTTAAATAAACTATTTGTTTCAAGAATCAATTGTGTGAAAGCCTTTGTTGCTTACGAGCATGCTATCCATTGTTAATGTTAGATGACTTCCATAAAAGTATTGCTAAATCTATTTAGGTTATGTAAGGAGAGGTAGGGATGAGAGGGCCTAATCCTACTAGGAGATCCCTTGTAAGAAACAATGTTACCATGGTAGGTAATTTTTTCTTAAAGACCCAGGAATCTCCTAGTAGTATTAGACAATATTGCAGACTACCAAGCAGTGCCTTGAGAGGACAGTACAGAAATGAAAATTACGTACCTACCGTAATTCCTGATCTTCTTGGACGGGTCTCCACCACTCATTCACACTATTGGGGTCTGCGCCGGAGGCACTAGGACCAATCGGGAGGAAACTTTTTGCTGGAGGGTCAGCGCCAGAGATGGCGCCGCGAGGAACAGCGCCGCGAGCCCTAGCTCATGCAGTAACGACTATCTCGGCGTCAACCCTCCAACCGCCTCAGTACCTTTTTTACCAAGGAGGTGCAGCGTAACTAACCTAGAAGGGTAGCCTAACCTAAAAACCGGACATAAGATAGTCCAGGCGACCCATGTAAGAAGGGTCAATAAAGAAGTCTTCACGGCCTAAAGATTTGAGGGAGTGAAGATCAACGAAAAGGTGAGAGCTCAGGGGATGGAGGGTGGGCGTGTGTGAATGAGTGGTGAGACCCGTCCAAGAAGATCGGTGAGTCATAATTCTTCCCTGGACATAAGTCTCCACCCACTCATTCACACTATTGGGAGAGTACCGAGCTAATAATCCCCCGAGAGGGCGGCAGGAGAGACCAAGAGCTCATGTTTTTAGGACAGAAGTCCATTGAGGATGGCTCTGCCAAAGGAAGAATGTCGTCTGGCATGGACATCTAGTGCATAATGTTTAACGAAAGTATGCACTGAGCTCCAGGTGGCCGCATTGCAGATGTCTGCAATGGGCACTATACTGTGATTTCCGCTAGGGATGTCACACCGGCCTCTAGAGGCAGAGCGAAACTCTACCCTCCAACTTAACCTGGCGCCATGGAATAGCAGTGATGAAGGCACGCCACTAGCCATGATGAGATACATCTGATAGCGACAGGTTGACCCAGCCGGGTCTCACTGAAGGAAACGAACAGTTGCTGAGCTTTGCGAAAATCCTTGGTTCTATCTAGATAGAAACACAAGGCCCTCTTAACATCCAAAGAATGAAGAGAACGCTCCCTCATTTTGGAAGTCCGCAAAATAAGAGGGAAGGACCAAAGGTTGGTTTAGATGAAATTCTGACACAACCTTAGGAAGAAATTTAGGATGAGTACTAAGAACTACTTTGTCCTTATGGAACACAGTATACGGAGGGTCTGTGACCAGGGCATGTATCTCAGAGACCCTGCGGGCTGAGGTAATGGCCACTAGGAAGGCAGTCTTCCAGGTGAGAAATTTTAGCTCACAGGTAGCCAGAGGTTCGAAAGGTTTCCGAGTGAGCATGTCTAGCACAAGATTAATGTCCCAGGCTGCGACTGGACATCTTGTAGGAGGTCTGGTATGCAGAATCCCCTTAAGAAACCTCTTAACCATAGGTAACTGAGCTAGAGTTAGGGAAATAACAGGCTCAAGATACACTGAAATGGCACTAAGATGAACTTTGACTGTAGAGTACTGCAGACCCGAATTCGAGAGGTCCAAAAGGTACTCCAAAACCTTATCTGGTGGACAGGAAAAGGGATTCAAAGAGGACTTTGCACACCAGAGCGAAAAACGCTTCCACTTGGCTGTGTAAGTTTTCCGAGTGGCTGGCTTCCGTGCAGCCAGAAGAATATCTGAAACTCTTCGAGAGACATTGAACCGGTTTACTTTGACCTCTTCAGGAGCCAAGCGTGAAGGTGAAGTGATCTCAGGTTGGGATGGACCACCGGGTCCCTGAGTCAAAAGGTTCATCTGCAGGGGAAGTGGTCTCGGAGGAACTGCCAACATATTGTTGAGCAGTGGGAACCACAGCTGCCGAGGCCAAAAGGGAGCAATGAGAATCATTTTGTCTCCCTGGGATTCGAACTTGAGGAGTACCCTCTGAATTAGAGGAAGAGGCGGAAAGGCGGAAAGAAAGTGTTTTGTCCACCACAGCCTGAACGCATCCTGACAGAAAATGCCAGGCTCTGATTTCTGGAGCAGAAGAGAGGCAGTTTTGCGTGGAGTGGGGATGCAAAAAAGGTCCAGGTCTGGAGTTCCCCACTCATTGAATAGTGACTGAACTATGGTTGAGTCGAGAGACCACTCGTGAGGGTCTGTCTCTGTTCTGCTGAGACGGTCTGCCAGTTTGTTCTGAACACCTGGCAGATACACCGCTTGAATTAGAGCCTCGTGCCCCAAGCACCATTCCCATACCCTCATTGCTTCTCTGCATAAGGGGTAGGAGTGAGCCCCGCCCTGCTTGTTGATGTAATACATCACTGCTTTGTTGTCCGTTTGAAGGAGAATGTTCTTGTGACACAGAATGTCCTTCAAAGCTCGGACCGCATAAAGGACAGCTCTCATTTCTAGGATGTTTATGTGGAGCTGGGACTCGACTTGAGTCCACGCACCCTGAGTGTGGAGAGCCTGACAGTGAGCTCCCCACCCCGTTAGGGATGCATCCGTGGTAATGGAGATCTGATGGTCCAGAGAAGCAAAGGGATACCCCTTCAGGAGATTGCTCTCTTGAGACCACCAGGTGAGTGACCTCCTAAAGGTTCTGTCACCTTGATGAGATAGGACTGCAGGTGAGTGGTTGGGGACCACTGAGTACTGAGCATCCACTGGGTGGTTCTCATGTGCAGACGTGCTAGGGGTACAGTGAACACTGAGGATGCCATGAGGCCCAGCATCCGCTGCATCGAGAGAGCTGTGACTGAGCTGTTTTCCCCGATGTGACGGGCCATCTGAAGGATATCGTTCCTCCTGTCTTCTGGAAGAAAAGCCTTCACACAGGAGGTGTCCAGAAGAGTCCCTATAAAAAGGAGCCTCTGGGAGGGCAGCAGTTGTGATTTCTTGAGGTTGAGCAGCACTCCCATGGACGTAAGGAAGCGCGAGGCCATCTCCATGGCGTCCAGAGTCCCTTGCCTGGAAGGACTTGCTAGAAGCCAATCGTCCAGATAAGGAAACACCTGAATTCCGACCTTTCTGAGGTGCGCTGCGAGAACTGCACAACATTTTGTAAAAACTCGCAGCGCCGAGGATAGCCCAAAGGGCAGGACTCTGAACTGATAGTGCTGTCCCAGAGCCACAAACCTCAGGAATCTGTGATGCCTCGGTGAATAGGAATGTGCTGGTAAGCGTCCTGCATATCTAGGGAGGCTAACCAGTCGTGTTGGTGGAGCAGAGGTAACAGGGTTCCCAGAGAATATTTTGAATTTCTCCTTGGGAGAAATTTGTTTAGCTTTCTGAGATCTAGAATGGGCGATTCCACCGGACTTCTTTGGAACCAGAAAGTAATGGGAGAACCTCGTGTTTCGGTTGGTGCAGTGGCACCACTTCTACTGCCCTGTTGTTCTGAAGGCCCCGAATCTTGGTGGCGAGAAGGTCTGACTGAAGGGTTGACAGCCTGGGCTGTCGTTTGGGGGGACGATCTGAGGGGTCTCCACAAGATTGAGTGAATACCCCTCGCGAATTATCCGAAGGACCCATTTGTCTGAGGTTATGGACTTCCACTGTTTGTAGAAGTGCATCAGACGACCTCCCACCGGAGAGGAAAAGTCCACCTCGGGCAGCTGAGATGGAACTTGGGCCGGCAATTCATAAGGTAGCGCTGGGCGCTTTGGGCCCTTGCGCTTTCTGTTGCGCCTTCTTTTGAGGTTGGGCAGGTTGGTTCTTATGGAAACTTCCTCTGCCTCTGCCTCGAAAGGACTGGCGATTATGAAACTGTCGTTTACTGGCATGCCCTCGAGAGGGGGCAGGAGGGGGCCGAGCCAACTTAATGGCTGACCTAGTCTTTTGTGTAGCTTCTAGAGCTTGCTCTACCTGAGGACCAAAAAGATATGCACCGTCAAAGGGCAATGCCATCACCTGCTGCTGCGCGTCATTCGTAAAGCCCGAAGTGCGCAGCCAGGAATGACGGCGGGTGCAAATACCAGCAGCCGCTGAACGGGAAGCAGTGTCAAAAGCATCCATGGCTGCTTTAACCTGCTGGTTATTAGATTCAATACCTCTGGTAATGGTTTGAAGAAGCTCTGGCTTTGAATCAGACTCCGGTAGGGCTTCAACCATCTGTTTAATAGAATGCCACAGGATATACTCATACTGAGAAAAATAGCCTTGGTAACTGACAATACGCATACTTAGAGTAGAAGCAGCAAAGACTCTCTTACCTAAGGTGTCTATCTTACGAGATTCTTTGTTAATAGGTCGAGCTGTAGTAGCTTGAGGAAGAACGACCTTATCATTCTCTGCCAGGACTACAATAGGATCCGCAAAGGCTTGAGATGCCAAAATGGGACGATCCTTGGGGGCTGAATATTTCCTATCAATGGATTTAGCCACCAAGGGTCAGGAGCAGGATTATTCCAAACCATTTGAGACAGCGCCTCAATGAAGGCTGAATCGGAGGAGTCAAACTGTAGGGATCTCCGAGGCATGAAGATATTGGAGTCTCAACAATTCTCCCAGGATCGATGTCTGTAGTCTGGAGAGAAAGTGTGGAACTCAGATTTTTCAACAGAGACTTAAAGGATAGGTCCTCGACCACAGGCTCTGTAGCAGTAATAGATCCTGCTTCGTCCACTTCATCACCCAACTGAAGGTCTGGGTCAGGCTCAACGTCATCTCCTGACAGACCAGGAGGGACTGTATGGACAGGAAAGGAATGAAATTCAGATGAGGAGGAAGAAGGAAACAAGTGAAAAGAGGAGTCCCCGAGAGCCGCCGGCGCCGAGGGGGCGCATGGCACCGAGAACGACGCCACGAGGCCATGCAGTGCTGAAAACGGCGCTGAAAAGCCGCACGGTGCCAAGGATGGCGCTGAGAAGCCGCACGGCACCGAGGACGGCGCCGAGCACAGCATCGACGCCGAGGACGGCGCTGAGAGGCCACATGACGCCGAGGGCGCCGAAAATACTCCCAGACTACAAAAAACAGGTTTTGAAGGAAGAAGAGCAGGAGATAAGGGCATCGGTGTGGCCCCTTGCGCCGCAGCCATGTGAGGGGGGGAACACCTAAGCATGGAGTCGACGGCATCGAAGAAGGTGCCGCGTGACCAGGGGGGTCCAACCGCCCTACCTGGTCGCCCAGAGAGCCCGAAGGCCCACGAGCGACCGAGCCAGGTAGCCGAACCAACCTCCGAGCCCATTGCTCCATAAGAGCGGCCCACTGATGAAACTGCTCATGGTCGACTCCGGCAAGGTAGGCTGAGACTTCTTTATTGTATTTAAAAATAAGAATAAATTTAAGCGATACTGTATCGAGATAATACTACAAAATAATAAAAGCTGAAAACTATGCTGCTAGTTTGAAGTTTGACTCCCGACAGGCGAGCGACGTTCGTCACTGAAGTGCACCTGACGGCGGGAAAAAGGAACTGAGGCAGTTGGAGGGTCGACGCCGAGATAGTCACATTGCATTCCAGCTAGGCTCGCGGGCGCCGTTTCCTCATGGGCGCCATCTCTGGCACCGACCCTCCAGCAAAAAGTTTGCTCCCGATGGTCCTAGTGCCTCCGGCGCAGATCCCAATAGTGTGAATGAGTGGTGGAGACTTGTGTCCAGGAAGATCCTATTGAGGAAAAAGGTTTTGCAATGCTGCAGTACCAAACCTAGCATCAGTCCTGGACTGAACAGCCAGGCAATAGTACTTTGTGAAGGTGTGGACTGTACTCCAGGTAGCCGCTTTACAGATTTCCATCAAGGGGATGTCCCTTGCAGCTGTCACAGAAGCAGCAGTTCCATGAGTGGAATGTACCCTGAGGTCCTGTGGTGGCTGCTTGTCAGCCTTACTGTAGCAAAATCGAATGCAGGATACTATCCAATGTGCACCTGACCTCTGAGACAGGCCTGCCTTTTCCCACTTCGCTATAGGCAATAAACAACTGTGAGTGGGAATCCCTGATGTCCTTAATATGTGTAATGTCATAGTTGAGGGACCTTTTTACGTCCAAGCTATGAAGCTTTTGTTTACCTGAACTGGATTTGGCTGTGAAAAATACTGGCAGGGTGATAGACTGATTCAAGTGCAACTCAGTTACCACCTTTGGAAGGAACTTTCTCTTGGTTCTAAGGACTACCTTGTTCCTATGGAAGATAATGTAATTGGGGTCAGTGCAAAGAGCTTGGAACTTGCACACTCTTCTTGCGGAATTAATTGCCACTAGAAAAACAGTTTCCATGTGACATACTTTAGCTCAGCTGTAGCCATTGGCTCAAAAGGAGGTTCCATGAGTTTGGCTATACAAAAATTCAGGTCCCAAGGAGGGACTGGTTCCCCTTACAGGAGGGAATATATGCGCCAACCCTTTGAAAAACTTTTCAAAAATAGGGTGTGAAGCTATTGTTCTCTGAGCATCTGCAGACAAATAAGCAGATGCTACCTCTAAGTGAATTTTAAGGGTTGCAGGTCTGAGACCTAGAGACTGCAAATGCACCAGGTAATTGAGCACTGTGGGCAAACCTGCCCTTAGGGGGTTGATTTTCTTACACTTGCACCAAATGGTAAATCTTTTCCACTTTGAAGCATAAGTCTTCCTTGTAGAGGTTTTCCAAGACATTTTCAGTACTTTAAGTACCTCTTCTGACAACTTAAGCTCAGAAAATTCTAACTCTTCAAGAACCTGAAGAACTAAGCCTTCAGATGAAGGTTCTTGAGGTTCGTAAAAACTATCTGCCCCTGGAGAGCTGTTAGGAGACTGAACCTGTGGGGCAGACGAATGAGTTGCTTGACGGACAGACTGAGCATCAAAGGGTACCAAGGCTGTCTGGCCCAGTCTGGCCAACCAGTATCATGGTTGCAGGCTGACTTCTCAGTCCGAGAAGAAAAATTACTTACCATAGTAATCTTGTTTCTTCCAAGGGAATCTTACTGTATTCTGACATGTGCACTATGGTCTCATCATAGGACTGCCCCGGAGCTGAAACGGTTAATAGAACCTATGCAAATGATAGAATCCTAGGCTCAAGCTCAGTTTTCAAACCACTGTCTCTGGTAAACATCCTGCAACTGTCAGATTCTTACAAAGCGTGCATAAGAAGAGGCTATCTAAACTATCTAACTTACTTAACTTATAAGCATAAACTCATCCCCCCATAACTTCCACATTTCAACAAAGAAAATAGACATCACCAAGACTCAAGTCACAGAAGTCCCAGAGAAAAACAACCCACATATTTCTAATAGCAATCATAGCTGTAGTGCAGTGCCCCTATGTTCTAGTAGGGGAGGTGGGGAGGGAGGGAGCTCAGAATACAGTAAGATTCCCTTGGGAGAAACAAGATTACTATGGTAAGTAATTTTTTCTTCTAACCCCAGGAAATCTTACTGCATTCTGACATGTGCAGACTACCCAAGCTGTACCTTTGGAGGTGGGCACAGAACCTATCTAGGAAACAAGCTCTGCAGCACTGCTGTGCCAAATCTGGCATCACTCATGGCCTGGGTATCCAGGCTGTAGTGCTTGGTAAATGTGTAAACAGTTTTCCAGGCAGCTGCTTTACAGATTTCCAACAAAGGAATATCCCTTGCAGCTGCTATGGAAGCAGCTGTGCCCCTTGTAGAGTAGACCCTGAGGCCTACAGGGGGTTTCTTCCCTGCTTTGCTGTAACAGAACTGGATATAGGCCATAATCCAGCGTGCAATGGTTCTCTTTGAAGCAGGCTTTCCTTTTCCACCTTGCCATATGTCAGGAAAAGTTGAGTCCTATACTGCCTATGATCCTTTGTGTGACCCAAGTAATAGCTGATAGCCCTCTTAACATCCAAGCTATGCAGCCTACGTTCCCCTGAACTGGACTGATTGGTGAAAAAGACTAGCAAAGTGATAGATTGATTTAAGTGGAAATCAGACACCACTTTGGGGAGAAACTTCCTCCTAGTCCTGAGGACTACCTTGTCCCTATGGAATAAGTTGTAGTTCTGTGGATAAGGTCTAAAGCTCACTAATCCTCCTGGCTGAAGTGATAGCTACTTAACTACTAGGAACACTGTCTTCCATGTCACATATTTGTGCTCTGAGGAAGACATGGGCTTAAAGGGTGGCTACATCAGCTGGCCAATATAGATATTGAGGTCCCATGCAGGAGTGGGCTACCTGTGTGGGGGATGCAAATGTATCAGGCGCTTGAAGAATTTTCTGAACACCTGGTTAGATGCTAGTGATGAGCCCATACCCACTGAGAGGTAAGCAAAAACAGCTGCCAGATGCACCTTGAGGGTAGCTGGCCTAAGGCCAAGGGAATGAAGGTATACTAGGTAATCCAGAACAACTGACAGGCTAGCCTGGTCACAGCCTATACCCTGCTGTTGGCACCAAATTGAAAACCTCTTCCAGTTAGAGATGTAAGTTTTCCTAGTGGATGGCGTCCTGGAGATCCTGAGTACATGTAAGACTCTTTCAGAAAGACTCAGGTTGACATATTCTAAGTCCTCAAGAGCCAGGCCTTGAGCCTGAGGGACTGGAGGTTGGGGTAAAGGATTCTGCCCTGTGAGGACGTCAACAGGTTGTGCCTCCTGGGAAGAGAGATTGGTCTGCTTGCAGACAGGGTTGGAAGCAGTGAGTACCAGGGCTGCTTGGCCCAATCCGGAATAATGAGGATCATGGTTACCAGTTGTGCTCTGAGCTTGATTATCACTCTGAATAACAAGGGAAATGGAGGGAAGGCATACAGGAATTTCCCTGCCCAGTCCAGCAGCAGTGTGTCCATTGGCACTGTGCCCACTGCAGGATGCCTGCAACAGAACTGTGGCAACTGATGATTGTCTGGAGTTGCAAAGAGGTCCACCTCTGGGATGCCCCACCTCCTGAGCACCGCCGGAAGGACCTACCTGTTCAATGCCCATTCATGATGATTCTGGTTGATCCTGCTTAGGGCATCTGCAAGGATGTTTTCTTCTACTGCGAGCTAGACAGCTGAGAGAGAGAGACCCAGGGAATATATCGGTCTCCATATCCTCATGGCCTCTGCGCACAGTGGGGATGACCTTGTACCCCCTTGCTTGTTTACGTAGTACATTGTGGTTGTGTTGCCTGTTCTGATTTGAACCACCTTGCCCTGCAGCACTGCATTGAAGGACTGAATGCCCAAATGGACTGCCCTGAGCTCCAACAGATTTATGTGGAGCAGAGATTCCTGTGGAAGCCAGGTCCCATGTGCAGTCTGCTCTCACAGGTGTGCACCCCACCCCAACAGAGAAGCATATATTGTTAGCACCACTGAAGGTGACTGTTGCAGGAAGGGCACTCCTTCTCTTAGGTTTTTCCTTTCCTGACACTACTGAAGTGCTAGGAGCAGAGTTCTTGTGACTAGCACCATTTTGGACAGAGGGTCCCTTTTTTGTGACCAGTAGGATTTGAGATGGAATTGATGGCCCACACTTGGAACCTGGAGCCTGGCATTGTTGCGGTTGCAGCAGCCATGTGTCCTAGCAGCTGGAGGAAGTGCCTTGCTGGCCTGGGGGTATACAGCTGAAAAGAGCTGGCCAGCTGCACCAGTGTTTCTACCCTTCCCTGAGGGGGAATGCTTCTCCTCTTAGTGTCCATCTCTACCCCTATGAATTCCTACAGCTGAACAGAAGTCAGCACTAACCTCTTGAGGTTTACCAAGAAGCCCAGGGACTGCAGGGTATCCTAAGCAGTGGTTAAGGCCTCTTTAATCTGCTGAGGAGACTGACCTACCACTATCCAGTCGTCCAGGTATGGAAAGACTGTGACCCCCTGCCTCCTTAAGTGGGCTACAACAACTGCTAGGCATTTTGTAAACACCCTTGGTGCTGAGGTAAGGCCAAAAGGCATTGCTCTGAATTGATAATGGCCTGATGGCAATCTGGACCTTAAAAACTTTCTGTGGGACTGCCTGACAGAGATGTGAAAGTAGGCGTCCCTCAGGTCTATTGATGCCAGCCAGTCTCTTTGTCTGAGAGTAGGTAGGTAGGATGGTGGACAGAGTGACCAGTTTGAATTTAGGCTTTTTCAAATGCTTGTTTAAATGTCTGAGATCCAAGATGGGTCACCACTCCCCTGTTTTCTTTACTGTGAGGAAGTATCTTGAATAGAGTCCCTTCCCCCTTTGAGCCAAGGGGACAGGCTCTACTGCCTTGTCCTGTAGCTGTTTTTCTACCTCCTCCTCCTCCAACAGCTGAAGTTCTGATGGTGGTGGCAGGTCTGAAGACTCTTGTCCTCAGCCTGGGCAGAACCTTGAAGCTGAGGGCAAAACCCTGACCCACCACCTCCAGGACCCACTAGTCTGTGGTAATGGACTTCAAGGCTTGGCGGTAGTGAGCTAACCTGCCCCCTACTGGAAGAGGGGCGATGACCCTGACAGACCCCTCAGGGAGTCTGCTTTGCCTTTGTGGCTGGCTGGGGGCTGGAGCCAGCTCTACTGCTCGGACACTCCATCTCCCCCTATTAGGGCTCCTTCCCACACTAATTCCTTCTGCTTCAGACCTGTCACCTTTAAACAGGTGGAAGACCTGTTGTTAGCCCTCAATGTAAATAAGAGTGCTGGGGCAGATCAAATTGACCCTTGCTTCTTGAAGCTTGGATACCATGTGCTGACTGCTCCAATCATACATCTTTTTAACAACTCTCTTGCGGAAGGGGTCCTCCCCCCATGAGTGAAAAGCAGCGCACATCGTCCCACTTCTCAAATCAGGTGACCCAAGTGACCTGAACAACTACAGGCCCATATCCCTCTTGCCAACCCTCTCCAAACTCCTTGAAAAATAGTTAATTCCCAAATCAGAGACTGCCTAGAGATACACAATACCTGAACCCCATGCTGTCCAGATTTAGACCCAGCCATAGCACCACAACTGCACTAGCCAAAGTAACCAACAATTGGCAAACTGGCTCAATGCTAAGAACCAAGGGGCCGATTCCAGAAGCACCCCTACATATGTCGCAAGTTGGAATATATGAGGGGTGAAGTTGCGACAAGGACCCTGCACCTGATTCTGTAAGGGGCAGGGTCCCCATGGCTAAGTCCTGTGACTTGCACCATCCGTACAGGTACGCCAAACTGAGGGCGCACCTGAACAGTTGGCCTCAAGCCTGCGGCATGCACATGGGAAGCACGCAAGTGCCCCTGCCCCAGTCCCCAAGCCTGAAATGCCCCGTAGGGCTACCAAACCTCACCCCAGTTCCCGGTTCCCATAATGTATAAGTAACAGCCCCACAGGGCTGATCTTGCGCCCCTCCCCCCAAGCACGGATCCCGGAACCCAAGTCCTTGTGGTATTGTAAACTGTAAAAAGAAACATTTCGTTATCCCTGGTAGTCTGGTGGTCCCTCACCCAGGAGTTCCAGATCACCCCTCCCCCACCGTCCCCAGTCAGCGACTGGCACCGCACCTCTCACCACCATGGCCAGCTACCGACCGAGCTCGATGAGTGCATACTACTGTAAGTAGCACGTGCTCAATGAATGAGCTGTGATTCATTGAATGTGTACTATTTACAGTAGTATGTGCTCACACGGAGCCCAGTCGATGGCTGGCTGTGGTAGTGAGAGGTGGGCTGTGCCAGTCGCTGGCTGGGGACGGGTGGGGGGAAGCGGGGTGGTCTGGCACTGCCGTGTGGGGGGGGGGCCACTAAACTACCAGGGATAACGGGGATGAAAAAATTACTCACCTTAGTAATGTTGTTTCTTCTAATGGAGTCTTGCTATATTCTGACATATGCAGTTTGTCCCCGCCTTAGAACTGCTCCGGAGGTGAAAGAGTTAACTTCCATGCCAGGCATGGAATCTTAAGCGAGCTCGGTTGAAAAAACTCTGTCTGTTGATCTTCAAACTGAAACTGTCAGATCTTTACGAGCAAAACTCACTAAGGTTCTGTGTGGAAGCTGTAAACCTACACTACCCAACTGGCTACTAAAATATTAACACATTTTTCTGGTCCCAAAACCAAGACTCAAGTCAGGGGATCCAAAAAATAAAATAAAATAAAATACAACACCCAAACACCCCAAAAAGGGGTGAAAACACAAGGTGGGCATCATTAAGTGCCAACACTGCACTGCCCACCCACATCCCAAAAGCAGAGGTTCTGAGAGGGGCAGGCAGGGGGGAGGTCATAATATAGCAAGACTCCATTAGAAGAAACAACATTACTAAGGTGAGTAATTTTTTCTTCAAACAACATGAAGTCTTGCTATATTATGACATATGCAGACTACACAGCAGTACCTCCATGGAGGAGGGACAGAACCTACTTAGGAAATAGGCTCTGAAGCACAGCTGTGCCAAACCGAGCATCACTCCTAGCCTGGATGTCCAGGGAGTAATGCTTGGTGAAAGTGTACTGTTTTCCAGGTAGCTGCTTGACATATCTCTAAGATAGGGATGTCCCTGGCAGCAGCTAGGGACGCAGCTGTACCTCTAGTAGAGTGAGCCCTCAGGCCTGAAGGGGAACCTTACCAGTTTTTCATAGCAAAATTGGATACAAGAGACAATCCACCTGGCAATGGATCTTTTAGTGGCAGGTTTCCTTTACCAACCTCACCATAAGTGAAGAACAGTTGGAGGAGTCAAACCTGTGACCTATCTGACGCTCTAAGTAGTAACTAAGGGCTCTCTTTACATCTAAACTGTGCAGCCTCCTCTCGCCAGAGGAGGAATGGTCAGTGAAGCACACTGGAAGAGATATAGATTGATTAAGGTGGAAATCGAAACCACCTTAGGCAAGAACTTCCTGTTAGTCCTGAGGACTACCTTATCTCTGTGAAAGAGATAAAATCAGGCTCCACTGACAAAGCTTGCAATTCACTTATGCGCCTGGCAGAAGTGATGGCTACTAGAAACACAGTTTTCCAAGTCAAGTACTTAAGCTCTGCTGAAGACAAAGGCTCAAGGGGTTGCATTAGCTGAGCAATGCAAACATTAAGATCCCAGACAGGAGCAGGGTCCCTGAATGGAGGGTTGGTGTGAAGCAATCCCTTGAAAACTTGGAGAATACAGGGTGAGCAGAAAGAGAGAGGGCTTTCCTGCTGAAATAAAAGCAGAGACAGCTGCCAAATGCACTTTCAGAGTAGCTGGCCTCAGCCCCAAAGTATTTAGATGGGCCATATAGTCCAGGACTGTGGGCAAATCAGCAGATTCTGGGGAAACATGCTTTCCAGAGCACCATATGGAAAACCTTTTCCATTTAGAATTATAAGTAGCCCTGGTGGAAGGCTTCCTAGAAGCTTTCAAGATATCGAGTACACCTTGAGAAAGGTGTAGGTCAGCAAACTCTAACTCCTCAAGAGCCAGGCCTTGAGGTTGAGGGATTTGAGATTTGGATACCAAACTCTCCCCTGGGCACAGGTTAACAGATTGTGATTCCTGGGGAGACACAGGGGAAGGTGGACTGCTAAGGACAGAAGGAGTGGATACCAGGGCTGTCTGGCCCAATCTGGAGCAATCAGAATCATCTTGCAAGGTTGAGATCTGATTTTGACTAGCACCTTGAACAAGAGAGGGAAGGGGAAAGGCATAGAGGAACTTCCCTTCCCAATCGAGAAGGAAGGCATCCAGAGGGACTGAGCCCAACACTGGGGGCCTGCAACAAAAAAGCGGAAGTTGGTGATTGTCTGGGGCTGCAAAAAGATCTATCTGAGGGGTGCCCCACCTGGCAAATACTAACCCCAGTACTAGGGATCCAGTGACCATTAAGTGATGGCCCTGGGAAATCCTGCTGAGAGCATCTGCCAGGACATTGTCTTTTGCCTGGGAGGTGAACTGCCATGAGGGAGGTGTTCAGGGAATAAGCCAGAGACCACAACTTCATCGCCTCGGTGCACAAGGTCAAGACCGAGTGCCCCCTTGCTTGTTGATGTACCACATTGTAGTGGTTGTCTGTTCTGACCTGTACCACTTTGTTCTGAACAGATGCAGAAAAACCTGAAGTGCTAGAAAAACAGCTCTGAGTTCCAACAGATTGATGTGGAGCAGAGATTCCTGAGGGGACCACAATCCCTGGGTGGTGAGGTCGCCCATGTGAGCTCCCCATCCCAAGAGGGACGCATCTGTAGTAAGGGTCAAGGAGTGAGATTGAGGGATGAAAGGAACCCCCTGTCTCAGATTGCTCTGATCCTGCCACCACTGCAGGGCCTGGATCAGGGTTCGAGTTACTGGGACCAATTTGGTTAGAGGATCTCTCCTTTGAGACCAGAAGGCTCTCAAATGGAACTGGATGTCCCTCATCCGAAATCTTGCTCCTTGCACTACAGCTGTGGAAGCAGCCATGTGGCCAAGGAGCTGTAGAAAGTGCCTTGCTGGTCGAGAGACCTGCAGAGTGAAGGAGGGGGCCAGAGCCACCAGGGTCTTTACTCTTTCTAGAGGAAGGAAAGCCCTGGCCTGCTTTGTGTCCAGTTCTGCGCCTATGAAGGTGAGTAGCTGAACAGGCTCTAGAACTGACTTTGGAAGATTGAGAAGAAAACCTAGAGATGTAAGCAGCTGCTGGGTAACCTGAAGGTGTGATTTGACTTGGTCTGGAGACTGACCCACTATGAGCCAGTCATCCAGGTAAGGAAAGATGGCAATCTTTTGCCTTCTTAAGTGAGCAACTGCTACTGCCAGGCATTTGGTGAATACCCTTGGGGCAGAGGTGAGGCCGAAGGGCATTGCTCTGAACTGGTAATGGCCTGAGGGCAGTTCGAATCTGAGGTACTTTCGGTGGGAGCTTCTGATGAGAACATGGAAGTAGGCATCCTTGAGGTCCAGGGACGCTAGCCAGTCCCCTGGCCTTAGGGAGGGTAAAATAATTCCCAGAGTCACCATTTTGAATTTTGGTTTTAAAAGGTGCTTGTTTAGGTATCTTAGATTGAGGATGGGCCACCATTCTCCTGTCTTTTTTGGGGTAAGGAAGTACCTGGAGTACAGACCTTTGCCCTGGTGTAGGGGAGGAACCCTTTCTACAGTTCTGAGAGCCAGGAGGGTTGAGACTTCTGTTTCCAAAGCAAGAGCCTCTGATGGATTTGCAGGTGGAAAGGATCTGGTTCTCATCTTTGGAAATTTTTTGAAGCTGAGAACCAGTCCCTGGCTTACTACTTCCAGGACCCACTTGTCTGATGTTAAAGACTCCCAGTCCTGGACGGAAGTAAGCCAGCCTGCCCCCTAAAGGTAATGGAGAATTGGCCCTGGGCATCCCATCAGGGTGCCTGTTTGGCAGGAGCTTTAGGCTGAGGGGTGGGAGCAGGCCTGCTCGTACCCCGTCTGCCTCTCCCTCTGAAGAACCCCCTCTGGGCATAAGCTGAAGAGGAGGCCTGGGCTTGGTAAAAAGGCCTGTGAAAAGGCCTGCCCCTGCCCCTGGAAAGCTGCCTCTGAGGAGTGGTTTGCCTCTCCTTGGCCTGTGCACTCCTATAAGTGGTCCTATACTCATCCATTTTCTTCATGTAATTCTCTGTCTGCTTCCCAAACAGAGAATTACTCACAACAGGGAAATGCATGGCCTTAGCCTGGGTATCCTGTGACAGGCTAGTACACCTGAGCCAAGCCATTCTACGAAAAGCCACAGATGTAGCCATGACTCTTGAAGATACATCATTAGAGTCCACTGCAGCATGGAATTGCACCTTGGATGCCTCAATACCATCAGCAGCCACCTGTTCCAGCTCCTTGGCAAGCTGGCCAGGGACCTGTTTCGCTAAAGCCATAACAGTATCCCATCTGGATTTCTGGTATCTTGCAACATAGGCCATATAATTTGCCTGTCTGAGTCCCAAGGATGCTGCCATGTATTGTTTCTTTGCCATGGCATCAATCCTCCTGGAGTCCTTGTCAGGGGGGTGTGAAGCCAAGGGAATATTTGCCTTATCACAGGCTGCAGCCTGCACTACCCCAACATGGCTGCATTGTTGTGAAAGGAACTCCGTATCAGAGCCTGACAATGTATACCTCCTGTCCATCTTTTTATCCACAGGAGGTAAGGAATTAGGAGCTTTTAAAATCTTTATTGTCTGTTTCCTAAAAGATTTATGTAAAGGAATCGACAATCTCCTAGACTCTGGGATATCCATCATTTCCACATAGTCAGGCTCCTCCTGTTCATCCACAGCTTCTTCCAAAGGGAGCTGGAGGGTTTCAGCAACTTTTTTATAAAACAGAAAATGAGAAGGGGACTCAGAAAGCCTAGGGGGGGATACTCCTGAAGGTGTGTCTGGGGAGATGTCCGGTTCAATGGGCATATCCAGACTTTCAAAATCACATTCACTCTCTTCATAATCCTCCTCCCCCTCCTCCGGTTCATAAAATTCTTCTATATCATATTCTTGAACCGGTGGAACCGGCCGAACCGACCGTTTACCTGCTGGTGTCGGCTCGGATGGAACCGGGGAAAGCGACTGGACAATTTGGATCGCTTTGGCTATCTCTGCAGCGGTTGGAGAAGGAAATTTTGGCTCCACACCTGCTGATTTTCTAGTCCTCTTTGCTGGAACTGGCTCCTCCGAGTCAGCTCTTCGTTTGCCTGAGGAAGTATCGCCCTGGTCAGAGGGCACTCCCTCCGGTTCGGTTGGACCGAACCGGCTCATCGGGTCAGCGGACTTTTGGCTTCTCTGCCCCCGAGCCTACCAACTCTCTTATCCAGGGTAGCTGCAGGGAAATTCTTGCAAATCTGGCAGTCTGCATTGAGGTGGTCAAACCCCAGACAATAAACACATGTGGTGTGTGGGTCAGCCTTGGCAAAGGCTTCCCCACAGACACTACAGTGCTGAAACCCAGTGGGCCCGGTTTTTCTTTTGGGTTTCTCAGACATAATGCCAGCCTAACCAAAAACTTGCCCTTTTCCGGCAAATCGCCACGCAAGACACCCTTATCGGTTCCCAACCGTGTCACGGGTCGTGGAAAAAACCGTAATGAAATCCGTTTTTTTTAGAACTGATAAGAACCGGGAACCACACTCTAAATGTAATTTAATAAGTTTTAACAACAACCTGATCGGTTCAAACCGAACCGATAACAACGTTTGCAAGTTCCACACAGAGAAAAGTAAAATCTATTGCTTACGATACCACAGACAGAGCTTGAACCGACCGGTTGCGGTTAAAATATATACTTGCGGTTTAGAAAACCGAGAAATAACACTTTTTTAACCGACAAATGAACCCAGCAGTAGGAGGAATCTCCGGAGCGACTGTTCAGTGAGGCGGAGTAAAGAATCTGACAGTTTCAGTTTGAAGATCAACAGACAGAGTATTTTCAACCGAGCTCACGCTCAAGAGTCCATGCCTGGCATGGAAGTTAACTCTTTCACCTCCGGAGCAGTTCTAAGGCTGGAACAAACTGCATATGTCATAATATAGCAAGACTTCATGTTGTTTGAAATGATTTTCTTTTTTTACTGTTTACAATACAGCAAGGACTTGAGTTCGAGGATTGAGGGGGGGCTAGATCAGCCTTGCGGGGCTGTTAAGAAAAAATGACTCACCATAGAATTTTCTTTCTTCCATGGGGTCCCTTAGCTCAGTAACTATGTGCAATAAGCTGGCTAGCTATGACTGCCCCGGAGGTGTGGCTTATGGAAATGAGCTTGGAATAGTAGCCAATCAGAAGAGAGTAAAGAGTGTGCTGTGGAGTGTTTGCCTGAGAGGGCTTAACCAACAGGATTCAAAAAGCATGCAAAAGGCACAAAGCAAAAAAACACAACAAGAATCACTGCTATATAAAGCCCTCCTTTTATGGAAAGGGGATTCCCCTCAGTCAATTAAACTGGCCTGGTCTTGAGACCTGGGAGTCAATATTTTGGATAAGATGTGGACTAAAGCTCTGGGAAAGATACACTGGGGGGTGTCTGCAGTAAGCTGGAAGGAGTTCTCCTGGAAATTGTTTATTAGATTCTTTAGAACCCTAGCAATTCAGGCAAAATTCCAAAGGAGTCACACCTCAGCATGCTGGCAGGGATGTGGGTGTCCATCAGCAGCCTTAGCCCATATAATGTGGGAATGTCCTGCTTTGTCTCCATTCTTTCGGGAGCTGCAGCTGGCCTTCCATTCCATTATTGGAACCAACCTCTTATTATCCCCTACACTTTATTTTTTTCTAGATCTGCCGAGGGAACATAGAGACCCACTAACAGGGAAATTGCTCAAGATTATGATCCTGGCAGCCCAAAAAGCAATCACAAAACACTGGCTTACCAAACAAATAATTCAATTACATCACTGGAAGGAAATAATGACTGCAATATATAGAATGGAGGTACTGACAGCTACCGTTAATAAGAGGCAACCACAGTTCAAAAATTTATGGAGAAGATGGGTAATATAGACCAGTGCACAAAGACCTGACTTTATCCCATAGATTATCTAACCGGGGATGGGGTTCCCTGCACATGCGTGGTCGCTTTGGACCCCTGTAGGGGAGCCCAGGACCCCATATTCTATAGCCAGTATTCATTTCAGATGAATTGTAACTATTGAATCCCTTTATTATCAACTATCAATCATTAGACATTGCTTAAGTTCCTTTAATCTATAGTATTTATTGTATAACCTGTGACCCTTGAGCATTTATCTTGTACTGCATTATTGCCGAAACTCCAAAGTGAATTAACTGTTGGTAAATGGCATTATTTGTATTGTCTCTAGTCTGTACTGCTTGTTATTGTTTCAAAACTTTTCTAAATAAAGAAAGTTTAAAAAAAAAGAAACGTTGCTAAATATTAAAAATAGCATGGCAAATTTGGTATAACTGAAACAGAGCCCTACCCTAGAAGGTGATCAGGGGAGCAGGGTGGGCGCTTATTAATGCTAAGGGACCCCATGGAAGAAAGAACATTACTACGGTGAGTAATTTTTTCTTCTCACCCCTGGAGTCCCTTAGCATCAGTAACTAAAGTATGTGCAGACTTCAAAGCAGTGCAGCTGAGAGGCGGGCAGATAACTTACTTAGGGAAGAGGCTCTGCAGTGCCGCCCTGAAAAATCTGGCATCAGGCCTGGACTGCACATCCAGGCAGTAATGTTTAGTGAATGTGTGTACAGTCTTCCAGGTAGCTGCCCTGCATACATCCTGGAGGGGTATGTCTCTTGCAGCTGCCACAGGGGTTGCAGTGCCCCTAGTAGAGTGGGCCCTGAGGCCCTCTGGAGGCTGCTTGCTTGCCTTTCCATAACAGAAACAGATACAGGAGACCATCTAACAAGAGAAAGTTCTCTTAGTGGCTGGCTTTCCTCTACCTACCTCACCATAGGTGAGGAACAGCTGAGTGGAAGGGCCCCTAAACTGTCTAGTAAGCTCTAAGTAATAGAACAGGGCGCTTTTAAAATCCAGACTATTGAGTCTGTGCTCCCCAAGGGTGGATCTCTCTGTGAAAGACACTGAGAGAGTAATAGACTGGTTAAGGTGGAACTCAGAGGACTTCCAGTTGTGATGGCTGTCGAGTAGGACATGGGGTAGATAGCTCCATTACCCCCCAAACATAACCCGTTCTTTTTGTACCAGCATAGTACATGAATCTCGGTTGGAGGTGCGTACCAGTATAATTGTGCCAACCTGCAGCTTTTCCGTACATTATCCAGCTCCATGGATGCAGGGATGAAAGCATCAAGGCCAAAGCATACTCTGCCGCAATCTCCAGCCAAAGGCAAGCCTGCAAAGCGGAACAAGGCCGCTGAGCCTGGGGAAGAAATAGCAACAACCCCCCAGGCCCCTCTCACTGTAGCTACCTTCTACGAGGGTCTTGCACCCATAAACGAATCTCTCCATGCTGTAGTCGGCGACTTGCAAACCCTCAAAACTTCTTTGCAACAGCTTACCTTAAGAACAGGGGACAATGAAGTGAGAATCTCCTCCTTAGATGATTGGAGAGCCAGAATCGAGCCCGATCTAGTGACCATGCGTCAGCGACCCAGGAAGGCTGAGGACAAGTTAGAGGACCTGGAGGGATGACCAAGGAGGAACAACCTGGTAGTGCTGGGCCTCCCCAAGGGGGAGGAAGGAACAAACCCAGTACTTTTGCATAAAAGCTCTGCCAGAAGATAGCGGGACCGTCCTCAAATGGCCCCAACTACAAAGTCGAGTGTGCCCATCGCTCTCTCCGGCCAACTCCACCTCAAGGCTCTCCCCCATGTCCCTTGATCTTCTGACTTCTCAATTATCTTGACTGGCAACATGTTCTGGATAAAGTATGGGAAATAAGGGAGATACAGTGGGAGAATAAAACACTGAGAACTGCACAAGATCTTCCCCTATCAGTTCGACAAAAGAGATCAGAGATGCATCCCCTGGTTATGAAGATCATTGCAGCTGGTATCAAGTTTAGGATGCGCTACCCAGCGGTTCTGCAGGTGAATCATGAGGGCAGCTGGCTCTCTTATGAATCCCTGGTTGAGGCGAATGCTGAGCTTCAGAAGTTATTCCCTGACTTATTTAAGTGAATGCACATCTTGGTTGCTGATGGTTAGGCGACTTTCCTTATATGTAATGGTGGCTGGCTTATAGAATAGCTGGAACCCTTTATGATATATGCTCTGCGCTTACTCATGGTCAAATGCTCGCGAGGAGTAGATCGCACCCACTCTGGACTAATTTTGTTCTTGACACTCACAAGATTTGGTTAATGGTTCTTTCATATATCTTAGCTGCAGCCTAGTAACCCTGATAACCTTTACGAGAGCTGCTTTGGATCTGTTTGCTGTTTGTTACCGACACTGTTATATGTTATGGCTCAGAACTGTCAGCACGACTGTCTGGGGGACATTCAATCACTTGTCCATTAACTGAACCATGTATTTGGCCACTTTGTTAATGCTGGATCACTTCAATTTTAGGTTTTTCAGCAGATTTCTTCTTGTTAAATGGCGGTTGCGTCAATCGAGCTGGGGCCAGCTGCCGACTACTGGGTGAGTATGTATATCACAACTGATTACATCTGGAGATCAGTTGTAAGAACTGGGGAATTAAGGGTTTTAGTTAGCTAGTTTGTTGTTGTGGGATTTACTATGTACGGGGGGGTATAATGTGTTCAGGGGTTGGGTTTTGGGGGGGTGGGTGGTGGGGCACATGGATCCTCATACCAGTTGGGACTGAAAGAAATACCTCGAAGTTTCCGGTGCTACTAAGGGCATAAAGAAAATGAAATCTCAATGGATGCTGGTTTCAGGTATAATGTTTTAATTAATGGTCTCCACTACCCTCTTACTGCTCCCAAGCAAACAGAGATCCTTTAATGGCGGTGAGATAAATCTCTTGGAACGTGAAGAGAGCCAGGAATAGGGTTAAAATAATCCAAATATTTACACATCTGGAGGCGCTGCACAGTGGTGTCATTTTTCTCCAAGATACACATCTCCTGGAGACAGAAGAAAAAATTACTCACCTTAGTAACTGCTTTTCTTCTCATGGAGTCTTGCTATATTATGACTATATGCAGTCAGCAACTGCAGCTGAACTGCCCCGGAGAGGAAAGAGTTAACTCCAGAGAGTCTGGAGTTCCACAGCGCGAGGGCGTTATACCAAAGCTCTATCTGGCCAGTTTCAAATGAAACTGTCAGATCTTTACGAAGCTAACACTAAGCAACAAGTCTGTGTGGAAAGCTCTACACTAGCCAAGTGGCTACCTACTAGTAGGAATAACAACAATATAAACAACAACATAAACAGCAATAATAATAATAACAATGAATAACAGTATTATTATTTTCCTAACAAGCACTATTAGACCCTCTTCCCCAAGACTCAAGTCCAGGAAGGGGCCAACAAATTACTTAAAACAGAAATACCTAATTCCCTAACCCTAAATAAAGGGGTGAAGGGAAGAACTAAATGGCATGACACAGTGCTTGCACTAATTTGCCAACCCCCTACCCAAGTAGAAGTTCTGAGAGGGGCAGGAGGGAGGGTCATAATATAGCAAGACTCCATGAGAAGAAAAGTAATTACTAAGGTGAGTAATTTTTTCTTCAAACACCATGAAGTCTTGCTATATTATGACTATATGCAGATTACACAGCAGTACCTCCATGGAGGAGGGTCAGAACCTACTTAGAAATAGGCTCTGAAGCACAGCTGTGCCAAACGAGCATCTCTCCTGGACTGAATATCCAGGGAATAATGCTTGTAAAAGTGTGAACTGTTTTCAAGTAGCAGCTTGACAGATTTCCAGAATGGGATCTCTAGCAGCCGCTAGAGATGCAGCTGTACCCTGGTGGAGTGAGCCCTCAGTCCTGAGGAGGGTTCTCTACCTAGTTTTTGATAACAAAATTGGATACAAGAGACAATCCACCTTGCAATTGTCTCTTAGTGGCAGGTTTCCTTGCCAACCTCGCCATAAGTAAGGAAGAGTTGGAGGATTCAACCTGTGACCCTTGGTGCGTTCCAAATAGTAGCTTAAGGCTCTTTTGACGTCCAAGCTGTGCAGACTCCTCTCACCTGAGGAAGAATGCTCAGTGAAAAATACTGGAAGAGAGATGGCTTGGTTCAGGTGGAAATCTGAAACCACATTAGGCAAAAACTTTCTGTTAGTCCTGAGGACTACCTTATCTCTGTGGAAAGAGATAAGATCTTCTTCCACTGACAGGGCCTGTAGTTCACTTATGCGTCTGGCAGAAGTGATAGCCACTAGGAAAACAGTTTTCCAAGTCAGAAACTTGAGCTCTGCTGAGGACAGAGGCTCAAAGGGGGGTTGCATTAACTGAGCAATGCAAACATTCAGGTCCCAAGCGGGAGCTGGTTCTGAAAAGGAGGGTTGGTGTGAAGTAACCCTTTAAAAACTTGAAAGCACAGGGTGAGAAGAAGAAGCAGGCTTCCTGCTGATAGAAAAGCAGAGACAGCTGCCAGATGAACCTTTAAGGTAGCTGGCCTAAGGCCTAAGGAATTTAAATGGACCAAATAGTCCAGTAAATGGGCAGATCAGCAGATTCTGGGATAATCTGCTTCTCAGAGCACCAGATGGAAAACCTTTCCACTTAGAATTGTAAGTGGTTCTAGTGGAAGGCTTCCTTGAAGCCTTTAAAATATCCAAAACACCTTGAGAAAGGTGTAAGTCAGCAATTCTAACTCCTCAAGAGCCATGCCTTGAGATGGAGGGATTTGAGGTCCGATACTACACTCTCCCTGTGCACAGGCCAGTAAGTCGTGGACTCTGGGCAAGCTCAGGCAGGGTGGACTGTCAAGGACAGAAGCAGTGGGTACCAGGGCTGTCTGGCTCAATCTGGAGCAATCAGAATCACCTTGCAGGGCTGAGATCTGATTTTTACTAGTACCCTGAAAAGAAGGGAAAGGGGAAAGGCATACAGGAACTTCCTTTCCAAACCAACTGAAAGGCCCAGGGGACTGATCCCAGCACTGGAGGCCTGCAACAAAACAGAGGAAGTTGGTGGTTGTCTGGGGCTGAAAGATCGATCTGAGGGTGCCCCATCTGGCAAAGACTGACCCCAGCACCTGAGGATTCAGAGCCCATCTGTGATGGCCCTGAGAAATCCTGCTGAGGGCATCCGCCAGGACACTGTCCTTCCCTGGAAGGTGAACTGCTATCAGGGAGGTGTTCAGGGAGTAAGCCAGAGACCACAACTTCATTGCTTCGGTGCACAAGGCTGATGACCGAGTGCCCCCTTGCTTGTTGATGTACCACATTGTTGTGGTGTTGTCTGTCCTGACTTGAACTACTTTGTTCTGGACAGAAGCTGAAAACACCTGAAGAGCTAAAAGGACAGCTCTGAGTTCCAAAAGATTGATGTGGAGCAGAGATTCCTGGGGAGACCACACTCCCTGAGTGGACAGGTCGCTCAAGTGAGCTCCCCACCCTAACAGGGAAGCATCCGTGGTGAGAGTGAGGGAGTGGGAAACGGGAATGAAAGGAACCCCTTGTTTTAGATTGCTTTGATCCTGCCACCAGTGTAAGGCCAGGATCAGGGTTTGGGTCACTGGAACCAATTTGGAAAGGGGTCCTCCTTTGGAGACCAATAGGCCCTCAAATGGAACTGAATGTCCCTCATCTGGAATCTTGCTCCTTGCACTACAGCTGTGGAAGCAGCCATGTGCCCTAGGAGTTGCAAAAATGCCTTGCTGGTCGAGAGACCCGCTGGTAAAGGAGGATGCCAGGGCAATGAGTCTGTCTACCCTTCCGAGGGAGAAATGCCCTGGCTAACTTTGTGTTCAATTCTGCACCTATGAAAGTTAGTACCTGAACTGGTTCGAGAACTGACTTTGGTAAATTCAGCAGGAATCCCAGGGAAGTGAGAAGCTGCTGGGTGACTTGCAAGTGGGATTTTACCTGATCTGGGGACTGACCCACTATGAGCCAGTCGTCCAGGTAGGGAAACACAGCAATCCCTTGCCTTCTTAAATGAGCCACTACTACAGCTAGACATTTCGTGAATACCCTTGGCGCAGAGGTAAGGCCGAAGGGCATTGCCCTGAACTGGTAGTGGCCTGAGGGTAGTTCTGAACTGAGGGACTTTCGTGAGAAGGCCTGATCAGAACATGAAAATAGGGATCCTTGAGGTCCAGGAAGCTAACCAGTCCCCTGGCCTCAGGGAGGCAAAATCATTGTCAGAGTTAACATTTGAACTCTGGTTTCAAAAGATGCTTGTTCAGGTACCTTAAATCTAAAATGGGCGCCATTCTCCTGTCTTTTGGGGTAAGAAAGTATCTTGAGTACAGCCCTTGCCCTGATGGCAAGGAGGGACCCTTTCTACTGCTTTGCAGTCCAAAAGAGAAGAAACCTCTGCTTCCAAAGCAAGGGCTTCTGAAGGATTTGCAGGGAAAATGTCTGGCTCTCATTCGGAAACTGTTTGAAGCTGAGAACCAGACCCGGCCTATTACTCCAGAACCCACCTGTCCGAGTTAGGGACACCCAGTTCTGGCTGAAATAAACCAACCTGCCCCCCACTGGTACAGGAGAATCGGCCCTGGGCACCCCATCAGGGTGCCTGCTTGGCAGTAGCCTTAGGCTGAGGGGAGGGGGACAGTTTACTTGTGCCCCGTCTACCTCTGCCTCTAAAGAAACCCCTCTGTGCAAATGCAGAGGAGGCCTGAAATTGGTAAAAAGGCCTGTGGAAAGGCCTGCCCCTACCTCTGGGAGCGTGCCTCTGTGGAGTGGCATGTCTCTCCTTAGCCTGGGCACTTTTGTAGGTAGTTCTGTATTCATCCATCTTTTCATATAGTTTTCTGTTTGTTCCCAAACAGAGAATTACCACAACAGGAAAATCCATAGCCTTTGACTGAGTATCTTGGGACAGATTAGTGCATCTGAGCCATGCCAACCTCACGGAAAGCTACAGAACTGGCCATGACCCTAGAGGAAACATCATTAACATCAACAGCAGTATGAAATTGAACTTTAGAGGCTTCAATGCCATCAGCAGCCACCTGTTCCTAATCACTAGCCAGCTGGCCATGGGCCTGCTTGGCTAACTGCAATACTGTGTCCCACCTAGATTTCTGATATCTAACCACATAAGCCATATAATTTGCCTGCCTGAGTCCCAAAAAGCTGCCATACTGTTTTTTCGCCATGGCATCAATCTTCCTGGAATCCTTATCAGGAGGATGTGAGGCCAGAGGAATATTAGCCTTGTCACAGGCTGCAGCTTGTACCACACCTACATGACTACACTGCTCAGTGAGGAAGTCTGTATCAGAGCCTGACAAGGTATATCTTCTGTCCATTTTTTTATCTACAGGAGGGACAGAATGAGGATTTTTTAAAATCTTTGTTGTTTGCTTCCTAAATGACTTATGCAAAGGAATATACTACCTCCTAGACTCTGGTATATCCATCATTTCTACATAATCAGGCTCCTCTTGCTCATCCACAGCTTCCTCTAAAGGAAGCTGGAGGGTTTCTGCAACCTTTTTGTAAAACATAAAATGAGAAGGGGACTCAGACAGAATAGGAGGAGATTCTAAAGGTCTGTCTGGAGAAATGTCCGGTTCAATGGGCACGTCCAGACCCTCCCAGCAACACATGTAATGATCAAATTCGTCCTCCCTCTCCTGTGGATCATAAAATTCCTCAACATCATACTCCTGAACCACTGGCACTGAACGAACCAACCTTTTACCAACTGTAGGTGGTTTGGCAGGACCCTGAGACAGTGACTGGACAATCTGTATGGCTTTAGCTATTTCTGCAGCAGTTGGAGAGACAATTTTGGACTCCAGACCTACTGATTTCTTAGTCTTTTTCCACTGAGACTGGTTCCAATGAACCAGCCTTCCTTTTGCCCGAGGAAGTCTCGCCCTGGTCAGAGGGCACTCCCTCTGGTCCAGTGGGTACTGGACTGGGCTCGCCATCCGGGTCAGCGGACTTCTTGGCCTCTCGTTCCCTGAGCCGGCCCAATCTCTTTTTCAGGGTGGCTGCAGGGAAATTTTTACACACCTGGCAGTCTGACAGGAGGTGGTCAGCCCCCAGACAATAAACACAAGTGGTGTGTGGGTCAGCCTTGGCAAAGGCTTCCCCACAGACATCACAGTGTTGAAACCCAGTGGGCCCGGTTTTCTTTTGGTTTCTCAGACATAATGCCAGCTCTAACCAAAAAACTTGCCCTTTGATGGCAGTGCCAGGCAAGACACCCTTATCGGTTCCTAACCGTGTCACGGGTATTTGAAAAAACCTATTTTAAAAGCAAGGTGTTTTTAGAACCGATAAGAACTGGGAACCGCACTCTAAAAGCCCAACCACACTTTAAAACGTTAAATTAAGCAAACCGATCGGTTCAAAACCGAACCGATAATTGAATTTCCACACAGACTTTAAATTTTCTACTTACGGTTTACCAGATAGAGCTTTTAACCGAAATGCGGTAAAATAAATACTTTTTGCCGGTTCAAATGAACCGAAAATACTCGCTTGAACCGAGAAATGAACCGATGTGAAGGAGCTGATCTCCGGAGCGACTGTTCAGTGAAGCGGAGTAAAGAATCTGACAGTTTCATTTGAAACTGGCCAGATAGAGCTTTGGTATAGCGCCCTCGCGCTGTGGAACTCCAGACTCTCTGGAGTTAACTCTTTCCTCTCCGGGGCAGTTCAGCTGCAGTGGCTGACTGCATATAGTCATAATATAGCAAGACTTCATGGTGTTTGAAGGTATATTATTTAGAAGGCGCCAAATTGGACAGGTCTTTGCTGCTGACAATGCAACGGCTCAACGAGGGGTGGCAATCTTCCTTACCAGAGGCACACCATTTCAAATGCAGCAGTGCATTGTGGATCCCCAGGGTCGGTTCATTTTTGTAAAAGGCATTCTCAACTATATAGAAGTGGTACTAGCTTCTATTTATGGCACCAACACTGATACCCCGGACATTTTTACAGAATTGTCACTTAAGCTAGGCTCCTTCCTGAGACTACCAGTGGTGTTAGCGGGTGACTGGAACTTGGTGTGTTTCCCAGAACTTGACAAGTCCACCACCCATGGGAAAAATTCCCTTTCCCCTGCACAAATTGCACTACAGGAATTTATGACCAATCATGTCCTGAGTGATCCTTGGCACCTCATAACCCAAACACCAGAGAGTATATCTTCTTTTCCCCAGTCCACAAATCCCTATCTAGGATAGATTACTTTTTGGTGAATAACACGCTATTAACAGGGCTCATGGGGTGCGGCACGGTTCCTAGGATCATATCAGACCATGCGCCAATCTGGCTCAAGGGTTCTCTTCCCCTTTGTACTCCTAAGGATAGCGCCTGGAAACTTAATGTACAGATGCTACATGACCCAAATATAGTACAGTCACTTAAGGATACGATAGAGAACTTCTTATCCCTCAATCAAAATTCCCTACTGTGCGTAGGCAAAATATGGAGTGCTCTAAAGTGTGTGCTGAGGGGAGAGTGCATTAGATTAGCCTCAGTCAGGAAGAAAAAAAGGAAAAATTACTCACCTTAGTAATGTTGTTTCTTCTAATGGAGTCTTGCTATATTATGACATATGCAGTATAACCCCAGGTTAGAACTGCTCCGGAGGTGAAAGAGTTAACTTCCATGCAGGGCATGGAATCTTGAGCGCGAGCTCGGTTGAACACTCTGTCTGTTGAAGCTCAAACTTAAACTGTCAGATCTTTACGAGCAAAAACTCACTAAGGTTCTGTGTGGAAGCTGTAAACCTACACTAGCCACTGGCTACTAACTACAAAAACACCTTTTTGATCTTGATCCCAAAAACAAAGACTCAAGTCGGGAGATTCAAGAAGAAACTTAAGCATAACACCTAAGCACCCTAGAAGGGTGAAATGAAGTGGGCATCAAAGAAGTGCCAACATTGCACTGCCCACCCACCCACATCCCAAAAACAGAGGTTCTGAGAGGGGCAGGCTGGGGGAGGTCATAATATAGCAAGACTCCATTAGAAGAAACAACATTACTAAGGTGAGTAATTTTTTCTTCAAACAACATGAAGTCTTGCTATATTATGACATATGCAGACTACACAGCAGTACCTCCATGGAGGAGGGACAGAACCTACTTGGGAAATAGGCTCTGAAGCATGGCTGTGCCAAATCGAGCATCACTCCTAGCCTGGATATCCAAGGAATAATGCTTAGTAAAAGTGTGAACTGTTTTCCAGGTAGCTGCTTGACATATCTCTAGGATAGGAACGTCCCTGGCAGCAGCCAGAGATGCAGCTGTACCTCTGGTAGAGTGAGCCCTCAGGCCTGAGGGAAGAACCTTACCCAGTTTTTCGTAACAGAATTGGATACAAGAGACAATCCACCTGGCAACGGATCTTTTAGTGGCAGGTTTCCCTTTACCAACCTCACCATAGGTGAGGAACAATTGCAGGGATTCGAACCTGTGACCCTTGGTATGTTCTATATAGTAACTAAGGGCTCTTTTGACATCTAAACTGTGCAATCTCCTCTCACCAGAGGAGGAATGGTCAGTGAAGTACATAGGGAGAGACATGGATTGATTAAGGTGAAAGTCTGAAACCACCTTAGGCAAAAACTTCCTGTTAGTCCTGAGGACTACCTTATCTCTACGAAAGGAGATGAAATCAGGCTCCACTGACAAGGCTTGTAGCTCACTTATGCGCCTGGCAGAGGTGATGGCTACCAGAAAGGAAAATTACATTACCTACGTAATTCTTGATCTTCTTGGGCAGTCTCCACCACTCATTCACACTAGTGGGATTGGCGCCGGAGGCACTAAGACCCATCGGGAGCAAACTTTTTGCTGGAGGGGTAGCGAGAGAGCAGGCGCCCATGAGACCACAGCGCCCGAGAGCAGCGGCTTTCGAGTGGTAATGACCATCTCGGCGATTACCCTCCAACCGCCTCAGTACCTTTTTTACCAAGGAGGTGCAGCGCAACTAACGAAAAGGTAAACCCAACATTAAAAAACGGACATAAGATAGTCCGTATGACCCGTGTAAGAAGGGTCAGCAAAGAAGTCCTCACGGCCTAAAGATTTGAGGGAGTGAAGACCAATACAGCGTGAGCTCGGGGATGGAGGGTGGGCGTGTGAATGAGTGGTGGAGACTCGTCCAAGAAGATCAAGAATTACGGTAGGTACGTAATTTTCCTATCTTCCTGGACATAAGTCTCCACCACTCATTCACACTAGTGGGAGAGTACCAAGCTGATAATCCCCCAAAAGGGCGGCAGGAAAGCCAGAGCTCACGCGTCTAAGATAGAAGCCCATTAAGGATAGTTCTGCCGAATGCGGAATGCCGCCTGGCATGAACATCCAGTGCATAGTGCTTAACGAAAGTATGCACTGAGCTCCAGGTAGCGGCGTTGCATATATCTGCAATTGGAACATTGCGAATTTCCGCTAGGGATGCCGCGACCGCCCTAGTAGAGTGAGCGTACACTCTACCTTCTAATTTAACTTGAGCCATGGAATAGCAATGACGAAGGCATGCCACTAACCATGAAGAGATACATCTAATAGCGACAGGTTGACCCAGCCGGTGTCGCTGAAAGAAACGAACAGTTGCTGAGTCTTGCTGAACATCCTTGGTTCTATCTAAATAGAACCGCAAGGTCTCTTAATATCCAAGGAATGAAGAGCTCTGCTCCTTCATTTTGGAAATTAGCTGTAAGCGGAAGTACCAGAGGTTGGTTCAGATGGAATTCTGACACAACCTTGGGAAGAAATTTAGGATGAGTCACGGAGAACTACCTTGTCCTTATGGAATACAGTATACGGAGGGTCCGTGAACTGGTGCATGTATCTCAGAGCCCTGGTGGCTGAGGTAATGGCCACCAGGAAGGCAGTCTTCCAGGTAAGAAATTTTAGCTCACAGGTAGCTAAGGGTTCGAAAGGCTTCCGAGTGAGCATGTCCAGCACCAGGTTAATGTCCCAGGCTGCAACTGGATGCTTAACAGGGGGTCTGGTATGGAGAATCCCTTAAGAAATCTCTTTCACTATAGGTAACTGAGCCAGAGTTAAGGAAGAAACCGCTCATGGAACGCTGAGATGGCACTAAGGTGAACTTTAACTGTGGAGTATTGAAGACCTAAGTTTGATGGGTCCAAAAGATACTCCAGAACCTTGCCAGGAGGACAGGAAAAGGATTCCAAGAGGATTTTTGCATGACCAGAGAGAAAAACGCTTCCATTTGGAAGCGTGACGTTTTTCGGGTGGCTGGCTTCCGAGCAGCCAGAAGGATGTCTGAGACTCTACGAGAGACGTTGAACCGATTCACTTCTATCTCTTCAGGAGCCAAGCATGAAGGTGAAGTGATTTCAGGTTGGATGGACCAACAAACCCTGAGTCAGAAGACTGATTTGGAAAGGAAGTGGTCTCGAGAGGCTGCCAACATACTGTTGAGTAGAGGAACTATAGTTGCCGAGGCCAGGAAGGAGCAATGAGAATCATCTTGTCCCCTGAGACTCGAACTTGAGGAGTACTCTCTGGATTAGAGGAAGTGGTGGAAAGGCGTAAGAAAGCTGCTTTTGTCCACCGCAGCCTGAACGCATCCTGACAGAAAATGCCAGGCCCTGGATTTCTGGAGCAGAAGAGAGGCAGTTTTGTCTGAGTGGGATGCAAAAGGTCCAGGTCTGGAGTCCCCCACTCTTTGAACAGGGACCGAGCTACGGCTGGATCGAGAGACCACTGTGAGGGTCTGCCTCCGCTCTGGCTGAGGTGATCTACAGTCGTTTTGTATACCTGGCAGATAAACCCGCTTGAATCAGAGACTTGTGCTCCAAGCACCACTCCCACACCCTCATTGCTTCCCTGCAAAGGGATAAGAATGAGCACCGCTTTGCTTGTTGATGTAATACATCACTGCTTTGTTGTCCGTTTGAAGGAGAATGTTCTTGTGACAAAGGACATCCTTCAGAGCTCGGATTGCATAGAGGACCGCCTCATCTCCAGGACATTTATGTGGAGATGAGTTTCTAACTGAGTCCATACACCTTGGAGTGTGGAGGGAGAGACAGTGAGCTCCCCATCCCATTAGCGATGCATCTGTGGTGATGGAGATCTGATGATCCGGGGAGCAAAGGGGAATCCTTCCAGGAGATTGCTTTCTTGAGACCACCAGGTGAGAGACCTTCAAGGGCCCGTCCACCTTGATGGGATAAGACTGGGGTGAGAGGTCGGGGACCACTGTGGAGAGCATCCACTGGGTGGTTCTCATGTGCAGTCGGGCCAGAGGGACAGTGAAGACGAGGACGCCATGAGACCCAACATGCGCTGCATCGAGAGAGCTGTAACCGATTGGTTCTCCCTGATGTAACGGGCCATACGAAGGATGTCGGAGTCTTCTGTCCTCTGGAAGAAAGCCTTCAGTGAAGAGGTGTCTAGAAGCGTCCCTATGAAAAGGAGCCTCTGGGAGGGTTGCAGTTGATTTTTTCAATTCAGCAGAACTCCCATGGGCGTGAGAGACGAAGTCGGTTTGCCTCGGCTTCCAAAGTCCTTGGCCGGAAGGGTTTCTTGAAATCAATCGTCCAGGTAGGGAAACACTCGGAGTCCACTTTCCTGAGATGCCATGAAGCGCAACAACACTTTGTAAAAACTCTGGCGCCGAGGATAGCCCAAAGGGCAGGACTTGAACTGATAATGCTGACCCAAAGCTACAAACCTGAGGAATTTATGTGGTCGGGTGGACGGGATATGCTGGTAAGCATCCTGCATATCCAGAGAGGCCAGCCAGTCGTGCTGATGCAGCAAGGGTAACAGGGTACCTAGAAATCATCTTGAATTTCTCCCTGGGAGGAATTTGTTTAACTTTCTGAGGTCTAGAATGGGGCGCATCCCCCCAGATTTCTTTGGAACCAGAAAGTAATGGGAGTAGAACCCTGTGTTTCGCAGATGCGGGGGCACCAGTTCTATTGCCCTGTTGTTCAGAAGGCCCTGGATCTCCGCGGTGAGGAGATCTGACTGAGAGGCCGACAACCTGGGTTGTCGTATGGGAGGACAATTCGGGGGGGGTTCCAAGAAATTGAGAGAGTAACCCTCGCGAATTATCCGAAGAACCCATTTGTCTGAGGTTATGGACTTCCACTGGTTGTAGAAGTACATCAGACGACCTCCCACCGGAGGAGAAAGTTCCACCTCGGGCAGAGTGGATGGAACTTGGGCTAACGATCATAAGGTAGCTGGGAGCTTTAGGTCCCTGCGCTTTCTGCCTTGCCTTCTTTTGAGGTTGGGCAGGTTGGCTTTTATGGAAGCTTCCCCGCCTCTGCCTCTAAAGGACTGGCGAACTATGAAAACTGACGTCTGTTCACATGCCCCCGAGAGGGGCAGGCGGAGGTCTGGCCAACTTAATGGCGTTTCTAGTCTTCTGAGTGGCCTCTAAGGCTTGCTCCACCTGAGGGCCAAAAAAGAAAGAGCCATCAAAGGCAGCGCCATCACCTGCTGCTGAGCATCATTCGTGAAGCCAGAAGTACGCAGCCAGGAATGGCGCCGGTACAAATCCGTGCTGGGCGAGAAGCAGTGTCGAAGCATCCATGGCGGCTTTGACCTGTTGGTTGACCCAATACTTAATAACGGTCAGAAGAAGCTCTGACTTGGAATCCGATTCTGAAGAGCTTCAACCATTCTTTTCATAGAGTGCCAAAGGATATACTCATACTGAGAAAATAGCCTTGATAACTGGCAATCGCATACTTAGAGTGGAGGCAGCAAGACTCTCTTACCTAATGTATCAATCTTACGAGACTCTTTGTTAATAGGTCGAAGCTGTAGTAGTTTGAGGAAGAACGACCTGTGTCATTCCCTCTGCCAGGACTACAATAGGATCCGCGAAGGCTTGGGATGCCAAAATGGGACGATCCTTGGGAGCTGAATACTTCTTATCAATGGATTTAGCCACTGAGGGAATAAGAGCAGGGTTATTCCATACCATTTGAGACATGCCTCAAGGAAGGCTGAATCGGAGGAGTCAACTCCGTAGGATTCTCCGGCATGAAGATACTGGAGTCTTAATATCTTCCCAGGATCGATGTCTGTAGTCTGGAGAGAAAGAGTGGATCCCAGGTTCTTCAATGAGAGACTCAAAGGACAGGTCCTCGACCACAGGCTCTGTAGCAAAGAAAGATCCTGTTTCCTCCACTTCATCACCCAACCGAAGGTCTGGGTCAGGCTCAACATCATTCCTGATGGTCCAGAAAGGACTGTTTGGACAGGAAAGGGAGGAAAATTAGGAGGAGGAAATGGCAGAAAAACAAGGAGAGTCCCTTACGGCTGCCGTGCCGAGACGGCAAAACGGGCTGGAAGACGGAATTGAGGAGGCGTGACGGGCGTCAAGAGGCACGCTTCTCGCGAACGCTCTGGCGGGCGCGCTTGCGACGACGCGCGCGACGGCGTGGCTAACGGGCGCTTAATGGACGACGCCGTTAACGGCGCCATGGGACGACGCCCGCTAACGCATCGGAGACGTCTACGCCAACGGCGCTGGCCGATCCAACGGCAATTACCGGGCAGCGCGCCGCTGGTGAGCAACGCGCGCCACCAACGGGCGCCGAACACGCTGGGCTGCCTAACGGCGCCGCAAGCTCCGGGCGTGTTCAAACGGGCCGACACGGCTACAGACTCCTGGAGAAGGCGCCGGAAAGGCCCCGGAACCTGGAAAACAAGAGAAGGAAAATATCAGAGATAAGGGCATCGGTGAGGCCCCGGCCCGCGAGCCATGTGAGGGGGAAACACCTAAGCACGGAGTCGCTAGCACCGGGTAGAAGGCGCCGCTGCACTCAGGGAAGGTCCAACCGCCTACCTGATCGCCGAGGAGCCCGAGGGCTCCGAGGTAACCGAGCCAGGCAGAAGAACCAACCTCCGAGCCCATCGCCCATAAGAGCGCCCACTGATGAAACTGCTCATCTGGAGCCCTACCTATAGGCGGGAGGGTCTCCGGTGTCGAGGACGACGATTATCGGAAGCTGGCTAATTCAAGAAGCGAGACCGCAACTAGCAACGATAACCCACCGCCGACGCTAGCAGACATAGACTACAGAGGGCGCACCTGAAAGATGCCTTCTTTGACCTGTGGGTCAAGAAGAGTTTCGGAGGCTTAACGTCTCGAATGCGACCGCTATTTTATGTGTCATGGGACCGCCTATCCCCTGGCATCGGACGACCGAATCGGAACCCCGCTGAGGAGAAGGAGGCTGACCGACCCAGCCCGCTGACTGAACAGCTTTCAACGAAGTCTCCTACCGCCACCTGACCTGCTCATGGTCGTGACTCACTCCAGTAGGCCGAGACTTCTTCAAGTAAGTTAAATTTAAATATTAGAAAAATTTTACTGAAAAAATAGAATAAAACTAAGCTGATACTACTATCGTGATAATGTTACAAAAACAAACTGAAAACTATGCGCTAGTTTGAAGTTTGACTCTCGACAGGCTGACGGCGTCGTCACTGAAGCGCACTGACGGGCGGGAAAAAGGAATCTGAGGCGCTGGATGGTCGTCGCCGAGATGGTCATTACCGCCGAGGCCGCTGCTCGCTGGCGCCGGTCTCGCTGGGCGCCGCCTTCTCGCCGACCTCCAGGCAAAGTTTGCTCCTGATGGTCTTAGGTGCCTCCGGCGCCAATCCCACTAGTGTGAATGAGTGGTGGAGACTTATGTCCAGGAAGATACACAGTTTTCCAAGTCAAGTACTTCAGCTCTGCTGAAGACAATGGCTCAAAAGGGGGTTGCATAAGCTGAGCGATGCAAATATTAAGATCCCAAGCAGGGGCAGGATCCCTGAACGGGGGATTGGTGTGAAGCAACCCTTTAAAAAACTTGGAGAACACAGGGTGAGCTGATAAAGAAGAGGGCTTACCTGCTGACAAGACGACAGACACAGCTGCCAAGTGCACTTTTAGGGTAGCTGGTCTCAGCCCCAAGGAATTTAAATGCACCAAATAATCCAGGATCGTGGGACACCAGCAGATTCTGGGGAAATATGTTTACTAGCACACCATATGGAAAATCTTTTCCATTTTGAATTATAGGTAGCCCTGGTGGAAGGCTTCCTAGAGGCATTCAAGATATCCAATACACCTTGAGAAAGGTGTAGGTCAAGCAAACTCTAACTCTTCAAGAGCCAAGCCTTGAGATTGAGAGATTTGAGGTTCGGATACCAAACTCTCCCCTGGGCACAGGTTAACAGGTTGTGATTCCTGGGAAGGCATAGGGGAAGGTGGACTGCTGAGGACATGAGGAGTGGGTACCAGGGCTGCCTGGCCCAATCTGGAGCAATCAGGATCATCTTGCAGGATTGAGATCTGATTCTGACTAGCACTTTGAAAAGAAGGGGGAAGGGGGAAAGCATAGAGAAACTTCTCTTCCCAACTGAGAAGGAAGGCATCCAGAGGGACTGAGCCCAACACTGGGGGCCTGCAGCAAAAAAGGGGAAGTTGGTGATTGTCTGGGGCTGCAAAGAGATCTATTTGCGGAGTGCCCCATCTGGCAAATATTACCTCCAGTACCAGGGGATCCAGTGCCCATTTGTGATGGCCCTGGGAAATCCTGCTGAGAGCATCTGCCAGGACATTGTCCTTGCCTGGGAGGTGAACTGCCATAAGGGAGGCTTTCAGAGAGTAAGCCAGAGACCAAAACTTCATTGCTTCGGTGCACAAGGCCGAAAACCAAGTGCCCCCTTGCTTGTTGATGTACCACATTGTAGTGGTATTGTCTGTTCTGACCTGAACTACCTTGTTCTGGACAGATGTGGAGAAAACCTGAAGTGCAAGAAAAACTGCTCTGAGCTCCAGCAAATTGATGTGGAGCAGGGATTCCTGAGGGGACCACAGCCCTTGGGTGGAAAGGTCGCCCATGTGAGCTCCCCACCCCAGGAGGGATGCATCTGTAGTAAGGGTCAAGGAATGAGACTGGGGGTGAAGGGAACCCCCTGTCTCAGATTGTTCTGATCCTGCCACCACTGAAGGGCCTGGATCAGGGTTCGAGTCACTGGAATCAATTTGGTTAGGGGATCCGTCCTTTGAGACCAAAAGGCTCTCAAATGGAACTGAATGTCCCTCATCTGAAATCTCGGTCCCTGCACTACTGCTGTAGGAGCAGCCATGTGCCCCAGGGAGCTGTAGAAATGCCTTGCTGGTCGAGAGACCTGCAGGGTGAAAGAGGAGGCCAGAGACACCAGGGTCCTTGCTCTCTCCAGAGGAAGGAAGGCTCTGGCTTCTTTTGTGTTCAGTTCTGCGCCTATGAAGGTGAGAAGCTGGACATGCTCCAGAACTGACTTTGGAAGATTGAGAAGGAAACCTAGAGATGTAAGCAGCTGCTGGGTTACTTGCAAATGAAGTTTGACCTGTTCTGGAGACTGGCCTACAATGAGCCAGTCGTCCAGATAAGGGAAGATGGCAATCTTTTGCCTTCTTAAATGAGCAACTGCTACTGCCAGGCATTTTGTGAACACCCTTGGAGCCGAGGAGAGGCCGAAGGGCATTGCTCTGAACTGGTAATGGCCTGAGGGAAGTTCGAATCTGAGGTACTTTCGATGGGAGCTTCTGATGAGAACATGGAAGTAGGCATCCTTGAGGTCCAGGGAGGCTAGCCAGTCCCCTGGCCTTAGAGAGAGTAAAATAATCCCCAGGGTCACCATTTTGAACTTTGGTTTTAAAAGGTGCTTGTTTAGATACCTGAGATCCAGAATGGGCCGCCATTCTCCTGTCTTTTTTTGGGGTAAGGAAGTACCTGGAGTACAACCCTTTGCCCTGCTGTAAGGGTAGAACCCTTTCCACGGCTCTGAGAGCCAGGAGGGCAGAAACTTCTGCTTCCAGGGCAAGTGCCTCTGATGGGTTTTCAGGTGGAAAAGATCTGGCTCTCATCTTCGGAAATTTTTTGAAGCTGAGAACCAGTTCCTGGCTTACTACCTCCAGGACCCACTTGTCTGATGTTAAAGACTTCCAGTCCTGGACAAAGTAAGCCAGCCTGCCCCCTACCGGTAGTGGAGAATCGGCCCTGGCTACCCCATCAGGGAGCCTGTTTTGCAGGGCTTTGGGTTGAGGGGTAGAAGCAGGCTTACTAGAACCTCTTCTGCCCCTTCCTCTAAAGAACCCCCTCTGGGCATAAGCAGAAGAGGAGGCCTGGGCTTGGTAAAATAGCATATGAAAAGGCCTGCCCCTGCCCCTGACATGCTGGCTTTGAGGAGTGACTTGCCTTTCTTTGGCCTGTGCACTCCTATAGGTGGTCCTATACTAATCCATTTTCTTCATATAATTCTTTGTCTGCTCTCCAAACAGAGAATTTCCCACAACAGGAAAATCCATAGCCTTACACTGGGTATCCTGTGACAGGGCAGTACATCTGAGCCAGGCCATTCTGCGAAGAGACACAGATGTAGTCATAACTCTAGATGAAACATCATTAGAGTCTACAGCAGCATGAAATTGCACCTTGGATGCCTCAATACCATCCACAGCCACCTGCTCCAGCTCCCTGGCAAGCTGTTCAGGGGCCTGTTTTGCTAGGGCCAGGACAGTATCCCACCTGGATTTCTGGTACCTAGCTGCGTAAGCCATATAATTTGCCTGTCTGAGTCCCAAAGATGCTGCCATGTACTGCTTTTTTGCCATGGCATCCATCCTCCTGGAATCCTTTTCAGGAGGGTGAGAGGCTAGAGGAATATTAGCCTTGTCACAGGCTGCAGCCTGCACTACCCCCACGTGGCTGCACTGCTGAGATAGAAACTCCGTATCAGAGCCTGATAAAGCATACCTCTTGTCCATCCTTTTATCCACAGGGAGGATAGAATGAGGAGTTTTCAGAATTTTTACTGTTTCCTAAAAGATTTATGCAAGGGAACAGACAGTCTCCTAGACTCTGGAATATCCATCATTTCCACAGAATCAGGCTCTTCTTGATCATCAACAGCTTCCTCGACAGGGAGTTGCAGAGTGTCAGCAACTTTCTTGTAAAACAAAAAATGAGAAGGGGACTCAAATAGCCTGGGAGGGGATACTCCTGAAGGTCTGTCTGGAGAGATGTCCGGTTCAATGGGCACATCCAGACTGTCAAAATCACACTCACTTTCCTCGTACCCCTCCTCCCCTTCCCATGGTTCATAAAAATCTTCAAAATCATAATCTTGAACCGAGGGAACCGACCGAACCGGGCGCTTACCTTATGGTGCCGGTTCGGACGGGACTGGGGAAAGAGACTGGACAATCTGAATAGCTTTGGCTATTTCCTCAGTGGTTGGAGAAAGAACTTTTGGCCCCAAACTAGCTGACCTTCTAGCCCTTTTAGTTGGAACCGGCTCCTCAGAGCTGGCTCTTCGTTTGCCCGAGGAAGCATCGCCCTGGTCAGAGGGCACTCCCTCAGGTTCGGTTGGAACCGAACCGGGCTGGCCATCTGGGTCAGCGGACTTTTTGGCCTCCCTTTCCCTGAGCCTACCAACTGTTTTTTCCACGGTGGCAGCAGGAAAATTTTTACAAATCTGGCAGTCTGCACTGAGGTGGTCAAACCCCAGACAATATACACATATGGTGTGTGGGTCAGCCTTGGCAAAGGCTTCCCCACAGAGGCCACAGTGCTGAAACCCAGTGGGTCCGGTTTTCCTTTTGGGTTTCTCAGACATAGTGCCAGCCTAACCAAAACTTGCCCGTTAACGGCAATCCACCAAGCAAGACTCTCTTATCGGTTCCCAACCGTGTCATGGGTCGTGGAAAAAAACGTAATAAAATCCATTTTTTTTAGAACCGATAAGAACCGGGAACTGCACTCTAAAGGGCTAGAAAGTCATTTTTAAACCCCTCTGATCGGTTCAAACCGAACCGAAAAAGACGTCTACAAGTTCCACACAGAAGAAAAATAAAAAGTAAGCCTATCTATTACTTACAATACCACAGACAGAGCTTGAACCGACGATTGCGGTTAAATTTCGATAAAAGAAACCGAGAATTACACTTTAAAACCGACAAACAAACCGAGCAGCAGGAGGAATCTCCGGAGCGACTGTTCAGTGAGGCGGAGTAAAGAATCTGACAGTTTAAGTTTGAGCTTCAACAGACAGAGTGTTCAACTGAGCTCGCGCTCAAGATTCCATGCCCTGCATGGAAGTTAACTCTTTCACCTCCGGAGCAGTTCTAACCTGGGGTTATACTGCATATGTCATAATATAGCAAGACTTCATGTAGTTTGAAGAGAAGCCCTCTCAACCTCTCTTCTAGCCCAAATCCAGGCATTAGAAGAGCAGCTGTCCTCCAATCCCAGAGAGGATATCCTCCTCCAGCTAGCGCAGATCTGGAACCAATATTCTGACACTCTTAGGGAACAGGGTCTGTATGCTTTATTTAAAATGCAGGCATGCTACATTGAGCAAGGGGAAAAGGCCAGTCATCTACTGGCTCTTGGGCTAAAGCAGCAGGAGGAATCCAGGCTAGTTGCAGCTCTTAACTCGCTTAAGGATGACTCCCTTCTTGCCTCCCCAAAGGAGATCGTTCAGGAATTCGAAAAGTACTACAAGTCTCTATATTCCCCTCCTGACAATGCTCCCTAATACCAGGATATCAGTGATTACCTAAATCATATTCCACTGCCTACTCCAGGTGAGTCCCAGCAACACTTCCTGGCCCGTAAAATATCCCGACTAGAACTTTCAGATGCCATTCGTTCCCTTCCTGTTAACAAAGCTCCAGGACCAGATGGACTTCTCCCTCAATTCTATAAAGTCTTTGAGGAACAGATATCTCCCCTGCTTCTTCAGACTTTTAATTACTTTTGTGAATCGGGTATAACAGATCCTACCCTCCCAGAGGCACTCATTATAGTGCTTCTTAAACCTAATAGGCCCAAGAATAAGGTAACCAACTATCGTCCTATATCCCTAATGAATTACGACATCAAACTACTTGCAAAAATTGTGGCATCCAGGTTAACCAAAGTCTGGCTCCCCGTGCTCAGTACGGAACAAGTAGGGTTTGTCGCAGGCTGCTCATCTTCTGACCATGTGCGGAAACTGTTCCATGTCCTCTCTGCATCCAGACACACCCCTACATCCATGGCCCTGGTGCCTCTGGACACAGAGAAGGCATTTGACAGAGTATCTTGGTCATTCATGTTTGCAGTTCTCAGGAGGTTTGGATTCCCAAAGACCAACGTAGACTGGATTAAAGTCCTTTACGCCTCTCCCACAGCCAAAATATATTGTAATGGGGTTTACTTGAAGCTGTTTCCCCTTCACTCGGGCACTCATCAGGGATGCCCACTCTCCCCAATGCTCTTTAATCTATATTTGGAGCCTCTGCTCTACCATCTCCAGATGTCACCCCATATTAAGGGCATTCAAGTAAGTGGGTTTGACTTATTCCTATTTGCCTATGTGGATGACATTGTACTGCACATAACAGATTTAAGAAATATGCTCCCAGCAGTCCTGGACATAATCGAATCTTATGGAGCACTTTCCAACTACAAGTTACACAGAGAAAAGTTGACGGTTATGCCTTTAAACGTACATACCTGTCAGTCTCAGACTGCAGGCCTGCACTTAGACTGGTCCCCCTGGATCCAATACTTAGGTCTTACAATCTCTCAAAACCTATCCCAAATGAAAAAATGTAACTTAGATTCTCTTCTTACCACTATAGGCCATGATCTGGATGAAAAAATTACTCACCTTAGTAATGTTGTTTCTTCTAATGGAGTCTTGCTATATTATGACAGTAGCAGTTTGTCCCACCACTAGAACTGCTCCAGAGGTGAAATGGTTAATACCATTCCAAAATAGAACTTTGAGCACGAGCTCTAAGAAGCAGCTCTATCTGTGTAATTTCAAACCTGAACTGTCAGATCTTTACGAGCAAAAACTCACTAAGGTCTGTGTGAAGCTGTAACTCACACTAGCCAAATGGCTACCTAAATATTAACTAACTATTGCTGGTCCCAACACCCAAGACTCAAGTCAGGGACCAGAACTACTAACACAATTCTAACAGCGTGAGAATAAAACAACAGTATAATAAAACACACACACCCAAACTCCCAAAAGGGAGAAATGCTAAAAGGCATAAAATAGTGCCCACACTAGGTTGCCCGCCCCACCCAAGTAGAAGTTCTGAGAGGGGCAGGTCGGGAGGTTATAATATAGCAAGACTCCATTAGAAGAAACAACATTACTAAGGTGAGTAATTTTTTCTTCAAACAACATGAAGTCTTGCTATATTATGACAGTAGCAGACTACACAGCAGTACCTCCATGGAGGAGGGGCAGAACCTACTTAGGAATAGGCTCTGAAGAACAGCTGTGCCAAACCGAGCATCTCTCCTGGCCAGGACATCCAGGGAGTAATGCTTGGCAAAAGTGTACCGCTTTCCAAGTAGCAGCCTGGCATATCTCTAATATAGGGATGTCTCTGGCAGCAGCAGCTAGAGACGCAGCTGTACCCCTGGTAGAATGAGCCCTCAAGCCAGAGGGGGCATCTCTGCCCAGTTTCTGATAACAAAATTGGATACAAGAGACAATCCACCTGGCAATTGATCTCTTAGTGGCAGGTTTGCCTTTCCCAACTTCACCATAGGTAAGGAAAAGTTGGAGGGATTCGAACCTGTGACCTTTGGTACGCTCTATATAGTAACTAAGAGCTCTCTTAACATCCAGGCTGTGCAACCTCCTTTCACCAGAAGAGGAGTGATCAGTGAAAAATACTGGAAGGGAGACAGATTGGTTAAGACGAAATCTGAAACCACCTTAGGTAAAAACTTCCTATTAGTCCTAAGGACTACCTTATCCCTGTGGAAAGAAATAAAGTCAGTTTCCACTGACAAGGCTTGCAACTCACTTATGCGTCTAGCAGAAGTGATAGCCACCAGAAAAACAGTTTTCCAAGTTAGATACTTAAGCTCTGCAGAAAACAGAGGTTCAAAAGTGGGTTGCATTAACTGGGCAATACAAACATTAAGGTCCCAGGCAGGGGCCGGTTCCCGAAAGGGTGGATTAGTATGGAGTAATCCCTTAAAAACTTGAAAACACAGGGTGAGTGGAAAGAGGGATGACTTTCCTGCTGATACAAAAGCAGATACAGCTGCCAAATGGACTCTCAGGGTAGCTGGTCTGAGACCCAAGGAATTAAGATGGACCATGTAATCTAATACAATGGGCAAATCAGCAGATTCTGGGAAATATTTTTCCAGCACACCAAATGGAAAACCTTTTCCATTTAGAACTATAAGTAGCCTAGTGGAAGGCTTTCTGGAAGCCTTTAGGATTTCAAGAACACCTTGAGAGAGGTGTAATCAGCAACCTCTAACTCCTCAAGAGCCAGGCCTTGAGGTTGAGGGATCTGAGGTCCGGATACCAAACCCTTCCCTGGGCACAAGTTAACAGGTTGTGAATCCTGGGGAGGCAAAGGGGAAGATGGATTGTCAGTGACAGAAGGAGTGGGTACCAGGGCTGCCTGGCCCAATCCGGGGCAATCAGAATCACCCTGCAAGGCTGAGATCTGATTTTGACTAATACTTTGAATAGGAGAGGGAAGGGAGGGAAAGCATAAAGAAACTTCCCCTCCCAATCCAGAAGAAGGGCATCCAGGGGGACTGAGCCCAACACTGGAGGCCTGCAACAGAACAGAGGAAGTTTGTGATTGTCTGGGGCTGCAAAAAGATCTGAGGGGTGCCCCATCTGGCAAAGACTATCCCCAGCACTTGAGGATCCAGGGACCATTCGTGATGGCCCTGGGAAATCCTGCTAAGAGCATCCGCTAGGACATTGTCCTTCCCTGGAAGATGAACTGCTATGAGGGAAGTGTTCAGGGAATAGGCCAGAGACCACAACTTCATTGCCTTGGTGCACAAGGCCGAAGACCGAGTGCCCCCCTGTTTGTTGATGTACCACATTGTTGTGGTGTTGTCTGTTCTGACTTGTATCACCTTGTTGTGGACAGATGCAGAAAATGCTTGAAGAGCTAAAAAGACAGCTCTGAGTTCCAGCAAATTGATGTGGAGCAGAGATTCCCAGGGGACCACACTCCCTGAGTGGAAAGGTCGCCCATGTGGGCTCCCCAACCCAGAAGGGAAGCATCTGTAGTGAGAGTCAAATTGTGAGCAGGGGGAATGAAGGGGAACCCCAATCTTAAATTGCTCTGATCCTGCCACCACTGGAGGGCCTGGATCAAGGTTCGAGTCACTGGGACCAACTTGGAAAGGGGTCTCTTCTGAGACCAATAGGTTCTCAAGTGAAACTGAATGTCTCTCATCTGAAATCTTGCTCCCTGCACAACAGCTGTGGATGCAGCCATGTGTCCCAGGAGCTGCAGAAAGTGTCTTGCTGGTCGAGAGACCTGCAGGGTGAAGGAGGAGGCCAGAGTCACTAAATTGGCCACCCTTTCTAAGGGAAGAAAAGCTCTGGCTAGCTTTGTGTCCAACTCTGCCCCTATAAAGGTGAGTACCTGGACTGGTTCCAGAACCGACTTTGGTAGATTTAGCAGAGCCCAGGAGGTGAGAAGCTGCTGGGTAACTTGCAGGTGAGATTTTACCTGTTCTGGGGACTGGCCTACAATGAGCCAATCGCCTAGATAGGAAAAACAGCAATCCTTTGCCTCCTTAAGTGAGCCACTGCTAGACACTTTGTGAATACCCTTGGGGCAGAGGTAAGGCAGCAGCATTGCTCTGAACTGGTAATGACCTGAGGGTAGTTCAATTCGAGGTACTTTCGATGGGAGCTTCTGATTAGGACGTGGAAATAGGCATCCTTGAGGTCCGGGGAGGCTAACCAGTCCCCTGGCCTTAGGGAGGGTAAAATCATTGCCAGAGTTACCATTTTGAACTTTGGTTTCAAAAGATGCTTGTTCAGATATCTGAGGTCTAATATGGGCACGCCATTCTCCTGTCTTTTGGGGTAAGAAAGTATCTGAATACAGACCCCTGCCCTGGTGCAGGGAGGAACCCTTCCACTGCTCTGAGAGCCAACAGGGTTGAGACCTCTGCTTCCAGAGCAAAGGTCTCTGAAGCACTTGCAGGTAGAAAAGTCTGGTTCTCAACTTGGGAAACTTTTGAAGCTGAGAACCAGACCCTGGCTTACTACTTCCAGAACCCACTTGTCTGAGGTTAAAGAAGCCCAGTTCTGTCTGAAGTAAGCCAGCCTGCCCCCTACCGGTAAAGGAGAATCGGCCCTGGGCACCCCATCAGGGTGCCTGCTTAGCAGGAGCTTTAGGCTGAGGAGTGGAAGCAGGCCTGCCCACCCCTTGTCTGCCTCTGCCTCTGAAGAAGCCCCTCTGAGCATAGGCAGAGGAGGCCTGAGTCTGGTAAAAAGGCCTGTGAAAAGGCCTACCCCTACCCCTACCCCTGGGGGTATGCCTCTGAGGAGTGGCTTGCCGCTCCTTAGCTTGGGCACTTTTGTAAGTAGTCCTATATTCATCCATCTTTTCATGTAATTCTCTGTCTGCTCCCCAAACAGAGAATTTCCACCACAGGAAAATCCATAGCCTTAGTCTGGGTATCCTGTGACAGACTAGTACACCTGAGCCAGGCCAACCTACGAAAAGCTACAGATGTGGCCATGACCCTAGAGGAAACATCATTAACATCCACAGCAGCATGAAACTGTACCTTAGAAGCCTCAATGCCATCAGCAGCCACCTGTTCTAGTTCGCTAGCCAGCTGGCCATGGGCTTGCTTGGCTAATTCCATAACAGTATCCCATCTAGATTTCTGATAACTAGCTACATAAGCCATATAATTTGCTTGCCTGAGTCCCAGAGAGGCTGCCATATACTGTTTTTTCGCCATGGCATCAATCTTCCTGGAATCCTTGTCAGGAGGATGTGAAGCCAGGGGATATTAGCTTTATCACAGGCTGCAGCCTGAACTACCCCAACATGACTGCATTGCTGAGAAAGGAATTCTGTATCAGGACCTGACAATGTGTACCTTCTGTCCATCTTTTTATCTACAGGAGGCACAGAATTAGAGCTTTTAAAATTTTATTGTTTGCTTCCTAAAAGACTTATAAAGGAATAGACAATCTCCTAGACTCTGGAATATCCATAATTTCTACAAAATCAGGCACCTCTTGCTCATCCACAGCTTCTTCCAAGGAAGCTGGAGGGTTCAGCAACTTTTTGTAAAACATAAAATGAGATGGGGACTCAGATAGCATAGGGGAGATTCTAGAGGTCTGTCTGGGGAATGTCCAGTTCAATGGGCACACCCAGACCTTCCCAGCCACATTCATACTGTTCATAATCATCCTCCCCTCCTCTGGTTCATAAAATTCCTCAACATCATATTCCTGAACCACTGAACCGACAAACCGACCTTTTGCCAGATAGTGGCGTTCGACGGAACCTGAGACAGTGACTGGACAATTTGTATGGTTTTGCTATCTCTGCAGCAGTTGGAGAAGGGTTTTGGACTCCAAAACTGCTGACTTTCTTGTTTTCTTACTGGAATTGGTTCCTCAGGAACCAGCTTTTCTTTGCCCGAGGAAGTCTCGCCTGGTCAGAGAAACATTCCCTCCGTTCGGTTGGCACGAACCGGGCTGTCCATCCGGTCAGTGGACCTTTCGCCTCTCCTGGAGCCTGCCCAATCTCTTTTCCAGGGTGGCTGCAGGAAATTCTTACATATCTGGCAGTCTGACTGGAGGTGGTCAAACCCCAGACAATAGACATAGGTGTGTGGGTCAGCCTTGGCAGACTTCCCACAGACATCACAGTATTGAAACCCAGTGGGCCGGTTTTCTTTTGGGTTTCTCAGACATAATGCCAGCCTAACCAGAAAAACTTGCCCTTTAAACGGCAGTGCCAGGCAAGACACCCTTATCGGTTCCTAACCGTGTCACGGGTATTGGAAAAAAACGTAATAAAATCCGTTTTTTTTAGAACCGATAAGAACCGGGAACCGCACTCTAAAATGTAAACTTTAAAGTTAATAAGTTTTAAACCCAGCTGATCGGTTCAAAACCGAACCGATAAACTTGCAAGTTCCACACAGACAAAACCTTTAATTTACTTATGATTACCACAGACAGAGCTTGAACCGAACGGTTTTGAGGTTAAAATAAAACTATTCTCGATTGAATCGAACCGAGAAAACACTGTTTAAACCGAGAAATGAACCTAGCAGTAGGAGAAATCTCCGGAGCGACTGTTCACTGAGGCGGAGTAAAGAATCTGACAGTTCAGGTTTGAAATTACACAGATAGAGCTGCTTCTTAGAGCTCGTGCTCAAAGTTCTATTTTGGAATGGTATTAACCATTTCACCTCCGGAGCAGTTCTAGTGGTGGGACAAACTGCTACTGTCATAATATAGCAAGACTTCATGTTGTTTGAAAGATGGGCTCCACTATACCTCTCGCTACAGGGAAGAATCAGTATAATCAAAATGAATGTCCTTTCAAGGATTTTTTTACTCCTGAATATGTTACATTTTTACCTTCCCCAGTCCTGGTTTCATAGTCTCCACAGGATAATCTCCCAATTTCTTTGATGGAACAAACCCCCAAGACAGTCATATGCTCATCGGGAAGCAACCAAACAACAGGGTGGCCTCCGTCTTCCCATTTTCTTTCACTATTATATAGCGAGCCATGTGGCTAAATATATGAAATGGCTGTCTCCTATAGTCCCACATTGTGATCCCCCTTTTACTCCAATCTGGTTGCAAACAGAATGTCAGCAGATTACCCAGAGTGGGATTTCCCTGCTCAGTCTACTATATGCCTCACCTAAAACTTGCTATGTTTTTATCAAACAAGAAGTATTCTAAACATCTATAAAAGTCCATTCCCAGCTGTGTTGGGCAATCAAATACGATCAAACTATGGATATCTCCCAACTCCTGTACTTGAATCCCAACCTTAGGCTGGGGAATCAATGTTTGACCCACAGAGAAGGTTCTCCCACCACCGAGCTTACAATTCTGGACCTACTTGTCAATGGCTTGCTTAAACCTAATACCGATGTTCTCCCTCTCCTAACCTTGACAGCTAGACAAGTGTTCAAAGAACACCAAATACGCCATTTATTGATCTCTACCTTTGGGAATGGCCCAGGGGAAATGGATCAATCTGGTCTTATCTCACCACTTTGCAGTATGGCCTGGCAGCCCCACGCAGTGTCCAGGATAGCATCCAACCTGTATCCCATCCTTTATCCCCGGAGGTGCATGGGGCTTCAACATACTGGTCCACATAATTTCTTGATAAAACCTTCCAGGGAAAAAAATTTGGCAGGCAGTTTATTCCTACACCACCAATGACAAACTCAGAATTATGCAGTATTATATACTACATAATATTTATTTTACACCTGCTAAATTGGCAGGTATGGGAAGACACCAGGATTCAAATTGCAATAGATGTAGCCTAGAAGTGGGCACCTTGTTACATGTGCTCTGGGAGTGTCCTTTAATCAAACCCTATGGGTCCAGATTAAGTCCAGGGTGGACCCTTTATTGGGGCTAGATAACCTCTTTCTTCCAGAGATCTGTGTCATAGGTGACTACTCGCAGGTAACAGTTAAGGAACTAAGGTATAGCATGTCCCTTATCTCCCACTCAGTCAAAAAACTGGTCTTAAAGCTTTGGAAGGATTCCACAATGATATCCTACTCTGAGTGGATTAATGAGTTATTATTTATTCTCAGAGCAGAACAGATGATAGGCTATCTTAGGCTTTCTCCAGCCAGTTTTGACAAAAAAATGGGGCAGGATTTTTACACTTTACTCCATTCCTAGATAGCAATATGCACTGTCTTATTTGGTAGGTATTTGGAAGGTAGTGCCTTCACCTAAGAGCACCTAACTGATTAGTATTGGTTTTCTTGCCTAGTTACTGTTCATCCCTATCAGAGAAATAACTGGTAGTATGGACCACCTAATGCCCTGTTGCAGTATACCTGATTAGCTCAATGAGGATCCTGTGCAAGGCGGGAGGGAAGAGGTGTGGGGTGGTAGGGGGGGTAAGGGGTTGAGTACAATAGTAAAAGGTTTTGCCAATGTAGTCTGTAATAAGAGCTGATATAACCCATGGTTTGACAACTATATGTATCTGTTCCTTGCATTGTGTTATAGCTACGTCAACTTTCACTTGCTCATCTGTACCTACTAAATAAAGTATATTGAATTAAACGAAAAAAAGGTGGAACTCAGAGACTACCTTAGGCAGGGACTTTCTATCTGTTCCGAGTTCAATCTTATCAGTACAGAGGGCCTGTAACTCTGAAATCCTCCTTGCAGAGGTGATGGCCACCAAGAAAATGATTTTCCAAGTCACATACTTGAGGTGAGCTGTAGCCATGGGCTTGAACGGAGGCTCCATGAGCTGGGCAATGCACAGATTCAGACTCCAAGGGGGGAACAGTTTCCCTTACTGGTGGCTAGACATGGAGAAGGCCTTTGAAGAACCTAAGGACTGTAGTTTGGAGATGGACCAAATAATCCAGCAGGATGGCATCGGATACTGCCAAGAGTTTTAATCTCTTACCCTTGCACCAAATAGAAATCTCTTCCATTTGGCTGCATAAGTCTTTTTAGTGTTTCACTTTATGGCCATGCTCAGGATCTTAAGAATCTGTTCAGAATACTGAGTTGCAGGGAACTCTAACTCCTCAAGAGCCAGGTTTTGAGGTGAAGAGAGTGCAGATCCGGATAAGTCACCCCTGTCTGGTGAAGAGTCAGCAGGGAGTGAGTATGGGGCAGGCAAATAGGCCTGCTGCAGGACAGAGTTAGAAGGGGAGGGTTCCAGGTCTGCATGGGCCAGTCTGGAGCTATCAGTATCAATGATGCTGGGTGTTGCCTGAGCTTTAACAACACTCTGAATATCAGAGGGAAAGGAGGGAATGCATAGAGGAACTTCCCTGACCAGTCCAAGATTAGGGCATCCACTGGGAGGGTTCCAAGGAGTGGAGATCTGCAACAATACTGAGGTAGCTGAAAGCTGAGGGGGGATGCAAACAGATCTATCTTTGGAGTACCCCACCTTCTGAACACTGTGGCTAGGACCTGCTTGTTCGGGGTCCATTCATTGTGGCCCTGACTGATGTGACTGAGGGCATCTGTTAGGGTGCTGTCCTTGCCTGGGAGATGAAAGGCTGACAAGCTGACCCTCAGGGAGTAGGCGAGGGACCAGATCCTTAGGGCTTCTGAACAGAGACTCCCTGATCTGGTGCCACCCTGCTTGTTTATCTAAAACATTGCAGTGGTGTTGTCTGTTCTTATCTGCACCGTTTGACCCCTCAGCTGAGGTGCAAAGGCCTGCAGAGCCAAGAAAACGGCCCTGAGCTCCAGCAGATATGTGCAGTTGTGACTCCTCTGGGGTCCAGACTCCACTTACTGATGTATTGTCTAGGAGAGCACCCCATCCTAGGAGGAGGATGTCTGTGATTGCTTTGGTGGGAGTTAAACCCTGAAAGGGGATTCCGACCGACAGGTTTGTGGGATCTTTCCAGCACACTAAAGCCTGGAGTAGGGCCTCTGTCACTGGTATTAGCTTGGACAGGGAATTGCTCTTTTTGGTCCATCAGGACCGCAGGTAGAACTGCACTTCTCTCATCCTGAATCTGACTACTGGGACAACTGCCATTATAGAGGCGATATGGCCCAGAAGCCTGAGGAAGTGTCTGGCTGGCCTGGCACGAAGGAGTTTGCCAATGACAAAAAGTTTTGAATTCTCTCTGGTGGCAGGAAGTCTGAGTCTTTTTGGATGTCCAGCTCAGCTCCTATGAAAGTAAGGAGCTGTGTGGACTGTAGATGAGATTTTTTTCAGATTTAGAAGGAACCCCAGAGACTGCAGGGTCTGTTTTGTGAGAAAAACGGATTCCTCCACCTGCTGAGAGGACCTTGCCACAAAGAGCCAGTCGTCCAAGTATGGGTAGACTGAGGCTCCTTGTTTTCTGAGATGAGCTGCTACTACTACTTGTTACTTTGTGAAAAGCCTTGGTGCCGACATCAGGTCGAAGGGCATGGCAGCAAACTGATAGCACCCTGAAGGATGCTTGAACCTGAGGAACCTTCTGTGTGACTTCCTTATGGGTATATGAAAGTAGGCATCCTTTAGGTCTAGGGAGGCTAGCCAGTCTCCCTGCTGCAAGGGCTGGATTACCATTTTCAGGGTGACCATCTTGAACTTTGGTTTTAAAAGATGCTTGTGCAAGTATCTGAGGTCTACAATAGGTCACCATTCTCATTTTCTTTGCGTCAGGAAGTACCTAAAGTAAAGATCCTTGCCATTTGCCTGGGCAGGGACCTTTTCTATGGCATTTATTGCCAGGGGGTTCTTCACCTCCAACTCCAGCAGGAGTTTTTCTGTTGGATTTAGGGATCTGGAGACCTGAGTAAGCCTGAGGTCTGGCATTTTCTTGAATTGCAGAGGCAGGCCTAGTCCCACTCTCTCCAGGACCCATTTGTCTGTGGCTATGAAGGTCCAAGCATGGAGGTAGTAGGAGAGCCTGCCCCCTACAGGGTTGGGGAGGCAACCTTTACCTGTAAGTCAGGCTTTAGACTGGTTAGCAGCTGGCTGGGTACAGGTGGCTCTTCTTTAGCCCCTTCTGCGCCTCTCTCTGTAGAAACCCCTCTGTTGGGAGTAGTCAAACTGAGTGAGTCAAACAGCAGATTTTGATCACAAGGAAAGTCCATAGCTTTGGACTGAGTGTCTTGTGAAAGACTAGTAGTCCTGAGCAAAGCAAAGCACCTGAAGGCTATGGCATGGGCCATATCGCTGAGGCACAATCACAGTTGTCATCTGCAGTGTGGAATTGGTACTTGGTAGCTTCTAGGACATTTTTTTGCAGTTTCAATTAAGTCCTGGGCCATAGTGTCTGAATCATGCTAAGCAATGGCTAGAACTGAGTTCCAAAGAGCCTTTTGATACTTGGCAGCACAAGCCAGGTAAGAGGAAAGGCGTACCGACAGAGAAGCTGTAGTATAAATCTTTTTAGCCATAAAATCAATCTTTCTAGAGTCTTTGTCAGGGGGCAGAGAAGACGGGAACTTCAGCCTTTTCAGAAGCAGCCTGCTGTACAATGCTGTCATGGCCAGAGTGCACAGACAGGAACTCATTATCATTAGGGCTGCGGGCGGAGCCTATTGCCATTTTGTGATCGCTCTGTAGCTTTGAAAATGGCGGATCGTGGAACCTTCCATTGGACTTTTGGCAGTATCCTTCCAAAATCCTAACGGAGGTTGAACCCCTCCACTACAATATGCCGCTACAGAATAACAACCGCACTATTTTTGCTGTTACTTCCGCATTCTGGTGCGGGAACTGTACATGCACGCGACTCGTGTGCATGCACAGTTCTGTGGGTGCCACCATGTTGCAAATGGTAAAATGCCATTCACTGTAAAGATGTCCCGACATCGGCCACCAGCTCCGCGCCATTCTGTACCCCCCACCAACTCAACTGGTACACTGGGAGCCCACCCCAGTGTGCGCAAAGATTTTTCTGTGCCCCCCTCCCCAAGTCATATCCACCATCGGGGTGCCCAATCCCCATGTCAGCATCCTGTACAACCCCCCCCCATTCATGTGGCACACTGGAAGCCCACCCCAGTGTGCCAAAATGTTTTTTCTTTTGTTTTCTGTAAATTAGAAAATAGTCCCTCATCATCGCGTTCCCCCACCCCGTAAAACAGAAAATGATCCCTCGTCGTCGCTGCAGTCTCCCTCACCCCTCCCACTCAGCACCCACCTCCCACACCCCCCTTACCCCACACTTATCTTCAGAGGTTGACACTGTCATCTTCTCTGGACAAGGACACGTCTGCACTCTTCAAAGCCCAACCACGAACTGAAGAATCAAAGGTAAGCATGCTATACTGGCATTCAATGGGGTTTTCAACTTATGCTGGTATCTCAACCATTTTTTGGAATTTTTGGCCCAGATTTTCAGCATGGGGTTCCTGGGACCCCAGCTCATGAAAACTGTTGCTATCACTTTGTTACTCGGTCCCAAAAGGTGATTTCGTGGTCGCTGCACGGAATCACCTTTCAGGACCGATTCACAAAATGACAGTGCCACTGTTCATGAGGTGGGGTCCCAAAAATGTTGCAAATTTGATGAACAAATTTCAAAAAATGACTGCATTACAAGGGTGCATTGAGCAGTTTCTATGCACGCTCCTAATGTCACCAATTTTTAATATTTTCACTCCACATTTTTAATATTGCCATTTTTGCATACCTCCTTCAAAACAGTACAGTTGTCATTTTCCACAACCTGCCCAAAACATGTTTTCACACCTGTGGCACAGAAAAACAGGTTACTCACCTGTAACAGTAGTTCTAGGAGTGGTATATGTTGTTCATCCACACTATCTGGCAGGTACCTTGCCGCTTTAAGAAGGTCTTCAAGCTGGCTCTTCCCACCCACCCGGGTGGTATAACCCTCGGCTCCGCCCCATGGCGCCAGATCTAGCCTGCTGGAAGATAGGTGTGTGTGTCAAGCTGGAGGGTCGGGTGGGTCCATGTGGATGAACAACATATACCACTCCTAGAACTACTGTTACAGGTAAGTAACCTGTTTTTCTAGGGACGTGGATATGTTGTTCAATCCACACTATCTGGCAGACTCCTAGCAGTTCTCCAGGAGGAGGGAGGCAAGGCGCACACCCCCTACTTAGGGAACAGGGACTGGAGAACTGAGGCTCCAAAACCAGCGTCCCGGCATGACTCAAGGTGGATGTGGTAATGGGAAATGCGGGTGTATGTTGACCTCTAGCTAGTAGCCCTGCAGATTTCCTGGATAGAGATGTCCCTAGAAGCAGCCACCGACGCAGCAGTATGACGGGTGGAATGAACCCTAAGCCCTACAGGAGGCTTCCTACCCACCAACCTAGAGCAGAGATCAATGCAGGAAGTGATCCATCTCCCAATCGTCCACTTTGTTGCACGTCTTCAGCGCAGGTGACAAACAGCTGGAAAACCTCTCACTGAACTTCCGCCGTACGCTCTTTATAGTAGGCAAGCGCTCGTCTCAGGTTCAAGGTATGGAGCCTGTACTCGGCCTCTGAGGTGTGAGTGGGGTAGAACACCAGCAAAGTCAACACCTGATTCAGGTGAAACTCCGACACCACCTTCGGAAGAAATTTTGGGTGGGGCACAGAACAACCTTGTCCCTGTGGAAGACCAGGTAGGGAGCTTCAATGGAAAGCACCTGGAGCTCCCCAATCCTTCTGGCTGACGTAATAGCACCAAGAAGGTGGTCCTCCACGATAGGTGAGATATGTTACATCTGTGCATCGGTTCGAATTGCTTGCCCATGAGCTTAGCAAATACCAGCAGTAAATCCCAAGGAGGTGGTGGTTCACGCACCGGAGGGGATATGTGATCTAGGCCTTTGAAAAAGCTCCAGACCACCTTCTCCTGTGCCGACTACTTACCGGCCCATGCCCGGTAAGCAGAGATGGCTGCTAGGTGCACCCTGAGGGTCATCGACCGAAGCCTCTGCTGGGAGAGGGACCACAGGTAGTCCAAATGCTAGCCAGCAGACAGGATGAGGGGTCTAACCCCTTGCCCTGACACCAAATGGAAAATCTCTTCCATTTGAAGGTATAGCATTTTCTGGTCAGTTCCTTGCAAAAAAGCCTCAACAACGCTGAGGACCTTGTCAGAAAGACCCAAGGCCTGGAGATCTAGCCGCTTAGGAACCAGGCCGTCAGGTGTAGGGATTGAAGGTCCAGGTGGAGTACCTTCCCCCGATTGAAGAAGAGCAGGTCCGGGCGGGCTGGAAGCCTCGCAAGCCTGGAGCTGAGGCTGAGGAGATCTGGATACCAGAACTGGTGGGGCCAGTCCAGGGCTACCAGGATCACCTGTGCCTTGTCCCTCCTGATCTTGAGGAGCACCTTGTGGATCAAGGGCAGAGGACAGAAGGTGCAGAAGAGGCCTGGGGTCCACGGCCTTGAGAAGGCATCCCCCTGCAGCGAATCCTGCTGAGGAGGGCAGGCATGGTACAGCCTCAGCTTGGCATTCTCCCTGGAGGCAAACAGGTCCACCTGAGGAGTTCCCCAGTGGGAGAACAGATCCTGACTACCTCCGGCAGGAGAGACCATTCGTTAGATGCATCGCCTGTCCAGCTGAGGGAATCGGCCAGACTGTTCAAGGCTCCTGCCACATGAATGGCTAGGAGATCCCCCTCCAGGCTGATCACGAGGGACCAAATGTGAAGAGCTTCCTTGCACAGGGGCAAGGAGCGCATTCCACCCTGTCTGTTGAGATAGTACATAGTCGTGGTGTTGTCCATCTGGATTTGGACCACTTGACCCCGAACAAACGAAGCGAAGGTGGTCAGGGCCAGCCAGAGCACTCGGAGCTCCAGCAGGTTGATGTGGCATTGGGACTCCCGAGGGGACCAGAGTCCATGGTCTTTGTGCTCCCCCCAGATGGGCACCCCAACCCATCAGAGAGGCGTCGGTCGTCAGGAAGACTGCCAGCTCGGGGCAAACAAACGGGATCCCTTCCTGCAGGAACCAGCTGGTCAAGATGACCTGAGTGCTAAGACCACTGGCTGGCCAGTTCCATTGGAGAGAATGCATATGCCAGTGGGCCCATCAGACCATGCTAGTGCAGGCCGCCATATAGTCCATAAGATGCAGGAAGTCCCAGGCAGGGCACAATTGCCCAACCAGAAATTATAGGGCAAAGGAGGAGAGAACCTCCGCCCTGTCCACTGGGAGCCGAGCTCTGGCTCGGCAGGAGTTGAGCTCTGTCCCAATGAACTGGATCACTGTGCAGGCTCTAGTTCTGACTCATATCACCCCTTGTGGTCAACACCCCGATGGCAAGACAGAAAAAGACAAATTACAGCGACATTCATTAGTGGTCCTTTTCTGCCAGTGTTTCACCTTCCCCAGTGTTCCGCCCTCCCGGACTAACTCAACCTGGAGTTGGAATCCTAGAGTCCGGTGGGTGTAGGAGGGCAGAGCCCCCCTCATGGGGGGTGTGGGGGGCACAGCCCCACAACAGAAAACAGCGATGGAAGAGGCAGCACAATATCTGCATCGGTATTGTGCTGTCACTGTGGGGGAGGTCGTCATTCTCGCCGACGAGATACCATGGTGCTTCCATTCCGACTTGGCTTCGATGATCAGGAGGCCAAGGTCTAGGCAAGTCTGGAGGGCCAGAGATCCCTGGGCTGCTCCACCTCCAGCCTGGAGGGACCTCCTATCAGGCAGTCGTCCAGGTAAGGGTATACCCAGACCCCTCGGCACCTCAGGAACGCCGCCACCACTGCCATGCATTTGGTGAAGACCCTGGGGGCTGACGAAAGGCCGAGGGGCATGGCTCAGAACTCATAAAGGGTTCTCTCTGCCCGAAAGTGGAGGAACCGCCAGTGGGATGGATGGATCGGGACGTGGAAGAATGTGACCTGAAGATCCAGGGAGCAGAACCACATTCCTTGCTCCAGAGATGGTATTATCTGTGCCAGAGTTACCATCCGGAAGGAGTGTGGCTTTAGGAACTTGTTTAGATCGTGCAGATCTAGAATGGGGTGCCAGCCCCCCATCTGTTTCGGGACCAGGAAGTACCTGGAAATGAACCCTGGGTTGGGAGGAGGATCTGCCACCTTGCAGATAACCCCCTTGTGGAGGAGCTGATCGATGTCATCTCAGACAGCCGACTGGGAGGCTGCGGACCTGGTAGCTCCCCATGGGGCACGTGCTCAGAAGGGAGGGCCTGCTAGAAGAAAAAATTACTCACCATAGTAATGTTGTTTCTTCTAATGGAGTCTTGCTGTATTCAGACATAATGCAGTTAGCCCCAGCACTTGAACTTCCCCGGAGAGGAAAGAGTTAACTCTATGCAGAAGCATAGAACATTGAGCTCAAGCTCGGTTTTCAAACCTCTGTCTGTGGTACTTCCCAGTGTAACTGTCAGATTCTTACGAGCACACTAACTAACATACTATAGTATGGAAATTGTTCAACATATAGCCAAATGGCAAAAAAATATTTTTGGGCCCAAAAGACTCAAGTCAAGAACCCAAGAAGGAAAAGTAGTGACAATATTTAAGTATAAAACACCAGAAAAATAATAACAACATCCACCCCACCCAAGAGGGAGGGTACAAGGTACACCCCTGAGGTGCAACACTGTACCTGCCAGCCCACTTCCCAAAAAACAGGTTCTGAGAGGGGAAGCGGAGGGGAGGTCTGAATACAGCAAGACTCCATTAGAAGAAACAACATTACTATGGTGAGTAATTTTTCTTCAAACAACATGAAGTCTTGCTGTATTCAGACATAATGCAAACTACCAAGCAGTTCCCTATGGAGGAGAGAATGCAGAACCTACTTTGGGAAGAGGCTCTGCAGTACTGCTGTGCCAAATCTAGCATCACTCCTAGCCTGGATGTCCAGGGAGTAATGCTTGGTAAAAGTACGTACTGTTTTCCAGGTGGCTGCTTTACAGATCTCTAACAAAGGTACATCTCTGGCTGCAGATAGAGAAGCAGTTGTACCCCTAGTCGAATGAGCCCTCAGACCGGAAGGGGGCGTTCTACCCAACTTGTCATAACAGAATTGTATACAAGAAACAATCCACCTGGCAATAGTTCTTTTAGTGGCAGGCTTACCATTCCCCACTTCACCATAAGTGAGAAACAATTGAAGACAGTCATTTCTATGTGCCTTTGTACGCTCAATGTAGTAGCTAAGGGCCCTCTTAACGTCCCGACTGTGTAACCTTCTTTCACCTGAAGAAGAATGATCAGTGAAAAACACAGGGAGAGATATAGACTGGTTCAGATGAAAATACGATACCACTTTGGGCAAGAACCTCCCATTGGTTCTTAGGACCACTTTGTCCCTATGGAAGGAGATGAAGTCAGGTTCAACTGCCAGAGCCTGTAACTCACTAATCCGGCTCAGGAAGTAATAGCTACCAGGAACACAGTTTTCCAGGTCAGTACTTCAATTCAGCGAAGCCTGAGGTTCAAAGGGTGACTGCATAAGCTGAGCTATGCAGACATTAAGATCCATGGCAGTAGGCTCCCGAAGGGAGGCTAATGTACCCAGTCCTTTGAAAAACTTTCTGAAAACAGGATGAGATGCCACGGAAGAACCCTTCCCTGCTGAGAGGAATGCAGAGACAGCTGCTAGATGAACCTTCAGAGTGGCAGGCCTAAGGCCTAGACCATTCAGATGAACTAGATAGTCTAAGGTTGTGGAAATGTCTGCAGAATCAGGCAGGATGCCTTTCTGAGCACACCAAATACTGAACCTTTTCCATTTGGAGCTGTAAGTTTTTCTAGTGGAAGGTTTCCTGGAGACCTTCAGAATATCCAGAACTCCCTGAGAAAGATGTAGTGCTGCATATTCCAACTCTTCAAGAGCCAGGCCTTGAGATTGAGAGACTGGAGATTGGGGTACCAGATCCGCCCCTGGGAGGAGGACAGATTGTATGTCCTGGGCAGAGACAGGGGATGTGACACTGACAAGGACAGCAGTAGAGGATACCACGGCTGTCTGGCCCAATCTGGAGCCACCAGTATCACTGGGCAGGGCTGAGTCCTGATCTTGATCAGAACTCTGAACAGCAAAGGGAAGGGAGGGAAGGCATAGAGAAACCTGCCCTTCCAGTCCAAAATGAGAGCATCCTGGGGAACCGTCCCCAGGACTGGAGGTCTGCAACAAAACAGAGGAAGTTGATGATTGTCCTGTGCTACAAAGAGATCTATCTCTGGAGTGCCCCACCTGGAGAAGATGACCTTCAGTATGTGAGGATCCAGGGACCATTCGTGGTGTCCCTGTGAAATTCTGCTCAGAGCATCTACTAGTATGTTGTCCTTGCCAGGAAGGTGAACTGCTACCAGAGAAGTCTGAAGAGAATAGGCCAGAGACCACAGCTTCATGGCTTCTGTGCACAAGGCCGAGGACTAAGTGCCTCCCTGCTTGTTGATGTATCACGTTGTGGTGGCGTTGTCCATTCTGACTTGGACCACCTTGCCCTTGACTGAATCCAAGAAGCTCTGCAGGGCTAGAAAAACTGCCCTGAGTTCCAGGAGATTGATATGAAGGAGAGACTCTTGTGGGGACCAGACTCCTTGAGCTGTCAGGGCTCCCAGGTGGGTTCCCCCCTAGGAGAGAAGCATCCGTAGTTAGAACTACTGATAGGACTTGAGGGAGAAATGGAACCCCTTGTCTGCGGTTGTCCTGGTCCAGCCACCACTGGAGAGCTTGGACCAGAGTCTGAGTCACATGGATCAGTTTGGTAAGTGAATCCTTCTTTTGAGATCAAAAAAACCTTAGATGAAACTGAATGTCCCTCATCTGGAACCTTGCTCCCTGCACCACTGCCGTGGAAGCTGCCATGTGGCCCAGGAGCTGGAGGAACTGTCTTGCTGGGCGGGAGACCTGAGGTCGAAAGGAGGAAGTGAGATCCACTAGGGCCTTCACCCTTGCCAGGGGAAGGAAGGCTTTTGCTTGTACAGTGTCCAGCTCTATGCCTATAAAGGTGAGAAGCTGAACTGGTTCGAGGACAGACTTTGGAAGATTGAGAAGAAACCCCAAGGAGCTGAGTAGGTCCTGGGTAGTTTGAAGAGCTGACTTGACCTGTAAAGGTGACTGACCCACTAACAGCCAATCGTCCAGATACGGGAAGATGGTGAGACCTTGTCTTCTGAGGTAAGCCACCACTAATGTAAGGCACTTTGCGAACACCCTTGGAGCTGATGTTAGGCCGAATGGCATAGCTCTGAATTGGTAATGGCCTGAAGGCAACTCAAACCTCAGGTATTTTTTGTGGGAGCACCTGATAGGAATATGGAAGTAGGCATCCTTGAGGTCCAGAGATGCTAGCCAATCCCCTGGCCTTAGAGAGGGAAGGATCATTCCCAGAGTTACCATTTTGAATTTGGGCTTTGTAATGTGTTTGTTCAAATACCTTAGGTCTAGGATGGGTCGTCACTCCCCTGTTTTCTTTGTGGTAAGGAAGTACCTGGAGTACAGTCCTTTTCCCCTGTGCTGAGCAGGAACCTTCTCTATAGCTCTGAGAGCTAGAAGAGAGGAAACCTCTGCCTCTAGGACAATGGTTTCTGAGTGATGCAGGTGGAAAAGACTTGGCCCTCTTTGGAAATTTTTTGAGCTGAGGGCCAGTCCTGGCTTTGCCAGGACCCACTTGTCTGAGGTCACAGACTTCCAGGCCTGGAAGTAGTAAGCCAGCCTGCCTCCTACTGGAAATGGGGAGTTGACCTGGGCTGATACATCAGGGTGTCTGCTTGGCAGGAATCTTAGACTGAGAGGAGGAGGGAACAGCTCTGCTCATCCAGCTCCTGCCCCTCCCTTTGAAGAACCCCCTCTGTGGGAAGGGAGAGGAGGCCTGGGCTTGGTAAAAAGGCCTTTGAAAGGGCCTGCCCCTGCCCCTAGACTGCTGCTTGTGTGGAGTGGCTTGCCTTTCTTTGGCCTGTGCACTCCTGTATGTGGTCCTGTATTCATCCATTTTCTTCATAGCCTCCTGTCTGCTCCCCAAACAGAGAGTTACCTACTACAGGAAAATCCATAGCCTTAGTCTGGGTATCCTGTGAAAGGCTAGTACATCTGAACCAAGCATGTCTTCTGAGAGACACAGATGTAGCCATGACTCTAGATGCCACATCATTGGAGTCCACAGCAGCATGAAATTGCATTTTGGATGCCTCAATTCCATCAGCAGCTACCTCCTCCAGCTCCCTGGCTAGCTGGGGAGAGGCCTGTTTGGCCAATTCCAGAACCGCATCCCAACTGGATTTCTGGTACCTGGCTGTGTAGTCCATATAAGTAGCCTGCCTGAGTTCCAAAGAGGATGCCAAATACTGTTTTTTGGCCATGGCATCCACTTTCCCGAAGTCCTTATCTGCGGGGTGTGAAGCCAAAGGAATGTTAGCCCTGTCACAGGCTGCAGCCTGCACTACCCCAACATGGCTGCAATGACTATAAAGGAACTCCACAGCTGAGCCTGATAACAAATACCTCCCATCCATTCTCTTACCCACAGGAAGTATTGAATTAGGGGTTTGTAAAATTTTGTGTGTTTGTTTCCCCAAGGATTTATGAAGAGGGATAGACAGTCTTTTGGACTCTGGGATGCCCATCATTTCCACAAAATCAGGCCCTTCATCCTCCTCTGCAGCTTCAATCAAGGGAAGCTGCAGGGTTTCTGCCACCTTTTTGTAGAACAAAAAATGTGAAGGGGACTCAGAGAGCCTGGGAAGAGAGAGAGACCTGAGGGCCTGTCTGGGGAGATGTCCGGTTCAATGGGCACATCCAGACCCCCGGTCATTGTCATCATCATCATCCTCGGGATAGTCTTCATCTCCCTTCCACTCCTCATAAAAAGTGTCTGGATCATAATCCGGAGGAGACGGATCTGTCCGAACCGACCGCCTAACCGGTCTAAGCGATTGAACAATGCTAATCGCTTTGGCTATTTTGTCCGCGGTTGGAGAGTGCGATACCGGATCCGAACCAGCAGACTTACACTTCCTTTTTGATGGAACCAACCCCTCAGGGTTGGCTCTCTTTTTGCCCAAGGAGGTATCGCCTAGGTCAGTAGGTACCTCCTCAGGTTTGGCCGCAACCGAACCGGGCTGGCCATCCGGATCTACAGACCTCTCAACCTCCCTTTCCTTCAGCCTACTCAGTCTTTTGTCTAGGGTGGATTTAGGAAAGTTTTTACAGATTTGGCAGTCTCACTTGAGGTGGTCAAACCCCAGTTAATAAACACAGATGAGGTGGGGGTCAGCCTTAGCAAAGGCCTCCCCACACTCAGTACAGTGTTGAAACCCAGTGGGACCGGTTTTCTGCTTGGGTTTCTCAGACATGGCCAACCTAACAAATTACCCTATTGCAGCTTTCAAACCAGGTAATACAACAACTGATCGGTTACAAACCATGTCACTGGCTTTTTAAAAGAACCAGCTAAAAACCTCAGTTTTTTGAAACCGATCAGTACCGGAACACCACTCTAATCCCAGAAATAAATTTAAATAGAATGGGTCGGTTCCAAACCGGACCGACCGGAAAGAAACCGAAGAAAAGAACAATTTCCAACTTTTTCAAAGAATAAAACATAGTCACTACTTGTCTACACACTACCTGTACCATAGACAGAGGCTGGAAATCCGAAAATAACAAAAAATTATACGGTTTAAACCGAACGCTTTACTTTTACCGAACCAAGCAGAGGAAATCTCCAGAGCGACTTCGCTGTTAGGCGGAGTAAAGAATCTGACGGTTACACTGGGAAGTACCACAGACAGAGGTTTGAAAACCAAGCTCAAGCTCAACGTTCTATGCTTCTGAATAAAGTTAACTCTTTCCTCTCCGGGGCATTTCAAGTGCTGGGGCTAACTGCATTATGTCTGAATACAGCAAGACTTCATGTTGTTTGAATTCCAGAGGCAAGCTCCTGCCTACCACTTCCAGCACCCAGCAGTCCATGGTGATAGCAGACCAGGTGGAAAGGAAGTGGCAGAGCCGGACCCCCATGGAGGGGACCCAGGGGAGAAGCAATGGGGTTGGGGGAGGCACCCTGCAACCCGTCACTGGGCAGGCTTGGAGGAGGAGAGACCAGCCGGAGTCGGGACCTTCCCCAGGCTTCCTAAATGAGGAAGCCACAGACTTGGCTGTAGGGCGCCAAGTCTGAGCCTGCTGGCCCTGCTGCTTGTGCTGCTGGGCTGGTCTATCCACAGGAGCGAAGGGACAAAAGGGCTTATGCTTCTGATAGCGGGGGCCCTTGTCCTTCTGAGCAGATGTGACAGAATCCAAGGTGGCACTGGATTTCTCAATGCACTGGAGGTGATCCTTCACACTGGGCCCAAACAGGTTGGTGCCCAGAAAAGGGACATATGCTAGCTTGTGCTGGGTATCCGCCCTGAAGGTCGGGATCTGCAGCCAAGCCCTGCAGTGCATGTCCACTGCGGCCACTACGGAATGGGTACATGAATCGCCGATATCCAGAGCAGTCTGGAGCTGCTGCTTAGCCACCACTCTACCCTGATCCCAGACCTGCTTAACCATGGTTTGGAGGTCAGCTGGGAGATGAGGAAGCACCTCATCCAGGGAGCCCAACAAGGTGTGCGAGAAGTGTGCCATCATAACGGCCGAGCTGGCCTGGCAAAGGCCCAATGAGGAGGCAGCATAAACATTTTTGCCCAAATGGTCCAATTTCTTGGACTCCTTATCTGGGGGCTTGTCCACATCCTGGGTGTTGCTAGAACGCCACAGAAACAGAGTCTGTCACCAACTCCTTGGCGGCTGAGGGTTGCTCCGTGAAGCCCAAAAGGGCACCTGTGGGGACCGCAAATCTGGGCCGATGGCGCTGGGCAAGAGGCTGGATGCTGCCATAACTCTAGTGCCAGACCGACAAAGGCCTCGGCAACAGGGAAGGCCTCCATGGGGGAATCCCCTTTATCCAGGATCTCCATCAAGGGATATCTGGAAAGCTTTTGCACAGGTTCAACCGGCATCCCAATGGACTCTGAGATGAGCCAAAGAATACCAAGGAATGAGGAAGGGCTCTCTTCCACTGGATGGGAGTGCAACAAATGGACGGGAGTGCAACGAGGAGTCTTTGGACTCCAAGGAGTCTGCATACAGCTGATGACCACCCAAGACACTTTCCACTTGCCGAGGCCAATCGGGGGTGACAGTGGACCGACAGCTGATGGGGCAGACCCAAAGCCGACCAAGAACTCTTGGACGGTGCCCCATTTCTCGGTTGAGGAGGCGGTGATTCCACCATAATGGGTGAGGGAGCCGTTTCGGCCAAGTTGGCAGCGTCGGAACTGGATTCTCGACTGAGGAAACGGTGGCGGGAGTCGTCAGCGGCCATTCGGGTGACAACTACATAATAGCCAGCATAGAAGCTGGCATCAGTTTACAGCTGGTCAGAATGAGCTGCTGCCACATTAAATCCTTATAGCGCCGAGGCAACTTGCGCTGGAGCCTTTCCTCATCCAAGGAGCAAGAGGAAGAACAGCGGCAGCGCCGCTTCCCGTAATGTCGGGACCGAGACTACCGACGTTGGCGGGATTTATCCGACACAGACATGGACCGAGACCTTGACCATCGGCGATGCCGATGGTGGACCAAGGAAGGAGCAGGGGAGACCCACTGCCCCTATAGTTCAGGCTCCTGGGCCAGAGACTTCGGCTCAGGAGGCTGAGCAAAGTCCCCAGAAGGCATTGAGAGAAAAAATGACTCACCATAGTAATGTTGTTTCTTCTAATGGAGTCTTACTGTATTCTGACTATATGCAGTTAGCTTCAGCACTTGAACTGCTCTGGAGAGTAAGGGGTTAATTCTATGCCAGAGCATAGAACATTGAGCTCAAGCGCAGTTTTCAAACCTCTGCCTCTGGTACATCTCAGTGTAACTGTCAGATTCTTACAAGCAAAAACTAACTAACTAGAGTTATGGAACTTGTTTTTAATTTTAGGCCCAAAAGGGCCATAAAGCTTGGGTCCATAAGACTCAAGTTGAGAACCCAAGAAGAAACAGAGTAGATAGTGAATTAAATATATAACAAATAACAAAAGAACAACAACAACCCCACCCTAAGTAAAAGGGAGGGGTGCAATGTACACCCCTGAGGTGCAACACTGTACCTGCCAACCCACATCCCAAAAACTAGGTTCTGAGAGGGGAGGCAGGGAGGGAGGTCAGAATACAGCAAGACTCCATCAGAAGAAACAACATTACTATGGTGAGTAATTTTTTCTTCAAACAACATGAAGTCTTGCTGTATTCTGACTATATGCAGACTACCAAGCAGTTCCCCCCAGGAGGAGGGGACATAGTACCTTATTTTGAGAATAGGATCTGCAACACTGCTGTACCAAACCGAGCATCACTCCTAGTCTGGATGTCCAGAGAGTAATGCTTGGTGAATGTATGGACTGTTTTCCAGGTGGCTGCTTTACATATTTCTACCAAGGGGATATCCCTAGCAGCTGCAAGGGAGGCAGCCGTACCTCCAGTCGAGTGGGCCCTCAGGCCTGAAGGAGGTTTTTTGCTCAATTTGGAATACCAGAATTGGATACAAGAGACAATCCACCTGGCAACAGTCCTTTTAGTGGCAGGTCTACCTTTTTCCGCTTCTCCATAAGTCAGAAATAGCTGAAGACAATCCTTCCTATGTGCCTTAGTATGCTCTATGTAATAGCTAAGTGCCCTTTTCACATCCAGACTGTGAATTCTTCTCTCCCCTGAGGAAGAATGGTCAGTGAAAAACACAGGTAGAGACATAGATTGATTCAGATAAAAATCTGATACCACTTTAGGTAGAAACTTTCTATTTGTCTTGAGGACCACCTTGTCCCTATGAAAGCAAATTAAGTCAGGTTCTACTGACAAGGTCTGTAATTCACTGATCCTCCTGGCAGAAGTAATAGCTACCAGGAAAACAGTCTTCCAAGTCAAGTACTTGAGCTCGGCAGACGTTAAGGGCTCAAAGGGTGGCTGCATAAGCTGTGCAATGCAGACATTCAGATCCCAAGCTAGAGTAGGCTCTCTAAAAGGTAGGTTAATGTGGACCAAGCCTTTGAAGAACTTACTGAAAACAGGATGGGATGCCAGGGAAGATCCCTTCCCTGCAGAAAGAAAAGCAGACACAGCTGCTAAATGAACTTAAAGGGTCGCAGGCCTAAGGCTTAGGCTATTAAGGTGAACCAAATAATCCAAGGCCGTGGCAATACCTGCAGCCTCCAGCTGTATACCTCTCTGAGAACACCAAATGGTGAACCTTTTCCATTTGGAATTATAAGTTTTCCTGGTAGAACGTTTCCTAGAGACCTTCAAAATATCCATGACCCCTGAGAAAGATGCAGGCCTGCATATTCTAACTCTTCAAGAACCAGGCTTTGAGACTGACAGACTGGAGATTGGGATACCAAATCCTCCCTTGAGAGGAGGTTAACAAATGTTGTCTCCTGGGTAGAGACAGGGGAGTGACGCTGCTAGAGACAACAAGAGAGGATATCAGGGTTGTCTGGCCCAGTCTGGGGCCACTAGAATCAAGGTGCAGGGTCGATACCTGATCTTGGTCAAGACTCTGAATAGTAGAGGAAAGGCATAAAGAAACCTGCTTGTCCAATCTAATAGGAGAGCATCCAGAGGAACAGTCCCTAGGACTGGAGGTCTGCAGCAAAACAGAGGAAGTTGATAATTGTCTGGGGCTGCAATGAGATCTATCTCTGGAGTGCCCCATCTGGTGAAGATGACTTTCAGGACATGAGGGTTCAGGGTCCATTCGTGATAGCCCTGGGATAGTCTGCTCAAAGCATCTGCCAGCACATTGTCCTTCCCTGGAAGATGAACTGCTGTCAAGGAAGCTTGGAGAGAGTAAGCTAGAGACCACAGTTTCATGGCTTCTGTGCACAAGGTCGTAGACCGAGTGCCTACCTGCTTATGTACCACATTGTGGTGGTGTTGTCTGTCCTGACTTGCACCACTTTGCCTTTGACTGACTCTGAGAAAGCCTGGAGGGCTAGGAACACAGCTTTGAGTTCCAGGAGATTGATGTGAAGGAGAGACTCTTGCTGTGACCAAATTCTTTGTGCAGTGAGAGTCCCCAGATGGGCTCCCCAACCCAGGAGAGAGGCATCTGTGGTTAAAACCACTGAGGGGGCTTGACTGAGAAATGGGACACCCTGTCTGAGGTTGTCCTGATCCAGCCACTACTGGAGAGCCTGGACCAGATTCTAAGTCACTGGAATCATTCTGGTAAGAGAATCTTTCTTCTGAGACCACAACAACCTTAATTGGAACTGAATGTCCCTCATCTGAAACCTGGCCCATTGTACCACAGCAGTCGAAACTGCCATGTGGCCTAGGAGTTGGAGAAAGTGCCTGGCTGGTCGAGAAACCAGAGGCCGAAAAGAGGAGGCCGGATCTGTAAGGGCAGTTACCCTTGTCTGTGGGAGGAAGGCCCGTGCCTGGACTGTCTCTAACTGTACTCCTATAAAAGTGAGGAGTTGTACAGGTTCAAGAACTGATTTGGGAAAACTGAGAATGAATCCTAGGGAACCGAGCAGATTCTGAGAAACTTCCAGAGCTGACTTGACTTGGTCTGAAGACTGGCCTACAATAAGCCAGTCGTCCAGATAAGGGAAGATTGAGATACCCTGCCTTCTGAGGAAGGCCACTACTACTGCAAGGCACTTTGTAAATACCCTTGGAGCTGAAGTGAGGCTGAAGGGCATGGCTCTGAATTGGTAATGGCCTGAGAGCAACTCGAACCTGAGGTACTTTCTGTGGGAGCACCTGATAGGAATGTGGAAATGGGCATCCTTGAGGTCTAGGGATGACAGCCAATCCACTGGTCTCAGAGAGAGAGAGAGAGAGAGAGAGAGAGAAGGATTACTCCCAGAGTCACCATTTTGAACTTTGGCTTTGTGATATGTTTGTTAAGATATCTTAAGTCTAGGACGAGTCACCACTTCCTTGTCTTTTTTGGGGTAAGGAAGTACCTGGAGTACAGCCCTTTGCCCCAGTGTTGTGGAGGAACTCTTTCCACAGCTTTCAGAGCTAGCAGGGAAGAAACCTCTGCCTCTAAGACAATGGTCTCTGATGCTGATGCAGGAGGAAAAGACCTGACTCTCATTTTTGGAAATCTTTTGAAGCTGAGAGCCAGGCCCTGGCTTACTACCTCCAGGACCCACTTGTCTGAAGTAACAGACTTCCAGGCCTGGAAATAGTAAGCCAGCCTGCCCCTTACTGGTATAGGGAAGGCGACCCGAACTGACACATCAGGGTGTCTGGCAGGAGCCTTGGACTGGGAAGAGGATGCAGCCCTGCTCATCCCCCTCCTACTTCTCCCTCGGAAGAACCCCCTCTGTGGGAAGGAAGAGGAGGCCTGGGCTTGATAAAAAGGCCTGTGAAAGGGCATGCCACTGCCCCTAGACTGCTGCCTCTGAGGAGAGGCTTGCCTATCTTTGGCCTGTGCACTCCTGTATGTGGTCCTGTAGTCATCGATTTTCTTCATGTAAGCCTCTGTCTGCTCCCCAGAGAATTACCAACCACATGGAAATCCATGGCCTTAGCCTGGGTATCCTGAGACAGGCTAGTACATCTGAGCCAAGCAAATCTCCTGAGAGACACAGATGTAGCCATGACTCGTGAAGCCACATTATTAGAGTCAACAGCAGCATGAAATTGCACTTTTGATACCTCTATTCCATCCGCTGCCACCTCCTCCAGCTATTTGGCCAGTTGGGGGGAGGCCTTCTTTGCTAGTTCCATTACTGTATCCCACCTGGACTTCTGGTACCTAGCTGTATATGCCATGTAGGTTGCCTGCCTGAGTCCCAAGGAAGATGCCAAGCACTGTTTAATGGCCATGGCATCCACCTCCCTGGAATCTTTATCTGGGGGTGTGTGAAGCCAAAGGAAAGTTAGCCCTGTCACAGGCTGCAGCCTGCACTATCCCAACATGGCTGCAGTGGTTGTACAAAAATTCCATACCTGAGCCTAACAGAGTGCATCTCCTGTCCATTTTCTTATCCACAGGAGGTAAAGAGTTAAGCATTTGCAAAATTGTTCTTGTTTGTTTCCCCAAGGACTTGTGAGGAGGGATAGACAGCCTTTTGGACTCTGGGACGTCCATCATTTCTATATAGTCAGGCTCTTCTTCCTCATCTGCAGCTCCCACCACTGGAAGCTGGAGAGTTTCAGCCACTTTTCTGTAAAACAGAAAATGAGAATGGGACTCAGAAAGCCTAGGAGGAAAGACATTGGAAGGCCTGTCTGGGGAGATGTCAGGCTCTATAGGCTCATCTAGGCCTCCAAAATCAGTATCCTCAAAATCCTCTTCCTCCTCTTCATCTCCCTCCCACGCCACATCATAAAACAATTCCGGATCATAATCCGACAGAGTTGGGTCCAACCGAACAGACCGTTTAGTTGGAGGGATCGGTTCGGAAGGAACCGGACGAAGTGACTGCACAATGCTTATCGTTTTGGCTATTTCAGCGGCGGTTGGAACTTGCGGTTCAGGATCCGAACCAGATAACTTCCTTTTTCTTTTTGACAGAACTGACCCCTCACAGCTGGATCTCCTTTTGGCTGAGGGTGTATTGCCCGTGTCAGCAGGCACCCCCTCAAGTTCGGCCGGAACCAAACTGGGCTGGACATCCGGTTCAGCGGACTTCTCAGCCTCCCTTTCCTTCAGCCTTCTTTAATATCTTATCTAAAGTGGCTTTGGAAAAGTTTTTACATATTTGGCAGTCTGATTTGAGATGGTCAAACCCCAGATAATAAACACAAATGAGATGGGGATCAGCTTTAGCAAAAGCCTCCCCACACTCAGTACAGTGTTGAAACCCAGTGGGACCGGTTTTCTTCTTGGGTTTCTCAGACATAGCCTTAACCTACAAATTACCCTTAACAGCTTTTAAACCAGGTAATACACCCTTATCGGTTACCAATCGTGTCATGGGCTGTGGAAAAAAAGAAGAAAATCTCGTTTTTTTGAAACCGATAAGAACCGGACTCCACTACTAAAATCCCAGAAAAAAAGAAATGAGATTGTTTCGGTTCCCAACCGGACCAACCGATAGGAAACCGAAGAAAAACAATTTCCACACAGTAAATTCAGAAACAATTCACTATCTGTCTGTCTACTTACGCTACCCAGTACCGAAGACAGAGATCTGATACCAAAAAAAAATAAGAAAATCGGATGAACAAACAGACCGATTCAAAACTTTACCGAACCGAAGCGAAGGAGAAATCTCCAGAACGACTTCACAGTTAGGCGGAGTAAAGAATCTGACGGTTATGCTGAGATGTACCGGAGACAGTGGTTTGAAAACCGAGCTCAAGCTCAACATTCTATGCCCTGGCATAGAATTAACCCCTTACTCTCTGGAGCAGTTCAAGTGCTGAGGCTAACTGCATATAGTCAGAATACAGCAAGACTTCATGTTGTTTGACACACCGATGCCTGAGACAAAGAGTTGTCAGCCTCCTCGGTTGACAACCTGCCGGTGGGCTCAAGAAAAATCTCGGCTGCATCGATAGGCATCTCAGCCTACTTGTCTGATGGGGACACTGTGAAACCAGTGGACTGGGCTGCAACATCGACCGAAGTCAAGAGCCGACGGTCTGGACAATGAGATCTCTCTCGCTCCCAAGAGCATTGACGGTGGGTCTTACTTTTTTCAGATCCTTCTTCCGGGACTGAAGGGTGTGATACCCAGAAGGACCCTACCCTTCAGTCGAGAGGGACTGGCACAGCTCCCAAAATGAAGACGTGTAAGAACAGCCCAGTTGGAGCGGAATAAAGGCCAAAGCCACCTCCTCCTCCTCGAGGGCCATGAGCTGTTCAAGCTGTTCCAGTTGTTCTGCAGAGCCCGCTGTCGCAGACACCACCCAACATGCCTCCTTCAATTTGACCGGTGGGTACCGTTTCTCCAGTCGTCCCAGCTAGAGTCGGGCAGTGCGGTCTTCGAGCACTGACAGAGAAAAGGACAGACAAGATCGCAAGCCTGTGGATTGTGGTCATGCCCAAGGCAGTAAATGCATGTGGGGGTCGGTGAGAGACATCTTCTGCTCGCAAGGGCACCAATGGAACCCAGGAACAGACAATTCTTCCATGGCAGCCATGAGAGAAGGTGGAGAAGACCAAACTCGGATGAGTTTAAGGGTAAGTTTTGGGAATAAATCTGAAGATTTAAGATTCAGGGCCTGCAAAATGTGAGAGTACTAAAGAGGGAACCTGAGCTTCCAAGCAGTAAGGAAGATCTGGCGTCGTGGGGAGGTGCCAAGGGTTATACCACCCGGGTGGGTGGGAGGAGCCTGCTTGAAGACCACCCGGCACATCTTAAAGTGGCAAGGTACCTTCCAGATAGTGTGGATTGAACAACATATCCACGTCCCTAGAATAGTGCATTTGCTCTGCGCAATCACCTTTTAGGACAAGTGAACAAAATGACACTGGCACTGTTCATGAGGAGTGGTCAAAAAAAGGCCATGTTGAAAATTTAGTGCAACACCTCCAAAAAAATGTCAAGTTACACCTGGGTGTTGAATAATTTCTACGCGTATGTGTAACTTTGGTCACTTGGTAGCTCTTCACAGCCCTATCGACTCTGGCTAGAATTTGTTTTTCAGAAGCTGGTACTTTTCATCAATCCATTTATCAACCCCTGCCAGGGAGGTAGTGGTCTGATGCAGCTTCATAGTATTTTTCCTAAAAGCTTTGTAGATTGGAAAAACTAGTCCTTTAGGAGGGGGAAGACCTTTCATCTCCCTGTAGTCCTGATCCTCCTCATCGTCCTGGATGGTCTCCTGGGTCGGGAGGTCCAGGGTGCCCATCATATGTGCAAAAACGTTAGCACAGATGAAGCTTCCTCCTTTTCAGTAGGGGAGGCTCCAAAGTTAGGATCAGGGGACACATCAGGCTCAAGATTGCCTTCTTCTGAATTATCGGGGCATCAAAATATGCCTCCTTCTCCTCCCCCCCCAAAGCACCTGTCTCTGAAGGTGCCGCAGAGGGGTGTTTGCTAGAGATAGCAGAAAAAAAGAGAGCCTATGCCCTGCAGGGTTTGAAAGACCTGCCAGGCCTTAGCCATTTCTTCCACAGATGGCAGCGCCTTTGGAAAGTTAGAGAGGTTCTGTATGTTTTGTTTTATCTTTATGCTTTCTGCTCTCTGTTGTCTCGCCCTTGGCTTGTCCGGGAGGAACAGAGGTAGGTTTTTCTTTACATTTTCTTTTTTCTTTTTTTAGCCACTTCATCAGTGACTTGATCATGCTACCTTTTCGATCCAGGCACTTCATCAGTGCCTGCTATTTTTTTTTTTTTTTTTTATTTATCAGGTCTAGGATTACAATACCTTTGAGCCAGGGCTCTTTTACAAAGGTTCCACATCAGGTTACAATTCAAAACATAAGATATGTAAGTCAGATTACAAATTGAATACATAGGACAAGGTTACAAAAGTGTAAGCTAAACAGAGTTACAAAGCATCTGAGAAACAAAGCAAGTTTTGGAGGCTAGGTTACAAGGAGATAGCGGATGAGGTGCAGAGAGGATAGAGGACAAGAGAGAGGAAGAGTAGACGGGGGGGTGGCGAGATATAGAGGACGAGCGCATCCAGAGGCATTTTCGTAGACATAACGTGGGGAAGTGCGTCCTAAGTATTTTTTTTTGCTTTTGAAGAGACTTCATCAGCCACTTTGGAAGCTTTATTTCTTGGTACCTCATCAGCACCAGTATTATTTTTCTCTTTACTGGGCACCTCATCGGCACCCTTCTTAGGCTTTCAACTGCTGGAGGACTCATCAGCACCCCGTCTGAATTTTTATTTTTGGATGGCCCTTCATTGGTAGCCTTTGATTTCAGTTCAGCCATTATGATTTTTAATCTCTTTGCCAAGTATGATCGGGACCTAGGCACCTGATTATCAGCTTTAGCAAGTATCCCATTGAAGGCAATTTCTAAAATCTGTAGGTCCAGTTCTTTCTTAATCTTTGGGATCTCTGACATGCCAAACTATAGAGAACCATAAATAGACAGTGTTCCAATTCAGTTAGAATTCAAAAGACTGTTGGTTCCCTCACGGTAACAAACAAAAAAAAATTGCCATTCTGAGGGGAAAAAGTGCTGAAAAACACTAAAATTGCCAGTTCCCGCTTGAAATGGGGAACCACGATTAAAATACACAAGGACTGTCCAATAACCAATGACGCAATTAAGTAAACTGAAAATAATGTGTTTTAAACCGTGGTGGGAACCATGAGGCGAACCGAAAGAAGCAAATTACTTACCACAATAATCTCCTTTCTTCCATGTGATACTCAGCTACTGATAACTTATTGCAGTCATCCTTGCAAGTAGAACTACCCAGAGATAATTTGAAACATATGCAAATGATGGAATCTTTTGTATGAGCCACTTTTCAAATGCTGCCCTATACCAACTGCCTTAGTTCTAAACCCCTCAGATTTCCTGGAAGCCTGGAAAGACAGGCCCACTGGGACTAATTGTAATCTTAATAATAATAACAATATTAATCATAATAACAACAATAATAACTGTGATCGTGGGTACAAACGGAGTCCAGGCAATGTTCAGGATGCAAAAACTTCAACTTAAATTTATTAATCAGCAGACAAAAATAAGCGGACTAAGTATGGAAAATAAAGTAATAACAAAACAAAAAGAGGTCTAATATTAGCTTCTCAAACAGCTTCTGACATTCACCTAATAGCAAGCTAGGGAACAGGTAGGGTAGAGCTCCTATCAACAACTGACTTGCTCTACAAGAACAAGCACATTTTATACTAGTTACAAGTCTCATGACCCATTAAGCACCTCCCACTTTATACATTGAATCAAAAAGATACCTTTAAAGGCTTCAAAACTAAATCTCAGTATACAAACATATTTTATGATACTGTTTCACAAAGATAGGAACACATTAGCACAAATAATAAGGCTTAATGAAGGAATAACAAAGAATATGCCAGGAAGTCAGGCTCCTCCCAGCGGTGACTGTTATAAATAGGCAGAAAACATGGTCGGCCTTAAGTAACACAGTCATTCTGCAGGGAGGTTCTGAAGTTTAACAAACAATAGTTTTCTACCTAGAACACATGTACATATGTAATGACTTCTTTTTATTCACCTAAAATTTCTAAACAGTAGAGTGCAATGATAGAACCCCTTCTGTACTCTGTATTCCTTAAAAGAAGTTTTGTTGCAGCTATTTCTCTACATATATCTGTCTTTTGTAAAAGCAGGTCTCATACACCATGCTGTGTAGCCTAATTAGTAAGGTGTGTTCCTGCACAAGCTAGCACAAGTTCTGCAGCACTATTAACTCCTTTATCACCAATAAAAGGGATACTTGCAAGTCAGAAAAGGAGTCCCCTGTGCTTCTTTAGGCACTGCTTTTGCCTCTTGCAAGGTTTCTCCAGTTCTGGAGCTTATTTACAGTTCTTTAGCTTTTTCAGGGAGTTTTATTCTAGGCTTCAGGAGTGATGCTGAAATGAAAAGGAGAGGGATAGGAAGAATACCTACAAGTGGCCACAATGTGGGTAGGGAGATGACAGAGAGAGCCAAAAGAACAAGGACAGGCTAAAGTAAAGAAAAAGGCACTGTTGCAACAGATTTTAGAAAAAGAAACAGCACTCCAAAGCACAGATACTGTTAAAGCTGCCTCTTTAATAAACATAAATGAACCAGACACCACTGGTTTAAGGGCTGGACTGCCACAACAGAGCCCTCCCTGCATTCAGGAAACACAAGATGGGGGAGGGTTACACTACACCTAAACCCCTTTCACATAATAATAACAGAAAGAACTTCCTTAACACTCAAAGAAAGGGCCCCCAGCTGGAGGGCATTATATATGAAAGAATACCCTTGAATGTCCAAATCACCTGAAAAGGGAAAGAGGGACAGCAATAGTGAACACAATCACAACATGTGTGCCAGAAATGGCATTTATACCCCTGAGAGCACAGTATTCAGGAGCGCAGAGGCTAAAGGTTCCAGAAGGAGAGGCAAGGTGGGAAAGTTATGAATACCTGAGTATCACTTGGAAATAAGAAGATTACTATGGTAAGTAATTTGTTTCTTCTCACCCCAATACTCGGGTATTCATAACTTATTGAAGACTACGAAGCAGTACCTTTGGAGGTGGGCACAGAACCTTATTTTAGGAACAGACTTTGCAGGACTGCTGTGCTGAATCTGACATCACCCCTGTACAGAATATCCGACTTTAACGCTTTGAAAAGCTGTGTACTGTGTCCCAGGTAGCTGCTTTAGAGATGTCCACTAGGGAGACATCCCAAACAGCTGCTAAGGTAGCAGCCGTACACCTTGTGGAACAGGCTCTTAGCCCTGTTGGGGCTCCTTTCCCGCCTAGAGTAACAAAACTGTTTATGCTGTACTATCCAGTGAGAAATGGACCTTCTGATGCTGGGTTACCCTTTCCCACATTATCATAGGCCAAGAACAGCTGTTTTCTGTCCTGCCTATGGACTTTAATAGCTGTCCAGTATTAGCTAAGAATTCTTTTGACGTCCAGACTATGAAGACTTTTCACCAGAACTAAAGTGTTCAGTGAAGAAGGCAGGAGAGGTAATGACTTAATTCAAATGTAAATCAGAAGCCATTTTAAAGGAAAACTCCCCTTTTGTTTCCCAGGACAATTTTGCCTCTGTGGAATAAAATGTAGTCCTGTTTGATGCAGAAACCTGGGATCACTGATTCTTCTGGCAGAAGTCATTACCACAAGAAAAAACTATTTGTTTTCTTAAAACAGCCTTCTTTTTTTTTTTTTTTTAGATAAGTTGAAGACATAGGCTAAAAGGGGATCCTATGAGCCTAACTATATACACATCTAGGCCACATGCTGGCAATGGTTCCCTGTGAGGGGGGAGGGTGCAAATGGGACAGGCCTTTAAAGAACCCTTTAAAAATAGGATCTGAAACCTGATAAACTTTCTGTCCAACTGAAGTGTAAGCTAGTGCTGTGGCCAGTTGGACCTTTAAGGTACTGAACTACAAGCACAGTAAGAGCAAATAGTTAAGATAGTCTAGCACAGCTGGAACACCAGCCTGTGCTGATATGTGCCAGGCCCTTAAAGCGCATGTTAAAGCTAGGCTCTGAGGCCATTAAAACATTTTGTCCAACTAATATGCAAGCAGATGCTGCAACTAGGTGGACCTAGAGGGTGCTGGACTGCCAGTCCAATGAGTGTAAATAAGTAAAATAGTCAAACACAACTGGGACTCAGCATGTGCTGGAACCAATTTCTAGACTGAACACCAATAGTAAAACCTTTTCCCATTCTGAAGCATAGATTTTCTTAGTGGAAGGCTTCCTGTAGCCACATAAAATGTCTAAGACACTTTGAGAAAGATGCAAATCTGCATATTATACCCTAAGCACTTAAAAGCCATGCCTTGAACCTGAGTGATCCGAGGTTTGGATACAGGAGCCTCCTGGTTGGAGGTTAGTATGTTGTGCCTCAGAGGAAAAGGTGTATTGGTTTGGACCCAGACATGGAGAGTAGCAGAGAGAACCATGTCTGTCTGGCCCAGTCTGGTGATATCAATACTGGGCCAGACACAGATCTCCAGGTAGAAGGTCACCTGGGGGTCAGTGACCATCACATGTTATGGTTCAATTTGGTCACTAGAACTAAATCATCCCAATTCCAAGGCAAAAATATGGGACTTTAGAGGAGCTGTCTTTGATAAGATGGCCAAAAGAGTTAAGCTAGCCCTGGCAAAAAGAAATACAGGTGACAGGGTACAGGCAAAGTGGGCAAGCATTAAAGATGCAATACTTGAAGCAACATCCCATTGTGTTAGAGACAAAAGGAAGTGCAAAAGAAGGAAACCACTTTGGTTCTCAAAAACAATAGCAGGAAAGGTCAGAGCCAAAAGGCTGACCTTCAGGAAATATAAGGGAACGCAGCAGGATGAAGATAGGGAGGCATACCAAACTTCCCTATGGGAAGCAGGGAAGGCAGAAAGGCAGGCAAAGGCCCAATCCGAGGAATCACTAGCACAAACAGTAAAAGAAGGTGACAAGACTTTCTATAGCTACATTAGTGAAAGGAGAAAATCCAGAGGAGGGGGTATTACTAAGATCAAAGGGGATATGAGGGCATGTGAGGAGGAGGACCATGTAAAAGCATCTGTCCTAAATAGATACTTCTGCTCAGTATTTACTGAGCAGACGGTATGGCAGGGCCCACAACTCAGCACCATGGACACAGGGGGGAGGGAGGTATGCACTAGTCCCTTCACAAAAGAAAGGGTCCTGCAAGAGCTCGATAAGCTCAGGGTGGACAAGACAATGGGGCCTGATGGCATACATCCCAGGGTACTAAAGGAGTTACGGGTGGAACTAGCACAGCCATTATCAAAACTGTTTAGTGAGTCTATGAGCACAGGAGAGGTCTCAGAAGACTGAAGGAGGGCTCATGTGATCCCGCTCCACAAGAGTGGTAGCAGGGAGGAGGCAGGGAACTACAGACCAGTCAGTCTTACCTCAGTAGTGGGCAAGATCATGGAGGCACTCGTTAAGGAAAGGATAGTGCAACACCTGGAATCCATAGGAGCACAGGATCCGAGACAGCATGGGTTTACAAAAGGAAGGTCCTGTCAAACTAATCTCATAGATTTCTTTGACTGGGTAACCAGAGTGGTGGACCAAGGGGGAGCAGTTGATATTGCCTACCTTGACTTCAGCAAAGCTTTCGATACTGTTCCACATAGAAAATTGATTAATAAGCTGGGTAGGCTCGGGGTGGGTCAGAAGTTGATCAACTGGGTGGCAAACTGGTTGACGGGCAGAAAACAGAGAGCGGTGGTAAACAGTACACAGTCAGAAGAGATGCAAGTCACATGTGAGGTACCTCAGGGATCAGTCCTGGGGCCAGTCCTCTTCAGTATCTTTATCAGTGACATTGCAGATGGACTGGAGGGTAAGGTTTGTCTGTTTGCAGATGACACCAAGATCTGCCACAGAGTAGATGATCCAGATGGGGTGGGCAGAATGAGAAGCAATCTGGATAAACTAGAAAAATGGTCGGAAGAGTGGCAACTGGAGTTTAATGCAAAGAAGTGCAAGATCATGCACATAGGGAAGAGAAACCCTGAAGCCACCTATAGTCTGGGAGGGGAGTTGCTGGCAGTCACATGGGAAGAAAGAGACTTGGGCATCATTATCATCGATGACCTGAAATCATCCAAGCAGACCACTAAAGCAGTAGGTAAGGCTAGGGGGATGTTGGGGTGTATTAGTAGGGGTATCACAAGTCGGAAGAAGGAGGTAATAATCCCTCTTTACAAGACATTGGTCCGGCCCCATCTGGAGTACTGCATGATTGGAGGCTACACCTTCACAAGAACATTTACCAAACTGAGGCAGTCCAGAGAAGGGCAACCAAAATGGTGCAGGGACTGCATCAGAAAACATATGAGAACAGATTAATGGAGCTCAATATGTATATCCTAGAGCAAGGAGGGAGAAAGGTGACATGATCGAAACGTTCAAACACCTAAAGGGGATTAACAAGGTGAAAGAGTCTAACATGTTTCAATATAAAAAAAATAGCAGGACAAGAGGACACAGCATGTGATTAGAGGGAGGCCGATTAAGGGGTAATGTGAGGAAGTTCTTTTTGACAGAAAGGGTGGTGGATGCATGGAATGGCCTACCTTAGGAAGTGGTGGATAGGAATTTAGTGCAGGGCTTCAAACATGCATGGGATAGGCATAAGGGAGGAATACAGATGAGTATGAATAGATAGGCCATTAACAGAGCAAAGGCTGATGGCACATTCATAAGGCAGAAAAAGAAATGGGCAGACTGGATGGGCCTTGCAGCCCTTATCTGCCGTCAACTTCTATGTTTCTATGTAAGACCACTGATGCTGACTGGGACCTGAACTTGAAAAAATGTGCTCTGTATGCCAGAGGGAAGGAAGAACAAACATGCACTGCTTACCTGGCCAACTCAAAGCCAGAACATCCAGGTGGATTGTTCACAGATCTGGTTGTCTGTAATAGTACTGTAACAGGTGGTGGTTGTGGTGGGATGCGAACAGGTCTACCTCTGTAGTGACCCACCTTCTTAAGATAACTTGCACCACCTGACTGTTTAAGGACCATTCCTGATGGGACCAGTTGATTTGGGTCAGGGTATCTGCCAAGGTAGTATCCCTACCTGCAGATGAATATCCTGCAGGGGCCCATGGAGCATGCTAGGCTCCATATTTTCATAAGTCCTGTGCAGGGAGGGTGTGACCTTGTCTCTCCCTACTTGGTTATGTAGTACACTGTGGTGGTATTGTCTGTTCTGACCCGTACCACCTTGTAGTAGTTGTGTGAAACCCTTTCGTGTCAGTACACTACTCTTAGCTCCCGCAGGTTTATGTGCAGGAGTTACTCTGCACTTGACCATGTGCCTTGGGTGGTGTGAACCCCCAGATGGAAGCCTCACTCTAATAAAGATGCATCTGTTGTAAGAAAACTGATGGGGGCTCTTGCTGAAAAAAGAAGAAGAAACAACCCCTTTCCTTAGGTTGGTTCCCTCTTTCCACCATTGCAGGCCAGTAACAATGTCTTTGTTACTAGAATTAGTTTAAAAGAGGGTCTTGCCATGAAGTGACATTGAATGGCCCTGATCTGTAATCTGGATTCCAAGAGTGCACCAGTGGCATTTGCCATTTGGCCAGTAGCTTAAGAAACCGTCTTGCAGGTTTTTGTTTCATTCAGGCCGTATAAGCCTGCTATTAGTGGAATACTTGCTCTGCATAGAAGCAGGTAGACCCTGCCTTGCAGGGTACTTAGCTCTGCTCGTATGAACTGTAGTGCCTGAGCAGGCCAAAGGTCAGACTTCCTTTAGATTTATCAAGAGAAGACCTTAGGTGAGTTGCAGACCCACTTGCTGGGATGATTCTACAACCACCAGACAGTCCTCTAGATATGGGAAAACTGTGACACCTTACCTTTGAAGGTGCTCCAACCACTGTGTACACGCTTAAAGACTGACCTGAGGAGAGTCTGAACCTGAAGTATTTTCTGTGAGACTACCTTACCAGAGTGTGGAAATAATTTAAGTCCAGTGATGTCAGAAACCCCGTTCGGTTTTTCCTAGGGTTCGACATGCTTTGTCATTTTGGTTTTCCTGGATGGGACTGGAGAGACAGCCGGACCACTTGCACCCGCCCTTTTTTTTTTTTTGGTGCCAGAAGAAAAAATTACTCACCTTAGTAACTGCTTTTCTTCTCATGGAGTCTTGCTATATTAGGACTTCTTGCAGTCAGCCACAGCACTTGAACTGCCCCGGAGAGGAAACAGTTAACTCCAGAGAATCTGGAGTTCACAGCGCTAGGGCGCTGTGCTAAAGCTCTATCTGGACAGTTTCAAATGAAACTGCCAGATCTTTACGAAGCTGAAATAAGAAGCAAGTCTGTGTGGAAAGCTCTACACTAGCCCAGTGGCTACCTACTAGTAGGAAAAACAACAACAACAACAGAATAATAATAACAACAAAGTAGGTAATATTATTATTAGTATCACCCATAACAAGCACTATTAGACCCCCCCTTCCCAAAAAGACTCAAGTCCAGGAAGGGGGCCATATACCACTTAACAAACAGATTACCTAATTCCCTAGCCCAATGAAAAAGGGAGAGTAGGGAGGAAGTAAAATGGCATGACACAGTGCTTGCACTAATTTGCCTACCCCTTACCCAAGTAGAAGTTCTGAAAGGGGTAGGTTGGGGGGGTTGTCCTAATATAGCAAGACTCCATGAGAAGAAAAGCAATTACTAAGGTGAGTAATTTTTTCTTCAAACACCATGAAGTCTTGCTATATTAGACTTCTTAAGATTAACATAGCAGTACCTCCATGGAGGAGGGTCAGAACCTACTTAGGAAATAGGCTCTGAAGCACAGCTGTGCTAAAACGAGCATCTCTCCTGGACTGAACGCCCAAGGAATAATGCTTGGTAAAGGTGTGAACTGTTTTCCAGGTAGCAGCTTACAAATTTCAAAATGGGAATATCTCTAGCAGCTGCTAGAGATGCAGCTGTACCCCTGGTGGAGTGGGCCTCAGTCCTGAGGGGGGTTCTCTACCTAGTTTTTGTAACAGAACTGGATACAAGAGACAATCCACCTTGCAATTGTCCTCTTAGTGGCAGGTTTCCTTTCCAACCTCTCCATAGGTAAGGAAGAGTTGGAGGGATTTGAACCTGTGACCCTTGTCACGCTCCACATAGTAGCTTAGGCTCTTTTGACGTCAAGCTGTGCAGTCTCCTTTCACCTGAGGAAGAATGCTCAGTGAAAAACACTGGAGAGAGATGGACTGGTTCAGATGAAAATCTGAAACCACTTTGGGTAAAATTTCTGTTAGTCCTGAGGACTACCTTATCCTGTGAAAAGAAATAAAATCTTTTTCCACTGACAGGGCTTGCAATTCACTTATACGTCTGGCAGAAGTGATAGCCACTAGAAAAACAGTTTTCCATGTTAAATACTTGAGATCTGCAGAAGACAGGGCTCAAAGGGAGGTTGCATTAACTGAGCAATGCAAACATTCAGGTCCCAGGCAGGAGCTGGTTCCCAAAGGAGGGTTAGTGTGAAGTAACCCTTAAAAAACTTGGAAAACACAGGGTGAGAGGAAAGGGAAACAGGCTTCCCTGCAGAAACAAAAGCAGAAACAGCTGCCAGATGAACCTTCAAGGTAGCTGGTCTAAGGCCTAGGGAATTTAGATGGGCCAAATAGTCCAATAAAATGGCCAAGTCAGCAGATTCTGGTATAATTTGTTTCTCAGAACACCAGAAGGAAAACCTCTTCCACTTAGAATTGTAAGTGGCTCTAGTGGAAGGCTTTAGAAGCCTTTAAAATATCCAGGACACCTTGAGAAAGGTGCAAATCAGCAAATTCTAATTCCTCAAAAACCAAGCCTTGAGGTGGAGGGATTTGAGGTCCGGGTACCACACTCTCCCCTGTGCACAGGTCAGCAAGTCGTGGGTCCTGGGCAAGCTCAGAGGAGGGTGGATTGTCAGGGACAGGAGAAGAGGATACCAGGGCTGTCTGGCCCAGTCTGGAGCAATCAGAATCACTCTGCAGGGCTGAGTTCTGATTTTTACCAATACCCTGAAGAGGAGAGGGAAGGGGGGAAAGGCATATAGGAATTTCCCTTTCCAATCCAACAGAAAAGCGTCCAGGGGGACTGAGCCCAGCACTGGAGGCCTGCAACAAAATAGAGGAAGTTGGTGGTTGTCTGGGGCTGCGAAGAGATCTATCTGAGGGGTGCCCCATCTGGCAAAGACCGACCCCAGGACCTGAGGATTCAGAGCCCATTCGTGATGGCCCTGGGAAATCCTGCTGAGGGCATCCGCCAGGACATTGTCCTTCCCTGGAAGGTGAATTGCTATCAGGGAGGTGTTCAGGGAGTAAGCCAGAGACCACAACTTCATTGCTTCGGTGCACAAGGCTGATGACCGAGTGCCCCCTTGCTTGTTGATGTACCACAATGTTGTGGTGTTGTCTGTCCTGATTTGAACTACTTTGTTCTGGACAACAGCTGAAAAGCCTGAAGAGCTAAAAGGACAGCTCTGAGTTCCAAAAGATTGATGTGGAGCAGAGATTCCTGAGGGGACCACACTCCTTGAGTGGAAAGGTCGCCTAGTGAGCCCCCACCCAACAGGGAGGCATCCGTGGTGAGGGTGAGGAGGGAACAGGTATGAAGGGAACCCCTTGTGTTAGATTGCTTTGATCCTGCCACCACTGAGAGGGCCAGGATCAGGGTTTTGGTCACTGGGACTAATTTGGTAAGGGGTCCCTCCTTTGAGACCAACAGGACCTCAAATGAAACTGGATGTCCCTCATCTGAAATCTTGCTCCCTGCACGACAGCTGTGGAGGCAGCCATGTGCCCTAGGAGTTGCAGAAGTGCCTTGCTGGTCGAGGAGACCCGCAGGGTAAGGAGGATGCCAGGGCAATGAGTCTGTCCACTCTTTCCGAGGGAGAAATGCCCTGGCTAACTTTGTGTTCAATTCTGCACCTATGAAAGTTAGAACCTGAACTGGTTCCAGAACTGACTTTGGTAAATCCAGCAGGAATCCCAGGAAGTGAGAAGCTGCTGGGTGACTTGCAAGTGGGATTTACTCTGATCTGGGGACTGACCCACTATGAGCCAGTCGTCCAGGTAAGGAAACACAGCAATCCCTTGCCTTCTTAAATGAGCCACTACCACAGCTAGACATTTGTGAATACCCTTGGAGCAGAGGTGAGGCCAAGGGCATTGCTCTGAACTGGTAGTGGCCAGAGAGCAGTTCGAACCTGAGGTACTTTCGGTGAGAAGGCCTGATCATGACATGAAAATAGGCATCCTTCAGGTCCAGAGAAGCTAGCCAGTCCTCTGGTCTCAGGGAAGGCAAAATCATTGCTAGAGTTAACATTTTGAACTTTGGTTTCAAAAGATGCTTGTTCAGGTACCTTAAATCTAAGATGGGCCGCCATTCTCCTGTCTTTTTGGGGTAAGAAAATATCTTGAGTACAGTCCTTGCCCTGATGGCAAGGGAACCTTTCCACTGCTTTGCAGTCCAGAAGAGAAGAAACCTCTGCTTCAAAGCAAGGGCTTCTGTAGAATTTGCAGTGGAAAAGCCTGGCTCTCATCTTTGGGAACTGTTTGAAGCTGAGAACCAGACCCTGCTACTACCTCCAGAACTCATCTGTCCGGTTAGGAACAGCCAGTTCTGGCTGAAATAAGCCAACCTGCCCCCACTGGTACAGGAGAATCGCCCTGGGCACCCCATCAGGTGCCTGCTTGGCAGCAGCTTTAGGCTGAGGGAGGAGACGGTCTACCTGTGCCCCGCCTACCTCTGCCTCTGAAAAACCCTCTGTGAAAAGGCAGAGGAGGCTTGAGATTGGTAAAAGGCCTGTGGAAAGGCCTGCCCCTACCCCTGGGGGCGTGCCTTTGTGGAGTGGCATGCCTCCTTAGCTTGGGCAATTTTTGTAGGTAGTTCTATATTCATCCATCTTTTTCATATAATTTTCTGTTTGATCACCAAACAGAGAATTTCCCATTACAGGAAAATCCATAGCCTTTGACTGAGTATCTTGGGACAGATTAGTGCATCTGAGCCATGCCAACCTACGGAAAGCTACAGAAGTGGCCATGACCCTAGAGGAAACATCATTAACATCAACAGCAGTATGAAATTGAACTTTAGAGGCTTCAATGCCATCAGCAGCCACCTGTTCAACTCACTAGCCAGCTGGCCCTGGGCCTGCTTGGCTAACTGCAAAATGTGTCCCATCTAGATTTCTGATATCTAGCCACATAAGCCATATAATTAGCCTGCCTGAGTCCCAAAGAAGCTGCCATATTGTTTTTTTCGCCATGGCATCAATCTTCCTGGAATCCTTATCAGGAGGATGTGAGGCCAGGGGAATATTAGCCTGTCACAGACTGCAGCTTGCACCACACCACATGACTACACTGCTCAGTGAGGAAGTCTGTATCAGGGCCTGATAAAGTATACCTTCTGTCCATTTTTTATCTACAGGAGGGACAGAATGAGGATTTTTAAAATCTTTGTTGTTTGCTTCCTAAATGACTTATGCAAAGGAATAGACAACCTCCTAGACTCTGGAATATCCATCATTTCAACATAATCAGGCTCCTCTTGCTCATCCACAGCCCTTCTAAAGGAAGCTGGAGGGTCTCTGCAACCTTTTGTAAAACATAAAATGAGAAGGGGACTCAGACAGCATAGGGGGAGATTCTAAAGGTCTGTCTGGAGAAATGTCCGGTTCAATGGGCACGTCCAGACCTTCCCAGTCACAAACATACTGATCAAATTCCTCCTCCTCCTGTGGTTCATAAAAACCCTCAACATCATAATCCTGAACCACTGGGACTGAACGAACCACCCTTTTACCAGTTGTAGGGGGTTCGACAGATCCCTGAGACAAAGACTGAACAATCTGTATGGCTTTAGTATCTCTGCAGCAGTTGAGAGACAATTTTGGACTCAGACCTGCTGATTTCTTTGTCTTTTTGCTGGGACTGGTTCCTCTGAACCAGCCTTCCTTTGCCGAGAAGTCTCACCCTGGTCAGAGGGCACTCCTCTGGTCCAGTGGGTGCTGAACCGGCTGGCCATCCGGGTCAGCGGACTTTTTGGCCTCTGTCCCTGAGCCGGCCCAATCTCTTTTCCAGGGTGGCTGCAGGAAAATTTTTACACACCTGGCAGTCTGATAGGAGGTGGTCAGCCCCCAGACAATAAACACAAGTGGTGTGTGGGTCAGCCTTAGCAAAGGCTTCCCCACAAACATCACAGTGTTGAAACCCAGTGGGCCCGGTTTTTCTTTTGGGTTTCTCAGACATAATGCCAGCCTAACCAACAACTTGCCCTTTTAATGGCAGTGCCAGGCAAGACACCCTTATCGGTTCCTAACCGTGTCACGGGTATTTGAAAACCCTTTTAAAATTCAGGTTTTTAGAACTGATAAGAACCGGAACCGCACTCTAAAAGCCCCAAAACACTTTTAAAGCGTTAAATTAAGCAAACCGATCGGTTCAAAACCGAACCGATAATTGGATTTCCACACACACTTTCAATATTGTACTTACGGTTTACCAGATAGAGCTTTAACCGAAATGCGGTAAAATAAATACTTTTTGCCGGTTCAAATGAACGCAAAAAATACTCGCTTGAACCGAGAATGAACCGAGCTGAAGGAGCTGATCTCCGGAGCGACTGTTCAGTGAAGCGGAGTAAAGAATCTGGCAGTTTCATTTGAAACTGTCCAGATAGAGCTTTGGCACAGCGTCCTCGCGCTGTGAACTCCAGATTCTCTGGAGTTAACTGTTTCCTCTCCGGGGCAGTTCAAGTGCTGTGGCTGACTGCAAGAAGTCCTAATATAGCAAGACTTCATGGTGTTTGAATCACCCTTCTCTGGGGTGTGTAAGGAACAGAAAGCAGTTTCACACACAGATTTGGAGGTTGTTGGCAGGTCAGAGCCTGAAGCACCCTTATTCGGTCTCTTTTGCAACCTTTCAGTCCTTTTCCCACTGTTTTTAGTGGAAGGCTCAGGGACAATCCCTGACTCACTACATCCAGGACCACTTGTCTGTGGTACCTGAAGTACCCCTGCTGTGGGTACTGCCGATACTGAGGCACAGCCCCAGTCTGATTAAAAAAAAAAAGGGGGGGGGGCTTGCTGTGGTGTATTTATCTACCTTTTTCATATAAGCCTTTATGTTTCTTCAAAGAGGAATTGCACTCAACTGGGAACTCCATAACCTTGGTTTGGGTATCCTGAGTGAGGTTTGTGACTCGCAACCAGACAAACCTCCTCGGAACTGCTGTACCTGCCATCCATCTGGCAGCAGCCACTTGAACTGTTATTTGGCTGCTCCAAACCAAATTTAGCTGTTTCAGCTAGATCATCTGACAGGGGAATCTTGGCCTTGGATTACACAGCAGGGGCAGACTACCACAGTGACTTTGGAATTGACATAGGTTTGAAGTGTGTGCCTGCCTGATGGCCAAGTAACCTGATAAATATCCCTTTTATGCCATGTTGTCAATTTTCCCAGAATCCTTGTTAGGAGAATAGGATGCCTGGGGTATCTTTGCCTTGTCACAGGCTGTGACTTTACTCACTCCTAGGTGGACAGGGCGGGGGAATAAATTTCAGTTCCCTCCCTGTCCAGCTGATATTTCTTATACAATCTCTTATCCAGAGGAGGAACAGAGCTTGGAGTTTGTAAAATCTTTAAAGTATCTTCCCTGAAGAATTTATTCACAGGAATGGGAAGCTTTTAGTGGGTGTCAGCCCAATCATTTCTCACCAATGTGAAGAAAGAGGAATAATCCTCAGATGTTCTGTGGGGAAAGTCAAACTCGTGTTCAGAGGAAACCTCAGATTCAATAGGTTCCCCTTCCTCCATTTCATCATAATTACATATTCTTCCTCGTAAATATTAGGAAGACTGCTTTGTAAAGGTCTGCTGCTGAAAGACAGACAGCTCTTGTAAGCCAGAAGAAAAAATTACTTACCATAGTAATTGTGTTTCTTCCCAGTGATGCTCAGATATTCATAACTTTATGCAGTAAGCCTGAGGGGTTGGACTGCCCGGAGAGATGGAACACATGCAAATGATGGAACACTTTGCATGTGAGCATCTTTCAAACACTGCCTCTACTAACTGCCTGTGTTCTAACCTCTTCAGATTTTATAAAGAAGCCTGAAAAGAAGGCCCTGGAAAATGCAATACTAAAAGTTATTAAAATTGGGGTTACCCAACAATCTGAATTTACTAAAAAAAAAAAATAGGCCTCCAACCGGAAGAACAAACAATTAAATAAAGTTAGAACAACATGCCGGAAAAATACCAAAAGATAAACACAATGAACTCTGTTCACCTAACTAATACAGGTGCAGAGGAGAAAATTTCACTCCAAGGGTGTTTAATGACATGGTGGCACCAGCATGCGGAGTGCAGAGGCCAAAGTTCTGGAAGGGGAGGTAGGGAAGGAAGAAAAAATTACTCACCTTAGTAATTATGTTTCTTCTAATGCAGTCTTACTGTATTCTATTGCAGTTAGCCCCAGCACTCAAACTGCCCCAGAGAGAAGAGGGTTAATTTCTATGCAGAGCATAGAACGTTGAGCTCGAGCTCGGTTCAAACCTCTGTCAGCTGCACTTTGAAGCACAACCGTCAGATTCTTACGAGCTAATACTAACTAACTACTATGTGGAAACTGTAAAATATTTACTACCCAAATGGCAACCAAACATTTTGGATCCCCAAAAGACTCAAGTCAAGAAATCAAAAACCAGGTAGTGAACAAATTAATAATATAACCCACTGCCCCTGTCTAAAAGGAGGGAGTACCCAAATGCACCCCTGGGGTGCAACACTGCACCTGCCAGCCCACTTCCCAAAAACAGGTTCTGAGAGGGGAGGCAGGGAAGGAGGTCAGAATATAGCAAGACTCCATTAGAAGAAACATAATTACTAAGGTGAGTAATTTTTTCTTCAAACAACATGAAGTCTTGCTGTATTCTGACTATTGCAGACTACCAAGCAGTACCTCCATGGAGGAGGGAATCAAACCTACCTTGGGAATAGGTTCTGCAGTACTGCTGTACCAAACCGAGCATCACTCCTAGCCTGGATGTCCAGGGAGTAATGCTTGGTAAATGTATGGACTGTTTTCCAGGTGGCTGCTTTACATATCTCTAGCAAAGGAATATCCCTGGCTGCAGTCAGGGAAGCAGCTGTACCTCTAGTCGAATGAGCCCTCAGGCCTGAGGGAGGTATTCTGCCTAGCTTCCCATAGCAGAATTGAATACAAGAGACAATCCACCTGGCAATAGTTCTCTTAGTGGCAGGTTTGCCCTTCCCCACTTCCCCATAAGTTGAGAAACAACTGGAGGGAGTCAAACCTGTGAGCCTTAGTACGCTCAATGTAGAAACTAAGGGTTCTTTTAACATCCAAACTGTGTCAACTTCTTCCTCGTGAAGAAGAATAATCAGTGAAGAACACAGGGAGAGACATAGATTGGTTTAGATGAAAATCTGAAATCACTTTAGGTAAAAACCTCCTATTAGTTCTAAGGACTACCTTATCTCTATGGAATCAGAAAAAATCAGGCTCCACTGACAGAGCTTGTAATTCACTGATAAGCCTGGCAGAGGTAATAGCTACCAGGTACACAGTCTTCCAAGTCAAGTACTTAAGCTCTGCTGAAGACAAAGGCTCAAAAACAGGGTTGCATAAGCTGAGCAATGCAAACATTAAGATCCCAAGCAGGGGTAGGATCCCTAAAGGGGGGATTGGTATGAAGCAATCCCTTGAAAAATTTATAGACTACAGAGTGAGATGACAGTGAGGAAAGCTTTCCCACTGACAGAAAAGCAGAAACATCTGACAAATGTACTTTGAGTGTAGCTGGTCTGGGACCAAGTCCATTAAGATGAACCATATAATCCAGAACTGTAGACAATTCAGCAGTGTCTGGGGATATATGCTTCTTGGAACACCAAATGCTGAATCTTTTCCATTTGGAGTTATAAGTTTTTCTGGTGGCAGGCTTTCGAGAGGCTTTGAGAATATCCAGAACCCCTTGGGACAGATGCAAATCTACATACTCAAACTCTTCAAGAGCCATGCTTTGAGATTGAGAGACCGAAGACTAGGGTACCAAATCCTCCCCTGAGAGAAGGTTAACAGGTTGTAATTCCTGGGAAGAGACAGGGGAAGATGGACTGTTAGGGACAGCAACAGGGGCTACCAAGGCTGCCTGGCCCAGTCTGGAGCAATCAGAATCACTTTGCAAGGTTGTAACCTTACCTTGACCAGAACCTTGAACAGTAGAGGAAAGGCATATAGAAATTTCCCTTCCCAGTTCAGAATCGGAGCATCCAGAGGGACTGAGCCCAAGACTGGGGGTCTGAAACAAAAACAGAGGGAGTTGTTGATTGTCTGGGGCTGCAAAGAGATCTATCTCTGGAGTGCCCCACCTTGAAAAAATCACTTTCAACACCAGAGGGTCCAGGGACCATTCGTGATGTCCCTGGGAGATCCTACTCAATTCATCTGCTAGCACACTGTTCTGCCCTGGAAGGTAGACTGCTATTAGAGAGGTCTGCAGAGAATAAGCTAGGGACCACAATTTCATGGCTTCTGTGCACAAGGCCATGGGCCGAGTGCCTCCCTGTTTGTTGATGTACAACATGGTGGTGGTGTTGTCTGTCCTGACCTGAACCACCTTGTTCTGCTCTGACTTAGAGAAAGCTTGCAGAGCCAGAAAAAAATGCCCTGAGTTCCAAGAGATTGATATGAAGAAGGGATTCCTGAGGGAACCACAGTCCTTGGGCTGTGAGAGCCCCCAGATGGGCTCCCCTCCCCAACAGAGAAGCATCCATGGTTAGGACCACAGAGTGAGACTGAGTGACGAATGGGACTCCTTGCCTGAGGTTGCCCTGATCCTGCCACCACTGGAGAGCCTGGATCAGAGTCTGAGTCACTGGAACTAGTTTGGTTAGAGAATCTTTCTTCTGAGACCAAAAGGCTCTCAAGTAAAACTGAATGTCCCTCATCTGAAATCTGGCCCCTTGGACCACTGTTGTAGAAGCTGCCATGTGGCCCAGAGGCTGAAGGAAGTGCCTTGCTGGCCGAGAGACCAGACGGTGGAATGAAGAAGCCAGCTCTACAATAGCCCTTGCCCTTTCCAGGGGAAGAAAAGCTCTTGCTTTGACTGTATCCAACTCTGCCCCTATGAAGGTGAGGAGCTGTACAGGCTCAAGAACTGACTTGGGAAGATTGAGAAGGAATCCTAGGGAAGTGAACACTTGCTGAGTCACTTGAAGGTCTGACTTGACTTGGTCTGGGGACTGACCCACAATGAGCTAGTCGTACAGATACGGAAATATGGAAATATTTTTCCTTCTTAAAAAGGCCACTATTACTGCTAGGCATTTTGTAAGCACCCTTGGAGCTGATGTCAGGCCAAAGGGCATAGCTTTGAACTGATAATGGCCTGAAGACAATTCGAGCCTGAGGTACATTCTGTGGGAGCACCTTATGGGAATGTGAAAGTAGGCATCTTATAAGTCCAGGGAGGCTAGCCAGTCCCCTGGCCTTAGAGAGGGAAGGATGAAAAAATTACTCACCTTAGTAATTATGTTTCTTCTATTGGAGTCTTGCTGTATTCTGACTAATGCAGTTAGCTCCAAGCCTTTAAACTGCCCCGGAGAACAAAGGGTTAAACTTTCTATGCAGAGCATAGAATGCTGAGCTTGAGCTCGGTTGATGTCTCTGTCTGTTTTCCTTTGAAATCTAAACATCAGATTCTTACGAGCAAAAACTCACTAGCTATCTTATGTGGAAATTGTAAAATTTTTACTAGCCAACTGGCAACAAAAAGTTTTGGATTCCCAAAGGAAGACTCAAGTCAGGAGACTCAAAACATAAAACCAATTCAAATAAGAATAACAACAAAATAAACACCCAAACAAAAAAGCAAAGGGTGTAAAGGAGCACCCCTGAGGTGCAATCATCATGCCCGCTTCCACCCACTTCCCAAAACCACGCTCTGAGAGGGAGGCGGGGGAGGTCAGAATACAGCAAGAATCCAATAAAAGAAACATAATTACTAAGGTGAGTAATTTTTTCTTCAAACATGAAGTCTTGCTGTATTCTGACTAATGCAGACTACCAAGCAGTACTTCCATGGAGGAGGGACAGAACCTACTTTGGGAAAAGGCTCTGAAGTACTGCTGTGCCAAACCGAGCATCACTCCTAGCCTGGATATCCAGAGAGTAATGCTTGATAAAGGTATGGACTGTTTTCCAGGTGGCTGCTTGACAAATTTCTAAGAGAGGAATATCCCTGGCAGCAGGCAGGGAGGCAGCTGTACCTCTTGTAGAGTGAGCCCTCAGGCCTGAGGGTGGAATCTTTCCCAGTTTCTCATAGCAGAATTGTATACAAGACACAATCCACCTGGCAATAGTTCTCTTGGTGGCAGGTTTGCCCTTTCCCACTTCTCCATAAGTGAGGAACAACTGAAGGGACTTAAACATGTGACCCTTGGTACGCTCTATGTAGTAGCTAAGGGCTATTTTATCATCTAAACTGTGTAGCCTCCTCTCTCCTGAGGAAGAATGATCAGTGAAGAAAACAGGAAGAGACATAGACTGATTCAAGTGAAAATCTGAAACCACTTTGGGCAAGAACTTTCTATTGCTTCTAAGGACCACTTTATCCCTGTGAAAGGAGATAAAATCAGATTCCACTGACAGAGCTTGCAATTCACTGATATGTCTGGCAGAGGTAATGGCTACCAAAAACACAGTTTTCCAAGTCAAGTATTTAAGCTCTGCTGAGGACATAGGCTCAAAAGGAGGTTGTATAAGTTGAGCAATGCAAACATTTAAATCCCAGGCAGGGGCAGGGTCTCTAAAGGGAGGACTGGTATGAAGCAATCCTTTAAAAAATGTACAGAATACAGGATGAGATGATAGTGAGGAAGACTTCCCCACTGACAGAAAAGCAGAAACAGCTGACAAGTGTACCTTGAGAGTAGCTGGTCTGAGGCCCAGGCCATTAAGATGGACCATATAATCCAGAACTGTAGGCAGTTAAGCAGTATCTAGAGAAATATGCTTCTTGGAACACCAAATGCTGAATCTCTTCCATTTGGAGTTATAAGTATTTCTGGTGGAGGACTTTCAAGAAGCTTTGAGAATATCCAGAACCCCCTGAGACAGATGCAAATCTGCAAAAACTAACTCTTCACGAGCCATGCCTTGAGATTGAGAGACTGAAGATTGGGGTACCAAATCCTCCCCTGAGAGGATGTTAATAGGTTGTAATTCCTGGGAAGAGACAGGGGAAGATGGACTGCTAGGGACAGCAACAGGGGGTACCAGGGCTGTCTGGCCCAGTCTGGAGCAATCAGAATCACTTTGCAAGGTTGTGACCTTATCTTGACTAAAACTTTGAACAGGAGAGGAAAGGGAGGAAGGCATGCAGAAATTTCCTTCCCAGTTCAGAATCAGAGCATCCAGGGGACTGAGCCCAAGACTGGGGCCCGCAACAAAGAGAGGAAGTTGGTGATTGTCTGGGGCTGCAAAAGATCTATCTCTGGAGTGCCCCACCTTGAAAAAATCACCTTCAATACCAGAGGGTCCAGGGACCATTTGTGATGGCCCTGTGAGATACAGCTCAGTGCATCTGCTAGCACATTCTCCTTCCCTGGAAGGTGAACTGCTATCAGAGAGGTTTGCAGGGAATAAGCCAGGGACCACAACTTCATAGCTTCTGTGCACAAGGCCATAGACCGAGTGCCTCCCTGCTTGTTGATGTACCACATGGTGGTGGTGTTGTCTGTTCTGATCTGAACCACCTTGTTCTGTACCGACAGAGAGAAAGCTTGCAGGGCCATAAAAACTGCCCTGAGTTCTAGGAGAGTGATATGGAGAAGGAATTCCTGAGGGGACCACAGTCCCTGGGCAGTGAGGGCCACCAGATGGGCTCCCCAGCCCAGAAGGGAAGCATCCGTGGTAAGGACCATTGAATGAGACTGAGTGGCAAATGGGACCCCTTGCCTTAAATTGTTCTAATCCTGCCACCATTGAAGGGCTTGGATCAAGGTCAGAGTCACTGGGATCAGTTTGGTAAGGGAATCCTTCCTCTGAGACCAGAAAGCCCTCAGATGGAACTGAATGTCCCTCATTTGGAACCTTGCCCCTTGGACCACTGCCGTAGAAGCTGCCATATGGCCCAAGAGCTGAAGGAAATGCCTTGCTTGTTGAGATACCTGAAGGCTGAAGGAAGAGGCCAGTTCTATAAGAACCCTTGCCCTTTCCAGGGGAAGAAAGGCTCTTGCTTTGACTGTATCCAGCTCTGCCCCATAAAGGTAAGAAGCTGGACTGGCTCGAGAACTGACTTGGGAAGGTTGAGAAGAAATCTTAGAGAAGTGAGCACCTGCTGGGTCACTTGCAGGTCTCACTTGACTTGGTCTGGAGACTGGCCCACTATTAGCCAGTCGTCCAGATATGGAAAAATGGAAATCTTTTGCCTCCTTAGAAAGGCAACTACTACTGCCAGGCACTTTGTGAAGACCCTTGGGGCTGAAATTAGGCCAAAGAGCATTGCTCTGAACTGATAGTGGCCTGAGGGCAACTCGAACCTGAGGTACTTTCTGTGGGAGCACTTGATGGGAATGTGAAAATAGGCATCTTTGAGGTCCAGGGAGGCTAGCCAGTCCCCTGGCCTTAGAGAGGGAAGGATTATTCCCAGAGTTATCATCTTGAAGTTTGAAGTTTATTGTTCTAGGAATTAATACCTTTGAGCCAAGGCTCTTTTACAAAGGTTCCACGTCATTAAGTACAAAAACATAGTAGACAGTGTTACAAACAATCAATAACCCATTTAACATGGCCACAACTTAAACAGTAACATTTATGTACAGAAAAGAAAAAGGAACTCAGAGGCAGTGTCAAGGGCAAGGAATAAGGATTGGAGCTTGAGAGGAAGAGAGGAGAAATAAGAGTTTAGGAGCAGACAGAACCAGGTTAGTGGTACTCAGGTTGTCTTTGTCAAAAGAGGAGACCATGGTGGTTAAGTGGAACAAATGTAAGTGCACTCAGTGGGATGAGACTTTAGTCAAAGCAGTCACAGGAGCTGGAGGCTGTGAGGTGGCGTAAGTATGGATTTGAAAGCTCCCAATGTCGTGGAGGATAGGGAGGGCAGGTTAAGGGCACTGAACCAGGTAGAGCATTGTAAAAACATCTTTGTCCCTGAGCAGTCCGGCATCTAGGGACAAGGAAAGGTTGATGGTCAGATCTTCTGGTGGTACGAGTGCCATTGTTCAGGCAGAGCAGGTCCCAGATACATGGAGGAGTGAGTCCCAAGATTGATTTTTTTGCCATCACACCGGTGAGATACATGAGGCGATTGGAAAGATGCAACCAACCGGTTTCCGTGTAGAGGTCACAAGTGTGGGTCTATCTCTGTGCTCCAGTGAGGAGTCGACAGGTTTTGTTTAGTGCTGTTGAGATGCACTTTGGTGCAGTGGTAGTAGCTGAGCCATAGACAATTAGACCATAGACTATGATTGAGATGATGGAGCTTTGAACAGCAATCCTCAAGGCAGCTTGGTTGAAAAATTGACGGTTCCGGTACAAAATTCCAATGCGTTGGTGCACTGTTTTTGCAGTGTTATCGATATGGGCCGAAAAAGTAAGACATTCGTCAAAAGTGATACCAAGGTATTTGAAGGTGTTCACTTGTTCTAGTGTATTTCCAAGAGAAGTTTTAATGACGAGTGGAGTATGCCTATTTCTGCTCTGATGACTGGAGAAAAGCATGACTTTTGTTTTTTTTTGATTTAGGACCAGTTTGTGCTCAAGGAACCACTTTTCAACACATGAGAAAGCAAGCTGCAAGCTCTGTCATAGTGGATTTGGATCCTTATGGGAGGAGAGAATTACAACGCCATCAGCATAGAGTATTAATTTTTCAGGGCAGGATTTGGGAAGCAAGTTTAGAAATAGGCAGAAGAGGAGAAGACCTAAAATTGAGCCCTGGGGGACAACAGAGAGGACCGGTTTGGAGTCAGAGAGAACCTCAGAGATTTTTAGTGTTTGAGAACGTTGTGCCAGGTAACTTTTTACCCAGGCTCCAGGTCCCTCAGCTAGCCCAATGTTCGGCAGAAGAGAGAGATTAGAAGGCTATGGTGAACAGTGTCAAAGGCCTTTGTGAGGTCTATGAAAACAGTTCCGGTTAAATAACCCTTATCCAAGGCTTTGTGAGTTTCACTAGAGAAATCAAGTAGGGCCGTCGACATACTGTGTCCTTTCCTAAATCCGTGTTGCTGAATGCAGAGTAGATCGTACTTTTGCAGGTAGTCTGATAGTTGATCCACCACGATCCATTCAAGAGCTCTGGAGAGGGGTGGAAGTATCGATATGGGCCGATAGTTCCCTGGTGTGGATTTGTCGCCCCCTTTATGCACTGGTGTGACTATAGCGGCCTCCATGTGTTAGGGAAATGACTTTGGCACAGGGAGAGGTTGAGAATTTTGGTGAGGGGTGGATCACTTCTTCCAAGGTGAGGGACAAAAGTTTTAGATCAATGGTGTCACTGCTATTTCTAGATTTAGAGCAGGCCTTTTTTATGTATCTGTAGGCTTCATATGTCTTAACTATTTTAAAGTGAAATAGTGGTTTGTCTGGCAAGGTGGTTTGGGATAAGAGTTTTGGAACTGACAAGTCCTGGAAGAAGTCTGGTGAGAGGACACCACTGAGGTCAGTGAAGGTTTTATTTAGGGCATCGGCCATAGTCTTAGGGTCACGGGTAGTGGAGCCATCAATGTTCATTGCCGTGGGAGAGGAGTTAGACTGTTTGCCTGTAATATTACGTATATTGTCCCAGAAGGATCTCCCGTCACCCTAGGTGGTTTCTAGAGCATTCTTGAAATAGGAGCTCTTCATTTGCCTGATTTGTGAAGTGCATAGGTTGCGCGCCTGTTTATAGTTAAGTGAGTCTGTTATGGAGCCTGTGGCCCTGGCTATAGCCCAAAGTTGGTCATGTGCTTTAAGCTGAGCCAGTAGTTTGGCTGTTAGCCAGGGATTAGAGATGGCTTTGATTTTACGTTTTTGAAAGGTGCGGGGTGTCACAGGCAGTGTTGAAAGTTTTAGTGAAGAAGTCTAGGGCAGCGCCCACATCGAAATGACAGATAGGGGACCAGTCTTGTTGTAGGAGGCAGGTCTTAGCTTAGCAAGGTTTCCGTGCAGTAGCACTCGACTTAGGATGGTTTTAGGAGGTGGTCTGTGGAATTTATTTGTCCAGATACAGATCACAGGGGAGTGGTCACTGAGGGAGTCGGAGAGAACGGTGGTGTTTTTTATCCGGTCCAGGCGATTAGAAAGAATCCAGTCAATGAGAGTGCTGGTTCCAGTCTTGTAGTTTTTTCTAGTAGGGGAGTTGACCATCTGTGTTAGGTTGGTTCTAGGATAGTATCCCTGCTGGGTCCGATATCTGAGGCAAGCCAATTTATATTGAAATCACCGAGAAGGAGGAGCTCAGAGTCAGGAGGTTGTAATCTTGCAAATTCAAGGATAGACTGGAGCTCGGCTCGTGGGTCTTTAGGGGGAATATAGACTGCAGCCACGGTAAGCACTTTGTTATGGGCACCAAGGAGAGGCTTGACAGGGAGAAGTTGTACTAGGGTGTTTTCTGGGGAGAAACTGGCAAGGTGGCATGAGAGGTAGTCCTTTATATAGATAACACATCCGCCCCCCTTTCTTTTTACCCAGTCAAGTCTGAAGAGGTTGCAGCCTTGGAGCGAGATTGCATGATCTGGAGTGCTAGGTGTTAGCCAGGTCTCAACAGTTACAAGTATGTCAGGATTATGTTGTCCAGTAAAGGCTTGAAGAGATGCCAGCTTAGGAAAGAGGCTGCAGATATTTAGGGGAACAATGGATAGCCCGTTTTCAGTTTTTGCAGGCTTTATCTTAATGTTTGAGCCAGGGCCAGGGTTTGGGTGGATCCCACCAGACATGAGAAGTAGGAGGAGCAGCAGTTTGAGGGATATCTCCCGTAGCTCATACCATGTAACGTCTTTCTTCTGCATGCTGCAGGTTTGGATACAGTGCAGTCACTAGGGTCCCAACAAAGGAGGGTTGCTAACGACAGGTGCTCAAATATGATTTTTCCAACCAGGCAGTCGCTTGCACCAGTCCTTAGTAATGGGGTGCCTCAGATAGAAATAAAGGGTATTTGCCATGGTTCCATAATGAAGGTAGGATGTCAAGATGCTTACAGTGGGGGGTTGCGTGGGGTAGGAGGAGAGAAGAAGTTGACACAGTGGATAACAAATGGAGAGAGATAGAAAAGACAGGAGGAGGTTTACATGGGTAAACCCAAGGCTCACACATGAGCAGGGACAGATCAATTTCGGTGGTGTGCCTCCAGGGGGAGGATTTGCCCCATTGCCAAATGATGTAAAATAATCAAATCCACAGGAAAATGACCAGTAAACTGTTTGATCTATGGTAACAAGACAAATGATGTGTTAAATTCCTGGAACACTGGCCTGGGGCATATGCAGGAAGTTAAAACCCTTTGTCAGTGTCTTCCCTTCGTTTAAATAGTTGTGAATGGTTCTCAAAGACATGCAGTTCCCTTTAGCAACAAGGTAGACAGAAATGTGGATTCAGTTTGCACTTCCCAGGTCAGAGCTTGTAGAATTTCTTAGCTGTACTTATTTTGATTGTGATGACTTCCAAAAAAGTTGATTTATAATAAGAATCCCAATATCTGCTGGTGATGTTTTCCAGTTTTTTAGTCCAGGAAACTCTCATAGATCAAATATCCAAGAATGGTCTAGTTCCTCCAAGCCAAAGCACATGGAAATCCACAAAACTAAACTATTGACAGAGACAAACACAAACACCCAGCCACACAGCCCATCTTGAACTTTGGTTTTAAAATATGTTTGTTTAGGTATCTTAGGTCTAGGATGGGTTGCCACTCCCCTGTCTTTTTTGGGGTAAGGAAGTACCTGGAGTACATACCTTTGCCCCAGTGTAGGGTAGGTACCCTCTCTATGGCTCTTAAAGCCAGCAGAGATGAAATCTCTGCCTCTAGTGCAAGGGTTTCTGAGAGACCTGCAGGTGGAAAAGATCTGGCTCTCATCTTCGGAAACTTTTTGAAGCTGAGAACCAGTCCCTGGCTTACTACTTCCAGGACCCACTTGTCTGGCGTAACAGACATCAGTCCTGGGCAGTAAGTCAGCCTGCCCCCTACTGGAATAGGAGAGTCGACCCGGGCAGGCCCATCATGGTGTCTGCTTGGCAGGGGCCTTAGGCTGAGGAGTGGATGCAGCCCTGCTCATCCCCCTTCTGCCTCTCCCTCTGAAGAACCCCCTCTGTGAAATGGGAGAAGAGGCCTGTGCTTGGTAAAAAGGCCTATGAAAAGGCCTGCCCCTGCCCCTAGACTGCTGCTTTTGAGGAGTTGCCTGACTCTCCTTGGCCTGAGCACTCCTGTAAGTGGTCCTGTACTCATCCATTTTCTTCATGTAATTCTCTGTCTGTTCCCCAAACAGAGAATTACCCACTACAGGAAAATCCATGGCCTTAGCCTGGGTATCCTGCGAGAGGCTAGTACATCTGAGTCAAGCCATTCTCCAAAGAGCCACAGATGTAGCCATGACTCTTGATGACACATCATTAGAGTCCACAGCAGCATGAAACTGAACTTCTGATGCCTCAATCCCATCTGCAACCACCTCCTCCAGCTCCTTGGCTAGCTGGGGGGGAGGCCTGTTTAGCCAGTGCCAGTACAGGGTCCCACCTGGACTTCTGGTACCTGGCTGCATAGGCCATATAATTAGCCTGCCTGAGTCCCAAGGCGGATGCCATGTACTGTTTCTTTGCCATGGCATCCAGCTTCCTAGAGTCTTTATCTGGGGGGGGGGGGGGAATCACAGGCTGCAGCCTGTACAATCTCAACATGGCTGCATTGTAGATACAAGTACTCTGTACCCGAACCTGATAAGGTGTACTTTTTGTCCATCCTTCTGTCGACAAGAGGTGCAGAATTTGGAGTTTTTTAAAATCTTTTGTGTCCATTTCCCAAAAGACTTATGAAGGGGAATAGACAATCTCGTGGACTCTGGGATGTCCCTCTTCACATAATCAGGTTCCTCTTGTTCCTCTACAGCTTCTTCCACAGGGAGCTGGAGGGTTTCAGCCACTTTCCTGTAAAACATGTAGTGGGAAGGGGACTCAGAAAGCCTAGGAGGGGAAGAAAAAATTACTCACCTTAGTAATGTTGTTTCTTCTAATGGAGTCTTGCTGTATTCTGACATACTGCGGTGATGTCCAACCTTTGAACTGCCCCGGAGATGAAAGAGTTAACTTTCCATGCCACGTATGGAACGCTGAGCTCGAGCTCGGTTGAGACTCTGTCTGCTGCTGTTTGAAATTAAACCGTCAGATCTTTACGAGCTAAACTCACTGGGTGCCCTGTGTGGAAACTGTAAACTTAACACTAGCCAACTGGCTACTAAATGAAATAGAGATTTTTTGGTCCCAAAGCAAAGACTCAAGTCAGGAAACCCAAAAAATAAAACAAAACACAACACCCGCACACCCAAACCAAAGGGATGAGAAAGAAGGGTGGGGGCACCTCCCGAGTGCCAACACTGCTACTGCCCGCCCACATCCCAAAAACCAAGGTTCTGAGAGGGGAGGCGGGGGGGGGAGGTCAGAATACAGCAAGACTCCATTAGAAGAAACAATATTACTAAGGTGAGTAATTTTTTCTTCAAACAACATGAAGTCTTGCTGTATTCTGACTTATATCTGAACTACCAACAGTACCTCCATGGAGGAGGGACAGAACCTACTTAGGAAATAGGCTCTGAAGCACTGCTGTGCCAAACCTACCATCACTCCTAGCCTGGATGTCCAGAGAGTAATGCTTGGTAAAAGTGTGTACTGTTTTCCAGGTGGCTGCTTGACAAATCTCTAAGATAGGAATATCCCTGGCAGCAGCCAGAGAAGTAGCTGTACCTCTGGTAGAGTGAGCCCTCAGGCCTGAGAGTGGGATTCTACCTAGTTTTTCATAGCAAAATTGAATGCAAGAGACAATCCACCTGGCAATAGATCTCTTAGTAGCAGGTTTTACCTTACCAACCTCACCATAAGTAAGGAACAGTTGGAGGGAGACAAACCTGTGACCCTTGATGCGCTCTATGTAGTGGCTAAGGGCCCTTTTCACATCCAAAGTGTGCAGCCTCCTCTCCCCAGAGGAGAAATGGTCAGTGAAGAAAAACAGGAAGGGACATAGACTGGTTAAGGTGGAAATCTGAAACCACCTTAGGCAAAAACTTCCTATTAGTCCTGAGGACCACCTTATCTCTATGGAAAGAGATAAAATCAGGCTCCACTGACAGGGCCTGTAACTCACTTATCGTCTGCAGAAGTGATGGCCACTGAAAAACAGTTTTCCAAGTCAAGTACTTAAGCTCTGCTGAGGACAAAGGCTCAAAGGGGGGTTGCATAAGCTGAGCAATGCAAACATTAAGGTCCCAAGCAGGGGCAGGGTCCCTGAAGGGAGGATTGGTATGAAGTAATCCCTTGAAAAATTTAGAAACTACAGGATGAGCAGAAAGGGAAGAGTGTTTGCCTGCTGAAAGGAAGGCAGAGACAGCTGCCAGATGCACTCTTAGTGTAGCTGGTCTGAGTCCCAAGCTATTAAGATGAACCATGTAGTCAAGGACTATGGGAAGGCCAGCAGACTCTGGAGAAATGTGCTTGCCAGAGCACCATATAGAAAATATTTTCCACTTAGAGTTGTAAGTGTTTCTGGTGGAAAGTTTACGAGAAGCCTTCAAGATATCCAGAACACCTTGAGAGAAGTGTAAGTCAGCAAACTCTAATTCTTCAGGAGCCAGGCCTTGAGGCTGAGAGATTTGAGATTCGGATACCAAACCCTCCCCTGAACACATAACAGGTTGTAATTCCTGGGAAGAGACAGGGGAAGGTGGACTGCTAAGGACAACAAGAGAGGGTACCAGGGCTGTCTGGCCCAGTCTGGAGCAATCAGAATCACCTTGCAGGGTTGAGACCTGATTTTGACTAACACCTTGAACAGGAGAGGGAAGGGAGGAAAGCATACAGGAACTTCCCCTCCCAATTGAGAACTAGGGCATCCAGGGGGACTGAGCCCAACACTGGGGGCCTGCAGCAATAGAGAGGGAGTTGGTGATTGTCTGGGGCTGCAAAAAGATCTATCTGTGGAGTGCCCCATCTGGAGAAAATCACCTTCAAAACTAGGGGATCCAGGGACCATTCGTGATGGCCTTGAGATGTCCTGCTGAGAGCATCTGCCAGGACATTGTCTTTGCCTGGGAGGTGTACTGCTGTAAGAGAGGTGTTCAGGGAATAGGCCAGAGACCATAACTTCATTGCCTCTGTGCACAAGGCCATAGACTGAGTGCCCCCTTGCTTATTGATATACCACATTGTGGTGGTATTGTCTGTCCTGATCTAAACTACTTTGTTCTGAGCAGACTTGAAAAAAGCTTGAAGTGCTAGAAACACTGCTCTGAGTTCTAATAGATTGATGTGAAGCAGAGATTCCTGAGGAGACCACAACCCTTGGGTGGTCAGGTCCCCCAAGTGGGCTCCCCAGCCCAAGAGGGAGGCATGTGTAGTAAGGATTAGAGAATGAGAACTGAGTGACAAAAGGAACTCCCTGCCTTAGATTGTCCTGATCCTGCCGCCACTGTAATGCCTGGATCAGGGTTCGAGTCACTGGAATCAGTTTGGTCAGACGGTCCTTTCTCTGAGACCAAAAGGCTCTCAAGTGGAACTGAATGTCCCTCATCTGAAATCTTGCTCCCTGCACCACTGCTGTAGAAGCAGCCATGTGCCCCAGGAGCTGCAGAAAATGCCTTGCTGGTCGAGACACCTGTAGGGTGAATGAAGAGGACAGTGAAATAAGGGTCCTTGCCCTGTCCAGGGGAAGGAAGGCTCTTGCCCTTACTGTATCTAGCTCTGCGCCTATGAAGGCGAGGAGCTGTACAGGCCCTAGAACTGACTTTGAAAGATTCAGAAGGAAACCTAGAGAAGTGAGCAGTTGCTGAGTTATCTGTAGGTGTAACTTGACTTGGTCTGGAGACTGGCCTGCTATGAGCCAGTCGTCCAGGTATGGAAAGACGGAGATCCTTTTTCTTCTTAGGAAGGCAACTACTACTGCCAGGCATTTTGTGAACACCCTTGGAGCACAGGTTAGGTCGAAGGGCATTGCTCTGAATTGGTAATGGCCTGAGGGCAGCTCGAACCTGAGATATTTTCGGTGGGAGTTTCTGATGAGAATATGGAAATAGGCATCCTTGAGGTCCAGGGAGACTAGCCAGTCCCCTGGCCTTAGAGAGGGTAGAATTATTCCCAGAGTCACCATTTTGAACTTTGGCTTTAAAAGGTGCTTGTTTAAATATCTGAGGTCCAGGATGGGCCGCCATTCTCCTGTCTTTTTGGGGGTTAGGAAGTATCGGGAGTACAATCCTTTCCCTTTGTATAGGCGTGGAACCCTCTCTATGGCTCTCAGAGCCAAGAGGGAAGAGACCTCTGTCTCTAGGGCCAGTGCCTCTGAGGAATTTGCAGGTGGAAAGGATCTGGTTCTTACCTTTGGAAATTTTTTGAAGCTGAGAACCAGTCCCTGGCTTACTACTTCCAGGACCCATTTGTCTGATGTTAAAGACATCCAGTCCTGGACAAAGTAAGCCAGCCTGCCCCCTACAGGTGGTGGAGAATCGGCCCTGGCAATCCCATCAGGGTGCCTGTTTGACAGGGGCTTTAGGCTGGGGGGTGGAAGCAGGCCTGCTTGTACCCTGTCTGTCTCTCCCGCTGAAGAACCCCCTGAGCATAAGCAGAAGAGGAGGCCTGGGCTTGGTAGAAGGCCTATGAAAGGCCTGCCCCTGCCCTGGAATGCTACCTCTGGGGTGAGCTTGCCTTTCCTTGGCCTGAGCACTCCTATAGGTGGTCCTGTATTCATCCATTTTTTCAGGTAGTTCTCTGTTTGCTCCCCAAACAGAGAATTACCCACAACAGGAAAATCCATGGCCTTAGTCTGGGTATGCTGAGACAGGCTAGTACATCTGAGCCAAGCCATCCTAGAAGGGCCACAGATGTAGCCATGACTCTAGATGAAACATCATTGGAGTCCACTGCAGCATGGAATTGCACCTTGGATGCCTCAATACCATCAGCAGCCACCTGCTCCAGCTCCTTGGCAAGCTGTCCAGAGACCTGTTTAGCTAAAGCCATTACAGTGTCCCATCTAGATTTCTGATATCTAGCTGTATAGGCCATATAATTAGCCTGCCTGAGTCCCAAGGATGCTGCCATGTACTGCTTTTTTGCCATGGCATCAATCCTCCTGGAGTCCTTATCTGTGGGGTGTGAAGCCAAGGGTATATTTGCCTTATCACAGGCAGCAGCCTGCACTACCCCAACATGGCTGCATTGCTGGGTAAGGAACTCCGTATCTGAGCCTGAGAGAGTATACCTCTTGTCCATTCTCTTGTACACAGGAGGTATAGAAATGAAAATTACATACCTACCGTAATTCTTGATCTTCTTGGACGAGTCTCCACCACTCATTCACACTATTGGGATCTGCGCTGGAGGCACTAGGACCACCGAAGCAAACTTTTTGCTGAAGGGTCGGGCGCAGAGATGGAGCCGCAGTGAATGGCACCCATGAGCCTCAGCTCAAGGTAATGACTATCTCGGCGTCGACCCTCCAACCACCTCAGTACCTTTTTTACCAAGGAGGTGCAGCATAACTAACCTAGAAGGGTAGCCTAACCTAAGAACCGGACATAAGATAGTCCAGGTGACCCGTATAAGAAGGGTCAACAAAGAAGTCTTCACAGCCTGAAGATTTGAGGGAGTGAAGACCAACAACAGAGGTGAGCTCGGGGGACGGAGAGATAGGAAGAGTGGCGGAGACCTCGTCCAAGAAGATCAAGAATTATGGTAGGTACATAACTCATATCTTCCTGGACATAAGTCTCCATCACTCATTCACACTATTTGGAGAGTACCGAGCTAATAATCCCCCGAGAGGGCGGCAGGAGAGACCAAGAGCTCACGTTTCTAGGACAGAAGTCCATTAAGGATGGCTCTGCCAAAGGAAGAATGTCGTCTGGCATGGACATCCAGTGTATAATGTTTAACAAAAGTATGCACTGAGCTCCAGGTGGCCACGTTGCAAATATCTGCAATGGGCATGTTGCGAATTTCCGCTAGGGATGCCGTAATTGCTCTAGTAGAGTGAGCGTAAACTCTAACCTCCAACTTAACCTGCGCCATGGAATAGCAGTGGCGAAGGCATGCCACTAGCCATGCTGAGATACATCGGATAGCGACAGGTTGACCCAGCTGGGTCTCACTGAAGGAAACGAACAGTTGCTGGGCTTTGCGAAAATCCTTGGTTCTATCTAGATAGAAACGCAAGGCCCTCTTAACATCCAAAGAATGAAGAGAACGTTCTCCCTTCATTTTGAAAGTCCGCAAGTAAGAGGGGAAGGACCAAAGGTTGGTTTAGATGAAATTTGACACAACCTTAGGAAAAATTTAGGATGAGTATGAAGAACTACTGTCCTTATGGAACACAGTATACGGAGGGTCTGTGACCAGGGCATGTATCTCAGAGACCCCGCGTGGCTGAGGTAATGGCCACTAGGAAGGCAGTCTTCCAGGTGAGAAATTTTAGCTCACAGGTAGCCAGAGGTTCGAAAGGTTTCCGAGTGAGCATGTCTAGCACAAGATTAATGTCCCAGGCTGCAACTGGACGTCTTGTAGGAGGTCTGATATGCAGAATTCCTTTAAGAAATCTCTTAACCACAAGTAACTGAGCCAGTGTTAAGGAAAAAACTGGCTCATGATACGCTGAAATGGCACTAAGGTGAACTTTGACTGTAGAGTACTGCAGACCTGAATTTGAGAGGTCCAAGAGGTACTCAAAACCTTATCTGGTGGGCAGGAAAAAGGATTCAAAGAGGACTTTGCACACCAGAGTGAAAAACGTTTCCACTTGGCTGTGTAAGTTTTCCGAGTGGCTGGCTTCCGTGCAGCCAGAAGAATATCTGAAACCCTTTGAGAGACATTGAACTGGTTTACTTCTACCTTTTCAGGAGCCAAGCGTGAAGGTGAAGTGATCTCAGGTTGGGATGGACCACTGGTCCCTGAGTCAAAAGGTTCATCTGCAGGGGAAGCGGTCTCGGAGGAACTGCCAACATATTGTTGAGTAGTGGAAACCACAGCTGCCGAGGCCAAAAGGGAGCAATGAGAATCATCTTGTCTCCCTGGATTCGAACTTAGGAGTACCCTCTGAATTAGAGAAAGAGGCGGAAAGGCGTAAAGAAAGCGTTTTGTCCACTGCAGCCTGAACGCATCCTGACAGAAAATGCCAGGCCCTGGATTTCTGGAGCAGAAGAGAGGCAGTTTTGCGTTGAGTGGGGATGCAAAAAGGTCCAGGTCTGGAGTTCCCCACTCTTTGAATAGTGACTGAACTATGGTTGAGTCGAGAGACTACTCGTGAGGATCTGTCTCTGTTCTGCTGAGACGGTCTGCCAAGTCATTCTGTACACCTGGCAGGTAGACCGCTTGAATTAGAGCCTTGTGCTCCAAGCACCATTCCATACCCTCATTGCTTCCCTGCATAAGGGATAAGAATGAGCACCGCTCTGCTTGTTGATGTAATACATCACTGCTTTGTTGTCCGTTTGAAGGAGAATGTTCTTGTGACAGAGAATGTCCTTCAACGCTCGGACCGCATAAAGGACGGCTCTCGTTTCTAGGACGTTTATGTGAAGCTGGGACTTGAGTTGAGTCCACACATCTCGAGTGTGGAAAGTCTGACAGTGAGCTCCCCACCCCATTAGGGATGCATCCGTGGTAATGGAGATTTGATGGTCCAGAGAAGCAAAGGGATATCCTTCCAGGAGATTGCTCTCTTGAGACCACCAGGTGAGTGACCTCTTTAAAGGTTCTGTTACCTTGATGAGAGAGGACTGAGGGTGACTGGTTGGGGACCACTGAGTACTGAGCATCCACTGAGTGGTTCTCATGTGCAGACGTGCTAGTGGTACAGTGAACACTGAGGATGCCATGAGGCCTAACATCCGTTGCATCGAGAGAGCTGTAACTGAGCTGTTCTCCCCGATGTGACGGGCTATTTGAAGGATATCGTTCCTTCTGGAAGAAAAGCCTTCGCACAGGAGGTGTCCAGAAGAGTCCCTATAAAAAGAAGCCTCTGGGAGGGCTGCAGTTGCGATTTCTTGAGGTTCAGCAGAACTCCCAAGTACGTAAGGAGGCGAGAGGCCGCCTCAGCGGCCCAGGGTCCCTTGCCTGGAAGGGCTTGCTAGAAGCCAATCGTCCAGATAAGGGAACACCTGTATCCTGACCTTTCTGAGGTGCTATCAGAACTGCACAACACTTTGTAAAACCATGGCACCGAGGATAGCCCAAAGGGCAGGACTCTGAACTGATAATGCTGTCCCAGAGCCACAAACCTCAGGAATTTGTGATGCCTCGGGTGAATAGGAATGTGCTGGTAAGCATCCTGCATGTCCAGGGAGGCTAGCCAGTCGTGTTGATAAAGCAAGGGTAACAGGGTTCCCAGAGAAATCATTTTGAATTTCTCCCTTGGGAGAAATTTGTTTAGCTTTCTGAGATCTAGAATGGGGGCGCATTCCCCCGGACTTCTTTGGAACCAGAAAGTAATGGGAATAGAACCCCGTGTTCCGTTGATGCAGCGGCACCACTTCTACTGCCCTGTTGTTCAGAAGGCCCTGAATCTCGGCCTCGAGAAGGTCTGACTGAAGGGTTGACAGCCTGGGCTGCCGTTTGGGAGGACGATCCGGAGGGGTATCCATAAGATTTAGTGAATACCCCTCGCGAATTATCCGAAGGACCCATTTGTCTGAGGTTATGGACTTCCACTGGTTGTAGAAGTGCATCAGACGACCTCCCACCGGAGAGGAAAAGTCCACCTCGGACAGCTGAGATGGGACTTGGGCCAGCAATTCATAAGGTAGCGCTGGGTGCTTTGGGCCCTTGCGCTTTCTGTTGTGTCTTCTCTTGTGGTTGGGCAGGTTGTTTTTTTATGGAAACCTCCTCTGCCTCTGCCTCGAAAGGACTGACGATTATGAAACTGATGTTTATTGACATGCCCTCGAGAGGGGGCAGGAGGGGGTCGAGCCAACTTAATGGCTGACCTAGTCTTTTGTGTAGCTTCTTAAGCTTGCTCTACCTGAGGACCAAAAAGATATGCACCATTAAAGGGCAACGCCATTACCTGCTGCTGCGCGTCATTCATGAAGCATGAAGTGCGCAGCCAGCAATGAAGGCGGGTGCAAATACCAGCTGCCGCTGAATGGGAAGCAGTGTCGAAAGCATCCATGGCTGCTTTAACCTGCTGGTTGTTAGATTCGATACCTCGGGTAATGGTTTGAAGAAGCTCTGGCTTTGCATCCGACTCCGGAAGAGCTTCAACCATCTGCTTGATAGAGTGCCACAGGATATACTCATACTGGGAGAAATAGCCCTGGTAACTGGCAATACGCATACTTAGGGTAGAAGCAGCAAAGACTCTCTTACCTAAGGTGTCTATCTTATGAGATTCTTTGTTAATAGGTCGAGCTGTAGTAGTTTGAGGAAGAACGACCTTATCATTCTCTGCCAGGACTACAACAGGATCCTCAAAGGCTTGAGATGCCAAAATGGGACGATCCTTGGGGCTGAATATTTCTATCTATGGATTTAGCCACGGAAAGGGGTGAGAGCAGATTATTCCATACCATTTGAGACAGCTGCCTCAAGGAAGGCTGAACCGAGGAGTCAAATCCGTAGGGATCTCCGGGGCATGAAGTTATTGGAGTCTTAACAATTTCCCAGGATCGATGTCTGTAGTCTGGAGAGAACGAGTGGAACTCAGATTTTTCAGCAGAGACTTAAATGACAGGTCCTCGACCACAGGCTCTGTAGCAGTAATATATACTGCTTCGTCCACTTCATCACCCAACCGAAGGTCTGGGTCAGGCTCAATGTCATCTCCTGACAGTCCAGGAGGGACTGTATGGACAGCAAAAGAATGAAAATCAGAAGAGAGGGAAGAAGGAAACGAGTGAAAGGAGGAGTCCTGAAAGGCAGAGGGAGCCCCGAGAGCCCCCAGCGCCAAGGAGGCGCATGGCACCGAGAACGACGCTGAGGAACACGCGGCACCGAGAACGATGCAGCTGTACCACGCAGTGCCGAAAATGGCACCGAGGACCTGCACAGCGCCGAGGATGGCGCCGGGAAGCCGCACGGCGCCGAGGACGGTGCTGAGAGGCCACACAGCACGAGGATGGCGCCAAGAAGCCGCACAGTGCCGAGGTGTGATGGCGCCCCGAGGCCGCACGGGCACCGGGATGGTGCTGGAGAAGCCGCGACGGTTGGGCGGACGGCGCTGAAGCGCACTATCGACGCCGAGGGTGCCGAAAACACCCCAGACTCTGAAAAACAGGTTTTGAAGAAAGAAGAGCAGGAGATAAGGGCATCGGTGTGGCCCCCTGCGCCGCAGCCATGTGAGGGGGACACCTAAGCGCGGAGTCGACAGCACCAAAGAAGGTGCCGCGCAACCAGGAAAGTCCAACCGCCCTACCTGGTCTCCCAATAAGCCCGAAGGCCCACGAGTGACCGAGCCAGGTAGCTGAACCAACCTCCGAGCCCATTGCTCCATAAGAGCGGCCCACTGATGAAACTGCTCATCTGAAGACCTACCTGCGGGCGGGGTAGGGCTCCGATGTCGAAGCCGTTGGCTACCAGAAGCAGAGGTTGGCGACTCCGAAGGAGGAGACCAGCAACTAGCCCCGATAACCGAACGTCTACGCGCAGACATATCAGAGGGCGACCTCGAGTGATGCCTTCTCTTTTTAGACCTGTGGGCCGAAGAAGAGCTCGATGCCGAACGGTGCCGAGAATGCGACTGTTTATTTTTATGCTTCCGCGGTGACCGCCCATCCCCCGGGCACTGGACTGACCATTGTCAGACCCCCCTTCCGGAGAAGACGGCGGACCGGATCCAGCCCAACTGACCGAACAGCTTTCATACGAAGTCTCCCTACCGTCACCTGACCTGCTCATGGTCGACTCCGTCAAAGTAGGCTTAGACTTCTTTATTGCTAAAATAAGAATAAACTAAGCAATACTTTATCGAGATAATACTACAAAATAACAAAAACTGAAAACTATACTGCTAGTTTGAAGTTTGACTCCCGGCGGATGAGCAACGTCGTCACTGAAGCGCACTCGACGGCGGGGAAAAAGGAACTGAGGCGGTTGGAGGGTCGACGCCGAGATAGTCATTACCGTGCAAGCTGAGGCTCGCGGTGCCGTTCTTCGCGGCTCCATCTCTGGCGCCGACCCTCCAGCAAAAAGTTTGATCCCAATGGGTCCTAGTGCCTCCGGCACAGATCCCAATAGTGTGAATGAGTGGTGGAGACTTCTGTCCAGGAAGATTTAGGAGTCTTTAAAATTTCCATTGTCTGTTTCCCAAAGGACTTATGAAGGGGAATAGACAGCCTCCTGGACTGTGGGATATCCATCATTTCAACATTGTCAGGCTCCTCCTGGTCGTCCACAGCTTCTTCCATAGGAAGCTGCAGAGTTTCAGCCACTTTTTTGTAGAACATAAAATGGGAAGGGGACTCAGAAAGCCTAGGAGGAGAAACCCCTGAAGGTCTGTCTGGGGAGATGTCCAGGTCAATAGGCACATCCAGACTTTCGTAATCACCATCACTATCCTCATACTCGCCTTCCTCCTCCTCCTCCGGTTCATAATAATCTTCTAAATTATAATCTGGAACCGGGGGAACCGACCGAAACGAGCCCCTTCCCGATGGTGCCGGTTTGGTCGGAACCGGGGTTAGCGACTGAACAATCCTCATCGCTTTGGCTATTTCATCAGCGGTCGGAGAAAGAATTTGTGGATTCGCACCGGCTGATTTATCCCTTCTTTTCTTTTTAACTGGAACCGACTCCTCGGAGTCGGTTCTCCTTTTGCTCGAAGAAGTTTCACCCTGGTCAGAGGGCACTCCTTCTAGTTCGGTTGGAACCGAACCGGGCTGGCCATCCGGGTCAGCGGACTTCTTGGCCTCTCTTTCCCTGAGCCTACCAACTCTCTCTTTTCCAGGGTAGCTGCAGGAAAAGTCTTGCAAATCTGGCAGTCTGAATCGAGGTGGTCAAACCCCAGACAATAAACACAGGTGGTGTGGGGATTAGCCTTAGCAAAGACTTCCCCACACACACTACAGTGTTGAAACCCAGTGGGCCCGGTTTTTCTTTTGAGTTTCTCAGACATGGCCAGTCCTAATAAAAACTTACCCTTTTTCGCAATCCGCCAGGCAAGATACCCTTATCGTTCCTGACCGTTACGGGTCGTGGAAAAAAACGTTATGAAATCTGTTTTTTTTAGAACCGATAAGGACCGGTTACCACACTCTAAAAGTAGAATAAACTTTTTTTGAAGAACCTTATCGGTTCAAACCGAACCGATCCCATGTTTACAAGTTCCACACAGAAGAACAAGAAAAATAAACCTACCTAGTACTCACGATACCACAGACAGAGTCTGAAGCGACAGGTAAATGGTTAAATTCGGTTGAAAACCGAGAAAAACGGTACTTTAACCGACAACTTGAACCAAGCAAAGGAGAAATCTCCAGAGCGACTGTTCAGTGAGACGGAGTAAAGAATATGACGGTTTAATTTCAAACAGCAGCAGACAGAGTCTCAACCGAGCTCGAGCTCAGCGTTCCATGCCTGGCATGGAAAGTTAACTCTTTCATCTCCAGGGCAGTTCAAAGGTTGGACATCACTGCAATATGTCAGAATACGCAAGACTTCATGTTGTTTGAAACACCAGAAGGCCTGTCTGGGGAGATGTCTGGTTCAATGGGCTCAACCAGACCTTTCACACCATCGTCATCATCATCATCATCATAATCTTCATCATCCTCCAAATCCGGGTCATAGAAATCTTCAGGGGCAAAATCTTGAACCGGAGGAACCGACCGAACCGAGTGCCTGCCAGAAAGTGCCGGATCAGATGGAACCGAGTGAAGCGATTCTACAGTCCTTATCGCTTTGGCAATCTCTTCGGTGGTCGGAAAATGGGTCTCTGGATCCAAACTGGCCAATTTTTCTTTTCATTTCCTTTTTGTAGGAACCAATCCCTCAGGATCGACTCTCCTCTTGCCCGAAGAAGTATTGCCCTGGTCATAGGACACTCCCTCAGGTTTGGTCAGAACCGAACTGGGCTGGCCATCCGGGTCAGCGGACTTCTCGGCCTCCTTATCCCTAAGCCTACCTAATCCTTTTTCCAGGGTAGACTTAGGGAAATTTTTTACAGATTTGGCAGTCTGAATCGAGGTGGTCAAACCTCAGACAATAAACACAGGTGGTGTGGGGATCAGCCTTAGCAAAGACCTCCCCACACACACTGCAGTGTTGAAACCCAGTGGACCCGGTTTTTCTTTTGGGTTTCTCAGATGTAGCCATCCTAACCACAAACTTACCCTTTTTAAGGCAAACAACATGGCAAGACAAGGCAAGGATTTGACAGTCATGATGGCCGCCAGGCTGGGTGTGACGCTGGCTGCACTGCAGTCTTCTGCTTTTAGTTAATTTTTCCCCCATTTTCCTGCTAGTTTTTTCGTTGTTTTCCCTTTACCTGCCTCTACCCATGGTCTGCCTGAACTGTTCGAATATTGGAGCGAATTGTTTGTCGCTTCTCCATCTGTTCTGTCTTTGTTGAGGAGCACGCTGAGCCCGATAGCGTTATTGGGGTGTTATCCGAACACTCCCGAAGTGAACGTTAGGGTTGTTTTTACAGGCCCCGTTATCACTTGGCACTTTCAGCGATTGGACTTGCCCGCCACTGTGGATTTGATGCATTTTGCATTTTGAGTGACTGTCCCGACTGGGCATTCTGCATGTGCTGACCCCTGGAAACAGTACCATCTGGGCTTCCTTTTGTCCGTTTGGTGAGAGGTTGTCAGTGCCACTGCGTTGTTCATGAGGAACGGCATGGGCTTGGGAAGCATGAGGCTGTGGAGGACTTTTGTTAAATTTTGGATGGTCTTCGATGAATGAGCAGCCGAGTTATGTTTGTGGAGAGCCAGTAGGAACAATTTTATAGACTTTACAGACTTGGATTTCCCTGCCTGTGAGGAACTGCACGGGTGGGGTGAATGCAAGGGCTATGGAAGAACTGTGAGTCTTTGGCTCTGTACTTGATTGGGTGACTTCCCTGCTCCTTTCTTGTCCACCCCTTGAATTTTGGGTGACGACTATCTGTGACTGGTGGAGTATTGTTGTTTGATCTGCCTCTTCATCCTCTGGCTTTTGTTGGGTGTTTTCTCTGTGAAGATTTACTGCCCCGCAGAGGGCTTGGTGTTGTTATCCAGCTGGGGATTTGGCTGGAGTATCGTGCTCCCTTAGACCCTTGGAAATGGCTGCAATTGTGGCCTTTCTCGGGATCTTTTGGTGTTGGGTTGTTTTATTTCTCCTGAGAGCTCCCGGCAGTAAGTGCAGGGGTTTTTGCGAAGGAGTTTCTTCTAGCAATAGCAAAACTGCATGTCAGTTCAGCCTCTGGACTTCTGGTGGTTCCTGGTTTCGGCTGCATTTAATTCTGGGCCTGGATTAAAGAGACCGCTGACTTCCTCCTTTTTTGTGGATTATTTTGCTTTTGCTGCCTGGATGATTGGGTGGTGAGAGGACCCTGCGTCCATGTACTTTATTCATTTATTTTTATTTTGTTGGAATTTATAGTTCCTTTCCCTGGCAGTGAAGAAGAAAAAATTACTCACCTTAGTAATTGCTTTTCTTCTCATGGAGTCTTGCTGTATTAGGACTAAATGCAGTTTGCCACTGCACTCGAACTGCCCCGGAGAGGATAGGGTTAACTCCAGAGCAGTCTGGAGTTCCACAGTGCAAGGGCGCTGTTCAAAGCTCTATCTGGCTAGTTTCAAATGAAACTGCCAGGTTCTTTACGAAGCTAAACTAATATAGCAAGTCTGTGTGGAAAAACTCTAAACTAGCCATTGGCTACCTACCAGTAGCAGAACAACAAAAACAACAACAATCATAGAATAATAACAAAATCACCTGTTATTGTTAGAATCACCCATGACAAGCACTAATAGGCCCCCTCTCCCCAAAAGACTCAAGTCCAGAGAGGGAGCCACCTATCACTTAACAAAAAACAGAATCACCTAGTTCCTAACCCAAATGAACAAAAGGGGGGGAGCTAGAGAGAAATTGAAATGGCATGACAGAGCTTGCACCAATTTGACAACCCCATACTCAAGTGGGAGTTCTGAGCGGGGTAGGAGGGAGGGTTGTCCTAATACAGCAAGACTCCATGAGAAGAAAAGCAATTACTAAGGTGAGTAATTTTTTCTTCAAACACCATGAAGTCTTGCTGCTATTAGGACTAAATGCAGATTATACAGCAGTACCTCCATGGAGGAGGGTCAGAACCTACTTAGAATAGGCTCTGAAGCACAGCTGTGCCAAACCGAGCATCTCTCCTGGACTGGACATCCAGGGAATAATGCTTAGTAAAGGTGGACTGTTTTCCAGGTAGCAGCTTGGCAAATTTCCAAAATGGAATATCTCTAGCAGCTACTAGAGATGCAGCTGTACCCTGGAGGAATGAGCCCTCAGTCCTGAGGAGGTTCTCTACCTAGTTTTTGGTAACAGAACTGGATACAAGAGACAATCCACCACCAATTGTCCTCTTAGTGGCAGGTCTCCTTTGCCAACTTCTCCATAGGTAAGGAAGAGTTGGAGGATTCGAACCTGTGACCCTTAGTGCGTTCCAAATAGTAGCTTAGGGCTCTTTTGACGTCCAGACTGTGCAACTCTCTCCCTGAGGAGGAATGCTCAGTGAAAAATACTGGAAGAGAGATGGATTGGTTGTGATGAAAATCTGAAACCACTTTAGGTAAAAACTTTCTGTTAGTCCTAAGGACTACCTTATCTCTGTGAAAAGAATAAAATCTTCTTCTACTGACAAGGCCTGTAATTCACTTATACGTCTAGCAGAAGTGATAGCCACTAGAAAAACAGTCTTCCAAGTCAAAAACTTGAGGTCTGCCGAGGACAGAGGCTCAAAGGGGGGTTGCATTAGCTGAGCAATGCAAACATTCAGGTCCCATGCAGGAGCTGGTTCCCGAAAGGGGGGGTTAGTGTGAAGTAACCCCTTAAAAAACTTGGAAAATACAGGGTGAGAAGAAAGGAAGCAGGCTTCCGCTGACACAAAAGCAGAGACAGCTGCCAGATGAACCTTTAAGGTAGCTGGCCCAAGGCCTAAGGAATTTAAATGGACCAAATAGTCCAGTAAAATGGGCAGATTAGCAGATTCTGGGATAATCTGCTTCTCAGAACACCAAATGGAAAACCTCTTCCACTTAGAATTGTAAGTGGCTCTAGTGGAAGGTTTCCTAGAAGCCTTTAAAATATCCAGGACACCTTGAGAAAGGTGTAAATCAGCAAATTCTAGCTCCTCAAGAACCAGGCCTTGAGGTGGAGGGAACTGAGGTTCGGATACCACACTCTCCCCTGTGCACAGGTCAACAGGTCGTGGGTCCTGGGCAAGCTGAGGGAAGGGTGGAATGTCAGGGACAGGAGGAGAGGGTACCAGGGCTGTCTGGCCCAGTCTGGAGCAATCAGAATCACTCTGCAGGGCTGAGTTCTGATTTTTACTAGTACCCTGAAGAGGAGAGGGAAGGGGGGAAAAGCATACAAGAACTTCCCTTTCCAATCCAACTGAAAGGCGTCCAGTGGGACTGATCCCAGAACTGGAGGCCTGCAACAAAACAGGGGAAGTTGGTGGTTGTCTGGGGCTGCGAAAAGATCTATCTGAGGGGTGCCCCATCTGGCAAAGACTGACCCCAGCACCAGAGAATTCAGAGCCCATTCGGATGGCCCTGAGAAATCCTGCTGAGGGCATCCGCCAGGACATTGTCCTTCCCTGGAAGGTGAACTGCTACCAGGGAGGTGTTCAGAGAGTAAGCCAGAGACCACAACTTCATTGCTTTGGTGCACAAGGCTGATGACCGAGTGCCCCCTTGCTTGTTGATGTACCACATTGTTGTGGTGTTGTCTGTCCTGACTTGGACTACCTTGTTCTGGACAGTAGTCGAAAAAACCTGGAGAGCTAAGAGAACAGCTCTGAGTTCCAAAAGGTTGATGTGGAGCAGAGATTCCTGAGGGGACCACACTCCCTGAGTGGAAAGGTCGCCCAAATGTGCCCCCCACCCTAACAGGGAGGCATCCGTGGTGAGGGTGAGGGAATGAAGAACAGGTAAGAAGGGGACCCCCTGAGTTAAACTGCTTTGATCCTGCCACCACTGAAGGGCTAGGATCAGGGTTTTGGTCACTGGGATTAACTTGGATAGGGGGTCCTTCCTTTGAGACCAGTAGGACCTCAAGTGGAACTGGATGTCTCTCATCTGAAATCTTGCTCCCTGCACGACAGCTGTGGAAGCAGCCATGTGCCCTAGGAGTTGCAAAAAGTGCCTTGCTGGTCGAGAGACCCGAAGGGTAAAGGAGGATGCCAGGGCAATGAGTCTGTCCACTCTTTCAGAGGAAGAAATGCCCTGGCTGACTTTGTGTTCAATTCTGCACCTATGAAAGTTAGTACCTGAACTGGTTCCAGAACTGACTTTGGAAAATTCAACAGGAATCCCAGAGAAGTGAGAAGTTGCTGGAGACTTGCAAGTGGGATTTACCTGATCTGGAGACTGACCCACTATGAGCCAGTCGTCCAGGTAGGAAACACAGCAACCCCTTGCCTTCTTAAATGAGCCACTACTACAGCTAAACATTTTGTGAAAACCCTTGGAGCAGAGGTAAGGCCAAGGGCATTGCTCTGAACTGGTAGTGGCCAGAGGGTAGTTCAACCTGAGGTACTTTCGTGAGAAGGCCTGATCAAAATATGAAAATAGCGTCCTTGAGGTCCAGGGAAGCTAGCCAGTCCCTGGCCTTAGGGAAGGCAGAATCATTGCCAGAGTTAACATTTTGAACTTTGGTTTCAAAAGGTGCTTGTTCAGGAACCTTAAATCTAAGATGGGCACTTCACTCTCCTGTCTTTTGGGGTAAGGAAATACCTCGAGTACAGACCCTTGCCCTGATGGCAGGAGGAACTCTTTCCACTGCTTTGCAGCCCAGCAGAGAAGAAACCTCTGCTTTCAAAGCAAGGGCATCTGAAGGATTTGCAGGTGGAAAATGTCTGGCTCTCATCTTTGGGAACTGTTTGAAACTGAGAACTAGACCTTGGTTTACCACCCAGAACCCATTTGTCCGGGTTAGGGACAACCAGTTCTGGCTGAAATAAGCCAACCTGCCCCCCACGGTACAGGAGAATCGGCCCTGGGCACCCCATCAGGGTGCCTGCTTGGCTGCAGCTTTATTCTGAGGAGAGAGATGGTCTGCCTGTGCCCCTGCCTACCCCTGCCTCTGAAAAACCCTCTGTGCAAAGGCTGAAGAGCCTGAACTTGATAAAAGGGCCTGTGTAAGGCCTGCCCCTACCCTGGGGCATGCCTTTGTGGAGTGGCATGCCTCTCCTTAGCTTGGGCACTTTTGTAGGTAGTTCTGTATTCATCCATTTTCTTCATGTAATTTTCTGTTTGATCCCCAAACAGAGAGTTTCCTACTACAGAAAATCTATACCCTTTGCCTGAGTTATCTTGGGACAGATTAGTGCATCTAGCCATGCCAACCTACGGAGAGCTACAGAAGTGGCCATGACCCTAGAGGAAACATCATTAACATCAACGGCAGTATGAAATTGAACTTTAGAGGCTTCAATGCCATCAGCAGCCACTTGTTCCAACTCACTAGCCAGCTGGCCCTGGGCCTGCTTGGCTAACTGCAATATAGTGTTCCATCTAGATTTCTGATATCTAGCCACATAAGCCATATAATTAGCCTGCCTGAGTCCCAATGAAGCTGCCATATATTGCTTTTTCTACCATGGCATCAATCTTCCTGGAATCCTTATCAGGAGGATGTGGCCAGGGAATATTAGCCTTGTCACAGGCTGCAGCTTGAACAACACCTACATGACTACACTGCTCAGTGAGGAAGTCTGTATCAGGGCCTGATAAAGTATACCTTCTGTCCATTTTTTATCTACAGGAGGAACAGAATGAGGATTTTAAAATCTTTGTTGTTTGCTTCCTAAATAACTTATGCAAAGGAATAGACAACCTTCTAGACTCTGGAATATCCATCATTTCTACATAATCAGGCTCCTCTTGCTCATCCACAGCCTCCTCTAAAGGGAGCTGGAGGTTTCTACCACCTTTTATAAAACATAAAATGAGAAGGGACTCAGACAGCAAAGGGGAGATTCTAAGGGTCTATCTGGAGAAATGCCCGTTCAATGGGCACGCCCAGACCTTCCCAGTCACAAATACACTGATCAAATTCCTCCTCTCCTCCTGTGGTTCATAAACTCCTCAACATCATAATCCTGAACCATGGACCTGAACGAGCCACCCTTTTCCCAATTATAGGGGGCTCGACAAGTCCCTGAGACAAAGACTGAACAATCTGAATGGCTTTTGCTATTTCTGCAGCAGTTGGAGAGACAATTTTGGAATCCAGACCTGCTGATTTCTTTGTCTTTTGCTGGAGCTGGTTCCTCTGGACCAGCTTTTCTTTGCCGAGGAGTCTCGCCTGGTCAGAGGGCACTCCCTCGTCCAGTGGGTACTGGACCGGCTGGCCATCCGGTCAGCGGACTTTTGGCCTCGCTCCCTGAGCCGCCCAATCTCTTCTCCAGGGTGGCTGCAGGAAATTTTTACACACCTGGCAGTCTGACAGGAGGTGGTCAGCCCCAGACAGTAGACACAAGTGGTGTGTGGATCAGCCTTAAAGGCTTCCCACAGACATCACAGTGTTGAAACCCAGTGGGCCGGTTTTCTTTTGGGTTTCTCAGACATAATGCCAGCCTAACCAACAAACTTGCCCTTTAAGCGGCCGTGCAGAACAAGACACCCTTATCGGTTCCTAACCGTGTCACGGTATTAGAAAAAAACAAATAAAATTAAGGTTTTTTTAGAACCGATAAGAACCGGGTACTGCACTTCTAAAGCCCAAAAATCGTAAAATAAGCCACCGATCGGTTCAGACTGAACCGATAATGTATTTCCACACAGACTTTATTTTTAGTACTTACGGTTTACCAGATAGAGCTTCTGACCGAAAACGCGGCAATTTTTAAACACTTGCCGGTTCAAAAGAACCGAGTAAACTCGCTTGAACCGCGAAATGAACCGAGTTGAAGGAGCTGATCTCCGGAGCGACTGTTCAGTGAAGCTGAGTAAGAATCTGGCAGTTTCATTTGAAACTAGCCAGATAGAGCTTTGAACAGCGCCCTCGCGCTGTGGAACTCCAGACTGCTCTGGAGTTAACCCTATCCTCTCCGGGGCAGTTCGAGTGCAGTGGCAAACTGCGTTTAGTCCTAATAGCGGCAAGACTTCATGGTGTTTGAAGATTGTAATTATCCCTCTCACCGGTTGTGAGAGGTCTGGGAGGGGGTTAATAGTTCTATTTCTCCGTTTCGTGGACTGGAATAATTCTGTTTTGTTTATTTTTATTTGTCGTTACATTATTACAATTCGTTTAATTGTCTGGCAGTGAGAGTGCCTTTCCATCCTCTCTCCCCAGTGGTGAGAGGACTGGGGGGGGACTAATTATTCATTGTTTTTTTTTTTCGTTATATTATGTGTTGGGTTTGGGGGTGAGAGTCCCTAAGCTTCATTTTGTTGTTTATTTGTTTTGTGGGTTATTTTGTATTAATGGGGGTCTGTCAGGGTCTCTAATTTCAGGCTCTGACTTGATGTTAGCTAACCTGAGATTTGGGTGAGGTTTTCAAATTGTTCTCTGTTAGGGGGTATTATTAGTTTATTAGTTTTATTTTAGGATTTGTTTATTGTATTTTTTATTCTGCAGTATAGCTTACAGCATGTGCTGGCCTTCAGCCCCCACAGTTGTGCGCTACTCATCCTCCTCTCTTTGTGCCCTTGGCCTTTTTACGCTCCCCCCCTCTACAGTTCGAGATCTACCAGCATTGTAGAGTGCTGGGTATTGTATGTAAGAGGGAGAGAAGGGCGTGGGGTTGCGAACAGGGGAGGATGATCGAGGGGGGTCATCGTATTGGGGTGGTTGGTACCAGAAGGAGCCCTGGGGCCAAATGGAATCTTGATCGTGGTTTTCCATGTCTGGTGCCCATACCCAAGGGCACCACCGATTACTGTGAGCAGATGGCCTGTGCGGCCCATGAGGTTCGTCCAACTCGGGTGGTGTTGTGCAATGTCAGGTCCATTAAAAACAAGACCGCAATTATTGCTGATCTTGTTGGTACGGTGGACCTGGCTTGCATTACTGAGACCTGGTTGGATGATAACTCTGGCCCCATTTGGGAGGCTATGACTCCAGCCGGGTACTTGGTGGTACATCGCCCAAGACTGGATCGCAGGGGGGGAAGGGCTGCGGTCTGTTTCAAGACCGAACTCAACCTCACGGAGGACCTAGTGGGGGGGGGGGGAGTTTGAGTCTTTTGAGTGTATAGTAGTGGCAGGTGTAGGCTTTCAAATCGCCCTCATTTGCCATCCACCCAGTGATGAGAAGCGATTCCTTCAGGAAGTGGCGGACTTCGTCGTCGATATGGCGTTCGAGTCACCCAGATTGATGGTTCTGGGCGACTTCAACGCCTGGGTCGAAGACGAACTCTCACAATTTGGGCAACACTTTCTCCAGTTAATGAAAATGCTGGGCCTTACACAGGTGGTTTCCTCTGCTACACATAAATTTGGATACTCCTTGAATCTAATCTTCCTTCTAGGGGTCGAGGCATCCGATGTGGGAGTGGAACCCGTTGGGTGGTCAGATCATTACACCGTGGGGTTTAGTTTTTGCATCCCCTCTAGAAGGCCTGCCCCTATGGAGTTGGTTAGGTACCGTTCTTTGCGGGATATAGATCCCCAAGGCCTTGCGGCGGTGCTTGACCTCTCGTCCCCCGCGCTGGCAAGCAGTGATCCAGAGACCCTCGTGTCAGCCTATAACACAGCCGTTGCAGGGGCTCTGGATTTCATTGCTCCAGTTCATGTTCGCCCCCTCTCCCTTCGCCCCAAGTCCCCTTGGTTTGATGGGACATTGAGGGAGATGCAGAGACAGGCTCGAAGGTTAGAGCGTTGCTGGCGAAAGTCCGCCCTTGATGCCGACCACCTTAGATTGATGGATCATTATTTGGTCTATCAATCTGCAATGACCCATAAGAAGGCAGAATTCCTGTCCAGGGAGATTGCGGTTGCTTGGAATTGACCAGCTCAGCTGTTTCGAACTGTGGACAGGCTGTGCAACCCAGCCTGTCTGCAAGTTCGAAAAGTCTTTTCACAATTGGAGTGCGATGAGCTTGCTTGGCTGTTCGTAAATAAGGTGGCTGACATTAGGGCCAAACTGCTGCCATCGCACTCTAGGAGGGTTGCCGTGAAACGGTGTGAGATCACAGTGCCTTAGTTTTCCTGGAGTTCCTTCAGTCAGCTGGAGTTCATTGATGTCATGAGGAACATCCAACATATGCGCCCTTCGTGCTGTAGTTTGGACCCTGGACCAACCTTCCTAATGTTGGGTTGTATTGGCATCATTGGTCCAGTCCTTGTGCAGATAGTCAGGTGCTCCCTGGAATCTGGTGAGCTTCCCAGCTCCCTGAAAGAGGCGGTGGTGACACCCCTCTTGAAGAAAGCTACCTTGGACCCTGACTGTCTCAAAAACTACAGACCTATCTCTAACCTTCCCTTTGTTGGGAAAGTGATTGAGAAAGTAGTGGCTGCACAACTGGAGGACCATTTGACCATCCATGACATCTATGAACCCCTCCAGTCCGGTTTTCGTAAATGACATAGTAACGAGACAGCACTGGTTCGGGTGCTCAATGATTTCTTGATGGCCAGAGATCGGAAGAGTCGTTCCATTTTGGTTCTCCTTGACCTTTCTTCAGCGTTTGACACTATAGATCACATGGTGTTGATAGAACGCCTGAGGCTGTTTTGTGGAATATCTGGAACTGTCTTAAGATGGTTCACATCATTCCTCACTGGGAGATCACAAAGAGTTGTGTCCAGGGTTGTTTCCTCGGATTCAACGGCTTTGTCATGTGAGGTGCCTCAGGGTTCAGTATTGTCACCCATGTTATTTGCGGTGTATATGCTACCCATCGGAGACATTGTAAGGAGGTATGGGCTGAGGTTCCACTGTTATGCAGATGATACCCAGCTCTACCTTTCTTTTGGCCCCGACCAGGAGGGAGCTCTCTCGGTCTTTAATAACTGTCTAAAAGAAATCCAGGAGTGGATGAATTCTAGCTGGCTGAGGTTGAACTCTGATAAGACTGAGGTACTGGTTGGGACCCGAGTCGACAGATAGGGGGGTCAGGTGATGGTGCGTCTTCTAGAATTTTTCTTAGAGGTGTTTCTCTCCCGACCTCTGAATGGGTGCGGAACCTGGGGGTAGTTCTTGACAACAGGCTGACACTGCATTTGCAGGTGTCAGCAGTCATCAAGACTTCCTTTTATCATCTTAGGAACATTGCCAGGATTCAGCATCTTGTTCCATCTGCCGACCTGCCAACGTTAGTCCATGCCTTCGTGTCCTCGTGCTTGGATTATTGCAACTCCCTTTATCTAGGGCTTTCTGGGGTTGAAATCCATCGCCTGCAGCTAGTCCAGAATGCTGCAGCCCGGCTTTTGACAGGTTATAGTAGATCCTGTCACATCACTCCGGTGCCGCGCGAACTGCACTGGCTGCCAATTCGGTGGCAGATCACCTTTAAAGTCGGATTGCTGACTTTCAAAGCCCTCCACGATCTGGGCCCAGTCTATCTGAAAGAACTTCTGGTTCCTTATCACCCTAATTGATCACTCTACTTGGCCGACGAGGGGTTGCTAGCGGTTCCAAGGGTGAATCTGAAATCTTCGGGCACTCTGGCTTTTGCCTATGTGGCCCCCACCCTTTGGAACTCTCTACCCCGTTGGTTGTGGGAGTGCACCTCTGTGGAGGGTTTCAAGAGAGGTTTGAAGACTTTTTTGTGGGAAACTGCATTTTTAGAATATTGACTAAATTAATTGTTCTGATCTAGCTGAATCTCTTTTAATGATTTTAACTGTTTTAATCTGTTATTTATGTACGAAGCCTTGACAACTGAAAGGCGCCTTATAAATAACAATTATTATTATTATTATTATTATTATTATTAAGACACCCTTATCGGTTTCTAACCATGTCATGGGTATTGGAAAAAAACACAAGAAAATACAGTTTTTTTTAAACTGATAAGGACCGGTAACCACACTCTAAGTTTAAAAACAAACTTGCTGGACCGTTTACCTATTTGTTTAACGTGTCTGTAAATAATGGGAAAGTTCTTCAGTCTTGGAGAGAAGCAAATATAACCCCTATACACAAGGGAGGTAACAAAAAAGTTAATATCTAATTATAGGCCTATCAGCCTTACATCACTTGTCAGTAAAATAACTGAATGGTTAATACATGCTAAACTCTCCAATCACCTTAAAATTTTCAACTGTACTGACATTTCTCAGCATGGCTTTACTACTGGTAGGTCATGTCAAACAAACCTTATTAGTTTTTTCGAACTTGTCAGTGATGCCCTAGATAAGGGCCTTCCAGTGGACATCATATTATTGGATTTTGAAAAGGCATTTGACACTGTTTCCCATAAAATTTTGATCAAACAACTTGATAATATAAATTTGGACATGTACTTAATTAAGTGGATATCAGCATGGTTATATAACAGACATCAAAGGGTGGTTGTACGAGGGCACAAATCCAACTGGAGCCCTGTCACCTGTGGAGTACCGCAGGGATCTGTTCTTGGGACTTTACTTTTTAATATACTGATAGCAAGTATGCAAACAACAAAAGAAGTTTGGATAAATAAATACGCAGATGATTGCAAATTAGGCTGCATTGTGAACACTACTGCATCAGCAAACACCCTCCAAGATAATTTAAATAAATTAACATCATGGGCAGTAAACAATGAAATGAAATTTAACCCAGCAAAGTGTAAGGTAATGCACATGGGGAACAATAATAAGAAGCACCCATATTCAATTCAAAATGTGAAATTAACAATCACAACAGAATAAAGAGACTTAGGTTTAACTATAACTGATAACTTAAAATTTAACACCCATACCAATAAGACTGTTAAAAAATGTCACAAGATTATAGGTTGTATATTGAGACACATCAAAAGCAGGGAATCATCTGTAATCTTGCCCCTACACACAAGCCTGGTACGTCCACATTTGGACTATTGTGTTTAATTTTGTGCCCCAACTTCTATTGGCTATCTAAACATGACAGAAAGAGTTCAACAAAGAATAACTAAAAGGATTGTTAACATGTCCAAACTTGATTATGGTTCTAGATTAAAATCTTTAGAACTTTATTCTTTGAAGTACAGAATACTAAGAGGCGACTTAATCTATACTTATAAGGCATATAATAATGATTACTTGTTAAACACAATAGGATTAGAAAAGTTCTCAGTAAGTAATTACACTAGATCCCATAATTCAAAACTGAAATCATCCTTATGTAAAACTAATAAACGATCTAGATTTTTTACACAGACAATTCCTCCAATCTGGAATACATTGCCTAGTAACATTATAAACAGTGAAAACATAGAACAATTTAAGAGAAACCTTGACAAATACAAGGGTGATAAGAAATTTTCCTTCCACTGCTAATTTAGCTGGTGGCAAGTTCATAAATGGGCATGTGCCTTCTGAACTTGTATCAATCTATGAACCTTTGACTAAACGGCCGCTTCAGCCGAGCCAGTCGAAAAATCTATTTTTACAATTTCCACAAGTTTACTATGTCTAGTTCACTACCTAGTACTTACTGTACCACAAACAGAGATCTGAACCGAAACTTGCGAAAAATAATCGGTAAAACCGAAGACTTTAACCAACTGTCGAACAGCGAGCAAAGGAGAAATCTCCGGAGCGACCATTTAGTTAGGCAGAGTAAAGAATCTGATGGTTGTGCTTCAAATTGCTGCAGACAGAGGTTTGAACTGAGCTCAAGCTCAATATGAACATACGAAATTTGCCAGCAGATAAAGGCCTAGAGGTCTATCAAGTCTGCTCGAATGTGCAGCTAGCACCCCTTATTCTGCAGCTGCCCCTCCCTTCCACCCTTCCCCTTCATTAACCCTCCCCCTTGTCCTGTCCCATCCTCGTTTGAAGCAGTTCACTGTTCTACTGCATACCACTTCAGCAGGTAACGCATTCCACCCAGCCACCACCCTCTCTGTAAAAAAGTGTCTCCTCATCTCCCTCCTGAACCTTCCTCGCTCCAGTCTCATATCATGGCCCCTGGTGGCCCTCCCCTCCCTTACTTTGAACAGCCCCTCTGTACCCGTCTTGTTTATTCCTTTCATGTATTTAAAGGTTTCAATCATGTCACCCCTGTCTCTCCTCTCCTCCAGTGAGTACATGTTCAACTCCTTCAACCTCCTCTCGTATGATAAGTCCCCCAGCCCCTTGATCATCTTTGTGGCTCTGCTGCACCCCTCCAGTAACTAATGTCCCTCTTCAGATCGGCGCAGTACTGCCACGCAGTACTCCAGGTGTGGTCTAACTAATGACCTATACAGTGGCAGAATCACCTCCTCCTCCTCGAGGATATACCCTTGCAATACAACCCAGCATTTTGTTGGCCTTTGCAGCTGCCTTCCCACATTGTGCCGAGTTGTTCATTGACCCTGTAATGAGCACACCCAGATCCTTCTCCTCCTCCTCTGTCTGGGCTAGCTGCACTCCCCCAGCTGGTAACTCCTCCTTGGGTTCTTCATCCCAAAATGCAGCACCTTGCACTTTTTGGCATTAAAGCCCAGTTGCCAGGTGTCTGACCAGGTTTCAAGCTTTGCCAGATCATCCTGCAACCCCTGCCATCCCCCAGGTCATCCACCACCGCGCCTACCTTGGTATCATCAGCAAACAGACTGATCTTGCTCTTGATGTCCCATGATATGTCTGCAATGAATATCCCAAACAACACTGGTCCCAACACTGAGCCCTGTGGAACACCGCTCGTCACTACCCTTGGGTGTGAGAGCTCCCCACCCACCACCACCTTCTGTTGCCTTCCCTGCAGCCAGTTTCCTACCCATCTCACCAGCTTTGCACCCGTCCCTGTGCCTACTAACTTCCTTCCCATCCTTCCATGTGGCACTGAGTCGAATGCCTTACTGAAGTCCAGATACAGGACATCCACTGCATGGCCCCTGTCCAGTTGCCTAGTTACCCAGCCATAGAACTCGACCAGGTTGGTTTGGCAGGATCTGCCACGTATGAAGCCATGCTGTCTGCTGTCCTGTAGTCCTTTGGCCTCTAGGAGGGCCACCAGCCTCTCCTTCAGGATAGTCTCCATTAGCTTACCCACGATGGATGTGAGGCTCACTGGTCTGTAGTTTCCCGTTCATCCTTGGGGCCACTCTTGTGGAGGGGCACCACATGAGCCATCCTCCAGTCCTGAGGTACACACCCCGAATGTAGTGAGGCATTAAATAGGTCTGCCAAAGGTCCTGCAAGGACCTCTGCCAGCCTCCTTTAGTACCCTGGGGTGGATGCCATCTGGGCCTGGCGCCTTGTCCACCCTCAGTGCCTTCAAACCTCTCTGAACTCTGCTCTCCATGATTTCCCATCTGTCACCACTTCCCCCTGCTTCTGCCATTTCTCCCACCTTGGGTGTCACCCCCTCTTCTCTTTAGTAAATACTGAGCAGAAGTACTCATTTAGTGCTTCTGCCTTATCGCACCCTGCTTCCACCCAACCCCTCCTTCCTAATCCTTACTATGTGGTCCTTACAGCCCTTTTCTCCTGATGTACTTAAAGAAGTCCTTCTCCCTTCTATGCCTTGTGCCAGCCTGAGTTCCATAGATGCTTTGCTCCCTACTGCCCTTGTCACCTCCTTCGATTCTGTCAAGTACTCCTCCCTGTCCTCCCCCCACCCTGTTTTCTTGTACTTCCTAAAGGCAGCTCTTTTCCTCCTTACCTTTTCCATGACCTCCTTGCTCAACCAGATCGGTTTCTTAGCCCTAGCCTTCTTGCTCTGGGCTTTGCAGCTGGTTTTGGTTGCCTCCACTATCCCCAGCTTTATGAGCTCCCACCTCTGGTTAGTGTCCATACTAAATTGAATTCTGGCCAGGTACCCTTTTACCACTTCCCCCATCCTCCCAAAGTCGGCCCTCCTGAAGTCCAGCACTATTGTGCCAGATTCCACTCCTTCCTTGCCCATATCCAATGTGAGCCATACTGAGCGGTGGTCACTCCCTGACAGCGGTTCCTCCACTGTAAGTTCTCTCACAAAGTCCCCATTTGCCAGCACAAGGTCAAGGGTATTTCCTAACCTGGCTGGTTCACTGACCATTTGCAGCAGGAAGCTGTCCTGGAAGGCATCCAGCAGTACCTGCTCCCTTCTGTTCCTGGTTGTTGGGGTGCTCCAGTCCACCCTGGCATGTTGAAGTCCCCACAATCACCACACTACCCTTCTCGCAGGTCCTCCTGATCTGTCCCGCTAGTTCCCTGTCTAACCTCCGGCCTGAGATGGTGACCTGTACACCACTCCCATTCTAAGAATCCTATTCTTGGAATCCTGGATTTGCATCCAAAGTGACTCCGTACTACCCTCCTCCCTTCCTCTCTTACACACTTCAGTCCTTCCTTCACATATAGTGCCACCCCCCCTCCTTTCCCAGTCACTCTGTCCCTACGAAACAATCTGTACCCTGGTACAGACAGGTCCCAGTCATTGTATTGGGTGGCCCATGTTTCCGTGATGACTGCAATGTCCACCTCTCCCTCTGCCATGAGAACCTGTAACTCTGCAGTTTTCCCCCCAAGGCTCCTAGCATTAAGGGTAATCACCTTCCACCCTTTGCATAGAAATTAACCCTCTACTCTCCGGGGCAGTTTAAGTGGTGGGGCTAACTGCAACAGTTAGAATACAGCAAGACTTCATGTTGTTTGAAGTTATGAATATCTGAGCATCACTGGGAAGAAACAATTACTATGGTAAGTAATTTTTTCTTCTAACCCCAGTAATGCTCAGTATATTCATAACTTTATGCAGACTACCAAGCAGTACCCCTGGAGGTGGGCACAGAACTCTGTTTTGGAAACAGACTTTGCAGAACTGCTGTGCCAAACTTAGCATCACTCCTGGATAAAATATCCAGGTTGTAGTGATTTGTAAAGGTGTGTACTGTTTTCCAGGTAGCTGCTTTACATATATCCAGTAATGGGACGTCCCTGGCAGCTGCTAGAGTAGCAGCTGTCCCTCTTGTAGAATGAGCCCTCAATCCTGGTGGGGGCTCCCTACCAGCATTAGTGTAACAGAACTGGATACACTGAATTATCCAGCAAGAAATAGATTTTTTTGAGGCTGGATTACCTTTTCCCACATTCCCTTAAGTCATAAACAATTGCTTTCTATCCAGTCTAAGGTCCTAAGTGGCTGTCATGTAATAACTAAGGGCCCTCTTCACATCTAAACTGTGCAGCCTTCTTTCAGTAGAAGTGGTATGCTCAGTGAAAAAGACAGGAAGGGTGATAGATTGATTTAAAAGGAAATCAGAAACCACCTTGGGGAGAAATTTCCTGTTTGTTCTGAGGACTACTTTATCCCTATGAAAAGATATATAGTCCTGATTAATACAGAGTGCATGAAGCTCATTGATCCTTCTTGCAGAAGTCATTGCCACTAGGAAAACTGTTTTCCAAGTGACATATTTCAGATGCCATGGACTTGAAGGGAGCAGACATCAGCTTAGCTATACACACATTCGTGTCCCAAACTGGCACTCGTGGCCTGTGAGGGGGATGCAAGTGATCCAGGCCCTTAAAAAAACTTTTAAAAATAAGGTTAGAAGACAATGTTACTTTTTTTCCCAGCAGAAAGGTAAGCAGACACTGCTGCAAAGTGAACCCTCAGAGAGCTGGGTTGTAGACCCAGAGAGTGTAAATGGGTGAGATAATCCAATACCTCTGACAAGCCAGCTTGGGCTGGAACCAGAGTCTTGCCTGAACACCACATAGAGAATCTCTTCCATTTGGAAGAATAGTTCTTTGTAGCAGAAGGTTTTATGTAACCTCTTAGAATACTTAAGGCAGGTTCAGAAAGTTTGAAGTCAGCGTATTCTAAATCCTCAAGAGCCAAGATTTGAGATTGAGGGACTTGAGGTTCGGGTACCACAAAGTTCCCTGGTTGGAGATAAAAAGGTTGTGCCTCCAAGGGAGATGTAATGGATTTGCAATAGACATTGAGAGCAGAAGAGAGTTCCATGGCTGCCTCGGCCAGTCTGGGGCTATCAAGATCAGTAATGCTGTATAGGATCTGAGCTTGACCAGTACTCTGTAAATCAGAGGGAAAGGAGGGAAAGCATAGAGGAACCTCCCTGAGCAATCTAGACTCAGGGCATCCAGAGAAAAGGTTCCCTGATCTGGTGGTGTGCAACAATACTGTGGCAGGTGGTTCTGATGGAATGTGAACAAGTCTACCTCTAGAGTGCCCCACCTTCTGAAAAAAACCTGTACCGCCTGCTTGTTTAGGGTCCATTCGTGATGGGCCTGGTTTATGCGACTCGATGAATCTGCCAGGGTATTGTCCTTCCCTGGCAAATGAATTGCTTGCAGAGACACTTTCAATGAGTAGGCCAGAGTCCAAATCTTTAAGGCCTCTGAGCAGAGGAGGTCTGACCTTGTGCCTCTCTGCTTGTTTATGTAATACATTGTGGTGGTATTGTCTGTTCTGACCTGTACCACCCTGCCTTGGACTAGGTGAGAAAACATTTTCAGAGCCAGAAGAACTGCCCTGAGTTCCAATAGATTTATGTGCTGAAGGGACTCTGTGGCTGACCAAGTGCCCTGAGTTGTGTGATCCCCTATATGGGTGCCCCAGCCCAAGAGGGATGCATCTGCTGTGTTAACATCTCACATCAACAGAAACTACAGCCAGACTAAAATAACTCTGTGCTTGTGTGTGACAGTGTATTTCTGTGCCTAAGCTCCTTTCTGCAGCAATCCTGCTAGCAAGAGCCTGATTACTGAGGTTTGGAGAGTGTCATCAGCTGTGCTTGGTGAGACTTTTGTTAATTTCATCAATGCAGGAGGAGGGGCAGTAACAACATAAAAGGCTTGCACTGCTAGAACACAACCAGGTATGCTGTCTTAACATCTCACAACAACAGAAACTGCAGCTAGACTTAAAGAACTCTGTGCGTGTGTGTGACAGTGTATTTCTGTGCCTAAGCTCCTTTCTGCAGCAGTCCTGCTAGCAACAGCCTGATTACTGAGGTTTGGAGAGTGTCGTCAGCTGTGCTTGGTGGGACTTTTGTTAATTTCATCAGTGCAGGAGGAGGGGCAGTAACAACATAAAAGGCTTGTGCTGCTACTGCGTGAGCGTGAGTGGCACGAGCGCTACTCGGAAGAGAAACGGGAATAAATTTGTAACATTTTAAAAAGCAAGTAATCTGGAAACTTATAAAACCGGGGTAACAGATCAAAAACTATTGTTTAAAGTATCTGAGATTACAGATTGACTTTAGAAGAAGCTTAGAGTATTAAATGAGAAAGTATTTATTCTAAATATATTGTTGATCTTTTGCATTATCTCTGATAGTAATTAGCGATAGAGGAGTTACTTCTGAGAGTATATTATTAGTTAAACTTACCATAATTGCTAAACATATCTTAATAAACACTTATATAGCAGTATATGGTAACCTTAAACAGTACCGTAGGAAGGGTGGGGCGGGTGGTGCTCCCGCCCCGGGCGCAAGCCTCCGAGGGGCGCATTTTTCCACTGAAGCTCATGTTCTAATTCACTTGCGCTGCTGCTTTAAATCTTTTTTTTTTTAATTTTGGTTCTGTAATTACAAATGACTGTCAGCAGGGGTGCATCTGCACACCAAGGACCGGGGGGGTCACATGGTTGCACAGTCTACTGCAGAAAATAATAATCATGTTGTGCTGAGAAAGAGGAACTGTGAATGGGCCAGTGTGCCACCCATTAGTATAAAAGGTACAGGAGGAGCATTTGGCACTGAGTGAGAGGTGGTTTGTGTTGGAGACAGGGAGAGTGTGGAGCAAGTTGTTGAGCGTACTAGCGTGGAGTAGTAGACAGTCACAGAGACTAAAAAAAGTGAGAGTCAGAGAGGAGAGATGAGTCACGAGAGACAGAGAAGACAGAAGAGATCCTTGTCTTATATTTTTTTCCATCACTTGTGTAATGTAAGCATAAACAGAATGCACACCACACTAAGTACTCTGTCTGTTGTTGTCTATGTAGACAAGACTGGTAATTGTCACTCGTCAGTGACAGAGTGTCTGTAGTAAAAAGTGATGGCACTGCAGACAAGCAGAAGAGCAGACCTGGAAAAGCGATGAATAATTCCAAATTAATTTCTGAATCCAAATTGTGAGATGATGAGATGGGATCTATGTGGCGAGAGCCAGTGGGGGTGGGATTGATAGTCTCACTCAGGAAGTCAGGAGATAAAGATCTGCTTTCCTTGCCATTGAATTATTGGGCCTGGGCAGGCCTGTCTTGGAGTCGGCTCTGCTGGTGGGTGGGCAGCGACTGTGTAGTTCACTTGAACTTCATGCATTGGACTGGGGACTGGGATGGGAGTGAAGACTTTGAAGCAGTTGCCTCAGCCTTGGCCTGATTGCCATGGCATGGGCCACGGCACACCATCTCTTCTGTCCACCATGTTGTTACATTTTATTTTCTTTCCTCTTGACCCGCGTCCCTTCTGCATTACCATTCGCCTTTTTTTTTTTTGTGTCCTCTCCTTCTGATTCTCCCTAGCAGAGTCCTTGTTCCATTCTCACCCCGCCACCCACACCTGTCTTGCTTAGAAAATGATGCCTTGCCTGCCAGTGCCTTGCCTAGTTGTCTTGGATGCCATGTGAGGGGATCTGTACAGTTTAGATCATAACATATTAACAGTTACATGTACCTGGAATGGCTTGGGCTGTGGAGAGGAACTGACGGGAATCAGGGGAATGAGGGGATTTGGAGTGGGGCTCCTTCTGGCTGCAGAGATGCTGACTGGAGCAGTTGGGCTGGCTCAGCTGTACTGGGAGGGTGCTGTGCAGGGGTTATTTACTGGGCAGAGGAGAGGGGCTGCACTGCTAAGGCATACTGAAAACTGGTATTGGCTAGGCAGAATGTTTTTTCCCTAATGACACTTCTCATTGCACCATGGGGCCCCTACACTGTCTCTCACCAGGGCTAACTAAATGGGCCCTTGGGGGGGTCCTCAAGCTCAACACCCTATCATGCCCTGTTGGGCCTTTTTTTTTTTTTTTTTACAGGGCTCCGCCTAGACACTACAACTTGGGGACACTACTACATAATGTATCCCATCCCCATCCCACAGCAGGACCCCCCGCCAGACAAGCTACCCCCTGCAACTGCCCCCCACAGGTCAGGAGAGGGCCAGGAAGCAGAAGATCCACAGCAGAGAACTGCTGCTACAGTGCTGTCCAGGGTCCCACAGTAAAACTTGTAGAAAAGGAAAGTCCCCTCACTCACTAGGTCTGCTTATATCCACTTAACATGACAGTTTTATTATCAATTTATAACACTGTGTAGACTGAGCGCGTCACCTAAAATCATGGATGTCAGTTGACCGCTTCTGGATCTTGACATCTGACAGTTTCTGCAGCGCTTATAAATTACATATAAAAATACCTGCCGTGTTCGTGGTTGCCAACAGAGTATATGAGTCTGAGCTGGGGAAAGGGAGAGGGAGGGAGGGAGTGGACCAGAGGAGCAGCGCAATTTTTTGTATGCCAGAAGTTATACTGTGGGACCCTGGACAGCACCATAGCAGCAGTTCTATGATGTGAATCTTACGCTCCTTGGCCCTCTCCCAACTGGGTGGGGAGGGTACAGGCAGATGCAGGGGGTGCTTTTCTATGGGGGGGGTTCCCTGCAGTGGAGGGATTGGATACAGTCAGAGTATTGTTTGGTGGGGGGATGCCACTGCAGAAAGAGTGGTCCTCTGGAGGGATGCTAGACTTGGGGCTGCATACCTCTCAACCTCTTGCCTCATGAATCAGGGACAAGACTTAAAATAATCCGGGACAAAGACCCAAAATCTTGGACACGTTATAAATTGACACTATTCACTCAGAAAGCTGATAGAAAAAGGGGATTTGTGTTCATCTGCATTTTCTGAAGAAGAATAAGTCTGTAACTTTAATGTTTCACATTATTTTGTGATTTTAACCCCCCCCCCCACTCCACTGTTCTCTACCATAAAAACAAACTTTATGATGGACAAATGCAAATTTTGTTGCAAAATGAAGGACAGTTTAGAGGTAGGTGCGGTTGGTCTAGTTGCAGGGATTGTTCGGGTGCATGGGCGCTTGTCTTGGTGAAGGGTGGTGGTTCAGCTATAGGGAAGGTAGACAGCTAAGGTGAGTGTGGTGTTGTGGAGGTGTTCAAGCCACTGTAGAATGGTTGGGGGGCTGAGTCTGGTTATGGTCTAGAAGGGTGGTCAAGCAGCATTGAGTGCTGGAGATAGTTTAGCTGAAGGAAGGATGGTCGGGGGGTGGAAGCTTTTCCTTCTGTTAGGTGGTGGTGATTCCACTACAGGGGTAGTGGAGCCTGCCATCAGGGCTGAGTGAGTGGGCTCATGGGGATACATTCCCCTATGTGAGGATGGGTGGTTGCAGGTGGGGCATCTCAGAGGTACATGTGTCCAGCACTCGAGGACTGCATCTATGCCACTGAGGTGCCTGTATATGCCCCCATGAGCCACTCTCGATGGAACTGTTGGTCAGACAGTTGTCCACAACAATTACAGCTACACTGCACACTCTGATGACAGCCAGCCAGCATCTTCGACTCCCACACCTCAGATTCTATGAGAGCAAAGATTTCCCTGAAATCAGGGCTAGGGAACGTATAACAAAAGTATGTTTTTCCTTCAAGAAAAGCCCCAAAACTCACTACAGAGCATGTAAACAACCTACAGCTTCTGGGGACCTTGCGGCCCCCAGACCACCGGCTGTTTTCTGGCGGGGGGGGGGGGCGCAAAATTAGTCTCTTGCCCAGGGCACCAAAATGCCTTCCTACAGCTCTGACCTTAAATAAGATGTTTAATGCTTAAATAAGTCTCCAGTTTTGGGGTTTGGATTTTGGTAACATTGACTCATGTTAGGTACTGTTACCTAAATAAAATTTTTTAATGTTCGGATTGCTTTTTACTTTTATAAATGGGCATCTATAGATTATTTTCTTTGTATCTGGACACAGCTGTAAAATGAAAAAGATGCTGTCATCTAAGATGATGGGGTTGATAGAAGGTTTGGTCTGTGTCGTTCAGCTACTTGTTATCATGAGAACTGATGTTTTGATGAAAAGATCAAGTGCTCATGTAAATTGTTTTAATAATTGTAAGTTACAAACAGCTAAGCTGACCTCACGACGAAACCCTTTCAACCTCATCAGAGAATAACTTCGTGTTAAGGACATGGTAATCCAAACAGGGTATATCTGTTCAAGTAACCGGGCATTGTTATTGTCCTTGGCTCTCTGTGGAGATATTGAATTGAACCCAGGTCCTGTAATTAAATTGGTCTTAGATAATGCTCAAAGTATGATAAATAAAATGGACTATTTTAGATCCTGGGTAGAACATGAAATGCCAGACATAATAATGTTAACGGAAACCTGGTTAAAAAAGGAATGGAATATAAAGTAATAGAATTAAGGGACTTCTACCACTTTAGGAAGGATCGGGGAACACGGGGGGGAGGAGTTTTGGTGTATATAAATCATTCAATTGGTAAGTCCAAAATTTTGTTCTCTGGGTCAGTTGAGGGCATTGAATGCCTATTAATTGAGATACAAGAATTAAAATTGGTTATTGGAGTAGTTTACTCTCCACCTAAAATAAACCCTATCCATTTTGACAATTTTTCACATGTTTTAATGGAACACCTGTGTCAACTACAAGTAGTTCTGGCTGGTGATTTCAATGCAGCTTGGGGTTGCCCCGGGGTCAAACGTTGGAAAAATCAGTGAGCTGTTTAAACCTGATACAAATCATAGATACACCTGCAAGGAAAGGCTCCTTATTAAGTAAATGTAATTTTTTTAATTTGATGTTTGTTTCACCTGAATTGACAATTCTGGAGAAACGTGTATGTGCCCCTAGTTTAGGAGACCATAATATAGTTAAGTGTGTATTCTCTACGATTATAAATTCTACTCCCATAAAATCAGTATCACAAATATCTAAAAGATGTTATTCAAAAATTAATAGTTTATCATTTAGAAAGTATCTTCAGGGACTTCCTTGGTATAGGATTTTTCTTATCCCAGATGTAAATGAGGCTGTATTGGAATTTACAACAATCTTTATTAATGCTTGTGATAAATTTGCTCCATATAAAAAAGTAAATCATAGGAAAAAACATTTACCATGGCTAACTGAAAAAATAAAGAAAATGATTAGGATTAGAAATCATTATTGGAAAAAAGCAAATAAAACATTAAACAGTGAAATCTGGGAACAATACAAAAGGTTAAGGAATCAAGTAATACTGGAAATCAGGAAATCAAAAGCTCGTTATAATGTATGGTAAGTGCCTATTAACCACCATAATCAGCAATTACATGGCTTTGTTATGCACTGTTTAGAATTTTAAAAGTTGTTAACCACACTTCGGAACTTCCAAACAGTGGCAAAACAAAAAAGAATGCGCCAGAGTTCCATAATTCTCACACATAGAATGCAAACAGTGTTATTTTGACCATACACTATAAAAGATGATGGCTGGTGATTGGGTGACAACCACGCTGAAATCACCTCTCGTGGTTGCTAGGGATACAGTAAACCTCTTGAGCTGCGCTCTCGAGGTTTACCATGTTGCCCTAGCAACCACTCGAGGTGATTACAGCGTGGTTATCACCTGATCCCCAGCCATTATCCTCTATATTATAAACAGCAGATTAAAGAATCAACAAATCCAGGTGCCTATTAGTCTGTTATAAGAAAAAATTACTCACCTTAGTAATGTTGTTTCTTCTAATGGAGTCTTGCTATATTCCGACATATGCAGTGAGTCCCAACCTTCGAACTGCCCCGGAGATGAAAGCGTTAAACTTTCCATGCCAGGCATGGAACGCTGAGCTCAAGCTCGGTTGAGACTCTGTCTGTTGTTCTTCAAACTCAAACCGTCAGATCTTTATGAGCTAAACTCACTAAGGTCCTGTGTGGAAGCTGTAAACCTACACTAGCCAACTGGCCATCAAACATAAAACACATTTTTTGGTCCCAAAACAAAGACTCAAGTCAGGAGACCCAAAAAATGAAAAACATAACACCAACTCACCCCAAGAAGAGAAGAGGTGAAACAACAAGGTGGGCAACTACTAAGTGCCATCACTGCACTGCCCACCCACATCCCAAAAACAAAGGTTCTGAGAGGGGCAGGCAGGGGGGAGGTCAGAATATAGCAAGACTCCATTAGAAGAAACAACATTACTAAGGTGAGTAATTTTTTCTTCAAACTACATGTAGTCTTGCTATATTCTGACATATGCAGACTACAAAGCAGTACCTCCATGGAGGAGGGACAGAACCTACTTAGGAAATAGGCTTTGAAGCACAGCTGTGCCAAACCGAGCATCACTCCTAGCCTGGATGTCCAGGGAGTAATGCTTGGTAAAAGTGTGAACTGTTTTCCAGGTAGCTGCTTGACATATCTCTAGAATAGGGATGTCCCTGGCAGCAGCCAGGGAAGCAGCTGTACCTCTGGTAGAGTGAGCCCTCAGGCCTGACGGAGAAACCTTACCCAGTTTTTCATAGCAAAATTGGATACAAGAGACAGTCCACCTGGCAATGGATCTTTTAGTGGCAGGTTTCCTTTTACCAACCTCACCATAAGTGAGGAACAGTTGGAGGGAGTCAAACCTGTGACCCTTGGTACGCTCTATGTAGTAACTAAGGGCTCTTTTCACATCTAAACTGTGTAGCCTCCTCCGCCAGAGGAGGAATGGTCAGTGAAGTACATGGAAGAGACATAGATTGATTAAGGTGGAAATCTGAAACCACCTTGAGGCAAGAACTTCCTGTTAGTCCTGAGGACCACCTTATCTCTATGAAAGGAGATAAAATCAGGCTCCACTGACAAGGCTTGTAATTCACTTATCGTCTGGCAGAAGTGATGGCTACCAGAAACACAGTCTTGCAAGTCAAGTACTTAAGGTCTGCTGAAGACAAAGGCTCAAAAAGGGGTTGCATAAGCTGAGCAATGCAAACATTAAGGTCCCAGGCAGGGGCAGGGTCCCTGAATGGAGGATTGGTGTGAAGCAATCCCTTGAAAAACTTGGAGAATATAGGGTGAGCTGAAAGAGAAGAGGGCTTACCTGCTGAAATAAAAGCAGACACAGCTGCCAGATGCACCTTCAGTGTAGCTGGCCTCAGCCCCAAGCTATTTAAATGGACCATATAATCAAGGACTGTGGGTAGATCAGCAGATTCTGGGGAAATATGCTTACCAGATCACCATATGGAAAATCTTTTCCATTTGGAATTATAAGTAGCCCTGGTGGAAGGTTTTCTAGAAGCCTTCAGGATATCCATTACTCCTTGGGAAAGGTGCAAATCAGCAAACTCTAACTCTTCAAGAGCCAGGCCTTGCGATAGAGAGATTTGAGGTTCGGGTACCAAACCCTCCCCTGAGCACAGGTTAAAAGGTTGTAATTCCTGGGAAGACACAGGGGAAGATGGACTGCTAAAGACAGTAGGAGTGGATACCAGGGCTGTCTGGCCCAGTACGGAGCAATCAGGATCATCTTGCAGGGTTGAGATCTGATTTTGACTACGCTTTGAACAGGAGAGGAAGGGGGAAGCATAGAGAAACTTCCCTTCCCAATTGAGAACTAAGGCATCCAGGGGGACTGAGCCCAACACTGGGGGCCTGCAGCAAAAAGGGGAAGTTGGTGATTGTCTGGGGCTGCAAAAAGATCTATCTGTGGGTGCCCCATCTGGAAAATATCACTTCCAAGACCAGGGGGTCCAGTGACCATTCGTGATGGCCCTGGGAAATTCTGCTGAGAGCATCTGCCAGGACATTGTCCTTGCCTGGGAGGTGAACTGCCATGAGGGAGGTATTCAGGGAGTAAGCCAGAGACCACAACTTCATTGCTTCGGTGCACAAGACCGTAGACCGAGTGCCTCCTTGCTTGTTGATGTACCACATTGTGGTGGTGTTGTCTGTTCTGACCTGAACAACTTTGTTCTGAACAGATTTGGAAAAAGCTTGAAGTGCTAGAAATACTGCTCGGAGTTCCAACAGATTGATGTGGAGCAGAGATTCCTGAGGGGACCACAACCCCTGGGTGGTGAGGTCGCCCATGTGAGCCCCCCATCCCAAGAGGGAGGCATCAGTAGTAAGGATTACAGAGTGAGACTGAGTGACAAAGGGAACCCCTTGTCTCAGGTTGTTCTGATCCTGCCACCAGTGTAGGGCCTGGATCAGGGTTTGAGTTACTGGGATCAATTTGATTAGAGGGTCCTTCCTTTGAGACCAAAAGGCTTTCAAATGGAACTGAATGTCCCTGATCTGAAATCTTGCTCCCTGCACTACTGCTGTAGAAGCAGCCATGTGCCCCAGGAGCTGTAGAAAATGCCTTGCTGGTCGAGATACCTGCAGGGTGAAAGAGGAGGCCAGAGAGACCAGGGTCCTTGCCCTGTCCAGGGGAAGGAAGGCTCTGGCCTTCTCTGTGTCTAGCTCTGTGCCTATGAAGGTGAGGAACTGGACAGGCTCTAGAACTGAATTTGGAAGATTTAGAAGGAAACCCAAAGAAGTGAGCAGTTGCTGAGTTATCTGTAAGTGTAACTTGACTGGCCTACTATGAGCCAGTCGTCCAGGTAAGGGAAGATGGCAATTTTCTGCCTTCTTAGAGAAGCAACTACTACTGCCAGGCATTTTGTGAATACTCTTGGAGCAGAGGTGAGGCCAAAGGGCATTGCTCTGAACTGGTAATGGCCTGAGAGCAGCTCGAACCTGAGGTACTTTCGATTGGAGCTTCTGATGAGAATATGGAAGTAGGCATCCTTGAGGTCCAGGGACACTAGCCAGTCCCCTGGCCTTAGAGAGGGTAGAATAATTCCCAGAGTCACCATTTTGAATTTTGGTTTTAAAAGGTGCTTGTTTAAGTATCTGAGATCCAGGATGGGCTGCCATTCTCCTGTCTTTTTTGGGGTAAGGAATACCTGGAGTACCACCCTTTGCCCTGATGTAGGGGTGGAACCCTTTCCACAGCTCTGAGAGTTAGGAGGGAAGAGACCTCTGCCTCTAAGGCAAGTGCCTCTGATGGATTTGCAGGTGGAAAGGATCTGGTTCCATCTTTGGGAACTTTTTGAAGCTGAGAACCAGTCCCTGGCTTACTACTTCCAGGACCCATTTGTCTGATGTCAGAGACTCCCAGTCCTGGACAAAGTAAGCCAGCCTGCCCCCTACAGGTAGCTGAGAATCGGCCCTGGCAACCCCATCAGGGTGCCTGCTTGGCAGGGGCTTTGGGCTGAGGGGTAGAAGCAGGCCTGCTTGTACCCAGTCTGCCTCTCCCTCTGAAGAACCCCCTCTGGGCATAAGCAGAAGAGGAGGCCTGGGCTTGGTAAAAAGGCCTATGAAAAGGCCTGCCCCTGCCCTTGGGAAGCTGCCTTTGAGGAGTGGCCTGCCTTTCCTTGGCCTGTGCACTCCTATAGGTGGTCCTATACTCATTCATTTACTTCATATAATTCTCTGTCTGCTCCCCAAACAGAGAATTACCCACAACAGGAAAATCCATGGCCTTAGTCTGGGTATCCTGAGACAGGCTAGTACATCTGAGCCAAGCCATTCTTCGAAGTGCCACAGATGTAGCCATGACTCTTGATGACACATCATTTGAGTCCACTGCAGCATGGAATTGCACCTTGGATGCCTCAATACCATCAGCAGCCACCTGCTCCAGCTCCTTGGCAAGCTGGCCAGGGACCTGTTTTGCTAAAGCCATGACAGTGTCCCATCTGGATTTCTGGTATCTAGCCACATAGGCCATATAATTCGCCTGTCTGAGTCCCAAGGATGCTGCCATGTACTGTTTCTTTGCCATGGCATCAATCCTCCTGGAGTCCTTGTCTGGGGAGTGTGAAGCCAAGGGAATATTTGCCTTGTCACAGGCTGCAGCCTGCACTACCCCAACATGGCTGCATTATTGTGTAAGGAACTCCGTGTCAGAGCCTGACAATGTATACCTCTTGTCCATTCTCTTATCCACAGGAGGTACAGTGTTAGGAGTTTTAGAATTTTAAATGTCTGTTTCCCAAAAGATTTATGCAAGGGAATAGACAGCCTCCTAGACTCTGGGATATCCATCATTTCTACAAAGTCAGGCTCCTCCTGATCATCCACAGCTTCCTCCATAGGGAGCTGGAGGGTTTCAGCCACTTTTTTATAAAACATAAAATGAGAAGGGGACTCAGAAAGCCTAGGAGGAGACACTCCTGAAGGTCTGTCTGGGGAGAGGTCAGTGGGCACATCCAGACTTTCAAATCCACATTCACTCTTCTCATACTCCTCTTCCCCCTCCTCCGGTTCACAATACTCCTATAAATCATACTCTTGAACCGGTGGAACCGGCCGAACCGAGTGCCTCCCTGATGGTGCCGGTTCAATCGGAACTGGGGAAAGCGACTGGACAATTTTGATCGCTTTGGCTATTTCTTCAGCGGTTGGAGAGGAAAGTTTTGGCTCCACACCAGCTGATGTTCTAGTCCTTTTTGCTGGAACTGACTCCTCAGAGTCGGATCTCCTTTTGCCCGAAGAAGTCTCGCCCTGGTCAGAGGGCACTCCTTCTGGTTCGGTTTGAACCGAACCGGGCTGGCCATCCGGTTCAGCGGACTTTTTGGCCTCCCTTTCCCTGAGCCTACCAACTCTCTTTTCCAGGGTAGCTGCAGGAAAATTTTTACAAATCTGGCAGTCTGCATTGAGGCGGTCAAACCCCAGACAATAAACACAGGTGGTGTGGGGATCAGCCTTGGCAAAGACTTCCCACACACACACTACAGTGTTGAAACCCAGTGGGCCCGGTTTTTCTTTTGGGTTTCTCAGACATAGTGCCAGTCCTATCCAAACTTACCCTTTTATGGCAATCCGCCAGGCAAGACCCTCTTATTGGTTCCTAACCGTGTCACGGGTCGTGGAAAAAACTGTAATAAAATCCGTTTTTAGAACCGTAACTACACTCTAAAAGTACAATTTAAGATTTTTAACAACTTGATCGGTTCAAACCGAACCGATGAACCGCTTACAAGTTCCACACAGAATAGAGTAAAATATAACCTATCTAGTACTCACAAATACCACAGACAGAGACTGAGCCGATAGGTTACGGTTTAAATTCGGTCGAAACCGAGAAAAACGGTACTTTAACCGACAAATTGAACCGAGCAGAAGGAGAAATCTCCGGAGCGACTGTTCAGTGAGGCGGAGTAAAGAATCTGATGGTTTGAGTTTGAAGAACAACAGACAGAGTCTCAACCGAGCTCGAGCTCAGCGTTCCATGCTTGGCATGGAAAGTTTAACTCTTTCTTCTCTGGGGCAGTTCGAAGGTTGGGACTCACTGCATATGTCAGAATATAGCAAGACTTCATGTTGTTTGAAGAATTATTCCCAGAGTCTCCATTTTGAATTTTGGCTTTAGTAGGTGCTTGTTTAGGTATCTTAAATCTAGGATGGGCCACCACTCCCCTGTATTTTTTTGGGGTAAGGAAGTATCTGGAATACAGACCTTTGCACCTGTGAATATTAGAAACTCTCTCTATGGCTCTGAGAGCCAGCAGAGATGAAACTTCTGCCTCTAGGGTAATGGTTTCAGAGATGCTTGCAACCTGACCCTCAGCTTTGGAAATTTTTTTGGAGCTGAGTGCCAGTCCCTGGCTTACTACCTCCAGGACCCATTTGTCTGAGGTAACAGACTTCCAGTCCTAGAAGTAGTAAGCCAGCCTGCCTTCTATAGGAATTGGGGAGTCGACTTGGGCTGACACATCAGGGTGTCTGCTTGGCAGGAGCCTTAGGCTGAGAGGAGGATGCAGCCCTGCTCATCCCCCTTCTGCCTGTCCCTCTGAAGAACCCCCTCTGAGGAAAAAGGAGAGGAGGCCTGTGCCTGGTAGAAAGGCCTATGAAAAGGCCTGCCCCTGCCCCTAGCCTGCTGCTTCTGAGGTGTTGCCTGCATTTCCTTGACCTGTGCACTCCTGCTGGTGGTCCTGTACTCATCCATCTTTTTCATATAATTCTCTGTCTGCTCCCCAAACAGAGAATTCTCAACAACAGGGAAATCCATGGCCTTAGCCTGGGTGTCCTGTGATAGGCTAGTACATCTGAGCCAAGCCAGTCTCCAAAGAGCCACAGATGTAGCCATGACTCTTGATGACACATCACTGGAGTCCACAGCAGCATGAAACTGGATTTTTGATGCCTCAGTGCCATCTGCAGCCACCTCCTCCAGCTCCTTGGCAAGCTGGGGGGAAGCCTGTTTAGCCAGTTCCAGAACAGTATTCCATCTGGACTTCTGGTATTTGGTTGTGCAGGCCATATAGTTAGCCTGCCTGAGTCCCAAGGAAGATGCCATGTACTGTTTCTTTGCCATGGCATCCAGCTTCCTGGAGTCTTTATCTGGGGGGCCTGAAGCTAAGGGTATGTTAGCCTTATCACAGGCTGCAGCCTGCACATCCCCAACATGGCTGCATTGCTGGTACAAGTACTCCATACCTGGGCCTGACAACATATACCTCCTGTCCACAGGAGGTAAATAATTTGGAGTCTTAAGTAACTTCTGTATCTGTTTCCCAAAGGATTTGTCAAGGGACTAGACAATCTATTGGACTCTGGGATGTCCATCATCTCCACATCGTCAGGCTTCTCTTGCTGCTCGGCAGCTTCATCCAGAGGGAGCTGGAGGGTTTCTGCCACTTTTTTGTAGAACACAGAGTGGGAAGGGGACTCGAAGCCTAGGAGGGGAAACACCAGAAGGCCTGTCTGGGGAGATGTCCGATTCTATGGGCTCATCCAGACCTTCCACACCACCACCACCACCACCACCACCACCATCATCATCATCATCATCATCATAATCTTCATCTCCCTCCAAGTCTGGTTCATAATATTCTTCAGGGGAATAATCCTGAACCGGAGGAACCGACCTAACCGAACGCCTACCGGGAGGTGTCGGATCAGTTGGAACTGAACGGAACGATTCAACTACGCTAATCCCCGTGGCAATTTCTTCGGCAGCTGTACGATGCAGTTCTAGATCCGAACCAGCCGATTTCTCTTTCTTTTTGTCAGAAGCGACCCCTCAGGATCAGCTCTCTGTTTGCCCGAGGGAGTCTTGCCCAGGTCAGTGGGGACTCCCTCAGGTTCAGTCGGAACCGAACCGGGCTGACCATCCGGGTCAGCGGACTTCTCGGCCTCCTTTTCCCTAAGCCTGCCAAATCTTTCATCCAGGGTGGCTTTAGAGAAATTTTGACATATTTGGCAGTCTGACTCCAGGTGGTCAAAACCCAGACAGTAAACACAGGTGGTGTGGGGATTGGCCTTAGCAAAGGCCTCCTCACACTCACTGCAGCGTTGAAACCCAGTGGGCCCAGTTTTTCTCTTGAGTTTCTCAGATGAGGCCATCCTATAACTTACCCTTTTTATGGCAACAGCCAGGCAAGACCCCCTTATCGGTTCCTAACTGTTTGCAGGTGTTGGAAAAAAACAACGATAATAAAACAAGTTTTTTTTAGACCCGATAAGGACCAGTACCTCACACTAAATTCAGCTAAAAGAAAAAGACACTGACAAGATAGACAACCGGTTCAGCTGAACCGATTGAAATACAGCTCTTACAATTTCCACAAAAAAATTCAGCACTAATCCACTACCTATGTACTTACTGTACCGCAGAGAGGGATCTGAACTGAAATAAAGAAAAAAATAGTGGTGTAAACCAACGTTTTTAACTGGACCAAACCATTAGCGAAGGAGAAATCTCCGGAGCGACTGTTCAGTTAGGCAGAGTAAACAATCGGACGGTTACACTTCAAAGTGCAGCAGACAGAGGTTTGAACTGAGCTCGAGCTCAACGTTCTGTGCTCTGGCATAGAGTTAACCCTTTCCTCTCCGGAGCAGTTCAAGTGCTGGGGCTAACTGCATAATGTCAGAATACAGCAAGACTTCATGTTGTTTGAAACTCCAATAAATATAAAATAAACCTCAGTTTGCCCCTGGTTATACCAAACCAGGAGAAACCGAGAAAACTTACAATTTAAACACTAAAACTACAGGTTTACCTAAAATTACAAAAAGTAAAAGGCAGCAAATAAAATGTAAAGAATACTTAATATTTTATAAGGTTTCTCACATCAGAACAAAAGATGATGAGGAGAGGATCTCTGAGCATCTAGTCTTGATAGACAGAGACAGAAATCTGAGGGGTTTAGAACTAAGGCAGTTAGTATAGGGCATCAATTGAAAAGTGGCTCATGCAAAAGATTCCATCATTGGCATATGTTCCAAATTGTCTCTGGGCAGTTCTACGTGTAAGGATGACTGCAGTAAGTGGGGCAGGGGGGTTCAATGGCCCTGCGGGGCTTTTTCTAATGATTTGGGGATGGGGCTGTAGGGGTTGCATATACTGGGGGATCGGGGCTGGCAGCACATTGGCGCAACCCCTGTTGGATGCCAAGTACACTTAAACCAGCTATTTGCTGGTTTAACTGTACTTTGACGGATGTCCTCCAGGGGTTGTTTTAGCATAGCAAATTCAGGGACCTGAAGGCTGTCCTTCCAGAATAGGGTGCAACTGCTGCCGTAAACCCCCTGGCACCATGTTGCAGGCTACTTTGCAGAATATCGAATGTCGGATCTCCTGGTGTAAACTGCTACTTGCACCATTTTTTTGGGCGCAAGTCAGTTTACACCAGGCATAACCCTTTGAGAATCGGGCCCCATATCTGTGCTCTATTCTTAGACCTAAGTAAAGCATTCAGTATGGCAGACCACAAACTCCTCCTGTGTATGCTGCATAACACTGGACTAAACGACACTTCCCTCAAATGGTTCATTTCTTACTTTGTAGGCCGACAGCAACAGGTTAAAGCTCAGTGTGAACTCTTCCCGCTCAAGACTCTTATGAGAGGAGTTCCCCGGGGTCGATCCTTGGGCCCTTACTATTTGCGACATAAGTCAACGACATTGACCTTAATATTTCATCAGCTAATATACATACATCTCTTTGCAGATGATACCGTACTTTACATTGCAAAATCTTCCCTGGAACAGGTCTGCACTGACCTACAACAAGAATTCTGTCTGCTGCAACATAACCTACTACATCTCAAATTGCTGCTTAACGCTAAAAAAACTAAAAGTCAGGTTTCTTCACTCCCAGGCAAATTCTGCAGCCACTTACTCCTCAGGTGCCAGGCCCCAAATCACAACTCTCCTTGGGGAACCCTAAGTGCCAGTAGACAAACTGAAATATCTAGGCTTCTGGATCAATAGTAGGCTCTCCTTCACTTCACTTCACACATCGAAGAATTAGTCAAACAGCTTAGATAAAGGTTAGGTACTTTATATCGGATCAAGCACCTACTCACCTACGAGGCTAAAACAAAACTAGTGCAAACAACGTTCCTTCCACTTCTGGATTACGTCGATCTTCTTTACAGTCATTGCCCTGTCACCTGGACACTTTATACCACAGAGCACTTAGAGTCATCACTAAAGTGCCATATATTACACACCATTGTTCCCTCTACAATCTACCTGGCTGGCAATCACTAAAAACAAGGAGGTTGAAAAATGCAGTGATATGGACCTACAGAGCTCTAACAGGCAAGCTCCCTCAGTATATTAACAAACTCCTAGTTTGCTCCCTGGGAACCTACTCCCTTAGAAGATACTTCTTCCTTAAGCCACTCTCTCCACTCTGTCTGGAACAGTATACAAAAGCCCTTAAAGCTATCACAAATTGTTAATGTAGCAACCTTCAAAATGTTGCTTTGTCACCTATTGGAAGAAACTTGTAATTGCTTCCTTGAGAACTAGCACTCCAGCCTAATCCTTCGCAACCATCTCCTCACTTACTATATTGCATAGATTATGCTTTAGCCATCTTCCTCTCCTGTTAGGTTGATCTTGTGATCTTCATATGCATTTCCCCACACCTACCCCTTCCTTGTTTCCCTTCTCTTATCCTACCCCTTCCTTTCTTATTTCCCTTCTCACCAGCATCTCCTTTATGCCTGGCATGTACTCTACTCCCTCTCCATAACTTGCTACTCCTCTACCATCCCAACTACTCTGTTTCCTATCACCCTCTTGACTTTATATACTGAACATAAGGAATACCTTATGTATTCTATTACCTATGTTTTTATTAAACACAATGTATTTTTTACGTACTTCTTTACCTATGTATGTACTCGGTGTATTATGAAGTCTTTATTTGTACCCTATGAGTGTCTATTTTTGTGCGTTGTCCACCCAGGACCACTTTGTAAATGAGTTCTCAATGGTGTTTCTCCTGGTAAAATAAAGATTGATTGATTGATTGCAGCCCTTCCTGCTCCTGCCTCTGAAATAACCCCTCTGTGGCTGGTAGGCAGGGAGGGAGGGCCTGGGTCTGGAAGAAGGGCCTGAAGTGGGCTTGGCCGCTACCACCTCTGTTTTGCTGCTTCTGGGGAGAAGTGGCCTTCTCTTTATGTGCAGCACTCTTAAATGCTACTTCATATTCATCCATTTATTTCATACAGGCTTCCGCCTGCTGCCCAAAGAGTGTTATGGGCTCACAGGGGAAATCCAGAGCCTCTGTCTGGTTGTCGTGGGAAAGGTTAGTGGTCCTGAGCCAGGCAAACCTTCACAGAGACAATGAGGTAGCCATACATCTATCAGCAGTGTCACTGGCATCCACTGCCATCCTGAACTGGAACTTGGAGGCTTCTATATCCCTCTTGGCAACCTCTGCCAGATCAGATGCCATGGGGGCAAGGCAAGCTTTGGAAATCTCCATAACTGTGCTCCAAAGGCTCTTTTGGAACCTGGCCACATATGCCACGTAGGTAGCCTGCCTGATGGTCAATGAGGAGCCTAAGTAGGACTTCTTAGCCATAGAATCCATCTTTCTGGAGTCCTTGTCCGGCAGATGGGATGCCACGGGGATGCCAGCCTTGTCACAAGCAGCAGCCTGAACCACCCCCTCAAAGCTGGGGTGCCCAAAAAGGAATTCAGCCCCAGACCTGGCTACCAAGTACTTCCTATCCAGTTTCTTATCTACTGGAGGGATAGATGTAGGGGTCTGCAAAATCCTAACGGCATGCCTCGTAAGAGATTTAAGGATGGGGAACAACAGCTTCTTAGCTGGTGGCACATCCATCATCTTTACATAGTCTGGTTCCTCCTCCTCTGTAGTCTCTTGAGTGAGTGGGGAGGTCCAGAGCCTGTGCCACCTGTTGTATGTATGCATGCAAAATGTGTGGTGAAATCTTCTGATCCCTTGTCAGGGGAATCAGGATGTTGAGGATCAGGGGAAACATCAGATTCCAGGGGTTCCCTTAAATATTTATCATCATCATCCTCACCATAGTCCTCCTCATCCTCACCATAACCCTCTCTATAGGGCTCAAAAGAACTGGGAACTGAGGAAGAACCTGGGGTCTGAACTGAGGAAACTTGAGGACCGGACCACAGAACCGAACCAGCAGCGGTCTGAAGAGACTGGATTATTTTTATGGCATTGGCAATTTCCTCTGCTGTCTGATTCATCAATTGCGGTTCCTTCCCCAGATGCTTCTCCTCCTTCTATGACGTGGTTGCAGGTTCAGCGGCGGTTTCCGCGGTTCGCTTTTTACTATGTGAACTGTCACCCCTATCAGAGGGTGATTTCTCTGGTTCCTTAGTGATTTCCTTGGCATGAGAAGAAAAAAGTTTGTCCATAAATGGGTCAGTGGTCTTCTCGGACAGCCTTTCCTTCAGCCGATTAAGTCGCCTGTGCGGCGTTAACTGTGAAAAGTTTTTACAAATTTCACAGTCTGCCTTCAGGTGGTCAAACTCTAGGCAGAATACGTAAACCAAATGTGGATCAACTTTTGCAAGTGACTCACAGCACTCAGTGCAATGCTGAAACCTTGTAATTCCGGTTCTCTTTTTGGGAGTCTGAGCCATAATAAAAAAATACCAGACTTCCCTGGTACTTTGTCTTTTTTTTCAGTCGGTTCAGCAACTGCGGGAAAAACCAAGTGTCAGCCCGGTTAAAAATCCCAACAAACAAATGAGTTGGCGGGTACCAGAGAAGAAGGTAAATAAAAAGGAATTTTGCCTCAAAATAATGCAAAATGCTCGTTTTCCAACCGGTTGCTGGAACCAGACAAGGACAGAGAAAACTTACCCAAACAGTGCTAAATCTAGACTAGTCTTCCGGAACACCAGAGGCAGCAGTTTAAAAAATGCAAAATAATAACGGACTGAATAAAGAACAAGACCAAAATAAAATCTTCAGGAAAGATGAAGGAGAGCTCTCCGAGGCATCTGACTTACGCAAGCAGAGAAAAGAATCTGATGGTTGCAAGATGATTACCAGAAACAGTGGTTTGAAAACCAAGCTCGAGCCTAGCATTCTATCATTTGCATAGGTTCTATTAACCGTTTCAGCTCTGGGGCAGTCCTATGGTGAGACCATACTGCACATGTCAGAATACAGTAAGATTTCCTGGGATTATAAGAACTCTTGACACCAGTAGAATTGGAGGAAAGGCATAGAGGAACCTCCCTATCCAATCCAGGGCTACTGCATCGTTGGTGGGCACTATGCCCAAGGATGGTGGCCTGCAACAGTACAATGGAAGCTGATGATTGTCCTTTGAGGCAAACAGATCTATTTCTGGAGTGCCCCATCGCCTGAGGATTGTCTCTGACACTTGTGTATTCAGAGTCCATTTGTGGTGATCCAGGCTGATTCTGCTGAGTGAATCTGCCAATGTATTGTCCTTCCCTGGAAGATGAATGGCAAACAGATGCATCTCCAGGGAATAAGCTTGGGACCAAAGCTTCATGGCCTCAGTGCATAGTCTTAAAGACATGGTCCACCCCTGCTTGTTGATATACCACATGGTGGTTGTGCTATCTGTCCTGACTTGGACTGACAGACCCCTCAATTGAGTGGCAAAGGCCTTCAGAGCAAGGAAAACTGCTCTCGACTCTAAAAGGTTAATGTGCAGTTTGGACTCCTGAGGTGACCAAACTCCGCTGATTTTTAGGTCTCCAGAGTGAGCCCCCCACCCTAGACGGGAGGCATCCATTAAGACCACCATGAGGTGATGTTACTGAAATTGGATGCCCTGCTAAAGGTTATTCCTTTCCTCCCACCATTGCAGAGCGGGTAACGGAATTCTTGTAACTAGTACCAACTTTGAAATGGGGTCCCTTCTTTGGGACCGGTGTGATCTGAGGTGATACTGGATATCCCTCTTTGAAACTTGGAGCCTGACACTACTGCTGTAGTTGAGGCCATGTGTCCTAGTAATGCTAGGAACTGTCTTGCAGTTCTGGGCTGGCCAAAAAAAAAGGAGTTTGCTAGGGACAGTAGATTTGATGCCCTCTCATGAGGAAGAAAAGTCTTTCTTTGGATAGTATCCAGTTCTGCTCCAATGAATACCAGTGACTGAACTGTCTCTCTCTGAGATTTTGGAGCATTGCTAAGGAAACCTAGTGATTCCAGGAAACTGAGTCATCCTGATGGAATCCTTAACCTGCTAGTATGACATCTCTATGACTAGCCAGTCGTCCAGGTAAAGGAAGAAAAAATTACTCACCTTAGTAATTTTATTTCTTCCAGCATATTCTTCTATATTCATAACTGTATGCAGTCTGCCTCCTAAGTAGAACTGTATGCAGCCTGCCTCCTAAGTAGAACTGTATGCAGTCTGCCTCCTAAGTAGAACTGCTTAGAGAGAAATAGGTTCTATCATTTGCATAGAGTTCCATCATTGCTCGAGACACGTATTCAAACTGCTGCCCTTATCTACCGAAACGTTTCATCAACATCTCAGATTTTGATAAAGGCCTACAAGGCAGAAATACTATATACCTATCTACAACAATCTATAAATGCATAAAGGAACTAACTCCTACAAACAAAATATGCCCCCTAGTGACAATTTAACTATAGCCCCCAAAAGAAAAAATTACTCACCTTAGTAATGTTGTTTCTTCTAATGGAGTCTTGCTATATTATGACAAGTTGCAGTTTCTCCCACCACTAGAACTGCTCCGGAGGTGAAATAGTTAAATCCATTCCATGAATGGAACTTTGAGCATGAGCTCTAAGATAGAAGCTCTGTCTATGTAGTTTCAAACCTGAACTGTCAGATCTTCTGAGCAAAACTCACTACGGTCTGTGTGGAAGCTGTAACCTACACTAGCCAACTGGCTACCTAAATAATAACACCCATTGCTGGTCCACACAAAGACTCAAGCCAGGGACCAGAATTAATAATATAATTTAACAATATGAGAATAACACAAGAGAATAATAAACACCACACCCCAAACCCCAAAAAGGGGTGAAAGCGCCTAAAGCAGGCATAAAATAGTGCCCACACTAGGTTGCCCACACCATACCCAAGTAGAAGTTCTGAGAGGGGCAGGCTGGGGGAGGTCATAATATAGCAAGACTCCATTAGAAGAAACAACATTACTAAGGTGAGTAATTTTTCTTCAAACAACATGAAGTCTTGCTATATTATGACAAGTTACAGATACACAGCAGTACCTCCATGGAGGAGGACAGAACCTACTTAGGGAATAGGCTCTGAAGCACAGCTGTGCCAAACCGAGCATCTCTCCTAGCCTGGACATCCAGGGAGTAATGCTTGGTGAAAGTGTGTACCGTTTTCTAAGTAGCAGCCTGGCATATCTCCAATATAGGGATGTCTCTGGTAGCAGCTAGAGACGCGGCTGTACCTCTGATAGAATGAGCCCTCAAGCCAGAGGGGGGATCTCTGCCCAGTTTCTGATAACAAAATTGGATACAAGAGACAATCCACCTGGCAACTGATCTCTTAGTGGCAGGTTTCCCTTTCCCAACCTCACCATAAGTGAGGAAAAGTTGGAGGGATTCGAACCTGTGACCCTTGGTACGTTCTAAATAGTAACTAAGGGCCCTCTTAACATCCAAACTGTGCAATCTCCTCTCACCAGAAGAGGAGTGTTCAGTGAAGAATACTGGAAGGGAGATAGATTGGTTAAGATGGAAATCTGAAACCACCTTAGGCAAAAACTTCCTGTTAGTCCTGAGGACTACCCTATCCCTGTGGAAAGAAATAAAGTCAGTTTCTACTGACAAGGCTTGCAACTCACTTATGCATCTAGCAGAAGTGATAGCCACTAGGAAAACAGTTTTCCAAGTTAGATACTTCAGCTCTGCAGAAAACAGAGGTTCAAAAGGGGGTTGCATTAACTGGGCAATGCAAACATTAAGGTCCCAGGCAGGGCTGGATCCCGAAAAGGTGGATTAGTATGGAGTAATCCTTAAAAACTTGGAAAACACAGGGTGAGGGAAAGAGGATGACTTTCCTGCTGAAACAAAAGCAGAGACAGCTGCCAAATGAACTCTCAGGGTAGCTGGTCTGAGGCCCAAGGAATTAAGATGGACCATGTAATCTAACACAATGGGCAAATCAGCAGATTCTGGGAAATATGCTTCCCAGAACACCAAATGAAAACCTTTTCCATTTAGAATTATAAGCAACCCTAGTGGAAGGCTTCCTAGAAGCCTTTAGAATTTCAAGAACACCCTGAGAGGTGTAAGTCAGCAAATTCTAACTCCTCAAGAGCCAGGCCTTGAGGTTGAGGGATTTGAGGTTCGGATACCAAACTCTCCCCTGGGCACAGGATAATAGGTTGTGATTCCTGGGGAGACACAGGGGAAGATTAACTGTCAGGGACAGAAGGAGTGGGTACCAGGGCTGCCTTGCCCAATACTGGGCAATCAGAATCACCCTGCAAGGCTGGGATCTGATTTTTGACTAACACTTTGAATAGGAGAGGGAAGTGGGGAAAAGCATAAAGAAACTTCCCTTCCCAATCCAGAAGGAGGGCGTCCAGGGGGACTGAGCCCAACACTGGAGGCCTGCAGCAGAACAGTGGAAGTTGGTGATTGTCTGGGGCTGCAAAAAGATCTATCTGAGGGGTGCCCCATCTGGCAAAGACTATCCCCAGTACTTGAGGATCCAGGCACCATTCGTGATGGCCCTGAGAAATCCTGCTGAGAGCATCTGCTAGAACATTGTCCTTTCCTGGAAGGTGAACTGCTATGAGGGAAGTGTTCAGGGAATAGGGCAGAGACCACAACTTCATTGCCTTGGTGCACAAGGCCGAAGACCGAGTGCCCCCCTGCTTGTTGATGTACCACATTGTTGTGGTGTTGTCTGTTCTGACTTGTACCACTTTGTTCTGAACAGATGCAGAAAACACTTGAAGTGCTAAAAAGACAGCTCTGAGTTCCATCAAATTGATGTGGAACAGAGATTCCTGGGGAGACCACACTCCCTGAGTGGAGAGGTCGCCCACGTGGGCTCCCCAACCCAGGAGGGAAGCATCTGTAGTGAATGAAGGGGACCCCCAATCTTAAATTGCTCGGATCCTGCCACCACTGGAGGGCCTGGATCAAGGTTCGAGTCACTGGGACCAACTTGGAAAGGGGGTCTCTTCTCTGAGACCAATAGGTTCTCAAGTGAAACTGAATGTCTCTCATCTGAAATCTTGCTCCCTGCACTACAGCTGTGGATGCAGCCATGTGCCCCAGGAGCTGCAAAAAGTGTCTGGCTGGTCGAGAGACCTGCAGAGTGAAGGAGGAGGCCAGAGCCACCAAGTTCCTTACCTTTTCTAAGGAAGAAAAGCTCTGGCCGGTTTGTGTCCAATTCTGCACCTATAAAGGTGAGTACCTGGACTGGTTCCAGAACCGACTTTGGTAGATTTAGCAGGAAGCCCAGGTGAGAAGCTGCTGGGTGACTTGCAGGTGAGATTTTACCTGTTATGGGGACTGGCCTACAATGAGCCAGTCGTCTAGATAAGGAAAAACAGCAATCCTTTGCCTCCTAAGTGAGCCACTGCTACTGCCAGACATTTGTGAATACCCTTGGGGCAGAGGTCAAGCCGAAGGGCATTGCTCTGAACTGGTAATGACCTGAGGGCAGTTCGAATCTGAGGTACTTTGGTGGGAGCTTCTGATTAGGGCGTGAAAATAGGCATCCTTGAGGTCCAGGAAGCTAGCCAGTCCCTGGCCTTAGAAGAGTAAAATCATTGCCAGAGTTACCATTCTGAACTTTGGTTTCAAAGATGCTTGTTCAGATATCTGAGGTCTAAGATGGGCCGCCATTCTCCTGTCTTTTTGGGGTAAGGAAGTATCTGGAATACAGACCCCTGCCCTGGTGTGGGGAGGAACCCTTCTACTGCTCTGAGAGCCAACAGGGTTGAGACCTCTGCTTCTAGAGCAAGGTCTCTAAAGAACTACAGGTAGAAAAAGCCTGGCTCTCATCTTGGGAACTTTTGAAGCTGAGAACCAGACCCTGGCTTACTACTTCCAGAACCCACTTGTCTGAGGTTAAAGACACCCAGTTCTGACTGAAGTAAGCCAACCTGCCCCCTACTGGTAAAGGAGAATCGGCCCTGGGCACCCCATCATGGTGCCTGCTTGGCAGGTGCTTTAGGCTGAGGGGTGGGAGCAGGCCTGCCCACACCCCGTCTGCCTCTGCCTCTGAAGAACCCCCTCTGAGCATAAGCAGAGGCGGCCTGAGTTTGGTAGAAAGGCCTGTGGAAAGGCCTACCCCTACCCCTGGGGTGTGCCTCTGGGGAGTGGCTTGCCGCCTCTTAGCTTGGGCACTTTTGTAAGTAGTCCTATATTCATCCATCTTTCATATAATTCTCTGTCTGCTCCCCAAACAGAGAATTTCCCTCTAGGAAAATCCATAGCCTTAGTCTGGGTATCCTGTGAGAGGCTAATACACCCTGAGCCAGGCCAACCTACAAGCTACAGATGTGGCCATGACTCTAGAAGAGACATCATTAATATCCAGCAACATGAAACTGCACCTTAGAAGCCTCAATGCCATCGGCAGCCACCTGTTCCAGCTCGCTAGCAAGCTGGCCATGGCTTGTTTGGCTAATTCCATAACAGTATCCCATCTAGATTTCTGATACCTTGCTACATAACCATATAATTTGCTTGCCTGAGTCCCAAGGACGCTGCCATGTACTGTTTTTTCCACGGCATCAATCTTCCTGGAATCCTTGTCAGGAGGATGTAAGCCAGGGAATATTAGCTTTATCACAAGCTGCAGCCTGAACTACCCCAACATGACTGCATTGCTGAGAAAGGAATTCTGTATCAGGACCTGACAATGTGTACCTTCTGTCCATCTTTTTATCTACAGGAGGCACAGAATTAGGAGTTTTAAGATTTTTATTGTTTGTTTCCTAAAAGACTTATGCAAAGGAATAGACAATCTCCTAGACTCTGGAATATCCATCATTTTACAAAATCAGGCTCCTCTTGCTCATCCACAGCTTCTTCCAAAGGAGCTGGAGGTTTCAACAACTTTTTGTACAACATAAAATGAGAGGGGACTCAGAAAGCATAGGGGAGATTCTAAAAGGTCTGTCTGGGAAATGTCGGTTCAATGGGCACACCAGACCCTCCCAGCCACACTCATACTGTTCATAATCATCCTCCCCTCCTCTGGTTCATAAACATCATATTCTTGAACCGATGGAACCGGACGAACCGACCTTTACCAGATAGTGGCGGTTCGGACGGGACCGAGACAGTGACTGGACAATTTGAATAGCTCTTGCTATCTCTGCAGCAGTTGGAGAAGGTTTTGGACTCAAACCTGCTGACTTCCTTGTTCTCTTTACTGGAACTGGTTCCTCCGAACCAGCTTTTTTTGCCGAGGAAGTCTAGCCCTGGTCAGAGGCACTCCCTCTGATTTGGTTGGCACCGACCGGGCTGGCCATCCAGGTCAGCGGACTTTTGCCTCTCGTTCCTGAGCCTGCCCAATCTCTTTTCCAGGGTGGCTGCAGGAAATTCTTACAAATCTGGCAGTCTGACTGGAGGTGGTCAAACCCCAGACAATAAACACATGTGGTGTGTGGGTCAGCCTTGGCAAAGACTTCCCCACAGACATCACAGTGTTGAAACCCAGTGGGCCCGGTTTTTCTTTTGGGTTTCTCAGACATAATGCCAGCCTAACCAGAAAAACTTGCCCTTTGAACGGCAGTGCCAGGCAAGACACCCTTATCAGTTCCTAACCGTGTCACGGGTATTGGCAAAAACCGTAATAAATCCGTTTTTTTTAGAACCGATAAGAACCGGGAACCGCACTCTAAAATTACAAGCTTTAAAATTTTTAAGCTTTTAACCCAGCTGATCGGTTCAAAACCGAACCGATAAACTTACAAGTTCCACACAGAAAATACAATTTTAAATTACTTACGATACCACAGACAGAGCTTGAACCCGAGCGGTTTGCGGTTAAATAAAACTATTCTCGGTTGAATCGAACCGAGAAAACACTATTTAAACCGAGAAATGAACCGAGCAGTAGGAGAAATCTCCGGAGCGACTGTTCAGTGAGGCGGAGTAAAGAATCTGACAGTTCAGGTTTGAAACTACACAGACAGAGCTTCTATCTTAGAGCTCGTGCTCAAAGTTCCATTCATGGAATGGATTTAACTATTTCACCTCCGGAGCAGTTCTAGTGGTGGGACAAACTGCAACTTGTCATAATATAGCAAGACTTCATGTTGTTTGAAAGAAGCTTTATCCTGGAAACTCAGGTAACCAAAGAAGAAAAAAGGTCCTACCAAAGTTAAAATGTACTGTAATAGTGTGCACATGCTTGCAGCAATCCAAAATAACATCAGTAGGCATGCTAAGGCTCTGGCTCTGGTAGGGGAGGCAGGGAGGGAGAGTTATGAATATAGAAGAATACGCTGAAAGAAATAAGATTACTAAGGTGATTGATTTTTTTTTTTTTTTTCTTCTAACCCCATGTATCCTTCTATATTCATAACTGTATACAGACTTTAAAGCAGTACCTTTGGAGGTGGGCAGATAACCTACTTAGGAAAGAGGCTCTGCAGGACTTCTGTTCCAAATCTGGCATCACCTCTGGATAGTATGCCCAGGGTGCAATGCTTAGTGAAAGTATGTACTGTGCTTCACATGGCAGCTTTGCATATGTCCAGTAGGGGGACATCCCTTGAAGCTGCTATGGAAGCAGCTGTTTCCCTGGTTGAATGGGCCCCAAGTCCTGATGGGGCCTGTCTGCCTGCTTTTTAATAGCAGAATTGTATACAGCTAACTATCCAGCGAGAGACTGATCTCTTGGTAGCTGGGGTACCTTTTTTCACATCCCCATAGGTAAGGAATAAGAAAAAATGACTCACCTTAGTAATCTTATTTCTTCCAGTGTATTCTTCTATATTCATAACTGTATGCAATCTGCCTCCTAAGTAGAACGGCCCAGAGAGAAATGAAACTATATGCAAGTGACAGAACCTATCATTGCTTGAGACACATATTCAAACTGCTGCCCTCATCTACTGTAACGTTCCATCAACGCCTCAGATTTCGATAACAGCTTACAAGGCAAAAATACTATATACCTATCTATAACTACCTATAAATGCATACAGGTACTAACACCCATAAACAAAATATGCCCCCTAGTGGCTAGTTAACTACAGACCCCAAAAAGAAGCTTTATCCTGGAAACTCAGGTAACCAAAGAAAAACAAGCATTTGTCAATGGCAAATGTCGCGCTGGCATTGGCAGTGGCGGAGGTGGAGAGGCATAGTGCTGTGAGTTTGTTAATGTGTCCCAAAAGGTGATTTTGCACAGTGAGTATGCCACTGTGCAGCAAAGCTGCGGAAACACGTTTTGGGCAGGCTGTGGAAAATGGCAGCTGGACTGTTGATAATGAGGTGTGCACAAATGCCAGTGGTGAAAATGTGGCATGAAAATATTGCAGATTGATGAAGTTACAAGAGTGCGTGGAAACTGCACAGTGCACACTTGCAACACAGTCATTGTCTGGACTTTCGCCCCCAAATTTTCAACATAGGCATTTTAGGACCTCTGCTGATGAATAGTGTCACAGTCATTTCCTGAAAGTGTCTCAAACTGATTTCACACAGTGACCATGCAATTCTGCACCGGACATGCGAAAACACATTTCAGCTAGCTGTACCGTTCATAAGGAGGTATGGAAAAATGCCAATGATGAACAGCTGGAGTAAAAGTATTACAAATTCGCAAAGTCACGAGCATGCGTGCAAACTACGTAATGCACATTCGTAAAACACCCATTTTATTGACTTTCATCCCTAAATTTTCAACATAGGCATTTTAGGACATCTGCTAATGAACAGTGTCACTGCCATTTTCATAATGTGTCTCGAACACGGGCTTTCCACAGCAACCGTGCTATTGTATGCCGGAACTGTGAAAACAGATTTTGGTGAGGATGTGAAAAATTACAGCTTTTTTTTTTTTTTTTAAACTTTGTTTATTTTCAGGTTTTTTACTTTTCATTTCAACTTACAACCCACATATGTGCATAGGAATTAAGTCTTGCTTTCTTCAGGTTGTTACAATCCATTTAGTGGAATATTTCCATCATTTCTGATCTTTTAGTCTATACATGCTCTCTCTTGTACAAAATTCTTTCATACAGAATTATATCTCATACCTAGTTATGTCTAAGCCACTCTTCCTGTCTTGTCTGTTCCCTTTTCAGGGTATAAAATCTTGTCTCATTGGGGTAATATATACTGTAATATCCACCTCCTCCATACTATCTCAAATTGAGCATATCTCTTATTTGTCAATGCTGTCAGCCTTTCCATTTGATATATATCTATATCTATATATATATATCTACATTTTGCCATTGTCTTAGTTGGAGTGGGTTTGGAGATAACCAATTTTTTTGTTATGGTGTTTTTAATAGCTACTATCAATATCAGCAGGAGTTTCTTTGTCCTGATATCCTTACTTCCCTCTGGAAAGTGAAAAATGACAGCTGTAATGTTCATTAGGAGGTGTAGGACAATGGTACTGCTGAAAATGTGGAGTGAAAATATTATAAGTTTGCAAACTTATGAGCGTGCGTGCAAACTGCGCAATGCACGCTCGTAACACAGCCATTTTATGGAGTATTGTCACAAAATTTTAAAAACAAGCATTTTAGGACCTCTGCTCATGAACAGTGCCACTGTCGTTTTCGTAATGTGTCCCGAACAGTTATTCGCTGGCGACCGTGCTATTCGCGGAGGTGCGAAAACACATTTAAGCAGGATGTCGAAAAATGACAGCTGTACAGTTCATAAGAAGGTATGGTAAAATGCCAATGTTGAGACTGTGGCATGAAAATATTGCAAATGCGCTAACTTACGTGCATACGTTGCGTAGTTGCTACGCACGCTCGTAAAACGTTCATTTTATGGAGTATTGTCACCAAATTTTCAACACAGACATTTTAGGACCTCTGCCCATGCACGGTATCACTCTCATTTTCGTAATGTGTCCCGAACACTGATTTTGCACAGCAACCGCGTTATTCTATGCCGGAAGTGCAAAAACGCATTTTGGCCAGGATGTTAAAAATGACAGCTGTACGGTTCACAAGAAGGTGTGGTAAAATGCCAAAGTTGAGACTCTGGCATGAAAAGAGTGCAAATTCGCTAACTTACGAGTGTGCATTGCGCAGTTACTACACACACTCGTAAAACAATCATTGTTTTGGATTTTTCCCCACCAAACTTGCAACATAGGCTTTTTGAGAGCCCCTCTCATGAACAGTGGCACTGTCATTTTGTTACTCAGTCACAAAAGTTGATTCCGCATAGTGACTGCGAAATCACCTTTCGGGACCGAGTAACGCCATGACAGTGCAATAATTCACGAGAAGGGGTCCCAAAAACCCCATGTTGAAAATTCGGGGCCAAAATTTGCAAAAATGCCTGAGATATGCATTAAAGTTGAAAAACTCCTATTCATTCCATTATACAGCTTACCGGCATTTTTTCAGTTCGCGGTTGGCTTTGAAGAGTGCAGATGTGTTCCCAGTCCACGAAGATCATCACGCCGGACTCCACGAGTAAGTATGGTGTGGGAGTGAGGAGGCAGTGTGCACAGAGGGTGGGAGGGGAAGGAGGGCATCGAGACTACGAGGGATCGTTTTCATTTACAGGAAAAAAAAAAACATCAAGGGACAGTTTTTGTTTTGCAGGATTTGACATGCTGGGGTGAGCTCCCAGCTTGCCACCTAACTGTTTCGGGGGTCTATAGCCGACGAAGGTTGGGCACCCTCGTCGTACACTTGTGGGAATGATGAAGTAATGTCGACGGGGACTGGGCACCCCGTCGGCACACAAAAGTTGGGGAGGTGGTGAGCCGAGGGGGACTGGGCACCCCCCTTGGCATTCAACAATTGGGGGGGTTATGCCAATTGGGAGTGGGCTCCCCCATCGACACACAAAGAAAGCAGGGAAGGGGTTAACCAACAGGGGAACTGGGCACCCCTGAAGTCTGCAGTAGTCGCTCGCCAACCATGCTCATAATGTCGGCAAGCACGTAGGAAGGGTCTCCTGCGTATGACGAGCTTTGCTCGGATTGCAGCGGACCTTTTCTTAGATGTGCTCACCACATTATGTATGCATGGTGTGGCGCTGGCATGCAGGCTGATTGGGGAATGAGGGACGCACCTACTGGTGCACGCCCTGCATTTGCCCAACAGCGACCCTGCCTCCAAAGCTGCACTGTCCCATGATGTTGGCTGCACAAGCGCGCCAACATAAACAGGGTCCTACAACAGATAAAATGTACTTTAATAGTGTGTACATGCTTGCAGCAATCCAAGATAACATCAGTAGGCATGCTGAGGCCCTAGTTCTGTTAGGGGAGGCAGGGAGGGAGAGCTGTGAATATAGAAGAATACACTGGAAGAAATAAGATTACTAAGAAGAGTATTTTTTTCTTCTAACCCCATGTATTCTTCTATATTCATAACTGTATGCAAACTTCAAAGCAGTACCTTTGGAGGTGGGCAGAGAACCTACTTAGGAAAGAGGCTCTGCAGGACTGCTGCTCCAAATCTGGCATTACCTCTGGACAGTATGTCCAGGCTGTAAGGCTTGGTGAAAGTATGTACTGTCCTCCACATGGCAGCTTTGCATATGTCCAGTGGGGGGTCATCCCTTGAAGCTGCTATGGAAGCAGCTGTTCCCCTGGTTGAATGGGCCCTAAGTCCTGATGGGGTCTGTCTACCTGCTTTTTGATAGCAGAACTTTATACAGCTAACTATCCAGCGAGAGACTGATCTCTTGGTAGCTGGTACACCTTTTTCACATCCCCATAGGTAAGGAATAACTGTTTATCCTGCCTGTGACCCTTAGTATGAGATATGTAGTAACTAAGAGCTCTCTTCACATCCAGACTGTGACATCTACACTCACCTGAAGTAGAGTGCTCAGTGAAAAACACTGGTAGTGTAATGGATTGGTTTAAATGAAAATCTGACACCACCTTAGGGAGAAGTTTTCTATTGGTTCTGAGCACCACTTTGTCATTACGAAAAGACAAATAGTACTTTTCCACAGATAGGGCCTGAAGCTCACTTATCCTTCTAGCAGAAGTCATAGCCACTAAAAATACAGTTTTCCTTGTGACATACTGTAGGTGCACTGAGGATATGGGTTCGAAAGGTGGCCTCATAAGTTGAGCAATACAAATGTTCAAGTCCTACCCAGGGACAGTTCCCTAATGAGTGGGTACATGAGACATAGACCCTTGACAAACGTCTTAAAAAAAGGATCAGATGCAATGGAGGTGGGTTTTCCCACCGAAATGTGTGCAAAGATAGCTGCTAAGTGGACCCTTAGTGAAGTATGCTTAAGGCCCTAATCATGTAAGAAAGTAAGGGACTCAAGTAGAGTTGGAATTCCTGCTGAGGAGATTCGATGTTGTGCAGGGTGCACCAAGAAAGAAACCTTTTCCATTTGGCTGAATAGGTTTTCTTAGTAGAGGGTTTTCTATATCCCTTCAGTATGTGTAAAACTGCTTGGGAGAGATTCAGGTTTGCTAATTCATGTCTTCAAGAGCCAAGCCCTGAAACAGAGAGAGCTGAGGCTGTGATACCCTATTTTCCCTTGGTAGGAGGTTAGCAGGTTGTGCCTCTGAAGAAGATGTATTGGTCTCGATATCAACATGGATAGCAGGAGAGGGTACCAATGTTACCTGGGCGAATCCGGGGTGATGAGGATCATTGAGGCTGACTGGGACCTGAGCTTGATCAGGACTCTGAGAATGAGAGGGAAGGGAAGGAAAGCATATAGGCTTCTCCCTGACCAATCCAGTACTATGGCATCCACTGGGATTGTGCCCCTGGTTGGAGGCCTGCAACAAAACAGTGGTAGTTTGTGGTTCTCTGGAGAGGCAAAGAGGTCCACTTCTGGGGTACCCCACCTTCTTAATACCTAATTTGCCATTGTCCAATGACCACTCGTGGTGGCCCTGATTGATTCTGCCAAAATGTTGTCCTTCCCTGAGACATGGACTGCTTGCAGAGTTCCTTTTAGAGACTATGCACGATCCCACAGTTTCATGGCCTCTGAGCACAGAGGGTCCGATCTTGTACCCCCTTGCTTGTTTATATAGTACATTGTTGTGGTGTTGTCTGTCCTGACCTGTACCATCCTGCCTGGTACTAAGTGAGCAAAGGTCTTTAGGGCTAGGAGTATAGCTTGGAGCACTAAGAGATTTTTGTGCACAAAGGGATTCTCCCTCGGACCAAGTCTCATGGATGGTGTGTTCCCCCATGTGGGTGCCCCATCGCAGTAGAGAAGCATCTGTTGAGAACAAAGGAAGGGTTCTCTGTTTGGAACGGGACCCCTTGCCTTAAGTTGTCTGAATTTTTACACCACTGTAAGGCTTGAATAACAGCCTCTGTTACTGGGATGAGTTTTGACATCTTGTCCCTTCTCTCTGACCAGTGGGACCTGAGATGAGACTGCAAGTCTCTCATTCTGTATCTTGCCCCCTGAAACGGTGCCTGTTGCTGCAGCTATATGGCCCAGAATCTGCAGATAGTGTCTTGCTGTGCACAGCTGGTTTAGTTTGAAAGAGGCGGCCAGGTCGAAAATACTTTGCACCCTGTCCTGAGGAAGGAAAACCCTTCCTTGAATAGTATCTGGCTCTGCTCCTATGAACTGAAGCACCTGAACAGGGGAAGGACAGACTTTTCCTGATTTATCGCGAATCCCAAGGATTGCAGGAGATGCACTGCTGATTGCAGATGCTCCGAGACCTGTTGTGGGGATTTTCCCACAACCAGCCAGTCATCCAGATAAGGGAAGACTAGGATGACAGACCTGCTTAGGTGTGCTACTACTACAGCTAGGCACTTTGTAAATACACTTGGGGCCGAAGTTAGGCCGAAGGGAAGGGAAGGGAAATGAACTGATAATGACCTGAGAGGAGTCTGAACCTGAGGTACTTTCTGTGAGATTGTCTTACTGGGATGTGAAAATAGGCATCATTTAAATCCAGAGATGCTAACCAATCTCCCTGCTGGAGGACTGGTAGTATGAACAACAAAATGACCATCTTGAATCTTGGTTTTACTAGAAATTTGAGAGATCTGAGATCCAGAATGGGTCGTCAGTCTCTATTTTCCTTTTTGGTTATGAAGTAATGGGAGTAGAAACCCCTTCCTCTGAGATGTACTGGTACAGGTTCTACTGCTTTCATGTGGATCAATTTCTGCACCTCTTTTTGCAAGAGTTTGCCCTCCATGAGGGAAGCTGGCTTGAAGACTCTTGATTTCAGAGGGGGAAGGGATCTGAAGCATAGGGACAAACCCTGACTTACCACCTCCAGAACCCAGTTGTCTGTGGTGATGGAAACGCAGCCTGCCCCCTACTGGCACTGGGGAGACGACCTGGACCACAGGGGTTTTGTTTTGGGGGTGCCTGAGCCTGGACAGATTGGGAGCCCCTTCTGGAACCCCTCCTGTCCCTAGATCTAAAATACCCAGCCTGCTGTGGGTAGGGCTGTTGCTGAAAGCAGCTTGGCCCTGATAGAAAGGCCTCCCATAATGGGACCTTCCCTTGCCTCCCCTTCCATAAGGCCTATAGAAAAGGGTAGAACTGCCCCTGGAGGAATTACTCTTGTAGGTGGCCTTGTATTCTTCCACCTTTTCCATGTAATCCTCAGTGTGTTTGCCAAACAGGGAGTTATTCTCCACAGGAAAATCCATGGCTTTTGTCTGGGTATCCTGGGTGAGATTAGTGGCCTTAAGCCATGCCAGTCTTCACAGGGCCACTGACAGAGCCATCCACCTGGCAGCATTATTAGCATCAGCTGCCATCTGGAACTGATATTTAGCAGCCTCCAGACCAAATCTAGCTGCACCTGCCAGGTCGTCAGAGAGGGGCGAGGGAGTCTTCTCTGACATAGCCAGTACTGATTGCCACAGTATTTTCTGATACTGTGCTGTGTGTGCCTGATAATTAGCCTGCCTCACACCTAAGAAGGCAGCTATGTACCCTTTCTTAGACATACCGTCTATTTTTCTGGAGTCCTTCTCAGGAGGGTGGGAAGAGAGAGGGACCCTTGCCTTCTCACAGGCTGCCTGTTGGGCTATGCCTTGATGATCAGGGTGGGACTATAAGAAAGCTGCTCCCTCACTGTCCAATTGATATTTCTTGTCAGACTTCCTATTTATAGGGGGGACAGAGTTAGAAGTCTGTAAAATCTTCAACAAGTCTTTTTTTAAAGAACTTGTTAATTGGCAGATATACCTTTTTTGTGGGTGTTAACCCCATCATTTCTAGGTATTCAGCCTCCTCCTCATCATTGACCACTTCAGTGGTAGCTAAATCCAAAGCATCCTCTATTTTTCTCACAAAAGAAAAGCGAGATGAAAAATCTTCAGGTCAAGGAGGAGAACCAAACTCCTGCTCTGGTGAGACTTCAGGCTAAATTGGTTCATCCTGTTCAGGCTCCATCTCACCATAGCCATCACCCTCAAGTTCCTGTTATTCAGGAACAGGAGCAGGGGCAGGAGCCTTTGGAGGAGCAGGCTGAGCTGGCAGGATCCCCTATAAAGCCTGCAGAACCTTCATAGCCTGAGCTATCTCCTCTGCAGATGGCAGGATGTGAGACGCAGTAGAGACCCCTTGAGATACAGAAGCCTAGGGTTCTAAGTGTGTTGTTTTCTTGAATTTCTTGGAGGGGGCTGGAGAGTCGGCGGGACCACTCCCCCTTTTCAAAGTGCCAGAAACACCCTGATCAGGGGTGGTAACAGTGGATAAAGTGGCTTCACCCACAGTTTTTGATGGCTAGTTAGAGCCTGAGAGACCACTGTCCACTTCTTTCCTCAACCTTTCCATCCTTTTCTCAATAGTTTTAGGAGAAAGGACTTACAAATGGCACAGCCTGCTGAAAAATTATCGGGTTCCAAGCAGACTAAACTTAGATCGTGTTTGTCAGCTTTTACAAACACTTCCCCATACCTAGCACAATTTTTAAAACCTGGGGGACCAGTCTTTATCTTTGGTTTTTCTTGTAATTCCATTTCCAGGAGAAAAACCAGTAACCGCTTACTAGTATTCAAACTAACCTTTTTTTTTTTTTTTTTTTTTTTTTTTTGTCGGTTCAGGAACCGGTTAAGGATCCAAGAAAAGAGCCAATAATTTTTTAATCGAACCAGCTCAGCGGTTCACAGAAACCAGAGTATCAGTTCAGAAGAACTGATCGCTCAGTTTCAAAATAGAAGTTTTAAACACAGAAAAAATATACGAATATATATAAAATAACACAAAACTATGGCAAAAAGCACCCAAAGTACTAAGAAAGCCCTGGTTCCTCAGCAGTTATCCCAAACCGTGAGGAACCGAGAAAAAATACAATTTTACCACTAAACTAAATAAACTTAACTTTAAAAAGTAATTAGATCTAAATTAAACAATAAATGAAGGCAGCAGCTCAAATATAGACAAAAAGAACAAATTACTCACCTTAGTAATTGTGTTTCTTCTAATGGAGTCGTGCTGTATTCTGACATATGCAGTTAGCTCCAGCACTTGAACTGCCCCGGAGAGGAAAGAGTTAACTCTATGCAAGAAGCATAGAACGTTGAGCTCGAGCTCGGTTTCAGACCTCTGTCTGCAGCACTTCAAAGTGTAACCATTTGATTTTTACGAGCTATTACTAACTATACCTCTATAGTGGAAATTGTAAAGGAACATGAGCCAACAGGCTCCCCAAAAGACTCAAGTCGAGAACCCAAGATAAATAACCAGGTAGTGAACCAACATATAACTATAAAGACAACATAACAATAACCCACCCCCTTCTAGAAAGGAGGGGTGCCAAATACACCCCTGAGGTGCAACACTGTACCTGCCAGTCCACTTCCCAAAAAATACTAAGGTGAGTAATTTTATCTTCAAAGAACATGAAGTCTTGCTGTATTCTGACATATGCAGACTACCAAGCAGTACCGCCATGGAGGGGGGTACCGAACCTATTTTGGGAATAGGCTCTGCAGTACTGCTGTACCAAACCGAGCATCACTCCTAGCTTGGATATCCAGAGAGTAATGCTTGGTGAAAGTATGGACAGTTTTCCAGGTGGTTGCTTTGCATATCTCTAGTAAAGGTATATCCCTAGCAGCAGCCAGGGAAGTAGCTGTACCCCTAGTTGAATGAGCCCTCAGGCCTGAGGGAGGTGTTTTTCCAAGCTTGTAATTGCAGAACTGTATACAAGAGACAATCCACCTGGCAATAGTCATCTTAGTAGCAGACTTACCTTTCCCCACTTCACCATAAGTGAGAAACAATTGGAGGCATTCAGTCCTATGCGCCTTAGTATGCTTTATGTAATAACTAAGTGCTTTTTTAACATCCAAACTATGTAATCTTCTTTCTCCTGAAGAAGAATGTTCAGTGAAAAACACAAGAAGAGACATGGAATGGTTCAGATGAAAACCTGAGACCACTTTGGGTAAGAACCTCCTATTGCTTCTAAGGACCACCTTATCTCTATGGCATGAGATAAAATCTGGCTCCGCTGACAGGGCTTGCAATTCACTAATACTCCTGGCAGAAGTGATGGCTACCAGGAACACAGTTTTCTAGGTCAAATACTTGAGCTCAGCTGAAGCCACGGGCTTGAAATGAGGTTGAATGTGCTCAGCAATGCAAACATTAAGATTCCAAGCAGGTGTAGGATCCCTAAAGAGAGGGTTGGTATGAACCAACCCTTTAAAGAACTTACAGATGACATGGTGAGATACCAGGGAAGAAGCCTTCCCTGCTGACAGGAATGCAGATACAGCTGCTAAATTACCTTTTAAAGTGGCTGGCCTGAGGCCTAGGACATTAAGATGAACCATGTAATCCAGAACTGTAGCTAGATCAGCAGTATCCAGTAAAATATCCTTAATGGAACACCAAATGTTGAATCTCTTCCATTTGGAATTATAAGTTTTTCTGGTGGCAGGTTTTCGAGAGGTCTTGAGAATATCTAGCACCCCCTGAGACAGGTGCAGACCTGCATACTCTAACTCTTCAAGAACCAAGCCTTGAGGTTGAGAGACTGAAGGTTGGGGTACCAGCTTCTTCCCTGAGAGGAGGTTAGCAGATTGGGCCTCTTGGGGAGAGATAGGAGAAGATGGAGTGCTAGGGACAACAACAGAGGATACCAAGGCTGTCTGGCCCAGTCTGGAGCAATCAGGATCACCCTGCACGGTTGCAACCTGATCTTGACCAGGACCATGAATAACAGGTGAAAGGGAAGGAAGGCATAAAGGAATTTGCCCCCCCCATCCAGAACCACAGCATCCAGGGGAAGCGAGTGCATTGCCTACCGTAATTCTTGATCTTCACCATTCATTACTGCTTGGGTAGTGCTGGAGGAGCACACCATATAAATTTTTTTTTTGGAGCCGGCTCCAGCGGCGCAGCCCGAGTGACTGCTGCGTCATGCGTGAGGCGTTGGGTGCTGCAGACTCCTCCATCTCAGTTCTGGTAGCCGGAGAGATGAAAACAAAGGGTAGGGAAAAAAGGAGAGCGAGGCAAGTGAGCTGAGGGACAGAAAAAGGAAAAGATATAAACTGAAAAAGGAATAAGCTGGTACAGAACAGACAGAGGAGAAAGAATTCCTACCCTAAGGGACCGCAGGGCCTCCCTTCTGGGGCGGCTCCAAGGGAGGAACAGATAGAGAGAAACAGAAAAGGAAGAAGGAGAAGGAGGAGGAGGAGTAGTAGTAGTAGTAGTAGTATGCTGAGAGGGGAGAACACTGCCCATAGATACATGGGTTGAGAGGCTTATAAGCTCGGAACCAAAAACAAGGGAGCAAGAATCTCTCCTGAAAGGACTGAGAGAAGGTTCAACTGAACCGCCTGTACAGATTGGACACAAGGGGCAGATTCTCTAACCTCCCGTCATGCCAACCCCCTACACACTAGCTGACAGCTCACAGACTGCCCAGGCAGAAAGTCTGTTCCAGAAAGAGAGTGCCCAACTAGGAAGGGGATTAAGCCCCTTTAGCACCCTGTTAAGTGCTAACACAGAAGTGTATGGGGAGGGGTTAAGCCATACAGAAGGCAGCTTTGCTTGAAAGGATAGAGTGGGAACTCAATCAGACTCCCTGAAGGCAAGGCAAGAAGAAAAAATTACTCACCTTAGTAATGTTGTTTCTTCTAATGGAGTCTTGCTGTATTCTGACAAATTGCAGTGAGGTCCAACCTTCGAACTGCCCGAGAGATGAAAGAGTTAACTTTCCATGCCAGGCATGGAACGCTGAGCTCGAGCTCGGTTAAGACTCTGTCTGCTGCTGTTTGAACTCAAACCATCAGATCTTTACGAGCTATACTCACTGAGTGTCCTGTGTGGAAACTGTAAACTTACACTAGCCAACTGGCTACTAAATATAATAAACAGATTTTTTGGTCCCAAAACAAAGACTCAAGTCAGGAAACCCAAAAAATGAAACAAACACAACACCCACCCACCCAAACTAAAGGGGTGAGAAATAAGAGGTGGGGCACCTCTCGAGTGCCAACACTGCTACTGCCCACCCACATCCCAAAACAAAGGTTCTGAGAGGGGAGGGGGGGGGGGTCAGAATACAGCAAGACTCCATTAGAAGAAACAACATTACTAAGGTGAGTCATTTTTTCTTCAAACAACATGAAGTCTTGCTGTATTCTGACAAATTGCAGACTACCAAGCAGTACCTCCATGGAGGAGGGACAGAACCTACCTAGGAAATAGGCTCTGAAGCATTGCTGTGCCAAACCGAGCAGCACTCCTAGCCTGGATATCCAGAGAGTAATGTTTGGTAAAAGTGTGTACTGTTTTCCAGGTAGCTGCTTGACAAATCTCTAAGATAGGAATATCCCTGGCAGCAGCCAGGGAAGCAGCTGTACCTCTGGTAGAGTGAGCCCTCAGGCCTGAGGGTGGAGTCCCACCTAGGTTTTCATAGCAAAACTGAATGCGAGAGACAATCCACCTGGCAATAGATCTCATAGTGACAGGTTTTACCTTACCAACCTCACCATAAGTGAGGAACAGTTGGAGGGAGTCAAACTGTGACCCTTGGTACACTCTATGTAGTAGCTAAGGGCCCTTTTCACATCCAAACTGTGCAGCCTCCTCTCCCCAGAGGAGGAATGGTCAGTGAAGAAAACAGGAAGAGACATAGACTGGTTAAGGTGGAAGTCTGAAACCACCTCAGGCAAAACTTCCTATTAGTCCTGAGGACCACCTTATCTCTATGGAAAGAGATAAAATTAGGCTCCACTGACAGGGCTTGTAACTCGCTTGTCGCCTGGCAGAAGTGAGTAGCCACCAAGAAAACAGTTTTCCAAGTCAAGTACTTAAGCTCTGCTGAGGACAAAGGCTCAAAGGGGTTGCATAAGCTGGGCAATGCAAACATTAAGGTCCAAAACAGGGGCAGAGTCCCTGAATGGAGGATTGGTATGAAGCAATCCCTTGAAAAATTTAGAGAATACAGGATGGGCTGAAAGGGAAGAAGGCTTGCCTGCTGAAAGGAAGGCACATACAGCTGCCAGATGCACTCTTAGTGTAGCTGGTCTGAGCCCCAAGCTATTAAGATGAACCATATAGTCCAGGACCATGGACAGGCAAGCAGACTCTGGGGAAATATGTTTCCCAGAGCACCACATAGAAAATCTTTTCCACTTGGAGTTGTAAGTGTTTCTGGTGGAAGGCTTCCGAGAAGCCTTTAGAATATCCATAACACCTTGAGAGAGGTGCAAATCGGCAAACTCAAACTCTTCAAGAGCCAGGCCTTGAGATTGAGAGATTTGAGATTCAGATACCAAATCCTCCCCTGAGCACATGTTAATAGGTTGTAATTCCTGGGAAGAGATAGGAAAAGATGGACTGCTAAGGACAACAAGAGAGGGTACCAGGGCTGCCTGGCCCAGTCTGGAGCAATCAGAATCACCTTGCAGGGTTGAGACCTGATTTTGACTAACACTTTGAACAGGAGAGGGAAGGGGGGGAAAGCATAGAGGAACTTCCCTTCCCAATTGAGAACTAGGGCATCCAGGGGGACTGAGCCCAACACTGGGGGCCTGCAGCAGAAGAGAGGAAGTTGGTGATTGTCTGGGGCTGCAAAAAGATCTATCTGTGGGGTGTCCCATCTGGAGAAGATCACCTTCAAAACCAGGGGATTCAAGGACCATTCGTGATGGCACTAAGATATCCTGCTGAGAGCATCTGCCAGGGCATTGTCCTTGCCTGGGAGGTGTATTGCTGTAAGAGAGGTGTTCAGAGAATAGGCCAGAGACCATAACTTCATTGCCTCGTGCACAAGGCCGTAGACCGAGTGCCCCCTTGCTTGTTGATATACCACATGATGGTGGTATTGTCCATCCTGATCTGAACTACTTTGTTCTGAACAGACTTGGAAAAAGCTTGAAGTGCTAGAAACACTGCTCTGAGTTCTAATAGATTGATGTGAAGCAGAGATTCCTGAGGAGACCACAACCCTTGGGTGGTCAGGGGTCCCAAGTGTGCTCCCCACCCCAAGAGGGAGGCATCTGTAGTAAGGATTAGAGAATGAGACTGAGTGACAAAAGGAACTCCCTGTCTTAGATTGTCCTGATCCAGCCACCACTGTAACGCCTGGATCAGGGTTTGAGTCACTGGAATTAGTTTGGTCAGAGGGTCCCTTTTCTGAGACCAAAAGGCTCTCAAGTGGAACTGAATATCCCTCATTTGAAATCTTGCTCCCTGCACCACTGCTGTAGAGGCAGCCATGTGTCCTAGGAGTTGCAGAAAATGCCTTGCTGGCCGGGTCGAGACACCTGAGGGGTGAATGAAGAGGCCAGTGAAATAAGTGTCCTCGCCCTGTCCAGGGGAAGGAAAGCTCTTGCTTTTACTGTATCCAGCCCTGCCCCTATGACGGTGAGGAGCTGCACAGGCTCTAGAACTGACTTGAAAGATTCAGCAGGAAACCTAGAGAAGTGAGCAGTTGCTGAGTTATCTGTAGGTGTAACTTGACTTGGTCTGGTGACTGGCCTACTATGAGCCAGTCGTCCAGGTATGGAAATATGGAGATCCTTTTTCTCCTTAGGAAGGCAACTACTACTGCCATGCATTTTGTGAACACCCTTGGAGCAGAAGTTAGGCCGAGGGGCATTGCTCTGAATTGGTAGTGGCCTGAGGGCAGCTCGAACCTGAGATACTTTCGATGGGAGCTTCTAATGAGAATATGGAAATAGGCATCCTTGAGGTCCAGGGAGACTAGCCAGTCCCCTGGCCTTAGAGAGGGTAGAATTATTCCCAGAGTCACCATTTTGAACTTTGGCTTTAAAAGGTGCTTGTTTAAATATCTGAGATCCAGGATGGGCCACCATTCTCCTGTCTTTTGGGGTTAGGAAGTACCTGGAGTACAATCCTTTCCCTTTGTGTAGGGTGGAACCCTCTCTATGCTCTGAGAGCCAAGAGGGAAGAGACCTCTGCCTCTAGGGCAAGTGCCTCTGAAGGATTTGCAGGTGGAAAGGATCTGGTTCTCATCTTTGGAATTTTTTGAAGCTGAGAACCAGTCCCTGGCTTACTACTTCCAGGACCCATTTGTCTGATATTAAAGACATCCAGTCCTGGACAAAGTAAGCCAGCCTGCCCCCTACAGGTGGTGGAGAATCGGCCCTAGCAAACCCATCAGGGTGCCTGTTTGGCAGGGGCTTTAGGCTGAGGAGTGGAAGTAGGCCTGCTTGTACCCCGTCTGCCTCTCCCTCTAAAGAACCCCCTATGAGCATAAGCAGAAGAGGAGGCCTGGGCTTGGTAGAAAGGCCTATGAAAAGGCCTGCCCCTGCCCCTGGGATGCTGCCTCTGAGGAGTGGCTTGTCTTTCCTTGGCCTGAGCACTCCTGTAGGTGGTCCTGTATTCATCCATTTTCTTCATGTAGTTCTCTGTTTGCTCCCCAAACAAAGAATTACCCACTACAGGAAAATCCATGGCCTTAGTCTGGGTATCCTGAGACAGGCTAGTACATCTGAGCCAAGCCATCCTATGAAGGCCCACAGATGTAGCCATGACTCTAGATGAAACATCATTGGAGTCCACTGCAGCATGGAATTGCACCTTGGATGCCTCAGTACCATCAGCAGCCACCTGCTCCAGCTCCTTGGCAAGCTGGCCAGGGACCTGTTTAGCTAAAGCCATTACAGTGTCCCATCTAGATTTCTGATATCTAGCGGTATAGACCATATAATTAGCCTGCCTGAGTCCCAAGGATGCTGCCATGTACTGTTTCGTTGCCATGGCATCAATCCTCCTGGAGTCCTTATCTGGGGGTGTGAAGCCAAGGGTATATTTGCCTTATCACAGGCTGCAGCTTGCACTACCCCAACATAGCTGCATTGCTGGGTAAGGAACTCCGTATCTGAGCCTGAGAGAGTATACCTCTTGTCCATTCTCTTATCCACAGGAGGTATAGAATTAGGAGTCCATAAAATTTTTATTGTCTGTTTCCCAAAGGACTTATGAAGGGAAATAGACAGCCTCCTGGACTCTGGGATAGCCATCATTTCAACATAGTCAGGCTCCTCCTGGTCATCCACAAATTCTTCCATAGGAAGCTGAAGAGTTTCAGCCACTTTTTTGTAAAACATAAAATGAGAAGGGGACTCAGAAAGCCTAGGAGGAGACACTCCTGAAGGTCTGTCTGGGGAGATGTCCGGGTCAATGGGCACATCCAGACTTTCGTAATCAGACTCACTTACCTCATACTCTCCTTCCTCCTCCGGTTCATAAAATTCCTCTAAATCATAATCCGGAACCAGGGGAACTGACCGAACTGAGCGCCTTCCTAATGGTGCCGGTTCGGTCGGAACCGGGGATAGCGACTGAACAATCTTTATCGCTTTGGCTATTTCATCAGCGGTCGGAGAAAGAACTTGTGGATCCGCACCGGCTGATTTATCCCTTCTTGTTCTTTTAACCGGAACCGAGTCCTGGGAGTCGGTTCTCCTTTTGCCCGAAGAAGTTTCGACCTGGTCAGAGGGCACTCCTTCTGGTTCGGTTTGAACCGAACCGGGCTAGCCATCCGGGTCAGCGGACTTCTTGGCCTCCCTTTCCCTGAGCCTACCAACTCTTTTTTCCAGGGTAGCTGCAGGAAAATTTTTACAAATCTGGCAGTCTGAATAGAGGTGGTCAAACCCCAGACAATAAACACAGGTGGTGTGGGGATCAGCCTTAGCAAAGACTTCCCCACACACACTACAGTGTTGAAACCCAGTGGGCCCGGTTTTTCTTTTGGGTTTCTCAGACATGGCCAGTCCTAACAAAAACGTACCCTTTTTTTGGCAATCCGCCAGGCAAGACACCCTTATTGGTGCCTGACCGTGTTACGGGTCGTGGAAAAAATGTAATAAAATCCGTTTTTTTTAGAACCGATAAGAAAAAATTACTCACCTTAGTAATGTTGTTTCTTCTAATGGAGTCTTGCTATATTATGACAGTAGCAGTTTGTCCCACCACTAGAACTGCTCCGGAGGTGAAATGGTTAATACCATTCCAAAATAGAACTTTGAGCACGAGCTCTAAGAAGCAGCTCTATCTGTGTAATTTCAAACCTGAACTGTCAGATCTTCTGAGCAAAACTCACTAAGGTCTGTGTGGAAGCTGTAACCTACACTAGCCAAATGGCTACCTAAATATTAACAACCATTGCTGGTCCCAACACCCAAGACTCAAGTCAGGGGACCAGAACTACTAACACAATTCTAACAACATGAGAATAAAACAACAGTATAATAAAACACACACACCCCAAACTCCCAAAAGGGGAGAAACGCTAAAAGGGCATAAAATAGTGCCCACACTAAGTTGCCCGCACCCCACCCAAGTAGAAGTTTTGAGAGGGGCAGGCTGGGGGGAAGGTCATAATATAGCAAGACTCCATTAGAAGAAACAACATTACTAAGGTGAGTAATTTTTTCTTCAAACAACATGAAGTCTTGCTATATTATGACAGTAGCAGACTACACAGCAGTACCTCCATGGAGGAGGGGCAGAACATACTTAGGGAATAGGCTCTGAAGAACAGCTGTGCCAAACCAAACATCTCTCCTGGCCTGGACATCCAGGGAGTAATGCTTGGTAAAAGTGTGTACCGTTTTCCAAGTAGCAGCCTGGCATATCTCTAACATAGGGATGTCTCTGGCAGCAGCTAGAGACGCAGCTGTACCCCTGGTAGAATGAGCCCTCAAGCCAGAGGGGGGATCTCTGCCCAGTTTCTGATAACAAAATTGGATACAAGAGACAATCCACCTGGCAATTGATCTCTTAGTGGCAGGTTTGCCTTTCCCAACTTCACCATAGGTAAGGAAAAGTTGGAGGGATTCGAACCTGTGACCTTTAGTACACTCTATATAGTAACTGAGAGCTCCCTTAGCAACCAGGCTGTGCAACCTCCTCTCACCAGAAGAGGAGTGATCAGTGAAAAATACTGGAAGGAGATAGATTGGTTAAGATGGAAATCTGAAACCACCTTAGGTAAAAACTTCCTATTAGTCCTAAGGACTACCTTATCCCTGTGGAAAGAAATAAAGTCAGTTTCCACTGACAAGGCTTGCAACTCACTTATGCGTCTAGCAGAAGTGATAGCCACCAGAAAAACAGTTTTCCAAGTTAGATACTTAAGCTCTGCAGAAAACAGAGGTTCATAAGGGGTTGCATTAACTGGGCAATATAAACATTAAGGTCCCAGGCAGGTGCCGTTCCGAAAGGGTGGATTAGTATGGAGTAATCCTTAAAAACTTGGAAAACACAGGGTGAGTGGAAAGAGGGGATGACTTTCCTGCTGACACAAAAGCAGATACAGCTGCCAAATGGACTCTCAGGGTAGCTGGTCTGAGACCCAAGGAATTAAGATGGACCATGTAATCTAATACAATGGTCAAATCAGCAGATTCTGGGGAAATATTTTTCCCAGCACACCAAATGGAAAACCTTTTCCATTTAGAACTATAAGTAGCCCTAGTGGAAGGCTTTCTGGAAGCCTTTAGGATTTCAAGAACACCTTGAGAGAGTTGTAAATCAGCAAACTCTAACTCCTCAAGAGCCAGGCCTTGAGGTTGAGGATTTGAGGTCCGGATACCAAACCCTTCCTGGGCACAAGTTAACAGGTTGTGAATCCTGGGAGGTAAAGGGAAGATGGATTGTCAGTGACAGAAGGAGTGGGTACCAGGGCTGCCTGGCCCAATCCGGGGCAATCAGAATCACCCTGCAAGGCTGAGATCTGATTTTGACTAATACTTTGAATAGGAGAGGGAAGGGAGGGAAAGCATAAAGAAACTTCCCCTCCCAATCCAGGAGAAGGGCATCCAGGGGGACTAAGCCCAACACTGGAGGCCTGCAACAGAACAGAGGAAGTTTGTGATTGTCTGGGGCTGCAAAAAGATCTATCTGAGGGGTGCCCCATCTGGCAAAGACTATCCCCAGCACTTGAGGATCCAGGGACCATTCGCGATGGCCCTGGGAAATCCTGCTGAGAGCATCCGCTAGGACGTTGTCCTTCCCTGGAAGATGAACTGCTATGAGGGAAGTGTTCAGGGAATAGGCCAGAGACCACAACTTCATTGCCTCGGTGCACAAGGCCAAGACCGAGTGCCCCCTGTTGTTGATGTGCCACATTGTTGTGGTGTTGTCTGTTCTGACTTGTATCACCTTGTTGTGGACAGATGCAGAAAATGCTTGAAGAGCTAAAAGACAGCTCTGAGTTCCAGCAAATTGATGTGGAGCAGAGATTCCCGGGACCACACTCCCTGAGTGGAAAGGTCGCCCATGTGGGCTCCCCAACCCAGAAGGAAGCATCTGTAGTGAGAGTCAAATTGTGAGCAGGGGAATGAAGGGACCCCAATCTTAAATTGCTCTGATCCTGCCACCACTGGAGGGCCTGGATCAAGGTTCGAGTCACTGGGACCAACTTGGAAAGGGGTCTCTTCTCTGAGACCAATAGGTTCTCAAGTGAAACTGAATGTCTCTTATCTGAAATCTTGCTCCCTGCACAACAGCTGTGGATGCAGCCATGTGTTCCAGGAGCTGCAGAAAGTGTCTTGCTGGTCGAGAGACCTGCAGGGTGAAGGAGGAGGCCAGAGTCACTAAATTCGTCACCCTTTCTAAGGGAAGAAAAGCTCTGGCTAGCTTTGTGTCCAACTCTGCCCCTATAAAGGTGAGCACCTGGACTGGTTCCAGAACCGACTTTGGTAGATTTAGCAGAAAGCTCAGGGAGGTGAGAAGCTGCTGGGTAACTTGCAGGTGAGATTTTACCTGTTCTGGGGACTGGCCTACAATGAGCCAATCGTCTAGATAGGGAAAAACAGCAATCATTTGCCTCCTTAAGTGAGCCACTGCCACTGTTAGACACTTTGTGAATACCCTTGGGGCAGAGGTAAGGCCGAAGGGCATTGCTCTGAACTGGTAATGACCAGGGCCACTGGAAAATTGCGGAAAATTTTACCCAAAAATGCGGGGATTTTCTTGCAGAAATTGCGGAAAAATTGCCGGGGTTCACTATACATCCCCACTGCCCCCTAATAAATATTTTATTGTTTGCTGCAGCATGTACTGATCACATAAATTGTTAGATAAATGTATTGCCACTTGCAAATGCTTTTAATATGAAGAAAAGAAAATGTGTGTTTTTGAAATGCACTGTAAACTAATCATTATGTAGCATATCTTCTAAAAATCAAGACGTCTAAGTCATGCAGTGCTAACTAGATTTTATTCAGTAATTTAGTTAGTCTGTACTGAATACATCCTGAAACAACATTTTGCCAGTTTCTAGATGTTAAATAATGAAGCCTGTTTAAACTACTTGCTTTGGTGCAAGAAAAAATAAACAAATAACCAGGTGCCTAATAAAGGTCTAGTAAGAAAAATATTTATTTTATTAAAATGATTACTGTTCTTAATCAGCACTGTAAGTATATTTTAAAATCACATGATAAAAGTATCAAATCATACCAATAGCTTTTCATTACATCATACAATAGTTTTTAATACATTGTACTTTTGTTCTACTCAGTTTGCAGTGATTTTACTTGGGTTGCAATTATTTTGTCTATTTGAAGGTAACTGTTTAACTATACTTAACCTGTTTAGCATGTTTTCAGAAATGTTTGCTTTTTGTAGGCTTTGTATGTGAGTATACAGTTGTGGCAGACTGACATGTAAGGAATCACGATCACCAACCCCCTCAGAAGCACATTCAAGTTTATAATCAGCAGGGCCATCCAAACTCTTGGGCACATTTGAATAAAATTCCTTTCAGATTGAAAGTATTTATACAAGGAACATCTACCCTTCCATTCAAAAACAAGCATTGTGGTCAAGGCTTCATTTAGGTGAATGGGGCACTTTGCACCTTTTCTCACAACTATTGTTTCAGTCTCTGTGTCAGCAAAAAGTTCTCTGATAGTCTGCTTTATCACAGATTTTAAGTGTTTAAGTCTACATATGCATGACCAGAGGATTTTGAAACCAAAGCAGGGAAGTGAATCACATGAAAGCAGAGTCACATTTGACCCCTTCTCACCTCACACTGCACTGTTTTGGTCAAAACCAAGTCTGTGTACCATATCTGAGTAGATTTCCTTGAGAATTAAAATATTTTTATACAATTTCAGTCAAAATTCCATAAATGTAAGAAATTACAAGAAATTGCGGATTTTGTGCGGAGAAGGGTGAAAATTGTGGAAATTGCGGAAAAATTGCGCCCGCAATTTTCCAGTGGCCCTGGTAATGACCTGAGGGTAGTTCGAATCTGAGGTACTTTCGATGGGAGCTTCTGATTAGGACGTGGAAATAGGCATCCTTGAGGTCCAGGGAGGCTAACCAGTCCCCTGGCCTTAGGGAGGGTAAAATCATTGCCAGAGTTACCATTTTGAACTTTGGTTTCAAAGATGCTTGTTCAGATATCTGAGGTCTAATATGGGCGCCATTCTCCTGTCTTTTGGGGTAAGAAAGTATCTGAATACAGACCCCTGCCCTGGTGCAGGGAGGAACCTTTCCACTGCTCTGAGAGCCAACAGGGTTGAGACCTCTGCTTCCAGAGCAAGGGTCTCTGAAGCACTTGCATGTAGAAAAGTCTGGTTCTCAACTTGGGAAACATTTTGAAGCTGAGAACCAGACCCTGGCTTACTACTTCCAGAACCCACTTGTCTGAGGTTAAAAGCCCAGTTCTGACTGAAGTAAGCCAGCCTGCCCCTACGGTAAAGGAGAATGGCCCTGGGCACCCCATCCAAGGGTGCCTGCTTAGCAGGAGCTTTAGGCTGAGGAGTGGGAGCAGGCCTGCCCACCCCTCATCTGCCTCTGCCTCTGAAGAAGCCCCTCTGAGCATAGGCAGAGGAGGCCTGAGTCTGGTTAAAAGGCCTGTGAAAAGGCCTACCCCTACCCCTGGGGGTATGCCTCTGAGGAGTGGCTTGCCGCTCCTTAGCTTAGGCACTTTGTAAGTAGTCCATATTCATCCATCTTTTTCATGTAATTCTCTGTCTGCTCCCCAAACAGAGAATTTCCTACCAGGAAAATCCATAGCCTTAGTCTGGGTATCCTGTGACAGACTAGTACACCTGAGCCAGGCCAACCTAAAGCTACAGATGTGGCCATGACTCTAGAGGAAACATCATTAACATCCACAGCAGCATGAAACTGTACCTTAGAAGCCTCAATGCCATCAGCAGCCACCTGTTCTAGATCGCTAGCCACTGGCCATGGGCTTGCTTAGCTAATTCCATAACAGTATCCCATCTAGATTTCTGATACCTAGCTACATAAGCCATATAATTTGCTTGCCTGAGTCCCAGAGAGGCTGCCATATATTGTTTTTTCGCCACGGCATCAATCTTCCTGGAATCCTTGTCAGGAGCATGTGAAGCCAGGGGGATATTAGCTTTATCACAGGCTGCAGCCTGAACTACCCCAACATGACTGCATTGCTGAGAAAGGAATTCAGTATCAGGACCTGACAATGTGTACCTTCTGTCCATCTTTTTATCTACAGGAGGCACAGAATTAGGAGCTTTTACAATTTTTATTGTTTGCTTCCTAAAAGACTTATGCAAAGGAATAGACAATCTCCTAGACTCTGGAATATCCATCATTTCTACAAAATCAGGCTCCTCTTGCTCATCCACAGGTTCTTCCAAGGGAAGCTGGAGGGTTCAGCAACTTTTTTGTAAAACATAAAATGAGATGGGGACTCAGATAGCATAGGGGGAGATTCTAGAGGTCTGTCTGGGGAAATGTCTGGTTCAGTGGGCACACCCAGACCTTCCCAGCCACATTCATACTGTTCATAATCATCCTCCCCCTCCTCTGGTTCATAAAATTCCTCAACATCATATTCCTGAACCATTGGAACCGGACGAACCGACCTTTTGCCAGATAGTGGCGGTTCGGACGGAACCTGAGACAGTGATTGGACAATCTGTATGGCTTTTGCTATCTCTGCAGCAGTTGGAGAAGGGGTTTTGGACTCCAAACCTGCTGACTTTCTTGTTTTCTTTACTGGAATTGGTTCCTCAGAACCAGCTTTTCTTTTGGCCGAGGAAGTCTCGCCCTGGTCAGAGGGCACTCCCTCCGGTTCGGGCTGGCCATCCGGGTCAGCGGACTTTTTGGCCTCTCGTTCCCTGAGCCTGCCCAATCTCTTTTCCAGGGTGGCTGCAGGGAAATTCTTACATATCTGGCAGTCTGACTGGAGGTGGTCAAACCCCAGACAATAGACACATGTGGTGTGTGGGTCAGCCTTGGCAAAGACTTCCCCACAGACATCACAGTGTTGAAACCCAGTGGGCCCGGTTTTTCTTTGGGTTTCTCAGACATAATGCCAGCCTAACCGGAAAAACTTGCCCTTTAAACGGCAGTGCCAGGCAAGACACCCTTATCGGTTCCTAACCGTGTCACGGGTATTGGAAAAAAACGTAATAAAATCCGTTTTTTTTTTAGAACCGATAAGAACCGGGAACCGCACTCTAAAATGTTAAACTTTAAAGTTAATAAGTTTTAAACCCAGCTGATCGGTTCAAACCGAACGATAAACTTACACAAGTTCCACACAGACAAAACCTTTAATTTACTTATAGTTACCACAGACAAAGCTTGAACCGAGCAGTTTTGCGGTTAAATAAAACTATTCTCGGTTGAATCGAACGAGAAAACACTGTTTAAACCGAGTAATGAACCGAGCAGTAGGAGAAATCTCCGGAGCGACTGTTCACTGAGGCGGAGTAAAGAATCTGACAGTTCAGGTTTGAAATTACACAGATAGAGCTGCATCTTAGAGCTTGTGCTCAAAGTTCTATTTTGGAATGGTATTAACCATTTCACCTCCGGAGCACTTCTAGTGGTGGGACAAACTGCTACTGTCATAATATAGCAAGACTTCATGTTGTTTGAAGAACTGGTTACCACACTCTAAAAGCAGAATAAAGTTTTTTAAACAACCTGATCGGTTCAAACCGAACCGATCCCAAGTTTACAAGTTCCACACAGAATAATAACAAAAAATAAGCCTATCTAGTACTCACGAAACCACAGACAGAGACTGAACCGATAGGTTACGGTTTAAATTCGGTCAAAAACTGAGAAAAACAGTACTTTAACCGACAAATTGAACCGAGCAAAGGAGAAAATCTCCGGAGCGACTGTTCAGTGAGGCAGAGTAAAGAATCTGACGGTTTGAGTTCAAACAGCAACAGACAGAGTCTCAACTGAGCTCGAGCTCAGCGTTCCATGCCTGGCATGGAAAGTTAACTCTTTCATCTCCGGGGCAGTTCGAAGTTTGGATCTCACTGCAATTTGTCAGAATACAGCAAGACTTCATGTTGTTTGAAGAACCGCTTAAGGCTAAAGAAGTGCCAGAAGCACCATACAGAATGAGCTGACAATAACAACACCTGCCAGGGGGAATCTACATTTTTGAGGCCGAGCCAAAGGGATGGACTCTTAAGCTGTAAACTGAACAATGCAGTTAAGGTGCCCAGAGGTCGGCCCCTAGGGACAGTCAGAAAGAGTTCCCTCAGAATAGGTGAAAAGAAAAAATTACTAACCTTAGTAATGTTGTTTCTTCTAATGGAGTCTTGCTATATTATGACAATTGCAGTATGACCGCAGGTTAGAACTGCTCTGGAGGTGAAATAATTAACTTTCCATGCAGGCATGGAACTTAGAGCACGAGCTCGGTTGAAAACTCTGTCTGTTGTGCTTTAAAGGTAAACTGTCAGACCTTTATGAGCTAAAACTCACTAAGGTTCTGTGTGGAAGCTGTAAACCTACACTAGCCAACTGGCTACTAACATAAACACTCATTTTTTGGCCTAAAACAAAGACTCAAGTCAGGAGGCCCAAAAAATGCAAAAACACAACACCAATTCACCCAAAAAGGTAGGTGAAAACGACAAGGTGGGCATTAAAAAAGTACCAACCCTGTACTGCCCACCCACATCCCAAAACAGAGGTTCTGAGAGGGGCAGGCAGGGAGGGAGGTCATAATATAGCAAGACTCCATTAGAAGAAACAACATTACTAAGGTGAGCAATTTTTCTTCAGACAACATGAAGTCTTGCTATATTATCTGACAATTACAGACTTACACAGCAGTACCCCCATGGAGGAGGACAGAACCTACTTAGGAAACAGGCTCTGAAGCACGGCTGTGCCAAGCGAGCATCACTCCTAGCCTGGATGTCCAAGGAGTAATGCTTGGTAAAAGTGTGAACTGTTTTCCAGGTAGCTGCTTGACATATTTCTAGAATAGGAATGTCTCTGGCAGCAACCAGAGAAGCAACTACACCTCTGGTAGAGTGAGCCCCTCAGGCCTGAGGGAGGAACTTACCCAACTCTCGTAGCAGAATTGGATACAAGAGACAATCTACCTGGCAATGGATCTTTTAGTGGCTGGTTTCCCTTTCCCAACCCGCCATAGGTAAGGAACAGTTGGAGAGTCAAACCTATGACCCTTGAGTACGCTCTATGTAGCCTATCAAGGGCTCTCTTCACATCTAGGCTGTGCAGCCTCCTCTCCCCAGAGGAGGAGTGGTCAGTGAAGTACATTGGGAGAGAAATAGCTTGATTAAGGTGGAAATCTGAAGCCACCTTAGGCAGGAACTTTCTGCTAGTCCGAAGGACCACCTTATCTCTGTGAAAAGAGATAAACTCCTGCTCCACTGACAACGCTTGTAATTCACTTATGCGTCTGGCAGAGGTGATGGCTACCAGAAACACAGTTTTCCAAGTCAAGTACTTGAGCTCAGCTGAAGACAAGGGCTCGAAAGGGGTTGCATAAGCTGAGCAATGCAAACATTAAGAACCCAGGCAGGGCAGGATCTCTTAATGGGACGGTTGGTGTGCAACAACCTTAAAAAATTGGAAAATACGGGATGAGCTGAAGAGAAGAGGTTTACCTGCTGAAATAAAGCAGACACAGCTGCCAAGTGCACCTTGAGGTAGCTGGTCTCAGCCCCAAAGAATTCAGGTGGACCATATAATCCAGGACTGTGGGTAGATCAGCAGAGACTGGGGAAATATGCTTTTCGGGCACCATATGGAAAACCTTTTCCATTTGGAATTGTAAGTAGCCCTGGTGGAAGGCTTCTTTGAGGCCTTCAATATATCCAATACACCTTGGGAAAGGTGTAAATCAACAAACTCTAACTCTTCAAGAACCAAGCCTTGAGATTAGAGATTTGAGATTGGTACCAGACCCTTCCCTGGGCTGGGTTAACAGATTGTGATTCTTGGGAAGGCACAGGGGAGGATGGACTGCTAAGGACAGCAGGAGTGGATACCAGGGCTGTCTGGCCCAATCCGGAGCAATCAGAATGACTTTGCAGGATTGGGATCTGATTTTGACTAGCACTTTGAACAGGAGAGGAAAGGGAGGGAAGGCATAGAGAAACTTCTCCCTCCCAACTGAGGGCTAAGGCATCCAGCGGGAGAGAGACCAACACTGGAGGCCTGCAGCAAAAAGGAAGTTGGTGATTGTCTGGGGCTGCAAAAGATCTATCTGCAGGGTGCCCCATCTGGCAAATACTACTCCCAAGACCAGGGATCAGTGACCATTCAGTGGTGGCCTAGGAAATCCTGCTGAGAGCATCTGCCAGGACATTGTCCTTGCCTGGGAGGTGAACTGCTGTAAGAGAGGTGTTCGGGAGTAAGCCAGAGACCACAATCTCATCGCTTGAGTGCACAAGGCCATAGACCGAGTGCCCCTTGCTTGGTGTACCACATTGTAGTGGTGTTGTCTGTTCTGACCTGAATACTTTTGTTCTGAACAGATTTGGAAAAACGAAGTGCTAGAAAAACTGCTCTGCCTCCAACAGGTTGATGTGGAGCAAAAGTTCCTAGGGGCCCACAGACCCTGGGTGGTGGGAGTCACCATGTGATCTCCCAGCCCAAGAGGGAGCATCTGTAGTAAGGATTAGAGAATGAGACTGAGTGACAAAAGGAACCCTTGTCTCAGGTTGGTCTGATCCTGCCACCACTGTAGGGCTTGGATCAGGGTTCAAGTTACTGGGATCAACTTGGTAAGAGGATCCTTTCTTGAGATCAAAAGCTCTCAAATGGAACTGGATGTCCCTCATCTGAAATCTTGCTCCCTGCACGACCGCTGTGAAGCAGCCATGTGCCTAGACTGCAGAAAATGCCTTGCTGGCAGGAGACCTGCAGGGTAAATAGGGAGGCCAGGGAGACCAGGGTCTTGCCCTGTCTAGGAAGGAAAGCCCTGGCTTCCTGTGTGTTCAGCTCTCGCCTATGAGTAGAAGCTGGACAGGCTCCAGACTGACTTTGAGAGATTCAGAAGGAAACCTAGAGGTAGCAGTTGCTCGTTATCTGGAGATGTAATTTGACCTGGTCTGGGACTGGCCTACTATGGAGCCAATCGTCCAGGTAAGGAAAGATGGCAATCTTTTGCCTTCTTGGGTAGGCAACTGCTACTGCCAGACATTTGGTAAATACCCTTGGGGCAGAAGTGAGGCCGAAGGCATTGCTCTGAACTGGAAGTGGCCTGAGGGCAGCTCGAACCTGAGTGTACTTTCGATGGGGCTTCTGATGGGAATATGGAAGTAGGCATCCTTGAGGTTCAGGAAGCTAGCCAGCCCTGGCCTTAGGAGAGGGTAGATAATTCCCAGAGTCACCATTTTGAACTTTGGCTTTAAAAGGTGCTTGTTTAAATATCTGAGATCCAGGATGGGCCGCCATTCTCCTGTCTTTTTTGGGGGTAAGGAAGTACCTGGAGTACAAACCTTTGCCCTGGTGTAGGGGAGGAACCCTTTCCACAGCTCTGAGAGCCAGGAGGGTAGAGACCTCTGCCTCTAAGGCAAGAGCCTCTGAAGGAGTTACAGGTGGAAAAGATCTGGTTCTCAGCTTTGGAAATTTTTTGAAACTAAGAACCAGTCCCTGGCTCACTACTTCCAGGACCCACTTGTCTGATGTTAAAGACTTCCAGTCCTGGACAAAGCAAGCCAGCCTACCTGGTGAGGAGAATCGGCCCTGGCAATCCCATCAGGGTGCCTGTTTGGCAGGGGCTTTGGGCTGAGGGTGGAAGCAGACCTGCTTGTACCCCGTCTGCCTCTCCTCTAAAGAACCCCTCTGAGCATAGGCGGAGGAGGGGGAGGAAGCAGGCTTGGTAAAAGGCCTATGAAAAGAATGCCTGCCCCTAGGAAGTTGCTTTTGAGGTGCCTGCCTTTCTGCCTAGCCTGTGCACTCCTATAGGTAGTCCTATATTCATCCATTTTTTCATGTAATTCTCTGTTTACTCCCCAAACAGAGAATTTATCCTCAGGAAAATCCATGGCCTTGGACTGGGTGTCCTGAGACAGGGTAGTACATCTGAGCCAAGCCATCCTGCGAGAAGTGCCACAGATGTAGCTGACTCTTGATGAAACATCATTAAGAGTACACTGCAGCATGAATTGCACTGTGGATGCTCAATACCGTCCATAGCCACCCGTTCAGTTCCTGGCAAGCTGGTCAGAGACTTGTTTTGCTAGGGCCAGCACAGTATCCCATCTGGATTTCTGGTACCTAGCAGCATAAGCCATATAATTTGCTTGCCTGAGCCCCAAAGATGCTGTCATGTACTGTTTCTTTGCCACTGCATCAATCTTCCTGGAGTCCTTCTCAGGGGTGTGAAGCTAGGGAATATTAGCCTTGTCACAGGCTGCAGCCTACACTACCCCCACATGGCTGCATTGCTGAGTAAGGAAATCAGTGTCAGAGCCTGATAAAGGTATACCTCTTGTCCATCCTTTTATCCACAGGAGGTATAGTGTGAGGTTTTTAAAACTTTACTGTTTCCGAAAAGATTTATGCAAAGATAGACAGTCTCCTAGACTCTGGAATATCCATCATTTCTACATAGTCTGGCTCCTCCTGGTCATCAACAGCTTCCTCAACAGGGGCTGGAGAGTTTCAGCAAATTTTTATAAAACATGAAATGAGAAGGGGACTCAGAAAGTCTTGGAGGAGAAACCCTAGGGGTCTATCTGGAGAAGATGTCGGATCAATAGGCATCCAGATCTTCAAAACCATATTCCACTCTCCTTATTCCTCTTCCCCCTCCCCGGTTCATAAAATCCTCAAAATCATAATCTTGAACCCGGTGGAGACATTGAACCGAAGCAACAGAAGATGTCTGTTTAGTGAACCCGAAGAAGAAGAGACTGGGCAATTTTAATTGCTTTAGCTATTCACTCAGCAGTTGGGAGAGAACTTTTGGCTCTAAACTAGCTGATTTTCATGCCACGAATGGAACTGGCTCCTCAGAACCCGGCTCTTCGTTTGCCAGGAGGAAGCCCTGGTCAGGGGCACTCCCTCAGATTCGGTTGAGGCCCAAACCGGGCTGGCCATCCGGGTCCAGCGGACTTTTAAGCCTCCCTTTCCTTGAGCCTACCAACTCTCTTATCTATGGTGGCAGCAGGAAATTTTACAAATCAACAGTCTGCACTGGGGTGGTCAAACTCAGACAGTAAACACAGGTGGTGTGAGGATCAGACTTAGCAAAGACTTCCCCACACACACACTACAATGTTGAAACCCAGTGGGCTCGGTTTTTCTTTTGGGTTTCTCAAGACATAGTGCTAGTCCTATCAAACTTACCCGTTTATGGCAATCCAAGACAACATGAAGTCTTGCTATATTATGACAATTACCAGACTACACACCTTAGTACCCCCATGGAGGAGGACAAGAACCTGCCAGGAAACAGGCTCTGAGCACGGCTGTGCCAGGCAAAACATCACTCCTAGCCTGGATGTCCAGGAGTAATGCTTGTGAAAGTGTGAACTGTTTTCCAGGTAGCTGCTTGACATATTTCTAGAATAGAATGTCTCTGGCAGCAGCCAGAGAAGCAGCTGTACCTCTGGTGGAGTGAGCCCTCAGGCCTGAGGAGGAACTCTACCCAACTTCTCGTAGCAGAATTGGATACAAGAGACAATCTACCTGGCAATGGATCTTTTAGTGGCTGGTTTCCTCTTCCAACTTCGCCATAGGTAAGGAAACAGTTGGAGGAGTCAAACCTATGACCCTTGGTACGCTCTATGTAGTAACTAAGGGCTCTCTTCACATCTAGGCTGTGCAGCCTCCTCTCCCCAGGAGGAGGAGGTCAGTGAAGTACATTGGGAGAGAAATAGCTTGATTAAGGTGGAAATCTAAGCCACCTTAGGCAGAACTCTGCTAGTCCGAAGGACCACCTTATCTCTGTGAAAAGAGATAAACTCCTGCTCCACTGACAACAACATGAATTCACTTATGCGTCTGGCAGGGGTGATGGCTACCAGAAACACAGTTTTCCAAGTCAAGTACTTGAGCTCAGCTGAAGACAAGGGCTCGAAAGGTTGCATAAGTGAGCAATGCAAACATTAAGAACCCAGGCAGGGCAGGATCTCTAATGGACAGTTGGTGCAACAACCCCTTAAAAAATTGGAAAATACGGGATGAGCTGAAAGAGAAGAGGATTTACCTGCTGAAATAAAAGCAGACACAGCTGCAAGTGCACCTTGAGTATGCTGGTCTCAGCCCCAAAGAATTCAGGTGGACCATAAACCCAGGACTGTAGGTAGATCCAGCAGAGACTGAAATATGCTTTTCGAGCACCATATGACCTTTTCCATTTTAGATTGTAAGTAGCCCTGGTGGAAGGCTTCTTTGAGGCCTTCAATATATCCATTACACCTTGGGAAAGGTAAATCAACAAACTCTAACTCTTCAAGAACCAAGCCTTGAGATTGGAGAGATTTGAGATTCGGGTACCAGACCCTTCCCTGGGCACAGGTTAACGATTGTGATTCTTGGAGAGCCACAGGGGAGGATGGACTACTGGGACGGCAGGGTGGATACCTACCAGGAGGTCTGTCTGAGCCCAATCCGGAGCAATCAGAATGACTTTGCAGGATTGGGATCTGATTTATGCTAGCACTTTGAACAGGAGAGGAAAGGAGGAAGGCATGAGAAACTTCTCCTCCCAACTGAGGGCTAAAGGCATCCAGCGGGAGAGAGACCAACACTGGAGGCCTGCAGCAAAAGGAAGTTGGTGATTGTCTGGGGCTGCAAAAGATCTATCTGCGAGGTGCCCATCCAGCAAATACTACTCTCCAAGACCAGGGGATCAGTGACCATTCGTGGTGGCCTGAAATCCTGCTGAGGCATCTGCCAGGACATTGTCCTGCCAGGAGGTGAACTGCTGTAAGAGAGTGTTCAGGGAGTAAGCCAGAGACCACAATCTCATCAGCTCGGTGCACAAGGCCATAGACCGAGGTACCTTGCCCTTTGTTGGTGTACCACATTGAGTGGTGTTGTCTGTTCTGACCTGAATACTTTTGTTCTGAACAGATTTGGAAAAACTTGAAGTGCTAGAAAAAGCTGCTCTGCGCTCCAACAGGTTGATGTGAGCAAGGAGTTCCTGGGGGACCCCACAGACCCTGGTGGTGAGGTCGCCCATGTGAGCCCCCCAGCCCAAGAGGGAGGCGATCTGTAGTAAGGATTAGAGAATGAGACTGAGTGACAAAAGGAACCCCTTGTCTCAGGTTGGTCTGATCCTGCCACCACTGTAGGCTTGGATCAGGGTTGAGTTACTGGGATCAACTTGGTAAGAGGATCCTTTCTTTGAGATCAAAAAGCTCTCAAATGGAACTGGATGTCCCTCATCTGAAATCTTGCTCCCTGCGACCGCGCTGTGGAAGCAGCCATGTGCCCTAGGGCTACAGAAAATGCCTTGCTGGCGGAGACCTGCAGGGTAAATGAGGAGCCAAGGGAGACCAGGGTCTTTGCCCTGTCTAGGAGGAAAGCCCTGGCTTCCTGTGTGTTCAACTCTGCGCTATGAAGGTAGAAGCTGGACAGGCTCCAGAACAACTTTGAGAGATTCAGAAGGAAACCTAGAGGTAGCAGTTGCTGCGTTATCTGGAGATGTAATTTGACCTGGTCTGAGGACTGGCCTACTAAGGCAATCGTCCAGGTAAGGAAAGATGGCAATCTTTTGCCTTCTTGGGGTATGCTACTGGACATTTGGTAATACTATATGGGCAGAAGTGAGGCAAGGGCATTGCTCTGAACTGGAAGTGGCCTGAGGCAGCTCGAACCACAGAGGTACTTTCGTGGGAGCTTCTGATGGGAATATGGAAGTAGGCATCCTTGAGGTTCGAGGAAGCTAGCCAGCCCCTGGCCTTAGGAGAGGGTAGGATATTCCCAGAGTCACCATTTTGAACTTTGGCTTTAAAAGGTGCTTGTTTAAATATCTGAGATCCAGGATGGACGCCATTCTCCTGTCTTTTTGGGGTAAGGAAGTACCTGGAGTACAAACCTTTGCCCTGGTGTAGGGAGGAACCCTTTCCACAGCTCTGAGCCAGGAGGAGAGACCTCTGCCTCTAAGGCAGAGCCTCTGAAGGAGTTACAGGTGGAAAAGATCTGGTTCTCAGCTTTGGAAATTTTGAAACTAAGAACAGTCCTGACTACTACTTCCAGGACCCACTTGTCTGATGTTAGAGAGCTCTCAGTCCTGGACAAAGTAAGCCAGCCTGCCCCTACAGGTAGAGGAGAATCGGCCCTGGCAATCCCATCAGAGTGCCTGTTTGGCAGGGGCTTTGGGCTGAGGGGTGAAGCAGACCTGCTTGTACCCGTCCTGCCTCTCCTCTAAAGAACCCCTCTGAGCATTAGGAGGAGGAGGAGGAAGCTTGGGCTTGGTAAAGGCCTATGAAAGACCTGCCCTGCCCCCTAGGAAGTTGCTTTTGAGGAGTGGCCTGCCTTTCCTTGGCCTGTGCACTCCTATAGGTGGTCCTATATTCATCCATTTCTTCATCAATTCTCTGTTTGCTCCCAAACAGAGAATTTATCCTACAAAAATCCATGGCCTTGGACTTGGTGTCCTGAGACAGGGTAGTACATCTGAGCCAAGCCATCCTCAAGTGCCACAGATGTAGCCATGACTCTTGATGAAACACTAGAGTACACTGCAACATGTAAGTACACCTTGGATGCCTCAATACCGTCCATAGCCACCATTCCAGTTCCTGGCAAGCTGGTCAAGACTTGTTTTGCTAGGCCAGCACAATATCCCATCTGATTTCTGGTACCTAACAGCATAATCCATATATTTGTTGCCTGAACCCCAAAAGATGCTGTCATGTACTGTTTCTTTGCCACTGCATCAATCTTCCTGGAGTCCTTCTCAGGGGTGTGAAGCTAGGGAATATTAGCCTTTGTACAGGCTGCAGCCTGCACTACCCCACATGGCTGCATTGCTGAGTGAGGAAATCAGTGTCAGAGCCTGATAAGGTATACCTCTTGTCCATCCTTTTATCCACAGGAGGTATAGTGTGAGGAGTTTTTAAAACTTTTACTGTTTCCGAAAAGATTTATGCAAAGGAATAGACAGTCTCCTAGACTCTGGAATATCCATCATTTCTACATAGTCTGGCTCCTCCTGGTCATCAACAGCTTCCTCAACAGGGAGCTGGAGAGTTTCAGCAAATTTTTTATAAAACATGAAATGAGAAGGGGACTCAGAAAGTCTTGGAGGAGAAAGCCCTAGGGTCTATCTGGAGAGATGTCCGGATCAATGGGCACATCCAGATCTTCAAAACCATATTCACACTCCTCATATTCCTCTTCCCCTTCCCCCGGTTCATAAAAATCCTCAAAATCATAATCTTGAACCGGTGGAACCGGCCGAACCGAACGCTTACCAGAAGATGTCTGTTTGGTCGGAACCGGAGAGAGAGACTGGGCAATTTTAATTGCTTTAGCTATTTCCTCAGCAGTTGGGGAGAGAACTTTTGGCTCTAAACTAGCTGATTTTCTAGCCCTTTTTGATGGAACTGCTCCTCAGAACCGGCTCTTCGTTTGCCCGGAAGTATCGCCTGGTCAGAGGGCACTCCCTCCGTTCGGTTGGTACCAAACCGGCTGGCCATCCGGGTCAGCGGACTTTTTGGCCTCCCCTTTCCTTGAGCCTACCAACTCTCTTATCTATGGTGGCAGCAGGGAAATTTTTACAAATCTAGCAGTCTGCACTGAGGTGGTCAAACTCCAGACAGTAAACACAGGTGGTGTGGGGATCAGCCTTGGCAAAGACTTCCCCACACACACTACAGTGTTGAAACCCAGTGGGCTCGGTTTTTCTTTTGGGTTTCTCAGACATAGTGCTAGTCCTATCCAAACTTACCCGTTTATGGCAATCCGCCAGGTAAGACCCTTTTATCGGTTCCCAACCGTGTCACGGGTCATGGAAAAAAACGTAATAAAATATTTTTTCCTTTTTTTTTTAGAACCGATAAGAACCGGTAACCACACTCTAAATCACAGATTGAGATTTTTTTTTTTTTTTTTAAACAACTTGATCGGTTCAAACCGAACCGATAAACTGTTTACAAGTTCCACACAGAACAGAATTAATGTAAAACCTATCTAGTACTCACAAATACCACAGACAGAGACTGAACCGACAGGTTGCGGTTTAAATTCGGTCGAAAACCGAGAAAAACGGTACTTTAACCAACAAAATGAACTGAGCAGAAGGAGAAATCTCCGGAGCGACTGTTCAGTAAGGCGGAGTAAAGAATCTGACGGTTTGAGTTTGAAGAACAACAGACAGAGTCTCAACCGAGCTCGAGCTCAGCATTCCATGCCTGGCATGGAAAGTTAACTCTTTCATCTCCGGGGCAGTTCGAAGGTTGGGACTCACTGCTACTGTCAGAATATAGCAAGACTTCATGTTGTTTGAAGCATACAGAAATTTCCCTTCCCAGTTCAGAATCAGAGCATCCAGGGGGACTGAGCCCAAGACTGGGGGTCTGCAACTAAAGAGAGGAAGTTGGTGATTGTCTGGGGCTGCAAAAAGATCTATCTCTGGTGTGCCCCATCTCGAGAAAATCACTTTTAAAACTAGAGGATCTAGGGCCCATTCGTGATGGCCCTGGGATATTGTGCTCAGTGCATCTGCTAGGACATTGTCCTTCCCTGGGAGGTGAACTGCTATCAGAGAGGTTTGCAGGGAATAAGCCAGGGACCACAACTTCATGGCTTCTGTGCACAAGGCCAGAGATCGAGTGCCTCCCTGCTTGTTGATGTACCACATGGTGGTGGTGGTGTTGTCTGTTCTGACCTGAACCACCTTGTTCTGCACTGACAGAGAAAGCTTGCAGGGCCAGAAAAACTGCCCTGAATTCTAGGAGATTGATGTGGAGAAGGGATTCCTGAGGGGACCACAGTCCCTGGGCAGCGAGGGCCCCCAGATGGGCTCCCCAGCCCAGAAGGGAAGCATCCGTGGTAAGGACCACTGAATGAGACTGAGTGGCAAATGGGACCCCTTACCTTAAATTGTCCTGATCTTGCCACCATTGAAGGGCTTGGATAAAGGTCAGAGTCACTGGAATCAGTTTGGTAAGGGAATCTTTCCTCTGAGACCAAAGTGCTCTCAGATGAAACTGAATGTCCCTCATCTGGAATCTTGCCCCTTGGACCACTGCTGTTGAAGCTGCCATGTGGCCCAAGAGCTGGAGGAAAGGCCTTGCTGGTCAAGATACCTGAAGGCTGAAGGGAGAGGCTAGTTCTATAAGAACCCTAGCCCTTTCCAGGGGAAGAAAGGCTCTTGCTTTGACCGTATCCAGTTCTGCCCCTATAAAGGTAAGAAGCTGGACTGGTTCGAGAACTGACTTGGGAAGGTTGAGAAGATATCCTAGGGAAGTGAGCACTTGCTGGGTCACTTGCAGGTGTGACCTGACTTGGTCTGGAGACTGGCCCACTATTAGCCAGTCGTCCAGATATGGAAAAATAGAAATCTTTTGCCTTCTTAGAAAAGCAACTACTACTGCCAGGCAATATGTGAAAACCCTTGGGATTGAAGTTAGGCCTAAGGGCATTGCTCTGAACTGATAGCGGCCTGAGGGCAACTCGAACCTGAGGTACTTTCTGTGGGAGCACCTGATGGGAATGTGAAAAAAGGCATCTTTGAGGTCCAGGGAGGCTTACCAGTCCACTGGCCTTAGAGAGGGAAGGATTATTCCTAGAGTTACCATCTTGAACTTTGGTTTGTTCACGTATCTTAGGTCTAGGATGGGTCGCCACTCTCCTGTCCTTTTTTGGGGTAAGGAAGTACCTGGAGTACAGACCTTTGCCCCAGTGTAGGGTAGGTACTCTCACTATGGCTCTTAAAGCCAGCAGAGATGAAACCTCTGCCTCTAGGGCAAGGGTTTCTGAGACCTGCAGGTGGAAAAGATCTGGCTCTTATCTTTGGAAATTTTTTGAAGCTAAGAACCAGTCCCCGGCTTACTACTTCCAGAACCCACTTGTCTACTGTAACAGACATCCAGTCCTGGATGAAGTAAGCCAGCCTGCCCCCTACTGAAATAGAAGAGTCGACCCGGGCAGGCCCATTAGGGTGTCTGCTTGGCAGGGGCCTTGGGCTGGAGGAGTGGATACAGCCCTGCTCATCCCCCTTCTGCCTCTCCCTCTGAAGAACCCCTCTGTGAAAAGGCAGAAGAGGCCTGTGCTTGGTAAAAAGGCCTATGAAAAGTCCTGCCCCTGCCCCAAGACTGCTGCCTTTGAAAAGTTGCCTGCCTCTCCTTGGCCTGAGCACTCCTGTAAGTGGTCCTGTACTCATCCATTTTCTTCATGTAATTCTCTGTCTGCACCCCAAACAGAGAATTACCCACTACAGGAAAATCCATGGTCTTAGCCTGAGTATCCTGTGAAAGGCTAGTACATCTGAGCCAAGCCATTCTCTGAAGAGCCACAGATGTAGCCATGACTCTTGATGACAGATCATTGGAGTCCACAGCAGCATGAAACTGAACCTTTGATGCCTCAACCCCATCAGCAGCCACCTCTTCCAGCTCCTTGGCTAGCTGAGGGGAGGCCTGTTTAGCCAGTGCCAGTACAGTGTCCCACCTGGACTTCTGGTACCTGGCTGTATAGGCCATATAATTCGCCCGCCTGAGTCCCAAGGAAGATGCCATGTACTGCTTTTTTGCCATGGCATCAGTCTTCCTGGAGTCTTTGTCTGGGGGGTGTGAAGCTAAGGGAATGTTTGCCTTATCACAGGCAGCAGCCTGCACAACCCCAACATGGCTGCATTGCTGATATAAAAACTCCATTTCTGAGCCTGATAGTGTATACCTCTTGTCCATTCTATCCATAGGAGGTATAGAATTGGGAGACTTCAGGATTTTTTGTGTCTGCTTCCCAAAAGATTTGTGAAGGGGAATAGACAGTCACCTGGACTCTGGGATGTCCATCATTTCCACAAAATCAGGCTCCTCCTGATCCTCCATTGCCTCTTCCATAGGAAGCTGGAGGGTCTCAGCCACCTTTCTGTAGAACATAAAGTGGGAAGGGAACTCAGAAAGCCTAGGAGGGGATACACCTGAAGGTCTGTCTGGGGAGATGTCCGGTTCCACAGGCACATCCAGACTTTCACCTTCACCATCATCATCTTCAAACTCCCCTTCCTCCTCAAACTCCGGTTCATAAAATTCTTCAGGGGTATAATCATGATCCGGGAAAACCGACCAAACTGAGCCCCTGACAAAAAGTGTCGATCGGTCGGAACCGGGTGAAGTGATTCCACAATCCGAATCGCTCTGGCTATTTCCTCGGCGGTTGGAACATGGACTTCTGGATCCAAACCGGATGATTTTTCCTTTGTGTTTTCTTTTTGTCGGAACCGACCCCCTCAGGGTCGGCTCTCCTTTTGCCTGAAGAAGCATCGCCAAGGGCACTCCTTCTGGTTCGGTCGGAACCGAACAGGGCTGGCCATCCGGGTCAGCGGACTTCTCAGCCTCCTTTTCCCTCAGTCTACCTAGTCTTTTCTCAAGGGTAGATTTGGGAAAATTTTTGCAAATTTGGCAGTCTCAATCGAGGTGTTCAAACCCCAGACAATAAACACAGGTGGTGTGGGGATCGGCCTTAGCAAAGACCTCCCCACACTCACTGCAGTACTGAAACCCAGTGGGCGCGTTTTTTTTTTTTCTTGGGTTTCTCAGACATGGCCAACCTAACCAAACTTACCCTTTTTTTTTGGCAACCCCCAGGCAAGACTCCCTTATTGGTTCCTAACCGTGTCACGGGTCTTGGAAAAAACGCATCAACATGTTTTTTTAGAACCAATAAGGACCGGTAACCACACACTAAAGTTAAATACAAGTATTAACAAATGATCGGTTCAGCTGAACCGATCCACACTTTTACAAGTTCCACACAGAAAACAGTACAAAACCTATCTAGTACTCACGGTACCACAGATAGAGACTGAACCGACTATGCGGAATAAACTTTCGGTTAAAAACCGACGGGAAACCGACACTTCAACTGACTTTCTAACCGAGCTGCAGGAAGAATCTCCGGAGCAACTGTTCAGTGAGGCGGAGTAAAGAATCTGATGGTTAGATTTCAAAGGGAAACAGACAGAGACATCAACCGAGCTTGAGCTTAGCATTCTATGCTCTGCATAGAAAGTTTAACCCTTTGTTCTCCAGGGCAGTTTATTTTTTTTATTTTTTTTGAACTTACCAAATATTTTTATTGGTATTTCATTGACAATATACAATACATTTCTCTGTATACAGTTTTTCATATTTAGAGAGAGCATATTCCTTGGTTAGATATTAACAATACATTGCCAATATATATTACATCATGTGAGGGTGACTTGATTAATCTAAATCCATTATAGCCAAGTGCTATGTAAACATAGAACAGTTCCTTGTTTCTGTTAATTGATTGATTATCCACATGGATCAGTTCTGAACACGGAAATGACCACTTTTCACTTTCACTATGTTGCTACCTGGAAGGGCTGGTACTATACCCAGAAATTCAGTTGACCTTAAGGTAGCATGCTCATATCAAATACTGTAATTAACTTATCATTTAAACAATGATAATAAAAAAAAGAAAAGGATAGAGGAAAGAAAAACCATCAAAACTAATAAAAATAATTGCATGACTTGCTTTGTGCGAAGTTATGGTCATATAGTTTTTACATTATATATTATGGGGTCCTTAACAAGTTGATTCCCTATCAAAGGTCCCTTTTCATATCACCTTATAGGAGGTTGGCGTTCTGGTTGCTTTAGTTGTGCTGTCTCAATCGACAGCATCCAGCGCTCACCACAGGGGTGGGGGAGGCAGCTGTGGTGGCGGTCCTCCTCATCCACTTCTCTTTACCGTGGAAGTATATACTGCTCCAGCACCAGAGTGCCGGCAGGGTTTTCTGTAAAATCATAATAAGGTAACCATCTGGAGCTAAACTTATCTGTCATCAGCCTCAGACATGCTGTAGCTCCTTCAGCCTCCTTAACATGATTTACATTATTTACCCATTGAGATAAAGTTGGGGGGTTTGTAGTAAGCCAGAGTTGTCTAATGGTCTTTGAGGCTGCTGCTATCAGGATGTAAAATAAGTACTTTTGAGCGTTTAACCTCATCTCAGGTGGTGGGAGGCCTAATACTACATGCTCCACACCCAGGTTTCCTTCCAGATGAAATATCTCTTTAATAGCCTGCAGAGCCGTAGGAAGGCATTTTGGTGCCCTGGGTAAGAGACTAATTTTGCGCCCCCCCTCCCCGCCAGAAAACAGCCGGTGGTCTGGGGGCCGCAAGGCCCCCAGAAGCTCTAGGTTGTTTACATGCTCTGTAGTGAGTTTTGGGGCTTTTCTTGAAGGAAAAACATACTTTTGTTATCCGTTCCCTACCCCTGATTTCAGGGAAATCTTTGCTCCCATAGAATCTGAGGTGTGGGAGTCGAAGATGCTGGCTGGCTGTCATCAGAGTGTGCAGTGTAGCTGTAATTGTTGTGGACAACTGTCTGACCAACAGTTCCATCGAGAGTGGCTCATGGGGGCATATACAGGCACCTCGGTGGCATAGATGCAGTCCTCGAGTGCTGGACACATGTACCTCTGAGATGCCCCACCTGCAACCACCCATCCTCACATAGGGGGATGTATCCCCATGAGCCCACTCACTCAGCCCTGATGGCAGGCACCACTACCCCTGTAGTGGAATCACCACCACCTAACAGAAGGAAAAGCCTCCACCCCCCGACCATCCTTCCTTCAGCTAGACTATCTCCAGCACTCAATGCTGCTTGACCACCCTTCTAGACCATAACCAGACTCCGCCCCCCAACCATTCTACAGTGGCTTGAACACCTCCACAACACCACACTCACCTTAGCTGCCTACCTTCCCTATAGCTGAACCACCACCCTTCACCAAGACAAGCGCCCATGCACCCGAACAATCCCTGCAACTAGACCAACCGCACCTACCTCTAAACTGTCCTTAATTTTGCAACAAAATTTGCATTTGTCCATCATAAAGTTTGTTTTTATGGTAGAGAACAGTGGAGTGGGGGGGTTAAAATCACGAAATAATGTGAAACATTAAAGTTACAGACTTATTCTTCTTCAGAAAATGCAGATGAACACAAATCCCCTTTTTCTATCAGCTTTCTGAGTGAATAGTGTCAATTTATAACATGTGTCCAAGATTTTGGGTCTTTGTCTCGGATTATTTTAAGTCTTGTCCCTGATTCATGAGGCAAGAGGTTGAGAGGTATGCAGCCCCAAGTCTAGCATCCCTCCAGAGGACCACTCTTTCTGCAGTGGCATCCCCCCCCCACCAAACAATACTCTGACTGTATCCAATCCCTCCACTGCAGGGAACCCCCCCATAGAAAAGCACCCCCTGCATCTGCCTCTACCCTCCCCACCCAGTTGGGAGAGGGGCCAAAAGGCCATCAGATTCATCCTTAGAACTGCTGCTATGGTGCTGTCCAGGGTCCCACAGCATAACTTCTGGCATACAAAAAATGCGCTGCTCCTCTGGTCCACTCCCTCCCTCCCTCTCTTCCCCAGCTCAGACTCATATACTCTGTTGGCAACCACGAACATGGCAGGTATTTTATATGTAATTTATAAGCGCTGCAGAAACTGTCAGATGTCAAGATCCAGAAGCGGTCAACTGACATCCATGATTTAGGTGACACGCTCCAGTCTACATGATGTTATAAATTATTAATAAAACTGTCATGTTCATGAATCTCTTAAACAGACCCTAGTGAGTTGGGGAGCTTTCCTTTTCTACCAGAAGTTTTACTGTGGGACCCTGGACAGCACTGTAGCAGCAGTTCTCTGCTGTGGATCTTCTGCTTCCTGGCCCTCTCCTGACCTGTGGGGGGGCAGTTGCAGGGGGTAGCTTGTCTGGCAGGGGGTCCTGCTGTGGGATGGGATACATTATGTAGTAGTGTCCCCAAGTTGTAGTGTCTAGGCGGAGCCCTGTGTAAAAAAAAAAAAAAAAAAGCCCGATAGGGTGCTTGAGCTTGAGGACCCCCCCCCCCAAGGGCCCATTTAGTTAGCCCTGGTGAGAGACAGTGTAGGGGCCCCATGGTGCAATGAGAAGTGTCATTAGGGAAAAAACATTCTGCCTAGCCAATACCAGTTTTCAGTATGCCTTAGCAGTGCAGCCCCTCTCCTCTGCCCAGTAAATAAACCCTGCACAGCACCCTCCCAGTACAGCTGAGCCAGCCTAACTGCTCCAGTCAGCATCTCTGCAGCCAGAAGGAGCCCCACTCCAAATCCCCTCATTCCCCTGATTCCCGTCAGTTCCTCTCCACAGCCCAAGCCAATCCAGGTACATGTAACTGTTAATATGTTATGATCTAAACTGTACAGATCCCCTCACATGGCATCCAAGACAACTAGGCAAGACACTGGCAGGCAAGGCCTCATTTTCTAAGCAAGACAGGTGTGGGTGGCGGGGTGAGAATGGAACAAGGACTCTGCTAGGGAGAATCAGAAGGAGAGGACACACAAAAAAAAAGGCAATGGAATGGTAATGCAGAAGGGACGTGGGTCAAGAGGAAAGAAAAGAAAATGTAACAACGTAGTGGACAGAAGAGATGGTGTGCCGTGGCCCATGCCATGGCAATCAGGCCAAAGCTGAGGCAACTGCTTCAAAATCTTCACTCCCATCCAGTCCCCAGTCCAATGCATGAAGTTCAAGTGAACTCACAGTCGCTGCCACCCACCAGCAGAGCCGACTCCAGAGACAGGCCTGCCCAGGCCCAATAATTCAATGGCAAGGAAAGCAGATCTTTATCTCCTGACTTCCTGGTGAGACTATCAATCCCACCCCCACTGGCTCTCGCCACATAGATCCCATCTCATCATCTCACAATTTGGATTCAGAAATTAATTTGGAATTATTCATCGCTTTCCCAGGTCTGCTCTTCTGCTTGTCTGCAGTGCCATCACTTTTTACTACAGACACTCTGTCACTGACGAGTGACAATTACCAGTCTTGTCTACATAGACAACAGACAGAGTACTTAGTGTGGTGTGCATTCTGTTTATGCTTACATTACACAAGTGATGAAAAAAAATATAAGACAAGGATCTCTTCTGTCTTCTCTGTCTCTCGTGACTCATCTCTCCTCTCTGACTCTCACTTTTTTTAGTCTCTGTGACTGTCTACTACTCCACGCTAGTACGCTCAACAACTTGCTCCACACTCTCCCTGTCTCCAACACAAACCGCCTCTCACTCAGTGCCAAATGCTCCTCCTGCATCTTTTATACTAATGGCACGCTGGGCCCATCTACAGTTCCTCTTTCTCAGCACAATATGATTATTATTTTCTGCAGTAGACTGTGCAACCATGTGACCCCCCACCACCACCACCACTTGCTGGTCCTTGGTCTGCAGATGCACCCTGCTGACAGTCATTTGTAATTACAGAACCAAAATTAAAAGATTTAAAGCAGCAGCGCCAAGTGAATTAGAACATGAGCTTCAGTGGAAAAAACGCCCTCGGAGCTTCTTGGGCGGGGAGCACCACCCGCCCCACCCTTCCTACGGTACTGATAGCCTGAGTTATTTCACTCCAATAATTAGCAAGTAGTGGGCACCTCCAAAGTACATGGGTAGTTGTGCTCCTTGCCCCACAATTCCTCCAACATCTATCGGAGGGGGTGTTGTATAATATTGGGAAACTATCGGGGTTACAAAAATCTGCTCACCACTTTCCAACAGTGTTCCCTCCATATAGGGGAGTTGGATGTCTTGCTCACCCCTAGCCAGATCCTTCCCCACTCCCTCTCTGACAACTTTATGTCTAGCTCATCTTCCCATTTTCTTTCTATGCATTGAGTCTGTAAGATACCATCCCCCTCCTGTAACACCTTGTAGATATAAGAAATGAACCCTCTCATCTCTTTGGTTTGTGCTTTCAGGTATGTTCCTACCAGGGGCGGTATTGTGCGGCTTGATAGGGCTGTCAGATCTACCCTTGTCTCAATGTAATGTCTACATTGCAAATATTTATAAAAATCTTGCTTGGAAAGGTTGAACTCTTGTTGCAGATCTGTGAAACTTTTCAGGACGTTCCCCTGTAAAAATTGGGTGAGATGAGTCAGCCCCTGTCTTTTCCAGTTTAAAAAACTACTGCCTTTTTTATTCAGAGAGAAATGAGGCAAATAGGCCAAAGGTATGTAAGGCCATACTGGTGTCGGGATTTCCCATTTCTGTCGTACCCATAGCCAGGATTCTAGGGTATGTTTAGTCCACCTATTTTTAATTCTATTTAGGTCTGATCTAAGAGCTATCCATACCAAGTAATTGAGGGGCATCTCTGAAAATGCATTCTGCTCCATCTCATCCCAACTAACCTTATGGGCCGGGGATATCATGTGTAGTATTGGTAGAATCTGGGCTGCCAAATAGTAATTATAAAAATGTGGGGCCGCCAGGTCTCCCCTGTCTCTGGCCTCCGACAACAACTGCCATCTCTTTCTGGGAGGCCGTCCAGCCCAAATAAATTTGCTCAGTCTCTGTCTCAATTCCTTCCACTCCCCTCGTGTGAATGGGATTGGGAGATTCATGAACAGAAACAGATATCTGGGCAATATGTTCATCTTAACTGTTTCAACTCTGTTATAAAGAGTCAGCAGCATGTCCTGCCAACGGTTCAAGTCCGCAAAGACATGCTGTTTGAGTGCCCCATCATTTAAATGCATGTAACTTTGAAAGTTTAGTGGGTGTCTGTATGCCCAGATATCTTATCTTGTCTTTGGCCACAGGGAAGGGTGAACTCCATCTTGTCTTCTGACCTCCTCCTCCTCCCCCTTTGGTTATCATCAACATTTCAAATTTTGTCTCGTTCACCTTAAATCCTGATATTCTCCCAAACCTGTTCAGGAGTTGTAAAAGTGGGGGAGAGACGTCCCTGGATTATTTATATAAATTAAAGTGTTGCCCGCGTACAGCGAAACTTTATTCATCACCCTGTTCACTTTAATCCCCTCTATGTTATTATCTTGCCTTAAGCCTTGGGCCAAGGGCTCTATACTTGGGGCATATAGCAGCGGGGACAGGGGGCAGCCCTGCCTCGTGCCCCGACTAACATTAAAAATCTCTGACACTGTCCCATTCACCCTAACCATAGCAAATGGGTTTTGATAAGCTAGCATGGTCCGTTTTAGGAAATTACCTCCTATTTCCATATGTAATAATATTTCTTTCATATAAATCCAATTAATATGATGAAATGCTTTCTCTGCGTCGAGAAAAAGCACTACTTGGGGAGAATTTGTTTCTACCTGGGCTGTTATTATGTTTAATAATCTTCTTATATTGTCAGAGAGGTGGCGGTGTGGTATGAAGCCAACTTGATCAGGGTGAACAAGGCGTTCAATGCACTGCTGAAGTCTATTGGCCATTATTTTAGTTAGGAACTTAAAATCTTGGTTCAATAATGAAATTGGCCTATACGAGTCGCATGCATCAACCGGTTTCCCTACCTTGGGAATAACTGAAGTCAGTGACTCCATCCACAATTGTGGAAGCTGCTCCTCTTCTAGGATAGAGTTCATAATCAATTTCAGCTTAGGCACTAACAGCTTCTTAAACGTCCTATAGAACTCTACTGGATACCCGTCAGGGCCCGGGGATTTACAGCTGGTAATTTATTAATCACTGAATATAGTTCTTGTTCAGTAATGGGAGCAGAAAGGGCATTCTGATCCTCTATGGAGAGCTTGGGGAGGGACAGCGTCCAGAGGAACTCTTCCATTTCCTGTACCACTACATGTGGTTGTTTGGTTTCACTATATAATTTCTCATAATACAGCCAAAATTGGGCTGCGATATCTAAGGGCGTTGTCCATTTCTGACTAGGATGGTCTCTCTTCCTAATACTTTGTATACATCTAGTAGCTTGTGCCTTTCTAAGCCGGGTAGCTAACGACTTCGATGCCCTAGCTCCCCCTTCGTAGTACTTTTGGTTAGAGAACCTTAAAATGCCTTCCACCTTTTTATTATCAAAAGCCTGCAAAGCCTCTCGGGCCTTAATTAACTCACCTAACACTTTTGCGTTTATAGGGTTGGCCTTATGCTTCTCTTCCCATGTCTCTACTGTTTGAGTTAATTCTATCCTTTTTGTTACTCCTCTTTTTGTTTGGTAGCTTATTATTTGCCCTTACCACCGCCTTCATCATATCCACCAAATCAGAGGGATGTATCTGCTATAGGAGATCCGATTCCAAATCTTTCAGTGTACGGGATATATGTTGCTGAAATACTTTATCATTTAACAAAGAGGTGTTCAGCCTCCAAACCAATATCCTGCCCGTGCTACCCCAGGATACCTGCATACCTATTGGTGCATGGTCCGATAATGTTATGGGGAATATAGTAGAGGAGGTACACCGGAAAAGATCTGACTTCAACATCCAAATCATGTCTATCCACGAGTACAACCTCTGAGCTGGAGAATAATATGTGTAATCTCATTCTGAACCATGCATAGATCTCCACACATCCAGGAAACCGCTATCCTCCAACAATAGCTTCAGCTTCCTAGTAGCCATTCTATTAGTGGAGGTCTGCCTCGATGAACGGTCCAAGGTGGGACACAACACAGCATTGAAATCCCCTCCCAGGACTATCTGTCCTTCCATCAGCCCCCCTATTTTGAGATGTAGATCTTCAAAAAACTTATCTGTGCCCACATTGGGTGCATATACATTTATCAAAACGATCAATTGATCCTGAATGCTATCAGTTACCCTGATGAATCTACCTGAGGCAGCTGCCTCCACCTCCTGAATCTGAAATGGGCAATCCCTTTTGAAGAGGACTGCCACACCAGCTTTTTTGCTGTTTCATGTGATGCCGCCTCCACCTGACCCACCCACGCTGGCCAGAGTTTGTTGTGTTCCGCTGCGCTTAAGTGCGTTTCTTGCAATAAGGCTATGTCGCACTTTAAATGTTTTAACTATTAATAATCTAGTGCGCTTAATTGGCGAGTTAATGCCCTTGACATTATAGGATATGATGTTTAGTTGTGTCACCTTAACGGCATTCATCGTGCTACTATCCCCTTGACATAATGCCCACAAAGGTCCCCTACATTTAGTGATCCAAGGTGCCAACCCTCCTTTACATTCGGTTTTGGTTCCCAAACCTTTGCACTGTCATAAATTTTTATAAAGTCATAAATAAAAAAATAATGTGGCATATTGCCCAGTATCATATAAGTGAACAGGAACAATAACTTGTTCCCTAATAACCCGGGAACTCTCATAGAACACTTCAATTAACTCCATTCTAACTTCCAAGGAAATGCTGGCCTGTTATGGCTAGCTGTAGATCTTGACCACCTCCTGGTTGTTTAATGGAGGTTGTGGCTGTACACGCTCTCTGTGCATGGACTTTGCCACTGAAAAATGACGTCAGCCTATTTAGCCGCATACCTGTTGTACCCCCCGCCTCGTATTCTCTGGAGCCTCGGTTCATGACTATGACCTCCCCAGAGCCCTCGTAGTGTTTTCCAGTTGCCATGGCACCTGGACTCTCGCTATGCATAGAGCTGCTCAATCCAAATCTTCCCCAACTGTGCAGCAGACTTTTCACTTCCTGCTGCAATCGTCCCGACACATGAAAGCAGGCTGTCACTCCTCTAACCTTCTGGTTATCTACTTTGAGAGCCCTGATAGTCCCCCCCCCCATCCACTCCCATGATTTTCCCTGGTCACCCGGTAATCTACTTTAGAGGCATCAGCATTCCTATCCACCCAAGCCGTCGCCCCCTTCTCATTTGTGATCCATATATATTTGAAAACCGAAAGAAAAAATTACTATCCTCCTAACCCCTCCCCTGCCATTACTTTCAGTCCGGTCCCTGGTGTGGGTCTGTAACCAGAGCCCAACCCGCCAGGAAAAAAAACCTCTGTTCATCTGCCTATAGGAGCTAAATGTGTCGCAGGCACCAAGGGCCTCGCTCTTCACAGATACTTGGTGAGGGTTCCTGCATATAACCACACCCCGGCTATGTTCCAAGGGCTTCTCTGTCAGCTCACGCATGGCGGATGAGGCCCAGATGGTGTTGAGAGGTCTTTGCCTCCCCAATCCCCAATACGTTATTGTTTTAGGCAACCAGTTGCAATTACTAGACCCTTTTGCATGATACAGTTGAAAAGGGGAGAAACCAATGCATCCACTTCCCCATTTTCCCAGTTGCTTACCCGCCCCTGATACAGTCAGCTCTTTCTTACTATTCCTATACCCCATTGACTAAATTCCAAAAGCATTCTTCCTCTAACCCCTGACCCTCTGTGGATGAGGGAGAGGGGCAGGCCATTAGAAAAATATAACTTAGTCCCAGCTTAATAAAGTTCATGACTTATCTCCTCTCTGAGCCATCTTCTGTGGGGTCGTGTTGTTATCTTGTTCTCTTCGGTCAGCACATTTCAGCAATTTGCTAACATCATGGACAGCCTCTGGTGGGATGGATCCTAGTAAACCTCTTTTCCTGTTGACTCCTCTCAATCGAATTGACCATGTATCAGCTCAAAGTTTTTTTCTCCAGAATTTCTATTTCCATATCTGGTACCAGAATGTCCAGCTCCTTTAAGAGTGGGATCGCCTCGACCAGGGAGGGGAAAGTTTTTATTCCAGAGTCCAGGTGTGTTTTTAGTCTTGTCGGGTAAAGAATCTGTGCTCGTATGTCTTTTTGGACCTTCAACTCCTTCACAGTGCCTCTAGCCCTCTGCCTTTCTGCTTGTAATGCACTCGAGAAGTCCTAATCAAAAAATATGGGCGTATCGTGGTATTTTAAATTTCTAAGTCTCCATGCCTCTTTCAGCAGCCAGTCTTTGCTTTGATAGTACACCATCCTTATAATTAAAGAGCGTGGTTTTGCTGTAGGGTCTGAGGGTTTAGTAGCCAGTGATCGGTGGGCCCTGTCAATATCCAAATTTAGGTCTGGTGGGATCGAAAGTACTGACCGATGCAACTGTTGCACAAAGTCCTCCATAGTAGCAAACCCCCTCCTCTTGACCCTCTGGGACCCCATGGATCCTAAAATTATTGCGACGGGACCTGTTCTCCAGGTCCTCCATTCTCTGCTGATTTTCCCGGTCCCGTCTCAAAAGATAGAGGAGAAGGCGTTCGTTGGTGTCTTGGACCTCAGTGAGCTCTACTGCCTTAGCTGCATTCTCCGAGACTTTACGATCCAGATCTGCACATCTTTTTTAAGGTCAGTTAGGGAGGTGTCTATCTTTGTGACCGTTTTCAGGATCTGTTGCAGAGTGTTAGCTGTGGTTTTCTCCGGGGATGACGGCTCATCCTCCGATTCCACTGTTGATTCAGAGGCCTGGCGCCTACGTGGCGGTAGCGCTGTTAGGCCTTCCAGGGCCTCTTCCAGTACCAACTGCTTTATTTTGCTAACTGCTGCATTCGTCTTTGCATTTTTCGGCTTCGATGATTTCCCCGCCATATCGGGTTGTTGTAGGGCCTTTTAAGATTATCAGTAAACTGCGGAATATACATTAAATCTTTCTGTTTTCCTGGGGTCGTGGAGGAGCACCTCGAGCTAGCGTGCAGTCATATTCGTGACGTCACTAGAAGTCCCCTCCGGGGCAGTTTAAAGGCTGGGGCTAATTGCACTTGTCAGAATACAGCAAGACTTCAAGTTGTTTGAAACACAGGTGGTGTGGGGATCGGCCTTAGCAAAGACCTCCCCACACTCACTGCAGTGTTGAAATCCAATGGGCCCGGTTTTCTTCTTGGGTTTCTCAGACATGGCCAACCTAACCAAACTTACCCTTTTTATGGCAACCGCCAGGCAAGACTCCCTTATCAGTTCCTAACCGTGTCACGGGTGTTGGAAAAAAACATTGAAAACATGTTTTTTTTTAGAACCGATAAGGACCGGTACCACACTCTAAGTAAAAGAACAGAAATTCACTAAAAGTGATAGGTTCAGCTGAACCGATCAAGCAAGATTACAATTTCCACACAGAATTAGGTAAAACCTAGCTAGTACTCACAGTACCATAGACAGAGACTGAATCGACTAAGCAGAACAAATTCAGCTTAAAACCGACAACTTTACCGACACTTTAACCGATTTTTCGAACCGATCTGAAGGAGAAATCTCCGGAACGACTGTTCAGTGAGGTGGAATAAAGAATACGACGGTTGGATTTCAAAGGGCTGCAGACGGAGACCTCAACTGAGCTCGAGCTCAGCATTCTATGCTCTGCATAGAAAGTTAACCCTTTGTTCTCCAGGGCAGTTTAAAGGCTGGGGCTAACTACAATAGTCAGAATACAGCAAGACTTCATATTGTTTAAAGCCACAAAGCAAATCATGTTTCACAAGCATCATCTCATATCCTGTCATCCAGTTGTGTAAGCACATTGAGTGGGAGGGCTTAAAGCCTGAGGTTTGATGGGCGAAGCAACAATGTCACCCCCTCATTGAGCTTAAAAGGTCACACATCCTGGGCCGCGCCAGGATGCGTTTTTTCATTGCCCATCATCCACCCCTCCTCCTCCAGCGGCTCATCTCTCTTCCCCATGGGCTTCTTCCTAACCTACCTTTAGCCGACGCACTCATTCCCACAGCACCTGTAAGGGGGGGAACCCTCCTCTAGGGTTCCTTGCGTCGAACCCCTACAGGGTGGTATGTCCCATGGTTAGAGAGGCGGAAAGCCACAAAGCAAATCAAGTTACACAAGCATCATCTCGTATCCTCTCATCCAGTTACGTAAGCACATTGAACATATCAAGAAACTCTGCCTCCTCCATATCCTCTTCAGTTTCTTGAAGAGGGAGATTGAGGGTCTCCACCATACTTTTCACAAAAGCACAGTGAGAAGACTATTCTTCTGGATCCCTAGGAGGAGATCCAAACTCCTGCTCTGGGGAAACTTCAGGGTCTGTCGGTTCCCCTTCGAAATCATCCTCATCCTCCTCACCATAAACTTCCTGATGCTCCTGTAATGCAGGAACTGAAGCAGGAACCGGTGCAGCCGGTGTAGGAACTGGGACTGCCACCTGCAGGGCTTGTAAGACCTGTAAGGCCTTAGCAATGTCCTCAGCTAAGGGCATATTATATTTGTCTGCTGGGAGCTCCTTAGCCTTCTCGGCCGGAGGCGCAGCGACATGTTTATCGTAACACTTTTTCTTTAATGGTAAAGGCTCAGCCCCTGTCTCCACTGCCCTTTTTGATTTACTTTGTTCAGATTTCTCTGAACTCTTGTCAGGATTCTTGGCTTTACCTCCATCCTTCTTATGGGTAGAGGAAGAAGCAGCACTATCAACATTAGAAGCAGAAGCAGTAGCCATCTCCTCTAAAATCTTAGCCCTTTTCCTTAACATTTTAGGACAAAAGGTCTTACAAATTTCGCAACTGGCAAAAATATGACTAGTTCCCAAACAAGAAATACACAGAGAATGTCTATCTGCTTTTGCTATAACTTGCCCACAAGACTCACAATATTTAAAACCAGTGGGTTCTCTGCGTTTTTTAGGTTTCTCACTATGGACCTCTGACATTGATCTAGACAAAAAAAGATCAATAAACAAAACTGTTTACTATACCTCGGAACTGGAGGATTTTTAAAATTTAAACAACCGCTAACGATTCCTGGAAATGAGCGTAACTCTGTTCCCACAAGAAAAGGGAACCGAGAGTGAACTTAAATTTAAATAAAACTAAAAACGGTTCAAGGAACCGATCACAATATAAAGATTTTACACAAAGATAAGTAAAAACATCACAAACATACACGGAACCCTCGGTTCCACGGAACCGTGAGGGAACCGCGATTAAACAATTAAAACTACTAAAATCACTAAATAGCTAAACTAAGCTAAGTTCTAAGGGCAGCAATTTAAAAATTAAACTGAAAGAATACTTACCAAACAGATAACTTTATTTTCCTGAAGACAGTTCAAGGAGAGCTCTCTGGGACATCCTTACTAGGCAGGCAGAGTAAAGAATCTAAAGCACTCACAGTGCAGCAGTTTGAAATTGGCATGAGCCAATTGAGAGTTCCATCATTTGCATATAATTCCATCTCTCAGGGCAGTTCAACACAGGAGGCTGACTGCATCAGTTTAATCATAATGAGTGATTCCTGGGGTTAGAAATACATACATAAATATGCCAACAGTATCCTTATAATTGAAAGGTTTCACACAAAGCCCTAGTCTCACCAGCTTCTATGCCGAGCCTGGATGTGGTGCCATGTCTTAAAGTTGTAGTTACTTCCTCCTCTTCCCTCTCTTTAAGTTCTTCTCCAATCTCATGTGAGATCTTTCTCATAGATGTTATTTGGGACCTTGCTCGTGATGAAAATGTGCTTCTGTCATATCGATTACGGTGGAGATTTACTTCCTACATGCAAAATACAAAAATTAAAGCACTGCTCACCAAAATGTTCCTTTCTGTGAGATAGATACTGTAGGTAGGTAAGGTGGTAGGTAAAATCTTTATAGTGTATTGTGGAACCCTGCTAATGCATGAAATTCCATGCCTGGAATATGCTTGTAGTGAAATCATTATGTTGTTGTGCGGCAGTAGTGATATCACTACTGCAGCACAACAACTTAGAATGCTGCCAAACAACGGCTTTCCTCTATTGAATTGAGCTGGAATCTGTTTTTTTTTTTTTTTTTCTAAACTTGAAATTACAGAAACAGCTGCAGCACACTGAATCAGTAATTTGAGCTCGCTACCAACCCTCAAGTGCCACATCCCCAACCATTAGTTCACTGATAGGCAGCAGTGTCTAAAATGGGCATGAGTGCCCATACACTATATAAAATACTGTATGGTCATTCATACACAGACAAGCCTGTGTCTTCATCTCTAGTTTCCTAGGGCAACCAGGGAACCTCTCGAGCTTCACGCTCGAGGTTCCTGGCTGCAATAAAAACCTTTTGATGCAGACACAGGCTTGTTGTGTATGGCTGCCCATACATTATCCTCTATATTTTTAAACAGGATGAGCCTGTTAGGGTAAGATAACCTATTTTCAATGTTATCCTGGTAATAAGTTACATGATACAACTTACAATAGTAGAACAAAGACACAGTACAACAAAGAATAAATTCTTGGAAATTACTCACTAGGTATTTTTTGACCCCACCCGAACCAAATATTTTGATCCCTCGAATACTGATTGGTGTTGGAGGAAATGTAGAGAGCGAGGTTCCCACTTGCATGTCTTCTGGGGATGCCCTAAACTGTGGCCTTTTTGGCAGCAGATACATGCCAAAATTCAATCTATTCCGGAATTTCCGTACCCATGCTCTTTCCAGGCGCTGGTACTGGGAGCTGACACACCTTTGGTGAATGCTAGGGGAAAACATAGGCTTTTTCATATTTTAAGACTAGTGGCCCTCAAATGTATCATTTTGAAGTGGCTCTCCCCAGATCCTCCGGCCCTTTCTTTATGGCACGAGAAGGAAAAATTACTCACCTTAGTAATTATGTTTCTTCTAATGGAGTCTTGCACTATTCTGACTGTTGCAGTTAGCCCCAACCTTTAAACTGCCCTGGAGAACAAAGGGTTAACTTTCTATGCAGAGCATAGAATGCTGAGCTCGAGGTCGGTTGAGGTCTCTGTCTGCAGCCCTTTGAAATCCAACCGTCAGATTCTTATGAGCAAAAAACTCACTAACTATCCTATGTGGAAATTGTAAAATTTTCACTAGCCAACTGGATATACAGGTTACTCACCTGTAACAGGAGTTCTAGGAATGGTATATGTTGTTCATCCACACTCATTGGCAGGTATCCTTGCCGCTTTAAATCTTGCCGGAAGGTCTTCAAGCTTGCTCCTCCCACCCACCCGGTGGTATAACTCGCTCCGCCTCATGACGCCAGATCTGGCCCGCTGGAGCTCAGGCTGTGCGCTCGCCGGAGGTCGGTGGGAGTAGGATGAACAAGATACCATTCCAGAACTCCTGTTACAGGTGAGTAACCTGTATTCTAGGGACATGGATATGTTGTTCATCCACACTCATTGGCAGACTCAGCAGTTCTCCGGGAGGAGGGAGGCAAGACGACACCCCAATACTTACTTGGGAAAGAGAGACTGAGAACCGAGGCCCCAAAACCAGCATCCCGGCGTGACTCAAGGTCGATGTGGTAATGGGTAATGAAGGTGTTTGCTGACTTCCAGGTAGCAGCCCTGCAGATTTCCTGGATAGGGACGTCCCTGGAAGCAGCCACCGTTGCAGCAGTATGGCGGGTAGAATGAGCTCTTATCCCTCTGGGAGGCTCCATGCCCGCCAACTTATAGCAGAGATCTATGCAGGAGGTTACCCACCTGCTTATCGTCCGCTTGGCTGCAGGTCTGCCAGATGCGGCTTCAGCGTAGGTGACAAACAGCTGGCGAACCTCTCCCCGAATTTCAGCCGTGCCTTATAATAAGCGAGCGCCTTCAGGGTCCAGAGTATGGAGCCCATATCGGCCTCCGAGGTGTGATTGGGGTAGAACACCGGCAGAGTCAACACCTGGTTAAGGTGAAACTCCGACACCACCTTCGGAAGGAATTTCGGGTGAAGCAGGACAACCTTGTCCCTGTGGAAGACCAGGTAAGGAGACTCGATGGAAGCGCCTGGAGCTCTCCCATCCTTCTGGCTGACGGATAGCCACCAAGAAGGCGGTCTTCCACGACAGGTGAGAGAGACACACCTGTGCATAGGTTCGAATGGCTTGCCCATGAGCTTTGCCAGTACCAGCAGTAGATCCCACGGAGGTGGGGGTTCCCGACTGGAGAGGAAGTGATCAAGGCCTTTGAAAAAGCGCCAGACCACCTTCTCCTGCGCCACCTGACTGCTTCCCCGGCCCGCGACCGGTAAGCAGAGATGGCTGCCAGGTGCACCCTTAGGGTCGTCGACCTAAGCCCTTGACTAGAAAGGGACCATAAATAGTCCAAGATGCTTGCCAAGGAACAGGAGGAAGGGTCCAAGCCCTTGCCCTGACACCAAATGGAAAACCTTTTCCATTTGAAGGCATAGCATTTTCTGGTCGACTCCTTACGGGACGCCTCAACTACATTGAGGACCTCGTCGGAAAGACCCAAGGCCTGGAACTCTAGCCAGCCAGGAACCAGGCCGTCAGGTGCAGGGATTGAAGGTCCGGATGGAACACCTCCCTGATTGACTGAGAGCAGGTCTGGGCGAGCTGGAAGCTGCCAGGAGTCCTGGAGCTGAGACTGAGGAGATCTGGTACCAGAACTGGCGAGGCCAGTCTGGGGCTATCAGAATCACCTGCGCCTTGTCCTCCCTCGCCTTGAGAAGCACCTTGTGGATCAAGGAAATGGGGAAAGGCGTAAAGAGGCCCGGGGTCCATTGCCTCGAGAAGGCATCCCCTGCAGCGCAGCCCTGCTGAGGGGCGGGCATGGAACAGACTCAGCTTCGCTGCTCTCCCTGGAGGCAAACAGGTCCACCTGAGGTGTGCCCCAAAGGGAGATGCTGTACTACCTCCGGCAGGAGAGACCACTCGTGGGATGCAGCCCTATCCGCCCAGGGCATCGGCCAGGTGTTGGAGGCTCCTGCCACGTGAATGGCTAGAGATCCGCCCAGGCTGCGACAGTGACCAAATGCGGAGAGCTCTTGCATAGAAGCATGGAGCGCTGCCCGCCTCTGGCGGTTTAGATAGTACATAGTCGTGGTATTGTCCGCCTGACTCGGACCACTTGACCCCGGAGGAACGGAGCAAAGGCGGTGAGAGCCAGGCGGACCGCTCGGAGCTCCAGCAGGTTGATGTGGCATCGGGACTCCCGCGGGGACCAGAGGCCATGAGCCCGGTGTTCCCCCAGATGGGCACCCCAACCCATCAGAGAGGCATCGGTCGACAGAGAGACCGTCGGCTCGGGGCGGACGAACGGGATGCCCTCCTGCAAATGATCTGGAACGGTCCACCACTGGAGAGCGTTCCACATCCCCTGTGTCACCGACACAAGCTGGTCCAAGGGATCGCAGCGTTGTGACCACTGGCTGGCCAGTCCCCACTGAAGGGGACGCATGTTCCAGCGGCCCAACGGACCACGCTGGTGCAGGCCGCCATGAGACCCAGGAGGCGCAGGAAGTCCCGGCAGGGCGCACTGCCCAACCAGAAATGATCGGGCAAAGGAGGAAAGAACCTCGGCCCTGTCCGCCGGCCGCGCTTCCGGCTCAAGAGAGTCGAGCTGCCCGATGAATAGAATCACCTGCTTCGCTCGAGTTCCGACTTGGCCTCTTGATAAGGAGGCCCAGTTGAGAGCAGACCTGGAGGCCAGATCTCTGGACCACTCCGCCTCCTTCCTGGAGGGAGCTGCTATCAGCCAGTCGTCCAGGTAAGGGTACACCCGGACCCCTCGGCGCCGCAGGAATGCTGTCACCACAGCCATGCATTTGGTGAAGACCCTGGGAGCTGGAGACAAGCCGAAGGGCATGGCTTGGAACTCGAAGAGGGATCCTTCCGCCGAAGCGAAGGAATCTCTGGTGAGACGGACGGATAGGGACGTGAAAAACGCTGGCCCTGCAAGTCCAGAGAGCAGAACCACACGCCGCTGCTCCAAGGATGGTATTATCTGAGCCAGAGTGACCATCCTGAAGGTTCGAGACCTTAGGAACTTGGTTAGTCGGTAGGTCGGTAATGGGCCAGCCCCCGTCTGCTTCGGAACCAGGAAGTACCTGGACACAAACCCTGGTCTGAAGGAGGGTCCACCACCTCTCTTACCACCTCCTTCTGGAAGAGGAGAGCGATGTCGGCTCGACGAGCCGCCAGTGAGGCTGGGGATCCCGAGCCTCGAGGGGCGACGGCTCTGAAGGGTGGTGCCTGCTCGAATTCCAGAGGCAGGCCTCTTCCCACCACCTCCAAGACCCACCTGTCCGTGGTAACAGCGGACCAGGCGGAACGGAAGTGCCGGAGCCGTCCCCACGGGGACCCAGGGGTAAGGTGACGGGGATGGGGGAGACACCCCTCAGCCCGTCCACTGGGCAGGCTGGAGGAGGGACCGCCGAGGGACCTCCTGGGCCCTTTCCTCCTTGCCTCCTGTTAGAGAGCCGCCGGCTTGGTTTGGGATGCCAAGGCCGAGCCTGCTGGCCCCCGTTACTGGGCCGGGTAGCGCGGGCACAGAAGGACGAAAGGGCTTAGGCTGTGGTTTGCGCCTTGTCCTCTGAGCGGAAGAGACCGAGTCCAAGGTGGCATTGGACTCCTCGATCCTCTGCAGGTGACCTTCCACCCCAGGGCCGAAGAGCTCAGTCCCCAAAAAGGGAACATCCGACAACTTGTGCTGGGTATCCGAAGTAAAGGTGGATATCCTCAGCCAAGCCCGCCGATGATAGCCACTGCGCCGCCACCGATCTGGCACATGAGTCCCCATATCCAAAGCAGTCTGGAGCTGCTGTTTGGCCACTGCCCTGCCCCTGGTCCCACCTGCTTAACCGTAGTCTGCAGATCGGCGGGAAGATGAGGATGACTCATCCAGGAGCCCAACAGGGCATGAGAAAAATGTGCCATGAGGACGGCCGAACTGGCTGGCCGGACGGCGCCGAGAGAGGATTAGCGTAGACTTTTCGCCCGACATAGTCCAATTCTTGACTCCTTGTCAGAGGTTTGTCCATATCCTGCTAAGCCGGGCGCCGGAAACGCTGTCGGTAACCAACCCTCAGCAGAGGGTGTTCAAAACCGGACAAGGAACCGTAGGGGACCGCATACTTCCTGGCCATCCTGGCCAAGGCGCAGGGCAGGAAGCAGGCGCTGCCAAAGCTCCAGTGCGGACCCACTATGGCCTCGCCACCGGAAAGGCCTCCGTCCGGAGAATCCTCGGTCCAGAATCTCCGTGAGGGGATACCTGGCCCTGTTTGGAAGCGGTTCGAGCTCCATCCCGGTAGACTCGAGATGAGCGAAGCAGTCCTAGGAAGGACGGCGGGCTATCGTCCATTGACTGACCTCCTGAAGACTCCGAGTCCAGTCGCTTGGAGAAAAAGGAGGAATCATCTTGGACCGGAAGAATCCTCGAAGAGCTGCCTCTGGCCTGAGCCACCCTTCACCTGCCGAGGTCGGTCGGGAGTGAGGGTAACTGACAGCCGATGGGGTAGACCCTTAGCCGACCGAGAATCCTTGGTCGGAGCCCCAATTGGTGGCTGTGGAGGCGGAGGTTCCACCGGAATCGGTGGAGCAGCTGGTTTTGGCCGAACAACCGGCCTGGGTATAGGCTCCTCGGATAAGTCGAGGGGTTGTGTCGGCCGTTCCGGTGACAGCCACTTAATGGCCGGGGAAGGCGACGGGTCGGCTTATTCCCGCCAGGAGGACTGCAGAACATAAGGTCCTCGCATCACGACGCACTTACGCCGAAGCCTCCCCTCATCCGAGGAGGAGGACGAGGACGAGCGGCGACGCCGCTTACCGCGGTGCCGAGACCGAGACCGCCTATGACGGTGGGATCGGCTGGACCGCGAAGAGGTCCGAGACCGAGACCGAGTCCCGGAATTTCCGAGGTCGGTGCGGGAGGTGTCGGCCGAACCGCACTTCCTTCGCTCGGATGGTCCATCCGAGGGCTCCGAACCGGAGGCATAGGCGAGCCATCGGATCCTCAACTCCTCCGGGGAACCGGGAGAGAGGAATCTCGGCTGCTAAAGGCGACAGCCCGTCAATGGGTAGAGAAAATCTCGACTTCATCGAGTGGGAGTCTCGGTCAACTGACCTGACGGGGACACCGTGAGGCCAGTGGCCGAAGCCGAAGCGGTCGACAAGCCGACGGTCGACGGCCCGGGAGAACCTTCCGCCCCAAGAGCGCCGACGGAGGGACTTACCCCTGTCCTCTTTTGGACCGAGAATAAGGTCCAGCAGACACAGGCCCTTCTCCTTTAGTGGAGAGGGACAGACAAAGCTCCTAAAAGAAGCGTGTAGGAAGAACCCAGAGAGCGGGATAAATGCGCTGCCGAGGAAGATCTGACCTTCGCCGCCTTCTTCGAGGCGACCATCCGCCGAGCTGATCCGCCGAAAGCCGCCGCCGGACACCGGCCAACCGGCCTCTTGGACTTCACCGAGGGAAACGCTCGGACGCGCCCAGTTGCAATCGGGCAGCACGGTCTTCGAGGACGAGGCCGAGAAAGATGAGCACAGGTCGCAAGCCTGCGGGTCGTGCTCAAGGCCTAAGCAGTGACACACGTGGAGTGTGGATCCGTCCGAGACATCTTCTGCCCGCATGGGCATCTCAAAATCCGAGGTCGATTTGTCCATCGCAGCCGCGAGGGATAGAAGATCAAGTCTTTTGCAAAATTTATTTATAAATCCGCAAACGGAGAATAGGAACCAGTCACAAACGCAGAGCGTTAAGGAGGGAACCTGAGCTTCCAAACGGTAAGGAAGATCTGGCGTCATGGGGCGGAGCCGAGAGTTATACCACCCGGGTGGGTGGGAGGAGCAAGCTTGAAGACCTTCCGGCAAGATTTAAAGCGGCAAGGATACCTGCCAATGAGTGTGGATGAACAACATATCCATGTCCCTAGAAACAAGAGTTTTGAATTCCCAAGGAAGACTCAAGTCTGGAAACCCAAAACCAATCCAAATAAGAAGAACAATAAAACAAACACCCAAACAAAAAAGGAGGGTGTAAAAGAAGCACCCCTGAGGTGCAACACTGCACCTGCCCACCCACTTCCCAGAAACAGGTTCTGGGAGGGGAGGCAGGGAGGGAGGTCAGAATACAGCAAGACTCCATTAGAAGAAACATAATTACTAAGGTGAGTAATTTTTTTCTTCAAATAACTTGAAGTCTTGCTGTATTCTGACTATTGCAGACTACCAAGCAGTACCTCCATGGAGGAGGGACAGAACCTACTTTGGGACTAGGCTCTGAAGTACTGCTGTGCCAAACCGAGCATCACTCCTAGCCTAGATACCCAGAGAGTAATGCTTGGTAAAGGTATGGACTGTTTTCCAGGTGGCTGCTTGACAAATTTCTAAGAGAGGAATATCCCTGGCAACAGCCAGGGGAAGCAGCTGTACATCTGGTGGAGTGAGCCCTCAGGCCTGAGGGTGGAATCTTTCCTAGTTTCTCATAGCAGAATTGTATACAAGACACAGTCCACCTGGCAATAGTTCTCTTGGTGGCAGGTTTGCCCTTTCCCACTTCTCCATAAGTGAGGAACAACTGGAGGGAATCAAACCTGTGACCCTTGGTACGCTCTATGTAGTAGCTAAGGGCCCTTTTAACATCTAAACTGTGTAGTCTCCTCTCTCTTCCTGTCTTCTTCACTGATCATTCTTCTTTAAGAGACATAGACTTATTCAAGTGGAAATCTGAAACCACTTTGGGCAAGAACCTTCTATTGGTTCTAAGGACCACTTTATCCCTATGAAAGGAGATAAAATCAGGTTCCACTGACAAGGCTTACAATTCACTGATACGTCTGGCAGAGGTAATGGCTACTAAAAACACAGTTTTCCAAGTCAAGTACTTAAGCTCTGCTGAGGACATAGGTTCAAAGGGAGGTTGCATAAGTTGAGCAATGCAAACATTTAAGTCCCAGGCAGGGGCAGGGTCTCTAAAGGGAGGATTGGTATGAAGCAATCCCTTAAAAAATTTACAGACCACAGGATGAGATGATGTGAGGAAGACTTCCCCACTGACAAAAAAGCAGAAACAGCTGACAAGTGCACCTTGAGAGTAGCTGGTCTGAGGCCTAAGCCATTCAAATGGACCATATAATCTAGAACTGTAGGCAATTCAGCACTATCTGGGGAAATACATTGCTTGGAACACCAAATGCTGAACCTCTTCCATTTGGAGTTATAGGTCTGTCTTTCTAGTGGAGGGCTTTCGAGAGGCTTTAAGGATATCCAGAACCCCATGAGACAGATGCAAATCTGCATACTCTAACTCTTCAAGAGCCATGCCTTGAGATTGAGAGACTGAAGATTGGGGTACCAAATCCTCCCTTGAGAGGAGGTTAACAGGTTGTAATTCCTGGGAAGAGATAGGGGGAAGATGGACTGCTAGGGACAGCAACGGGGGGAGGGGGCGGGTGCCAAGGCTGTCTAGCCCAGTCTGGAGCAATCAGGATCACTTTGCAAGGTTGTGACCTTATCTTCACTAAAACTTTGAACAGCAGAGGAAAGGGAGGGAAGGCATACAGAAATTTCCCTTCCCAGTTCAGAATCGGAGCATCCAGAGGGACTGAGCCCAAGACTGGGGGCCTGCAACAAAAGAGAGGAAGTTGGTGATTGTCTGGGGCTGCAGAGATCTATCTTTGGAGTGTCCCACCTTGAAAAAAATCACCTTCAACACCAGATGGTCCAGGGACCATTCGTGAAGGCCCTGTGAGATCCTGCTCAGTGCATCTGCTAGCATATTGTCCTTCCCTGGAAGGTGGACTGCTATCAGAGAGGTTTGCAGGGAATAAGCCAGGAACCACAACTTCATGGCTTCTGTGCACAGGACCATAGGCCGAGTGCCTCCCTGCTTGTTGATGTACCACATGGTGGTGGTGTTGTCTGTTCTGACCTGAACCACCTCGTTCTGCACTGACTGAGAGAAAGCTTGCAGGGCCAGAAAAACTGCCCTGAGTTCTAGGAGATTAATATGGAGAAGGGATTCCTGAGGGGACCACAGTCCCTGGGCAGTGAGGGCCCCCAGATGGGCTCCCAACCCAGAAGGGAAGCATCCGTGGTAAGGACCTCTGAATGAGACTGAGTGACAAATGGGACCCCTTGCCTTAAACTGTACTGATCCTGCCACCATTGAAGGGCATGGATCAGAGTCTGAGTCTCTGGAATCAGTTTGGTAACTCTGGTGTACTCTCAAGGTGCACTTGTCAGCTGTTTCTGCTTTTTTGTCAGTGGGGAAGTCTTCCTCACTATCATCTCATCCTGTGTTCTGTAAGGGGATCCTTCCTTTGGGACCAAAAGGCCCTCAGATGGAACTGAATGTCCCTCACCTGGAATCTTGCCCCTTGGACCACTGCTGTAGAAGCTGCCATGTGGCCCAGGAGCTGCTGGTTGGGACACCTGAAGGCTAAAGGAAGAAACCAGTTCTGTAAGAACTCTTGCCCTTTCTAGGGGAAGAAAGGCTCTTGCTTTGACAGTATTTAGCTCTGCCCCTATAAAGGTAAGGAGCTGCACTGGCTCGAGAGCTAACTTGGGAAGGTTGAGAAGAAATCCTAGAGAAGTGAGCACTTGCTGGGTCACTTGCAGATCTGACTTGACTTAGTCTGGAGACTGGCCCACTATGAGCCAGTTGTCCAGATATGGAAAAATGGAACTCTTTTACCTTCTTAGAAAGGCAACAACTACTGCCAGGCACTTTGTGAAAACCCTTGGGGCTGATGTTAGACTAAAGGGCATTGCTTTGAACTGATAGCGGCCTGAGGGCAACTCTAACCTGAGGTACTTTCTGTGGGAGCACCTGATGGGAATGTGAAAGTAGGCATCTTTGAGGTCCAGGGAGGCTAGCCAGCTAGCCAGTCCTCTGGCCTTAGAGAGGGAAGAATTATTACCAGAGTTACCATCTTGAACTTTGATTTTATAAGATGTTTGTTCAGGTATCCTAGGTCTAGGATGGGTTGCCACTCCCCTGTCTTTTTTGGGGTAAGGAAGTACCTAGAGTACAGACCTTTGCCCCAGTGTAGGGTAAGAACTCTCTCTCTGTGGCTCTTAAGGCCAGAAGAGATGAAACCTCTGCCTATAGGGCAAGGGTTTCTGAGAGACCTGCAGGTGGAAAAGATCTGGCTCTCATCTTTGGAAATTTTTTGAAGCTGAGAACCAGTCCCTGGCTTACTACTTCCAGGACCCACTTGTCTGAGGTAACAGACATCCAGTCCTGGACAAAGTAAGCCAGCCTGCCCTCTACTGGAATAGGAGAGTCGACCCGGGCAGACCCATCAGGGTGTCTGCTTGGCAGGGGCCTTAGGCTGAGGAGTGGATGCAGCCCTGCTCATCCCCTTCTGCCTCTCCTCTGAAGAACCCCTCTGTGAAAGGGAGAAGAGGCCTGTGCTTGGTAAAGGCCTATGAAAAGGCCTGCCCTGCCCCTAGACTGCTGCCTTTGAGGGCTGCCTGCCTCTCCTTGGCCTGAGCACTCCATAAGTGGTCCTGTACTCGTCCATTTCTTCATATAATTCTCTGTCTGCTCCCAAACAGAGAATTACCCACTACAGGAAAATCCATGGCCTTAGCCTGGGTGCCCTGTGAGAGGCTAGTACATCTGAGCCAAGCCATTCTCCGAAGAGCCACAGATGTAGCCATGACTCTTGATGACACATCATTGGAGTCCACAGCAGCATGAAACTGTACTTTTGATGCCTCAATCCCATCAGCAGCCACCTCCTCCAGCTCCTTGGCTAGCTGGGGGGAGGCCTGTTTAGCTAGTGCCAGTACAGTGTCTCACCTGGACCTCTGGTACCTGGCTGTATAGGCCATATAGTTCGCCTGCCTGAGTCCCAAGGAAGATGCCATGTGCTGCTTTTTTGCCATGGCATCAATCTTCCTGGAGTCTTTGTCGGGGGGGTGTGAAGCCAAGGAAATATTTGCCTTGTCGTCAGCAGCCTGCACTACACCAACATGGCTGCATAGTTGGTAGAAAAACTCCATATCTGAGCCTGATAGTGTGTACCTCTTGTACATCCTTCTGTCAACAGGGGGTACAGTATTGGGAGACTTTAAAGTGTCTGCTTCCCAAAGGATTTATGGAGGGGAACAGACAGTCTCCTGGACTCTGGAATTTCCATCATTTCCACATAATCAGGCTCCTCTTGATCCTCCATGGCCTCCTCCATATGAAGCTGGAGGGTTTCAGCCACCTTTCTGTAAAACAGAAAGTGGGAAGGGGACTCAGAAATCTTAGGAGGGGAAACACCAGAAGGTCTGTCTGGGGAGATGTCCGGTTCCACAGGCACATCCAGACTTTCACCATCGTCACCATCATCCTCGAACTCCCCCTCCTCCTCAAACTCCGGTTCATAAAAATCTTCAGGGGTATAATCTTGAACCGGGGGAACTGACTGAACCGAACCCCTGCCAAATGGTGCCGGATCAGTTGGAACCGGGTGAAGCAATTCCACAATCTGAATCGCTCTGGCTATTTCTTCGGAGGTCGGAACATGAACCTCTGGATCCGAACCGGTCAATTTCTCTTTGTGTTTCCTTTTTGTAGGAACCGACCCCTCAGGATCGGCTCTCCTCTTGCCCGAAGTATCGTCCTGGTCAGAGGGCACTCCTTCTGGTTCGATTGGAACCGAACCGGGCTGGCCATCTGGGTCAGCGGACTTCTCGGCCTCCTTTTCCCTCATTCTACCTAATCTCTTTTCAAGAGTAGATTTAGGAAAATTTTTACACATTTGGCAGTCTGTATCGAGGTGTTCAAACCCCAGAGAGTAAACACAGGTGGTGTGGGGATCGGCCTTAGCAAAGACCTCCCCACACTCACTGCAGTGTTGTAACCCAGTGGGCCTGGTTTTCTTTTTGGGTTTCTCAGACATGGCCAACCTAACCAAACTTACCCTTTTTATGGCAACCGACAGGCAAGACTCCCTTATCGGTTCCTAACCGTGTCACGGGTGTTGGAAAAAAACGTTCAAAACATGATTTTTTTTTTTAGAACCGATAAGGACCGATAACCACACTCTAAGTAAAGAACAGAAAATTCACTAAAAGTGATCGGTTCAGCTGAACCGATCAAACAAGTTTACAATTTCCACACAGAATTTAGGTAAAACCTATCTAGTACTCACGGTACCGCAGACAGAGGCTGAACCAACTAAGTGGAACAAATTTGGCTTAAAACCGACAACTTTTACCGACACTTTAACCAACTTTCGAACCGAGCTGAAGGAGAAATCTCCGGAGCGACTGTTCAGTGAGGCAGAGTAAAGAATCTGACGGCTGGATTTCAAAGGGCTGCAGACAGAGACCTCAACCGAACTCAAGCTCAGCATTCTATGCTCTACATAGAAAGTTAACCCTTTGTTCTCCGGGGCAGTTTAAAGGCTGGGGCTAACTGCAGCGGTCAGAATACAGCAAGACTTCATGTTGTTTGAAAGTGGAGGAAGTAGAAAGAATGGAAAGGCTTACGACCTCTATCCACTTAGCCCTAGATAAATTCTTATCTATTTGGTCCCTATGGCTTACTAGAACCGTGGGGTCAGAGGGGGCTCCAGAGATGGGAAGACAGACAAGAAGCTCGACCCCAGATACAGTATAAATTTATAGAATTTTTTTATAGAAAGAAAGACACAGACTGTACACATCAAGTTGATAAAAAATGTTGTTTATTAAGTTGTTTAGTTATGAAAACCTGTTAGAGAAATATTGATAGGTTGGCATGATATGGAGGGGGTGGGCTCCTCTGGTGGGCAGGAGGGTTTTTGATGAGGGGTAAAGCTGTTCCGCTCCTCGGTCCTTCTGTCGGCGGGGGAGGTCCTGTCAACTCCTAATTCAAAATTGATAGAAAAGTAATAAGAAGACTTAACATTTGTCAGCCACCTACATTGTATCAATTACATCTCCTATTGTTATGTGATATAATACCTGTATTATAAGTGGGGCTCTGAGGAGCCGTGGAATGCTTGTAACCTGAGAATTAAAAATAAAGTTTAAAAAAAAAAAAAAGAAGAAATTCTACCAGACTTACTCGAATACATATTTTTGTTAGCTCCACCTTTGTCACTAGGAATTCATAACATAGGGGTAAGATGCACCCCTGTAGGGGCACTGGCACAGCTCAGTGCTGTGACATCACTTAATGATGGTGGCATAAAGATTATATAGCCTCTAAATGATCAGTCCATGCTTCTTGCGGGTGTATAACAGTAATAATAATAATAATACTAATAACCCCACTAATTAGGTAATATTCAACAACACATCACGTTTAGCATAAAGGAAGAAAAAATGCTCTGTAACTCTGCAGCAGGATCAAAACAACTTGCTTGGCTTGGATCTCTGGAAGTAACAGGGCACTCTTGATATGAGTAATGGAAAACTGTATGGCTCAGTGGTTTAGTTGCAGGTTAAGGGGCTTTGTACTTCTAGGTCACAGGTTCAAATTCAGCCCAGGTCAGTAGTGCCAGAAAGTCATTATCATCTGAGGGCTGTGTTGTGATGGTCTCTGTCCAGTTCCCAGTGGGCAGGTGTCCACATCACAGAACAACTGGCACCCTTGTTGGCAGTCTCAAATGAAAGGCACACAGGGGTGAGTAAGCATAAAGACAGCAGAAGGTCTTTGAATTAGACATATTCCTTGAGACGCCACTCAAGTATACCAAAATCTAACTTTTCTAATTATAGGGGCTCAGAGACAATGTTAAAATTATTTTACTTAGCCTAAAGTAATTATAAAGGGGTAAGCCATATATTTACTTAAAATGATAACATATTAATAAAAAATATGATTCACAAGCAGGGTATATTTCATAAATCCTTTAAAAATGTTTACTTTTCCCCAACCCCCTGTTTTTCCTCTAACAGAACACACAACTATGAAGACAAACAGCCACGGTTTTCTATTACACAAACTTAAAACAGAAAAACTGCAAGTATGTTCCCCTGTAATTGAATCAAATAAAAAAATGCCTTCTTCAAATTCAATAATTTTCTTTACAATGTACAAGGTTTATAATTTTTCTAACCTGGACATTATTTTATTCTGTTCATACAGTCCTTTGTTGTTCTGATGAAGGGACAGGATTTTCTTGAAATGTTAACACTGATAATTTCAAGGGACCACAAAAGGAATATATTCTCTTGAAACTATGGAAATAATGTTGGGCCTTGAAATCATAATGTCAATTTTAAATAAAAGTATTAAGAAGTGACAAGAAATTTTGGGTTGAGAGCTTCATTTTTTATTTAACTGTTCAAACCAGCCCACAGAAGCACTCCCTTTTTTTGATTTGGTGAAGAGGGAAAAATTAATCAAGGAAATAAAAGATAATTTAAAAAGAAGCTGTGGGAGGTAATAACAATTTTAGCAGTGCCTGAAAGCCATTATTACCTGAAGGCTGTTAAGTGGCGTATGAGTTGTGATGGTCTCTGTCCAGCCCCAGTGGGCAGGTGTCCACATCACAAAACTACCAAACAACTCGCACTCATTGGCACCCTGGTTGGCAATCTCAAATGAAAGGCAAAGGATTGTATGGGCATGGTGTCTGCACTAACCTCTCAGCTGCATGGTGGTCTCTCTATGACAGGTTTATGGCACAATGGCAGGCCAGTGTGGAGAAGAAAAAATTACTTACCATAGTAATCTTCTTTCTTCCAAGCGATGCTCAGATATTCATAACTTTATGCAGTTAGCCTTCAGGGTTGGACTGCCCAGAGAGATGGAGCCTGGATAGCTCAATCAGTAGAGCATCAGACTTTTACTCTGAGGGACTAGGGTTCAAATCCCTGTTCAGAAGCATGGTTGTGGGCTGGCAGTATAGACTAGAGGTTAGAGGAATGAGGTGTGAACGAGCTTGGTACATCCAGCAGCCCAGACCTGAGTTTGATTCTCACAGCCGCCGCTTACATACTGTGTGACTCAAAGCAAGTCACTTAACTGCCCAGTGCTCCCAGGTCGCTCCTGAAAACAGGCACTTGTGCCTAGTGGGCCTTACCCGGTTACCAAAGACTGAAATAAAAAAAAAAAATAAAAACCTGAAAATTAGTAGAATTCTTTGCACGTGAGCATCTTTCAAATACTGCCTCTACCAACTGTAGTGTTGTAACCTCTTCAGAGTTGTAAGAAGCCTGGAAGTCAGGCATTAGGAAAAAATCCTAACAATTATACATTTGGGTTTACCCCCAATAAGTATAAAATTAGCAAAAACCTCCAAAAGGAGGAGCAACAATAAAATAACAATGGTGTTCACCAAACAGGATCAGAGAAACTGTACAGAGAAAACATAAAACTCTGCTTAAAATTAGCTAAGCATAGAGAAAATGAAAAAAATTACTCACCTTAGTAATTATGTTTCTTCTAGTGGAGTCTTGCTGTATTCTGACAAGTGCAGTTAGCCCCAGCCTTTAAACTGCCCCCGAGAACAATGGGTTAACTTTTCTATGCATGGCATAGAATGTTCATCTCGAGCTCGGTTGATGTCTCTGATTGTTGTTATTCAAACTGTAACCGTCAGATCTTTATGAGTAAAACTCACTAGGTGTTCTGTGTGGAAACTGTAAAATTTTTAACTAGCCAACTGGCAGAAAAATAATGTTTTGGGTTGTCAAGGAAGACTCAGTCAGAAGCCCAAACACAAAAACAAATGAAATAACATCTCACCCATGAGACAGAGGGTGAAAGAGGCACCCTAGGGTGCAACACTCCATCTGCCCACCCACATCCCAAAAATTTAGGTTCTGAGAGGGGGAGGCGGAGGTGGAAATAGCAAGACTCCACTAGAAGAAACATAATTACTAAGGTGAGTAATTTTTCTTCAAACAACATGAGAAATCTTGCTGTATTCTGACAAGTGCAGACTACCAAGCAGTACCTCCATGGAGGAGGACAGAACCTACTTTGGGAATAGGCTCTGAGTACTGCTGTGCAAACCGAGCATCACTCCTAGCCTGGATATCCAGAGAGTAATGCTTGTAAAAGTATGGACTGTTTTCCAGGTGGCTGCTTGACAAATTTCTAAAGAGGATATCCCTGGCAGCAGCCAGGAAGCAGCTGTACCTCTTGTGAATGAGCCCTCAGGCCTGAGGGTGGAGTTTTACCCAGTTTTTCATAGCAGAATTGTATACAAGACACAATCCACCTGGCAATAGATCTCTTGGTGGCAGGTTTGCCCTTACCAACTTCTCCATAAGTGAGAAACAACTGGAGGGAGTCAAACCTGTGACCCTTGGTACGTTCTATGTAGTAGCTAAGGGCTCTTTTAACATCCAAACTGTGTAGCCTCCTCTCTCCCAAGGAAGAATGATCAGTGAAGAAAACAGGTAGAGATATAAACTGATTCAGGTGGAAATCTGAAACCACTTTAGGCAAGAACTTTCTGTTAGTTCTAAGGACCACTTTATCTCTGTGAAAAGAGATGAAATCAGGTTCCACTGACAGAGCTTGCAATTCACTGATACATCTAGCAGAAGTAATGGCTACCACAAACAGAGTTTTCCAAGTCAAGTACTTAAGCTCTGCTGAGGACAAAGGTTGAAAAGGGGGTTGCATAAGCTGAGCAATACAAACATTAAGATACCAAGCAGGAGCAGGATCCCTAAAGGGGGGGGGATTGGTGTGAAGCAATCCCTTGAAAAACTTACAGAATACAGGGTGGGATGACAGTGAGGAAGACTTGCCTACTGACAGGAAAGTAGAAACAGCTGACAAGTGTACTTTGAGAGTAGCTGGTCTGAGGCCTAGGCCATTGAGATAGACCATATAATCCAGAACTGTAGGCAATTCAGCAGTGTCTGGAGAAATATTCTTCTTAGAACACCAAATGCTGAATCTTTTCCATTTGGAGTTGTAAGTCTTTCTGGTGGAGGGCTTTCGAGAAGCCTTTAGGATATCCAGAACCCCTTGGGAAAGATGCAGATCTGCAAACTGTGACTCTTCAAGAGCCAAGCCTTGAGATTGAGAGACTGAAAATTGGGGTACCAAATCCTCCCCTGAGAAGATGTTAACAGGTTGTAACTCCTGGGAAGAGACAAGGGAAGATGGACTGCTAGGGAGAGCAACAAGGGATACCATGGCTGCCTGGCCCAGTCTGGAGCAATCAGAATCACTTTGCAAGGTTGTGACCTTATCTTGACTAACACTTTGAACAGGAGAGGGAAGGGGGGGAAGCATACAGAAATTTCCCTTCCCAATTCAGAATCAGAGCATCCAGGGAGACTGAGCCCAAGACTGGGGGTCTGCAACAAAAGAGAGGAAGTTGGTGATTGTCTGGGGCTGCAAAAAGATCTATCTCTGGAGTGCCCCATCTTGAGAAGATCACCTTCAACACCAGAAGATCCAGGGCCCATTTGTGATGGCCCTGAGATATTCTGCTCAGTGTATCTGCTAGCACATTGTCCTTCCCTGGAAGGTGAACTGCTATCAGAGAGGTTTGTAGGAAATAAGCCAGGGACCACAACTTCACTGCTTCTGTGCACAAGGCCGTAGACCGAGTGCCTCCTTGCTTGTTGATGTACCACATGGTGGTGGTATTGTCTGTTCTGACCAGAACCACATTGTCCTGTGCTGACTTGGAAAAAGCTTGCAGTGCCAGAAGAAAAAATTACTCACCTTAGTAATGTTGTTTCTTCTAATGGAGTCTTGCTATATTATGACATATGCAGTTTGTCCCAGCCTTAGAACTGCTCCGGAGGTGAAAGAGTTAACTTCCATGCCAGGCATGGAATCTTGAGCTCGAGCTCGGTTGAAAAAACTCTGTCTGTTGTTCTTCAAACTGAAACTGTCAGATCTTTACGAGCAAAACTCACTAAGGTTCTGTGTGGAAGCTGTAAACCTACACTAGCCAACTGGCTACTAAAATATTAACACATTTTTCTGGTCCCAAAACCAAGACTCAAGTCAGGGGATCCAAAAAATAAAATAAAATACAACACCCAAACACCCCAAAAAAGAGGGGTGAAAAACACAAGGTGGGCATCATTAAGTGCCAACACTGCACTGCCCACCCACATCCCAAGAGCAGAGGTTCTGAGAGGGGCAGGCAGGGGGGGAGGTCATAATATAGCAAGACTCCATTAGAAGAAACAACATTACTAAGGTGAGTAATTTTTTCTTCAAACAACATGAAGTCTTGCTATATTATGACATATGCAGACTACACAGCAGTACCTCCATGGAGGAGGGACAGAACCTACTTAGGAAATAGGCTCTTAAGCAAAGCTGTGCCAAACCGAGCATCACTCCTAGCCTGGATGCCCAGGGAGTAATGCTTGGTGAAAGTATGTACTGTTTTCCAGGTAGCTGCTTGACATATCTCTAAGATAGGGATGTCCCTGGCCGCAGCTAGGGACACAGCTGTACCTCTGGTAGAGTGAGCCCTCAGGCCTGAAGGGGGAACCTTACCCAGTTTTGATAGCAAAATGGAAACAAGAGACAATCCACCTGGCAATGGATCTTTTAGTGGCAGGTTTCCTTTACCAGCCCTCACCATAAGTGAGGAACAGTTGGAGGAGTCAAACCTGTGACCCTTAATGCAGCTCTATGTAGTAACTAAGGTTCTCTTTACATCTAAACTGTGCAATCTCCTCTCGCCAGAGGAGGAATGGTCAGTGAAGTACACTGGAAGATATAGATTGATTAAGGTGGAAATCTGAAACCACCTTAGGCAAGAACTTCCTGTTAGTCCTGAGGACTACCTTATCTCTGTGAAAGGAGATAAAATCAGGCTCCACTGACCAAGCTTGTAATTCACTTATCGCCTGGCAGAAGTGATGGCTACTAAACACAGTTTTCCAAGTCAAGTACTTAAGCTCTGCTGAAGACAGAGGCTCAAAGGGGTTGCATTAGCTGAGCAATGCAAACATTAAGATCCCAGGCAGGAGCAGGGTCCCTGAATGGAGGGTTGGTGAAGCAATCCCTTGAAAAACTTGGAGAATACAGGGTGAGCAGAAAGAAGAGGGCTTTCCTGCTGAAATAAAAGCAGAGGCAGCTGCCAAATGCACTTTCAGGGTAGCTGGCCTCAGCCCCAAAGTATTTAGATGGACCATATAGTCCAGAACTGTGGGCAAATCAGCAGATTCTGGGGAAATATGCTTTCCAGAGCACCATATGGAAAACCTTTTCCATTTAGAATTATAAGTAGCCCTGGTGGAACACTTCCTAGAAGCTTTCAAGATATCGAGTACACCTTGAGAAAGGTGTAGGTCAGCAAACTCTAACTCCTCAAGAGCCAGGCCTTGAGGTTGGGGATTTGAGATTCGGATACAAACTCTCCCCTGGGCACAGGTTAACAGATTGTGATTCCTGGGGAGACACAGGGGAAGGTGGACTGCTAAGGACAGAAGGAGTGGATACCAGGGCTGTCTGGCCCAATCTGGAGCAATCAGAATCATCTTGCAAGGTTGAGATCTGATTTTGACTAGCACCTTGAACAAGAGAGGAAAGGGGGGAAAGGCATAGAGGAACTTCACTTCCCAATCGAGAAGGAAGGCATCCAGAGGGACTGAGCCCAACACTGGGGGCCTGCAACAAAAAAGCAGAAGTTGGTGATTGAAGGAGGAGGCCAGAGCCACCAGGGTCTTTACTCTTTCTAGAGGAAGGAAAGCTCTGGCCTGCTTTGTGTCCAGTTCTGCGCCTATGAAGGTGAGTAGCTGAACAGGCTCTAGAACTGACTTTGGAAGATTGAGAAGAAAACCTAGAGATGTAAGCAGCTGCTGGGTAACCTGAAGGTGTGATTTGACTTGGTCTGGAGACTGACCCACTATGAGCCAGTCGTCAGGTAAGGAAAGATGGCAATCTTTGCCTTCTTAGTGAGCAACTGCTACTGCCAGGCATTTGTGAATACCCTTGGGGCAGAGGTGAGGCCGAAGGGCATTGCTCTGAACTGGTAATGGCCTGGGGCAGTTCAGATCTGAGGTACTTTCGTGGGAGCTTCTGATGAGAACATGGAAGTAGGCATCCTTGAGGTCCAGGGATGCTAGCCAGTCCCCTGGCCTTAGGGAGGTAAAATAATTCCCAGAGTCACCATTTTGAATTTTGGTTTAAAAGGTGCTTGTTTAGGTATCTTAGATCCAGGATGGGCCGCCATTCTCCTGTCTTTTTTGGGGTAAGGAAGTACCTGGAGTACAGTCCTTTGCCCTGTTGTAGGGGAGGAACCCTTTCTACAGCTCTGAGAGCCAGAAGGGTTGAGACTTCTGTTTCCAAAGCAAGAGCCTCTAATGGATTTGCAGGTGGAAAAGACCTGGTTCTCATCTTTGGAAATTTTTTGAAGCTGAGAACCAGTCCCTGGCTTACTACTTCCAGGACCCACTTGTCTGATGATAAAGACTCCCAGTCCTGGACGAAGTAAGCCAGCCTGCCCCCTACAGGTAACGGAGAATCGGCCCTGGGCATCCCATCAGGGTGCCTGTTTGGCAGGGGCTTTAGGCTGAGGGGTGGGAGCAGGCCTGCCAGCACCCATCTGCCTCTCCCACTGAAGAAACCTCTGGGCATAAGCTGAAGAGGAGGCTTGGGCTTGTAAAGGCCTGTGAAGAGGCCTGCCCCTGCCCCTGCCCCTGGAAAGCTGCCTCTGAGGAGTGGCTTGCTTCTCCTTGGCCTGTGCACTCCTATAAGTGGTCCTATACTCATCCATTTTCTTCATGTAATTCTCTGTCTGGTCTCCAAAAAGAGAATTACCCACAACAGGAAAATCCATGGCCTTAGCCTGGGTATCCTGTGACAGGCTAGTACACCTAAGCCAAGCCATTCTATGAAAAGCCACAGATGTAGATATGACTCTTGAAGATACATCATTAGAGTCCACTGCAGCATGGAATTGCACCTTGGATGCCTCAATACCATCAGCAGCCACCTGTTCCAGCTCCTTGGCAAGCTGGCCAGAGACCTGTTTTGCTAAAGCCATAACAGTATCCCATCTGGATTTCTGGTATCTTGCAACATAGGCCATATAATTTGCCTGTCTGAGTCCCAAGGATGCTGCCATGTATTGTTTCTTTGCCATGGCATCAATCATCCTGGAGTCCTTGTCAGGGGGGTGTGAAGCCAAGGGAATATTAGCCTTATCACAGGCTGCAGCCTGCAATACCCCAATGTGGCTGCATTGTTGTGAAAGGAACTTCGTATCAGAGCCTGACAATGTGTACCTCCTGTCCATCTTTTATCCACAGGAGGTAAAGAATTAGGAGCTTTAAAATTTTTATTGTCTGTTTCCTAAAAGATTTATGTAGAGGAATAGACAATCTCCTGGACTCTGGGATATCCATCATTTCCACATAGTCAGGCTCCTCCTGTTCATCCACAGCTTCTTCCAAATGGAGCTGGAGGGTTTCAGCAACTTTTTTATAAAACATAAAATGAGAAGGGGACTCAGAAAGCCTAGGGGGAGACACTCCTGAAGGTCTGTCTGGGGAGATGTCCGGTTCAATGGGCACATCCAGACTTTCAAAATCACATTCACTCTCTTCACAATCCTCCTCCCCTCCTCCGGTTCATAAAATTCCTCTATATCATATTCTTGAACTGGTGGAACCGACCGAACCGACCGCTTACCTGATGGTGCCGGTTCGGATGGAACCGGGGAAAGCGACTGGACAATTTGGATCGCTTTGGCTATCACTGCAGCGGTTGGAAAAGGAAATTTTGGCTTCATACCTGCTGATTTTCTAGTCCTCTTTGCTGGAACTGGCTCCTCCGAGTCAGCTCTTCGTTTGCCTGAGGAAGTATCGCCCTGGTCAGAGGGCACTCCCTCCGGTTCGGTTGGCATCGAACCGGGCTGGCCATCCGGGTCAGCGGACTTTTTGGCCTCTCGTTCCCTGAGCCTACCAACTCTCTTATCCAGGGTAGCTGCAGGGAAATTCTTGCAAATCTGGCAGTCTGCATTGAGGTGGTCAAACCCCAGACAATAAACACATGTGGTATGTGGGTCAGCCTTGGCAAAGGCTTCCCCACAGACACTACAGTGCTGAAACCCAGTGGGCCCGGTTTTTCTTTTGGGTTTCTCAGACATAATGCCAGCCTAACCAAAAACTTGCCCTTTTACGGCAAATCGCCAAGCAGGACACCCTTATCGGTTCCCAACCGTGTCACGGGTCGTGGAAAAAACTGTAATGAAATCTGTTTTTTTTAGAACCGATAAGAACCGGGAACCGCACTTTAAATGTAATTTAATAAGTTTTAACAACAACCTGATCGGTTCAAACCGAACCGATAACAACGTTAGCAAGTTCCACACAGAGAAATGTAAAACCTATCTATTACTTACGATACCACAGACAGAGCTTGAACCGACCGGTTGCGGTTAAAATATACAAATGCGGTATAAAAAACTGAGAAATAACACTTTTTTAACCGATAAATGAACGAGCAGTAGGAGGAATCTCGAGCGACTGTTCAGTGGTGAGATAAAGAATCTGACAGTTTCAGTTTGAAGAACAACAGACAGAGTTTTTTCAACCGAGCTCGCGCTCAAGATTCCATGCCTGGCATGGAAGTTAACTCTTTCACCTCCGGAGCAGTTCTAAGGCTGGGACAAACTGCATATGTCATAATATAGCAAGACTTCATGTTGTTTGAAACACTGCCCTGAGTTCCAAGAGGTTGATGTGTAGAAGGGATTCCTGAGGCGACCACAGTCCCTGGGTAGTGAGGTCCCCCAAATGGGCTCCCCAGCCCAGCAGGGAAGCATCTGTGGTAAGGACCACTGAATGAGACTGAGTGGCAAATGGAGCCCCTTGCCTCAAATTGTCCTGATCCTGCCACCATTGCAGAGCTTGGATCAGGGTTGGAGTCACTGGGATTAGTTTGGTAAGGGAATCCTTTATTTGGGACCAAAAGGCTCTTAAGTGGAACTGAATGTCCCTCATCTGGAATCTTGTGCCTTGGACTACTGCTGTAGACGCTGCCATGCAGCCCAAGAGCTGAAGGAAATGCCTTGCTGGTCGAAACGCCTGAAGGCTGAATGAAGAGGCCAGTTCCATGAGAGCTCTTGCCCTTTCCAGGGGAAGGAAGGCTCTTGCTTTTACCGTATCCAGCTATGCCCCTATGAAGGTGAGGAGCTGCACTGGTTCGAGAACTGACTTTGGTAGGTTGAGTATAAATCCTAAAGAAGTGAGCACTTGCTGGGTCACTTGCAGGTGTGACTTGACTTGGTCTGGGGACTGGCCCACTATGAGCCAGTCGTCCAAATATGGAAAAATGGAAATCTTTTGTCTTCTTAGGAAGGCAACAACTACTGTCAGGCACTTTGTGAAGACCCTTGGGGCTAATGTTAGGCCAAAGGGCATTGCTCTGAACTGATAGTGGCCTGGGGGCAACTTGAACCTGAGGTACTTTCTGTGGGAGCACCTGATGGGAATGTGAAAGTAGGCATCTTTGAGGTTCAGGGAGGCTAGCCAGTCCCCTGGCCTTAGAGAGGGAAGGATAATTCTCAGAATTATCATCTTGAACTTTGGCTTTAAAAGATGTTTGTTCAGGTATCTTAAGTCCAGGATGGATCACCACTCTCCTGTCTTTTTGGGGGGTTAGGAAGTACCTGAAGTACAGTCCTTTGCCCCAGTGTAGGGTAGGTACTCTCTCTATAGCTCTTAGAGCTAGGAGAGAAGAAACCTCTGCCTCTAGGGCAAGGGTCTCTGAGAGATTTGCAGGTGGAAAAGAACTGGCTCTCATCTTGGGGAAATGTTTTGAAGCCGAGAGCCAGTCCCTGGCTTACTACTTCCAGGACCCACTTGTCTGATGTAACAGACATCCAGTCCTGGACAAAGTAAGCCAGCCTGCCCCCTACTGGGATAGGAGAATCGACCCGGGCAGACCCATCAGGGTGTCTGCTTGGCAGGGGCTTTAGGCTGAGGGGTGGATGCAGGCCTGCTCATCCCCCTTCTGTTTCTCCCTCTGAAGAACCCCCTCTGTGAAAAAGAAGAAGAGGCCTGTGCTTGGTAAAAAAGCCTTTGGAAAGGCCTGCCCCTGGACTGCTGCCTTTGAGGAGTTGCCTGCCTTTCCTTGGCCTGAGCACTCCTGTAAGTGGTCCTGTATTCATCCATTTCTTCATGTAATTCTCTGTCTGCTCCCCAAACAGAGAATTACCACTACAAGGAAAATCCATGGCCTTAGCCTGGTATCCTGTGAGAGGCTAGTACATCTGAGCCAAGCCATTCTCCGAAGAGCCACAGATGTAGCCATGACTCTTGATGATACATCATTGGAGTCCACAGCAGTATGAAACTGAACTTTTGATGCCTCAATCCCATCTGCAGCCACCTCTTCCAGCTCCTTGGCAAGCTGGGGGGAAGCCTGTTTAGCCAGTGCCAGTACAGTGTCCCACCTGGACTTCTGGTACCTGGCTGCATAGGCCATATAATTCACCTGCCTGAGCCCCAAGGAAGATGCCATGTACTGCTTCTTTGCCATGGCATCAATCTTCCTGGAGTCCTTGTCTTGGGGGGTGTGATGCCAAAGGAATGCTTGCCTTATCACAGGCAGCAGCATGTACAACCCCAACATGACTGCATTGCTGATAAAGGAACTCCATATCTGAGCCTGAAAGAGTATACCTCTTGTTCATTCTTCTATCCACAGGAGGTATGGAATTGGGAGACTTAAGAATTTTTTGTGTCTGTTTCCCAAAAGATTTGTGGAGGGAATAGATAGTCTCCTGGACTCTGGTATGTCCATCATCTCTACATAGTCAGGCTCCTCCTGATCCTCCACTGCCTCCTCCACTGGAAGCTGGAGGGTATCAGCCACCTTCCTGTAAAACATGAAGTGCAAAGGGGACTCAGAAAGCCTAGGAGGAGAAACAACTGAAGGTCTGTCTGGGGAGATGTCCGGGTCAATAGGCACATCCAGACTTTCACCATCACCATAATCATCTTCCAACTCTCCTTCCTCCTCAAACTCCAGTTCATAAAATTCTTCCAGGGTATAGTCTTGAACCGGGGGAACCGACCGAACCGAGCCACTGCCAAAAGGTGCCGGATCAGTCGGAACCAGGCGAAGTGATTCCACAATACGAATCGCTTGGCCATTTCTTCGGCGGTCGGAGTATGAGATTCTGGATCCGAACCAGTCGACTTGTCTTTGCGCTTTCTTTTTCTCGGAACCGATTCCTTCCGAATCGGCTCTCCTTTTGCCCTAAGAAGTGTCGCCCTGGTCAGAGGCACTCCTTCTGGTTCGGTCGGAACCGAACCAGGCTGGCCATCCGGGTCAGTGGACTTCTGGGCCTTCCTTTTCCTCAGTCTACCTAATCTCTTTTCCAGGGTAGATTTGGGAGAATTTTTACAAATTTGGCAGTCTGATTCGAGGTGGTCAAACCCCAGACAATCAACACAGGTGGTGTGGGGATCGGCCTTAGCAAAGAGCTCCCCACACACACTGCAGTCTTGAAACCCAGTGGGCCTGGTTTTCTTCTTGGGTTTCTCAGACATGGCCAACCTAACCAAACTTACCCTTTTTTCAGCAACCGCCAGGTAAGAGTATTGATTTCTGCCCCTATGAACTGTAAATTCTGTGCAGGGGTTAGGACAGATTTTTTCTAATTTATTGTGAAACCCAGGGATTTCAACACATCTTGGGTGAGCTTTAGGGAATTTTTGACTTGGTCTGGTGATTTGCCCACCACCTGCCAGTCATCTAGGTATGGAGAAACAGTCACTCCCTGTCTTCGAAGAAATGCTACCACAGGTGCTAGGCATTTTGTAAATACCCTTGGTGCTGAGGAAAGGCCGAAGGGTAGGACTGAGAACTAGTAATGACCTGATGGAAGCCTGAATCTGAGATATCTTCTGAAAGATTCCTTTATGGGGATGTGGAAATAGGTATCTTTCAAATCCAATGATGCCATCCAGTCCCCTTTTTGGATTGTTGGCAGAATCCGAACCAGAGTTACCATTTTGAACTTTGTTTTTTTTTCAAGTACTTGTTTAAAGCTCTGAGAGCCAATATCGGCTGCCACTCCCCACTTTTCTTTGTTATTAGGAAGTACCTGGAGTAAAAACCCCTTCCTCCAAGGGTGACAGGAACTGGTTCCACTGCTCTTAGGTGTAGCAGCTTTTGAACCTCCACCCTTAGCAGTACTGTTTCAGCTAGGGAGGGAGAGAGGAAAACCCTGGACTTCTGTGAAAGAAGAAATTTGAAGTCCAGAAGCAGACCCTTGCTCACTACCTGCAACACCCACTTGTCTGTGGTGATAGTAGGCCAAATGTGGAGGAAGTGGGACAGTCTGCCTCCAACAGGGAGGGGGGAGGTGGCCTGCTTCTCAGGGGTTTTGCATCCTTCTTAAAAAATGTGTAGACTGGCAGGAGGAGGGCCTTTGTGGGTGTTAAACCCATCATGTTCAAATATTCACTCTCCTCCTCATCTTCCACTTGCTCTGTTGTGGCAATATCCAGAGCATCTGCCATTTTCCTCACAAAAGAAAAATGTGAGGAGAAGTCTTCGGACACCCTGGGAGGCGAACCAAAGTCCTGCTCAGGGGACACCTCTGGGGGGATAGGTTGGTCCTCCTCGTATGGCTCATCATCCTCCTCAAAATATTGTTGCTCTGGTAAAGAGGGCAACACACCACTGCCAGCCTGGGGACCCTGAGAAGGGGCAGGAGGTTGAGGGATGATGTTTTGCAAGGCTTGAATAATCATGAATGCCTGGGCTATCTCCTGAACCAAAGGCACTGCAGGTACCTGCGCAGACGTCCCTGGTTTAGCAGGAGACGGTTCTACATACTTAAGCTTCTTAGCCTTTTTTGAGGGAACCAGGGAGTCAATCAGTTCTTTGCCTCTTTTCTGCCCATATCAGGGGCAGGGGTAAGTACACCTGTGGGTTCAGCCACAACAGACTGGGGTGTCAGCTGTTCAAAGCCGGAGGGACCCCTAGGAAACTTTTTATTCAGCCTTTCAAGACGTTTTTCCACAGTTTTCTCTGGGAAACTTTAATAGATGTCACATTCTTGGTCAAGATGCTCACAACCCAAACAAACTACACATAAGGTGTGCTTGTCTGCCTTAGCAAACACATCTCCACACTTTAGACAATTTTTAAAAATGGGCTCTCCGGTTCTCTCTTTAGGTTTCTCTGCCTTAGTGAAACCAAAGTAGAAAAAACACCAACCACTAAGTAAGAAAGACAGCTGCGGTTATTTTATCAAATACTTGTTTTTTTTTTTTTGCGGTCAGTTCCGGAACCGATAGGAACCGAACCGGGAGATGTGAAAATGAACCAGGTCAGCGGTTCTGTAACCAAGAAAAAGCAGTTACAAATACAATTTGGAAAAAACAGTTAATATACACAAAAATAAAAGTTCTTTAGTCAGAGAACCCCGAAGTAACTTAAAACTAACTCAGTTCCCACATGGTTATCCCAAACCGCGAGGAACCGAGAAAACAACTGTTTTTAAATAATAAACAAGATCTAGACTGACAATAAGTAGAGGCAGTAAAAGAAATTAAATATACTTATGGTTTTATGATTATTTTTATCTTTCTTCACATGAAAGAAGACGACAGGAAGTCAGAGCGACTAGACTTTCATGCGGAGAGAAAAATCTGAAGAAGTTAGAACACTACAGTTGGTAGAGGCAGTACTTGAAAGACGCTCATGTGCAAAGAATTCTACTCATTTGCATGTGTTCCATCTCTCTGGGCAGTCCAACCCTTCAGGCTTACTGCATAAAGTTATGAATATCCTGAGCATTACTGGGGATAGAACATCCCCTTGAGGAGATTACTGACATTCTATGGCATAATCCAAGTCTAGAATTTCCAAAACCCAGCCATCTTACATTGTTTGGGTCCATCTAGAATAAAATTCCTGTAGTCTTCCACCAAGGAAGGGGGGCACGGATGGGCTGGTGTAGCCACATAGCAAGGTACCAGGCCTTTTGGGTTGGGCTTCCTGCACAGCATTTGGCCAGGGCCCCTCTATTACTGTAACGCTTGTTACCTGAGGGGCTCCTCTATTTTCTGGTTACCAAAGTTCCTTTAAATAGCATCCATACTGGAACCAAACAACAAGCCTCCCTCAAAGGGAAGGTTAAACAGCTTAGATTTTATTTAGTTTTATTTAGTTTTTGTTTACCGGGTAGGGTGTCATAGCCACATACAGTATGTGACTATTTTCAGACATGACCCGGGAGGTTACAGACAATTTTGCAAACAAGCAATATACAGATACAGTACAAGGATTAGCAGCCAGATAACAGGAAGATTAACAAGGCATTTGGAGAGCAATCAGTAATGACAATATAGCAGAGAACAAGTTAGACAGATACACATAGATCCAATAGCATGATACATCATACACTCATAGGGCAGAAGAGCAGTAGTTTAAACATTCAATCCATGGTAAGTGCTATATATAACAGCTTCAGAGGCTGGAGAGAGAGTGGAAAGAACTGGGGTAGGGATTTATGAGCAGCCTGGTGGGGGGTTAAAACAGGTGTACCGAGCATGTTCGACATGGAGAGCGAGTTAAGGTATGCATACAGAAAGCAATGGTGTTTCTAACGTGGGGAACCAGATGCATAATGACAGATGCTTTCATAAGTTGTATCCCATTTACTAAGGGTTGTTTTAGAGGCATTTATATAGGTGATGGCACCATAAGCAAGAGATGGGAGCTAGCAATAGCTAGCCTAGCCTAGCTGATGGAAGAAAAAAATTACTCACCATAGTAATGTTGTTTCTTTTAATGGAGTCTTGCTGTATTCTGACATAATGCAGTTAGCCCCAGCACTTGAACTGCCCCGGAGAGGAAAGAGTTAACTCTATGCAGAAGCATAGAATCTTGAGCTCAAGCTCGGTTTTCAAATCTCTGTCTGTGGTGCTTGCCAGTGTAACCATTAGATTCTTACGAGCAAACTAACTAAGTACTATAGTATGGAAATTGTTCAAAACATATAGCCAAAGGGCAAAAGATTTTTTGGGTCCAAAAAGACTCAAGTCGAGAACCCAAGAATGAAAGGTAGTGACAATATTTAACTATAAAAACACAAGAAAGTAACAATATCAGCTACCCCACCCAAGAGGGAGGGTACAAGGTACACCCCTGAGGTGCAACACTGTACCTGCCAGCCCACTTCCCAAAAACTAGGTTCTGAGAGGGGAGGCAGAGGGAGGTCAGAATACAGCAAGACTCCATTAGAAGAAACAGCATTACTATGGTGAGTAATTTTTTCTTCAAACAACATGAAGTCTTGCTATATTCTGACATAATGCAGACTATCAAGCAGTTCTTCCATGGAGGAGGGAATGCAGAACCTACTTTGGGAACAGGTTCTGCAGTACTGCTGTGCCAAACCTAGCATCACTCCTAGTCTGGATGTCAAGGGAGTAATGCTTGGTGAATGTATGTACTGTTTTCTAGGTGGCTGCTTTACAGATCTCTAACAAGGGTATATCTCTGGCCACAGCTAGAGTAGCAGCTGTACCCCTAGTCGAGTGAGCCCTCAGGCCTGAAGGGGGTGTTCTACCCAATTTGTCATAGCAGAGTTGTATACAAGAAACAATCCACCTGGCAGTAGTTCTTCTAGTGGCAGGCTTACCTTTCCCCACTTCACCATAATTGAAGGGCCCGCCCGTAATTCAATGGGCGGGGATTCCCTTCTATAAAGCATTCCTACACGCTCAGCCCCTCCTGTTTAGCGTTCACAGTTGAGCGCTGGGCCGGGCGCGTGGTTTTCTTCCTCGCTGGTACTTGCCTGCTGCCTTGTCCTTTGCTAGCGTTTCTTCTCGCCACTTGCGGTGATTCTTCGGCGCTTCTCTGCCATATCTCCTCCTCGCCCCCCCCCTTCCTCTACTCTGCGGATATGGGTGTTGGTCGCCTGGTTCGCTCCTTCTCTCTCTCTCTCTCTCTCTCCTCTTCCACGTCGCCCGTCCCGAAGTGCGTCCCAGTTGCTTCCTTCCTGGTTCGGCTGCTGTTTGGTCTGACTGCTACTGGCTCCCTCGTTTGCCATGCCGCTTTCCTGGTGGTTCCTTGCTTGCTCTGGGTTCATTTCTGGTATTGCCTGCTATTATCCTGGACTCCTTTTTGGCATTTTTCTGGGAATCCCTGCTGGTTTCCCTCGTATGTTCTGGCTTTGGGCTGTGTCGCCATTGCTGTTCCAGCTGTCGGCCTCCTGCCTGTAATTCAGCCTGTTGGTAGCCTCCATGGATCCTCCTGCTCCACCTGAAGGACCTCCCCGTTCCTCAGAAGAAGTCTGCAAAATCTAAGCACTCTCTTAAGGACTGGACCGTTCCTCATCTCCTGGCTGAATTGAAGACTTTGGGGGTTCCTGTTCCTGCTGGTACCAAGAAGCAGGAGCTGTATGATTTATGGCTTGAGAATCAGGATCTCAATCTGCGTCCTCTGCCAGCTCGTCCTGCTACACCTGCTCCTGATGCCTTTGCTGAATTGAAGGATCTCATTTCTCAGCTGGCCTCTTCCGTGTCTGATATTTCCAATCGCCTGGATATTATGGAACGCCGCCAGGCTCCGGCTGCCCCTCAGCCTGCTCCAGCCCCAATGCCTCAACCATCTCCTTCTGCACCTGCCATTGCTTCTACCTCAGGTATTCTAGCTTCAAGTTCCTCTGTGCCTGCTGTCTCACCTGTTCATCTAGTTCCCGCTCATCTCCGCAAGGATATCATCGAAGGGAAAGATGTCAACCTTATATCATTGCTTATTTCTTCCCACGATACCATCGAAAACAGAGTCGTCTCCTGTGGTAATTTTTCCATCGTTCTTTGTTCTAAGGACCCCAGGCTTTCCAAAAAACTGACTATTCCTGAATTTGTTTTGGCCTTTAGTCTATTCAGTGACATTTTATGTTCTGCTTTTCCGTCTCGCAGGGAGGAACTGGATACCTACCTGTATCTCGTTGTTGACCTTGGCGTCCATTATGGTGGTACTCATTTTTTTGACTACCATAAATCTTTTTCAGCTAAAGCTGCTGCTGCTCTCTCTCACCTGAATGTCCGCCTTCACTTGGGCTCGCTTGACAATGAGTTGTTTTGCCGCCATTTCGCTGGCCAACAGGCTCTCACTTGCCAGATCTACGGCTCCCTTTCCCATGCCGCTTCTTTCTGCCCTTTATCCGTGCCTGCTTCGTCTACATCCCATACTACCAATTCAGGCTCCACTATTACCAGGACTATACGCAATCATATTGCTATGCCTCGCTTGTCCTACGATAAACATGGTCGTCCTATTACTTTCGTGGCTGGTAGATCTGTTTGTAATAATTTCAACGATATGGGTTGCTCCCTTCATCCCTGCCGTCTGCTGCACGTTTGTAGTCATTGTGGTGAAGCTCATGCAAAATCCATCTGCCCTAATTTAAGAAGCAGACCCTGACTATTGCATCATCCTTCTACTCCTGTCCATGTCAATGAACTGTCCCGTCTGCTCGCCACTCATCCATCTCGCTCTCTAGTGCAGTTTCTCATCTCCGGATTTACTTTTGGATTCCATACTGGCATCTGTTCTCTTCCTCAGGACTCCTGCGACTCTCCTAATTTACAAACAGCTCTCACTCAACCGGCCTTAGTCTCCTCCCTTTTGCAGAAAGCGCTAGACAAAGGATATCTCATCGGACCATTTCTCCATCCGCCGTTTCCTCTCATTCATGTCAGTCCTATTGGCGTTGCTACTCGCAAATTCTCAAGAAAACGGCGCCTTATTTTTGATTTATCCGCTCCACGTGCCACTTACGTTCCCAGTATCAACTCTCTTATCCCTTCTCAGGATTTTTCTCTGGCCTATGCCAAGATTGACGATGCTATATTGACTATCAAACAAATGGGCAGAGGCGCATGGCTCTCTAAAGCTGACATTGCCGATGCATTTATACTCCTTCCTATTCATCCATCCCTTTGGCATCTCTATGGCATCAAATGGGAGGATTCCTACTACTTTGCTGTGCGGGTAGTTTTCGGTTGCAAAAGCAGTCCAAAACTGTTCGATATCTTTTCTTCTACGCTTTGCTGGTTGTTATTGAATCATTGTTGGGTAACCTTAGTGATCCACTTGCTTGATGATTTTCTTCTCATCGAACCTCCTTCTGTGCCTCCAGCTGCAGCACTTTCTGCCTTACGCCGTTTTATTTCATCAATTAGCTGTACCTGTCTCGGAGGAAAAGACTTCTGGTCCTGCCACTTCTCTGGAATTTTTGGGCATCATTCTTGATTCCGTTCGCATGGAAGCCAGACTCCCTATGGACAAGCTACGCAGAATCAAGACTCTGGTTCTATCATTCTCCAATTGCTCATCCTGCACAAAACACGAACTCTTGTCTCTGCTAGGTTACCTCTCCTTTGCTACACGTATAATTCCTCAAGGACGTACCTTCATAGCGTATCTGCTTGGTCTGCTTCCTTCGGCGTCAGCTCTCCACCATCACATTTCCATTACAGCTACTGCAAAATCCGACCTTGCCATGTGGTTCCTCTTCCTAAACCAATGGAATGGTCACTCTATATTCTACAAAGACATCTCTCAAGATTTTCTCCTAGAGTATTCATGGATGCTTCACCTACTCACCCGGATTACGCTGCTATTTTCCATCAATCATGGATCTTTTCTACATGGCCTTCCGAATTTCTACAATTGCCTGCAGCCTCGACCTCTTCCCCTTTATTTGAGATATATCCTGTAGTTGCAGCAGCTTTTACTTGGGGTCATCGATGGTCTTTGTCTACAGTGTTAATATATTCAGATAATCAAACAACAGTAGATATTAACAAAGGCAGATCATCTTCTCCTACAATTATGCTATTCTTGCGGAGATTAACATGGCTTTCTCTGGTTCATAATTTTTGCATTCAATGTTTTCATATTCCTGGTCATCTCAATTCAGCTGCTGATTACCTTTCCCGTTTTCAATTTCAGAAATTTCGTATTCTCCTTCCTACTGCAGATCCTCTTCCAACTCCAGCTCCACAGTTCAAGAATCTAGTCATGCCATGATTAATTATCTTACTACAGCGCAAAACCTCATGTGGTCAGCCTTATCGATCAGCACACAATCAGCTTACAGAACAGCCTGGAGAAAATACAATGCATTCTGCTCCATATCAGCCTCCTCTGCATTTCCGATTTCTCTGCCTTCCGTATTAGCTTTCACGACCTATTGTCATACAACCAGTAAATTATCTTACTCTACCATTCGACAATACTTAGCTGGCATTCAATTTCACCTTTGCTTACAAGATCCAGCTTCTGTCTCCTTGACATCATATCCTGCAGTTAAGCTCCTTCTTACAGCAATCCAAAAACTCTCATTCAAAAGGATGCCTACTCATTTACCCATCGATGATACCATCTTCAAACAGCTAATTAATCTACTGAAGTCCGAACCTCCTACTTCTCACTCCACCATCCTACTTGCAGCTATCTGTCTGGCTTTTTATGGATTTCTACGTCCCGGAGAATTTACAGTTTCATCACTTTCTGCAACGTCCTTTCTCAAGGTCAAACATCTTACCAAGCGGGCTGATTACTATGTTCTCTATCTTCCTGCATCAAAATCGGACAGGCTACGAGAAGGCGTGGACATTCAATATTTTCCTACAAATACTGCTTGGTGCCCCGTCTACTTCTTGAACCAGCTATGCAGTTTTCATAGTCAATCCAGTCCTGAATCTCCACTTCTAACCTCTCATAATAATGTACCTCTAACCACCAAAGAATTTGTGGATTCAATTCGTTCACTACTACCACGCCTGGGACTTGATCCTTTTGCTTATTCTGGCCATTCATTTAGAATCAGTGCTGCTACTTCTGCCTCAAGAAAGAAAGTTCCAGTTTACATCATGAAATGTCTGGGAAGATGGACATCATCTTGTTTTGATACATACGTTCCTAATCCTGAAGCAGAAATGCGTTCAGCTTTTCTTTCCATCTCCTCATAGTACGCCTAGAAGGAAGGCAACTTGGTAGCCATGGTTCCTCAGAGGTTTCCTCCGTTAAAGGGTTTTTTTCCTCTCCTGAGTGCTGCCAGGTATACTCTCCGTGAGTTGGAGGAGGTGGATACTATTCTCTTTGGGCCTTCCAGCTATCAGCTCATACTCAAGGTGGGAACGAGTAAGGCCAAAACAAATTAATATATACAAGTGGCACCAAGCACTATTCATAACATTATTCCCGCACAGTGAAGTGAGAAACAACTGAAGACAGTCATTTCTGTGTGCCTTAGTATGCTCTATGTAGTAGCTAAGAACCCTCTTAACATCCAAACTGTGTAATCTTCTTTCCACTGAAGCAGAATGGTCAGTGAAAAACACAGGGGGAGAGACAGACTGGTTCAGATGAAAATCCGATACCACTTTGGGCAAGAAGAAAAAATTACTCACCTTACTAATTATGTTTCTTCTAGTGGAGTCTTGCTGTATTCTGACAATTGCAGTTAGCCCCAGCCTTTAAACTGCCCAAGAGAACAAAGGGTTAACTTTTCTATGCATGGCATAAAATGTTCATCTCGAGCTCGGCTGAAGCCTCTGCCTGTTATTATTCGAACTGCAACCATCAGATCTTTATGAGCAAAACTCACTAGATGTTCTGTGTGGAAACTGTAAAACTTTTAACTAGCCAACTAGCAGACAAATAATGTTTTGGGTCCTCAAAGGAAGACTCGAGTCAGGAAACCCAAAAACAAAAACCAATCAAATGAAATAACATTCCACCCAAAGAAAAAAGAGGGTGTAAAAGGGGGGCACCCCTAGGGTGGCAACACTGCGCCTGCCCACCCACATCCCAAAAATCTAGGTTCTGAGAGGGGAGGCGGGGGGAGGTCAGAATACAGCAAGACTCCACTAGAAGAAACATAATTACTAAGGCGAGTAATTTTTTCTTCAAACAACATGAAGTCTTGCTGTATTCTGACAATTGCAGACTACCAAGCAGTGCCTCCATGAAGGAGGGACAGAACCTACTTTGGGAATAGGCTCTGAAGTACTGCTGTGCCAAACTGAACATCACTCCTAGCCTGGATATCCAGAGAGTAATGCTTGGTAAAAGTATGGACTGTTTTCCAGGTGGCTGCTTGACAAATTTCTAAGAGGGATATCCCTGGCAGCAGCCAGGGAAGCAGCTGTACCTCTTGTGGAATGAGCCCTCAGGCCTGAGAGTGGAGTTTTACCCAGTTTTTCATAGCAGAATTGTATACAAGAAACAATCCACCTGGCAATAGATTTCTTGGTGTCAGGTTTGCCCTTCCCAACTTCTCCATAAGTGAGGAACAACTGGAGGGAGTCAAACCTGTGAGCCTTGGTACGCTATATGTAGTAGCTAAGGGCTCTTTTAACATCCAAACTGTGTAGCCTCCTCTCTCTCCCGAGGAAAAATGATCAGTGAAGAAAACAGGGAGAGATATAGACTGATTCAGGTGGAAATCTGAGGCTACTTTAGGCAAGAACTTTCTGTTAGTTCCAATGACCACTTTATCTCTGTGATAAGAGATGAAATCAGATTCCACTGACAGGACTTGCAATTCACTGATACGTCTAGCAGAAGTAATTGCTACCAAAAGAAAAAATTACTCACCTTAGTAATGTTGTTTCTTCTAATGGAGTCTTGCTATATTATGACATATGCAGTTTGTCCCAGCCTTAGAACTGCTCCGGAGGTGAAATAGTTAACTTTCCATGCCAGGCATGGAATCTTGAGCGCAAGCTCGGTTGAAAACTATGTCTGTTGTTCTTCAAACTCAAACTGTCAGATCTTTACGAGCAAAACTCACTAAGATTCTGTGTGGAAGCTGTAAACCTACACTAGCCAACTGGCTACTAAAATATTAACACATTTTTCGGTCCCAAAACAAAGACTCAAGTCAGGGGATCCAAAAAATAAAATACAACACCCAAACACCCCAAAAAGGAGGGGTGAAAAACACAAGGTGGGCATCATTAAGTGCCAACACTGCACTGCCCACCACATCCAAACAGCAGAGGTTCTGAGAGGGCAGGCGGGGAGGTCATAATATAGCAAGACTCCATTAGAAGAAACAACATTACTAAGGTGAGTAATTTTTCTTGAAACAACATGAAGTCTTGCTATATTATATGATATCTGCAACTACACAGCAGTACCTCCATGGAGGAGGGACAGAACCTACTTAGGAAATAGGCTCTGAAGCACAGCTGTGCCAAACCGAGCATCACTCCTAGCCTGGATGTCCAGGGAGTAATGCTTGGTGAAAGTGTGTACTGTTTTCCAGGTAGCTGCTTGACATATCTTTAAGATAGGGATGTCCCTGGCCGCAGCTAGGGATGCAGCTGTACCTCTGGTAGAGTGAGCCCTCAGGCCTGAAGGGGGAACCTTACCCAGTTTTTGATAACAAAATTGGATACAAGAGACAACCCACCTGGCAATGGATCTTTTAGTGGCAGGTTTCCCTTTACCAACCTCACCATAAGTGAGGAACAGTTGGAGGGAGTCAAACCTGTGACCCTTGGTACGCTCTATGTAGTAACTCAGGGCTCTCTTTACATCTAAACTGTGCAGCCTCCTCTCACCAGAGGAGGAATGGTCAGTGAAGTACACTGGAAGAGATATAGATTGATTAAGGTGGAAATCTGAAACCACCTTAGGCAAGAACTTCCTGTTAGTCCCTGAGGACTACCTTATCTCTGTGAAAGGAGATAAAATCAGGCTCCACTGACAAAGCTTTGTATTCACTTATGCCTGGCAGAAGTGATAGCTACTAGAAACACAGTTTTCCAAGTCAAGTACTTAAGCTCTGCTGAAGACAAAGGCTCAAAGGGGGGGTTGCATTAGCTGAGAAATGCAAACATTAAGATCCCAGGCAGGAGCAGGGTCCCTGAATGGAGGGTTGGTGTGAAGCAATCCCTTGAAAAGCTTGGAGAATACAGGGTGAGCAGAAAGAGAAGAGGGCTTTCCTGCTGAAATAAAAGCAGAGACGGTTGCCAAATGCACTTTCAGGGTAGCTGGCCTCAGCCCCAAAGTATTTAGATGGACCATATAATCCAGGACTGTGGGCAAATCAGCAGATTCTGGGGAAATATGCTTTCTAGAGCACCATATGGAAAACCTTTTCCATTTAGAATTATAAGTAGCCCTGGTGGAAGGCTTCCTAGAAGATTTCAAGATATCTAGTACACCTTGAGAAAGGTGTAGGTCAGCAAACTCTAACTCTTCAAGAGCCAGGCCTTGAGGTTGAGGGATTTGAGATTCGGATACCAAACTCTCCCATGGGCACAGGTTAACAGATTGTGATTCCTGGGAAGACACAGGAGAAGGTGGACTGCTAAGGACAGAAGGAGTGGATACCAGGGCTGTCTGGCCCAATCTGGAGCAATCAGAATCATCTTGCAAGGTTGAGATCTGATTTTGACTAGCACCTTGAACAAGAGAGGGAAGGGGGGAAAGGCATAGAGGAACTTCCCTTCCCAGTCGAGAAGAAAAAATTACTCACCTTAGTAATTGTTTTTCTTCTAATGGAGTCTTGCTATATTATGACTTCTTACTTCTTGCAGTTAGCCACAGCACTTGAACTGCCCCGGAGAGGAAAGAGTTAACTCCATAATGAATGGAGTTCTCAGTGCGAGCGCTTTACTGAAAGCTCTATCTGGCTAGTTTCAAACTGAAACTGTCAGATCTTTACAAGAACCAACACTCACTAAAAGTCTGTGTGGAAAGTACCTCACGCTAGCCAAATGGCTACCTACTAGTAACAACAACTACAATAACAACAACAACAACAAATATCACCCTGACAAGCACTACTAGACCCCTCCCCAAGAGACTCAAGTCCAGGAGGGGCCAACACAATCAATAACAGTAGTACCTAATTTCCAGAATCCTAAAAGAAAGAGGGAAAAAACACCTATAATGGCATGACACAGTGCTTGCACTAATTTGCCCACACCCTACCCAAGTAGAAGTTCTGAGAGGGGCAGGTTGGGGGGGTGGTCATAATATAGCAAGACTCCATTAGAAGAAAAACAATTACTAAGGTGAGTAATTTTTTCTTCAAACAACATGAAGTCTTGCTATATTATGACTTCTTGCAGATTACACAGCAGTACCTCCATGGAGGAGGGCCAGAACCTACTTAGGGAATAGGCTCTGAAGCACGGCTGTGCCAAACCGAGCATCTCTCCTGGCCTGGATATCCAGGGAGTAATGCTTGGTGAAAGTGTGAACTGTTTTCCAGGTTGCAGCTTGACAGATTTCCAAAATAGGAATATCTCTAACAGCCGCCTAGAGATGCAGCTGTACCCCTGGTAGAATGGCCCTCAATCCTGAGGGGTTCTCTACCAGTTTTTGGTAGAAAGTGGATACAAGAGACAATCCGCCTGGCAATTGTCCTCTTAGTGGCAGGTTTTCCTTTGCCGACCTCACCATAGGTGAGAAAAGAGTTGGTGGGATTGAACCTGTGAGCCCTTAGTGCGTTCCAGATAATAATCAATGCCCTCTTAACATCCAAACTGTGCAATCTCCTTTCACCAGAGGAAGAGTGCTCAGTGAAAATACTGGAAGGAGATGGATTGGTTAAGATGAAATCGAAACCACTTTAGGTAAAACTTTCTGTTAGTCCTGAGGACTACCTTATCCCTATGAAAGAAATAAAATCATTTTCTACTGAAAGGGCTTGTAACTCACTTATCGTCTAGCAAGTGATGGCCACTAAAATACAGTTTTCCAAGTTAAGAACTTAAGGTCTGCGAAGACAGGGTTCAAAGGGGTTGCATTAACTGAGCAATGCAAACATTAAGGTCCCAGGCAGGGGCTGGGTCCCGAAGGAGGGTTAGTATGAAGTAACCCTTAAAAACTTGGAAAACACAGGGTGAGAAGAAAGGGAGGAAGGCTTTCCTGCTGAGATAAAAGCAGAGACAGCTGCCAAGTGGACTCTTAGGTAGCTGGCCTGAGGCCCAAAGAATTAAGATGACCATGTAGTCCAGCAGTGGGCAAATCAGCAGATTCTGGGACAATATGCTTATCAGAACACCAGATGGAAAACCTTTCCACTTGGAATTATAAGTGGCTCTAGTGGAAGGCTTCCTAGAGGCCTTTAAAATATCAAGGACACCTTGAGAAAGGTGTAAATCAGCAAATTCTAACTCTTCAAGAGCCAAGCCTTGAGGTTGAGGGATTTGAGGTTCGGATACCATACTCTCCCCTGGGCACAGGTCAGCAGATTGTGAATCCTGGGAAGGCACAGGGGAAGGTGGACTGTCAGTGATAGCAGGAGTGGGTACCAGGGTTGCCTGGCCCAGTCTGGTGCAATCAGAATCACTTTGCAAGGTTGGGATCTGATTTTTACTAACACCTTGAAAAGAAGAGGAAGGGGGAAGGCATACAGGAACTTCCCTTCCCAATCCAACAGAAGGGCATCCAGGGGGACTGAGCCCATCACTGGGGGCCTGCAGCAGAACAGTGGAAGTTGGTGGTTGTCTGGGGCTGCAAAAAGATCTATCTGAGGGGTGCCCCATCTGGCAAAGACTGTTCTCAGCACTCGGGGATTCAGGAACCATTCGTGATGGCTCTGAGAAATCCTGCTGAGGGCATCCGCTAGGACATTGTCCTTCCCTGGCAGATGAACTGCTATTAGAGAAGTGTTCAGGGAGTAGGCCAGAGACCACAACTTCATTGCCTCGGTGCACAGGGCCGACGACCGAGTGCCCCCTTGCTTGTTGATGTACCACATTGTTGTGGTATTGTCTGTTCTGACCTCGACTACTTTGTTCTGGACAGATGCAGAAAAAGCTTGAAGAGCTAAAAGGACAGCTCTGAGTTCCAGCAAGTTGATATGGAGCAGAGATTCCTCAGGGACCACACTCCTGTGTGGAGAGAGGTCGCCAAGTGTGCTTCCCACCCCAGGAGGAGGCATCCGTAGTGAGGTGAGGGAGTGGGAAATAGGAATGAAGGGGACCCCTGTCTTCCAATTGCTCTGATCCTGCCACCACTGAAGAGCTAGGATCAGAGTTCGGTCACAGGAACCAGTTTGCAAGGGGTCCTCCTTGGGACCAATAGGCCCTCAAATGAAACTGAATGTCTCTCATCTGGAATCTTGCTCCCTGCACTACAGCTGTGGAGGCAGCCATGTGCCCTAGAAGCTGCAAAAGTGTCTCGCTGGTCGGAGAGACCTGCAGGGTGAAACAGGAGGCCAGGGCGATCAACTTCTACCTTTCCAAGGGAGGAAGGCCCTGGCCAGCTTTGTGTTCAATTCCGCACCTATGAAAGTAAGTACCTGGACTGGTTCTAGAACTGACTTTGGTAGGTTTAGCAGGAATCCCAGGGAGGTGAGCTGCTGGGTGACTTGCAAGTGGGACTTCACCTGTTCTGGAGACTGTCCAGCAATGAGCCAGTCGTCCAGGTAGGGAAAAACAGCAGCCCCTTGCCTTCTTAAATGAGCCACTGCCACGGCTAGACATTCTGTGAATACCCTTGGAGCAGAGGTAAGACCGAAGGGCATTGCCCTGAACTGGTAGTGGCCTGAGGGCAGTTCAAACCTGAGGTACTTTCGGTGAGAAGGCCTGATTAAGACATGAAAATAAGCATCCTTGAGGTCCAGGAGGCTAGCCAGTCCCCTGGCCTCAGTGAGAACAAATCATTGCCAAAGTTAACATTTTGAACTTTGGTTCCAAAAGGTGTTTGTTCAAATACCTTAAGTCTAGGATAGGACGCATTTCTCCTGTCTTTTTGGTGTAAGAGAAGTATCTGGAGTACAGACCTTGCCCTGGTGAAAGGGAGGAACCCTTTCCACTGCTTTTGCACTTTAACAGGGCAGAGACCTCTGCCTCCAGGGCAAGGGGCCTCTAGGGGCTTGCAGGTGGAAAGTGTCTGGCCCTTATCTTTGGAAAATGTTTGAAGCTGAGAACCAGACCCTGGCTTACTACTCAGAACCCATATGTCCGAGGTTACGGACACCCAGTTCTGACTGAAGCAAATCAATCTGCCCCTACTGGTACAGGAGAATCGGCCCTGGGCACCCCATCAGGGTGCCTGCTGGCAGATGCCTTAGGCTGAGGGGTGGGGGACGGCTTGCCTGCCCGTCTGCCTCTGCCTCTGAAAAAACTCTCTGAGCATAAAGCAGAGCTTGGGGTTGATAAAAGGCCTGTGGAAAGGCCTGGTCCTACCTCTGGGCGTGTGCCTCTGTGTAGTGGCATGCCAGCCCTTGGCCTGGGCACTTTGTAGGTAGTTCTGTATTCATCCATCTTTTTCATATAGTTCTCTGTCTGCTCCCCAAACAGAGAATTTCCTACCACAGGAAAATCCATACCTTTTGACTGAGTGTCCTGTGACAGATTAGTGCACCTGAGCCATGCCAACCTCACAGGAAAGCTACAGAAGTGGCCATGACCCTAGAGGAAACATCATTAACATCAACAGCAGCATGAAATTGAACTTTAGAGGCTTCAATGCCATCAGCAGCCACCTGTTCCAATTCACTAAGCCAGTTGGCCATGGGCCTGCTTGGCTAACTGCATAACTGTATCCCATCTAGATTTCTGATATCTAGCTACATAAGCCATATAATTTGCCTGCCTGAGTCCCAAAGAGGCTGCCATATACTGCTTTTTGCCATGGCATCAATCTTCCTAGAATCTTTATCAGGAGGATGTGAAGCCAGGGAATGTTAACTTGACACAGGCTGCAGCCTGTACCACTCCTACATGACTACACTGCTCAGAAAGGAAGTCTGTATCAGGGCCTGATAGGCATACCTCCTGTCCATCTTTTATCGACAGGAGGCAGAGAATTTGGATTTTTAAAATTTTCATTGTTTGCTTCCTGAATGACTTATGCAAAGGAATAGACAATCTCCTAGGACTCTGAATATCCATCATCTCAACATAATCAGGCTCCTCTTGCTCATCCACAGCCTCTTCTAAGGAAGCTGGAGGGTTTCAACAACTTTCTTATAAAAATAAAATGAGATGGGGACTCAGACAGCATAGGGGAGATTCCAATGGTCTGTCTGAGAGATGTCCGTTCAATGGGCACATCCAGACCCTCCCAGCCACATACATACTGCTCATAATCCTCCTCCCCTCCTGTGGTTCATAAAATTCTTCAACATCATACTCCTGAACCACTGGGACGGACGGACCAACCTTTACCAGCTAGTGGTGGTTCGGACGGTCCCTGAGACAATGACTGGACAATTTGTATGGCTTTTGCTATCTCTGCAGCAGTTGGAGAGGCAATTTTGTACTCCAGACCTGCTGATTTTTTGACACTTTTACTCGCGGCTGGTTCCTCAGAACCAGCTTTTCTTTTGCCGAGAAGTCTAGCCTGGTCAGAGGACTCCCTCTGGTCCAGTGGGCAATGGACCGGGCTGGCCATCCGGGTCAGCGGACTTATTGGCCTCTCGTTCCCTGAGCCTGCCCAATCTTTTTTCCAGGGTGGCTGCAGGAAAATTCTTGCAAATCTGGCAGTCTGACTGGAGGTGGTCAAACCCCAGACAATAAACACATGTGGTGTGTGGGTCAGCCTTGGCAAAGGCTTCCCCACAAGCATCACAGTGTTGAAACCCAGTGGGCCCGGTTTTTCTTTTGGGTTCTCAGACATAATGCCAGCTCTAACCAAAACTTGCCTTTTAATGGCGAGATAGGTAAGACACCCTTATTTGTTCCTCAATCATGTCACGGGTATTTGAAAAAAAATTAAAAGTTCGGTTTTTTTAGAACCGATAAGAACCGGAACCGCACTCTAAATGTCCATACAATACTTTAAAACGCCTTTTAATCAAACCGATCGGTTCAATACCAACCGATAAATATATTTTCCACACAGACTAAAAGACCTGTACTTACGGTTTACTAGATAGAGCTTTGAACCGAAACGCGGTAAAATAAATACTTTTCCGGTTTATTTAAACCGAGAATTACTTGTTTTAACGAGAAATGAACCGAGCTGAAGGAGAGATCTCGGGCGACTGTTCAGTGGTAGATGAAAAGAATCTGGCAGTTTCAGTTTGAAACTAGCCAGATAGAGCTTTCAGTAAAGCGCTCGCGCTGAGAACTCCATTCATTATGGAGTTAACTCTTTCCTCTCCGGGGCAGTTCAAGTGCTGTGGCTAACTGCAAGAAGTAAGAAGTCATAATATAGCAAGACTTCATGTTGTTTGAAGGAAGGCATCCAGAGGGACTGAGCCCAACACTGGGGGCCTGCAACAAAAAAGCGGAAGTTGGTGATTGTCTGGGGCTGCAAAAAGATCTATCTAAGGGGTGCCCCACCTGGCAAATACTAACTCCAGTACTAGGGGATCCAGTGACCATTCGTGATGGCCCTGGGAAATCCTGCTGAGAGCATCTGCCAGGACATTGTCCTTGCCTGGGAGGTGAACTGCCATGAGGGAAGTGTTCAGGGAATAAGCCAGAGACCACAACTTCACTGCCTCGGTGCACAAGGCCGAAGACCGAGTACCCCCTTGCTTGTTGATGTACCACATTGTAGTGGTGTTGTCTGTTCTGACCTGTACCACTTTGTTCTGAACAGATGCAAAAAACCTGAAGTGCTAGAAAACAGCTCTGAGTTCCAACAGATTGATGTGGAGCAGAGATTCCTGAGGGGACCACAATCCCTGGGTGGTGAGGTCGCCCATGTGAGCTCCCCCATCCCAAGAGGCGCCATCTGTAGTAAGGGTCAAGGAGTGAGATTGAGGGATGAAAAGAACCCCTTGTCTCAGACTGCTCTGATCCTGCCACCACTGCAGGGCCTGGATCAGGTTCGAGTTACTGGGATCAATTTGGTTAGGGATCTCTCCTTTGAGACCAGAAGGCTCTCAAATGGAACTGAATGTCCTCATCTGAAATCTTGCTCCTTGCACTACAGCTGTGGAAGCAAGCCATGTGCCCTAGGAGCTGTAGAAAGTGCCTTGCTGGTCGACAGACCTGCAGAGTGAAGGAGGAGCCAGAGCTACCAGGGTCTTTACTCTTCTAGAGAAAGGAAAGCTCTGGCTCCTTTGGTGTCCAGTCTCTGCGCCTATGAAGGTGGGTAGCTGAACAGGCTCTAGAACTGACTTTGGAAGATTAAGAAGAAAACCTAGAGATGTAAGCAGCTGCTGGGTAACCTGAAGGTGTAATTTGACTTGGTCTGGAGACTGACCCACTATGAGTCAGTCGTCCAGGTAAGGAAAGATGGCAATCTTTTGCCTTCTTAAGTGAGCAACTGCTACTGCCAGGCATTTTGTGAATACCCTTGGGGCAGAGGTGAGGCCGAAGGGCATTGCTCTGAACTGGTAATGGCCTGAGGGCAGTTCGAATCTGAGGTACTTTCGGGGAGCTTCTGATGAGAACATGGAAGTAGGCATCCTTGAGGTCCAGGGACGCTAGCCAGTCCCCTGGCCTTAGGGAGGGTAAAATAATTCCCAGAGTCACCATTTTGAATTTTGGTTTTAAAAGGTGCTTGTTTAGGTATCTGAGATCCAGGATGGGCCGCCATTCTCCTGTCTTTTTTGGGGTAAGGAAGTACCTGGAGTACAGTCCTTTGCCCTGGTGTAGGGGAGGAACCCTTTCTACAGTTCTGAGAGCCAGGAGGGTTGAGACTTCTGTTTCCAAAGCGATAGCCTCTAATGGATTTGCAGGTGGAAAGGATCTGGTTCTCATCTTTGGAAATTTTTTGAAGCTGAGAACCAGTCCCTGGCTTACTACTTCCAGGACCCACTTGTCTGATGTTAAAGACTCCAGTCCTGGAAGAAGTAAGCCAGCCTGCCCCACAGGTAATGGAGAATCGCCCTGGGCATCCCATCAGGGTGCCTGTTTGGCAGGGGCTTTAGGCTGAGGGGTGGGAGCAGGCCTGCTCGTACCCCATCTGCCTCTCCCTGAAGAACCCCTCTGGGCATAAGCTGAAGGAGGCCTGGGCTTGGTAAAGGCCTGTGAAAGGCCTGCCCTGCCCTGAAAGCTGCCTCTGAGGGTGGCTTGTCTCTCCTTGGCCTGTGCACTCCTATAAGTGGTCCCATACTCAGCCATTTTTTCTTCATGTAATTCTCTGTCTGCTCCCCAAACAGAGAATTACCCACAACAGGAAAATCCATGGCCTTAGCCTGGGTATCCTGTGACAGGCTAGTACACCTGAGCCAAGCCATTCTGCGAAAAGCCACAGATGTAGCCATGACTCTTGAAGATACATCATTAGAGTCCACTGCAGCATGGAATTGCACCTTGGATGCCTCAATACCATCAGCAGCCACCTGCTCCAGCTCCTTGGCAAGCTGGCCAGGGACCTGTTTCACTAAAGCCATAACAGTATCACATCTGGATTTCTGGTATCTTGCAACATAAGCCATATAATTTGCCTGTCTGAGTCCCAAGGATGCTGCCATGTATTGTTTCTTTGCCATGGCATCAATCCTCCTGGAGTCCTTGTCAGGGGGGTGTGAAGCCAAGGGAATATTTGCCTTATCACAGGCTGCAGCCTGCACTACCCCAACATGGCTGCATTGTTGTGAAAGGAACTCCGTATCAGAGCCTGACAATGCGTACCTCTTGTCCATTTTTTTATCCACAGAAGTTAGTGTTAGGAGCTTTTAAAATTTTTATTGCCTGTTTCCTAAAAGATTTATGTAAAGGAATAGACAATATCCTGGACTCTGGGATATCTATCATTTCCACATAGTCAGGCTCCTCCTGTTCATCCACAGCTTCTTCCAAAGGGAGCTGGAGGGTTTCAGCAACTTTTTTATAAAACATAAAATGAGAAGGGGACTCAGAAAGCCTAGGAGGAGACACTCCTGAAGGTCTGTCTGGGGAGATGTCCGGTTCAATGGGCACATCCAGACTTTCAAAATCACATTCACTCTTATCATAATCCTCCTCCCCCTCCTCCAGTTCATAAAATTCCTCTATATCATATTCTTGAACGGTGGAACCGACATCGCTTACCTGATGGTGCCGGTTCGTCAGAACCGGGGAAAGCGACTGGACAATTTGGATCGCTTTGGCTATCTCTGCAGCGGTTGGAGAAGGAAATTTTGGCTCCACACCTGCTGATTTTCTAGTCCTCTTTGCTGGAACTGGCTCCTCCGAGTCAGCTCTTCGTTTGCCTGAGGAAGTATCGCCCTGGTCAGAGGGCACTCCCTCCGGTTCGGTTGGCACCGAACCGGGCTGGCCATCCGGGTCAGCGGACTTTTTGGCCTCTCGTTCCCTGAGCCTACCAACTCTCTTATCCAGGATAGCTGCAGGGAAATTCTTGCAAATCTGGCAGTCTGCATTGAGTTGGTCAAACCCCAGACAATAAACACATGTGGTGTGTGGGTCAGCCTTGGCAAAGGCTTCCCCACAGACACTACAGTGCTGAAACTCAGTGGGCCGGTTTTCTTTTGGGTTTCTCAGACATAATGCCAGCCTAACCAAAAACTTGCCCTTTTACGGCAAATCGCCAAGCAAGACACTTTATCGTTCCCAAACCATGTCATATCGTGGAAAACGTAATGAAACCGCTTTTTAGAACTGATAAGAACCGGGAACCGCACTCTAAATGCAATTTAATAAAGTTTAACAACAACCTGATCGGTTCAAACCGAACCGATAATAACGCTTCCAAGTTCCACACAGAAAATGTAAAACCTATCTATTACTTACGATACCACAGACAGAGCTTGAACCGACCGGTTGCGGTTAAAATAAGACAAATGCGGTTTAAAAAACCGAGAAATTACACTTTTTAACCGACAAAATGAACCGAGCAGAAGGATAAATCTCCGGAGCAACTGTTCAGTGAGGCGGAGTAAAGAATCTGACAGTTTGAGTTTGAAGAACAACAGACAGAGTTTTCAACCGAGCTCACGCTCAAGATTCCATGCCTGGCATGGAAAGTTAACTCTTTCACCTCCGGAGCAGTTCTAAGGCTGGGACAAACTGCATACAGCAAGACTTCATGTTGTTTGAAACACAGTTTTCCAAGTCAAGTACTTAAGCTCTGCTGAGGACAAAGGCTCAAAAGGGGGTTGCATAAGCTTAGCAATGCAAACATCAAGATCCCAAGCAGGAGCAGGATCCCTAAAGAGGGGATTGGTGTGAAGCAATCCCTTGAAAAACTTACAGAATACAGGATGGGATGACAGTGAGAAAGACTTGCCTACTGACAGGAAAGCAGAAACAGCTGCCAAGTGTACCTTGAGAGTAGCTGGTCTGAGACCCAGGCCATTGAGATAGACCATATAATCCAGAACCGTAGGCAATTCAGCAGAGTCTGGAGAAATATTCTTCTTAGAACACCAAATGCAGAATCTTTTCCATTTGGAGTTGTAAGTCTTTCTGGTGGAAGGGTTTTGAGAAGCCTTAAGGATATCCAGAACCCCTTGGGAAAGATGTAGATCTGCAAACTCTAACTCTTCAAGAGCCAAGCCTTGAGATTGAGAGACTGACGATTGGGGTACCAAATCCTCCCCTGAGAGGATGTTAACAGGTTATAATTCCTGGGAAGGGACAGGGGAAGACGGACTGCTAGGGACAGCAACAAGGGATACCATGGCTGCCTGGCCCAGTCTGGAGCAATCAGAATCACCTTATCTTAACTAACACTTTCAACAGGAGAGGGAAGGGAGGAAAAGCATACTGAAATTTCCCTTCCCAGTTCAGAATCGGAGCATCCAGGGGGACTAAGCCTAAGACTGGGGGTCTGCAACAAAAAAGAGGAAGTTGGTGATTGTCTGGGGCTGCAAAAAGATCTATCTCTGGAGTGCCCCATCTTGAGAAAATCACCCTCAACATCTGAGGATCTAGGGCCCATTCGTGATGGCCCTGGGATAGTCTGCTCAGTGCATCTGCTAGAACATTGTCCTTTCCTGGAAGGTGAACTGCTATTAGAAAGGTTTGCAGGGAATAAGCCAGGGACCACAACTTCATTGCTTCTGTGCACAAGGCCGTAGACCGAGTGCCTCCTTGCTTGTTGATGTACCACATGGTGGTGGTGTTGTCTGTTCTGACCTGACCCACCTTGTTCTGTACTGATTTGGAAAAAGCTTGCAGTGCCAGAAACACTGCCCTGAGTACCAAGAGATTGATGTGTAGAAGAGATTCCTGAGGCGACCACAATCCCTAGGTGGTAAGTTCCCCCAAATGAGCTCCCCAGCCTAGCAGGGAAGCATCTATGGTGAGGACCACTGAATGAGACTGAGTGGCAAATGGAACCCCTTGCTTCAAATTGCCCTGATTCTGCCACCATTGCAGGGCTTGGATCAGGGTTCGAGTCACTGGGATTAGTTTGGTAAAGGAATCCTTTCTTTGGGACCAAAAAGCTCTTAAGTGGAACTGAATGTCCCTCATTTGGAATCATGCACCTTGGACCACTGCTGTAGAAGCTGCCATGTGGCCCAACAGCTGAAGGAAGTGCCTTGCTGGTTGAGACACCTGAAGGCTGAATGAAGAGGCCAGTTCCATGAGAGCCCTTGCCCTGTCCAGGGGAAGGAAGGATCTTGCTTTTACCATATCCAGCTCTGCCCCTATGAAGGTGAGGAGCTGCACTGGTTCGAGAACTGACTTTGGTAGGTTGAGAAGAAATCCTAAAGAAGTGAGCACTTGCTGGGTCACTTGCAGGTGTGACTTGACTTGGTCTGGGGACTGGCCCACTATGAGCCAGTCATCCAAATACGGAAAAATGGAAATCTTTTGTCTTCTTAGGAAGGCAACAACTACTGCCAGGCACTTTGTGAAGACCCTTGGGGCTGATGTTAGGCCAAAGTGCACTGCTCTGAACTGATAGAGGCCTGAGGGCAACTTGAACCTGAGGTACTTTCTGTGGGAGCACCTGATGAGAATGTGAAAGTAGGCATCTTTGAGGTCCAGGGAGGCTAGCCAGTCTCCTGGCCTTAGAGAGGGAAGGATAATTCCCAGAGTTATCATCTTGAACTTTGGCTTTAAAAGATGTTTGTTCAGGTATCTTAGGTCCAGGATGGGTCGCCACTCTCCTGCCTTTTTGGGGGATAGGAAGTACCTGGAGTACAATCCTTTGATCCAGTGTAGGGTAGGCACACTCTCTATAGCTCTTAGAGCTAGAAGAGAAGAAACCTCTGCCTCTAGGGCAAGGGTTTCTGAGAGATTTGCACGTGGAAAAGATCTGGCTTTCATCTTGGTACATTTTTTGAAGCTGAGAACCAGTCCCTGGCTTACTACTTCCAGGACCCACTTGTCTGAAACAGACATCCAGTCCTGGACAAAGTAAGCCAGCCTGCCCCCTACTGGGATAGGAGAATCGACCCGGGCAGACCCATCAGGGTGTCTGCTTGGCAGGGGCTTTAGGCTGAGGAGTGGATGCAGGCCTGCTCATCCCCCTTCTATTTCTCCCTCTGAAGAACCCCCTCTTAGAAAAGGAAGAAGAGGCCTGTGCTTGGTAAAAAGGCCTTTGGAAAGGCCTGCCCCAGCCCCTGGACTGCTGCCTTTAAGGAGTTGCTTACCTTTCCTTGGCCTGAGCACTCCTGTAAGTGGTCCTGTATTCATCCATTTTCTTCATGTAATTCTCTGTCTGCTCCCCAAACAGAGAATTACCCACTACAGGAAAATCCATGGCCTTAGCCTGGGTATCCTGTGAGAGGCTAGTACATCTGAGCCAAGCCATTCTCCGAAGAGCCACAGATGTAGCCATGACTCTTGACGATACATCATTGGAGTCTACAGCAGCATGAAACTGAACTTTCAATGCCTCAATCCCATCTGCAGCCACCTCCTCTAGCTCCTTGGCCAGCTGGGGGGAAGCCTGTTTAGCCAGTGCCAGTACAGTGTCCCACCTGGACTTCTGATGCCTGGCTGCATAGGCCATATAATTAGCCTGCCTGAGTCCCAAAGATGATGCCATGTACTGCTTCTTTGCCATGGCATCACTTTTCATGGAGTCCTTGTCTGGGGGTTGATGCCAAGGGAATGCTTGCCTTATGACAGACAGCAGCCTGTACAACCCCAGCATGGCTGCACTGCTGATAAAGGAACTCCGCATCTGAGCCTGAAAGAGTATACCTCTTGAGCATTCTTCTGTTCACAGGAGGTATGGAATTGGGAGACTTGAGAATTTTTTGTGTCTGTTTCCCAAAAGATTTGTGGAGGGGAACAGACAGTCTCCTGGACTCTGGGATGTCCATCATCTCTACATAGTCAGGCTCTTCCTGATCTTCCACTGCCTCCTCCACAGGAAGCTGGAGGGTATCAGCCACCTTTCTGTAAAATATGAAGTGTGAAGGGGACTCAGAAAGCCTAGGAGGAGAAACCCCTGAAGGTCTGTCTGGGGAGATGTCCGGGTCAATAGGCACATGCAGACTTTCACCATCACCGTAATCATCTTCCAACTCTCCTTCCTCCTCAGACTTACCCTTTGTTTGGCAATCGCCAGGCAAGACTCCCCTATCGGTTCCTGACTGTGTCACGGGTCTTGGAAAAAAACGTACTAAAACCTGTTTTTTTTCAGAACCGATACAGCCCGGTAACCACTCACTAAAGTAAAGTACAAATTTTACCTGAAAATTATCGGTTCAGCCGAACCGATCCACACTTTTACAAGTTCCACACAGAAAACAGAACAAAACCTATCTAGTACTCATGGTACCACAGACAGAGACTTGAACCGACTATGCGGAAACAACAATTTTGGTAGAAAAACCGACTGAAAAACCGACACTTCAACCGACTTGAACCAAGCAGCAGGAGAAATCTCCGGAGCGACTGTTCAGTGAGGCGGAGTAAAGAATCTGATGGTTGCAGTTCGAATAACAACAGGCAGAGGCTTCAACTGAGCTCGAGATGAACATTCTATGCCATGCGTAAAGAAGTTAACCCTTTGTTCTCCGGGGCAGTTTAAAGGCTGGGGCTAACTGCAATTGTCAATACAGCAAGACTTCATGTTGTTTGAACCTCCTACTGGTTCTTAGGACTACTTTATCCCTATGGAAGTATATGAAGTCAGGTTCAACTGACAGGGCCTGTAATTCACTAATCTACCTGGCAGAAGTGATAGCTACCAGGAGCACAGTTTTCCAGGTCAAGTACTCAATTCGGCTGAAGCCAGAGGTTCAATGGGTGGCTGCATAATCTGAGCAATGCAGACATTAAGATCCGAAAGCGGAGTAGACTACCTAAAGGGAGGGTTAATGTGAACCAGACCTTTGAAAAACTTCCTGAAAACAAGATGAGATGCCAGAGAAGAGCCCTTCCCTGCTGAAAGGAATGCAGAGACAGCTGCTATATGAACCTTCAGAGTGGCAGGCCTAAGGACTAGACTATTCAGATGAACTAAATAATCTAAGGTTGTGGAAATGTCTGCAGAATCGGGCACAATGCCTTTCTGAGAGCACCAAATACTGAACCTCTTCCATTTGGAATTGTAAGTTTTTCTAGTGGAAGGTTTCCTGGAGACCTTCAGAATATCCAGAACTCCCTGAGAGAGATGTAGTGCTGCACATTCTAACTCTTCAAGAGCCAGGCCTTGAGATTGAGTGACTGGAGATTTGGGTACCACATCCACTCTTGGGAGAAGGACAGCAGATTGTATTTCCTGGGAAGAGACAGGGGACGTAACACTGTCAAGGACAGCAGTACAGGATACCAAGGCTGTCTGGCCCAGTCTGGAGCCACTAGTATCACTGTGCAGGGTTGAGTTCTGATCTTGATCAGCACTCTGAACAGCAGAGGGAAGGGAGGGAAGGCATAGAGAAACCTGCCCTTCCAGTCCAAAATGAGAGCATCCAGGGGTACCGTCCCCAGGACTGGAGGTCTGCAACAAAATAAAGGAAGTTGATAATTGTCTGGTATTGCAAAGAGATCTATCTCTGGAGTGCCCCACCTGGAGAAGATGACTTTCAGGATGTGAAGGTCCAGGGACCATTCGTGATGTCCCTGTGAAATTCTGCTCAGAGCATCTGCTAGTACATTGTCCTTTCATGGCTTCTGTGCACAAGGCCGTGGACCAAGTGCCTCCCTGCTTGTTGATGTACCACATTGTGGTGGTGTTGTCTGTTCTGACTTGGACCACCTTGCCCTTGACTGAATCCGAGAAGCTCTGAAGGGTTAGGAAAACTATCCTGAGTTCCAGGAGATTGATATGACGGAGAGACTCCTGGCGAGACCAGACCCCTTGAGCTGTCAGGGTGCCTAGGTGGGCTCCCCAACCTAAGAGAGAAGCATCCGTAGTTAGAACTACTGATGGGACTTGAGGGAGAAATGGAACCCCTTGTCTGAGATTGTCCTGGTCCAGCCACCACTGGAGAGCTTGGACCAGAGTCTGGGTCACTGGAATCAGTTTGGTGAAAGAGTCCTTTCTCTGTGACCAAAAGGACCTTAGGTGGAACTGAATGTCCCTCATCTGAAATCTGGCTCCCTGTACCACTGCATTAGAGGCTGCCATGTGGCCCAGGAGTTGGAGGAACTTTCTCGCTGGACGAGAAACCTGAGGTCGAAAAGAGGAAGCAAGATATACTAGGGCTTTCACCCATGCCAGAGGAAGGAAGGCTTTGCTTGGATAGTATCCAATTCTATCCCTAAGAAGGTGAGAAGTTGTACTGGTTTGAGGACAGATTTTGGAAGACTGAGAAGAAACTTCAGAGAACTGAGCAAGTCCTGGGTGGTTTGCAGAGCTGACCTGACCTGGTCTGACTGTCCTACAATTAGCCAGTCATCCAGGTATGGAAAAATGGTGATACCATGTCTTCTGAGGTAAGCCACCACTACTGCAAGGCACTTTGTGAACACCCTTGGAGCTGATGTTAGGCCAAATGGCATGGCCCTGAACTGATAGTGGCCTGAAGGCAACTCGAACCTGAGGTATTTTCTGTGGGAGCACCTGATAGGGATATGGAAGTAGGCATCCTTGAGGTCCAGGGATGCTAGCCAATCCCCTGGCCTTAAAGAGGGAAGGATTATTCCCAGAGTTACCATTTTGAATTTGGGTATTGACATATGTTTGTTCAAATACCTTAAGTCCAGGATGGGTCGCGACGCCCCTGTTTTCTTTGGGGCAAGGAAGTACCTGGAGTACAGACCTTTTCCCCTGTGTCAAGTAGGAACCTTCTCTATGGCTCTGATAGCCAAGAGAGAGGAAACCTCTGCCTCTAGGGCAAGGATTTCTGAGATTGATGCAGGTGGAAAAGACCTGGCCCTCCTTTTTGGGAACCTTTTGAAGCTGAGGGCCAGTCCCTGGCTTACTACTTCCAGGACCCACTTGTCTGAGGTTACAGACTTCCAGGCCTGAAAGTAGTAAGCCAGCCTGCCTTCTACTGGGATTGGGGAGTCGACCCCGGCTGACATCTCAGGGTGTCTGCTTGGCAGGAGCCTTAGACTGGGAGGAGGAAGCAGCCCTGCTCACCCCCCTTCTGCCCCTCCCTCAGGAAAAAAAAAACCCTGTGGGAAAGGAGAGGAGACTTGGGCTTGGTAAAAAGGCATGTGAAAAGGCCTACCCCTGCCCCTGGACTCCTGCTTTTCTGAAGTGGCCTGCCTTTCCTTGGCCTGTGCAAGTGGTCCTGTATTCATCCATTTTCTTTATGTAAGCCTCTGTTTGCTCCCCAAACAGAGAGTTACCAACTACAGGAAAATCCATAGCCTTAGTCTAGGTATCCTATGATAGGCTAGTACACCTGAGCCAAGTATGTCTTCTGAGAGACACAGATGTAGCCATGACTCTTGATGCCACATCATTGGAGTCCACAGCAATGTGAAATTGTAGTTTAGATGCCTCAATTCCATCTGCAGCCACCTCCTCTAGCTCCTTGGCTAGCTGGGGGAGGCCTGTTTAGCCAGTTCCAGAACAGTATCCCACCTGGACTTCTGGTACCTGGCTGTGTAGGCCATATAGTTTGCTTGCCTGAGTCCCAAACAGGATGCCAAATATTGTTTTTTGGCCATGGCATCAATTTTCCTGGAGTCCTTGTCCGGGGTGTGTGAAGCCAAAGGAATGTTAGCCCTGTCACAGGCTGCAGCCTGCACTACTCCAACGTAGCCGTACCTGAGCCTGATAACATATGCCTCCTGTCCGTTCTTTTATCCACAGGAGGTAATGAGTTAGGAGTTTGTAAAATCTTTTGTGTCTGTTTCCCCAAGGACTTATGAAGAGGGATAGACAATCTTTTGGACTATGGGATGTCCATCATTTCCACAAAATCAGCTTCAACCATAGGGAGTTGGAGAGTTTCGGCCACCTTCTTGTAGAACAAGAAATGTGAAGGGGACTCAGAAAGCCTGGGAGGGGAGACATTAGAGGGCCTGTCTAGGGAGATGTCTGGTTCTAAGGGCACATCCAGACCCCCCAGGTCGTCATCTTTGTCTTCATCATCGAGGTAGTCTTTGTCTCCCTCCCACTCCTCATAAAAAGCATCTGGATCATAATCCGAAGGAGACAGATCTGACCAAACCGACCACCTAATCTGCACTGCGCAGATGGAATCAAGCGACTGAACAATGCCACCGCTTGGCTATCTCGTCCATGGTTGGAGTATGCGGTACTGGATCCGAACCGGCAGACATTAGTTTCTTTTTTGATTGAACTGACCACTCCTAGATGGCTCTCCTTTTGCCCGAGGAGGTATCGCCTAGGTCAGTAGGCACCTCCTCAGGTTCAGCTATAACCAAACTGGGCTGGCCATCCGGATCTACGGACTTCTCTGCCTCCCTTTCCTCCAGCCTACTCAGTCTTTTTTTCTAGAGTGGCTTTGGGAAAGTTTTTGCAAATTTGGCAGTCTGACTTGAGGTGGTCAAACCCCAGACAATAAACACAGAAGAGGTGGGGGTCGACTTTAACAAAGGCCTCCCCACACTCAGTACAGTGTTGAAACCCAGTGGGACCGGTTTTCTTCTTGGGTTTCTCAGACATGGCCAACCTACTAAATTACCCTATAGCAGCTTTCAAGCCAGGTAATAATTAACCGATCGGTTACAAACTGTGTCACAGGTTTTGAAAAAGAACGAACAAAAGGCCCGGTTCTTTTGAAACCGATTGATACCGGAACACCACTCTAATCCCAGAAAAATTTTAATTTAAACAAAGTTGAAATAAGGTCAGTTCCTACCCGAACCGACCGATAAGAAAGGGAAGAAAAGAACAATTTCCACATTTTTACCACAATAAAACCTAGTCACTACCTATCTACTACACTACCTGTACCATAGACAGAAGCTGGAAATCCTAAAAAATAACAAATAGAATAGTTTAAACTGCACACTTTTCAAAACTTTACCGAACCAAGCAGAGGAATCTCTGGAGCGACTTCACTGTTAGGCGGAGTAAAGAATCTAACAGTTACACTGGGAAGTACCACAGACAGATGTTTGAAAACTCAACTCAAACATTCTATGCTTCTGCATAGAGTTAACTCTTTCCTCTCCAGGGCAGTTCAAGTGCCGGTGCTAACTACATTATGTCAGAATACAGCAAGACTTCATGTTGTTTGAATGAGCATCCGACCGGTTCTGTAGGCAATCCTGAGTTTAGTGTTGACTAACTTGCAAGTGGTCACGATGTGCTGCTCAAAGTTAAGAGTTTCATCAAGCAGAACACCTAAATACCTGAACAATGTTACTGTTGTAAGGGAGGTGCCATTAGCACAGGAGACACTGTATAAGCTATGGTTTGTGTTAAGTTTGGCTCTAGAGCCAAAGAGTATGCCCTGAGTTTTGCTTGAGTTTAGGACAAGTCTATTATTGTGGATCCAGTCCTGCACTATGAGAAAATGTGGTGGATAGCCGATTTTTTTATGTCTTTAATGTCCACAGAGGAGGTGTAGAGCACTAGATCATCTGCATATGGGACTGCTGAGCACCAGAAGAAGAAAAAGAAGAATCAGCATTTATATAGCGCTTTTCATACACAGTATACCAAAGCGCTTTACAAGCAATGCTAGACTGGTAGTGAAGTGACTGAATGTGTGGTGGCGGCCATATCGCACATCATCACCCACACACAGCCTGGACAATTGCATGAACTGGTTTATGGGAAGGGGAATGTTGGCCAGGACACCGGGAATGTTCCCTACTCTTTGCGAAGAGTGCCCTGGTTCTTTACTTCCACCTGGACACCACAGGACAACACCAGGGCGGGCAGAAGGGACCTCTGTTTAACGTCTCATCCAAAGGACAGCACACCCCAGCAGTACAGCACCCCCCCAATACTGCACTCAGATGCCAGCAATTTTTAGGTGCAAGTCCAATCCCGGTGTGGGACGAGAACCCACGACCTTCTGGTCCAGAGGTGGATGTGCTACCAAATGAGCCACGCTGACAACACCAGGGGGTGCTAGGAGATATTTATAAACAAGGAGAAGTGAAGAGGCCCCAAGATGGAGCCTTGAAGATTACCAGCATTGACCGGTGCAAAGTCAGACACCACAGAGTTAAATTTCACCTGGTGGCTTCTATTATCTAAGTAGCTCTGAAACCAGTTTACTGTTTGCGCAGAGAAGCCAAGAGAGCTAAGGCAATCGAGCAGGAGGGAGTGATCGACAAGCTCGAATGTTTTTGAGAGATCAGTGAACACTGCACCTGTCATAAGGTCTTGATCCACTGCAGTAAGGGCATCACTGATGAACAGTAACGGCACAGTGGAGGTGCTGTGCCCGTTATGGAAGCCATGCTGAGTGGGTGATACGAGGTTGCATTTGGAGAGGAATTCGGTGACCTGGGTGGCCACTAATTTCTCAAGGATCTAGTTTAGCACAGACAGAATTACTATGGGCCTATAATTGGCCATGTCCTTTTTATCACCTTTCTTAAAGACTGGGGTGACTTTAGCAATTTTCCACATATCCAGAACATAACCATAACAAAGGGACAAGGTAAATATTTTGCCCAGTGGAGCAGCAATAAAGGGAGCAGCTAGCTTCAGCAGTTTAGGCTTCAGGCAATAGGAGCCTACGCTAGTATTGTCAGAAACTGAGTTAGGTAGCTTTAGGACATCAGTTTTTTGAATTTTCTTAAAATAGAAGGGGGGATGTTTAGGCATATAGGTTTCAGGAGAGAGTGACCGGATGTGTTTCCCTGGGAAAGAGGCAGTATACTTGGTGAGGTCGGTGAAATGCTTGTTGAAGGAATTTGCAGTGGTGATGGGGTCACTGCAGTGAACCCCATTTAGGACCATATCATTTGTGTGCTGTGATTGGTTTGAGTCCAGAAAAGATTTTACATGTGTCCAAAATTTCTTCGGATCCCCAGCAGCTTCTAATAGTAGACCTTTGCAGTAAGAGCTTTTGACCAGTTTGATTTGTTTTCTACACACATTGCACTGCGCTCTATAGGTGTTGTATTCTCTCGGAAGACCTGAGGTCCTAAAGTGGTTCCAACTTTTGCCACGTGCCCGAAGGGAGGCAAGAAGGTCCTTATGCAGTCACCTAGTCTGTTTGGCCCTAACACGCCGCATGCGCTTAGGTGTGTGTAGGTCCTGGAGGGACTGAAATGTAGAGAGGAAAAGGTTGAGAGCAGAGTCAACATCTTGGGACTGGAAAATGGGGGCCCAGTTTATGGAAGAGATGTCTTGCAGAAAGCTTGCTTGATCAAGTTTGGCAAAATCTCGGAAGGTATTAAGGCGTGGCGATGGGGCAGCCATCACGGATGATCCCCATATGCAAAATACAGGGGAATGATCACTTATAGAATCTGGAAGTACATCAGAAGCTGTAATCCTATCAGGGCAATTTGTAAGTATCTAGTCTATAAGAGTGCTGGTAGCAGTGGACTGAGCTAGCCTAGTAGGAGTGTCAGTCACCTGGTGCATATTGTAACTATGCACTAAAGACAGCAATGTGTTGTTGTTTTTCCCCGAGACCAATTTAGACTGAGGTCCCCGAGAATAATTAATTCATTATGGCCAACTGCGGAGGTAGACCACTCAAGCAGTCTGGAACAGCCTAGTTGACCTCCTTTAGGGGGGTTGTAGGCACATACAAGGTGAAGTTTTTTTGCTCCGAGCAGAAGCAGGGTATATAGAGATTCACAGTCTGAGGCAGCCAAGTGTTGTAAAGGGTCACATTTAGGTGATTTTTGAAATAGAGGACTACTCCACCATCCATCATGCTCAACAGTCTATCAACTTTAATCAGAGTATAGTTAGGAAGAGAGCATGAAGGGTCAGGTGTAGTTAGTTTTAGCCACGTTTCGGTCAAGCAAAGAATGTCTAGATCATAGGTAGAGACCCAAGCCTCAAGGTCAGTGAAGTTGCAGAGAAGGCTTCTGATGTTTAGGTGCGCTATACGGAGGCCTTTAGCATTTTCCCAGTCCATATTCAGTGAGGCAGAGGGTGACTGGAGACCAGGGTTTGTTTCAATGTCCCCTGATAGTAATAAGGCCAAAATCACAAGGTACCATAATTTCCGTGGAAAAAACGGTGGAACCAGGAGCATGCTTCCTCAGAAACGATTGGAGTTTAGATGAGCAGCCAAGTATAACAGAAGCCTAAGAAGTAAATGTAAATTACGTACCTACCGTAATTCTTGATCTTCTTGGACAAAGTCTCCGCCTCTCGTTCACATGGATGGAATCTACGCCGGAGGTGTTAGGACCCAGCAGGAGCCAACATTTTTCAGAAGGGCTGGCGGCCAAGGTAGGAGCCACGAGGAAGCAGCACCGCGAGCTAGGCTCGCGCTGTATAGACTACCTCAGCGTAAACCCTCCAACCACCTCAGTACCTTTTTTTCCGAGGAGGTGCAGCATAAACTAACCTAGTAAAAACTAACCTATGTCGGACATAAGATAGTCCGAATGACCCATATAAGAAGGGTCAACACAACAGTCTTCACAGTCCAGGCATCGAGGGAATGAAGACCAAGACACAGATAAGTGAGCTCGGGGGATGGTGGGTGGGCATGTGAATGAGTGGTGGAGACTTTGTCCAAAAAGATCAAGAATTACAGTAGGTTTGTAATTTCCATGTCTTCCTGGACATAAAGTCTCCATCACTCATTCACACTGATGGGAGAGCACCAAGCTAAATAATCCCCCGAAACGGGCGGCAGGAGAGAAAGAGGAGCTCACTTTAGGACAGAAGTCCATTATGGATTGTCCTGCCAAAGGACTGATGCTGTCTGGCACCTTGCTAGGTGGGCAGGAAAATGGGTTCCAAGAGGATTTTGCACACCAGATGGAGAAACGATTCCATTTAGCCGTGTAGGTCTGCCAAGTAGCCAGCTTGCGTGCTGCCAAGAGGATATCGGAAACCCTGCGGGATACATTAAACCTGTTCATCTCTATCTCCTCAGGAGCCAGGCATGGAGGTGAAGAGACTTCAGGTTGGGGTGGACTACTGGACCCTGGGTCAGCAGGTTCGTCTGAAGTGGAAGCGGTTTCGGTGACGTTTCTGACAGTCTGCTGATCAGTGGAAACCAGATCTGATGAGGCCAAAACAGGGCGATGAGAATCATTCTGCACCCCCCATGCCTCTAGTTAGACAGCACCCCCTGAACTAAGGGAAGAGGCAGAAATGCGTACAGAATGCGTTTTGTCCACCGCAGTCTGAATGCATCCTGACAAAAAATGCCAGGTCCTGGATTTCTGGAGCAGAAAGGCATTTCTGCATTGAGTGGGGATGCAAAAGGGTCCAGGTCTGGAGTTCCCCACTCATTGAAGAGAGATTCTATGATGATTGTGTCGAGGGACCACTCATGAGGATCTGCCTCCATTCTGCTGAGTTGGTTTGCCAAGTCGTTCTGAACTCCCGGCAGGTAAATCGCTTGGATCAGGGCTCCGTGCTTCAGGCACCATTCCCACACTCTCATCGCTTCCCTGCACAAGGGGTAAGAGTGTGTTTCACCCTGCTTGTTGATGTAGTACATCACAGCTTTGTTGTCTGTTTGAAGGAGAATGATCTTGTGACAAAGTATGTCTTTCAGAGTCCGAACAGCATAAAGGACAGCTCACATTTCCAGAACATTTATGTGAAGCTAAGATTCATCCTGACTCCAACGACCTTGCATGTGGAAACCCTCGCAATGAGCTCCGCATCCCAACAAGGATGCATCAGTGGTGATGGAGATCTTGGGATCTGGAGGAGCGAAGGGATAGCCTACCCAAAGATTGTCCTCCTGAAACCACCAGGTAAGTGACTGTTTCAACAGTTCTGTCACCCATATGCGAAAGGACTGAAGGTGTGTGGGTGGCGACCACTGAGCATCCACTAGTTAGTTCTCATGTAAAGCCAAGCCTGAGGAACAGTAAATACTGAGGCTGCCATGAGACCCATCATCCACTGCACAGAGAGCCCGAACTGAGCTGTGTTCTCTGACTGAGCAGGCCATCAGAAGGATGTCACTCCTTCTGTCCTCTGGAAGGAAGACTTTCGCACTGGAGGTGTCCAGAAGGGCTTCTATGAAAAGGAGCTTCTGGGAGGGCTGTAGCTGTGACTTCCCCAAGTTTAGTAGGACTCCCATGGATGTGAGGAAACTTGAAGTCGTGGATATGGCTTCCAGAGTCTGTTGTCTGGAGGGGCTGGCAAGAAGCCAGCCATCCAGTTACGGAAATAATTGAATCCTGAGTTTTCTTAGGTGCACCACGAGAATGGCAAAGCACTTTGTAAAAATTTGAGGCGTCGAGGATAGCCCAAAGGGCAGGACTTGGAATTGCTAATGTTGACCCAATGCCACAGAGGTGGGGTATTTGTGGTGATTCGGGTGCACAAGAACGTGTTGATAGGCATCCCACATGTCCATGGAGGCAAGCCAGTCATGTTGATGAATCAGAGGCAGCGGAGTGCCGAGTGAAATCATCTTGAACTTTTCCTTGTAAAGGAACTTATTAAACTTTCTGAGGTCGAGAATAGGGCGCATATCACCTGTTTTCTTTGGAACCAGAAAGTAATGGATTAGAAACCTGTGTTTCACTGTTCCAGCGGAACTACCTCTACTGCCCAGTTGTTCAGAACACCTTGGATTTCGAAAGCAAGAAGGTATGACTGAGAGACAGACAGCATGGGCTGTCGTTTGGGTGGATGATCCGGAGGCGTTTCCGACAGGTTTAAGGAGTACCCCTCGTAGATACTCCTGAGCACCCATTTGTCTGAAGTGATCGATTTCCATTGGTTGAAGAACAGTGTCAGATGTCCTCCTACTGCTGAGGAATGGTCCCCCTCAGACAGCTGAGGTGCAACCTGGGCCGGAATCTCAGAGGGTGGCACTGAGGGCTTTAGGGCTCTGTGCCTTCTGCTGTGTTTTCTTTTGCAACTAAGAAGTTTGGTTTCTGTTAAAGCCTCCTCGCCCTTACCACGAAAGAACTGATGGTTTTGAAACTGACTCCTCCTCCTGCCCCTTTGAGAAGCTGCAGGAGGGGTGGGTCTAGCCATTTTAATGGTCAACCTAGTTTTCTGAGTGGCCTCTAGCGCTTGCTCAACATGGGGGCCAAATAGATACACACCGTCAAAAGGCAAGGCCATAACTCTTTGTTGGGCATCACTGGTGAAACCTGAGGTGCGTAACCAAGAGTGGCAACGGGTACAGATACCAGCCGCTGCTGCTCTGGAGGCAGTGTCAAAGGCATCCATAGCAGCCTTACTCTGTTGATTATTGGATTCAATGCCTCTAGTGATGGTTTGGAGGAGCTCTGAATTAACCTCTGAGTCAGGAAGAGCTTCTACCATAGTCTTGAACGAATGCCAGAGTGTATACTCACAGTGAGAGAAATAGCCCTGGTAACTAGCAATATGCATGCATAAAGTGGAAGTAGCAAGGACTCGCCTACTCAAGGTGCTGCTCTTGCGAGATTCTTTGTTAATGGGATGTGCTGTCGATTCTTGTGGAATAACAGCCTTACTGTATAATGTATGGTGGAACATTGTAATCTAGTGTTTTTTATCTTTTCCTCATGTTGTTATGCCATCGATGTGACGTGATGAAGTTGTTAACCCATCGATATTACGTCACACCGATGGCATAACAAGAAGGAATCACCATGTGCGTAAAATTCCAGCACCAGAACTGCAACCGTGAGATTCAAAATTCACTGCAACTGTCATATTCGCAGTGACCATTAACACAAAACCACACAGTCATGTAAATGGCAGCAGCAACATTTTCCAAGCCTCTAAGTGAGGATCGTTCATACAAACTGATTTACTGACCAGCTGATGTTTTTTCTTGTTATATTTATGGTTTCCCAGTAGGTTTGAAGGAAAAAAAGCGCCGACTATATTTCCCGTTTGCCACTTGCAGCACAACCCCTTCTCACCCACTTTACGGCAAGGCTGATTGGATGCCACATGACATTTGACCCCGATAGCTATTTTTTTTTGCTGTTCTCATTAATATAACAGAGATAAGTTTTTTTTGTTAACTATCTTGATGTAAACTAATACGATTACACAAAATGTACACTGCTGTTACTATTAATAATAAAAGGAAACGTGAAAATGGCCGACGCAATCCTGTTCTCCTCTGAATGAGGTAAAGTGACCACTGCTACACATTACATGTGTAATTCGTCTTTTTTCAGATGCACACCGATGCCCATACACTACAAAAGACAATGTATGGGCATCGATGAACACCAGCGCTATGTGAACCTCTCGTGTTTTCCCTGACAACCAAGGTAAACCTCTTGAGCTTCGCTCTTGAGGTTTACTTAGGTTGTCAGGAAAACCACTCGAGGCTCAAATAGCATTGTTGTTCATCGATGCCTATACATTATCTTCTATGTCATTCTTTGCCAGAACCACGATGGCATCAGCAAATGCTTGAGAGGTCAGAATAGGTTGATCCTTAGGAGGGGCATATTTCCTATCTATGGACTTGGCCACAGAAGGAATACAGTAAGTGCAGGATTATCCACACCATCTGTGAGACAGCCTTGAAAGATGGCTGCACTGGAGGGGTTAGTTCCACAGGAATATCCAGAATGTGCAGATACTGTAGACGCAGCGATTTCCCAGGATCGATCTCCAAAGTCTGGAGAGAGGGAGTGGAATTTAAATTTCTGAGCAGAGGCTTAAAGGAAAGGTCCTTGACCAAAGACTCTGTAGAAAGGGGTTTCTTCCCCGCCACAAGGGTGGAGTCATCATCTCCGTCATCCCCCAACTGAAGATCAGGATCAGGTTCAACATCATCCCCTGCCAGTCCATGAGGGACTGAATAAATAGGAAAGTGATGAAAAGAAGAAGGAGGAGCAGACAGAATTGGCATTGAAACCCTCTGACCCCCATGTGGCACCGCAAAAACTCCTGGTGCCACCCTGAGAGGCAGAACCAAGAACACAGGCAGCGCCGGCATGGGAACTGGTACCGAGCGTGGTGCCAGCACGGGATGCGGCACTGCACGCAGCACCGGTGAAGCTGGCACCAAGCACAGCGCCGACACCAGGGCATCTGACACAGAGTGCGACGCTGAGCTGGCCGGCACCACAGGCAGTGGCGCTGCAGTAGAAGTTTCCAACCTCCAAGAAGAAAGAAGAAATTCAGCAGGAAATAAAGACACCAGTGTGGACCCCTGCGCCGCAGCCATGTGAGAGGGATAGATATTAGGACGCAGTGTCAATGGCACTGTAGAAGGTGCCGCACGACTAGGGAGTCCCAACTGCCTGGCCTGCCGGTCCGAGGCTGAAAGGCCTGAGGGCGCTGACGACAGATTAGCTGGCTCAGGTAGATAGGACAACCTCCGCACCCACTTCTCCATTTGAGCGGCACAATGTTGAAACTGCTCTCCAGAAGACCCTCCATCAGGTGAGGAGCAGCTCCGGAGTCGAGGATGCTGGGCATCATGAGACGAAGCGGTGGCCCTATCCCCGATAACTGACGAACGACACACAGCCATACCAGAAGGCAACCTCGAGTGGTGCCGTTTCTTTTTCAACCGGGAGGATGAAGAAGAGCTCGAAGTTGAGCAGTGCTGAGAATGCGACCGCTTCTTTTTGTGCTTTCGAGGAGACCACCCATCCCCACAAACAGTGGACTGCCTGTAGTCAGACCTCCCCCCCCCCCCATAGAGGGCAGCGGACCAGACCCAGCCCAGTTGACTGAACAGCTTTCATGCAAAGCCTCCCTACCGTCACCTGCCCAACTCATGGCTGACTCTGTCAATGGAGGGTTGAAGACTTCTTCTGGTGCAAGTATTTAAATAAAATTAATTGTTTACTTTATTTCTCTCTAGAAAACAATAAACTATTATAACTAAAACAAAACTGAAAACTATAGCTGCTGTCGTATAAACGAGAAGTTTTGACTCCCGGCGAGCGAGCGACATCATCACTGAAGCACACTCGACAGCGGGGAAAAAAGGAACTGAGGTAGCTGGAGGGTTAATGCCGAGGCAGTCTATACAGCATGAGCCTAGCTCATGGTGTTGCTTCCACACAGCTCCTACCTCAGCGCCGGCCCTTCTGAAAAATGTTGGCTCCCGCTGGGTCCTAGCGCTTCTGGCGTAGATCTCATCAGTGTGAATGGGTGGTGGAGACTTTATGTCCAGGAAGATTAATGACGTTGCGTCAAAATGCTTGCTCTATGTAACAAGTTGATTCCAGTAGGTAAAATCCAATAGTGTGGAGGTCAGTTTAATACTGACAAGAGAGCAAGGGCTCTCTGTGAGGATGGCTAGGATAGAGAGAGAGCGAAGCTCAGAGTTAGCAAGAATAGTAGTCTTTTGGCCATAGCTATCGAGTGAGGCTATGGAGATAAGGATAATGGAGTTTAGTCAGACTTTGACAAGGTCACCAATGCAAAAAAAAAAAAAAAAAAAAAAAAACAACGAGCAGCTTACGGCACCCACTTGTAGAGGGACACTCAAGAACTAAGACGTCTCTAGTGGCAGGTTTATATAACGAGCAAATGAGAAAGTAGGCTGTTTGTCAGCTGATTGTGGTTATCTGTATAAGTAACTGTGGTATAAGTAACTGTCCACCTTGGGAAGGGGTGGGGAGCCAGTGCACAGCACTGGTGGGAAGTTGCAAAGGGCCGCTGCTCAGCGCGGTTTTTAGTCCAGAGGGGAAGCACTTTTTCCTGGCCGGTGTCCTACGGCTTTTTCTGGCCAGTCCTCTGTACCGCCTTGGTCCGGGTGTGTGGTGCTTTCTTTAGGTGGGTGAAGCAGCAGGAGAGTAGTACCAGGATCCTCGGCGAAGACGGCAGTGGAGATCACTGGATTTGAACCGCAGATGCGGTTCTTTGCAACTACGAGCCCAGAGGGGCTGCAGTCACCTAGGGGTAAGTGGAAGAGCAGTATTTAAGCTACAAAGAACTGGGATGGCCTAGTTTAGGGATAAAAGAATGGGGCAGGTTTCACACAGAGGGAGGAAGTGAGGACGACTTAGGCTGCGTGGAGCAAGGAGGTGAGGGTATTTCTGCGGGAGATACGATCAGGGACTGTAGACATGCCCGTTGCTGCAGGCAGCTTTCAGGGGTTAGGGTAGGAGGGCAGCCAGTCGGCTACAGGAGAGCTGGGGAGGGGTTGAGGCAGGGAGATAGGATGAGTGAAAATGGCAAGTGCCATAGCTGAAGAGAGGGAAGGGAAAATAGAGTAGATTTTGTAGAGGGAAGGCAAGCAGGTAGATTCTCACAGACTGTGCTAAAAAAAATGCAGTAGATAATACTCTAAGCTCGCATGCTAAATTTAAACAGAAAAGCACCCACTATCCTTCTGGAAGAGCTGTAATTCAACTCTGTTTTAAATTTAGAAAAGGCAAGACAGGAGGCTCTCTATACAAAAGCATCACGACTTCGATTTAACGCTAACTAATGGAAAAGCAGCTACTGAGATGGCAAGCCAATCAGGTGAGGATTACTGTGAAAATCCCACCAATCAAGGGCAAGTCGCAGAAACCACCAAGATTTACAGTCTAAGAAGCTTACTTAAAACTTTACAGCTATGGAGAAAAACAGGAAGCTTGATCAGTGTCCGAATGCCTAAGCCATATGCCCCCAAGTGGCCAAAACAATGTGGTAAGCCGAATAGGCTGACCTACACAAATTCTCCACTGTAGAAACACGGAGGCCATGGCAATCAACTGCAAAATGCTTCCTCCTTCCAAATCAGGAGGAATGAAACTGGCCAGAGTAGTGACCCACTAGTTCAAGGCTCTGGCAACAATAAAGGAGATGTAAGACGGATGTCAGTTTTGTGCTGTTAAAGGGGAAAACCCTCTTACACACGACATCTACCCATTTGTCATAGTAATCTGTTTAGGACAGATAGCCTTTGATAGGCAGGGTGGTGTGTTTGACCGAATTATAGACATCCTTGTCCGCCTGTGGAGGATTCTCACCTGCAAAATTTCTTCTCTGAAAATGGAAAGGACATGCCACTTTCTCTGATCCACACCAGCCCATTCTTGCTCAATAATTTGGTCAAAGTGAAGAAACTCGGGTTGACGTCTCCACGGATTGTTCCTCCTTGAGCTGAAAGGATCTACATGACTCGGCTATTAAAAGAGACAAGGACTTGTGAAACAGCAGAAGAATCCGAATCCTTCACCTGGGCTCTGTCCACTCCCTTTCCTGTTCCTCATCTTCAGAGGGAGTGTCCTCTTCTTCTACAAAGAGCAACTTTTTTTGAGGTCAGGAGCTTCCCCAAGATCCCTGAAATTCTTATCCTGACCTTAAAGTGGTCAGGGTCGGGATCTGCCTGCACATCTGTCTCTGCAGCCTTTCTCACTGTGACACACCTAGACATGCCTGTGTTGGTACCTATGACTTGAGGGGCCCAGTTTGGTGTTGGGTGTGTCTGCTGGGATGTCCTGCGGGACACTGGGGCTCAAAAGCTTGCCAAGGAGCAATAAGAAAAAAATTAATCATCTTAGTAATTGTGTTTCTTCTAATGGAGTCTTGCTGTATTCTGACAATGTCCAGTTAGCCTCAACACTTGAACTGCCCTGGAGAGGAAAGAGTTAACTCTATGCAGGAAGCATAGAACGTTGAGCTCGAGTTCGGTTTCAAACCTCTGTCTGCAGCACTTCAAAGTGTAATCGTCAGATTTTTATGAGCTAATACTAACTAACTATCCCAACTATGTGGAAATTGTAAAATTTTTACTAGCCAAAAAGGCAACCAATATTTTGGATCCCCAAAAGACTCAAGTCAAGAAATCCAAAACAAAAACTAGGTAGTGAACAAAATAATTAACAAACCATATCAATAACCCACTCCCCCTGGCTAAAAAGGAGCAGTGCCAAGTACACCCCTGAGGTGCAACACTACGCCTACCATCCCACTTTCCAAAAAACAGGTTCTCAGAGGGGAGTCAGGGAGGGAGGTCGGAATATAGCAAAACTCCATTAGAAAAAACACAGTTACTAAGGTGAGTAATTGTTTCCACAAACAACATGAAGTCTTGCTGTATTCTGACAATATGCAGACTACCAAGCAGTACCTCCATGGAGGAGGGAATCAAACCTATTTTGGGAATAGGCTCTGCAGTACTGCTGTACCAAACCGAGCATCACTCCTAGCCTGGATATCTAGAAAGTAATGCTTGGTGAATGTATGGACTGTTTTCCAGGTGGCTGCTTTGCATTCTTAATAAGGGTATATCTCTGGCAGCAGCCAGAAAAGCAGCTGTACCAGTAGTCGAATGAGCCCTCAGGCCTGAGGTGGGTATTTTGCCTAGCTTTTCATAGCAGAATTGTATACAAGAAACAATCCACCTGGCAATAGTTCTCTTAGTAGCAGGTTTGCCCTTTCTCACTTCCCCATAAGTGAGGAACAACTGGAGGGAGTCAAACCTGAGTGCCTTAGTATGCTCAATGTGGTATCTGAGAGCTCCTTTAACATCCAAACTGTGTAATCTTCTCTCTCCTGAAGAATAATGATCAGTGAAGAACACGGGAAGAGACATGGATTGGTTCAGATGAAAATCTGAAACCACTTTGAGTAAGAACTTCCTGTTGGTTCCAAGGACCACCTTATCTCTATGAAATGAGATAAAATCAGGCTCCACTGACAGAGCTTTCAATTCACTGATACGTCTGGCAGAGGTAATAGCTACCAGGAACACAGTTTTCCAAGTCAAGAACTTAAGCTCTGCTGAAGACAAAGGCTCAAAAGGGGGTTGCATAAGCTGAGCAATGCAAACATTAAGGTCCCAGGCAGGAGTAGGATCCTTAAAAGGGGGATTGGTATGAAGCAATCCCTTGAAAAATTTACAGAAAACAGGATGAGATGCCAGTGAGGAGGGCTTTTCCACTGACAGAAAAGCAGAAATGGCTGACAAGTGTACTTTGAGAGTAGCTGGTCTCAGGCCTAGGCCATTAAGATGAACCATGTAATCCAGAACTGTAGACAAGTCAGCAGTATCTGAGGAATATGCTTCTTGGAACATCAAATGCTGAATCTTTTACATTTGGAGTTATAAGTTTTCTTGGTGGCAGGTTTTCGAAGCTTTGAGCATGTCCAGCACCCCTTGAGACAGAAGCAAATTTTAATACTCTAACTACTCAAGAGCCATGGCTTGAGATTGAGAGACCGAAGGTTGGGATACCAGATCCTCCGCTGACAGGAGGTTAACAGGTTGTGATTCCTGGGAAGTGATAGAGGAAGATGGACTGCTAGGGACAGCAACAGGGGATACCAAGGCTGCCTGGCCCAGTCTGGAGCAATCAGGATCACTTTGCAAGACTGTGACCTTATCTTGACCAGGACCTTGAACAGTAGAGGAAAAGGAGGGAAGGCATACAGAAATTTCCCTTCCCAATCCAGAATCAGAGCATCCAGAGGACTGAACCCAAGACTGGGGGTCTGCAGAAGAGAGGAAGTTGGTGATTGTCTGGGGCTGCAAAGAGATCTATCTGAGTGCCCACCTTGAAAATATCACTTAACACTAGGGGATCCAGGGACCATTCGTGATGGCCCTGGGAGATCCTGTTCAATGCATCTGCTAGCACATTGTCCTTCCCTGGGAGGTGGACTGCTACCAAAGAGGTCTGTAGAGAATAAGCCAGAGACCATAATTTCATGGCTTCCGTGCACAAAGTCATAGACCGAGTGCCTCCCTGCTTGTTGATGTACCACATGGTGGTGGTGGTGTTGTCTGTCCTGACCTGAACCACCTTGTTTTGTACTGATTTCTGAGAAGGCTTGTAGAGCAAGGTACACTGCCTTGAGCTCCAGAAGACTACTGTGGAGAAGAAACTCCTGAGTGGACCACACTCCCTCAGCTGTGAGAACTCCCAGACGAGCTCCCCACACCAGCAGAGAAGCATCCATGGTTAGAACCACAGAATGAGATTGACTGATGAATGGGACTCCTTGCCTGAGGTTGTCAAGATCCTGCCACCACTGTAGAGCCTGGATCAGGGTCTGAGTCACTGGAATAAGCTTGGTTAGAGGATCTTTTTTCTGAGACCAAAAAGCCCTCAAATGAAACTGGATGTCCCTCATCTGAAATCTGGCCCCTTGGACCACGGCAGTGGAAGCTGCCATGTGGCCCAGAAGTTGAAGGAAATGCCTTGCTGGTCGAGGCACCAGAAGGTGGAAAGAGGAAGCCAGCTCTATGATGGCCCTTACCCTTGTCAAGGGGAGAAATGCTCTTGCTTTGACACTATCCAATTCTACCCCTGTGAAGGTCAAGAGTTGTAGTGGCTTGAGAACTGACTTGGGAAGATTGAGGAGGAATCCTAGAGAAGTAAGCACTTGTTGGGTCCCTTGTAAATCTGACTTGACTTGGTCTGGAGACTGACCCGTTATGAGCCAGTCGTCCAGGTATGGGAATATGGAGATGTTTTGTCTCCTTAGAAAGGCCACTACTACTGCTAGGCACTTTGTAAATACCCTTGGAGCTGATGTTAGGCCAAAGGGCAGTGCTTTGAACTGGTAATGACCTGAAGGCAGTTCAAACCTGAGGTACTTTCTGCGGGAGCACCTGATGGTAATGTGCAAGTAGGCATTCTTTAGGTCCAGGGAGGCTAGCCAGTCCCCTGGCCTTAGAGAGGGAAGAATTATTCCCAGAGTCACCGTTTTGAATTTTGGCTTTAGTAGACATTTGTTTAGGTATCTTAAGTCTAGGACGAGCTGCCACGTCCCTGTTTTTTTGGGGGGTAAGAAAGTATCTGGAATACAGACCTTTGCCCTGTGAATTGTAGGAACATTCTCTATGGCTCTGAGAGCCAGCAGAGATGGAACCTCTGCCTCTAGGGCAATGGTTTCAGAGATGTTTGCAGGTGGAAAGGACCTGACCCTCAGCTTTGGAAATTTTTTGAAGCTGAGGGCCAGCCCCTGGCTTACTATCTCCAGGACCCACTTGTCTGAGGTAACAGACTTCCAGTCCTGGAAGTAGTAAGCCAGCCTGCCTCCTACAGGGATTGGGAAGTCAATCCGGGCTGACACATCAGGGTGTCTGCTTGGCAGGGCCTTAGGCTGAGAGAAGGATGCAGCCCTGCTCATCCCCCTTCTGCCTCTCCCTCTGAAGAACCCCCTCTGGGGAAAAAGGAGAGGAGGCCTGTGCCTGGTAGAAACACCTGTAAAAAGGCCTGCCCCTGCCCCTAGCTTGCTGCCTCTGAGGAGTTGCCTGCCTTTCCTTGGCCTGTGCACTCCTGTAGGTGGTCCTGTACTCATCCATCTTTTTCATATAATTCTCTGTCTGCTCCCCAAACAGAGAATTATTGACAACAGTGAAATCCATAGCCTTAGCCTGGGTATCCTGTGATAGGCTAGTCCATCTGAGCCAAGCCAGTCTCCGAAGAGCCACAGATGTAGCCATGCTTGATGACACATTATTGGAGACCACAGCAGCATGAAATTGGATTTTTGATGCCTCAGTCCCATCAGCAGCCACCTCCTCCAGCTCCTTGGTAAGCTGGGGGGAGGCCTGCTTAGCCGGCTCCAGTATAGTGTCCCATCTGGACTTCTGGTACCTGGCTGTGTAGGCCATGTAATTAGCCTGCCTGAATCCCAAGGAAGATGCCATGTATTGTTTCTTTGCCGTGGCATCCAACTTCCTGGAGTCTTTATCTGGGGGATGTAAAGCCAAGGGTATGTTAGCCTTATCACAGGCTGCAGACTGCACAACCTCAACATGGCTGCATTGCTGGTACAAGTACTCCATACCTGAGGCTGACAACATGTACCTCTTGTCCATTCTTCTGTTTACAGGAGGTGAAGAATTTGGAATTTTAAGCAATTTTTTTGTCTCTTTCCCAAAGGATTTGTGCAGGGGAATAGACAACCTCTTGGACTCTGGGATGTCCATCATCTCCACATAGTCAGGCTCCTCTTGCTCCTCGACAGTTTCTTCCAAAGGGAGCTGTAGAGTTTCTGCCACTTTCCTGTAAAGTGGGAAGGGGACTCAGAAAGCCTAGGAGAGGAAACACCAGGAGGCTTGTCTGGGGAGATGTTGGGTTCTATGGGTTAATAAAAGTCTTCAGGGGAATAATCTTGAACCGGAGGAACTGACCGAACCGAACGCCTGCCCAAAGACGTCGGATCAGTCGGAACCGGACGGAGCGATTCAACTATGCTAATCACCCAGGCAATTTCTTCGGCGGTTGGATGATGCGGTTCTGGATCCGAACTGGCTGATTTATCTTTTCTTTTTCTTTTCACCGGAACTGACCCCTCAGGATCAGCTCTCTGTTTGCCTGAGGGAGTATTGACCAGGTCAGTGGGCACTCCCTCAGGTTCGTCCAAAACCAAACCAGGCTGGCCATCCGGGTCAGCGGACTTCTCGGCCTCCTTCTCCCTAAGCCTGCCCAATCTTTTGTTCAGGGTGCTTTTAGGGAAATTTTTTACAGATCTGGCATTCTGACTCTAGGTGGCTAAAACCCAGACAGTAAACACAGGTGGTGTGGGGATCAGCCTTAGCAAAGGCCTCCCCACACTCACTGCAATGTTGAAACCCAATGGGCCCGGTTTTTCTCTTGGGTTTCTCAGACGAAACCATAACTAACACTTACCCTTTTTTTGGCAACCACCAGGCAAGACCCCCTTATCAGTTTCTAACCGTGTTACGGGTATTTGAAAAAAACGATGAAACACGTTATTTTTTTTAAACCTGAAAGAAAAGACAAATACACACACTATACAGGAAACCGGTTCAGCTGAACCGGTTGAAAAGCTTATTTTTACAATTACCACAAAAGTATTTTAAGCAAGTCCACTACCTATGCACTTACTGTACCACAGACAGGGATCTGAACTGAAAAACAAAGAAAAGTATTGGTAAAACCAAGGATTCTAAACCGACCGAACCATGAGCGAAGGAGAAATCTCCGGAGCGACTGTTCAGTTAGGCAGAGTAAAGAATCTGACAGTTACACTTCAAAATGCAGCAGACAGAGGTTTGAAATGAGCTTGAGCTCAGCGTTCTATGCTCTGGCATAGAATTAACTCTTTTCTCTCCGGAGCAGTTCAAGTGCTGTGGCTAACTGCATATTGTCGGAATACAGCAAGACTTCATGTTGCTTGAAAAGTGATTTTCACAATTCTGCTTACCACTCTGCTTGCCACTCCCAACTGAAGAACCAGGTGCCCTCCCTCCCCAGCTCAGAGGACTGGCCAGGGGAACCCAATGAAAATTATGCTGAGCAACACAATGAGAGCAATAGGAACCCATGGGGAGGACCTCATCACCCTTTGCAGGTCTTACATCATTTAATTATTAACAGTCTCCAATAAGCCATGGTGCCAAGTATATGTTTATAATTGTGAATGTCACAGTATTGAGGTACAATGACTACCAGAGCAAAAAATAATTAGCCCCATTAGCTTGCCTGCACTGATGTGCTCTCAGACTGAAGCTGCAGGCACGGATCAACGTGGCTAGAAGGAGCTGACTAGGCGTGCACGCTCACAGCAGAAGCATGAATGACATCACAATGACCTATGTGACATTAGTGTGCTAAGCATGGGCATGTGTGCACCTGCAGGTGCACAAGCACATTGGCGCATTCAAAAGATAGGCACTGGCGTGCACTAATGTGCCGCACTATGCACGACTGCGTACTCCATCGGGCGTACGATAATCAAGCATAAGAAAACAAACTGAGGAAGAAGAGTGCGCCTAACTGTCACCATGGCTGAATGGCAGCTGGGCAAAAGCATTCAGAGGGCTGAGGTACAAAAAAAACTCCTAAGACCCTCTGATTGCAACACAAGGGCAAAAATAACAAAAACATTTTTTTTTTTTTGTTTGTTTTTTTGTGTGTTTTTTTGTTAATATTCACACTGAAACTTGAAGCTGGGGGGATAGGAACCGACGCCCAAGCCAAGGAAAACCCTCCAGAAACTCTACACTACTCCAGAAATAATCAAAAATGTACCCACTTGTGGCACTTTTTTTTTTAAACAGAGACCATTAAAACACCCTAGTAAGGCAAAAGTGGCTCCCAGTCCACGAACAGAAATGGGAAAGGTAGGTTAGTCAATTTGAAAGTTGCAGATTAACAGGCACAACTTTAATTTAGGTGAGCTCACTGAAACCAGGCAGCCCCAAACTGCATTGCAGAATTGCAGCCCAAAGAGAAAATCTTGAAATCTTGAAGATCTTGAGAGAAAATTAAGGTAGCCTTCTCCCCTTTGAATGCCAGAGCTGAACTGGGGAGCTGCTACTGCTGCTTGGAATCTTCATATGCCCAACATTCTAAAGCTTGGGCAGTGCCATTCCCCTGGTAGGAGTGCACTATATCCAGTTGTTATGAATACCCATTGACAATGTGGAGCGCTACTGAAGATGCAGTTTGTATTGACATAAGTAATAGACTCTTGTTACTAGAACCATCAAAAATTCTGATAGTCACTTTTTGCGCTAAAACGTAGTTCCAAACAGACAGCAAACATATAATAGCTAAATAAAAGTAAAACTTCATAGAACACCAAATCTTTAGGACTTAGCCATGAAAATAGCTGGGAGTACTAGTTAGGGAGGCTGCATTCCTACGCAGAAATTAGAGATCTATCATTGGAATGCTGGGAGATTAGAGACCAGCATAGTGAGGCAGCATCTTTGAAAAAAGATTTGAAGTTCCACAGCATCATGCAGAGATGATGCACAAGTTTGACTGGGCTGTTCTCAGGCTCCTTGAGAGGAATTCCAGGCCCCGGGGAAAGTTCAGACTCTACCAGTTTACAGCCCCTTTCCTGCATACAGTATGCTGGGTGACCTGGGCCCCTCTTGGTGCTGGGCCCCGGCAAGAAAAAATTACTCACCTGTAGTAATCTTGTTTCTTCCAAAGGGATCCACTAATATTATCACTCTTGCAGTGCTCCCTTAAGCCAGCACTGCCTCAGAAAGAATAGAGTGCTATGTTAATCATGGAATGTTTAGCTTGTGCATCTATTTTCAAACTGCCCACTGTCAACTGGATAATGCTAAAAACACTGTTGACCTGACTTAAGCAACTATTTCAACCCTGTGATTCCTACTATTTCCCGTTCCCCTTGTATACTGCCCACTCCCTGACCTGTAACTACCATTGTCTACTGTACCCCTATGATTATGTATGCACTCACTGTAACTTAATATGTATTTCACTCAAATCCTACTGTTATTTTTCATCCATTGTATGTAGTCGTTGTAACTAACTCCGGGTTGTCCCTGAAAAAGGGATCTCTGGTCTCAGTGGGCTTACCCGGTTACTAAAATCTAAATAAATAAACTGCCTACATTCTACCTCAGATTTCTTAGAAGCCTGCAAAGAGGCCATAACAAGATGTGAATCACTATTTAAATAATTATAGAAAAATAATGCCCAACTAGGCAAATAACATTAACCAAAGGACCAGTATAAACAAATGTCCCCTTTTTTCCTGAAGTCAGATATGCCTTTAGAAAAAAACCTACAAGTTAAGACATTACTATGTTACATGAACAATCTCAGATAGTAGAGTTACTAATAATACAGATTCTTGTTTTCAGAGTCTGCCAAGAAACATTTGTAAACGAACAAGAGTACTAATAAAGGTTTATTTATACTACTTATGCCACGCATGTGACAGAGAAAATCACAAGGGAGATGGGTTTCTCACCACTCTCCTGAAGAATGTACATAATCTCCAGAATTTCTAGGATCTCAGGATCTCCAAAATCTCGTTCTCTCCGTGTGGAGCTAGGATACATAAGAAAAAATTACTCACCTTAGTAATGTTGTTTCTTCTAATGGAGTCTTGCTGTATTCCGACAATAGCAGTGAGTCCCAACCTTTGAACTGCCCCGGAGATGAAAGAGTTAACTTTCAATGCCAGGCATGGAACGCTGAGCTCAAGCTCAGTTGAGACTCTGTCTGTTGCTGTTTGAACTCAAACCGTCAGATCTTTTCGAGCTAAACTCACTGAGGTCCTGTGTGGAAACTGTAAACCTACATTAGCCAACTGGCTACTAACATAAAAACAAATTTTTTGGTCCCAAAACAAAGACTCAAGTCAGGAGACCCCAAAAAATGAAATAAACACAACCCCCACTCACCCAAGATAGGGTGATAACAAAAAAGGGTGGGGCACCTCCTGAGTGCCAACACTGCCACTGCCCACCCACATCCCAAAAACAGAGGTTCTGAGAGGGGAAGGCGGTGGCGGGGAGGTCAGAATACAGCAAGACTCAATTAGAAGAAACAACATTACTAAGGTGAGTAATTTTTTCTTCAAACAACATGAAGTCTTGCTGTATTCTGACAATAGCAAACTACCAAGCAGTACCTCCATGGAGGAGGGACAGAACCTACTTAGGAAATAGGCTCTGAAGCACAGCTGTGCCAAACCGAGCATCACTCCAAGCCTGGATATCCAGGGAGTAATGCTTGGTAAAAGTGTGAACTGTTTTCCAGGTAGCTGCTTGGCATATCTCTAAGATAGGAATATCCCTGGCAGGAGCCAGGGAAGCAGCTGTACCTCTGGGAGAGTGAGCCCTCAGGCCTGGGGGTGGAACCCTACCTAGTTTTTCATAGCAAAATTGGATGCAAGAGACAATCCACCTGGCAATGGATCTTTCAGTGGCAGGTTTTCCTTTACCAACCTCACCATAAGTGAGGAACGGTTGGAGGGAGTCAAACCTATGACCCTTGGTGCGTTCTATATAGTAGCTAAGGGCTCTTTCACATCTAGACTGTGCAGCCTCCTCTCACCAGAGGAGGAATGGTCAGTGAAGTACACAGGAAGAGACATAGATTGGTTGGGTGGAAGTCTGAAACCACCTTAGGCAAAACTTCTGTTGGTCCTGAGGACCACCTTATCCCTATGGAAGGAAATAAAGTCAGGCTCCACTGACAGGGCTTGTAGCTCACTTATACGCCTGGCAGAAGTGATGGCCACCAGAAACACAGTTTTCCAAGTGAAGTACTTAAGCTCTGCTGAGGACAAAGGAATACAAAAGGGGGTTGCATAAGCTGAGCAATGCAAACGTTAAGATCCCAAGCAGGGGCAGGGGCCCTGAATGGAGGATTGGTATGAAGCAATCCCTTGAAAAACTTGGAGAAAACAGGGTGAGCTGATAGAGAAGAGGGCTTACCTGCTGAAATGAAAGCAGAAACAGCTGCCAGATGCACCCTTAGTGTAGCTGGTCTGAGTCTCAAGCTATTCAGATGGACCACATAGTCAAGGACTGTGGGCAGATCAGCAGACTCTGGGGAAATATGCTTCCCAGAGCACCATATGGAAAATCTTTTCCACTTGGAATTGTAAGTAGTTCTGGTGGAAGGCTTCCTAGAAGCCTTTAGAATATCCATAACACCTTGGGAGAGGTGTAAATCAACGAACTCTAACTCTTCAAGAGCCAGGCCTTGAGATTGAGAGATTTGAGATTCGGGTACCAAACCCTCCCCAGAGCACAGATTAACAGGTTGTAATTCCTGGGAAGAGCCAGGGGAAGATGGACTGTTAAGGACAATAGGAGAGGATACCAGGGCTGTCTGGCCCAGTCTGGAGCAATCAGGATCACTTTGCAGGGTTGAGACCTGATTTTGACTAGCACTTTGAACAGGAGAGGGAAGGGGGGGAAAGCATACAGGAACTTCCCTTCGCAACTGAGAACTAAGGCATCCAGGGGGACTGAGCCCAACACTGAGGGCCTGCAGCAAAAAAGGGGAAGTTGGTGATTGTCTGGGGCTGCAAAAAGATCTATCTGTGGGGTGCCCCACCTGGAGAATATCACCTCCAAGACCAGGGGATCCAGTGACCATTCGTGATGGCCCTGAGACATCCTGCTGACAGCATCTGCCAGGACATTGTCCTTGCCTGGGAGGTGTACTGCTGTGAGGGAGGTATTCAGGGAATAAGCCAGAGACCACAACTTCATTGCTTCTGTGCACAAGGCCGTAGACCGAGTGCCTCCTTGCTTGTTGATGTACCACATTGTGGTGGTATTGTCTGTTCTGATCTGAATAACTTTGTTCTGAACAGACTTGGAAAAAGCTTGAAGTGCTAGAAATACTGCTCTGAGTTCCAACAGATTGATGTGAAGCAGAGATTCATGAGGGGACCACAACCCCTGGGTGGTCAGGTCGCCCAAGTGAGCCGCCCACCCCAAGAGGGAGGCATCTGTAGTAAGGATTAAAGAGTGAGACTGAGTGACAAAGGGAACTCCTTGTCTTAGATTGTTCTGATCCTGCCACCACTGCAAGGCCTGGATCAGGGTTCGAGTCACTGGGATCAGTTTGGTCAGAGGGTCTTTTTCTGAGAACAAAAGGCTCTCAAATGGAACTGAATGTCTCTCATCTGAAATCTTGCTCCCTGCACCACTGCTGTAGAAGCAGCCATGTGCCCAGGAGCTGCAGAAAATGCCTTGCTGGTCGAGACACCTGTGGGGTGAATGAGGAGGCCAGTGTGATAAAGGTCCTTGCCCTGTCCGGGGAAGGAAGGCTCTGGCCTTTTCAGTATCTAGCTCTCGCCTATGAAGGTGAGGAGCTGAACAGGCTCTAGAACTGACTTTGAAAGATTCAGAAGGAAACCCAGAGAGGTGAGCAGTTGCTGAGTTATCTGTAGGTGTAACTTGACTTGGTCTGGGGACTGGCCTAGTATGAGCCAGTCATCCAGGTATGGGACGATGGCAATCCTTTGCCTTCTTAGAGAAGCAACTACTACTGCCAGGCATTTTGTGAACACCCTTGGAGCAGAGGTTAGACCAAAGGGCATTGCTCTGAACTGGTAATGGCCTGAGGGCAGTTCGAACCTGAGGTACTTTCGATGGGAGCTTCTGATGAGAATAGGAAATAGGCATCCTTGAGGTCCAGGAAACTAGCCAGTCCCTGGCCTTAGAGAGGTAGAATTATTCCCAGAGTCACCATTTTGAATTTTGGCTTTAAAAGGTGCTTGTTTAAGTATCTGAGATCCAGGATGGGCCGCCATTCTCCTATCTTTTTGGGGGTAAGGAAGTACCTGGAGTACAATCCTTTGCCCTGGTGTAGGGGTGGAACCCTTTCCACAGCTCTGAAAGCCAGGAGGGAAGAGACCTCTGCCTCTAGGGCAAGTGCCTCTGAGGGATTTGCAGGTGGAAAGGATCTGGTTCTCAGCGTTGGAAATACTGGCTGAGAACCAGTCCTGGCACTACTACTAGGACCCACTTGTCTGATGTTAGAGACTTCCACTCCTGGACAAGTAAGCCAGCCTGCCCCCTACAGGTAGTGGAGAATCAGCCCTGGCAACTCCATCAGGGTGCCTGTTTGGCAGGGGTTTTGGCTGAGGGGTGAAGTAGGTCTGCTTGTACCCTTCTGCCTCTCCTCTAAAGACCCCTCTGAGCATAGGCAGAAGGAGGCCTGGGCTTGGTAGAAAGGCCTATGAAAAGGCCTGCCCCTGCCCCTGGGATGCTGCCTCTGAGGAGTGGCTTGCCTTTCCTTGGCCTGGGCACTCCTATAGGTGGTCCTACATTCGTCCATTTTCTTCATGTAATTCTCTGTCTGCTCCCCAAACAGAGAATTACCCACAACAGGAAAATTCATGGCCTTAGTCTGGGTATCCTGTGACAGGCTACTACATCTGAGCCAAGCCATTCTACGAAGTGCCACAGATGTAGCTATGACACATCATTGGAGTCCACTGCAGCATGGAATTGCACCTTGGATGCCTCAATACCTTCTGATACCTAGCAGTATAGGCCATATAGTTGGCCTGTCTGAGTCCCAAGGATGCTGCCATGTACTGTTTCTTTGCCATGGCATCAATTCTCCTGGAGTCCTTGTCTGGGGGGTGTGAAGCCAAGGGAATATTTGCCTTATCACAGGCTGCAGCCTGCACTACTCCAACATGGCTTCATTGTTGTGTAAGGAACTCCGTATCTGAGCCTGACAATGTATACCTCTTGTCCATTCTTTTATCCACAGGACGTATAGTATTAGGAGTCTTTAAAATCTTAAATGTCTGTTTCCCAAAAGATTTGTGTAAGGGAATAGACAGCCTCCTAGACTCTGGGATATCCATCATTTCTACATAGTCAGGCTCCTCCTGGTCATCCACAGCTTCTTCCATAGGAAGTTGGAGGGTTTCAGCCACTTTTTTATAAAACATGAAATGGGAGGGGGACTCAGAAAGCCTAGGAGGAGACACTCCTGAAGGTCTGTCTGGGGAGATGCCTGGGTCAGTGGGCACATCCAGACTTTCAAAACCACATTCACTTTCCTCATACTCCTCTTCCTCCTCCTCCTCCGGTTCATAATATTCCTCTAAATCATAATCTCGAACCGGTGGAACCGGCCGAACCGAGCACCTCCCTGATGGTGCGGTTCGGTCGGAACCGGGGAAAGCGACTGCACAATTTTTATCGCTTTGGCTATTTCTTCAGCAGTTGGAGAAGAAAGTTTTGGATCCACACCAGCTGATTTTTCCTTTCTTGTTCTCTTAGCCGGAACCGACTCTTCAGAATCGGTTCTCCTTTTGTCTGAAGAAGTCTCGCCCTGGTCAGAGGGCACTCCTTCTGGTTCAGTTTGAACCGAACCAGGCTGGCCATCCGGTTCAGCGGACATTTTGGCCTCCCTTTCCCTGAGCCTACCAACTCTCTTCTCTAGGGTAGCTGCAGGAAAATTTTTACAAATCTGGCAGTCTGCATTGAGGTGGTCAAACCCCAGACAATAAACACAGGTGGTGTGGGGGTCAGCATTAGCAAAGACTTCCCCACACACACTGCAGTGTTGAAACCCAGTGGGCCCGGTTTTTCTTTTGGGTTTCTCAGACATTGTGCCAGTCCTAACCAAACTTACCCTTTTAATGGCAATCCACCAGGCAAGACCCTCTTATCGGTTCCTGGCCATGCTACGGGTCGTGGAAAAAACCGTAATAAAATCCGTTTTTTTTAGAACCGATGAGAACCGGTAACCACATACTAAAAGTACAGATAAAGATTTTTCAACAACTTGATCGGTTCAAACCGAACCGATGAACCGTTTACAAGTTCCACACAGAACAGAAAATAATATAAATCTATCTAGTACTCACAAATACCACAGACAGAGACTGAACCGACAGGTTATGGTTTAAATTCGGTCGAAAACCGAGAAAAGCGGTACTTTAACCGACAAATTGAACCGAGCAGAAGGAGAAATCTCTAGAGCGACTGTTCAGTGAGGCGGAGTAAAGAATCTGATGGTTTGAGTTCAAACAGCAGCAGACAGAGTCTCAACCGAGCTCGAGCTCAGCGTTCCATGCCTGGCATGGAAAGTTAACTCTTTCATCTCCAGGGCAGTTCGAAGGTTGGGACTCACTGCTGTTGTCAGAATACAGCAAGACTTCAGGTTGTTTGAAAGCTATATCTACAAATAACAGTATGGCAACAGAGATTACATCATAGTTACGGATATGAGAAACATTATGTATTGGATAATGACTTAGGAGACAGAATTACTGATGAGTCAGAAATGATTTCAGAGCGCCTCTTTGCATTAGTGCTCATAAAACACACAGTCGGCAGCTGGCCGTGGAGGTGAGAGGTGGGCTGTGCCAGTCGCCAGCTGGGGAAGGTGCTGGGTGGGCTGGCACGGCTGGGTGGGTGGGGTTCACTAGACTACCAAGACATTTAAAATCCGATCGTTTTATTAAAATGGGGGAGACTGCTAGACTACCAGGGATGTTAAGAATAATAACAATAATAAGTACAGATCAGGAGGGGCCACTAGACTACCAGGGATATTTGTAAATACATAAATAAACACACATGGGGGGGACCACTAGACTACCAGGGACAGAAACGAAACATATTCATAAGGTACTCATTGGAGGGGCCACTAGACTACCAGGGATAGAAGCATGGTTATGTAGATTACCATGATGGGGAGGGGGCCGCTAGACTACCAGGGATTATGAAAATAACGATTTGTGTATTCAGATGGGGAGAACTTAGCCCCCTGAGCAAAACCCACCCTTAAATAACTTTATAGGACACCCCTGGGCTACAAAAATTCAATTTTACATCTGGCCATCTCGTCCCTCGCTCTTTGTTTATGAGCAAGCAATTTCTTTGACCGCGACTCTGCAAATTCTTTGATCGTGAGATTCTTTGATTGCGATCGTGTGTCATGAACGAGGGACAAGATGGCCAGATAAAAAAAATAAATTTTCTGAGCTCAGGGGTGTCCTAGGAAGACAAATGAGGCTGGGTTTTACTCAGGGGGCTTCGTTCTGATGAACCATGGCGGTGATTTACCGCAATTATGTGAAGTTTGTGAATTACACAACTTTTAATTCTTTGGTCGTGACCCTGCAAATTCTTTGATCGTGGGCCTGCAAATTCTTTGATCGTGAGATTCTTTGATAGCGATCGTGCAGCGTGAGTAAGGGACGAGACGGCCCAATTTAAAATTCAGTTTTCTCAGCCCACGGGTGTCCTAGGAAGTCAAATGAGGGTGGGTTTTACTCAGGGTGCTTCGTTCTGTCGAACCATGGTGGTGGTTTACCACAATTCCTTCAGTTTTTTGATTTATAAGGTTTTTAAATCTTTGTTTGTGAGCCTGCAAATTCTTTGATCGTGAGCCTACAAATTCTTTGATCGTGAGATTCTTTGATCGCGCGAGAGGGACAAGATGCCAGATTTTTTATAATGGAATAGATAGGGAAATTTTAGTAATCTTTGATATTGAATATCTTGGAGACGGTTTGGTCTTTTGACTTCTAGTTTGGAGGGAAGAAAGGCAACATCCCACAGGTCTGCCTTTTGGTGCTTTGGTCAAAAAACAGTACATGGCGGCAAAGTTATGACACTATGAAATTTGCACTTTTCCCCATAGGATAACATTACGGCGTCGGCTGCATTACAGGAATTCTTTGCAGCCTTGCTGCAAAATAACGGTTTGGTCGTTTGGGGTTAAATTTGGAGAGAATAAAGACATCATCCCACAGATGTGCATTTTGGTTATTTGGTGAAAAAATATTACAGGGTGGCACAGTGATGGCACTCCAAAGTTGACACTTTTTGCCAAAGAATAACATTATGGCGTCAGTCGCGTATTTCAGGGCCCGTATCTCGGAAACGGTGCGAGATACGGACTTTTCATCACAAAAATGCTTAGCCCCCCCACATGGGGGCTAAGTACAAAACTAGCCAGGAAAGTCATAATTCATATGAAATTTTCCTTTTTTTTTTATGTCGTACGGTTCCTGAGATATAAGCAATTTAGTTTTCCAAGTCCTACTTTTCTGCTTCGAGGTCAATTATTATGCATACATTCTTTGTTTTCACTCTGTTTTTTCAATACACTTTTTGGGGAAAAGAAGGGTGTGCCCTTTCGTTACTGTGCTAGTTAGCGTTTCCAGTTGCACTTTTGTTAATGTCCGTATCACCGTTCCTGTCTACGTCACTGTGTGTGTTACGCTTTGTGTTTCCATTTGCACTTGTGTTTCCGTTTTGTTTGGCGTTACTGTTGCTGTTACCGTTACCATTTGCATTTCCAATTGTGGTACCATGCCCGTGCGCATTACGGTTTGCGTTTTCATATGCGTTTGCATTTCTGTTTCTGTTGGCTTTATTGTTGCTGTTACCATTACCATTTATGTTTACAATTGCGGTACCATGACCATGTGCGTGATGGTTTGTGCTTCCGTACGTGCTCCCATTTCTGTTTCTGTTGGTTTTATTGTTGCTGTTACCATTAACATTTGCATTTACAATTGTGGTTCCGTGAGTGTGCGCATGACGGTTTGTATTTTCATACGCATTTGCGTTTATGTTTACTTTGGTGTTATTGTTGCTGTTAACGTTACGATTTTAGTTTACAATTGCGGTACTGTAAACATGTGTGTTACCAGTTGCATTCTGTATGCACTTCTTTTTCTGTCTCCGTTTATGTCACTGTTTGCTTTGGCGTCACTTTGTGCTTGCATTTTTATCACTGTTTGTTTTACCATTTATGTTTGCGTCACCATATGCATAACCCTTTCTGCTTGCGTTACACTTACTGTTACTATAGTCACACAAAATCACAGGCTCCATGTTCCCACCAACTTGTGCAACTTTCTACTCTTCTATTCTTTCTTAAAAAGTATGGAAATTCTATGTAAAAAACTTTAATGAATCAGTTAGGATTCTTCCACAGCGACAAAAGTGAGGAAATTCGACATTAGGGTTCCCACCCTTGCACCCCACCCCCACCCAGCCCACAGCAACAGGCATCGGGGTGTGCGTTGGGGTCGTCGATCCTAACTCTCACCCCATTCTCCTACACTGCACCACTTCAGCTTGTTTACACATGGGATGGGAACCCTAATGTCAAATTTCCTCACTTTTGTCGCTGTAGAAGAACCCTAACTGATACATTAACAAAGTTTTTTGCATAGACTATATACAGTATATGTGTGTGTGTGTGTGTGTGTGTATGTATGTGTATACATATATATATATAGTGTATAAGGTAATCACCAATGAGCTCTCAGAGTCATCATATCAGTAATTAGGTAGATTATATATGGAATATATGTAAAATACAAACATAATGCATTATAGTGAGGTATAATAATCATGCATGATCTAATCCTATAAAGGATGTAAACACTGGCATATATTAGCAGCAAAGCACATTCCTGGCACTCATGCTTATATGATGGGTGCCTAAATATACATGTTAGTGCACAATAGCAGTATCACAGTATAATAGACCAGGAATATAGTGTGAGGTGTATGTAGGCCGATAGGTGGCATAACCCAGGCGTAACAATTAGAAGGTGCCAGCAGGTGGCATGCCACTCCAACTATACATCTTATCAGTTGTGAAGAGGATTTTCCTTGTTACTGATTCACAAAGGGGAGGCAAGGGCAGGGAGTAATATTAGTGGATCACTTTGGAAGAAACAAGATTACTACAGGTGAGTAATTTTTTCTTCTAACCCCAGGAATCCACTAATATTATTACTCTTGCAGACTATGTAGCAGTACCTCAAGGAGGTGGGCCAAAATCTATTTAGGAAAAAGACTCTGCAAGACTGCTGTGCCAAATCTGGCATCACTCCTGGACAGAGTATCCAAGTTATAATGCTCAGTGAAGGCGTGGACTGATCTCCAGGTAGCTGCTTTACATATTTCCATTAGAGGTACCTCTTGGGCAGCTGCAACAGTGGCAGCGGTGCCCCATTGTAGAGTGGGCCCTAACACCAGAGGGAGGAAACTTGCCTGCCTTTGAGTAGCAAAACTGAATACACTGGACTATCCATCGAGAGATAGTCCTCTTTAAAGCAGAAGTATCTTGACCTACTTCCCCATAGGTGAGGAACAGTTGTTGTCTGTCCTGCCTATGATATCTGGCATGAGTATGTAATAACTCAGTGATCTTTTTACATCCAAGCTATGCAATCTACGCTCACCTGAGCTACAGCGTTCAGTAAAGAAAACTGACAATGTTATAGACTGGTTCAAATGGAAGTCAGAAACCACCTTGGGGAGGAACTTCCTATTAATTTTCAACACAACCTTGTCCCTGTGGAAAGAAACATAATCCTTTTCCACACAGAGCTTGCTTATCCTTCTGGCAGAAGTGACTGCTACAAGAAAAACTATCTTCCAGGTAAGAAATTTAAGTTCTGCAGATGCCATAGGCTCAAAGGACAGAGGCATAAGCTGGGCAAAGCAAATATTAAGGTCCCATGCTGGCACTGGTTCCCTGTGCGGGGGAAAAAATGAGATAGCCCTTTAAAGAATCTTTTGAATATAGGGTTTGATGCCAGGGAGGTATCCTTTCTAGCTGAAAGGTATACTGAAACTGAAGCCAGGTGCACCTTCAGAGTTGAGTGCTGCAACCCCAGGGAGTGCAGTTGAGACAAATAATCAAGAAGGGTTGGGATCCCAGCCTGGACTGGGACTATACCGTTGTCACTGCACCAAATGGAAAATCTTTTCCATTTTGAGGCATAGATTTTCTTGGTGGAAGGCTTCCTGTAACCCTTAAGGGCTTCTAAAATTGTTTCAGAGAATTGGCAATCTGCATATTATAAGTCCTCAAGCGCCAGGCCTTGAGCTTGAGAGACCTGAGATTGGGGTACACTACCCTCCCCTGAAAGGAAGTCAGTAGATTTTACCTCTGAGAGAGGTGAATCGGTTTGCTCACAGACACTGAATGCAGCAGGGAGTACCAAGGCTGTCTTGCCCAATCCGGGGCTACCAGAATCAACAAAGCTGGTTGTGACCAGAGCTTGATGAGCACCCTGAGTATCAAACGAAAATTAGGAAAGGCATAAAGGTACCTGCCTGTCCAATCCAGAATCAGGGCATCCATTGGAACTGTCGCCTTCACTGGGGTCCTGCAGCAATAAAGAGGTAAGTGGTGATTTTTGTGGGAAGCAAAAAGGTCTATTTCTGGGGTCCCCACCTCCTGAATGGAGCATTCACAACTTTCTTGTTCAATGCCCATTCGTGATGGGCCTGGTTTATCCTGCTCAAGGCATCTGCCAAGGTGTTGTCCTTGCCTGGCAGATGAATTGACCATAGAGAGGCATTCAGAGAATAGGCAAGGCTCCATATCTTCATTGCCTCTGTACACAGAGGAGTGGACCTTGCCCCTCCTTGTTTGTTGATGTCATACATTGTTGTGGTATTGTCTGTTCTGACTTGTACCACCTTTCCCAGCATGAGATGAGAAACCCTGAAGGGCCAGATAGCCCTTAACTCCAGCAGGTTTATGTGAAGGAGCGAGTCTGCACTCACCCAAGTACCACGGATGGTGTGATCCCCTAAGTGAGCACCCCAACCAAGCAGAGAAGCATCGGTTGTGATAACCAGGGAGGGAGGCAGGCTCCTGCAGAAATGGAACCCCTTCCCTTAAATTTTCCAGTTCCCTCCACCATTGGAGGGCCTGTAGTAACGGCTGTGTGACTGGTACTGGCTTTGAGAAGGGGTCCTGCCTTTGGCACCAATGTGCTCTGAGGTGGAACTGAATATCCCTAATCTGGAACCTGGCACCTATGACTGTGCTTGTTGCTGAAACCATGTGCCTTAACAGTTGGAGGAACTGTCTTGCAGGCTTTGTCCTGCACAGGGCAAATGAGCCTACCAGAAGCTGAATGCTTTCTGCCCTCTCCTGAGGGGAAAAAAGCTCTCCCCACTACTGTATTCAGTTATGCACCTATGAACTGCAGAACCTGCACAGGGGTCAGGACTGACTTTTTGGTACTGAGAAGGAATCCCAAGGAGAGCAGCATATTCTGGTTTACCTGAAGGTGGTCTGACACCTGTTGGTGGGATTTCCTTAAGAATAGCCAATCGTCCAGATAAGAAACAATTGTGACACCCAGTCTTCTGAGGTGTGCCACTACTATTGCTATGCACTTGGTAAAGACCCTTGGTGCAGAGGTAAGGATGAAGGGAAGTATTGAGAACTGGTAGTGGCCTGAGGGGAGTCTGAATCTGAGACACTTTCTGTGTGACTCCCTTACGTGAATATGGAAATATGCATCCTTTAGATCCAAGAAGGCTAGCCAGTCCCCTTTTTGCAGAGTTGGCAAAATCATGGCCATTGTGACCATTTTGAACCTGGGCTTTACCAGGTACCTGTTTAGCAGTCTGAGGTCTAGTATAGGCCGCCACACTCTATTCTGGTTAGGAAATATCTGGAATAGAACCCTTGCCCTCTTTGGTTGTGAGGGACAGGCTCCACTGCTTTTGCCAGCAGTAGGGCCTGTACCTCCTGCTCCAGCAGTTTTCTTTCTGAGAAGGGAGCTGGTGCAAAATGTTTTAACCTTGGAGGAGGAAGGGACCTGAAGCAAAGGGAGAGACCCTGACTCACAATTTCCAGGACGCACTTGTCTGTGGTTATTTTTAACCAATCCTGGAAACAGTGGATGAGTCTGTCACCTACAGGATGTGGAGAGGCAGCCTGAAGCGAAAAGTCAGGGGTTCTGTTTTGCTTGCTGCTGAGGCTGAGCAGATTGGGATCCTCTCTGAGAATCCCTTCTATCTCTAGCTCTGTAAAATCCAGTCTGCTGTGGTTGGTACTGCTGCTGAGAAACAGCCTGTACCTGAAAGAAAGGCCTCCTAAAAGAGGATTTTCCCCTGCCTCCCCTAGAATAAGATGAAGTTGAAGTAGAGGGCCTGTCTCTGGTTGAGTTGCTCCTAAAAGTAGCTTTATATTCATCTACTTTTTATGTTTGTTTGCACGCATGTGCAAGAAACATAGTGCCATCATCCAAGATTTCGGAGGTGTGTCACCCCCTCTTCCAATTCAGTCAGTGGGTTGGCAGGCGCGGCCCCTGTAAGCCAATGCATGCTGGAGCTGTCTATGACAAGTTCCAAAATGCAGTGGCATACAGTTGAAAGGGGGAGCTACGCTTCATTGAGCAGCGATAAGACATCGCCTGCTCATGCGCAGCTCCCCTACACACACACACACATATACAGAAACGCATGCATACTGCGTGCTGCCCTCCCCCCCACACACACGTATAGCCGACAGATGGTGCCCAATCCCCGTCGGCTGTGCTCACTCCCAAAGCCTTCAAATGCCGCGCTGGGTGCCCACCCCAGCGTGGCAAATCGACTGTATAACCGACGTCTCCCCATGCTATCACTGACGGGGTGCCCAATCCCCTGTTGGCTTCCTCCCTCCCCCTGAGTACAAGGTGCCACGCTGGGGCCCACCCCAGCGTGGCAGCCATCTCATAGCCCGGCGGGGTGCAATCCCGTCGGCTCCAATCACCCGTCCTTCTGCCGCTGGAGCCCACCCCAGCATGGCAAGCGTCCTGCGTCGTCTTTTTTTTTTGTTACCTGTAAAGCAAAAACAGTCCCACGCAGTCTTCCTGCCCCCCCACACCCCATACTTACGTCCGGAGCTCGGCGCGACGATCTTCGGTGGACCGGGAACATGTCTGCACTCTTCAAAGCCGACCGCGAATTGAGGAAATGCCGGTAAGCTGTATAATGGGCTAGATAGGGTTTTTTCAACTTTGTTGCATATCTCAGGCATTTTTTGGAATTTTGGCACCAAATTTTGAACATGGGGTTTTGGGACCCTTCTCAAGAATGATGGCAGTGTCATGGCGTTATTACGGGCCGAAGGTGATTTTGAAGTCACTACTGGCGAAATCACCTTTGGGACCGGTCTAGACACTGACAATGTTCATAAAGTGGGCTCATAAGAAGCCTATTTTGAAAATTTGGTGGAAAAAGTCCCAAAACTGTTTTCTGAAAGCTGCATGTTATAGTTTCGACGCACGCCGTAAGTTCGCTGGAATTTCAATATTATTTCCAGATTTTCAACATTGCCATTTTACCACACCTTCTTATGAGTAGTACAGCTGTCATTTTTCACATCTCACCCAAAATGTGTTTCCGTCCATGTAGCGCACAATGGCGCAGTCGGTGTGCGAAACCAATGTACTGGACAAATTAAGAAAACCACAGTGACACTGTTCATGAGCAGAGGTCTTAAAATGGCTATGTTGAAATTAATGAAAAAATTCTAAAATGACTGTTTCTGACGTGCGTTCGCGCAGTTCCTAATCCATGCTCATAAGTTTCGCAATTTAATATTTTTCACTTCAGATTTTCAACATTGCCATTTTATTACACTTCATATGAACAGTACGCTGCCATTTTTCATATGTCACCAAAATATGTTTTCGCGACATGTAGAAGCATAATGGTGCTGTTGGTGCGAAGCAATGTTTGGGACAGATTAAGAAAATCACAGTTACACTGTTCATGAGCAGAGGTCTTAAAATGGCTATGTTGAAAATTTGGTGACAAAAGTCCATAAAATGACTGTGTTACGAGTGAGCATTGCGTAGTTTCCACGCACCCTCCTAAGTTCATGACTTTGTAATATTTTAAGTCCAGATTATCACCAGTGGCATTTTTCCACACTTCCTTATTTACAGTACAGCTGTCATTTTTCACAACATGGCCGAAGTGTGTTTTCACACTTTCAGTGCAGAGATGCGTGGTCGCTGTGGGAAATCATTGTTCGGGACAGATAAAGAAAACCACAGTGACACTGTTCATGATCGGAGGCACCAAAATGCCTGAGTTGACAATCTGCTGTAAAAAAAATCCCCAATCTAATTATATTACGGGTGTGCGTTGCACAGTTTCTATGTACGCTCGTGACTTCACCATTTTTTTAAATATCTTTACTGCAGATTTGCAACATTGCCATTTTTTACACCTCCCCATGAACAGTACAGCTGTCATTTTTTACATCCTGTTCGGAATGTTTTTGCACCTGTGGTGCTAAATGCCGTAGTCGCTGTGCATAAGCAGCTTTCGGTTAACAAACTGATATTCCCCCTGTTCATGAGGTGGGGTCGAAAAAAACCATGTTGAACATTTGGAGTGAAAATACCAATGAATGCCTGAGGTATTAGGGTTTCCAACCATAACGCCCAACCCTGTAGAGAATGACAGGCATCAGGGGTGTGACTTGGGATTCTTGTCTGTAATGCTCATACCATTCCACACCCTGCAGCCAGTGAGAGGCATCGAGGTATGCCTTGGGACTCTTGACCCCAATGTTCACCCCATTCTCTATATCGCACCCATCTCACCGTATTTCCTAATGGAATGGGGTGCGCATAAGGGCCAAAGACCCCAAGGAACACCATGACACTTGTCAGTGTCTGCAGGGTGGGGTGTGGTGAAATGGCATGGCCGTTATGCCTGACGACCCAAAGGCACACCCCAATGCCTGTCACTCTCTGCAGGGTGGTGGTGGGGTTGGCTTCAGTTCGGTACTTCACTGCCATTCCTATTACGCAGCTCTGTAACTTCTACATTACCACTGCCAATGCCAGCAAGCAAACATTCGGCATTGACAAATGCTTGTTTCATATATGCCTAAGTCTGGGCACCAAAAAGAGAGTGGCCTTTGAAAGGAAAGTCCATTGCCTTAGTTTCTGTGTCTTGGGTGAGGTTGGTAGCCCTCAGCCAGGCAAATCTTCTTAGAGCAATGGTATCAGCCATCCACCTTGCAGCTGTATCATTGGTGTCAGCTGCCATCTGAAATTGGTATTTGGAAGCCTCCAAGCCCAATTTTGCTGTGTCTAGCAGCTCTGACACTGTTAAAGAGGGGTTAGCCTAAGCATTGTCCACTACTGACTGCCAGAGAGCTTTTTGATAAAGGGCTGCATAGACCTGGTAGCTGGCTTGACGAATTGCCAGGGATGCCGAAAGGAACCCCTTTTTTGTCACGCTGTCCACCTTTCTTGAATCCTTCTCAGGGGGATGAGAGGAAAAGGGAGTTTTGTCTTTCTCACAGGCAGCCTGCTGTACAATACCCTGGTGGTCTGGGTGACTAAAAGAAACTCAGCACCAGATCTTTCTAACTAATACTTCTTGTCACACTTTTTGTCTGTGCGTGTGACTGTATTGGGAGCCTTTAGGATTTCCAAAACATCCTTCTTAAAGAATTTTTTAGATAGGCAGAAGGGGCCTTTTTGAGAGTGTCAGCCCCATAAGCTCCATGTATTGTGCCTTCTCTTCATCCTGGATCTCTTTAGCTGTTTGCAGATCCAGGGTCTCTACCATTTTCTTAACAAAAGAAAAATGGGAAGAGAAATCCTCTGAGGGTCTGGGAGGGGAGCCAAAATTCTGTTCTGGTGATACCTCAGGTTCAATTCCCTCTTCCTCTTGGTCATCCTCCTCACATGCCACTGTAGCAGTAGGCAAAAGAGGGGTAACAACAGTTGCTTCTTCAGCAGTAGTAATCACAGGCTGCTGAGAGGATGATAAACCCTGTAGCACTTGGAGTAAGGCGAAAACATGTGTCAACTCAGAGGGAGAAGGAGCATTAATAGGCACCTGAGGGACCCCTTGAGGCATTTCAGCCAGGGTGTCAGTGTGTTTGGTTTTCTTAAAATTTTTGGCAGGCACCGGGGAGTCAGTCGGTTGATTGCCTCTCTTGCTAGAGCCCTGACCTGTATCGGGGTGGATTAAGAGGCTCTGGAAGGAACTGCCACAGTCTTAGAGGGGGTGGACTGGTTAGAGCCCATGGACTCCTCCTCTAGTTTTCTTTTAAGCCTCTCTCTGCATTTTTCCACTGTCTTAACAGGGAATGACTTACAGATATCACAGTCTTCACTGAAGTGCTGTTGCCCAAGGCAGATCAAGCAAAGATCATGCTTGTCTGCCTTGGAAAAATGAAAATTATGTACCTACCGTAATTGTTGATCTTTCTGTATATCTTCACCATTCATCACTAGTGGGTACAGTGCTGGAGCTAGGACCCCACAGAAGACTTTACTTTGTTTTCCTATGGTCGGAGTCGATGCAGGGGCCAGCTCCGCCCTCGAGACTGATATTCAGTGGCGCTTTCCATGAGTTGGCTGTTATCTGTCGTTTACTCTACCCTAGCCTCAGTTCCGAGACACCGGAGAGTGTAAGAAAAGGGAGGTGGGGTGGGGCAAGGGAGCCCAAGGGATAGATGAAAGAAAAAATTACTCACCTTAGAAATTGTGTTTAATCTAATGGTGGTGGTGTTGTCTGTCCTGACCTGAACCACCTTGTTCTGTACTGATTCTGAGAAGGCTTGCAGAGCCAGGTACACTGCCCTGAGCTCCAGAAGACTGATGTGGAGAAGAAACTCCTGAGTGGATCACACTCCCTCAGCTGTGAGAACTCCCAGATGAGCTCCCACCCCAGGAGAGAAGCATCCGTGGTTAGAACCACAGAATGAGATTGATGAATGGGACTCCTTGCCTGAAGTTGTCAAGATCCTGCCACCATTGTAGAGCCTGGATTAGGGTCTGAGTCACTGGAATAAGCTTGGTTAGAGGATCTTTTTTCTGAGACCAAAAAGCCCTCAAATGAAACTGGATGTCCCTCATCTGAAATCTGGCCCCTTGGACCACGGCAGTGGAAGCTGCCATGTGGCCCAGAAGTTGAAGGAAATGCCTTGCTGGTTGAGGCACCAGAAGGTGGAAAGAGGAAGCCAGTTCTATAATGGCCCTTACCCTTGTCAAGGGGAGAAATGCTCTTGCTTTGACACTATCCAGTTCTACCCTTATGAAGGTCAAGAGTTGTAGTGGCTCGAGAACTGACTTGGGAAGATTGAGGAGGAATCCTAGAGTAGTGAGCACTTGTTCGGTCACTTGTAAATCTGACTTGACTTAGTCTGGAGACTGACCCACTATGAGCCAGTCGTCCAGGTACGGGAATATGGAGATGTTTTGTCTCCTTAGAAAGACCACTACTACTGCTAGGCACTTTGTAAATACCCTTGGAGCTGATGTTAGGCCGAAGGGCATTGCTTTGAACTGGTAATGACCTGAAGGCAGTTCGAACCTGAGGTACTTTCTGTGAGAGCACCTGATGGGAATGTGAAAGTAGGCATCCTTTAGGTCGAGGCTAGCCAGTCTCCTGGCCTTAGAGAGGGAAGAATTATTTTCAGAGTCACCTTTTTGAATTTTGGCTTTAGTAGATGTTTGTTTAGGTATCTTAAGTCTGGATGGGCCGCCACTCCCCTGTTTTTTTTTTTTTTTTCAGGGTAAGGAACTATCTGGAATACAGATCTTTGCCCTTGTGAAGTGTAGAAATTCTCTCTATGGCTCTGAGAGCCAGCAGAGACAAAACCTCTGCCTCTAGGGCAATGGTTTCAGAGATGTTTGCAGGTGGAAATGACCTGACCCTCAGCTTTGGAAATTTTTTGAAGCTGAGGGCCGGTCCCTGGCTTATGACCTCCAGGAGCCACTTGTCTGAGGTAACAAACTTCCAGTCCTGGAAGTAGTAAGCCAGCCTGCCTCCTACAGGAATTGGGGAGTCGACCCGGGCTGACACATCAGGGTGTCTCCTTGACAGGAGCCTTAGGCTGAGAGGAGGATGCAGCCCTGCTCATCCCCCTTCTGCCTCTCCCTCTGAAGAACCCCCTCTAGGAAAAAGAAGAGTCCTGTGCCTGGTAGAAAGGCATGTGAAAAGGCCTGCCCCTACCCCTAACCTGCTGCTTCTAAGGAGTTGCCTGCCTTTCTTTGGCCTGTGCACTCCTGTAGGTGGTCCTGTACTCATCCATCTTTTTCATATAATTCTCTGTCTGATCCCCAAACAGAGAATTCTCGACAACAGGGAAATACATAGCCTTAGCCCGGGTGTCCTGTAATAGGCTAGTACATCTGAGTCAAGCCAGTCTCCGAAGAGCCACAGATGTAGCCATGACTATTGATGACACATCACTGGAGTCCACAGCAGCATGAAACTGGATTTTTGATGCCTCAATCCCATCAGCAGCCACCTCCTCCAGCTCCTTGGCAAGCTGGGGGAAAGCCTGTTTAGCCAGTTTCAGAACAGTATCCCATCTGGACTTCTGGTATCTGGCTGTGTAGGCCATATAGTTAGCCTGCCTCAGTCCCAAGGAAGATGCCATGCACTGTTTCTTTGCCATAGCATCCAGCTTCCTGGAGTCTTTATCTGGGGGTGTGAAGCCAAGGGAATGCTAGCCTTATAACAGGCTGCAGCCTGCACAACCCCAACATGGCTGCATTGCTGGTACAAGTACTCTATCCCTGGGCCTGACAACATATACCTCTTGTCTATTTGCCTGTCCACAGGAGGTAAAGAATTTGGAGTCTTAAGTAACTTCTGTGTCTGTTTCCCAAAGCATTTCTGAAGGGGAATAGACAATCTCTTGCACTCTGGGATGTCCAGCATCTCCACATAGTCAGGCTCCCCTTGCTCTTCGACGGCTTCATCCAGAGGGAGCTGGAGGGTTTCTGCCACTTTTTTGTAGAACATGAAGTGGGAAGGGGACTCAGAAAGCCTAAGAGGGGCAACACCAGAAGGCCTGTCTGGGGACATGTCCGGTTCTATGGGCTCATCCAGACCTTCCACACCACCACCATCATCATCATCATAGTCTTCATCCCCCTCAAAATCCAGTTCATAATAGTCTTCAGGGGAATAATCCTGAACAGAAGGAACCAACCGAACCAAACGATTACCGGGAGGCATCGGATCAGTCGGAACTGAATGGAGCGATTCAACTATGCTAATCGCCCTGGCAATTTCTTCGGCGGTTGGATGATGCGGTTCTGGATCCAAACCGGCTGATTTCTTTCTTTTTGCTGGAACCGACCCCTCAGGATCAGCTCTCCGTTTGCCTGAGGGAGTCTCGCCCAGGTCAGTGGGCACTCCATCAGGTTCATTCGGAACCAAACCAGGCTGGCCATCTGGGTCAGCAGACTTCTCGGCCTCCTTTTCCCTAAGCCTGCCCAATCTTTTATCTAGGATGGCTTTAGGGAAATTTTTAAATATATTTGGCAGTCTGACTCCAGGTGGTCAAAACCCAGACAGTAAAAAAGGTGGTGTGGGGATCGGCCTTAGCAAAGGCCTCCCCACACTCACTGCAGTGTTGAAACCCAGTGTGCCTGGATTTCTCTTGGGTTTCTCAGACGAAGCCATCCTATAACTTACCCTCTTTATGGCAACAGCCAGGCAAGACCCCCTTATCAGTTCCTAACCATGTTACGGGTGTTGCATAAAAAAAAAACAACAAAACACGGTGGTTGTTTTTTTAGAACCGATAAGGACCGGTACCTCACACTAAATTCAGCTAAAAGAAAAAGACACAGACAAGATAAAGACAACCGGTTCAGCCGTACTGGTTGAAATACAGCTTTTACAATTTCCACAAGAAAATTCAGCACTAGTCCACTACCTATGTACTTACTGTACCGCAGACAGGGATCTGAACTGAAATAAAGAAAAAACAGTGGTATAAACCAATGTTTTTAACCGGGCCGAACCGTTGGCGAAGGAGAAATCTCCGGAGCGACTGTTCAGTTAGGCGGAGTAAAGAATCTGACGGTTACACTTGGAAGCACAGCAGACAGAGGTTTGAACCGAGCTCAAGCTCAATGTTCTATGCTCTGGCATAGAGTTAACTCTTTGCTCTCCAGAGCAGTTCAAGTGCTGGGGCTAACTGCATAATGTCAGAATACAGCAAGACTTCATGTTGTTTGAAGGAAAGGATATATAAAAACTTAAAGGAGAAATAAGTGATAGAGGAGACAGGAAGGAGAAACTAGATATGGGAAATCGGGGAAGAGGAGGAGAAAGAAAAAGAGGGATGGGGGGGGAGAAGAGATGACCACACCCCTAGAGGCAATACTGAACCCCAGGGTTTTAACAAGAACGATAGAACAGATCTCGACTATCAAGGTTAAGAGCTGCCAAGAGGCAAAGCCTGGAACTGAATGAGCAGCATTAGCTCAAAGGGCCAACCTTAAGAGTGGGGGTCAGGAATAGGGGTGTCTCTCTTTCTCCTCTCCCCCCCAAAAAAATGCTAGGGAGGACATCCAAAGGATATCCAAACTTAGAGGAAATAAAACCAAAGGTCTGAGGTCAAGGGAAAAACAGGGAGGAGGCAAGAAGGGGGTGTCTCCCCCCCTGCCCAATACTTCACCTCACTCCAGACAGAAGTGAGGAGAAGATAAGA